>JAWNPO010000470.1:6250000-7500000 GCA_035047525.1 Drosophila quinaria | reverse complement strand
ATTTAAATTTTTTATTATACATGCCCACACAGACAATAATATTAATAATAATTCATATAGCAGAGTGTCTTAAATAACTGTCACCTTTGTTCTAAGATTAATTTGTTGGGCACTAAACAAACTTCAAGTATTACCAATAAATACCAAGGTTACAAAGACTCAGACAATCTTCCACTTATTAAATAAATTCAAAAATGCAGTTCCAAACAAGCTCAGTTATAAAATGAATAATGAAAATAGTTTAATTGACGGCATTTGGGGTCACGATCTTAGTAAATGTATTTCATAATTATTTTAATCTATTTTTGAAAATATTTGCCTCGATGAAATACTTTTCAGTATTACAAATTGATTAGTTTTTATTGATTTTAATTTGTTTCAATTGCATTCCGCATACGCAGCAACATTGTATAGTATGACATTCAGAGAAAAACATTTTAAAAATAGCTGATAATACTGTGCATGAATATTATCATATGAGTTAATAACTACTGCACACTTGGCACAATTAATTAATTAAACTGTCGATTTATATAATGCTTAATTTGGACACTATACTTGATTATTATGAGTAGTAAACAACTATAAGCACAATTAATTTCGACTTGAGAAAGAATGACACTTAACAAAAATTTTTCAAATTGTAATTGGAAAACTTTTTCTGTGGTTTCCCTTTCTCAAAACTTTAACAGCTTTGACAATTTCGTATTTATTTTATGCGAAACAAATTTCGGTTGGACAAAGAGAGAGAAAACCACAAAATTGCTCAAAACAAGTTTATTTAATCGATTTAATCTGGGCAGCGGAGGATATTCCGTTGATTTTGCCTTTTCCTCGGATTGTAGCCACTTCAATAAGCCAAATCAATGAAAGTTTTTCTAAGCAAATGCTGAACGGCCCCGGGCAGAAGAAATCCACTTGAAATGCTGCCTCGCTCGCCTTCAACATGTGTCAAAGTTTTCGCTTCAATGAGCTTTAAATATTTGATTTGTTTCTTTTTTATTTTTTTTTTTTTTTACACATACAACTAGGAACCCACACATACAAACTGACAAGTGTGTGTGTGTGTGTGTGTCGCAAGTTTTTCCACACTTTGTGTCTTGGTTGAAGGGACGGACTGTCTTTCAATTCGATTTTGTGGTTTCCTGCTGTGTAATCTGAAACAGCGCCATATCAAGTATACGCAGTATGCCTATATGAAAACTTATACACGTTTATATATATGTATAAATATATACAGAATGTCTGCGGTTTCGTCTATCACATAATTGTCATTGACAAGTTTGCAAAATGCTGTAACAAAAACGTTGGCACATTTTTCACACATTGTGCCCGAGTAACGTAAAGAAAAGGAAAACAAAAGAGATTGAGAGAGGGGGATGGGATGGTGATGGGAAAATGGTCACAGGAGCAGGACAACAGCTCAATGTAGGTGTGGCTGTTTTATTTTTGTTTTTTTCGGTTTTTTTTTGTTTTTTTTGATATGCTGAACAGCCAAGAGTTGGATAGTCAGGCTGACAGGCAATTAAAAACATTAGACAAGCTGGCCCCGAAAAGAGCAGCGCTGACGTTGGCCAATAAATCAGTGCAGGCAGGACAAGACAAGGACAACGGACAGACGGACGTACAGACAAAGAGAATTGGCTGCGGGCAATGTAAAGAGCGTGAAATGAAAATTAAAGCAAAGCGTGCTGATTGCAGCAAAGTATGATGTGGAAAAGGGACAGAAAACAGGGACAGGGG
This sequence comes from Drosophila quinaria, assembly GCA_035047525.1. Taxonomy (NCBI): domain Eukaryota; kingdom Metazoa; phylum Arthropoda; class Insecta; order Diptera; family Drosophilidae; genus Drosophila; species Drosophila quinaria. Next base: position 7,498,257 of record JAWNPO010000470.1, on the reverse strand, counting down.
CAAGGAGCAGAGACAGGGACAGAGAATGAAACAACGGCATATAAAATTCAATTAGATTCTATTTATTCTGTTTTTTTTTTTGCACTACGCTTTTTTGCGTTCGCTTATCGCTTGCAGCTTTTCTAATCAAGCGCATTTCCTAATGCCGCTTCAGCGTATCTTGAATTGAACTTGTTCAAAAAGGCTTCCTTTTTGCCCGTTTTCTTTCCTGACCCCCTCCCGCCACCATTTTCCGCCCCAGGGCCATGAAATCAAGTGGAAGGAAAAGCGTTCGTCCTGTGGCGCAGGATTTTCACGCTGCTTCATTTGTTCATACAACGACCGTTTGCTTTTGCTTCTGCTGCTGCTGCTGCTTGTGGTTTCTCTCGACAATTTTCTGCCTAACTACACACACTCCGCTCGTAGGTTGTTGGCTTTGACACGGCCCACAACAACATCCACTACGGCATCGACATCCACATCCACATCGACATCGGCATCGGGGCATCGCTTTGAGTTCTTGTTCTCGTACTCATAGTCGTAAATTACATTGAAAATTCCTGCCCCATTGATGTTGATTGAGCAAGACAATGCCGACAACGCCCTAGACGCATTCCCTGTTTCATGCCCCTCCGCCCACTCCCTGCTTCACCCCCTTCACCATTTTCAGCACTTGTCGTCTCTGCCTTTCTACACACAGAGAAAAAATCATTCTAAAATACAAATTTAAAATTCTTGATATAAGACTATTTTTGAATGTAAGTATTCAGCTTAAACCATTTGTTTGAAAAAATTCCCATAGATCCCCTACAGTCAAAATATTTGCGAAGAAGAAGGAGTTGAAAACTCTTGCTTGAATCATGAATGTTGTAGTAGATTTACGAAAATTTCGAAAATTTTTGACAACGTTTGGGAATGATTTTATCAGGGGTAAGTTTATATGTTTTTTGATAAAAGTTATGAAATAAAAGTTTTCAATTTTTATTTAAAAGTTGAAAAATAAGAGTTATTTTAATTTTTTAAAATAAAAATCAAAAATACGAGTTTTCAACTTTTTTAACTTTTATCATAAAAATTAAAAATAAAAGTTGAATTGAAATATCTTTTGATCTTATGGGCCCATTTCATTTAACGGCCTATATATTTTATCTACACTTCATTACCTATCTATCATGGCCAATAAAATTATCATACCTTCATTCAAGAAATGGGCCCTTCCAAACAAAAGATATTTCAATTCAACTTTTGAATTAAAATTGAAAAAAAACTCTTATTTAAAATTTGTATCGAAAGATTGAAAATAAGAGTTAAGAATAATTTTGAAAATAAAAATTGGAAATAAAAGTTTATCCGGTTGCTGGATAAACCTTCCAAAAATAGCATATGTGGAATTTTTTCGATATCCCTGGCATCTTTTAAGGGCTTAACTCTTTCCGTGTTATAACTCTTATTTGCAATCCCTGGATTTTATGCTGGATATTTTTATCAGTGTCCGCTGCTGGGTCCGTGGGCGTTTTTGTGGTTAAGTTTCGCTTAAACTTGCCACTCACACTTCGTCTCCATGTGGCAATCTGCAACCGCCAATTATCGCTGCCAGCGACTGAAATTCTCATAATTAATGAGTCCGCCCCTATGGCCTGTGGCTTTGTTTATGGGGGCGTGGCACAGCAAAGTTGTTATCTTGTTTAAATTGCATATGCAAAAAAACTTTGTCAGCTGCCATAGTGAAGAGCAAATTGTCAAAATGCAAATTGTTTGGCTAGAAAATCAATTGCATTAATGACGCTCATTTAGACGGCACATTGTGCCAGCTGAGGTGCGTATTTCCATTTCCGTTTCCGTTTTATCTTATGTACAATATGTAGCATGAATAGTTGTATCGACTGCATTTGTTCACTAAATATTTAATGACAATCAAATTGAGTAAACATGCACACACTTTTATCGTTTCAGTCTGTGCAGTTCAAAAAAATGTATATATTCATTTATTGACTTTTTTTATGGAGATCGTTTAGTCGGCTTGAACTGTAAATTTAAGCCCGGAACAGTGTTGTTCACACTTCAAAATGATTCACTGAGTCAATTCAAGTACAAAACTGATTAGAACTTGACTCATACAATTTTGATAACATTTAAACTATATTTTTAAATTATTTATAAATATGCCAGAATACATTTGTGTAAATCTTCGATTACAAATCGAATTTGTTGAATTTACAAATACAATCGTTTATAGGTAATTATAAATTTACTTGATGAAATCTTTTAATTGACAATACTTGTCTACTATTATCAATTTGCCTATTAATAAATTCTTAATAGTTCATTAATTTGTACACAATTACAATTTGAAGTATCTAATATAGAAACCTGTTAATTTAGTTAATGACAAATAAATAATCAAAGGTCAGTATGTGATATTATGGTAATGTAATACTTTAAAACTATTTGTTCGACTCACCATTTAATTACATATATTATCGATGAAAGCATAAAGTTTCAGAAAAGTTTGTTGAAAGCCAAGTCAAAAGCCGACAAATCATTTGAGTGCCACAATCTTTACATAAAAACCCATTTGAGATGCCAAAGCCAAAAAAAAACCTATAATGGAATTGTGTGCAAGACACACACACACACATACACACACACACTCGCACAGTGAAATTGTGAACAAAATTTACATGTTAAATCTAGAGAGCTTTGATAGCGCTTCAAAAGCGCAGACGCTGTCAGATTGAAATGCAAATCGAATAAATAGAAAATAAATAGAAGGCATAAGTAAACAAAGTAAAGTAGTCTCTTCCAGACCTTTAAAGGCAACTAAATTTACTCTGACTGACTGTGAGTGGTATCCTGTGTGCGTGTGTGCGTGTGTGCGTGTGTGGGAGTGTGTTTGTGACTGTGTGTGTGTGTGTGACCCTCAGGCCAAAAAGGAAAAGGAGCAGGAAGAGGAGGAGGAACAGAAACAGCAGCAGCAGAGGGTGCGGAAATCGCTGACGCTGCGTGCTGAGCAGCTTAAGTCGTTATGCGACAACAATTTCAACAGCCACTGTGGCAGCGGCAATACCAACACTTCCGCTTTGTCGTTTAGACGAAGCAACTTTGATTGCATCGCCCGTGGCGTTTTAGCATTACAAATGTGTGTGCAGAGCAATGTGACTTGGCTTTTAACTATAGACCAGACCAGACCAGACCAGACCAGACCATAAATATACTCTATTCACGGCTTCTACGCTTTATGACTTGACTGATTTTAAGGCTGGCTAAACTTCCAAGATTTGCCCTTCAGTTCGATGTTATCTGGAGCTGGTGTTAATGACTAGTTGCTGATCACGGAATTTTGTTGTTTGTGGCATTTGCACAATGCACTCGTTGACAATAATGCGATAATGCCTTTTTGTTGAATATTAGTTTGCATTTTTTTCTTTCTTTTTCATTTTTTTTGTTTTGTTGATCGTCCGTACGTGCGGCAAGTGCCGTTTCTTTTGATATTGACGCGACAAAACAATTTATAACACATTTTATTGTGAATAATTATTGTTACACAAAATTAAACAAAAACTAAAAGGGCACAAAAATGCAACAAAACAAAAATTAAGCAAAACCAAAGACCACAATCATATACAAATTCTCCGACGTATGCATTTGTATGCATGTTTGTTTCTATGACAGACAATTTCTGTGTGTAATACTTGTACTTTATTTCATTTCATTTCTATTCGCTTTTTTTTTTGTTGCTTTGTTTTTTTTTTTATTTGTGAAGGCTGCTTTTGCGGCAGCTGCTCGACGGCTGTTTTCATTTCATTTTATTTGATTTCGTTTAGTTGCACTGCTTACGCGTTTAAGTATTTTTTCTTATTGCATTTTGAGTATTGGCGCGACGCGAATTGCATTTCATGGCCCTGCAGCGGAAGCGGAACGCGCGTTGACCGTCGGCAGCGTCGACAACGCTGCGTATACGCAATGGCACGCGCGCGCAAATATTTTATTATTTTGCAACTCTCGTGAGTGGATAATGATTTACCGTTGTGTGCAATCAATGCAATGCTTGTTATCTGCAACAACAATATATGCATTAATTTCCCCCGATGTTCTTGTTGCTATTACTGCTAGTGATGCTGTTGCCGCTGTCGCGCGCCTACTTCCTCTCAACATACGATTGCGAATGAGAACATCAGTCAATTCGACACAACACAACGACAACGACGTGGCAACGCCACAGACGGTTAACAGACGAATGAATTGCCGAATTTGTGTGAGCGCCAAACGAAGCCCGAGACACAGTGTCAGTCGCGCTCAGAATGTGCACAGAACGAAACGAACTGAATGAACGACGCCATTGCCGACGACAACGACAACGATGACGACAACGACAACGAAGACGACGACGACGACGAGAGTCGCTCAACGTGGCGCGCAGGTTGCACTCAAAGCGGACGCTCAGTCACTTAACAGAGCTCTGTTAAGTGCTTACAGTGCTCAGCATGTAAATCGCTTACATTTACATGCTGTCAATTGTCGCCTTTCTGTTGTTGTCTTTTGTCTGTTTGAACAGTGCGCTGTTAAAGCTAACAGTGCTCTGCATGTAATTCGCTTACATTTACATGCTGTTAATTGCCGCCCAACTGTTGTCTGTTATTTGTAATTCTGTGTGTTTCTAATGTTCTGTGCATACGACACTGATTTCAAAGTTTTTGTGGCATCTTTTTGCTAAATATTATCAGAGAAATAAACCTTCTGTCTAAGCCATTAAATACATGGCAAATTTGCCTGTCATTAGTCGGAAAAAACAGCGCAAACTTTTAACAAGAAACAGCCCAACCACCACTCCTAATTTAAAAGTCGCAAAGTAAATTCCAATTAAAATTTCAACGTAAATGCCACAAAATGTAAATTATGCGTAATGAAGTCTCCGCAGCGCTGCTGGCGGCAGCGTTTTTCCTGCTGTGGTTTTGCGGTGCGTTGACTGTCAACACACGCACACACACGCACACACACACCCACTCACACACACACACATATACAAGCAGACACTGATACATAAACACATAGCAAACAATAACCCTCTTCAGCTTTGTGTGTCGCAATGTTTGACTTCACTTGACGCGCACGGTCGCTCACAAATCCCGCCAGACGGCGACTGAAATACGATGTTCCCTGCCTCGATATTGAATGAAGGAGATGCCAGGTCCGAATTCGACACCGGCTACGTCTCGACTGTCAAGACAAGTAGAATTGCCTTGAAGCGTACACTGCGGAATCCTTTAAGATGACTATAAATACCCCCCGGACCACGCAACATAAACACATACTAACAAGGCCGCATACCAGCATGCATTGTACAAATTGATAAGCACACACACACACACACGTACAACACACACACACAATTCTAAAACAAGCAATTTTGACATCAAACGTCAACGACTCACCCACAAAAATGAAAACATGCATACACTGAACAAAAATGTCATTCGAAAATTCAAGTTTAAAATTTTGGATTTTAGCATGTATCATTTAAGAGAATGTAATCTGGATTTTATTGTTAAATTAACACAACGTGCGTATAAATTGGCATCAAAACAGACATAAACAATCTAAAACAATTAATTTCATTTAAAAAAATTCGATAATTAAATTATATTCAGAGAAGGAAATGAAAATTCGAACTTGAATCAAATATTTCGTACACAAATTAACAAATTGCGAGATCACCGAACCTTAGACAATGTTTAGGATTGGTTTTATACCGAAATGCCAAACATTTGTTTTCAGTGTACAGTCACACACACACCCACACATACATCGACTTACTGACGGCTGTCAGCAAATGTTGGGCGTTCTCAACCGATGGCGCTTACACGTGGGACTATTAGACTTCAATAAATTCAATTTGCACAAATTTCAAATCCCAAAACACGCCCAACCCCCCGTTCAAAAATAAAGCCAAGAAACGCCCGCAGCATACGCAACGTGCATCCACAAACAAATCAAACAAGAAACGTATTAAAGTCAATGCCAAAAGGTTGATTTGAAATTATCAAACACAGAACTACGCATGCTCTACACACGAGTAGGTAAATAAACTTTGATTCAATCAACAAAAACAAAAAGCAGAACAAGTAAGAATACATATTGATATTAATAACAATTTCTATTTGCATTTCCTGATGTGTAAATTGCGTCAGTTACCAACAATAGTTATATACATACATTGCAAGTCTATTTGATTATCATTTAAATTAAGTTAAGCAAAAATTTCAGTTTATAGATTAAATTCTTTTCATCAATTGTAAAGCGTATTTAGAGAATTATTCTAATGCAATTCTGAATTTTATAAGTGTGTTTTGTATAACTAACTAAAAACAAATTGTTATGAACATAAACAAAAGAATGTAAAATTTATTTGTATCTATTTTGCTATCATGATTGCAAAAGAAATTGTATGTGATTATCCTATTAAAATATAAATCAATTGCTATTAAAGAGAAAATCCATTTAAATTGTTTGATTCCAACAATTGCTTTAATAGCAAAATGTCCTAGTTTTCTAGAAATATCATGTACGAGTACTTAAAAAAATTTCAAATGAATTTTATAAATATCTAAAATATTTGAAAAAATTAGGTTAAAAACAAACAGATAATTTTCAAGCATTTAACACATGATTATTACTCTTAAAACAAGGTTTGTGACCAATCATCCAATCATTATCAGACTGTTTGCCTGACAAGCATAATCATATTTTGTTTATACTCCTCTTGAAAAAGGGTTTCCCATAAAATGGAAAAAAACTTTTTTATGTGTTTGGCTGTTTGATATAAACAAATGCCAATATTTTCCAAAGTTACAATGCATAAAAAGCAACGCCAACGCATCGAAATGAATTTAAATTAGGCCATGGAAATGTAAAACAAAGTTCAAGGAGTCGTGAAATGGAATATTCTCCAGCGGGAATAACTGTGTCTTTTTTGCCGCAATAATAAACTGATGAAACAATGTTAGATCTGCAAGTATCGAGAGTTCTACTCAAAATTCTGATTTAACAATACCAGCGCAAAGCGGATTGAAATTAGGAAACCAGCGAAGCGAGTCACATTGGGACAGTGGAAAATTGCAATGCAATTGACGTGTCCTGTCATGCAGATCCCTAAAGGCAAAACAGCCACTGTCAGGGCCACTGTCAGAGTCACAGAAATTGCCAGTGGCCCTGCACTGCAAATGCGAGTATGCATTTGAATAGTCGACGAGCGCGACTCATCAGACTGCGAAGCCAATTCATACGCCCCGTGGTACGCGAGTAGCCTAGCAAATGACTTTTGATTGACATGTTTGACATTCTGCACGACAAGCATAAATCGCTTGACACACTCACATACACACACATGTGTGTCTTTCACTACGCCCCGTTTTTATTGCAATTTAAATGCGTCAGCATAATTTTCCAGTTGGTTTAAATGATAAGTAAGCTAGCTTTACCTATAATGCCATTATTTGGGGAGAAAATTGAATAGCTTGCAGTTTGGCGACTCCCTGGAAAAATAGCAGTATATGGAGTAGCTCATAGCTAAGATATTGTATACATTTGTTTGCGACCAGCGTCTCTGGTTGATTCAAGTTTTCTATTGTTCGCTAAGAAATACCCGAGACTCAAGGCTCTCACCACATTTATGCGCATGCCTGCAACAGTTGCCTGGGCCAAAGCCACAGTCAAAGTCAAAGGCTGAGGACGTGAACCCACAACAGTACAGATGTATCTCAATCTATATGTACATACATATAACAATACACATTTGCACAGTTCAATGGCCAAGCGATTGCAGCTTTGAGGACAACAATTCGATGGCAACAAATGCTGAAGCTGAAGCTCAAACTGGTTGTTGACCAATGCGAATCTATTGCCAAATAATGCTGAACATGTGGCCAAGAATTCGATGCCACAATTGTCCATTAAAGATGCCCACAGACCATTAGCTTGACCAAGTCTGCAGGCAAAGACGATAACAATAATCGTCTTGACCCTAAGCAAAGATAATACGATTTAAAACAACGATTCGACGAAACTCTAATGATGATCGTATTTCGCTTAAAATGGAATATAAATTAATACAGCTTTTTTTATTTATCTAAATTCGAACAAAAAATTATTAAAAATCCATTAAAAGTAAATTTTAACTTAATTAAATTTAATGCACTATTCAATATAAAAAACATCGATTTTTTAAATATTATTAACATTAAACAGTTTGCCAATTATTAAGGGAAAAAAAAGAAAAAGTAACATTTAGCCGTACACAATCCTGGCTTTATAATTTTTTTTTTTATTTAATTTTAAATTTAAAACTTAGACGAGTTTTGAACATTTATTTTCTAATTATTACTTACTGTCTACGGTAATCAGTAGACCGAACCTTTATTAAAGATTTAATAAAATTTTAAATTTAAATTACGACACGAATAAACAATAATAATATTATATGATATTGAAAAAAGATTCTTTTATCTTTATTTTCTACAATTTAAAGGACTTGAAAGAGTTTAATATTTACAGAGAGGCATTCAAATCAGAATATTCTCACATTACGAAATTTAATTTAAATTTGCAGATTTCCATTGCATACATATGAGCGCTAATGAGGTTTAGGCCTAAGCTGATTAGCGTTGTTTTGTATGGGAAATACGAATATCAAACAAATACAAAATATAGAGAGAATGCAGCATAGGCACAAATAAAGCAACATAATCCAGTTATGAGCAAATGGCTGCCACAAAAGCATTTAATTGACTTTTGTGCCGAGCAACAACTGTGGAAACAGAACAAAACCAATAACAATAATCGTAATCGTCATAAACATAAACATAATAGAATGCTGTGAGGATGGAAACTGCGGGTGGTCAACAGGAGGAGAAGAAGACAAAGAGAAGGAGAAGAGAAGAAGAAGGAGACGGAAAAAGGACACCTGAGCAGCTGAGTAGACGAACAAGAAGCATTTTGTGTAAGCCATTTGACTAATGGATGTCCTGGCTGCATCAGCTGCCCCTTGACCCCAACCCATCCCCCGGCACTTGGCCAAGTTCAGGTTTATGGCTAACTGAGATTCTCCCTGGTTTGGCTTTCAGCAACTGTTTGTTGTCGTGACTTTGGTTTAGTCTTCTCTTCCACTTTCCCCTTCCTCTGTGCGACTCCTGGCTCTGACTGTGTGTGATTTTGCGGATTCTGTTGAAATTACGAGCACGTGACAAAATCAACAAAATTAATTAATAAACTTTGTCGAGCACTTCCCGTTGCTGCCGCGTCATGTGACATTTCTCATATTGCCAGAAATCTGGAAGGTCTACGACTATCTGACTTTGCCAAGCACAGCCACAAACACACACAAATACACACACGCACACACACATATACACTGATAAATAAAGTGCATGTGTGTGTGCGTGTGTGTGTGTGTGCGTGCCACTTACACAGCAACCGTTAGTTGCCACACCAATTTAATATGCTTTGGCAAGGACCATGTCTCACTGTCTCTCTCACTCTGCCTCTCTCCCACACTCTCTCTCTTTCTATTGGCCCAAACGTTAATCAGTATTGAATTTGTGGCCCAACTGCCAAGACACAAATATCGAGAGATAATTTCCAGCCGACCGGAAGCAGAAATTAGCACAAATTATCAAAGACAACCAAGGCAAATATATAAACTCGTACCTGCTTTAATTTATCCTCGACGATATTCGATTTAGTTAAAGTTTAGTTATTACTAAAGCAACTGTTGAAGTTTAACATATTTAGTTTATTATCAACACTTATTAGATTAATAAAAACATATTTAAAAATAAACTCGAATATCTTATAAGAAAAAACAGCTTTATTGTTCAATTTAAAGTTAACTTATTAAATAAGCTGCTGTTAAATTATATGACAACTAATATATCCTGTGCTGTTAATCTTCAAACTGTGCAAATAATTAATTTACTAATAACACACATTACAATTAACTACTTGACAAGTCTTAAACTCTCCGCGTGACTTGTATACAAAACTAAATTTCAAGTTTAAGTTCGCCCCAAACCGCGTAGAGAAGTGTCATATAAATTATGAATTGCCGCAAAACGCACACAAATTGTGATTAATTATGGCTGGCAATAGTTGAAGAAGCAGAAGACGAAGCTGCAGACAATGGAAGCTGGAAAATTGTATCTACAGTTGTGGAAGCCACTTCCACTTCCCCCTTTCCCTTTCCCCTTTTGGCCTTTCACTTGTCATGATTTATTATTTGCTCTTGATAATGACGCATCGAGAGAAAGAGAGAGAGTCGAGCGTGTCAGTGTATTGTGGTAGGCACTGTACCATTGACAGCCGCATATCAAAACAATGGCATTTGCGCTTTGACCTTTGAACTCCCACAACAACAACAAACAATAAAGTGACTAGCTCTTATCAGCGTAACTGCAAATGGCGTGAAAGAATGCGCAGCGCTTTATTTTTATGAGCAAACAGATAAAGCTGGAGCAGAGTGGACTCTGAATAGGAATAAGAGTGGGTTGGGGCATGGTCGGGCTAGGGGGGAGGGGGCATTATGCAGGCAGCATAATAAAATAAAAATGTTCAACTCAGTCGAGAAGGGCAGGAGCTGTCGAGCAGCTTACAAGCTATGTAATATCAAAATGACAGCCATGGAAAATGTTGTACTCCGTGACGAGGCCACGAGGCTACATAAAATGCTCACAATTATGTTTTCCATGCGGGTTGAAGGTACATAGTGAGGAATACATTGGCCGGCACTCCTGCTTTTTTTGGCATAAACGCACAAAATTATATTTTAATATTTTAAAAATTTTATTACAATATTTGGTAAATAAATGTTAGTTTATCCATTTGTATTAAAAATCCAGAAATAATAAAAGCTTCTATTTTAGTGTAAATAACCAACATGCTAAATTTAAAGTCTCTAGTTTTGTATTTAAAGATATTGCCTTTATATTAAAAGGTTAAAAAAAATAAATGGAATCCTTTTGCAGAGGAAGCTGAAGACGTCATCCATTTAAAAAATGAATAAAAAAAAGTATAAATACTACTTTAGTCCTACTTACGAGCACGCTAGTCTATAGAACTACTAATTTTATAATTTATCTGAAATTAATATATATATGAAATTTATGTCAAATTCAAGCGAAAACGATTTCTGTACCACACCTGTATATCATTATAGGTATTTGGAGTTTAAGCCGCAAAAATCGAAAAATCGCCCACAGTAGGAGGGGTTGAAGGGTATAAGGGATGGAACCGACGTCTGTGCTCTGTTTCGTGGGGCTCCTAAGCAGATATACGCAAAGTTATTTGGCTGCTGCTGCCATAGCAATATTAAATGTAATCAGGCGTCAGCCAAAAGATATTTCTCTTATTAATTCTTTTATTCGGTGACAAACACCCGGAGTTGTCCCTATTGGACATTCGCTGGCCTCTTGTTGCCTTGTTGGCAATTAAGAGCAACTTCAATAGCTTGAAAAATGTACAACATGCTGGCTATTATAAATTGTGCTTCGATTAACACAAAGTTGAATAATTTCCAATCAATATTATCTTCTTTACTCAACTTTCTTTTGGTTATTAAAGCGTTTTCAAAGTTAAGCACGATTAAAGGCTCTACGGCTGTAATGGCTTTTGTCAATGGCAACGTTCAAATCGGTTTCTGTTTATGATGTGAACGTTTAATTGAAAAAGTTCGAGTGTCTTGGCTCGACATCAGGCATAACTCATACGACGCGTGCGCCCATCAACAAAAAGTCAAAAGCCTTTATGTACCGGAATATGTCTCTCCTGGTTATATTTTTGTTTTCGTTTCGCAAGTGAATTGAGTTTCAAGTGTGTAACAATGTTTTTCACATATTGTGGAGAAAAAAAATTAGCAAAGCACAAAAACAAATTCCGTTAGAAAGGCAACCGAAATGTAGTCAGAGTTTTTGTTTTGATTGCAGTTGGTGAACATAATTTATTGCAGCGCACTACAGGCAAAAGTTTGTTTACTCTACGACTTTTGCTGGGCAGTGGGTGGTAGTGAGGAGGCGTGGCACGATGACAAAATGAAAACTACAAAACTAGACGTTGACGGTGAAGTTGACGAGTCCAGGCAAACGCACAGCCAGAAAGTAAATTGCAAAAATACAAATATGCGGTTGTACGTGTATACATTTCTCTTACTCTATATTTCTCTACATATCCCTCTCTCTTTCTCTCTGTCCCTATCTGTCGGTTTTCTCATAGTAAATTGCGTGCAAATTTATTTTACATGCACTCGTTGCGTTTATTTGTTTCAATTTGATGCAAAGTTTCTGTTTGGTTTGGTTTTGTTTTTATGTGTGCTTATGTTTTTTAATATTTGTGAACTACTGGTACATTACCAGCAGTTAACTCAGACAAATGCAGTTTAATAAAGTTGCTTGGCCTTTGGCAGTGACAACTTGTACTGTGTGTGTAATTGGATGACAAGCATTTACTCGTTGTCCCATGAATAACATATCTATAATACACAAATTATTTATTTATTTTATCTATCAGCATTCAATGTTGATTTGTTCATTCAAGCAATACGTTTATAAATCGTTGGTCCAATTAAAAATTCATGTCTCTCAAACATGAAACAATGGCAAACGCAATCAACAGTAATTGCTTTAAACAAACAAACGGCTCATCCGCCCTCAAGACAAACACAACCCAACGAATTCCAATGAAATTACGTGTATAATGTACATTCAAAATCAATTTAGGCATTGTATTACAATAATTGACTGTCTGCTGTAACAACATTTGGTAAAGTCTATGATATAAGACATTTTAAAGTAGTTTTGAGCTGAAATACAAAAACATTTTATAGCTGATTTATTGAAATAATTACACATATTTTATTTGGTATTCCGTTCAAGCTTTAATTTGAATAATAAAAAAATGTAGCATGCTTTTATGCTTGGAGATTAAAGTAAAAACCTTTACGTTTTTGTTTTTTAATTGTCTTTGATGAAAAACTAGCTTAAGCTGCCATATGGTAGCAGAATACTTGCTGTTCAAATATATAAAAATTTAGTAAAAAAAAAAAATACGTTTTTGTTCTTTTAATTGACTTTTTCGTCGGCCTGAAAGTATGCTTTACATTTTTCCATGAAATCAGTCAGTTTTAATTGAGTGTGGTGAAATTTAAGCATCTCTTTTAAACACTTTTGAAATCGTCACTTAATTTAATGAATGATTCATTTTAAATCGATCTTTAAATATTAAATATATTTTCAATATATTTATATTTTGAAGTAAAAGTAAATAAAGTCATGCACTGGAATTAAAGCAGGCAATAATCATAAAGAGGATATCGAGTGTCAACCCAGCAGAATCCAAGTCGTCGATGTCAGAGAACACTGTACCACCTGCTGTCCAGTGTTAACGCCATTTAAATAAATTCAGCTATCAGTTGTGGGCTTTCGAGACTTGACTTCTTCTTTCAACTTCTTGACACACAGCGCACGTGTTAACGTTTTCAACGCTTGAAGCCATAAAAAGAAGATTACCAGAGAGCAGGAATAAGGGTCCTCGGTCCTGACAGCTTACATTAAATGGCCAACAGCCAGGCCAAGTGCAAATGAGCCAAATGCCCCACACGGACCGTGGCGCACAAATATGCAAAGTGTTTTTTTTTTCTGTGTTGTTGCCAAACGGCTAAACATTTCAGCTCCTGACTGTTTGTGTGTGGTTTATAGCACATTTCTATTCATTATGAGTAGTCCCAGGCATTGTTTAACATTTCATTTATTGTGACTCGGCTCCCAGTCTGGCCGGTCAGCCAGCCAGATGGGCAGTCGTTATGTTCTTAGGCTGATATGTTTTCCTAATCGCTCGAGTTACACGCTATTAATTCTGCTTTGTAATTAACAAAAGGCTGTCGACACATTCTCGACTCTGCACTTACTCGTTTTGTGTTTTTTTATGTCTTTGGTTTTAATGTTCAGACATATACAGAGTTCATATAATTTATTAACTAATTTGCACACTCGCCATCAGGTTCAGGACTCAGTCTCAGTCTGAGTTGCAGAAATCGAAAGTCTGACAGTGGCAGGCAGACACTGTACAATGTACCTACATTAGTGATGTAAATATACATCGAAAATAATGAAAGCGAAGCTATTTTTATTTACTTTAGCTCGATCATTTTTTGGAACGATGATTTTCATAAAAAACCCACACATCACTGAAATTTGTTTAGCGTTGTTCATTTATTAATTTAATTCAAGATAATTATGGCAAGAGTTGATTAAAAGATTTATACATAAAATATAAATATTCAGATAGTTTTTAGCTAAGTTTATTTTGAACGAAATGTAACTCATTTAATTTAGAAGCTCAATTTAAAGTTGGTCAAAAGTTACGATTGTATTTTGTATTTACAACAATATTTTCTACAAAATATTTGTTTGGTAAACTTCATATATTGTTATACGGGACTGTTCCCAATTCCGAATATTGAATATTTTAAAAATCGTTTAACATCACTAATTGAACTTTAAATAGTGAAAGTATATTTTAAAAGAATTTTTTTTTAAAGCATCTAAAAATATCTTATAAAAAACCAAACCGAGCTGTTCTGATATCCACTTTAATTTTTGATATCGATACCAACTCTTCAATTGAATTACAAAATTCGAACAACGAAGTATTCGTCTTAAAATGAATTTTAAAATGTTTTCGAAACCGAGTTCGAAAAGTAAAAACAAGCCCATTTCGATCGGAATTGGGAACAGCAAATTGTAAAACGTTCGTTTTCGTTTTGTGTTTATTTTTTAAATACGTTCGAAATTCGGACCAGCCTGAATATTTGAAATTCATTTTTGTCGACTTGTACATTTTAAGATTAAACTCTATTCAGTTTTGGGACTTGCAACACCACTGTATATAGACTTTTGGCATGTTGATTAGTGAGGGAGGAAACGCTAATGAGTCTGCCCGACGGCGCAATACGCGTACCAGCAAATTTCAATAAAAATTTGAGAGACTCAACCAATGAACATTTGAAATGGCCTACCATTTCGATTTCGATTTGGCCAAGTCACGCAAAAAGGCTCTAATAATAGCTAACGGCAATTATGTTCTATGAGTTTTCATTTTGTTTGTCTTCTTCTTGTTGCTGTTGTTGTTGTTGTTGTTGTTACCTTTTATCATGAACAGCGTTTCTTGCTGCAAATAATGAAAATTATAAGCCACTTCCGAATTTCATTATCGAAATTAGATGTTGCCTGCTTTTGAAACGACATTTTGCCTGATGGATTTGGCGGATGTTGCGTTAATTTGTCAACGGCCATTACGACACCAATGACAAAGTGTGTGTCATTGTGGGCGTGGCCGAGGCTGAGGCAGAGGCAAATCTTCTTTTGCCTTGTCAAATTCAAATTGACTCATTAAAAATTAAGTTGGCCCAAAGGCACACAGCCACAGCAAAGCAAAGCAAAGCAAAGCAACAGCAAGTTAACCAAATGATAAATAGCAAAATTAGATTTGACAGCCGAGGCGCGTTTAGTTGCCACACACAAATTGCAGCATTCGTCTTGATTACATTTACTTTGTGCTGAATGGCTTAAGATTTCGAATTTTGTCAGTTTTCAGGTTTTTGCGGTAAAAGCATTTTGTATCTCAATTTAAGGCAAAAGTCTAAAATGGAAATTCAATTTAATTTCTCAAATTCCTCAACTCAATTTAAAATTAAATTCCACTTGAATTCCGTCGGAATTTTACAGTGATTATGATTTAAATCTTTTAGACTTTAAGTTAAATCTTGCCACAACTAACAACTACTTGCAGCTGGAGCTTTATTCATTTTTCACAATGTCTGTGACAGTTTTGTAATTTTTTTGCGCATATTTTGCAGCTGCCACACATGTTGCACAGCCAACCTGCCACATTCAGCCATAAGTTGCATATGTTTGCCTGAATGTTTTTCGCATTCTATGTGGCTGCAGTTAAAGTCGAGCCACTCTTGCAACTGGAGTGTTAAATCAATTGGGACCTTGTTGCTGGGCGTATTTAGTTGCCACTTCCACTTCCACTTCCGGTCCGGCTTCCCCAGGCCCGTGTGGCAGGCAGTGTGTGGCAGCATCAGTCAGAGCAGCACATCTGCTACATTCTTGGTTTATTTTAGACATTACTCATATTGCTTTTCCACTACATACTATGATAAGAGTTTTTACTACAGATAAGAGTTATGGTTTAAGCTTAGAAAGTTATAAATCGATTTGTTCTTAGGTTATTTAATCTGTAGTTATTTAGACACAATATTAAGTTAATATAATTTCAGATCAAAAATTTATTTCTACATTTGAGTCTAGGTCATTTATTTATTTATTTATTTGATTTATTTGATTCCTAGAGCTACAAGACAAGTCTTATAAATTAAGGTTACATTCAAATTTTTGGAAAAGAAAAAATATACAAATAACTTAACTTAAACAATGTAAATGAACATCAATTCCTATAATTCTTATAGCTATTTGTACTGATATTTATAATTCTATTGCTCTATATAAATGAGGAATTTTTTTTATTTATTTATTTATTTACTTATTTTATCATTTAACCTGTAGTCTTTTAAACACAACATCCTCATAACTATTATTCTTTGCTTCTATCGCGCTTTCGTTTGTGCCATGTTAGTTCGCAGTTTGAAAAGGCAGCCAGAAATCTTGGCAATTTGCAGTCTTAAAGTATTCTTTAAGTTATTATTGGCTGTGCATGGAAATCAGCCTGGCTTTGACCAAAGCAATTTATATTCTCGAGGCACAAATGCCAAGCTTATTTATGTGCTCTTATTATTTGCAGGCCAAGTTTTCTGCTTGAATCGCAGTCAAATAATGCAGAAATATTCCCAGCTAACCAGTCAACGAAATAACAAAACAAACGAGGCAACAAAAACATTTTGCGAAAATGGCAGTCGAAATGTGTACAATAAAATGAAATGGATTTTTAAAAAGGTCGCCTACTGTTAAAAGGTAGCTGCAAAAAAAAGCTCAAGGCCAACGCGGCGTATTCGTCATATTTTATGCCAATTTGAGTATACGAATTTTGGGTCTACTTTGGTATTCACGCGTTGGCCCCAAAAACTTTCAATTGGCACTTGAAAACTTACAGCAACTTTTGGACAAATACGAAATACGAAAAAGAAATGGCAAATAAGAAAAAACACTTTATTTAGTTTATACAAATAAGTAGTATTTGTGGGTGAATTCCCATGGCATTTTAATAATTAGTTGAGCATACTTATACACTGCTGGATTCAGATTGAATTGTCAGCTGCTTTCATGTCAAATTATCGCCTTTACTTATCACTGATTGCATTTTGATTAGCTGCAATTGTTGCAAGCTGCAATGTCAAATCACAGACTACGCAATCAGTTGATTTTATGCAGTAAATCAATAAAGTAAAGTAGCTGCCACTCAGCGCTGTGCACACATTGGAAATGGTGCAAACACACACAAGGAACGACAATAGTTTCACTCACTGTATGAATCCTTGGTGTATCTGTATCTGTATCTGTTTCTGTATTGGTATTAGTATTTGTTTGTGTCAACAGAAGCTTTGCGGCAACTAAGTGTAAATAAACAAATACTTAGCCAAAGGAAATCCTGACAGCCCGAAAGCAAGGCTGACACATTGTCGGACGAGGAGGACTAGAAGGCCAATAGGGATTCCCAGACCAGGCCAGGTGAGGCTTTCACCTACATAAGTGTCAGGTAATAAAATGCGCATTTGTGCACGAAATTACTGCACTTGGGGCTGTTGCTGCCTTTTCTGTATCCGATGCTGCCACTGCCACTCACTGGTCTGTTGCCTTGTTTATCCCCAACTGGTTACTCACACGCCCCAAGCGAGCAAAGTGTTTGTATTTTTTTTACGTTCGCCCTGCGGCCGCAACAGGCCAAAAAGTTGCGCCAAGCGAAGTTATTTTCAATAAGCAGCTGGCGGGCATCCGAGGGAAACGCCAAGACGCAAAACAGGAAAGAGAGTTGAAAAAACAGACTTTTATTTATCACACTACGAAGCAAATACACCCTAAGCCAAGGTTTTCATAAACTGTTAATCAAAAGAATATTACATTTCAGAAGAATAATTTAAAAGTAGTATTTACACCATTACGAGCTGGATAAAATAAAGACAGATTTAGAGTAGAAGCCCCTTTCAATTAATCTCAAGATACAAGTGTTTCTGATGTTTTTAAAACAATTAACTTGATTTGGCTAGGTAGTTTAAATATTAACATTGTTAAACTTGAAGAACCAGAACTGAGAGAACTTTATAAAAAAAATTAAATAATTTATTATTTACTACAGCTTTTTGCCAGCAAATATATATTATTTGATAAAGTTGGTTACGTATTTGAGTGAACACTAAATTGCATTAAAATTTCTATGAATTTAAAAAGTAGTTGAGATAAAGTCAAAACGAATTTCAAACTAATTAAGTGATTGCTGAAATAGTCAACTAACCACATTAAATAATAATATATTGTCAAAAAGTTGAAAAATGTAAAGTAATTTAAGGGGCGAATCTATTAATTTAATTATTTACAAAATGTGTCTTAAAATTAAAGATAAAATAAAAAACAAAAGTCCAAGCTTTATGATTTCAAGAACAAACAAAATAAATTTAATTTGATGATTAATTTAATTTAATTAAATTTTACTTTTTTCAGTTACAAATAAAAATTGTTGTCAATAATTTAACACTCTTCATTAATTATTGGATTCAAATTCTAAAAGAGCTAAACTTAAATTTTGAAAGTAGTCTGTTGGCAAAACAAGTGCATTCATTTGAAGTTCAAGTCACCCTCAACGATGTCACATAATTTATTACCGAGGGGTTTAACCCAAAATACACACAGGGTACGGTTAGAGTATAGAGGAAGCAATAAATATGCATGAACAGTGGGAGCAAGTCGCGTACTTAGCAGCGGACATGACAGAAGACGGAGTGCTCTTAAAGTTGGCAGCATAAACAGCAATAGTCTAGCTGAAAGCGACTGTCGGACTGACTAACACAGACAGACAGAGTCTTCATTCTCGCTCTGGCCACTATTTTTATTGCATATTTTTGGGGGCTGTGGCAAAATTAATTGCACTTGAAGTATGCACATTAAATTTAATGAGCTCGCGAGCGTACAAGCAGCGCAGACAGACAGCGGACACAGGAGTGCGAATAGTGCAATAAGTAGGAAAGAATAGGGGAAGAGTGGAACAGGGGAACAGGGGAAGGAAGGATTAAGGGGCCAAAAGCGCTTAGCTGCAATTAAGTTTAATTGTTGCTCCAATTGTCGCTAAGCAGCAAAAGCAGAAGCAAAAGCAGCTTGCGATGTTGCACGAGCTGTTTAACAGCTACTTAAAAGGTGGCAGCTTCTCAATTGTTCTGCACATCGTTCATACGACCCGTGTACAGGATTCAGACCAAGACCAAAACCTGATTTCGCTGCAGCACTTAAATTTCAAGTGCATCGGGAACGAGGCATTTGCTTTTGCTTTTCGTTGTCGTTCAACTAAATAGCGCTGTGTGCAACATTTTGGGGCTCTGTGTTTGTTCAACACACGCAATGCAACACACTCACTCATAGAAGTATATGTACATATATAGCCCAGCTAATGTTGTTCATACCAGCTCATTAAGAATGAATGCCAATTGGGAAGCAAGGCAACAGCAGCAGCAGCTGCCAAAGGTCATATTTCTCAGTTTACAGCCCGGTTAAGGTTTTGAGCTGCACCCACAGGCAACAAAATGCAATTTCATCTTAGCCATTTGCAAATTCCGTTGTTGGCCTAACTAATTAGAAAGCATTCCGAATGGGCAGCAGCACTTAAATTAACCTTGTATTATTTCGAGCAGATGGTTTATCACACAAAAGTGATTTTCGATTCCATTAGATATAATTGGCAGCTTTTGCAATCATTTAAAGCAGCGGTGGGCACAAATTTTGAACTTGGGAGCTCGACAACAAAAATTACAAAAACAACCCTTTTCGCGTCTACCTACTTTGTCGATCATCTATTTTATCTATTTTCAGTATATTTCTTCGGAATTAGTTAAAGTGCATCTGCTAGTCGTTCACGCTTGATTAAATCATTATTGGTTGTTTCGCTTTTTCATTTAAGGGGGTATTCGAGTGTAGAGTCATGAATTTCGCCCGGTTTTTGAAACGCTGTACAAAGGAAACAAAAAATATTTTTGCCATCAATGTTTTTTTCATTTGTTTATTGATGTTTTATTATTACATAAAAAAAAAATTAATTGACAAAGTTATGAGCAGTCAAAGTGGAAGTCCAAAAAAAAAGGGGTGTCCTGGCGTACATTATTCCAAATCTTCTAGTGATCTGAAACATAAAAAACGAACGGATTCTTAATTATTATATATGCCGCTATCGTATAATCCTTGGATAAGTTAAAAAAAATTTTTTTTTTCATATTTTTTTTTAACATTTTCGAATTTTTTAAAAATACTAAATGAAGAGATGTATAAAAAACATACTCTCCAAATTTGAAGTAAATCGGTTAATTAGAACACGAGATATAATTACCGCCAGCTCGAAAAAAAGTAGTTTCGAGAAAAACGCGCTCAAAATTTTGAGACGTGGAAGTCCGAAACCGATGCCACGTCACTAAAACCCCTATAACTCATGAAATAATAGGGATTTAAAAAAAACCCTTTTAATGGCATACTATTGAAGGAAACTATGGAAACTAAACTATGGAAAAATGAAAAAAAAAGGAATTCGGTGTTGTCAAATTTCTACTATAGAATACCCCCTTAATTTAATTGATTTCATGTGCTGCTCAACAAATGGAATACTTTCGGTTTATTGCCCGTAAATGTTTACTTAATGCGAATTTAATTTCACATTTTCGCTTGAATATTTTACATTATGTTTTGTTTTCCGTTCCGCAAGTGAAGTGCAAATAAAACAGAAACCGAAACCGAAACAGAAACAGAACATCTCGTGAATTTGCTCTGGTGGCCAGTCAACATTCAAAAACAAATTAAATTCTTTGTTACATTTTCAACACACACACAGAATTACAGAGCAGTAGACAAGATAAATAAAAGCGCACAAAAAAAAGAATTAAACGAGTAGTTGTTGAAGTTGCGCATAGTTTCCAAATTAAAAAATAAGAAAATATCCAAAATCAAGGTGGCGTTAACAGGGAGTAGAAACAGAAACTCCGAGTAGGAAGTCATTAAAGTAATGCTACGTATAGTTTGAAAAAACAGCCAAAAGCAAAATAGTTGAGGGAGATTTTCTGAACGTAACAGCAGCAGCAAAATTGAAACTTTTGATTGAATACAAACTACAATCTCGGAAGGAAGTTGCTTTCAACTTTACTTTCCTGCTGGGTTACCTGAACTGACCTGCCTGGCAGCGTTTTGCACTCAAACTTGCTCTTGGTAGTGGCAGCAAAACTTAGTTTTCTAAATTAAAATAATACAATAAAGATTATATTGTATGGCCATACCCGTTGCTATTTCAGAGCAGCTCCTACACTCATTCTCCCACTCATACTCATATATGTATGGCCGGCTTGAATAGGGCCAAGACTATGTACCAAACTTTGGCTACAATTTGTGCTGAGACTCTTGCCTTATGTGCATGTTTCCATTACCCAAATACACGACCCTCCATCGTTCAATTAAAACTAAGCAAGTTTTATTTTGGGAAAACCAAAACTTGACATCAACATGTGCTGCATGTTGCAAGTGATTTAATTCTATATACCCAAATATTGTGGTTAGTTACTTTTTGCCATGAATACTAAAGCAACAATTAGGCTGCAATTAGAGTCAAACAAAAGAAGCCAATGTTTGTTTAACAAAACCACACAAAATTAACTCAAAGTTCAGCTCAAAGTTTCAGTCTTACCGAGAATCAAAAGGATGGCTTTAATGAGGAATGCTTTGCGAACTTTTCAAACTTTGGTTTCGTTAACGGAAATTATACAACTTTAAATAAATCAGTGCTGGCAACTTTGTGATGAAAATATTCTACTCTTTGATACATACGATAAAGTGCAAAGTATCTCCAGAAATTTAAATTGTATCCTCTTTTGCAGTTTTGAAGAATAAGCAGAAATGTCGCTTAAAGTATCTTAGACTAAAACTCTTTATTGTTCATCTTAATCTATAAAGTTTTTCTGAGTCAAAATATGTCAGAACATGAGCAACTCATAGTAAGACCTTGTTCAAAGAAACTTAATCTAACTTAAGCATGAATATAATGTAATTGCTATAACATGTGCCATTCTATTTTTCTCATAAAGCAAATTAATAAATTAATAACCAAAAGAAAAAGAGACAGCGACAATCCCAATAGCTGCAATATTAATAAGCTAAGCAGGTGAGAATCTAATCCAATCGATTGCCATCATTTTAGTCAATTGCTCACTAAAAGTTTGGCAGCTGCCGTGTGCAAAAATAAACAAAACATCGTCTCAAAAGGAGAGTGAAAAAGGTAAGAAGAACACAAAAACAAAAACATTGCTCAATTTAAACGTCGGCCAAAGTATGAAACGATAATAAGTATAATAAAGACTGCCAAAAGTTTCAAAAAAAAAAACAAAATGTTGGCAAAAAATAAAGAAAGAACAAAGAAAATGTCTGACAGGGAATTCATGTTGATGAAAAATGTTTTTTATGCGCGCTGCCATTCACTGTAAGTCCTTAGTCCTTAGTGAGTGTAGTTGTGTGTGTGTGTGTGTGTGTGTGTGTGTATGTGTGTGTTTGTGCGTATGTGGTGTCATTGTCTAGGCCTACAGGTTTAGGGGCATATTCATGACATGGCCAAAAATGAAATAGGCCTATGCAAAATCAAGTAAATATCCTAGAGTCGAGCGAACTCGACAGTGCACATTGGGCCACAATCCTTTTTTTTTGACACAAAGTCTAATTGTAAGGCTAGAGTCTTGAAACTTTGCATGAACCTTGTTTAGACTAATTATGAATTTTTCCTCTGATTTAGACTACTCCTTCATCTCCCCCACCAAATCCGACTATGAGAAATATGTGTTAACTATTTTTATAAAATCTTTATGTAAAGATGGGGACTTGAAATTTGGCATGAATCTTAGTTAGGCTGAAGTCTAATGTATAATTTTTTTTGTTTTTTAGTTGGACCTTGTCTTCTACTCTTTTTTGTTACTCATTGAAAAAGTAAAAATTTTTTATAAACATTCAAAAGTAGATATTACAATTTTTTTTAGTTTTTTAATTTGACTATGTTTTACTTTGCGCGCGGTGCAAAATTACAAAAATGTTTTATTAATTTGATATACCTAATATTATGTCAACTTCAAGATATATTTAAAAAAAATTCTTTGACTTGATGCCAAAAAAAAGGGGTACCGGCCCAATGTGCAGTGACATGCTCGGTGCCTGTATCTTCTTATTAGTTTAAGAAAAAAAAAACATACACACAAGATATCGTAATATTTTATTCCACTGTGAGCGCTTTATTATTTACATTTCTTCAAAGTTATTAAACTCCTTAACCCTTTGTATGCAGAGTATAAACATTGGGCTTATTAAAAGCATAACGAAAGCAAAAGCAAAAAGAAATCAAACAAAATACTAGCTCACTTGATGAGCAATGAGTGCAGTTGCCAAAGTGAGCACAAATAAATGCACACTCATGCATAGAATTCACTCAACCGCACCCACATCCGGAACCTTTCTTTGCTTTGCTTTGCCTTGCGTTGAGTTGCGTCTCTTCTCGCTCACTCTCACTCGCTCTCCACTCTCTCACGGCAATCGCAGCTCAAGTTGACGCTCAGCGGCAGCCAATGTAAACTCTCTAGCTAGAAATGTGTCACAGAATGACCTTGAATTTCACTCACTGAGCGCCAGATTGCAGCTCACCCAATTCTTGTTGACCGTCGCTTTGAGTCGGACTGAGCTTTTATTGAGTTGATGTTGATGTTGAGCAGACTGCGTTAACAGTTCTGTTAACTTGTCCTTGCACTGTTAACATATCTTAATTTGATGGAGCAAAAGAATTTAGTTAGTTAAATATTCAAAAACAAGTGTATTTAGGTAAATAGCTAAAAAGGAAATTATTATTGTTTTTAAGTAATTATTATTATTTAAGCGCTATTTATTTGCAACTTTCCAATAAAAACTAGCTCATTTTAAAATTTAAATAAAATACTTAGCTTTAGAGTATTTCTTCATATCTTGATTTAAAAAAAAAAAAAAACAATTTTACTACATTCTACAAATTGTTTCAATTGTTTCTGCATTTTCTTAATACAATTTAATTTTGAATGGTGCATTTGCCTCAGTTACCAATTCTCATATACTTGCATTCTCATATTTCTTTGCGGTCAAGAACTGCTCTCATTTCCGACCAGCATTCTTGAATGCAGGAAATACTTACGTGCCCAACAGCCACCACGAATCTGAGATGGATTTGTATCTGTATCTTTGACCTTGTTAAATTGCGGCACATTTAGGCGTCATTTGGTGACACGTTGTTAACATGCTTTTTGACGCTTCTTGCTGCCAGTTTTTGATGTTGCCACAGGCATAATTCTTATTAAAGTTGATTGAGCGAAAAACTTCATTACTTGTTCTCTGTTGGTTTACAGGTTTTGTTATTTGTCGCTGCTTCCTTATTGTATTTTTTTGTTGGTGAATTTATTTTGTTTTGTGTGTGCAGGAAATTAAATTTTGTGCCGTGTAAGCACACGGCAAACTTTTGTCAAGTGCTGAAGTGCTGATGAAGGGAGAATGAAGGAAAATTGGAAGACAAGTGCTTACAATTCATTTGGCTCTTGTTTAAAATGCTTAACTAACCTTTGGCAGTTCTTGCCTGCATCTGCAGCTGTCTCAGCTCCCACCCCAAAGGGATTATGTTAATCAGAATTCTGCACTTTAACAAGTTGCTGTGCAAAAAGTCACAAGGCTGTTGTCGCGACTTTTTAAAGACCTGAACTTTTGCAAAAGTCGTCGCTGCTGCTGCGGCACAAAGAAAAGAGGAAAGAAAAACCAAAAACTCTAAGCTGGCACTATAAAAGATGATTTCTGTCCTGCCTGGTCCAAATTCAATGCAATCTGCTGGCAGCATTCATTTCTTTGGCTACATTTTAAATAAAATAAAAAAGGAAACATTTTATACAAAAATTTCTTAGCATAACTTTTTTTGCGCGCGCGCGTAACAAGTTGCCCTATATATTCAGGCAACATCAGCTGGCCAACAAATTAAACTAATGCAGCAGAGAACGGAAAACAGCTGCAGCTGGGCAAAGGAACACGGGAAAAGGACTGTGGTATCATTTGGTAGCTGTCAAAAATTGCTTATTCCCGTGCAAATGAAAATACCTCGAAGGCAATTTGGCACAGCAAAGTCATCAACTGCGCACACACATGCCTCAATAAATTCAATTTACACGAATTTTGTAAAGGCATCGCGCCCGTTGACGTGCATGAGGATTGAAAAGGAAAGGAGTCAGGACACGGAGAAGGACAAGGATGGAGAGGACATCAACAAACGTCCATATAAAACAGACAAAAACTTATGTTCAGACAAGTTTTGCAGGTGTGAACAGTAAGATAAACAGTAACAATGTGTGAAAGAGAGGGGAGGTCGAGAGATAGAGAGAGAGGAGACATTGGTTGTGCGGTTTTGTTAGTTGGGCGGGGCAAAGAGAGGCGCCTTTATTGGCATCGACATGCATTAGCGGCACCGCAAAAGCGAGTTGAGTTCAGTTGAGTCAAAGTCAAATATAACCGCACAACCACGTCCGACAACGCATGTACAACAACGCCAATTACACAAACAACAACAACAACAACAGGAGCAACAACAACAACAACAACAAGAGCAACAAATGGAAACCCAACTGGCAGCAACAAGCTAAATTGCTAAAGAAAACTTTTTGTACATTGCGATCACTGTTGGGGGTGGCAAAATAGCCCAGGTGGAATGGCAGCCCAGGTAGCTGTAGATGATTGCCCAGGCCCATCATCGACAGGTGTGCGTACACAGAGAAAAAACCCATTCTGAACTCAAGTTTAAAATACTTAATTTAGGCATGCATTTTTTAAGTATGTATTCAGAATTAATCTGTATCAGGATTAAAACAGGAAAGTAAACCCTATTTACTTGACTCAAGCGCGAGAGGAAAATTCTCTCTCAGTCTCTCTCATTTCAACTGGTTCGGTGGCTCAGTGATTAGAGTCACCGACCTGTCACATAATTAGATCTTCCGTCAATTGATGTGAAACATGTGTTTTTAAATTCTTTGGGATGAAACCACTACAAACGTTAAAAAAAAGAAAATAAGTAAAAAATGTTAAAAAAAAAATCTTAAAAAAAAAGTTTAAAAAAAAACATTTTAATTGATAACAATTTTTTAGCTTGAATTACACAATTTCAGGATTGAATTCGGGATTGAAAAATCAAGTATTTCATACTTGGATTAAAAAAATCCAAGATTACCCCATTTCTGACAACCTTACGGATTGAATTCGGGCTAAATATCCCGGATTTTTTTTCTGTGTAAGGCTACATTTGTACACACAACAAAAAACCGATCATACCGATGCGGTGTCAGAACTTCTTCAACTCCGCAATTTTTTTAAATTCATTTTTTAAATTCTACATCTATCTTAAAACATTTTTGCAGCAAAATCAAATGTTTTAGGATTTTTTGACCATTTTAATGATGGGTGTCTACCTTTTTATACGCATTTTTAAAACTAATATACAAAATATGTATATACTTAAAAAATAAAATAGATAAAAAATAAATTTATGAATTTTTTCCAGTGTATGTGCGTGTGTACATATGTTTGTACTAAGTGCTGTTTGGGTACGTGCATAGGTGTAAATTAAATTTCAACAGCAACACGAGCCTTGCATGGCAATGTAACCTTCTCCAATCCCATCCCATCCCATCCTATCCCATCCCATCCAATCCAATCCGAGTCTCGCCTTACTCTATCAATCGTCCATCCTCCTCCGTTGAGTCCGCATCCACAGCGTCCACCTGCTGCCCAAAGTGTTTCTTTTTACGCTCGTTTGCCTTTTCCCCATTTGCCCATGTCACTTGCCAGCAATCTGTTGCTGCAGCAACTGCTCTGACTGCTCCTTTAACCTTTTAACTAATTTCTATTGCCGACTTTCAGGCGCACGATTTTAGACTCTTTTCCATCTGACATTTAAATGAAGTTCTTGAACTCTGCATTCCTTTTGCATCCTGCAGGCAACACTTTGCCTGAAAGTATATTGATATATATAAGCTTTTTACCTCTTAAATATCTTGACTTGGGTGTCTATAGTATTTTTATTATTGCTCTCAAAGTAAATATGCACGTAATTTAATTTATTTTTTTATTTATTTACTTATTTATTTATGATAAGAAAACACGCAGAAAAAAATCAATTCAAACGCTTTTTTTAAACAACAACAACAATACACAAAACTAAACTGAAGAGTCCATGAAAAACTCTTCAGCCAAGTGGCGAAAGGGAAAACTTTAAAGTGAAACCTCAAAAATCGTATTTTTTTAAATCAAAATAAAGATAAACAGAAAGGTAAAGAGTATTATATAGTCAAACTGTTTGACTCTGGCATATTTACTCCTTTTTCTGTCTTGTTTGTGTTTTTGACTAAAGCCTGTGGGCAGTTTGGTTTTTTGGTTTGTAAGTTTTGCCGGTTTTTGTCGGGCTCGTGTATTGTAAGCGCCTTTAGAGCGCAAAGTAATTTAAGCGCAAAATGTCGAACACGAAGCGACCAGGAACTGAGCAATGGAATTTAAATTATGCAGACTCGTCCCAAAGGATGCGCACAGGCAACAAAGGCGGAGAATACGGCCAACATAGTGAAACTGACCATAATTTGCACAGGAATACGTTGGAAAAACCAACGAAAGAGAGAGAGAGATTTTCTTCTTGAAAGCATCACGTGGCAAAGTGATCAAAAGAGGCGGCGGGGTCAGACTTAAGGATACTCTGGATAGAAGTGCTCTCGATAACAACAGAGATGAAGCGGACAGACAGACAGATGCCATTGACATGCTGATAACGCCAGCATCCTTTTTCATACGCACCGTTGTCCCATTGAGTTGAGAGGACTTTAACTGCAGCTGCGGCCATTATTGATTAACAATGTGAACATGCAACGACGGTATTATTGATGGTCCGTAAGGGCTCCCTTTTGTGCCTACCTCCCTCCCACTCCCACTCCCACTGCCACTCCCATTCCAACACAATGTAACCCGCACACTGACGAATGGCCCCACTGTGCCAGAGACCAGTTGAAGTACCTTAAATATGTTGTAATTGAAATGCATTTGGGCGCAACGAGCAACCGAACAAGTGGACAATGAGGCAACTGCAACACAATAGAGTCCACGACAGAAGCTGCAACTCATTACCAGCAACTCCACTGGCAACGGCAACAATAAATGCTTGAGCTGGCCAATTCCAGTTAACACTTGTGGTATTGCCCACTCTCACACACAAGTCGCATTAATTAGCACCCATTGCCAGATGGCCCAAATGAGCTACACAGCAAAAAAAAAAAAGCGTTAATTCGAAATAAAATCATAATAATAAAATCTTAAATCAATTACAAAATATTTATTGAAGTACGTTTTTAAAATAGCTTCCTCGCAAAATATTTTGATTTTTGACTATTTTAAATCTGGTCTCGAATTTAGTCGCATATTGTGTTAATTTAATAATAATATACTGAATGCATACTTAAGAAAGAGTTTCGCATTGACGCGTTACTTATTTCTATAAAAATAAATCAATTTGTATTGCATATTTTTTGGCATTTACATAGCTTGAAACTCAAATCACTCATTACTAATTAAAGTCCTTTTGGTTAAGCAATAGGTTTGGTCATAGTTTTAAATTAAAAAAAAAAAATTTAAATAATTTATAAAAGAAATTTTGTTAAAAAAAAAAGCCATTACTAACGTGTTGTTTGGCCGCTCCTTTAGTGATGAAGTGGGACATAATAGAAAAAATGACATAATAAAATTTAAGAATTTTAAACTAGAATTTTAGAATGATTTTATTTTTTCTGTGTAGTTGGCAGGACAACAAACGTGACACTGGGAACCGTGAATAGCCAGCTGCAATGGTCAGATCGTTGCAACGTTCAACTAACTGGACAGACTGACAGTCGGACAGTCGGACAGTCGGACTGACTGCCTTCAAAGCTTCTGACTTGCGCTGAATTTCGCATGAAATACGAGCATAAGCTGTTGAAATTTCAAAACTGTGTGCATACACACACTACACACACACACACTATACACACACACGCATACACTTACATGCATATGCTGCATCCTGTGCGTGCCCAAAAAAAAAATATGTAAAAAAAATGGACACTTGAATTGCTTAGAAAGCGTGCCTGGCAGTGTCTTAATTTTCCGCAGGATGTGCGCTATGTCAAAAGCAACATTTGATAAATGGTCTCCGAGCGTGGAACGCACACGGCCAATGTGTTGGTGTATGTATGTGTGTGAGAAATAGATGGTATATGTGTGTGTGTGTATAAGTGTGTGTGTGTGTGCATGTGCATATGCTACGCTCGAATATTTATGTGCAATTTATGAAAAATGCACAAAATATTCGCAACTTCGGGCAGTTCACTCGACTGCTGTCGGAACTACATCTTACAGTATATTTTCTTTACATTTCCGACACATATTTGTAATACATACTTACATATGCATGCACATATATTGCATAAAACTTAACCCATGCTATTTTTTTTAGTTATTTTCTTTTCTTCTGACGGATTTTCTGTTACATTCAACTTTAAAACAGAGTGAGTTTTCTCTATTGTTGTAGTTAACTCTAAAGCACAAAATAAAACAATTAATAAATTATGCAAATTTCATAAATACTCATAGTAAAAGTTAAAATAAAAAACATAATGAAGACGCGCTTGTTCCAAATACTTTCTTTCAAACTTTTCCAACATTGTCAGCACTCTTTTTTTTTTGGAGAAAGTCTCAATCTCAACATGATAAAATTTGTAATAAGCACAGAAACTCTAGTAAAACTTGAAAATACACAGCCTCATTAGCAGCTTATTCGCTGGCAAATAAATCACCAAATTAGAATCCTTGTAAACTGAAGGCAAACTTTTGCTTTTATTGAGATTTATGTCATTTGACACAATTCGTAACCAATTTTGAAGAGTACTGCGAAATTCAATTGGAATCAAATTAAATTTATAATTTGTATTAAGCTTCATTGAAGTCTAATACGATTATATTCGACATAAGTCGGGTAGACTGTCAATACGAAGAGACATTTTAATTAATTATGCATTTGTGCACAAACTCATAATTAAATTACAATATGCACAAGATTTAACCGACCAAAGCAGATTATATATTTATTTCATTTTTATTTTTATTTTTAAATTATGTATAAAGCAGCTGCTCAATCAATATTAATTGAGAATTGTCAATCAATATTTCATTGTGCTGTTGGGCTCATAATTTTCCAAAAATTACTTTGGGCACACTTTTACGTGCCTGTGGGCATTTGGCTAAGAAAGTTTGGTACTTTCACAACTTAATAAAATGGCACCAACATTTTGAGAAAAGAGACTGCCGATATAGATACTTACATATATATCTGGCTGTCCAAATGACAATTGAGCTAATTACGTTAGTTTGACAGCACGTGCCCTGAGACAGCCCAGAGGCAGTTGGCCCTCTTTCTTTGTGGCCATAATGAAACAAGTTGAAGCCAAGCAAAAAGTTTCTGATTTTAACGAAAATTTCAACGAAATAAATTAAGAACTTCGTGAGATATTTATCTTAATTTTTGGCCTGTCCATGAGAGAACGAAACACCATAAAGATCCCAAAGAGTTAAGTT
Organism: Drosophila quinaria; assembly: GCA_035047525.1. Taxonomy (NCBI): domain Eukaryota; kingdom Metazoa; phylum Arthropoda; class Insecta; order Diptera; family Drosophilidae; genus Drosophila; species Drosophila quinaria. The sequence goes on along the minus strand of JAWNPO010000470.1, from coordinate 7,467,364 downwards.
ACTGAGTAATAAAACACAAAAACAATGTTCACAGCCAACCAAAAAAAGGGCTTTTTTCTGCCTTCTGCTTTTCGTCCTTTTTCAGGCAACATATAAATAAATAAACAGATTTTTACACAGAGGGTTGTCAAGGGACCAAAGCGGATGCCATTGCACTTCGATTCCAAAAGATTTTAAGTGCCCACCTGAACAAAAATCAGCTAAAAGCAACAACAAAATAAACTAAAACCCCTAAAAAAAACTGAGAATTGTACACCAAATAAAACGGAGGGACAAAGAGAATGAACTAATAAGTTATAAAAAAACGTAAGTATATAATTAGAAATATAAAAGGAAAATCATACTTTGTTTTAAACACAATTACTTGAATTGACTCCAACCAAATTTATTCAGCAATAAAAATATAAAATTAACAAATGACACAATAAATTACGATATAAACATTTAAAATTATGACATTATTCTAATATTTGGTAATAAATGGGGCAAATAGAAGCCAATGATTTTGTAAAATGGTATAATACTTGTATATATACAATATATATTTTTTTAACAGTTTTTAGTTTGATATATAATATTAGTAAATAATCTATAAATTTTAGTTTGTAATATTGTATTATTTTACATTTTTGATCAGTTTTTGTCGACTGTTTTAAGTTGCTGTAAATAAATAAAAAAAATAATTACTCCCTATTCTAAGCTAAGCTCGAAACCTTTGTAACATTTTTAAAAATCGGGGGAATCTGGATAGACAGATAGACTCTGGATAGACTCGCCAGAAAAACTATGCGTACACACTTTTTTTTACTTTAACAGCTAATGTAAGTCAAGTTATCATAGAAAAAAAAATATATTTGAAAAGGTCGTTTAAATTCCGTCGAATGATGCAAAACTTTCCTACCCATTGAAAAATTCGAATCTTTGTTAAGGTCTACTTTTTCAACTTTTATCCTCGATTTTTTCAAAAATATATTTTGATGCAAAAAAATTCTTGAAACAATTCTAAGAGTTACTGCAAAAAAAATTTCAAAAATATTTTTGGACCTTTCCAAATATATTTTTTTTACTCTAAAGACTTGACTTATATAGCTGTTACATTAAAAAAAAGGTGTACGCATTGTTTTTCTGGCTAGTGTATATACTTAATATTTGTATAGACGAGTCCACCCCTTTTGACCTATTCCCATAGGATAGGATATAAGAAGGATGACATTCGCGTCATCAAAAAGAAGGCAAAACCAAAAGGTCCAGTTAAGTGGCGACATATTTCGACTATACACAATCATACACACACACACACATACACACACCCACTCACACACAGATAGACATCCGTAAATAAACCAATAAAAAGTAGAGCAAAAAAAAGGGTTGCCCTGGAGCTACTCGACGGGTTTGTTTGACTAACTCGAAGGACATTTATATGGCCGAATGGCGCTGGGTAACAATAATCTCTTATGACAATGGAAGGCAGCTTTCTTCTTCTTCAAGGCTGCAGCAAAAAAGGAAAAATAATAAAACAATAAATAAAATGTGAGCATAAATAGATGCCAATAGATGTCATTAAAGCTGGTCCTTTTTTTTTTTAAGATGCCATGAAGTATTTTACTTTTTCCTGCTTTATGTGCATGCACTGAGAGAAAATTGACAGTCAAAAGGTCGCATCCTTAGTTACAGATAAAAGTTAAAGTCTTCAAAGTTGAATTGAATGAATTAAATTAAAAGGTATTAGAGTTAAGTACATAAGTACTTAGTAACAGTTCACCTTTAAGTATACTTAAAATAAATGTGAAAAATCTTAAATTAAATAAAGAGACTCCAGTGAAGACCATTATGTATTTATGTGCATACTTAATGTATTTAATGTTTTATTAATGTAAATACATTATTGTTGTCGTTGTTGTTGTTGTTGTTGTTGTTCCATGTGTCAAGCTCTTAAGTGAGAAATAATTAACAACACTTGTGTCAACACACAGGCACAACAGAGCATGAAAGCCCTGAAAGGAAATGGAGCCTTGGTAACTAAAGGACCTGCTGCCAGGACTGCCAGCCGTAAGCCATAATCTGTTTAATGTAATTTGCAATTTATATGAAGCGATTGAAGTATTATTGAACGCCTGTGGCAGGAAAGAGTATCTGCCGCCAACTGTGGCAACTTCCGTTTCGTCTTCTTCGCTTTCGTCTTGGCGTGGATATAATTTGATGGCAGTGCAGTTGACACATATTACATATTACATATTACATATTACATGTTGCAGAATGTGTGGGCATAGAAGGAGATGGAGATGGAGAGCCCATCGATTTCTCGATCTTTTATTTATTCATACAATTTACAATGCTGTGCAATCTGGCACATAAAGCAGCACGCAGTGAATGCATCAATCCAAGCTAAAGCTATAATATATGTAGTTAAGATGAATATGAATACACACAAACACACACACACACACAGAGATACATGCATATGAGTGCAGAGAAGCATATGAGTGTGTATATTAGGGCGATTCAATTTGTTCGGGTCGAAAAAAAAGTGATAATCGTCCACCAGAATAGGAAACTACGATGAATTTTAAGAAAATTTCACCAAAAAACTATGTGTCTAAAATCAATTCCTAGGCTCCGCTGGGAAGCATAAGATTTTATATTAAGCATAGTATCCAGCACCGCGGAAAATAAAAATTTCGGCCAAACTTCATATAAAAAAAACTGTGGCCGAAACTTTTCGTTTATGATTTCGTTGCTTGAGTATCCAGCAACTTGCACGAAATCCAGAAATAAATATCGATAATTGGCTTATCGACAGCGTGTGTGGACTGAGAGAACAGCTGATGCACAGCTCAGGAATATATTGTCGACAATTATTTCGCAAGTGTCGATTGAAAAAATGGAAAAAAGAACTGTGCGCAAAACCAAAAAGTGAGATGAAATTGTTTTTGCAACAATATATTCCGCCACCAACACAATCACTTCATCGTCAGAGTTTTTTTTCACTTTTTTTTTACATTAGTTGAACTTTTAAAATTGGCGCTGTTTACAAAACACAGCTGTTTTATTTATGTCCCACACACACGAAATAAATAGCAAATTCCTAACATAAAAATTTCGCGGTGCTGGAGACAGGCCTTTAAGATGTATGGTATTAGTCTAGAAGCGGACCCTACACAAAAAAAAAAAAAAAAAAAAAAAAAGAGAGCGATTGTTGATGAATTTCGGAAAAAAGTTTAGGGGGTCTCCGCTAGTTTTTTTTAGTTGAAAGTTAGTTATATACTTTCAAAATTTCTAAATTCAATTAGACCAATACCATATACCTTAACATTATATCTTCATGCTTGTCAGCGGAGGCTAGGAATCAATTCGAATAGTTTTATTGTAGATTCCGAATCTCGTGGAAGATTTTGGCGAAAAACAATGGACTTGCCCTAATGTATATATATCTTATATGTACTAGTATCAAAAAAGTTACCATCATTTCCTGTTGCACATGTGGAAACGCAAACTCATATTTTGAGTAGTAATCGAGATTATATTGCAAGTCACGTAATCTGCTTTTTATTTGCATTACTTTGCCCTTCACAAGTAAGCACTTATTTCCCCCCCCCCATCCCCCCCCACACACACACACTTCTCTCTTATTTTTACTTACCTTTTACATTACCTATGTCAAGGTAAAAACCAGATCAGAGCAGATATTTCACTCAAATAATTCAATAAGTGGTTACAAGTAGTCCACCATAAATTCAAATTATTACATATTAATGCATTTTTATCAAGTGAATCAGTTTATAATATTCTATGCAGATGCTTTTTTATCTAGCATTTATTTTGAAGAGTTCCCTTCTCGACTAGTTTTAAATTGTCGAAAATCAACAAAACTAATGTAAACTGCACATTGAATTGCACTTAATGTTGAATGTTTAATAAGTTTCTAGGTTAAAAATCAGAACAACTTCAATAACAATAAATTAGGCTTTTAAAGTTGCTCTTCAAAGAAATATTAAAATTGTTAAAATATAACTAAACCACATCAAAATGAAGAATATGTGAAATTGATGTGTGAATGAAACATTAAGAATGTAATGCCTTTTTAATTATTATTATTATATTATTAGTATGAAGTAGAACTTCCCTAACTTGAATCATCAATGTCCAATAAGAAGGTTCGAGTTATGGAGATATTCGAATTATAGAGTTCGAGTTAGAGAGAAATTCGAGTTTTAGAAGTTCGAGTTATAGAAGTTCAACTGTAATTATATTTTTGCAAAATAACTTAGTTTTTCATGAACCGGAAACATACCGGTATTTCAAAACCGAAACATACAAAGACCGGTTCACCGTTACGAAACCTTTATTCAAATATTTCGAGTAACCGATAACCGAAAACTCAAATGCGGACATAACCGAAATCGTAACTGAAACCGATATTAGTTTCGGTTTTAATCAGGGACTGCAAATAATGATTCTTTGTGTTTTTTTTTAAATAAAAAAATCAGACATTTAAAAAAGAGCTAGAAAATAATGGTTTGCACCAAAATGTTTATTTTTTTACAATCTCTTTATTTCCACGATGATTTTTATTTTCATAATTTTTACCTATTTATTCAATGATAATCATTATTTTTGAATAATTTTATAAGACTTACACCATAATCATTATTGGTAAAAATCTTAATACAAAAGCCATAAATTATATTTAAGCTTTATTTTAAGCAAAATTAAAATAAAACTCATTCATAATCATTTTTTTTTTTTATCAAAAATAATGATTATCATGAAGTAAAAAGAACAAAAATTAAAATATAATCATTAAAATGTAATTTTTATAATATACATTTTAATGATTACGGTCACTGGTTTTAATCCTTGCTTCATAGGATATAAGATAACGATATATGTTTGCCACTTTAAGTTTGTTCATTTCGTTGACGTTTGAAGTTGTGTGGTTTTTGTCAGTATTGCACCAGTATATGATTTTTTGAAGAACAATCGCAGTGCAGCAGCCTGCAATAAGAATAATTGCTTGGTGTTGCAGATGCAAATTGCATATTGACAATTCATGCCACCATCGGTGGCAACAGCAACAGTAGAAGCCAGAGGCACAATCATGATTGACACGAGGGAGACTAGGCCACATTCACAAAAACAACAACAACAACAAGAACAAACAACACATTGCAAATTCAACAACCCAACTGCACCCACACAAGCCAACAGAGGAAAAAAAGTAAATGAAATTAAAGTTTTAAATAAATATTCATGTTATACTGACCCGTATTATTGTTGGCACACATACGAGAAAAAATTGTGTTGGCTGTTGTGACGGCTGCCACGCCCATCGCAACGTGGTAATTGAATTGACCCGCCCACGAAAAATACGCAAGAGCAAATGTTAAGCCTGAAAAGTCAAAAAATGGTTTACAAATTAAGGTTTTAAAAGTCCAGCACACACCATAACGTCACTAAAAGCAAATAACTACATTGTATGCAAATCTGACAGACTACTGAATACTGTACATTTTTTTAAAATTAAAAATCTCTGTTCAAAAAAATATTTATTTTAAATATTTCTATATTTATTTATGCTCTTCGTTTTTACTCAAATGCACAAAGCTGCTTTGAAAAATATAGTATACATAAATATATTTATATAGAAAAAAGTGAAACTCTTAATTAAAACTTAAGCTCAAATTAAAATGCTTTTTTCGGTTATTATTTTAATAGCTTACATTTTGTGCTTTCATTTTATAAGTGTTCAATCTCTCAATTTGACTTGATTACTTATCTTCGCCTACTCCTTAAATTTTGCAGGGTATAAAAATAGGCGCAAATCCTTTAAAACGAAGCTTAAGATATCCCTTTTTTTATGGAGCCAAAAGAGGCTCGACTGATAAGCAAAAAAGGGTCGCAATTAGTTGAAGTCCATTCCTGTTGTTAACATTGAGCGACGGCTAACAAAGCTCTTTTGGTATTGAAGCACGTTCTGAATCCGCTATTAAGTTTCATAGCAGAGAACAAGGAAAGGACAGCAAAAGGAGCAATAGCTAAAGTTGAAGCAGGATAACGAATGGCATAGTTTTGTGTCTGGATTTATACGGACTTCGACTTGCCAATTCGATACGCATGGAAATCAAACTACAATTAGAAACAGACTCCCAGTTGTTGGCCCAGTTGTTAATGGCAACCTCTGGAGGCTATTAAAGAACAGGCTCAAACCACACACACACACTCACACACACGCATACACAGAAAAAAACAAGTGGGAAAGGCTAAAGTCAAGCTCCCGTCTATAGGATACCCGTTACTTATTTTAATGAATTTTAAAATATTTTGTATTGCATGCTAATTGCTAATTAGCCATTACCCCCTTTCTATTTATAGCATATAAGTTTAAAAGAAGATGTTGTAAATAATAACAGAATAATTCAAATAAAAAAAAAAAAAAAAAAAACAACTTTCTATTTGTACGCTGTTGTTACGATTCAGTAGAATGATAGGTAATAATAGCAGTTAACGATACTTTTTAAAAAAAAAATCCTTATATCTTGAAAACTGGAAATGAGTATAATAATCCTAAATTCCGGCATAAAGTCAACCCCAAACGGCGTGAAAATAACGATTATTCAATTCCTGCTCCGAAATATTTTGACTATCGGAGTTCTATAAGAGTTTTTTCCGTAAAATCAAATATTTTTTTGACTATATCAATGCTGAGTGCCATTTTGTACGCAAAATATGTTAAATTAGCAACAAAAGCATTTGGGCTAGTCCAGCGTTGCGGACGTTACATTTGCGTGCATAATTACATGTTAATACTGATACAGCTCGCGTTCAAATTGATTCATTTTAATGAAATTTTCTGGAAAATTCAGTTTTTTGGAATTACGCTTAAACCTATTTTAAGAGAAAAGCCTAACTGTTTTTGAAAAAAAGTTAAGCTTGCTGAAATTTCCGTTGCAAACGTTACAAAAAATGGAAGTCGACATTTTTTAGAAGATGTAATAGAATAATTTTTTTCTGTGTAGAATGAGAGAGAGGGAGAGAGAGATTTGTGTCCTGCATTTCCTTAAATGCTTATGCAGCACTATAAGTTGATCCACAATCCGTCGTTTGTTTGTTTGCGGCAACGTATCAAATTATCTATTTATGTTCCGGACTAGCAATGTATTTGCAGCTTAACTAACAGCAGGATAAACAGCCAGAGGCTCAATCAAAATGGCTAGCGGCAAGTCTTTGTCGATTTGTTGAATGTTTGATACGGGGGAGGCACAACATTTCTTATATAGTATGTATATAAAATTCTCCCATAGCGCCGTTTGTCAGCCCTCGTTTTGTTGGCCCTTTTTGTTTTTTTTTTTTTTTGTGTGATTTATTTAGTTAAGCTGTCCCAAAGCCAAGCAATGCACGAAATCCCGCACACAAATTATGGGCGCTAGTGTGTGTAAGACGAAGGTTCCTCGCCTGACCAATGACCACTGGCGATCCAGCCACGCAGCTAATCAACTCCAGCAAACTATACTTGTATACAATATATTTGTATATCTTTAATCCCACATCCAACGCCCGCTGAGCACTTCAAACTTCATTTGGCACGGAGATGGTCATGTATCAGAGCTGTCCGTTTTGGCCAGTATTGAATGAGACGCACGAGCGAGCAGAACAGACGACGACGGAGGCGACAGGACCTTTGGTCCTTTGGTCCTTTGAGCCGACGCCTAGGTGACAGACGCTTGACACATGCGGGTCAACTGGCAGGACGACGTCCGCACAAACCTTTGCCAAGGGTGTTACAAAATGAGAAATACATATGCACAGACATTTATTCCTGCACAGCGAGAAAAATCTTTACAAAAATAAAGCATGAGAAACCTCAAACTAATTACATCCGTTTCTTAAAATCCACTTTTGATATTAGTACGAATTACTAAAAATAATAATAATAATAACAAAGAATCTTGAGTTAATTAAAACTGTATCTATATATAGAAAACTCTTTGTCCTGACTCACTGACTGACTGTCTGACTGACACAGCCCAAACGGTAAGAGATAGAAAGCTAAAATTTTCACACAACATAGATGAGATAATTTCATTGTGCAATAAAACGGCGTTTTGCTCAATTCGACCTATAAGTGGATCAAAATCGGGGTCATAGGTCACGTAAGCATTTCCGTGAAAAACTTTTTTGTTTCTTAAGTTATCTCAACCAAACTTAGTTTATTCTAAATGAGTAGGAAAATTCTTTAGGTAAGCTCGAAACTTAAGTTCGACTGCTAAGTTTGATGTGCGCTAAAGTCCAGTCCATTTTAAAATAATTTTATGTACGAATATACCAAAATTCTCAAATTATATCTAAAATTTCTCAAAATATCGTACAAATAAAGTCTAAAGGCAGATCCAAATTAAGTACAAAATCTTCTATAGATTATCCCAAGTGGACTTAAAGCAAATGCATAAAAATATGCATTTTATTATTAAAAGAAAAGTAGTGGATATACAGTTGAACTTCATAACTCGAACTTCCATAACTCGAATTTCTCTCAAACTCGAGCTAATTGAGTGGTAGTAAAATGAATAAACTTAAGAAAAAGAACTCTCTAAGTCGAATATCTCCATTTCTCGTTTATAATGATGATTCGAGTTAGGGAAGTTCGACTGTACTTACAAATTTTTTACTTGGATTCTGACACTGTACTTTGTTTACCTACCGAATACTTGATTCTTTCGCTCAGTATTTATGAGAATTTGTATGCATGTGCGTATAAAACTGTCTGAACCATTCATACGACAGAACGGACACAGGACACAGGATAAAAAATTCAAGGACCGTGAGTCGCATTTAATTTTTCGGCAAATGAGTTAATTAGTTGATTTAGTTGTCGCGTTTTCAGCTTTCAGCCGCAAGTTCATTAATCATTTTCTGCTGAGCAATGATCATTCATTTGCAAAATGCCTATAAATTGCACGACATTATAAATATGTCACAAATACACACACTCTTACAAACATAGACAACACATTCTGATTGGAATTGTCAGCTGATTGCGGCTTTTATGGCCGCCACGCCCACTTGCACCTGTGCGCCTGCCCCCCTCCCTTGTCGCTCATTAAAATTCGCATTCAAACATTTTGCAAATACATATTAACAAACCTTTTACGCGAGTCGTTTAAATCGCACTCGGATTTTGTGGCCACACGCAGCTGCGTTCTCCCTCCCCTGGGATCTGAAATGGGAGCGGGAACAGGAACTGAAACTGAGCAGGTGGCAGGAGGCAGGTGTGAGGCGAGTGCTTTGATAAAGTTTTAAGGGCCCACATAAAGATGTCGTCTTCGTCGGCATAAGTCGAGCGGAAACAAATGCAAAACAATACCAAGCGGAACAGTCAAGTACACTCGACAGTCATATACCCTGGGCTTGGACAAGAAGATCCGAAGCCCATACTAATTCTTTATTATCTTCTTAACATTTCTGTGATGAGTGATTTGAAACAATAAATTTTAAAAATTTATTTAAGAGTAAAAATAATTATATAAACTGGTTAACCAAATCAGAAATTGAACCCACGACCCCTACGCGCACGAGCGCGTATCTCTAGTATTACACAGACATTTCAAATAAATGAAAAATATTAAATAATTAAAAATCATCTCTTGGCAAGTATCTGTCACTTCCACCACTCCGCCACTTTGCCTGAAGCTGGCAAACTCGATATACATACAATGCACATTCTGCCAGAGTAAATGTAAAATGAATTAATTGACCATTAAATTTATTTATAGAATTTCCATTAAAAGGCCTTTGACAAAATTCACTATTTGTGAATCCAATCGTGTTGAAAGTTGGTGATTTGTTTCTGGGCCGTTGGTATAAACAAAATTTAAAAATTTGACCTTAAACCCATGTTTACAAGCTCAGAAAGACATTTCTTTGGGCATACTATTCAGCAGGTGGAACCGTTTGCCTTTTCACCTGAAAACAATAAGAAGCGCAACAACTTTTAGAGACAAATTATAAAATATAATAAAAGAAAACCAAAAAGCAATATATCGTTAAAATAATTAAAGTAAACTGTGTTGTAAACTGTTGCATGGCTATGTCGAGTAGCCTGTTGATGCTGATCAGGAATATCTATACTTTATGTTTCCTTCTCCCCGTTACATACTTTGCACAAACTTAATATACTCCAACCCAGGGTATAATAAGAGGCAAGTAACGAGCAACGAGTACCAAGTACTGAGTACTGTATACCAAAACGAATGCACAAGAATAACAAGAGGCGAGTAACGAGTAATGAGTACTAAGTACCAAGTACCGAGTGCTGCCAACTGACAAGTGTTCCGCATTTACATTGACCATGGCCATGAACTTTATTTGTGCAACCCTGATTGTCGGACTGACTGACTGACAGACAGATTGACTGGATTATATAATGAAGGCACTGCCAGACAACCGTCTCAAAATGAGTTCACATAAATATGTATATATACGTATATGAGTACTTGAGCACTTGACATTGGCCATCATCTCCAGCCTCCGCCTCTAGATGGGATTTTTTTTAGTGCAATGCCGCAATGTGGGCGTTAGTAGAATGGGCATGGCTGTGTATTTAAGCGACTTTAAGTGACTGCAGTGTAAAATAAGCAATTTTGTAATTTCTGTAATTTTTTGTGGGCCACGCCTGGTCATTGCTTTGATTACCGATGCGCAAAGTTCACAGGAGTCGGAGTCGGACTTGAAGTCGGAGTCGGACTCGGAGTCGGTAACTAACAAGAAGCAAACAATTGTGGAACAAAGTTTCTCATGTTGGCGCCTTTGTTGTTGGTTGGTTGATGCGACAAAAGTTTCATTTGGTGTAGTTTACACTCGACAGCCACTGTAACCGTTACCGCTGGCTGTCGTCAACGAAATTTTTAACTTCATTTGAAAGTCATTAAAAACTTTTGTATAATTGCATAAATTTGCAAAGTCAATGGGGAAAAACTCAAGCTAAACAAACCGACGGACTGCGGCAGGTTTTAATCACTTAACTGCGAATTCTAAAAATCACTTTGCAAAAAAAATAAGATTATAGTAAAATCTCACTTTAAGTGCATGACAAGATTCAGAATTTCAATTAAAAATCAAGTGGAAGTTGTGGATAGAATCTTTTCCAGAATTGGTAGTTACACTCTCTTTCTCTCTCTCTCTTTCCCCCTCTCTCTCACCGAATTCGCTTTAACCCATTTTATTCCGCGATACAAAAAGTGTTGTGTTTTTCATTAAAAAAACACTTTTTTAGACTAATTTGGACCTTCTAAAATCGAATGAGATTATAAATCAAATTAAAATTCACTTTTTTTAAAACTTAAATATTTTTTAAAATTAAATTTAAATAAAATTTTAATTTTTTAAATATGGGATGAGTAAAAATTGTCTGGATTTTATAATTTTCTTAATTTTTCATTTGGAATGTATTCAATTGAGTTATATAAAAAATCACCCTAAAAATTAAAAATTTTGATATTCGGGTTAAATTCATGAATTTTTAAGTCCGATTAAGTGAAATGTTTTAAATATTTAGCCTAAGTGCAACTTTAACAAATACATTTTTTACCCTACAAATTTTTCTTAAATTTACAACAAATGCAGAAATTACAAGAATTTAGTTTGCGTAGCCTAATTATTAACTCTTGCAGTCTCTTAACTTACATAATATATACATATGCATATGAAGAGAGAGGAGAGTTAAATCATGTCCGTCAGCAGCTTTCGTTAACAGTTCAAGATTAACAGCCAAAAGCTTTCGTTAGGCTTTCGTACATAGGCAATTTCTCACAGGTTCTTTAGCTTAAAGCTCTTTTATTAATTTGTGCTTGTAATTTAACTATAACCTACAGCCGCCAACAATTAAATTGTATAAGCTTTAGGGCCGTTTTTTCAATGCACATTCATATAAAGGGGTGCCACAGAAATCGCTTTCGATTGAATTGCACTTAAATTTGTATGAAATAGATGAAGTCTATATAACATATAGTAAAAAATTTGACACTAATTTCTATACATTATTGGTAAAATTTTCTATTCAATAATTATCAAATACCTTATTTAGACATTGAAAAAAAGCCTTAAATTAATAACAAAACAATTTAAGTCTGGTGTACTTGAGCAAGAAAAATCCAATCACATAAAAAAAAAGATATTGAGTACAAAATTCCGATCCGAGAGATCGGGCTGAAAAGAAGTCGAGGCAGAAGCAAATGAAGAGCGAGGCGAAAAGCACAATTTCAACGGTAATCGTTATTTGTGTTTCAGGGCTCCAAAAACTGTAACTATCGTTAAATTAATGAACTTAAATAACGTCTCTGTTTGAAGTGAACCAATCAGAAGCTTTTGATGAGTATTTGAATATTTAACATGACTTTTTCTGCGATTTATTATTCATCATTATTTTAAATACACATTTTATACATACATAATGAAATGTTTCTTTTTTTAAGTATTTAATTAAATATTTGTGTTGACCATTTTTTGGTTGTGTTGTTGTGGTCGCTTTAAATGATTTGGCAACAACAATTATCAACTGTTTCGGCAAATCGCTTCACAGATTTCCCCTCACACTCGACGAACAAACAAATGATGTCTTTATATTTTCAACTTTAAATAACATTCTATTTACTTTAAGACAATAAACAAACAGATAATCAATATAATTTTATAAGTACTCGTAATTTTATGTAGACTTTGTTTAAAAAACATTTTGTTTATGTTGCATTTAAAGCAGGTTTTGCACTTAATATTTCATTGTTTAGTATATTTTTTTTCTTCATTTTATTTTGAGTTAAATTGCTGTACAAATTGTTCACATAGTTCGGTGCAGGGAACGAACAACAATAGGGGAAGGGACAAGAACACAGAGAAGGGACGGGACGGGGGAGAACGTTTTTAATACTTGTGCGAACTGATCTAACGTCTAAGATTGAACATAATAAACCAAAGGGCAACAAAGCGAAGCAAGCGAAATTAACAAGGAAATTATGCAATATTTAATTTGGGTTTTGGAATGCTATGATTCTGTATGTGAAAAGAAATATGTATGCATATCGAAACCGAGAATTAATAAACAATACAATTAATTACGAAGCACACACACTTAAAACCTAACAAAAAATTATAACTTTAACAAATGATCGACGGTTGTTCGGCAAACAGAATTGAAAGGATTAAGTGTTTAAGGTTTGTTTTGTTTTGCGTGTTGAGGATTAATTGAATTTATGTACATTTTTAGCATAGTTAATAATTTTGTTGTTTACTAAAAACACACACATTAAAATAGTTTCCGCTCATTTGGGGATTACATAATATTTAACTAGTTATTGTTTAGGCTGCGCTTCGACTCGACTCTCTAATGTATACACAAATCGACACAAATCAAAATTGATAAACTTTAAACAATAGATATTATTAATATCTCTTCTTTTGTGGGTATGTATTGTAGTTTATGTGTGTATATATATATGTATATATAGCGGATTATTGCAGAAGGAGACGCGCCGCACGCTACGCCGCCAGCTTAAATTATGAATGAAACAAAATTTTGGACATAAATCAAAAACAAAACAATTTTAAACAGAATCTAATGGCGCGAGTCCCTAGGATAGAATTCAGCCAAAATGGAGGCTGGAATACGCTTAAGCATCTCCTTGGGGAAGATACGCAGCAGCTGCCAGCCAATGTCCAAGGATTCGAAGACAGTGCGGTTCTCGTAGTTGCCCTGTTTGATAACAAAGTTGATAACAAATTAGGTTTTCCAATAATGATGTGACTCTAAATGCAACTCACCTGCGAGATAAAGTTCTTCTCGAATTTGGTCAAGAATTCCAAATACAGCAAATCATCGGGCGTCAAAGCTTCCTCACCGACCACAGCCTTCATGGCCTGCACATCCTTGCCGATGGCGTAGCAAGCGTACAGCTGATTGGACACATCCGAGTGATCCTTGCGGGTCATGCCCTCACCAATGGCGGACTTCATCAGACGGGACAGCGAAGGCAGCACGTTGACTGGTGGGTAGATCTGTCTGTTGTGCAGCTGACGATCCACGTAGATCTGGCCCTCAGTGATGTAACCGGTCAAATCGGGAATTGGATGGGTAATATCATCGTTGGGCATAGTCAGAATTGGAATCTGAGTAATGGAACCGTTGCGGCCCTCAACACGACCAGCACGCTCATAGATGGTGGCCAAATCGGTGTACATGTAACCGGGGAAACCACGACGGCCGGGCACCTCCTCACGGGCAGCGGACACCTCACGCAACGCCTCGGCGTACGATGACATGTCGGTCAGGATGACGAGCACGTGCTTCTCGCACTGGTAGGCCAAGAACTCGGCAGCGGTGAGGGCGAGACGTGGAGTAATGATACGCTCAATAGTTGGATCGTTGGCCAAGTTCAAGAACAGGCACACGTTCTCCATGGAACCGTTCTCCTCGAAATCTTGCTTGAAGAAACGTGCCGTCTCCATGTTGACACCCATGGCGGCGAACACAATGGCAAAGTTATCGGTATGATCATCGAGGACAGATTTACCAGGCAGTTTGACTAGACCGGCCTGACGACAGATCTGGGCAGCAATTTCGTTGTGTGGCAGACCAGCAGCCGAAAAGATGGGAATCTTCTGGCCACGAGCAATCGAGTTCATCACATCGATGGCCGAGATACCCGTCTGGATCATTTCCTCGGGATAGATACGCGACCAGGGATTAATGGGCTGGCCCTGAATGTCCAAGTAATCCTCGGCCAAAATTGGAGGACCCTTATCGATGGGCTTGCCCGATCCGTTGAACACACGGCCCAACATATCCTCGGACACGGGTGTGCGCAGAATGTCGCCGGTGAACTCGCACAGCGTGTTTTTCGCATCGATGCCCGAGGTGCCCTCGAACACTTGGACGACGGCCTTGGAGCCGCTCACCTCCAGAACTTGGCCGGAACGCACGGTTCCATCGGCCAGACGCAGCTGCACGATCTCGGCGAACTTGGGGAACTTGACCTCATCGAGAATGACCAAGGGACCGTTCACACCAGACACCGTCTTGTAGGCTATGTAATAAAAGAATTTCAAAATTGTTGTATGTATTTTTCACTCAATTAATTAACTGGCATTTTAGGTTACAACGCTGCTCACATGAACACAAGTGGTTGCCAATGAGAATCTGATAAGAAAACAAACGTCAAAAAATCGTAGCGAGTGTTAAGGGGGAGAAGTCAGCTGACTGACAAACCGTATTTAAGCAGTTGCTTGGATAAAAGCAGCTCGTGCTTGCACATAAGAGCATAAGAGAGAGATAACGAAAGAGTGTGTAAAATGCAATGCAAAAGTGTGTGTTACATAAAATACAATCAATAAAAATACGATGTTTTACTACAGTTGATAAAAATTGTGTTCTTTTACATATATTTTCAGTCTGTTTTTTTACTTTGAAAAATCAGAAACTGATAAAAGCACTGCTCTCCCTTTCTTTGCGCCTTTACACTCCACCCACCATTCGCCAGGTCAGGTGCTCTCTCTCCCTCTCTGGCTGTGCGCTTTGAATGGCAATAGCAAACAGCTGAGCTCAGCGATCAAGTCATGTGACAGTGAAAATTTTCAATAAGACGGAATTAGTGCATCCAATGGGGATTTATTAAGACCCTTTGGACTGACAACACTGTTTCAGATATTTGAAATGTCTTTGGTCATGTGGGGGTGTTGAGACGTTGGCAAAAACACTATATTGATTTTTTTTTCTTTCGTGTTCTGCTTTCTCGCACGATTCGTATAAACTGTCATGGCGGACGATTGCCCTTGCTGTGCGCACAGCAAAAATTACAATATTTAAATGCACTTTTTGCAACCACTTATAATTTAATTGTATTTAGATACTCACTTAAACGTGGCTGCGAGATAAAATCCCGAGTAACGGCCAGGACCTGCTCCCGTGTTGCTTGATGGGCGTTCATTTTGCGGAATGAATTTTCTCTACCTAGAAAAGTGCACAGCAAATTTCGAGCTGCAACAGAAACGAAGCGATTGTAATTAGTTTTCTTGATTTGTTTTTATGTTTTAGAGATATTTGCCAGTATAGTTGGCATTTCAACATACAATTTTTCCGTTTCAATTAATACTGAGCGACACACACGCAAAATTTTGGCCTGCGACGTCGTTGCAAGTACGAAGAAAAATTACTCTGATCGAACTCAGTCAGTGTTAATTTGTTGTGACGTCACGTGCCATCACATGACTGTGTTAATTTGGCAGCCCTGTCTAAAAAACAGAAGCAACACTGGTTACTGACGGTGTGCAACCCTGCGATTGCAACTACAACTCTGTGTGGGCATTTTTAGGTACATTTTGGCATTATTGGATTAAGCGTAGAAAGTGTATTTTTTATGTTCAAATTAATTAAATTATAATAGTTGAAACAATTGGTAAAAACAACCAAATGCGGCATTATAGGTGCCCAAAGTGCGATTCTAACTGACACCGGTCACAGTTGTTGAAATTTATCTAAACTTATCGCATACAAAGCGAGAAAAAACACAACTGCAACACAGCACACAAAGAGATATCGCAAAGCAGCGACGGCGACAAGAACAACAACAACAGCAACGACCCATACAAAAACTCGTTTCTTGTGTGTGTGTCTCTTTTTTGTTTGTTGTATTTGCATTGCAGCCAAAGCGAACGCTGCGGCATTTCGTGGCAGAGGCAGAGATCACAAGAAGGGGCGTGTCACCGTCATCAAACGGACTCTAAGCAGTTTGCAGCATTATGATGGTTGAGTCCGACGGCACCGCCGACGCCACCCGCCGTCTTAACGTGAAGAAACAAACGCTTGACGATGCGTACGCAGTTCCCGCAAACTTCCTTGAAATCGACGTGGTCAATCCGCTGACCACAATGGCGGCGGGCAAGAAACGTTACACGGACTACGAAGTTCGCATGAGAGTGAGTAGAGAGGGAGACGTGGGCGAGGTGAAAAAAACAGGGCTGCACATGCAAATATGCCAAAATTCAAATTTGTTGATAAACTATCTTTGTATGCGTCTCGATGTAAGTATGCGTGTGTGTGTGTGTGAGTGCGAATGATACGCCTATAAAGCTCAAAGATAAAAATTAGTCACAACAAAAGGCGTTTTGTGTGTGTTGCATGGGATTTTCGGAGTAACATTAATTTCAATTCATTGAGTCATGCACTGATATGGAAACATGATATGCGGGTGCGAGACAATGGCAATTCTGTCTACCATTAAACCCATATAAAGTTGAATTGAATGCCTCCTCAACTGATAAAATAAAATTTAGGGCAAATTTTAAACTATTCCTGAGAGATATAAAAATCAAAAATAATTTAAGAAAAAATAAATCAAAATAGAAAAAAATTAAAAATATAATATAAAAAATTAAAAAAAAATACTTAATAATATCAAAGTAGATTTAATACATAAATGATATTAATAACTGAACAGTAAATTAATAAATATGTATGGCATAAGCAGGGATTATAACCATAACCGTTAACCGGTATTAACCCATTGAATTGGTAACTACGGTTACTGAAACCGTATCCGAAACGAAACTTTTTATCAGGGATTAAAACCCTAACCGAAACCGTAACCTTTAACCGGTAAAAACCGATTGAAATATGCAACCGTAACTGAAACCGTAAAAAAATCAATTTTTTCATTAGACCGAAACCCTTAAACCGAAATAACCGTTTAGTAACCATTTCCTTTATAAGGGTTTATTTCGGTTTTTCATACAAAAAAAAATAAATAAAATTTGTAATTTTGATTTTTGATTCTAATTTTCTTATGTTTAATTTTGAATTTTTATTTTCATATTTTAAATTTGATAAATGAAATATTAAAAATTGTTAAAATGTATGAATGTGTAAAATAAATGTGTGAATTTAACTTTAAGAAAGTAATGCCTTCTTAATTATTATTATTATAATACTAATGTAATTATATTTTTGCAAACAAAAATTTTACCGATATCATAAACATACAAAACCCGGTTCACCGCTACGAAACCTTTATTCAAAGATTTTGCGTAACCAATAACCGAAAACCCAAGTGCGAACATAACCGAAAGCGTAACTGAAACCGATATTCGTTTCAGTTTTAATCCCTGCTTTTTATTATAACGAAACCCAAAAAACCGAATTTATTCCAACCGAAATTTGAAAAGTTTACCTGCGAAAGTTAATAGTGATTTATAAGAAAATCCCTCTAGCGCTAGGATGTAAAATATTAATATATTATTAGTAAGGTACATATTAAATTAAATTTGCGAATAATATTTAATTTTCCCTTTTTGTTTTTATTATTTAACAACAGACAAACTTGCCGGTGTTCAAGGTGAAGGAGTCGAGTGTGCGACGTCGCTACAGCGACTTTGAGTGGCTGAGAAATGAGCTGGAACGAGATAGCAAGGTGAGTTCAAGTCGCGCTTAAAATGGGGGAATTCCCTAATATTTCAATGACGCCCTCTCTTGCCCCCTTGCAGATTGTGGTGCCACCGCTGCCGGGGAAAGCCTGGAAACGACAAATGCCCTTCCGGGGCGACGAGGGATTATTCGACGAGAACTTCATCGAGGAGCGGAGAAAGGGATTGGAGGCGTTTATCAATAAGATTGCCGGACATCCGCTGGCGCAGAACGAGCGCTGTCTGCACATGTTCCTGCAGGAGAGCGTCATCGACAAGAACTATGTGCCCGGCAAGATTCGCAACACATAAGAGACGGCAATAAAGCAAACAACTCGAACGAACAAAAAATTCAAACTTAAAAAATGAATGAAGAAAATAATAACCGAAACACAAGCTGAAATTGAAATAGAAATAGAAACAGAAACAGAAAAGATTACGAAATCTTTTAGGCAAAATCAATTCGTGTGTATGTGTGTGCTTAGCAAGCTACGAGTAATAATAATAATAACAAAAGTAATAGATGTTAAATTGAAATTAATAATTACGGCAAACAAAAAACAAATGCTTTTTCGGCAAACGACGGAACGACGAGGAGCGGAAAAGTCTCAGTTAATGTTGATGAGGCGACTCCAGCTGAAGTTGAAGTATTGGGAATTTTTATTGCTAAATTCAATTGTTTATATGCAAAATGGTATACATACAATACAATACAATATATATATACATACATATATATTATTATACAAAACATATACATATTTACCTAAAAAATAGTGTACATATAAAACATAAACGAATCCCCCAAATGGGATTTATTGTCATCTCATTGTAAGTGTCCTCTGATGGCCTTTAATTGGCCATTGGACAATCGCTCAGTAATGGAATTAACTCGAATCCTAAGAGCACATCCTCTGCCCCTTATTACCTCTATTTCTCCTACTCGTCCCCTCACTTTTAGTCGTTGTATAAAATTTGAATAATTATTGAGTTTCAAATTAAAAATTTTTCCCTCAACTCCATGGAATATAATAAATTTTTCTTTTTTTTTCGAAAACTTACTGAATATTTTTGAATCATTTTAGTGAATCAATATGTGTATTGTACTTTCGAATCAAACCTAAAATAGTTCCAATAATACATGTATTTTACTAAATTGTATTCTATGCCGAGTTTTCTTTATAATTTAGTTGAAAATCAGAGTTTCGAATAGATCCAAATATGTTTTTATTTCAGAATCAATGGGTTGACACTTAAATACGGAAACAGAGAACACACAAACATTTAAAATTTAATTTTATCAAAAAAAAAAAAAGTAAACTACAGAAAAAGCTATATTTTGTATAGATATAAAAACAAAAGTGTTGATGTTTCGTAAACTTTTAAGGTAAGTAAGTTGGATGATTCTTTTTTAAGTAATATTATTGAAATTAGGACAGAGTTGACTTTTAAAAAAACAAACCGTTAAAATGCGTCATTTGAATTTATTTAAAAAACTGCAAGCGTGCGTGAGTTGCGCACGTGCGTGCTCCGCGTGCGCCTTCATTGTGCGCAGGGCTGCAAAACGATATTTAGCTGTGTGCGAGCGAGACAAACATACACAGCTTGAGTTAGAAGTGTGTGTGTGTGCAGGGTTGTCATGTCTAAGTTATTTTTTGTTTTTTTATTTTTGGCATGGACACGGCGGATTCTCCGACAAAAACGCAAACCAGCGATGATGAAAACTACAATTTGCTGTGCCAGGCCCACGAACAGTTCAACAAGTAAGTCCCGCACACAATTCGCATCACCGCAGACGCGTGTACATATGTAACTTGGTTTTGTTTGTGTTTTTCTCGCCGTGCAGCTGCGAATACGACCGCTGCCTGGAATTGCTGCAGCAGCTGGAGACGCAGGGGGAGAGCAGCGGCCTAATCCTGCGCCACAATCGGGCCGTGGTCAAGTACTACAAAGGTGGCTGCCTGCAGCACCAGCAGCTGCTGCAGGAGCTGGAACAGCTGTCGGAGGGTAAGACGGCGCCAGGTGCTCCAGGTGTTGTGGGTCTGTCCCTGAAGCATGCGGGCGGCATCACTGTGGCATTCACAGTAGCCAGGTACAACAAGGCGGTCATCTACTACCATAGGCACATGTATGGCACGGCCCTGGAGCGACTGGCGCCGCTCGTCGCCCGATTGGAGGCACTGGAGAAGCACATGGCGGCGTTGGTCGCCACGCTGCAGCTGCAACTGCTGCTGGCCACCAATCATCTGAATCGCGCCGAGGCATTTCTCGACTATTTGCAGTATAAGCTCAATTTGGTGGCCAGTGCGCCCAGTCCCAATAACAATAACAATATCCAATCCAATCCCAATTCTAATCCTGACGAGGCGGCATCTGGAGCCACAGTTACAGCTGCCGCTGCGGCGGCGGTGGCTGCTGCCGCTGCCGCTGCTGCGGCTGCCACATCGACGCTGGCAGCGGCGGCAACAACAACAACGACAACAACACCATCTGTGCTGGATTCCACTGTGGCAAGTGGCGGCCAACTGCAGCTGCTGCAGCTGCTGACGCTCGTCCTGAACCGCAAGCCGGTGGTCATCATCGAGGACGGAACACCGCAGTCGGCGGAGCTGCGCGCCCTGCAGTACTACATCATGAAGGACTTCCAAATGGCCGCCAAGCAGCTGATGCGCATCAATAACGACTGCACCCAGGCGGGGTAAGTTGCCCCAAAAGAGAATTCTGAGGATCAGGTCATCTAGTTTACTCTCGTACCTCCGTAATTCTTCTTCTTTGTAATCTTCCGTCTTCAGTCAGTCGTGGAAAAACCCTTGGTGTTGCTTTTATACCCTGGGTTGGAGTATATTAAGTTTGTGCAAAGTATGTTACAGGCAGAAGGAAGCATCTCCGACCCCATAAAGTATATATATTCTTGATCAGCATCAACAGCCGAGTCGATGTACCCCTGTATGTCTGTCCGTCGGAGATGTTAGGAGCTGTCAAGAGCTAGGACAACCAAATTTGGAACGCAGACTCCTTATTATGTCAGGCAATATCAGTTTATGTTAACCTTTCTTTTGGGGTTTTACGTCAAAATTTTAAATTTTTTTTGAACCAACCTGTATAAGAATATTCTTAGTTTGTGGCTTAGGTGATAGGTGCTCGGCAAGCGGAACGGGAGATCGAGGTTCGAATCTCGCTCCGGTTGATGCAAATGATTTTTAAGGGGGGGTGGGTTCGATATCTGGTTTGGTAAAAAAATTTTTTTTCATTATTTTAACTTTTAAAAAAATTTTAAAATTTAAATATACCATGCAAATTGGTTTAAATCCCGTATCACATTTTATATGTATTTAACTGCCACAAAACCGATAGGTCGATATTTAAGGATTAGTGCGAGAATTGCATGGGCATCAAATCTTCTTCGTGTCCCAGGGTATAATACTGTCGAGTGCACTCGACTGATCCGCTTGTTCTTCATAAATTGATTATTGGTATGATAGATTCCAGAGTATTATTTTGAGCGAAAAAACTAAAAATCGGAAATAATGATTACTTTTAGGTTTTATTTTTTCATTATCATTAATTTTGTAATTTTTATAATATAAATCATCATGATAATGGTCCCTGATTGTGTTACTTAATTTTATTTAATTTTTATAAATCCATTTGGTCAACTGAATTTAGTAGACACTAAATAAATGAAATAAATTAAAATAGTCTAACCATTTGATGGCTCCTTTGTAGCACCGTCACGCCGCAGCTGTCCACGTGCATTGCCAACAACATGGGCGTCATCCATTTGCGTGTCCGTCATTACGCGATTGCCGCCAAGTTCTTTCAAAATGCGCTGCGCTTTGACCAGCAGCTGGCCGACAATCTCCGCCAGAGTTCGCTGCAAACCATGAGCTCGGCACGCTCCTGCGAGATTATGTACAATCTGGGCATCGCCATGCTGCATCTGCGGCGTCCCAAGGAGGCGTTCCAGTGCTTTCTGGTGCCCATCAAGCAGTATCACAGCAATCCGCGTCTGTGGTTCCGCATGGCCGAGGCCTGCATCATGGAGCATGAAACGGTAGGCGATTCGAAAGAGATTCTCCTGGAGTTACTTTATTCTTGTCCTTTCAGAAACTGCGCGGTGAGGAGCGTCAATCCTTGGAGGGTGTCTTGAACTCTTCGGTATCCAAGCCATATGCGTAAGTATCTAATATCTATCTATTTATCAGATTTTCTCATTTCCCTTCCTTTTCAGCGCTCAATCCTCTGCTGTGCCGGAGCCAACTCTGGAATTTGCCGCCTTGTGTCTACGCAGTGCTCTCACCCTGGCACTGCAACACAGGACCACATTCCATATAGCTGCCTCGCCTGAGGAGGCGCTGGAGCAGAAGGATTCAGCAGCGCAGCAGCTGTGGAGTCAGCAGCAGGACAATAACTTTTGCAACCCATCGAAACCAATTAGCCTGGAGTCACTTGAGAACATGTTGGCTGCCATTTATGCCGCCCACAGCTTTGTCTCCTTGCGCCTGGGCGACCATGTGACCGCACTGGAAATGGCCAAGCATCTGCTCCAAAGCGAACGTCTCTCCGATGCGCACAAGTATGTTTACTTTAAATCATACCTCTTAAATTTCGATTAGAATTACTAATAAGAAATAATCTAAAAATATTTAGAAATAATTCAAAATAATCTTCTTAAGTAGTCGGATTATTTCTGATTCTTTTAGTTTTTTTTTAGATTATTTAGTGAAAATCAAATTATTTTGAACAAAACAGTTTATAACAAAATAGATCCTTTATTTTTTAATTATACATACATTTCTTATACATATTTAAAAACAATTTTTTGAATTTGCATTCCTTAAAACTAATTTTTTAAACGAATAATATCGGCAAATTAAGCCATAACAACATAATTAAGCCAAATATCTTCTGAGGTGTTATTTTCTTGCAAATAACTAAAGACCTGATGGCAAATTAAAGAACTGTTTTGTTCAAAATAATTGTTTTTACACTAAGGAATCAAAAACAATCTAAAAAAAAAAAAATAATATAGTCAAAAATAATCCGACTACTTAAGAAGATTATTTTTGATTATTCTCGAATATTTTTAGAAATTTAGATTATTTCTGATTTTTTGTAATCGTCATTTAATCATTACATCGACTTTTAAACAAAAATAATCTAATTACTAAATGACTATGATAAATAATCATTAATTAACAGGAAAACTTTAAATATACTTTATATTGTATTTCCATTACCTTAACAATTAACTACATATTTATAAATTACAGATTGCTGGGACACATGTACGCGGGTGAGGCGCTCATAATGATGGACAAGGCCACTGAGGCACGGGAATATCTGGAGCCGACGTTTGTGAGCACCCTGAATGCCCTCGATCTGGAGACGCGTGATTGGCAATTGAAATCACTGGACGCTGCCCAGAACGTAGTTCGATACAATTTAGCCGTTGCCTTGGCCTTGCAGAACGATTTTCAGGCGGCTAAAAATCTGTTGGCCACGTTAAGTCATCCGATTGTGAGCAGCAAGGCGCTGATCCTGCATCGTTACGTGGAACTCAAGATGAGCGCACTCAATTAGACAACAAATTGTGTAAATAATCATAGATGGAAATATCAAAATGGAAAATAACACGGATTGTAAATATAGATAAACCACTGACAGACATCAGAGTTAATAATGAATTGTTCATTTAATACTTTTTTAAGTTATCACGGTTATTTGTTTTCGCTTGTCATCATCTGATGATATGATTCATAATGCATTTGTTCCGGTTACGCAATTTTTAATCCATTTTTCTGAAAACTCCGAAAGGATTAAGACAAACTCTCCAACGTTTTTAACCTTTTTTTATTTCGTTATTAAAAACGTGAATTTGTTAATTTAATTGAATTAAATTTTTAAAGACATTTTTCAATAAAAAGTTTAAAATTTCTTCTGAGTCACACATTTTTCTGTATTCAATGTGTGAATTTGTTACATTCTCAACTCCCAACAAATTTACATATTGAATGCATTAATAAATGTCTGAAAAAGGAGAAATATTAAAATTTTTAATTAGCTAAAAGTCTTTAATAATGGAATGTCTTCTGAATAACTTAATATCTTCTGATCTTTAGAGAACTTTACATATCCACAATTTTAATTTCTTTTTGTCTGTTTTCAGTTCATCATGTAGAATTTTAGCTTTAAAAATCGCTAATTGATATCATGATGTTTCTTGACTTCCTGCTTTAAGATAATGATAATAATCAGTCAATAAAGTTTTTATGCACCCTAAACTTGTAAAATATTTGTATAAAAAAAAATTTTTGATGCAGGTCTCTTAAATTAATCTTATATTAACTTAAATTCCCTTTAAGTGTTTTTTTTTTGTAAATGTCTACAAATTATTATTTTCACCCTCTTCTCGTTTTAAGACAAGAAGTACCTTTTTAGCCATTTTCAAAAAAATCATAAAACTACTAGCGAAGAGGTTTTTAAAATTATTTCTCTGCAGTCACTCTTAGAATTGTTTGAAGAATTTTTTTGCACCAAAATATTTTTTTTTTTAAATCGAGGATAAAAGTTTAATAAGTAGACTTTTACAAAAATTCAAAATTTTCAATGGGTACTTAATGGTATAATGAAGTTTTTATACATTCAGGAGTTTAAGTGAATATAAGATTAACTTAAGAAAGCTGCATTAAAACTTGTTGTTATACAAAAATTTTACAAATTGCATACAAACTTTATTGAGTGACTGTATATATTAAAAGTTGATTATCAGCTGTGATTGTTATATTCTGAAAATAGTCAGAATTTCACACACACTCCACAATCGAGCTGTTTGCCAATTAATAAAATGGAAATACTTCAAATCGAAACTATAAATAAAATATTTATTAATCAGTACGTAAGTCCGAGGCCGACCAAGGACCAAGGACTCATTATGATAGACGATATATAACTAAGTTTTTGGCACTAGTAGAAGTTGTGATTCTAGCTCCCTGGCATTTAAGTAACGTAATCTCTCCGATTTAGCGTAATTCCGTCAGCGTCGTCGCCTCTGTTCATATCGGTTCATGGAGAGCACGATGTTGTCAAAGATATATTCACGGACGCCGAGGCCGCAGATGAAGTCGAAGTGATTCCAACGCTTCCAGGGCACCTTGTAGACGGCCTCCACGTTGCGCAGTCGACTCACCAGTCGCCAGATATCCGCGGGCGCAACAATATAATCGTTTTCCGCAAAGAAGATGGTGATGGGTGTGCTCACATTCTCGAGAGCGTATTCCGGCGGCTCCAGTTGCTGATAGTGCAGCCAGTTGCGTTCCGGGCCGTAGTCATATTGCCGGAACTTGGTGGACACATAGCCCTGGAAGTAGTGCATCAGCTGCTTGACGGAACCACCGGCCGGAAAGTTGGCCATCAGATCCGGGAGCAGAGTTTTGTTAAGGAAGCGCGTATCATAGCCGACAGCTGGCCAGAGTCGAGTGATGCAGACCAAGGGCTTCTCGTTCTCCAGACACGTCATCGACAGGAACTTCTTGAAGAACTTGTTCGTGGAGAACATCTCAATGCCCTCGAGCATCTTGGACACATAGTTGCGAGTGCCCAACACAGGTCCAATGATTTTGGCCAAGCCACTTTGGGTATTGCTCACATAGGCGACCGGCGCCAACAAGGTGGCGGTCTTAAAGACCGCATTGTACTGCGGCAGCATCGAGTTGAGCACCAGGAAGACGGTGCCGCCCTGGGAGATGCCCACGAAGTGCATCCTCGCCACGCCGCTCGTCCGCAGCACATAGTCGATCTGGGCGGGCATGTCGTAGACGCTCATCTCGTGCCAGCTGAAGTTCCAGAACTCGCGCTCCGTCGTGTTCAGCCAGAGGTTGTGGCGGCAGTAGATGTTGCCCCGATTGTTGCCCAGCCAGACGTCGTAGCCCGCCCGCCACAGCAGATAGGCCAGCGAATCCTCCCGTCCATTGAGCAGCCAGCTGCAAGTGGTGGTCAGAAAATTAATTATTTTAAAATTTTAAATAACAAAATAAACTAAAGCTAAAACAAGCGGGAAAGACTATAGTCGAATTCCTGATTATAGGATACCCGTTACTTATTTGAATACATTTAAAATATTTTTTATTGCATGCTTTTAGGCACTTACATTGCTGTTAAACTTTAATCAGCCATTACCACCTTTCTATTCGTCCGATCTTGTTACGATTTAGTAGGATGATAGGTATCAATAGTAGTTAACTTTAATTAGTAGGCAAATCCTAATACCTTGAAAAGTGTGCGTGTCGTGGCTTTTCGCAATTTACGGACTCGGAAAGGGGCGTGGCAAAAAATTTAATCAAAATTGATCGGAGTGGGATTTATAAAAGAGTGTGTGCCAAATTTTTTTGATCTAGCTCTTATAGTCTCTGAGATCTAGGCCCTCACACTGACGGACAGACCAACAGACGGACAAAGCTATATCGACTCGGCTGTTGATGCTGATCAAAAATACATATATTTTATAGGGTCGGAGATGCTTCTTTCTGCCTGTTACATACATTTCAATGAATACAATAAACCCTTTAATTTATTTTTTAGGTAACAAGAATAAAAACTTGATCTGTGTGGGAAAAATTAGTACAGCTAGTTGGTGAGATTAGTTAGTCATAATAATATAGAGGCTTTAATAGAGAATACTCGGATTTAATAGTACGGTATAGAATATTATAATCATCACACAAGATACGAAGAGGTTCATGCAATTCCCATATAATAATGCAATGCTTAAGATACGAATAATACAAGTTACGAGTTAATCTAAAAGGTACGTACGAAGGACATAAATTTCATACAAATTTATGCCGAATTCAAGCGAAAGCGATTTCTGTGGCACCCCTATATATACGTATATTCGTGCTATAGAATTTCTTTCAGCGTATATTGCTTAAATAAATAGCTTGAATACATTTTTGGAAGAAAATTTCACAAGATATGGATTTTTGATAAATTACGGTAAACTTTTTATAGTCGACATTAAAAAAATAAGTAAATAAAATGTTATTTCCTTGGACCCAATAACTCCCATTGTATACTGACTGCTATGGCAATATGTTTATCAAATCAAGGTCAAGTTGAAGCGGAAACAATGCACAAAAACTTACACATCCGATGAGGCATACAGACCGGAGAGCAGAAAGACAACAGGTCGTCGCAGCACCGTGGCCAGAGTTCCATTCTCGTGCAGCTGGACTTGGGGAATGCGATGCAGGGTGAGCACATAGCCATCCTTGGTGATCACCGAGTGCCGCTCCACGTTGTAGCCATCGTGCTGGATGCGACGCACCTGCAACAGGTAACAGGCAACAGGAAAGGAAGTTAGCTCAGCTTGTTAACTTGGCACAAACACAAACATTGTCAAGCGGACACACAACACACACGCTGCTTGGCACATTTATCGCTCTGACATTTGGAGGCCAAGCGACGCGTGCGTTGTGACACTCGAGTAATTAGATATTCCAGACGCGTGCCGAGCTGTGGGCCAGCCCCAAACCCACAGCCGGAGCAGGGGGCAGATGATGAGGGGAAGGAGTGCACAGAAAAAAAGCGGAAACTTTGGTATAAATTCAATCCCAAATAATTTTAAAAGTACGATTATATCGGAACTTCTTAAATCGAGCTCAAAATATTTTGATCAAGTAAGATTTTTCAATTTTTTTTTCGAAGTTTTTTTGTTTGTTTTCTTTTTTTAGGTTTTTTTATTATCTGTATTTTGAATTTTTATTTGTTTTTAACTCTTTACTATATTTAGAATCTGTCCTTGTGCACAATAACTGAATTTTATGGCTTTGACTTTAATGTATAATTTTTATTTATTTCATTTTTGACGATTTTTAGCTGAGCAGTTGTGAGAATCGAACCTGAGTCATTCAAACTGAGAGTTCTAATTGTGGCAGGTCGGCAACTCTAGCCGCTGAGCCACCTGACCACCTTTTATTATTTTTATGATAATTCTTTTTTTTTAAATTATTTTGGTTACATGAATTTTTTCAGTGAAATCAATTTTTTTCAGTTTATTTTTACTGTTTTAATGCTGAATCTTTGCCATTTTATACGCACTTTGTGTTAATGTAACCAAAATACTCGAGTACATACATCAAAATGTTTTACAAATTTCAGAATGAATTTTGTTTGATTTTTTTGTGTGTGTGCCAGCACGTACCGCATCAGTTATAATGATTTCACGCGAGTGTCGAATGGTGGCCAACACCTGACGCAGCAGCAAGGCCAGCATGACGACATCCAGGCCCAGGCGCAGCGATCTCATGCTGACAGGATGGCGATAACATGGAAAGCTGAGCTGCCTGTGGATTAAGTAACCGCAACCGTAACCGTACGTACGTACGTAACCGTTTCACGCTGAACCGGTTCGCGGTTCGAGATCGTATCGTATTAAAAAAAAAAAATAAATGAAAGCTGCGAGGATCGTCGAGCGCGTAATATGAAAGAAATAAAGACAGGCCGAAAGAAAGTGCCGCCAGAAAGAGCTTTCAAAATTAATGAAAAACGACAAAGGCAGACGCGATATGTTCACATGAATGGATATCAATGAAAATTGCAATTGTGGTCGTCGTTGGGATCGTGGTTGGGATCGTGGCCAGCAACAAGCTGCCAGCTGCTAACGTTCGATTCGAATGTGTTTTATCGACTGTGGACGCGGCTGCGGCTTTGGGCCGCAACAAGCACCAGAAAAGCGTCAAGTCGACGCAGGGCTTGTTTGTTACTCAGTTACTTACTCACTTATATTATTCACTCACAACGCACTGTGGCTCGGTTTCCGAAAACTCGTGGCAAAAATTTGTAACTTTTGAAATGGATGAGATATCGGGTTGGAATTTAAAATATATGTTCCCAATATTTCAAAGAAATTTTTAGAAAAAACACAAAAACAATTTTTTGTAATTTGTACTTTTCAAAATTTTATCAAAAATTAAAAAAAAAATTTTAAAATTGAACTTTATTTATATATATTTTTTAAGTTTTTTATATATTTTTATTTTTTTTTAAATTTTAACTGAAATAAAATATTTTTTTTTGCACTCGCATCTTTCTTATCCTTGCGTATTTGACAGTTAACTTACGCCCTTTTCAATGCAACGCCCATTTCAATTTTTCTTCCAGAAGTTTATTTGAAGTATTGGGAATAGGTATATATTTCGAATTTCAACCTGAATCTCATCTAGTTCAAAAGTTACAATTAGAAAAAGAAAGATGCGAAGGAAACAAAAAAAATGTCTCCTTTACATTTATTTTTTACATGCATTTAGTTTTAAAGATAAGCCAGTTAGTATAAATAAATAAGCTTACTACAAAGACTAAGCTCAATTCAAAGATGGAATACGCCCAAATTGCCCTTTTGAAAGCGTAAAATTTCTCACTTGGCAATTTTTGGAAAAGTTCTTTAACTTTGACAATCTCCGCAGCCTACAACACAATTTTTAAAAACAAGACCTTCTCCATTTCTTAATTCAAAAATATAAACATTTTTCTCAAACGGAACAACTCGAAAAGTGATTTTTGTACCACGAGTTTTCGGGAAACGAACCACAGTGCGAAGCTTCAGCCTCAGCCAGTGAGAAGACCAGCCACCTGCATATCGTGTGCCTTACTCGTTCCTCTGTGCGCCCAAAAACATCCGGACTGCGGCTGCTACCTCCAAAAATAAAACTGAGCGTCGAGTTTCCTACAACAGCGCTTAATGCTTGTATCCATTTAACCCTTTCCCTGTCCCCTGTCCCCTTTCTCGCTCTCTCTCCCTCTCATTCTCACTCACACTCTCACTCTCACTCTCTTTGAGTGCCTCCCACTGACAATGTAGCGCTTCTATCAATGACTTGGCATAATGCCATATTCATTTTTTAATTATAACGAAACCAATTAAAAGAGAGACATAGCTCAAAAAGTGTCAACGACTACTATAACAGTGGGCAAAAGAAAGCAGTGTTCAATTGAGAACTACCATCAGCACTGTAAGAAAAATGAAAGCCAAATCGAGATATAATAATAAATTATAAAGAAATTATTTATTTTTAATTTACAGGTCATATTTGATATTATGCATTTGAAAAAGAAATTTAAGTTTCACTCAATTATTAAATTATTAATATTAGAGGCTATTTTAGATTTGTAAATTAAGTTAAGAGTATTTCTTAACAAAAAATTCGTTCTAAACTAATTTTTGAAGTTTTTTTAAGTTTAAATTAATAATAACTGTAAAATTTTGTTTTTGCCTATCACATTTTTTGATCAATGCTGCAACAATGTAGTTTTTTAAATATTTTGACTTCGTTATTAATTTCTATATAAGTTACTTAACTGAGATTTATACAGGATATTGACCTTAGTTTATTTATTAGACTTATAATAATATTAATGAATTTTTCAATTACTTAATGTCAACTTTAAGCAGTCAACAAACCATAAAACTAGGAAATATATATTTATTTACATAAAAAGTTTTTTATTTGTCAATTTTAAATGAAAAAACCTCAATGCTTAAAAGTTTTAATTGAATTTCAGTTGAAACAATGCTATTCAAGCCATGATCTTGGCTTCGAGGAGAAAGACAATGCAACTGAATCTCATTGAGTATGCAGTGCAATTCACATTCGAGTAATTGCATTCATACGTAACTTTGCATAGTTTGAGTGCATGCAAGAATTTGGCACAGTGTATTAATTTTTGGGAGCTACTTACACATTTTTTTGGTTTGGCTTCATCGTCGTCGTCGTCGCATTGTCGACCGTCTCTGTTGTTTTCGCTGAATTGCAATAACCTGTTGCCTAATGTGAGTGCTGTGAATGTGTGTGAGTGCATTGTGAGTACTATTCGCAGTGGCAGAGTTCCAGCTGTGCTGTGACGTAGCCAAGCGTCTGGTTGCTTATTTATTTAGGATCTTTTTGGTCTGGGCCCCAAGGCAGTCAGTACGTATTAGGGATGGGCAAACGATATTTATGTATTTTCTTTTTACTTTGTTTATTTGGCGTGGACAAAAGAAAAAACGAAAGTATCGAAATTATTGATCTGAAGGTTACAATTGCATTTAAAATGTATACACGCGTGCTACGGAAATCACTTCCACTTGAATTTCATTTCACTGTGTCACAGTCAAATGAGCTGAAAAGTTTTGAGGGAGACGCCATAAGAATAATGTCACATTTTTGGTCAGAGCTTTAGAATTTAAAGTTGTCGAGTAACTTTCATGATTTTTGCGACAATAACTTTTAAAATTTTTTTAGCTTTACAAAATCAATTTTTACATAAATAAATTAAATTATATAAGTTAAAATAGAAATAAAATAAAAACCAATTATTCTGCAATGATAAACTTAAAAAAGTTGATAAATAAACCCTTGCAAAATTTAATATGAGAAAGTGCCAACCCTCGAAGCCGAGTTCGAAAAGGTTGGTGAAAATGCTAAAAAAATTAAATCTCACTATGTTCTGTGGCATTGTTAAATTTTTCATCGGAATTGCTTTCCTCTGAATTTGATTTCACTTGTGATTTCCGTAGATAATTATACCAGTTACTTAAAAAATAAGAATATTATATTCGTAGCAATGTATGTAACAGGGAGAAGGAAGCATCTCCGACCCTATAAAGTATATTCCTGTTCAGCATTAACAGCCGAGTCGATATAGCCATGTCAGTATGTCCGTCTGTGTGAGGGCCTAGATCTCAGAGACTATAAGATCTAGAGCAACCAAATTTGGCACACAGACTTTTATAAACCCCACGCAGATCAAGTTTATTTTTAAATTTTTGCCACGCTCCTTTCCGCCTAAGTAAATAGCGAAAAGCCCCGACACGCACAGTTTTTAAGGTGTTAGGATCTTTTTACTAATTAACGTTAACTACTATTATTACCTATCATTCTACTAAATTTTAATAAGATCGGACAAATGGAAATGTGTTAATGGTTGATTTAAGTCTCAAGCAATGTAAGTGCCTAAAAGCATGCAATAAAAACTAATTTTAAATTTATTCAAGTAAGTAACGGGTATCTTAAAGTCGGAAGCTCGACTTTTTAATATTATTTAAGTAAAAGTCATGAAATAGCTGATTAATTATGTTGTTTTCTGATTTTAATTTTGAGTGATTTTTGTGATAGCTTTGGGTAGATGATGGATAAATTAAGGTTAACTGAAATGAAATAAATATCGAAATATGGACCCATCCCTAATACGTATCCATCTTTGTATGTATGTGTGTGTGTGAGAGTGGATAGTTAAGTACTCAAAAACAATCGACTCGTTACCCACCTCCGGCACCCACCACCCACGTGCGAATCTCACGTCTCGTCTCTCGTCGCTGGGAAGAAGAAGTCTGTTAAGTTGGTTTCGGCTGAGGAGCTTTCATTGCTGGCAGCTCGTTTGTCTATATGGCTTTTTAATAACGCGTCAACAAGTTGGCAAGGAGTTGTAAAATGCTGTGCACACACTCTCGTTCGAGTGTGCAAACATTATTCGACAACAACAGCAACAACAGCAACAACAACAAGTCCAACTCAATTTCGTCAATGGGCAGCGGTCAAAGTTGCCGACCCGTTGTTGTTGTTGTTGTTGGCCCACTCACGTTGTTGACCCGCCAGATTCGTATATTTGAATGAGTGTACTAGTATTCATATACTCACGTACGAATACAAGTTCGAGTTGTTTAAAGTGCCCTAAGATTACCTTACATTGCACTATGGGGCGAAATCGAATATTTCGTATATTTATTAATAACTTTAAAAATAAGCTAGATTTTTGAATGCTGTTGTTTTTTATGTTACGACACCCTCAGAAATATTTTTGGAAAAGTGGGCGTTAAATTACAATGAATACAATGATCTACGACATGCAGTTGGACGCACATTAAGCCTCGTTAAGCATTTTTGATAAATTCTTTCGCAAAGTTGATGTTTTTTTCCAAGAAATTACCTTTCAAAGCATTATATAATTTTACAAAATATTAATAGAACACGCACATATATAGAATACTAGTACAACCTACACATAGTACAAGCCCGTATAATTGGTATCCATTTTAAATTTTTTAAAAAAAATGATTAGCTGTTGAGAAATAACAATTTGAAAATGGGCTGCCAAAATATTGCAATCAAGAAATGACTTTAACAGCTGTTAGCCTTAACATTGGTCTGTTATATAAAATTTTTGGTATTGAACTTTACAGTTTGAAATTTTCCAAAGATGTTAACACTAAAAAAATAGTAAAATTATTACTTTGATAAAATGACTAAATATCCGATTTTTCGGATTTCGCCCCATAGTGCGTTGGGCAAGCACAGAGGCGGTGCCGGTATTTTTGGCGTTAAAACAGTTTACGCTAATTTGTATTGTGACACATCCGCCAGTTTTGACGCGTGCTGCGGCTGCCTCTGAAAACGACAGCTGCACTTTCAGCAAACAGTTGACAAGTTTTCACAATTAAAAACCTACGAGTGTCAGTAATTAAAAGGGATTGAGGCCACGGGCGTTGTTCAAACCGAGGCAATTGGCCAGCTTTACCTTCAAGTTACTCACACATTTTTAGTTTTTATTTTTAATTTTTTTTTGTGACTTTCTTTCGCTTTCAACTAATGGATTCTATGTAATAAGCTCTTAGGTTTACTCTCTTGCCAAATTTGTTTGTTTGTTTGTTTACTCTCGGCCCATCCACCACATACTTATTTACCCATATAAATGTGATCATTATGTGATGTAATTTAGTTTGCTTGAATCACTTCATACATTGAAAGTTGGGGTATTACGACTAGGTCATAAAGTTGGAAACGCTACTTTGGAAAATTATATTAAACTGGTATTTAAAATTTTATTGATGTTCCTTATGCATATTTAGCCATATAATAACGTTTAAATTTAACTGTGCAATTAATTGCAGCATTAACGTATGAAAAGCATTCCGGCTTGTACAGTCAGCGTCACTAAAGTAAATGTCTCTGCAAATCAGATAATTTAAATTGTGTGGTTTTTAAAAATTCTCCAATTTAAAAATATTAATTAAAATTCGTTTAAACTCATACTATTTTAAATACTCGAATCACCAAATAAAAAGTTCGAATTATGGATACTTTGACTTTTAAAATAATTTTTTTTTAATTTAATTCGATTTAGTTCGATTTTTAGAATTTAAAGTTATGAAATTTGTACTATATTTTATTTTATTATATTATTATTAATATGTGTCTTGTCAAGAAAGTTTGAAAAACAATTGAGTAAATACATATTTTTTGTAACAGAAAGAGTATAGAATGGTTTCGTTGATTGCATTGATTTTGGTCTTTAGCTTACCGTTGATATTAACTGCATTTTGTGAGCTTTGCTTTGAACTTGACATCGGAAATGGTGAACATCTGCATAATTTGAATACATCCATACTATATGTTACATACATATACAAAATGTCTGTCGGCTGCAAATCAAAGGCTTGTTCAACTTTTCCCCGGGGACAATGAGTTGACATTTCACATTTCACTTTAAGTGCTCTTGTTGTTCACAGAAACTTGTGTATTTTGTGTGTGTGTGTGTTTTGGTCATTTTTGTGATATGCTCGATGCGATAATCAACGCATTGCATTTCCGTTTGAGCCCTTTTTTTTTGTTTATCGCTGCATACACATGCATACATATATATACAGTGGCTTATCAGTAACAGGGTCATAAAATGAAAGTGATTGATGCCCCTTGGGAAAGTCATGCGTTTTAAACTCAGTTCTTGCTAAAGGCCGAATAATCAGCTAAAATGGTTAAGCACACTGCGCTAATCTGCCGCTAATTGTTTCTTAATGTGTTTATGATCCTAAGTCAACAGTACTCGTCATGGTAACAATAATAGCAGGTAAACGAGGAATTATTTGCCAAGGATTCATTTACCTGTTCTCAGCTTGTCTCGGCACTTTAATTATTTTTATATGGTCTCTGACTCATTAGCCATGGCAATTTTACAGTTTGCCTGTCTAGTTAGCTTGGAAACATGGCAATTGCCGATCATAAAATGCTGTGCGGCAAGCCAAAAATAAACAATAACAAAAATAACAGCATCAAAAACAACTTGCAACCGCCTTCGCCTTTGCTTCAACTTGCCGTCTGTCGTTTGCCGTCTGACGACAAACAAAAGGAATACGAGTACTGTAAGGTTTGAGGAGGAAGTAGCCAACGGTTTTGTGGCAATGTCTCCATCACCATCTTTATCATGACTCAGCTGTGTATTTTTTTTACAAAGGGAAACCAATTGATTCCTTCCTGTTGCTTGCACGAGAGCCACAAACACAAAATCTAAATATTTAACGACTAAATTGAATCTGAAGGCGAGCTCACATTAGTCAAATTTTCTCGGCACGACTGCGGTTACCTGCTGGCATAATCAATAAAATCACATCAACAGTGGGCCGGACAAGTCGTCTGAATTTTCACGTAATGGAAATTGTTACAAGAAAAACCTACCCAGACAACAGTAAATCTCTAAGTAGTTTATCTATTTACACTCAGAAAAAAAATCAAGATTTTCGTAATCATACGGGGGATATTGAGATATCACAAGTTGACCCAGTTTGGAATTTTCAAAAATGTGCACAAATCTCATTTCAAGTATAGAATAAGACTTTTGTAAGAATTTTTTAATTCAAGTCTGTAAAAGAACGAAACGCAGCAAAAATCTTAAACTTTTACAGATTCATCTCTCGAACATCATTTCAATCTGAAGTAGCAAAGAATCTTAAATCTTTTGAAAAAATTCTTGTCTAAAAAGAGACTGTAGTTTATGGAGGAATCAATTGCAAACTTTCAGAATATCAGGGGTGCCACAAAAATCTCTTTCGCTTGAATTTCACTAAAATTTCATACAAATTTAAGTGAAATTTAAGCGAAAGCGATTTCTGTTTGTAGTGGTATTGTATATTTCGTTTGGTTAAAGGACCAAGGAACGGTTTTCGGATTTTTATATTGACGAAAGTTTCTTACTCAATTCAAGAACATAACTTAACATACATAACAGTCTTACAATTTTAGTAAAAAGGGTTTAATTCAAGTATGGTAATGTAGAATAGGATATTTTTCTGAGTGTACCATTTACTATCTATATACATTTGTATGTCGTATTCAACGTCGTCGTCTTTGTCGTAGTAGTCGTAACTGTCGACAGCTCTGCGAGAAGTTTTGTTTGGGCATTCTCGTCGTCTCGTCAGTCAATGGACCGGCCTTTCAATCAGTTTGCAGTGAAAGACCCCCGCGTTCCACATTGTCCACAGCTTCCACGCTCTACACTCTACACTCTTCACTCCGCACTCTCCACTCCACAGTGCACAGTCTGGAGCGGAGGTAAGCGCACTTGAACAACCGTTGCTCTCTCTGAGCTGACTCGCCAAATCAGATCATTGATACGCTGTCAGATAAAAACTCAATCTTGTCATGATGTAAATTTAAATTACAAAAAAAAAACATCATTGATACCATGTGTGATACCACTTCATTCCTCAATTTACCATGTTTATACGTCTTGTATTATTTTATAATGATTTGTACCAAAACAACGTTTTGACCTTTGTTATTGCTATTTTGGTTTAATTTAATGATTTATTTAATTTAAATCATTTTTATGACAAACCATACGAAATGGACTGTTGAAATATATGTTTATGGATTTTGCCCTTGCCTTTAACAATGTTTGTCGTGTAAACGCAGTTGTTCATGCGCAGTTGCTTATTGCGTTTTCCATATTTCCATTGGTTTTTTTATACTACAGCTGATGTTGAATGTGGTGCCTGCCCATGTAGCTACAAACATACCTACATATTTCTTTTCATTGTTCCTGCTCGCTTTTGTATCAGGAATTTTGTATTGTGTCCAATAAACAATAAACAAGTACAGCGCATAAGCCGAAGCAGAGGCTGGAGCAGAGGCGTCGACAGCGGCTGAGACAAAGGTTGCCAGACGACCCGAGAGTCCAGCGAAAAGTGCGTGCCGGCGAATTCGCTACCTACGAAGCGGAGAAAGAAATAATGGTGATGTGAGGTACGAGAACGATTGCCACAATTGGCGTTTTTCCGCCAAAACTGGTTCTTTTTATCATCAGTTATTTTGTTTAGTTTTAGGTTGACATTTGAACGCGACATTTGTACTTATTTAAATTAAAAAAATAATGGCAAAAGTTGACATTTTCAAAAATATTTTCTCACGTAATTAAAAAAACAAGCTTTGAAGACTTGTCGTTTTCGAATTATTTATGGAAAACAAAGGATCGCGAACGCGGCGAAAAATGGAAGTCCTGCTTGTCTTCATCTTGACAAATTCGAAAGTCTGCGAAATATGGCACATAATTTGAAAGAAAATACTCTTAAGCCATAATAAAATAATGTAGTTTTACATTTTAGAAATAATTTTAATTTGTTACTATCATTTTATTTATTTTGCAAGTTTTATTTAAAATTTGTAACGCGACATCGCAGACGTGACAAAATTTCCATCTAGAATTTGTGCATCAATTTTATTGGATATATTGAAAACAGCTTGTAAAACTTATTTTAAATTAAACATTAAATTTTTTTCTATGTATTAAAATGTTTCATGTTTTAATCATACTATCTTACTTACTGTAATCGTTAGAGTACAAACGGTTCATTTTGCAAGTAAATTTTCAAGAAAATGGGCAAAAATATAGGAAAAGTGAATTTTTTTCAGGGTGCCACAGAATCATTTGTATGACATTTATTTCAAATTGATGTGGAAGAGATTTCTGTAGGAAACCTGTATATGTTCATCCTATTGAGTTTCTTCTAGCGTATATTGCGTATAACTTGAACGCATTTTTGGAAGAAAATGTCATAAGATGTGAGTTTTTGATCAATTTTCCGTTTTTTTTGTC
Organism: Drosophila quinaria; assembly: GCA_035047525.1. NCBI lineage: Eukaryota > Metazoa > Arthropoda > Insecta > Diptera > Drosophilidae > Drosophila > Drosophila quinaria. The sequence continues at coordinate 7,429,021 of JAWNPO010000470.1, read as the reverse complement.
ACTTTTTTAGTCAATTGCCAAATTTTTTTTTTGTTTTTGCACTAATCAGATATCTTTAAGTGGCAACCGTGAGTACGAGTATATCGCTTAAAGCCAAGCAAAAATGTTGGTACACAAAGGGAACACCCCACGCTGAAGTTTCTGCCAAAGGGGGCGCTAGGCACTTATCAGACCAACACAAACAACGAAAGCAGGCCCACTCAGAAGCAGCAGAAGCAGAAGCCGTGTGCTTGTCCATGCCCTATTATTATCCAAAAGCAAATAGAAGCATGGAAGAGGCAATGGATAGGAACAGGGACAGGGACAGAGTCGAGGGCAGCGGCAGCTCAAACGGTCGCATGTTGATAGATAGATCTGCCAGGCAGAGACAGAGAAAGCAACAGAGACAGCGACAGAGACAGAGGCCTAAACGACAACGTCGCGACGTCACATCGCACTGTGGGTCAAATGGACACTTTTTTTTTATTTTTTTTTTTTATTTTTTTTTATTTTTGTAAAATAGTTTTAGTTAATACAAAATTTGCTTTGATTTGTGCTATGGATTGATTACAAAAACAAAACAAGTATTTAAAACAAAATACAACCAAATAATCTCAAATATAAAATAATTTCCAAATGGTTGTCATGGAAGCTTAATCTGAATTACTTCGATATGTTAAATTATCCTGATAGTTATATACATGTCTATAAAAATTGTATATAGTTCAAAATAGAACAAATCAAATCCGTTTGTTAGAGTGCTAAATGAAATGTGTCTTAATGTTTGCGAATTCCAGATAGTTAACAAGTGCTTATCATGGACGGGGTCACTTTCACTGAAGTTCACTCGAATCGGGTATGTTGTTGGAGTCTTCGTCATTCGAGGCTGAGCTGGAATCGCTGGTTATTTCAAAACTATTCGCCCCGCTGGTGCCTGTAACTGTTGTCAGGCTAGAATCATAAAACATCCGCCTCATCGTCATCCACATCCACATAATTAATGCTGTGCCTATCTCGCAGCTTGAACTCTCTACCATTAACAGTGTTATATTTGGCATATTTTTTATCAATAATTGTAGTTGATTCATGGCTGCCATTGTTGCTGCTGGTATTTACAGCATCCGGGGATGTATTTGTCGTGGCAGTTGGTAACATCTCCAACCTGCAATTGAGTATGGAGAGATTCGGCATATCGTGTTGCTGCTGCTGCTGCTGCTGATGAAGTGGATCGGTTAAAGGAGACATACCGTTCCACCCGATGCTTATCAAAGTAGTCCATGTTCATTTTAGAGGTACCCGCCTGGGCCTGATCAGCGCTTGCTTTCAATTCCAATGTGCTTGGATGGCAACTTTTTCTGATATAAACTAATTTTTTAACAGTATTCAAATTAAACAACTTTTTTTACATTCCTATTAGGAATATACGTACATCGAACATTGCAATCTGATGTTAAGTTAATAGCTGTTTAACATGCAGCTCATAAATATTGTAAATATTTTGGTGAAATTCAAGTAGGTCAATTTTTTTTAAATTTAAATTTTTTAATAAAAATTATGATGAATAGTGATCAGTGTGGTTTGTTCTTTATGTCCATAAAGTGGCGCTTTCGAAAAAAATGATTTGGGGAGAGTTTTAAAAAAATTTGTGAACTCTTCAGCGAAGTGACTATATACATATTGTAGAGTAATTCCTTGTAAACTCATAACATTAAGTTTATTTGTCCCTTTTGGTCACTTCTCTCAAAATTTAACTTTTTAGCACATAACCTATATCTAAGCAATGCCGGTCTGCGAGAATAACGGACAAATACAAAAAAAAAACGAATTGAATGGATGCTGTTGTACGTTATTTTATATGGTATATCGATATTTTATGAATATTACGAGACACAGAAACCAATAAAACATATCTTCTTTAGTTACAGCCTATTTACTCTCCGAAAATAAGATCCAAAATATGTTCGTAAAAATATGGAAACATAAAATATGAAATATGCGTAGAAAGTCTAAAAAAAAACATGTTTTTTTAATATTTATTAAGAAACACATATTTTAAAAACAAATATATTTTTTTAGGGGCGTTGATGGGCAGTGGCAAGCCCATTTTTTTTAAAACTATTTCCAGAATGGTATCCAAAAAATTACGTGGAAAACTTGAAAAACCTTAGAGTTATTAATTTATATCAGAAAAAGAGTCCATTTGACCTATAGTGCAGTGTCATCAATGCGTGAGTGTGTGTGTGTGCGTGTGTGTGCATTGCCTGCCACAGGCAGAGGCAGCGGCAGAGGCAGAGGCAGCAGGCAGAAGGCACAACAAAATTCCAGAGCGCACGCGTTCTCAACTTTAGTTCTTTGCCAGTTGCCAACGCGTTCGGTTCGCTGCGTGGCCAGAAATCAAAGTGTTGTGTTCGAATTAAAAGAAAGAAAAGAAAACGAAACAAAAAAATAAGAAGAGTGACAGCTGAAAAGTGTAAAAGAACGAATCTATCTCTGTCTCTCACACTCTCTGTTCTCGGTGTCTCTGTGTGTGTGTGTGTCTGTGCATTTTAGCCGGCTTTCGGGCCAGTTTTATCGAACGGCATTCAGGCTAATCAATCACTCATTCAATATGGCAATTTCTGATGCACTGGGCAGCTGCAAAGCGGCTCCAACCAGCAGATGCTACTCGCACAACAACAGGAACAACAGGCCGCAGTCGCCGCTGACTTTGGGATCAGCGCATGCGTCGCTGCTGCCGCTGGCTGCGCTGCTGCTGCTGATGCTGACTTCGTGCTTGGCACTGCCTTGTAAGTACACTAAAAAAAGTATTTAGAATATTATTCAATAAACACAAAATGCGGAAAAAATGACAGCATTGCAATAGTAAAAAAAACCGTAAAAAGCAGAACAAAATAAATATTCGAACTTTCCTAACTGAAAACACCATTATCCAAAGAAAAGCTAGAGTTATAGAGATATTCAACTTATAGAGTTCTTTTTTTTAAGTTTATTACTTTTATTTCCACACATTTAGCTCGAGTTAGAGAAGAATTCGAATTTTAAAAAGCTACGGAAGCTCAACTGTAATTCTAAAATTTAAGCTTAAAATTCTTGACTTTTGCATGCATTTAAAAGTATGTTTTACATTCTGGATATCATGATGAAATTAACGTAATATGCGAAAAAATGGCAAACACTCAGCATTAAAATTGTATAAAAATTATAAGATATTTAATTTCAACTGAAACAAATTTTCAGAGAGTCCCGATAACTACAATATTTGCGGAAAGGTTATTGAAAAAATCAAGCTTAAACTGAAATTGTGACACTTTTTGGGAATGATTTTATTCCGTTTACCTTAACTAGTTGCCACTAAAGATAGCAGAAAACCTGTTTAATACAATATACAAATTTAAAACAAAAATCTAAAATAAATAAATAAAGAAAAAGATTTTATTCAGTAGTATAGGATTTGTTTTTGTCAGTGTACAGCACGTATCAGAGATATGCCAGCAGCATTCATGCCACATCGAAGATGCAGCTACTACATCTTCGTCGTCATCATTGTTGTCGTAATAAACTTGTTGCACTTGTGGAGTTGTTGTCGTTGTTGCTGTTGATCGCGTCAGGCCTTTGACTTGGTTGTTGTTGCGGTTGTTGTAGTTACTTTTGTAGTTATTGCAGCATTGCATTTTCTTCGCTTTTTGTTGGCATAATTCAAAATAGACACTGCTGCTCCCAGTTGGCGTAATTATGCCACGGAAGAGGCGCCGCCAAAAACCACAACAACACCCATATTCCATATTCCATATTCCATCCTCCATCTTCCATCTCCAATCTCCACTTGGGTGTCATATAAATGCCCCCCTGGCAACCGCAATTCGTGCAGCGTGCGAAAGTTCAATAATGTTTAGTAACATCGCAATTGAAGGGGACCCACAACAGACAGAGTTCAAGTTGTCCATTCAAGATAATTCCCCGATAACAGGAGCGGTTCAGTCCAACTTGGGGCTGGGAATTATACCCGTCCCGTCCCGTCCATTGCCCCCTTTGTCAATTTAGCTGGGTTCTTGGAAACTTTCCGGAAGACTCATTGCGGCTAATCAATGAAGAAGCAAATGACAAACTAAGCGGAAATTCAACATATATGCAAATGCTGATATTAAGTATTCGTCTGCTCATTCCCTACATGCTGATATGCAGTTCTTAAAGGGAATTTCTTTTACATTCGGGTATCTACATTTTTAACGGAAATTATTGGAAAATTCGCGGAAATAATGTGACAGAGTTTGTGCTATTTAAAGTACAATTTGCATGAAATTGAAGTTTTGATCGGACAGTTATTGACTTTTATTTACACATTTTAAATCTTTAATGGAAATGCTAATAATATATTAAATAATTTAATATATAATATTTATTTATGTTCGAAGCAATGACAATGCTGCTTTGAATAAAATTACAAGAACAAGTAAAATACAAAAATTGGATTAGAATAAAAATTTCGAATAAAAAGAAACACATGACAAAATTATAATTAATTTTTATAACTACAGATAAATTCAAAAGTTGTCAGCAAAAAAATGAATATCCCATATCTGTCAAATTATCTATATTTATGAGAATTTAGCTGCGTTCAAGCGAAAGAAAGTTGCATCTTTTGACATGCATAAATTGTTCTTTACTATTCTCTAGAGACAAAGTGAGATGGAGTGATAAAGATACATAGCCAAAGAGACATGCTACATTTTATATTTCACATTTCAAAGATGGCAACACATGTTCATATGTATATACGAATGTTTTCCCACCTTAAAACATGCCACACAACATGAGGCCAACTCAATACGTCCAAAAAGATAATTTTCTAACACGCACACACACAGATACAGATACTTAAATGTATATATATATATATAGAGAGACTAGACTGGAACTGGCAGATGACACTGCTCCGGATTGGGCAACTGCAGCAGCAGCAACAACTACAACAACAACAACAACAACAACTACAACAACAGCGGGCGGTGCATCAGCCCTGAAACTGAGAGGGAAAATCGATTTCTTTTATTTTTCTGTAAATGCCATTTCATTTGGATTTGTTTTTGTCTTTGTTTTTGTTTCGGTGCCGCATGCTTTGTCCCATTTTAAGACATTTAGACACTTGGTTGCTGCTGCTGTAGTTGTTGTTGTTGTTGTAGTTGTTGTTGTTGTTCTTTTTGTAGCTAGCATTCCCAAAGGGATTCAGTAGATGTGGCATAGAAAATGGTCAGAGGGCCCACCTCCGATGCATATCTCGCTGAGGGGATCGAGAATATAACTAATTTTCAAGTTCCACGAATTGCAGTTGCATCCATAAGATGCTCAAGCATGTGTGTGTGTGTGTGTGTGTGTATCTGTGTTGGAAAGGAACAATCAATGCATAAATAAGGCAGCTACTTTGGATGACGGCCTGGTCGCATTGGTTTGTTTATTGTGTTACTAATTTGGGATTCCTCGATGTGTTGCCTTTGTTGTTGCTGTTGTTGTTGTTGTTAAAGTTGTTGTTGTTGTCATATGTGTGTGCTTGGAATTTTAATCACTGCATCGACCACTTGGACGCATTTTGAATTATGAGGCGAAGGCGGAGGCGCAGTTTTCTGGACGAGAATTTGGGTTGTTTTGTGGTCGTGACGTCGACATGGACATGTCTCATCTATGAACGGGAAAGGGAAGGGAAGGGAAAGAGAAAGAGAAAGAGGAGCGTCAGTTTATGAATGGAAATGTGTGTGAGAAAATGTATGCTGATGATGACGATGATAATGGCTCTGTGTTTACATAGATATATATACAATATATATACACACATTGCTATGGGTTTGCCTATGTCGCTGTCATTAAAAAAATAATATTCGATGAGTATGCAATGGCAGTTACATTAGTTTATTATACGTTTAAATTGACAGTTTATCTACAAAATTTAATGCATTTGCATTTAGGGAATTTAATTAATTGTAATTAATAGAAAATTACCACACAATCGACATTTATGGCATGATAATCTTAAATGTTAACTATCTTTTTATTAAGGAAACTATTTATTTTTTTTTATTTATTTTTATTTATTATGGACAATGCTGCCCCAAAAAATATTGAATAAAAAAAATAAAAAATAATATAAAAGCCTTTAGAAAACTTTTATTAAATCTAATAATGTTACCGACACGATATTAATTATTTGTTTATTTTGTTTTTTGCTAGTTAGCTAAATAATTCAACAAGTTGAATTTTAAAAATTATATTCCTACACATAAATAAACAATTTATTAAGGAAATTATTTGATTTTAATTATTTGTTTTTCTTTTTTTCAATTTACTTTTAGCCGAGTCAACAACCATTGTGCCCATTGAGGAACTCACCACACAGCAGCCAGCGATTGAAGTCACCAACTCACCACAAACACAGACACTGACAACTGTCGCCGCTGTTGTCAACAACACTTCAAATGTGGAGATCGAACCACTGAAAACGGCGGCTGCTGAAATTGCCGATGAATTTGTCGACACGAGTTTCGTGTCTTTGGGCGGAGAGGGTCTCGAGCAGGGCATAAGAAACGAGGTGAAATCTATGGTGGAAATGGACAGTGAGGCGGATTCGTCTGGACCGTTGGCGGACAGTGAACAAAAGATAGTAAACAAACACGATGAGCAGACAGGTTGGTTTTTTTTTATAGGTTTTAAATTAAATTGAATAAATACTAAATCAAGTGTTAATTTCTTAGATGAAGCTCAAGGTGTGCGTGAGCCTAAAACTCTGAATGCAGAGGCGGTGATTGAGGAGAAGGATGTTAAAGAAACCCACGATAAGTTGACTCTGGAGGCAGAAGAAGAGAAGACTGAGAGTCTAAGCGAAACAATTGTAAACAACGATAAATCGACTGTGGAGACAGAACTAAAGGAGGAGGTGGAAAAGCCAAAAGACATGGAAGAATCTCAGCCGGAAACTGTTACTGAACAGTCGATTACTGATTCAGTCAATGAGCAAGTGGAGCAAGTGGAGAAAGTGGATCAAAAGACTCAAAATCCAGCCTTACCCACTGTAACCAGCGATCTGGTTGCTGTCATTTTTGATGAGAACCGTGCGATTACCGAGCAACCCATAACAAATACAAATCGACTTGCCTTGGAGCACGAGCATGAGACTGTTCACTTGGCCGAGGAATTGCCCAAGTCGACATTGGAAGTAACCAAACATCAGGTGACTAAGAAACAAGGTGTGGAAGATTTGTTGCCCCTCGAAGTGTCGCAAGAGAATGCAAACAAACAGGAGGAGTCACAACCAGAACCAGTCATAGTAAATGAACAGGAGATTTTAGAAGAAACTAAGACTGAATTCAAAGCCACAACCGAATCTTCAATGCTCGCCAATGAAATCGAAGAGAACATTATTGAAAGCGATGTCAGTGATGTGAAGGAAGTACAACAAGTGGTTGAGCCAGAGCATGTGGAATCAACGGAGGCATCTGCAGTTGTTGCTGCCCCAGTGGAGGAAGTTGTGGAGGCCGTCGAGGCGAATGAACCTGTTATTGCCGCCTCGTCCGCAACGCCAGTGGAATCTGTGACGCCCACAGAAGCCAGCAATGTGGAAACACAAAAAGAAGTAGAAGTTGAAGTTGAAGAAACTGAAACTGAAACTGAATCGAAGCCTGTGCAAGAGGAATCGGTTGGAGTCAAAGAAGACGAGGTATCAGCTTCCGATTCCAGCTCAACTGCTGCTCCAGCAGAGACTGAAGTTGGACAAATAAATGAAGAGTCCGAATCGAACAGCGACGAAACTGAGCAAGGAACCAAACAACCTGATACCGAGTCAGCTGAAAAGGACTCCTCTGAGGAATCGGACGAACTAGCCGGAGATGAGTCCAAGGCCAAGGCTGAGGATAGCACTGCCACGCCCCTGGTCTCCTATCCACCGCACAATTCGGGCCAGACCTTTGACAGTAACCTGGCCGACGAGCGTAGTGCCTATTTATCATTGGCATCCTCTGGACGCTCCACTTTGATCATTGCTCTGTGCTCCGGAACTGCGGTCATATTCATAGTCATCTCATTGGTTATATTCGTATTGTCGTTCCAACGCCAGCACGGAACTCTGGATATTGAGATGCAGGAGCAGCGACTGGGCAAGGATAATTTGGACGAGGAGGATGCTCAGATGAAGCTGCTGGATGTGGATCTATCGCCACCCGTTATTATCGCCATGGGCAACGAGGAAACCGATGAATGTCTCTAGACCTAGATCAGACTGCTTTTTGGTATATTGTAAATATTTATTAACTTTGAGATTGAATTGATTTAAGTGAAGCAGCATTCAAAGACTTTAGCTACTTTCATGTTTCATTTTCAGGCTACAAATTTGTTGACTGACACAAAGCTACAAAAAGCTGCAAAAAAAATTATAAGACATAAAACAAAAAGAGAAATTCAAGAAAAACCATTTGCCATATTTTTTTTAATTATAGCTGCACTATATTCAATAAGTTTCTATATATGTTCAAAAACTATAAAAAAACAAAAAAAAATTATGTATTTAAATTAAGGATTTCGATGTAGATTTAAGCACACATTTATTGCGTATCTGATGAAGTCAGAATAAATATTTTCGATTGATAAAAAAATCAATGTCTTTTTATTCCTAACAACAAAATAATGGCTGTTAATTTGACTAAACAAGAGTATAAAGACACCTTTAACTTAATGGTCACAATATGTAAGTTCGTTATTTAATGCGAGGAAATATGAAAGCCATTTTCGCAGAGAGCCTAAAAGTATGCAACAGTTTTTAATTTGTTCAAAGCTACCTTTTTTTTTCAAAATTGGTAATTTTTATTAAATTTTTGTATATTCCAACAACAAGTATTCTGCTACCATATGGCAGCTTGAGATAGTTTTGTTCAAAGCTACACTGTCAACTTCCGCAGAAAATGCAAATTTATTTATCTCGATTAAAATAATATATTAAAAATTCGTGTGAGTCCAAAAAAAATAAAAAAGATAAAAAGAAAAAGATTATTCAGACAAATTTTGTATACACTCCCCAGGGCATATTTGTTGTGATCATTTTTTTTCTGTGTGTTTGTTGCCATTACAAAATATATCACTTTTTAAAATGACACAAATATCAGAGTTTCTGAATACCATAAATATTTTTTATAATAAGTCATTGCTAACATTCGGAATGTTATTTATATTAAGGGATTTTTTAACATCTAAATGCCAAAAATGTATTTGACTAATTCAATTTGATGATAAATCAAAATTTTTAAACAAATTGTCTGTTGATTTGTTGAAATTTCATCATTATAACAATATTATAAATATTTGTTCACATACATTTTACAGATATCTTGTCAATTTTTAAAGATAATATTCAATATTGTTTGATTTAACTAGATTTTTCTCAATTGAAAATATTTGATGCAGTACATAGAAAAAATCAACTTGTGCCTAATCAAAAAAAAAAAAAAAAAAAAACAAAAAAACGCACAAAGGTCAACCAGAAGTGATTTAATGCTGCCGACACTTTCAAATGGAAACCAACGCAACTTGTGGCATTTGTGCGACTAATTGCATTGGATTAAAAAGCTTTGCCGAGGCGGCGTATCAAAGGCATCTATTTAAATTAGTTCATTACGACGAGAGCACGATCTGTGAAAGAGAGTGAGAGAGAGAGAGAGAGAGAGAGAGAGAGAGAGAGAGAGAGAGAGAGAGAGAGAGAGAGAGAGAGAGAGAGAGAGTGTGTGTGTGAGAGAAGAGCAAGAGAGAAAGCTAAAGAGCAACAACTTTATGATGTTCTAAACTGGCAACATAATAAATAGACGCATATTGAACTTTTCCACCCGCCAAAATGAGAGAGGAGCGGCAAATGTTGCTTTTTGATTGACTTGAAGATGTTGTCGATATTGTGGTGGTTGTTGTTGTGGTTGTTGTTGTTGTTGTTCGAGTTGTTGTTGTTCTTGTTTTCTACTCGTAAATGAGCTTAATGAGCGAAATGAAAAGGCGCTCATCAGCATCGTGACCGAAATGAAATAAACAAACTCATTTTTAAGATTAAGAGTTTTGTTTTTTTTTTGGTGTTTTTCTTATTTTATTTGAGCATACTTTGTTGTTTAGATTTTTGTTTATGCCAGCTTATGCAATCGCCCGCATAGTGGACAACTTAATTGAATAGCAAACAAAAATAATTATAAATAGAATAATGGGAGCTTTAAAATTCATTTTCGATTTCTCTACTCAACATCAATTTAAAAGCAATAAAATACCAATTGACAGCATAATTTTCACATTCGATGGCAATTGCAAAATTGTTCAAAAACATTGTTTGGAAACCCAATATAGAGATGAAGCGACTTTGTCTGTGGTCTGTGGCGATATGTGTAAAGTAAAACGCATACAGAAAACTTATACAGTTATAAGTACAAATAATAATAATAGACAAGATTAAGTTGCACAAACAAAAAAAGGGACAGAGCTGAGCTGTGAAATGCAACCACTGTGCTGCAGTCAAGAGAGGATGATTATTGTATTTTGATACTCTGGGGGTATATTAGGTTTGTTTAAAAATATGTAACAGGCAGAAGGAAGCATCTCCGACCCCATAAAGTACATATATATATTCTTGATCGGCATCATACCTTGTCTGTCTGTTCTTCTGTCCGTGTAAGCTAAAGGATCAAAGATGGTAAGAGCTAGGACCACCAAATTTGGAATGAAGACTTCCTATTATGTCAGGCAATATCAGTTTATGCACACTATAGGGCGAGTAATTCATCAAAATCGCACATCACCTTTAATTTAGGGTTTTAAGGTAAAATTTTAAATTTTGCACCAAAGTGTGTAAGAATATGTTTAGAATCTAATTACCAAATTTCATCACGATTGGGCCATAAATAGTGAAGATATTAACAATTTTGTCCAAGGTATTTTAATGGCAATTGTATAAATAGAATAGAATCAATAGTCAATTAATTAATTTTACATTTACTCCGACAGAATGTACATCGAGAATGTATATCGAATTTGTCATCTTCAATTCAAGTGGAGGAGTGGTGGAAGTGATAAGTGCTCGGCAGCGAAACGGGAGATCGAGGCTCGAATCTCGGCCATGTAGATACAAATGATTATTAATTATTTTATTTTTTTTATTTTTAAAATTTGTTCAAATCACTTATCATATTATATGTGCATGTAACTGCCACAAAAACGATAGGTCGATATTTAAGGACAAGCATGAGAATTGCCTGGGAGTAAGCCCAGGGTATATTACTGTCGCGTGCACTCGACTGATCCGCTTATTTTTCATTGCTTTACTTTTTCATTCACATCGTTATATATGTATATATATTTTTTTTTTAACCCATTTCCCGGCAGCGACGCCAGCGGCGTTTTGTCATTTGCTCGTCTGCCGTTTTCCCGTTTGCCAAAAAGCTTCCGCTCACGCGCCGCTCGCTCAGTTGTTGTGGTTCTCATCTCTGCTGCTGTTGTTGTTGTTGTTGTTCTCACTCTCCCACTGCTTTGAGTGCGTTCAAAATAAATTCTATTTGAATCGAATTAAATAGTCTATGCAAGCATGCGTGCGTGTGCAAGTGTGTGCATGTGTGTGTGTGTGTGTGCGTCTCTCTCTCTGTCTGGCTGTATGCGCGCTTTTTCATCTTTCACATTTGAAAGCACAGCAAATAGCGAACATGAAACATGTTCAGTTTGCTTGTTGCTTTCCACGCGTGCGGTTCGCATTTGCTTAAGAGCTCCCTGTCTCTCTCTCTCTCTCTTTCTCTTTCTCCGTCTTCCCTCGAAGCGTGTGCGTGCGAGTGTATATTCTATAATAGCCACAAAAGGTAGAATAAAAATTCTGAATTCATTTGCTGTTAAATTGTTGCTGCTATTTTAAACAGCTGTGCAAAGTGTCGTATACGTAATGTGCCACATACATTACAGAGTACTTAAACATGCATACATCCATATATTCAAAAGTGCAATGTGCAACGCGACATTAAGGTTTTTTTCTTTTAATGATTTTGGTGCTCTAGCATGAAATTTGTTAGTGCTTCAAGGTGCATTCGAAAAGAAAGCAAAATTTATTGAAATACTAAAACATCAAAAAATGCAATAATATGTAAAAAGCAAAGCCAAGAACGAATTTGTTTTGGGTTTCTTTTTTTAATTTTTCACTCTCAAAATATACCATAAATTTACAATATTTTAAAGCATAACAACTAGATGCTGTCTAAAATACCAACTGGGTAGATCAGCTTCTAAAATCATGGTTAAAACATAACTAGACTCAAAACTTTCAACATCTTAGATAGAGAACATAATAAATATCAGAAGAGCACAAAAATTATAAAAATAAAAAATAAAATTTTGAAAAATATTTAAAAATAAAAGCCATGTATAAAATCCTTAAAAATAAAGGGTGTGAGATATTCTTGTCATTTATGTTAATAAATTTAAATTTATATATAAAAACTGCTTTGTTTTTTTTTTGCAAAGAAATGTATAAAATTAAATAAATAAATATATATAGATATATATGCATAGATTGTATGTTTAATTTTTGGCACACAGTGTTGACCAAGTGAGTCACGTACTTATGTGTTCTTGGTCTCGGCCGCGGCAGTGAAATTGAATTGAAAAGATTTGAAACGAAATGTGCATTTGATAAACAATGAGGCAAACAGTCAAGAGCATATGCAGCCTCCTCCTCCTGCCTCTTCTTTCTGCTACTTCTCCTCCTGCTTTCTTATGTCTTCCTGCTATGCCCATGGTCTGCATAAACAAAAGACCGCCCATAAATTGTCGGTTCTTCCCCTGGTTTTTGGCCTATTTGTAGTGCAGGTGTGTTGCGGTCGTTGTTGCTGCTGCTGTTGTTATTATTATTGTTGTTTTGGCTTTTTGATTCTTGTTGTATATTTACCCAACTAACCGCAATGCATTTCTGAAGCGTACTCGTACTTACTTAAGGGCAGCCGAGTTGGCAGTCGAGTTGCACTATGAGCGCATTTATCATGGCAATTTGTATATTGTTGTTAACATGTTGGCAACTGTTTAGCATTTACTTGGGCCATAACTCATGCCACACATAATTATATACATTATGTACTATATACTCTCATTGTATATGACATCTAAGTGCTGGCATGACAACTTGTTTAGATCTTAGTTTGTTGCCAAAGTCAAGCACATAATTGCCAAGCGGAGGCGTCTCCAACAACAATAACAACAAAGTTGTCGCTTTCACATTGAGTGCGAATACAAGTACGAGTACTCATATACTCATACTACTTATGGATCGTGCGCCCACAAAATATTGAATTTGTTTTATTTATAATTAATAGCATTTTAGCATTGGCATTTCGCCTTCAAATGCAATTGCTGGAATTGTTGTTTGTTGTTTTGTGGGCTGCAATTGTTGTTATTGTTGTTATTGCTGATGGGAGGCGTGTGAGCTGTGCCAATTATAACTATATATATAACAACAATGAAAACAACTACAATACATATCAAAATACATTGAAAAATGACAATTCGAATTTTAGGGAAGCGATTTTGTGAGTTCCTTCATTTCTTTTCATTTTCATTTTTCATTTTTTTGATTATCAATCGAGTTAGTTAAATCAACTTTTACAAGAATTATACATCTCTAAACAATTTGTTCATCATTCATCTAGTTCATTTGCAAAATTAAGTTGCAATTTTATGACTAAATATTTTAAGTTTTCGAAAAATCTATAAATAATTTAGAGGCCGAAAAATGTGATCAAAATGACATTAAGTTTAGAAAACGAATGGATTTTGGCAAAGCTATAAAAGACTGCAAATAATGATTATTTGTTTTTTTTTTTTGTAATCAAAAAATGATTTACTTATAATACTTTTAAGACACCGAGAAAAGTAACAATATTCTTCTCTATGGCTCATTTATGCATTATGCAAATTATTAAAAATTTTTTAAGTTTTATAGATTTGCCCACAAAATAAAGATTAATTTTAAGTTATACTTTACTTCTGAGCAAGAAAATTACACTATTTCTCAACCAATAATCATTATTTTAGAGCAAAAAAAAATAAAACTTATAGAATAATTATTATTTCACGAGTTTTATTTTGAGCAAAAAATAAAACTCAAGTTGTAGTTTTTACTTTAATTTATGCTATAAAACTTAAAATTAATCATTATTTCAAAATGTTTTTAAAATATCACTTTTAATGATTACAGTCACTGATATTTGACATAGCAATTTTACTGCATATAGGTACAAGTCAAAGATTACGTGTTTATTTTGTATTTAATGTGTTATCGATTTTTACATGTTAATATTAAACGCGACTAACTGATTGAATTTACATCACTTATAATAACTATAAATTTTACTAACCAAACTCGTTTCACTTTGAAAGCTTTCATTTCATTTGATATTTGTATGCAAAACACAAGCAAACCATTGTTGTTTATTTTATAATAAACGTTATCAAATTGTCAAATTGACCATTTATCAGAATTTGATGAGAATTTGAATGGCATTTAATAATTTAAGCTCGAAAATGACAAGCACGCAATGGACATTAAGGTGATCAGTACATGTGTGAGATGTGGCAATTGATAAGCTTCGATCAGCGTCAATCAGTATCAATCAACTTGCTTGCCAAGTCTGATTGGCAGATTGACAGATTGGCAGATTGTGTCGCATCCCTTTGAGCTGCTTTAAATGGCAAAATGGAACTTGCGCAAGCCCATTTCCAGTTCCAAATGAATGAATAGATGGAAACACCCACACCCATACCCTATAGACTCATACACTCACACACCCACAACATTCACATTCAAATTGATATGCAATCATAGAGCTTGGCTCATTTCCAACTTGAATTTAGGCCTTTGGCTGCCTTTACGCATGATCAATTAAGAAAACAATTAAATATTTTGTAAAACTATCAAAAAAAAGACACACAAACTAGTTGCCAAATTGGCGTTCCCAAAAGTATAAATAAATTGAAATGGTAGACAGACGTTGAAACCGCCAAAGAACGGAAGTTATAAATTCCGAAATTGATTCCAAAATAGTCTGATATCATAGTTATTTTTTGCGAAAGCAGACATACATACATACACCCTGGACAAAATAATTAGTACACTCTTTTTTTTTACTATAACAGCTATTGTAAGTTAAGTCTTCATATTTAAAAAATAAATTTGGAAAGGTCACTTAAATTCCGATTGAATGACCTTTTCTTAACCAATGAAGTACCCATTGAAAATTTCGAATTTATGTAAATGTTACTTTTTCAACTTTTTTCCTTAATTTAAAAAAAAATGTTTTGATGCTGAAAATTTCTTTAAACAATTTAAATAGTAACTGCAACCATTTTCAAAAACCTTTTCGCTAGTATTTTCTATAATTTTTTGAAAATTGTATGAAAATGAAGAATAAGTGCCGTTTAAGCAATTTTTAAAAAATATTAGCGAAAAGATTTTTGAAAATTTTTTTTTAAAAATCGAGGAAAAAAATTGAAAAAGTAGACCTTTACATAAATTCGAAATTTTCAAATTTATATTTTGAAAGTTTTGCATCATTCAATCGGAATTGAAATGACCTTTTACAATAGCTGTTATAGTAAAAAAAAAAGAGTGTACTTATAATTTTGTGCTGGGGTGTACTTTTATTTACATATACATATGATTTATGGCTGCCCTGTCGTTTAGGGAATAGAAGTAGCTAATTCCACGACTGGCATATCAATTAGAAGAAAGCGCCAGAGACACAGAGCCAACACCCAACTATTATAATTGGTATACGAGTCTGCCACGCCCACAAATAGGTGCAACACAATAATACAAAAACAATACTGCAATGACAACAATAATACATATATGTGCAACAAGAACTAAATACAAGTACTCGCACTTAATCGAAAGCGAAAACACAGAAACACTTTCCGGTCATTAACCGGAAAAAGTGCATCACACACTGACAAATGGCCATTAAAGATCCAGCCAAGATTCAATGCACATTTTGCTAACAGTACACTGGAAAAAAAAATCAATTTAAACTAAAAATTTAAAATTCTTGATTTTAGCAAGAGTTTGTTTTACTATGTATTCAGGATATTTTTGTGCTGATAAAATGTCAAGCTTTAGTTTTAAAATTATATTTGTAACCAAACTAAAAAAAAATAAGTAAGTTTAATAAAATTTCAAGTACTTAGAATTGATAAAGTCAAAAAACCAAAAAAAATTTAAGATCACTAAAGAAATTCGTACAGAAACGTATTAAAAAAACTATACTTGAATTAGGAAATTTGAAATAAAAAAGGGTGCAACTTTTGGATACCATTCAGGGTTGATTTTAACACGGAAAACTTATTTTTTTTTCTGTGTATTCAGTACTCAGTACTCAATACTTACACTCCTCATCACTTGAATAGGACACCCTGTAGACTCTTTTTTCAATTGCTTATAACTCAAACGCGAAATGATAAAATAACGGAATTTTTGCACGCTCTCTTTGTGCAACTTTTTATTTCTCTCAGCAACAAGCTGCAAGTTCTGGAAAACAGCCGTTATATTTATTTCTTGCTTTATGTTGGAATTCGCTTGAAATTGAGGCAATATTTTTGTGTCACTTGAATAGAACATGCGTTTTGTTTGATCGTTTACTTTCGCGCGAGCTCACGGTTCTTTCGCTGATTTAACTTTTTTGTGATTTTCAACAATTTTCTTTAAAAAAAAACTAAAATGGGTCGCGGAAAAACCTTATCTGAGGAGGAAAAAGGAAAAATAAAGGCTTACAAGGACTCTGGCCTATCAATTGCAAAAATTGCAAAAAAAATCAACAGGAGCCGACATGTTGTATCGGGATTTTTACATAATGAGTCCGAATATGGAAAAAACATGAAAGGCCGCACGCACAGTGTGCTCACCGAATCGGAAAGACGCCTCATAATAAGAAAAGCGTCAAATTCTCACGACTCTGTGGCGAAGATTCGTGAAAAATGCGATATAAATGCCAGTCTATCCACTGTTAATCGCGTCATTTCTAAGGCTAAACACCTAAAGAGGTTAAAAATAAAGAAGAAGCCTCCCCTTAACCCGGCAAGAAAGGCGCAACGACTTAATTTTTGTCGCGAGCATGTGGCCTGGACCTCGCAGTGGCATAGCGTTGTCTTCTCAGACGAAAAAAAGTTTAATTTAGAAGGCCCAGATGGCTATAGTTATTATTTCCATGATCTGCGCAAGGAACCCCATCATTTGGACCGTTTGCATAGCCGAGCTGGAGGTGTTATGGTGTGGGGGGCCATTTCCTTCTATGGCACCTTCAGACTAAAATTTTTATCAACAACTATGAATGCGCTGTGCTACAAAGAAATATTGAAAGAGGCGTTTCCATATTTTCACAACCTTTTTGGACCTCTGCCATGGATATATCAACATGATAACGCGCCGATACATACTGCTCGGGTTGTAAAATCTTATATACAGAGCCAAAATGTGGAACTTTTAATCTGGCCGCCCTACTCACCCGACTTAAATATAATCGAAAATGTTTGGGGATGGCTGACACGGGAAATCTATGGCTCAGGAAAGCAATATTCGAGTGTTCCCGAACTAATAAAAGCAATCGAATTAGCTTGGGACTCGATTTCATTAAATTACTTGGCCAGCTTGTATCAATCTCTTCCAAACCGGATGACAGAAGTTTTGGAACGGCAAGGTGGCTCGACGCATTATTAAAACAATTTTTTTTTCTTCTAACTTACTTCAATTACCTTATACTTAAGTTATATTAATGTTTAAAATAATCTGAGATCTCTGAAATGTTTTTTTTGTTAAAGTGTCCTATTCAAGTGACGCAATATTTAAGTCCCTGAATTTGACTTATTATACTTAAGAATTTTTTGTTATTAGTTAAAGCTGTACCATAAAGAATTCCAGCTGGTTAAGGCAATGAAAATAAATGATCTTTAATTTAAAAAAAAAATTAAGTCTCTATCATCATTGGTTTGGGAGCAGTGGGCGATCGAAAACGCACTTAGGGGGTGTCCTATTCAAGTGACGAGGAGTGTATACTTGTTCATGTTCATTAATTGCAATTGCATTTGATTTGTTTACAACACAAAAGATTCGCACTACTCGCACCGGAAAGCCCAGAACAAACACTTTTCAACTAGTTTTATGGTGTTCGCCTTTGGGAATTTTAAGTGCAAGCACAAACAACCAAAGCAACAACTACAACAACAATAGCAACAGCAACAACAACAATGACGACATCCAAATGGATTTGGATTTGGATCTGCCGGCTGGCACTGAGCATCTTACTGGGTGAGTGTCCATCTTCTATCTAAATGTACATATAGCTGCTAAGTTTATTTTATTGCCCTCTGCATCGATTTTCGGTATTTTATAGCTTGCCATTTTCAATACTCTGCACAAATTAAGAGATGGCTAAACTTGCTCGAATCATTAGACTGAATATTTTTATATTCCCATCGCCCTTTTAAGAATCTAAGATAATATTATTATAAGATACATTATAGATACATAACTAAAAATGTTGATCGTGAAGATTCCAGTCGATTTGGCCTCAACTTAAATTTTCTGTGCAAATTAAATTTCTAAGCAATTACCCAAATTATAGGGTATCGTTTAGTTTAAACCTATGGCCTTTTGCTAAAGGTAAAATAGTTTTTGTGCACATGGCCAGCGGTAAACTTGAATGTAACGACTTCATTCAACAGCCACGACCTTCGGTTTTGACCAAATATTCGATGTTTTACAAAAAGTGCGTCAGTCACAAAACAGACACCCCGAGGATTTAAGGCATAATTTCTATTTTTACGATGACCAACAGAAATTTTCATGATCATTGTATGAATACATACAAAATATTCGTACATGTATGCTGCCACATATTTCTATTCAATCGCAACAAACTAATTTGGAACAGATGAGTATGTGCCTATTAACAAGAAAATTAAATAAAATTAAAGAAATTCTGGCTAACAACGAGTCACAGATACACTTGCTAAATTCGCTGAATTGCCAAATTTCAAATGAAATTTCAATATGAATACAATTTAAGTCTACGATTTGTTGTCAACAGTTTGGCGCATCTTGTTAATGTTTATGGACAAGTTTTAATACCTTCTGTCCAAAGTTTAATAATAGCGACATGGCAATAAATCATTCCATTATAGAAGCGACACATAAGTATGCTATACACACAAGTCTACAAGGAGAATTCTCATTTCATTTGACAAATCGCGCGTCAGCATTTGGCCAACAATTTGGCAATGAAATGGCCGTCATTCACTTGTCACAACGGAAGTCACAGTGTCAGCTGGACTTGTAGGCCGAGCAACAACTGTTGCTGTACTGTGTAGCCCACACACTGTGTACTTTCGCGTTTGCTATTGTGTGTACATTACGCATACGCAGTGTGACTCAAATGGGAAACAGGTGGACCCACATGATATTTGATGGCACATTAAACGCACTGCGGCTGACTTGACATTTCATTTGGCCAAAAATAAATGCACAAGGAGTCGCACTCGCTGTTTGGCGGACGTGGGAAATATTTTTTGCACTGCACTCAAAAAAATATGGGAGAATATGTAAATTCACATTAGGTATGAAACAATTTAAAATTCCGGATGACTATTCCTGTGAAATAATAGTCAGATTTTAACCAAACTTAGTACAAATACAAGTTAGTACAAGTTTAATTGAAATATCTTCAGAAATGACAGTTCTTTTTATCAGGGACCGAAATCATTATGAGTTATATTATAAAAACTACATAGTAATGATTATTTAAAGATTTTTAAGGATTTACTTCAATGAAAATGATTAATCTTGAACGAAAAAATAAAACTCACAAGTAATCATTATTTACGATTTTTATGTTTTTCGCTCAAAATAAAACTCTGTTTTAAAAAAGTTTACGTAATAATTTTAATGATTTTTTTGGCTTTATATGGGTGCCCTGGGTTTCTTTTACAGGGATATGCTAAAATATTGAGTAAAAATCCTACACAAGATCCATGAATTTAAAGTGAGCTTTATTTTGAGCGAAAAAAAAAATCATAAATAATTATGAATTGTGAGTTTAATTTTTTAACTCAAATGTAATCATTATAATTATTTTTTTGTATACATATTCTAGTCTTTGATTTTTTGATATGATTTCAATAATCAATTTATACTAATAAATTTGTTCTTTAAATTTAAATTTGCTACGTTCTCAATATAGTATTTTTCAAAAATGAAATCGTCTTAAATATAAGAATGTTTTGTATTTGAAACAAGTACAGTATTTGAAAATTCCGAACTCAGCTTTTGAGTTCGTTTGCACTTGAATTTTTCCTGTTTAAGTGCGAAAATTTAGATATTTTTCCAAGTGTTTAAATATAGTGACGCACTTGTTGCTATTTTTAATATGATTATTAAATATTTATAGTTCGACTCGTCGGGCCATTAAGAAATATGCAAAATATTCTCCGACAAATGGCAACAATTAAGATTTTATTTAACAAAATTTGTACATATTTTATGAGTATGAATTTTTCTTAAGTTCTTTTTCTTATTTTTGTTATTTTTTATTTATCAGCCCACATATTTTTCGAGTATGAATTTCACACTATTTTCATTTATTTGTTTTTTTTTGTAGTTTCATGTTTTGTGGCTGCTGATAGACTTTCGGGTTATCATCGCCAGATCTGCGAGTATCGGAAGGGCAAACCGGTGCGTATAACATTGGCCACCAACAGAGTACCATCCAATAAAGATAATGAATAAATTTTTATTGCATGTTTTTTTTTGCAGCTGCAACCCATAAGCGAGTATCGAAATCGTTTGCTGGCGTTGCGTGAACAGATGTTGATACGCGCCACGGTGGAGGGGCCACAGATCTTTGGCTATATACTGCCCTCCACGGATGAGCATCTGAATGAGGAGGTGGCAGCCAGAGATCGTCGTCTGCATTATCTCAGCGGTTATACGGGCAATCGGGCATTTGGCGCCATCACGCAGAGTGGCGCCGCCATTTGGTTGGAGCATCGATTTGCCCAGCAGGCGGATGGGGAATTGGACTGCGATTGGGAGATCTTTTTGAGCGATGGCAATGTGAGCATCGCCGACTGGATGGCCAGTCAACTGCATATGAAGAAACGCATTGGAGCCGATCCTCAGCTGGTGGCCCATCATCTCTGGCTTAGCTGGGAACGTGAGCTGGCCGCCAAGTTCCTCAAGTTGGTCCGTGTCAATACCAATCTGGTGGACATGATTTGGGATCGTCCCGAGCCGCCCAAGCATCATGTGATGGAAGAGCAGAGACATGAATTTGCTGGCGAGAAATGGCAGGACAAAGTTCGAGAGCTGCGTGATCGATTGACGCATCTGGGATGCGATGCCATGGTTGTCACCTCCCTCACAGAGATTGCCTACCTGCTGAACATTCGCGGCACAGACATTCCCTATACGCCCGTGGTGAAGGTAAGTCCAAGACGGCAACTGCATTAAAAAGGATTACTCTCATTACCTGATTTATTTGTAGTCCTTTGTCATTGTCACCCACAAGAACATCTATTTGTACGTGGATAAGGCCAAGATGAGCGTCAACATTGACATGCATCTGCGCGTGGACTGCTTCAATGAGAACTGTGTCACGTAAGTTCCACAACAGATACTCTCTATTGTGACTGCTTACTCGTAAAAAACAAACGCGAAAGGCTATAGTCGAGTTCTCGACGACAGGATGCCAATTACTTATTTAAATCAATATAAACAATTTTTTATTGCATACTCTTAGGCACGTACATTGCTTGCAACTTAAATAGGCCATTACTACCGTTCTTTTTAGCTGATCTAGTTGCGATTAAGTAGGTAGATAGCTTACATTTTATTTTATTTTCTTTATTTTGATTCCCAGTTCTACAAGCTATACAAATCTTTGAATAAAGCTTTCGTAACGGTGAACCGGTTTTCGGATTTTTCGGTTTTAAAATACCGCTATAGCTATAGTTCACCAAAAAAATTAGTTTTCAAAAATATATTTATATTAATAATATAATACTAATAATTAAAAAAGCAAAATTTTCTTAATGTTTAATTCACACATTTATTTCACATATTCTATAGCAGCGGTGGGCACGAAATCTGAATTCGTTACGAGGGCTGCTATATATATTTCTGGCCTAATAATGAAAATGCGAATATTTATCATCAAAAATTGTTTTATTGTTTTTCAAAGTATTCTCCAGCCTAATTTATACACTTTTGCATGCGCTCAAACCAATTGTCGAAGCACTTTTTCCACTCCGATTGAGACACCTCCAAAACATGGTTTTTGAACGCTTCAACAGCATCTTCTGGGCACGAAAATCGTTGACCACGCATTTTTTTCTTGATGTGCGGGAATAAAAAGAAGTCATTGGGTGCCAAGTCAGGGCTGTACGGCGGATGACCCATCAATTCGACGTTTTGGCCGGTCAAAAAGGCGCTGGTTTGAGCCGATGTGTGAGAGCTCGCGTTGTCATGGTGAAGAATGATTCGTCTTCTCTTGTTTGTTTTTCGAATTTCTCCGAAGACTTCAGGCAAACAAATTGTGGTGTACCACTCAGAATTGACCGTCCTTCGTTGCTCAAGCGAAACTGTCGCCACATGACCAGTTTTGCCGAAGAAACAGGCGACCATTTGCTTCGAAGTGCTTCTTCCACGAACAACTTTCGTTGGATTTGGCTCGTCTTCGAAGACCCACACGGTCGATTGTTGTTTTGTTTCGGGCTCATACGCATAGATCCAAGATTCGTCACCTGTGACGATCTTATGAACATCTTTTGAAGCACAGCGATCGTATTTTTTCAACATTTCTTTGCACCAATCGATACGAGCCTTTTTTTGAGCGATTGTCAAATTGTGCGGGATCCAACGACAACAAACCTTTTTTACGGTCAGGTGTTTATGTAATATCGAATGTATGCTGGTGGGAGAAATGCTCAAGGATGCCTCTATCTCCCGGTATGTCACATGACGATCTTGCATTATTAGTTCACGCACGGCATCAATGTTCTCTGGCACAACGGACGTTTTTGGACGACCTTCACGGAATTCGTCGTTGAGCGAACTGCGACCACGATTAAATTCGTTATACCAGTTTTTCACGGTGCTATAGGATGGTGCTTGATCGCCATACAAAGACTTAAGTTCATCGATGCACTCTTGTCTGGATAATCCACGTCGAAAGTTGTGAAAAATGATCGCACGAAAATGCTCACGTGTCAATTCCATTTTTTTAACGGAATTGAATTGTTCAAAGCTCTGTAAGTTTAACAATTCACGATTAAATGACAAAACGTTCTGAGTGATGTTATGCTAAAAAATGTCAACCTTTCCAATGGAAATATCAGATTGCACCTGGCAACACTTATTGTTGCCTAGGCCAGAAATATATATAGCAGCCTACGTAGCAGCCGCTGGCTCCCGGAGCCACTGCGTGCCCACCGCTGTTCTATACTTACAATTTTACAATTTTAATATTTCATTTAACATATTTATTTTATTTGCGCTTATTCAGTGCTATTAAAACTCGATCATGAATATGACAAATAAAAATTCAAAATTAAACATAAGAAAATAATAATCAAAATTAAAAGTGAAAAATAGTTTCTTTTTTCGGCTGTATGAAAAGACAAAATTACCCCTTGTAAATAACGTGTTTTTCGTTTTACAGAATTTCGGTTTAAACTTTAAAGGTTTCGGTCAAATGAAAATTTATTTTTCGCTTATGGTTTCAGTTCCGGTTTTAAATTTCAATCGGTTAGGGGTTTAATCTCTTCGTATAATAATAGTTAATTACAGATTTTATTTTAATTTTTTACTCAAATATAATGAAAACTAGTCATTATCATTGATGAAAACTCTAAAAAATCATCGTACAATCATTATTACGTAATTAAATAAAAAACATAGCTTATAATGGATGACGTTCCCTGAGAAATACTAATTTAATTTCGATACAAAATTAAACTTCATCTTTTATGCCCACAGTTATAAGGAGTATGACCAAATCTGGAGCGATATACGAACTAATTTGCAGATATGGAAGCGTGTGCTGATACCTGCGCCTTGTGTCCAAGAACCGGGTGCCTCGGAAGCCATTTACTCCGCGATGCCGCCCAATGTCATTGTGGAGCACATCTCGCCCATCATCTTCATGCGGGCTCAGAAGAACTCCTATGAGCAGGAGGGCATGCGAAAGGCCCATATACGAGATGGAGCTGCCATCTGCGAAGCCATGTGCAATCTGGAGACTAGATTCCATACGGAGCAATGGACGGAGGAGAAGATCAAGTACGAGGTGGAGCTACTGCGACTCTCACAGAGCAATGCCAAGGGATTGTCCCTGCGCACAGTTGTCGCCTATGGGGAACACTCCGCTCTGCCCTACTACATATCCAGTAATGTGACCAACATTGAGGTCTCCGATCAAAGTCTGCTGGTCATCGAGTCCGGTGGACAATATCTCGAAGGCACCACGGATGTGTCACGCACTTACATCTTCGGCGAACCAACTCGGGACATGAAGAGGGCCTACACGGCGGTACTCGCGGGCATCCTGCACATCTCCAATCTCATATTTCCCGCATCCGTGAAGCCCTCCGGCGTGGACAGTGTGGTCAGGGCGAAGGTGTGGCATGAGATGACCGATTATCCACAGGAGACGGGACATGGCATCGGTGCCTATGGTTCTGTCCAGGAGCGTAAGTAATTGAAATTGAAAAAGCACTTTTAGTTGATTAAAACAGGGACTGTAAATAATGATTATATAAATTAATTAATTAATCAATTTACTAACGGAGATTGAAGTAAAATAGTAAAAATAAATAAAATAAAATAAAATAAAGTAAAATAAAATAAATAAAATAAAATAAATGAGTAAATAAAATAATTAAAATAAATATAATAAACAATATGAATAAAATAAGTAAAATAAATTTAAGAAAATAAAATAAATTAAAAAAAATAAAATAAAATAAATTAAATTAATAAAATAAATCAAATAAATAAAATAAAAAAAATAAATAAAATAAATGAAATAAATAAAATACATAAAATACATAAAATAAATAAAATAACTAAAATAAATAAATAATATTATTAACATCATCATTACCATTATTATTTGAGCTACATTCCATTTGAAATTTAGCTATTTAAGCTAAACTAACATACAAATATTCTAATTAATTGAGCCAAGTCAAACGATTAAATTCGATTTTCGAGCTTAAAAAATTATAAAGATTCCAACTTTTTTAACAGAAGTATTTTTTTATATATTTGAGCGGAAAATAAAGCTCAAGGCATAGCCATTATTTTATTAGTTTTATTTTGTTGCTAAAAAAATGATTGTTGTTTGAATTTTATGCAAAGGTCAAAACTAATTATTGTATTTTAAGTAAGTCAATAAATATTAAAAATTATAATTACTAAGTCTTTTAATAAAAGTTTTTATAATTCGTATTTTAAACGACAGCTCCAATCTCAGTGTCCTACGGCCAGAACAGCACCTATCACTTTAAACAAGGCTACTTTTTCTCGAGCGGTAAGTGGACAAAAGATTGTTATTTATTTTGAAAATCAATCAATATATTTTGAATGCAGAATCCGGTTTCTATAAGCGAGATGATTTCGGTGTGCGCATCAAGAATGTGCTGGAGGTTTTGGACAGCGGTCGAACAACGACGAGTGGCGAACACTTTCTGGCATTCCAGGCTGTCACCTTGGTGCCCTACGAACCCAAGCTCATCGACGGTTCCATGCTGAGCTCCGATGAGAAGCGGATGCTTAACAAATACAACGCCAAGATACGCAAAGAAGTTGGCGATGAGCTCAAGAAATTGGGCAACATGAAGGCCTTCTATTGGATGATGAATAAAACACGACACATTCGTGAATATCTGCCCGAGGATGAATATCGTGCAGCAATGGGCGGCGGATGCCACGCCCACAATCATTTGCCACTGTTCGCGTTGGTTCTGATGATATTGGCCATGTTTATTCATCCCATGTGGCAGCTTTAGAATCCATTTACTTAAGTCTATATAAATATGAATATATATGTATATTTAGTATGTGTTTATGTGTGTGTTAGTTTGGGTGTGTGTGTGTGTGTGTGTGTGCATGTGTGTAATTATGTAGTTTTAGTTAGCAATGCAAATTGAAGAGAGAATCTGGGACTAACAAGTAAAATACTTATAGTACTAACTGTTAGAATTGATTTAAGTGACGGAAATGTTTTGAACAGGCTTAATCCATAAATTAATTGAAATACTTAAACCAACACTTAATGCAACTGTATAAAAATATAATTAACTTATATTTAACTGTGGGACAAAATATATGTTAAACTTTTTATATTAATACGAGCTATGTCTACATACATACATACATATATGTAAGATATAACGCTGTATAATTTTTTAAATGTGATTAAACGAAAAATTTATAATGCTCGAAGTATCTAAATTTAGCTTTTTTTTTTGAGGTGCATTTGTTATCATTTCTCGAGATGGTTAAAACCGATTTTATATAAATTATCCTTTCAGAAAGCTTATAAAAATATATCTGTGACTCATTTATTCACAGTTTTAATTTTTAACTAATAGTTTCACAGTTTTCATTTTTGTTTCAAGAAAATGATTTGACTTTAAATTTCTAGGAACAAAACTTCTTACATATAGTTTAAAACATTAATTAGACAGCTGAATTTTTTGGGCATAGTTTAATATATAATTAATTCAAATCGATGAAGAACAGGAATATTCGGGCCTGTTCCGAATTCCGAGAACGAATCGAAATGCCTCGAAACGAGTTGATTGCTGTTCCGAATTCCGAAAATCTACAATAATTGTCGTTTTCAAAACGTGTGCCGTAGAGTCGTCAGATTTGAAAATAAATGCCATTTAAAGCATTAAAATAAATAACTAAAATTATAATAATGTTAAATATTTTTAGAACCATTTAACGTTATTACTTGAACCTTAAATACTTAAAGTATTTTTTAAAAGCATTTTTAAAATAAATTATAAACAACGAAACTGAGCTGTTCTGAATTGCACTTTAACTTTTGATATCGATAGCAACTCTAGCAATCGAAAGCTGCTGAGTTGCTTCAACTAAACAACAAAATTCGAATAATGAAGTTTTAGTTAAATTTAGCTTTTATTTGAAATACTTTAAATGAATTTACGAACGTTTTCGAAACTGAGGTCAAAAAGTAAAAACAAGCCTATTTCGATCGAAATGGGGAACAGCAAAAAGTGAAATGTTCGATTTCGTTTAATTTTTTACTTTTTGAAAACGTTCGAAATTCGGAACAGGCCTGAGTATAAACATTTTATAGCTAGGGTTTTTTATGTCGATTTTGAGTATTTCCTTGGGGAATGGTTTTGATCTTTAGTAAGAGATATCTAAACCAATCTCACATATAATATATATGGGCATTTCCATACTCGCGCACGGGACATTCGTACACATTCAAAGTAAAAAAACGGTAAAAAGGAAACGGTTTTTTTTTCTGATGAAGGACTTAACATATAGCATTTGATTAGCTCTTTCATTGGTGCAAAGATTGATTTTGGGTAATTTTTCATTTTGAAGATAATAGAAAAATTCAAGTGATTCGCACGGGACACAAAACGGAAGTGACTTGTGAGGTCAACCAATTCAAACGCCAATTTCAGCGAATCCAGAGGCAATATTTTAATGCAACTTATTTTTAACTCTTGTGCATTGATGCCTCTTAAAAATGGTTATGATTTTTTTCAAAGATGACTTGCACTTTTTTTAAATTCAATTTGACGTAAATTCGCACGGGACATCGCGCACGGGACATTTTTTACCATCACTATTTTTATGTTGTTTCTGTTTCTCTATTTTAAATTATATTTCGAAAACAGCTCGAAATACTTTATTAAATTAAACTTTCAATATATTTCTTTTAATTAAAATGGTTTATGTTACAATCTTACTGTCCTACTTAGTGAAATCGTTAATATACAAGCGGTCCATTTTGAAAGTAAATTTTCAGGAAAATGGGCAAAAATAAAGAAAAATTGAATTTATTCCAATGTAGAATCTATAAGTTCATCCTATTGAATTTCTTCTAGTGTATATTGCTTAAATAAATAACTTGAATACATTTTTGGAAGCAAATTTCATAAGATGTGAGTTTTTGATAAATTTTACGTTTTTGGCCGCGGTGGACCTTTCTGTGGAAATGCCCATATGTCGTTGTAATATTTATTTTGATCGTAGTTGGTTATTTTTAAGATAATTATTTACCAAAATAAATAATTTACCTCATTCTGCCTAAATTTTCAAAGTTAACAAAGTGGTTGAATTGTTGTTCAGTGCTATATGAGAGTTATCCACGCTGAGTTTATTTCACCACAGCCAATGGGGCTGATAAGTTCCCAAGTGGGTCGGACAATTCGTAAAGAGTGTCAATCGTTCAGTTATTAATGTGATTCCGAATCAAAAACGTGTGTGTGAAAATAATAATTGCTGAAAATAAAAACGCGTTGCGGTCGGAACAAATGATAAGATTTGAACAATAACAAAACAAAACACACTCGTATCTCATATTAAAGAGATGTCAATTGCCTGCAGCAAACAAAGGAAAAAATGTTGAAAATTATTAAATTTAGTGTAATATTATTAACCATTTTGCCAATTTTGCAAGCCAAGAAAGCGCAGGTGATTGAATTGACCAAATGGTCCTTGCGGGACAGTGACTCTGGTAAGTATGTAGATGGCCCATTTGTGAATATAACAACCTAGTCTGTTGGCCATGATAAATACTCCCAATATGAGATTTATTTGATTCAATTGACTCATTGGCAAATAATCAAGTTTTGCACAGTCTCCCCGACCGTCCCAGACATAATATTTGGAGGGTGTTCGAGAGTGTTGTATGAAATTTGTGATAAGATAACAAAACTGACGTCGACTTCGATCCGCGACTTTGGTTATCGGCATTTGTGGCATTTAATTGGTTGTAAATGCCGTTAACTGCAACGCCTGTGATTTGAAAACAAGCTAACAAAATAGCGTCTAAGTCATTGCAGCGAAGCCAATTGACGTGGCAAAGATTCCCTCGGGCGTTTACACGGCATTGGCCAAAACCTGTGGAGATCTGCTCGGCCCGAACAATGATGTTGACCTTCGATGGATTGCGAACAAGACCTGGATCTATAGCACAAGCTTTGATACGGGTCAGCTGGAGTGTAAATCCTAATTTGCAGCTTCAACTAATCATATTCCCTACAGCCGATGAATTGGCCCACGACAGTCTGGTGAATCTGACGTTCCATGGCATTGATACCGTAGCCAAGATCTGGCTGAATGGCAATCTTCTGGGAGAGACCGATAACATGTTTGTGCGCTATTCCTATGTAGTGGGCCACCTGCTTCAAGTGAGTCCCAAGCACAATCTGCTGGAGATCGAAATCCTCTCCCCGTTGATGGAGGCCAATGCAAGGGCAAAGCAGCTGGAGGAGAAGGGCAATGCTGCTCCGCCGAGTTGTCCCCAGTCAAGAGGAGATGTCGAATGCCATCGCAACATGTTGCGCAAGATGCAGATGAGCTTTGGCGGCGATTGGAATCCTGCGGCTCTCTCCTCCGGCCTATGGAAACCCGTCACCATCGAGTACTATACTGTGGCATTTCTCCGGGAAGTCGATGTGGCACTCAAGCGAAACGATACCCACTGGACAATGGACTGTCGTGCCTTCATCAGCACTCCCGACTCTGAAAAGTTCTATGCCCAACTTGTGGTCTATGCCAGGTGAGTGGGGAAAAACGTTGATTTTATTTGCCTTACTCTTTCTTACACAGAAAAATATCAGGGACTGCAAATAATGATTTTTTTTTCAGTAATAAAAAAATCATTCACTTGTAATAACTTTATTTCTCAACCAGTAATCATTATTTTTGAGCAAAAAAAAAAACTCTTGGAATAATCAATCAGCTCAAAATAAAACTCAAATTGTAGTTTCGACAAGGCCTTATTTGATGCTCAACACAATAAATTGTATAATTGTATTTTTTAAATGGATTATTATAATGTTTTGTCTTGCCTTTATTCCCTAAGAAAAAGTCGAAACTACAACTTGAGTTTTATTTTGAGCAAAAAATAAAACTCATGAAACAATGATTATTTCATAAGTTTTATTTTTTTGCTCAAAAATAATGATTATTGGTTGAGAAATAAAGTATAACTTAAAATTAATCATTATTTTGTGAACAAATCTATAAAACTTGAATATAATTATTAAATCAAAATTTTTTTATATCACCTTTAATGATTACAGTCCCTGATTCAAATAATTTATTTTCTGTGTATTACCCTAGTGACTTATTCGAAGAACCCTTCGTCGTGAAGCAAAAGAAGCTGAGCTACTCAGACCCCATTATGGAATTTCAGATTCATATACCCAAAGTAGGTAGCTCAATTCCCATTGATTATATTCGTTCCTAATTCTTGTTCATGTTCAGGAGAAAGTCAAGCTCTGGTGGCCCAATGGCTATGGAGCACAGAAGCTCTATCCCGTGTCCTTCAACCTGAAGAGCTATCGCAGCGAGGATGCACCCAGTTTGAGCTCTCGCACGGATTCACAGAAGCTACTGAACATTGGCTTTCGCACCATTGAGTTGATCGAGGACGAAGATGGTAAGGGAATGAGTCAGCAATCCATGATACGAGTAAACTCTAAAAAAAACTAGTCGACGCAACCTAAATTTTAAATTTCATATTAAATCCATATTTTTGATTAATCGTTCCTATGGCAGCTATTTGATATAGTGGTCCGATTTCAACCAAATTTGGGCAGAATGCATGGGATCCGATCCAAAATCTAAAACAAATTCGAACTGCGTGCAATATAGAACAACCTACACAACAAGTTTGGAATCTCTAGCTCTTATAGTCTCTGAGATCTAGGCGATTACACAGACGGACAGACTGGCAGACGGACAGACGACCATGGCTATATCGACTCTGCAGTTGATGCTGATCAAGAATATATACATACTTTGTGGAGTTTGTCACGCCTCCTTCTGCACTTTTTTTTTGTGACAAACTTAATAGACCCCTGTATTTTTTTTAAGTACAGGGTCTAAAATTTTAATATTCTATACTCAAATTAAGTACAAACAGTGTCAAACTACAAACTAGATTTTTTTTCAGTGTATACGAGTATATCCTAACATTTTTTGGGTTTTCAGATATTGGTCGCACCTTTTATTTTCGCGTTAATGGTCATCCCATATTTATGAAGGGCGTCAACTTTGTGCCGGCTCACACCTTACCGGAGTTATCAGCGGATACGGAAGCACGTGTGTAAAAGTTTTATTATTTTCTAGTTTTTTTTAAACTAATTAATTTTAATTTCTTAATAGTGCAGCATTTGTTAAAGTCGGCCCAAGAGGCCAATATGAATATGATTCGCGTGTGGGGCGGTGGCCTCTATGAGTCGGACACCTTCTACAGTCTGGCGGACAGCTATGGTTTATTGGTGTGGCAGGACATGGCCTTCACCAAGGCCACGTATCCAGTTACTGACGAGCTGATGAACTCCATGCGCATCGAGGCGGCTCAGAATGCCCAACGTCTCTCCCATCACGCCAGCTTGGCCCTGATTGTGACCAACAATGAGATCGAACTGTATTTGGTCAAGAATCGCTCGGATTTTGGTAGCGAGGTGAAACGTCTAGAAGATGAGTACAAACTACTCTTTAGGGGCATTCTGGCTCCCGAGCTGAATATTATCTCGCGAAATGATTTCAAGCCCCGACCGGGTCCAATGGTTTCCACGCCCTCAATGGGCATTGCGGAGTCTGGCAAGGAGCTGGCCAAGGATCCTCAGAGTCCCCACTGTGGCGATGGTAAGCACATGGGAAACCAATTTAGAATTCCGAGATAAATTCAGTCCCATACGGTGTTAGATAATTTCGGAGATTTTTTCATCTCAACAAATATGTTGATTTTCTGTGTACAATCTAAGATATTTATTCCGAATTCCGAAAATCGACAGTAATTGTCGTCGGATTTGAAAATAAATGTCATTTTAAGCATTAAAATAAATATCTAAAATTAAAAACTGAAAATTATAATAATGTTGAACAGATTTAGAATCGATTAACATTACTACTTCAAGTTTAAGCAGTTGAAGTATTTTTTAAAAGTATTTTTTTAAAAGCATCTATAAAATATTTTATAAAAAACGAAACAGAGCTACTCTGCATTCCATTTTAATATTTTTTTATTGATGCCAACTTTTGCAATCGAAAGCTTCTAAAGTTGCTTCAACTGAATAACAAAATTCGAACAAACAAGATTTAGTCTGAAATACTTAAAATTAATTTTCGAAACGTTCGGAATTCGGAACAGGCCTAAATATTTCTAATTTATTGATTTCCTTCACAGTGCATTTCTATGAGGATGAAACGCCCTCACAAAATGCCTATCCAGAGGCTCGTTTCGTATCAGAATTTGGCTTCATCAGTCTGCCCATGAGGTCGTCCTGGTTAAGAGTTCTGGGTCAAAATGCCAGTGAAGAGAACTTGGCAGCTCTAATACGTCAACGTCAGCATCATCCAAGGGGATTCATTCCGCTTTTACGTCAAATCGCCTACGAGCTGCCGTTCAACCTGCAGAACTGGGAGGACAACATCGATGAGTTCATCTACTTCAGTCAGGTGTCCCAGGCCATGGCCACCAAAAAGGCAATTGAACTGTTTCGCAGTCGACGTGATAAATATATGACAATGGGCGCACTCATCTGGCAGTTTAATGACGTTTGGATAGCGCCAACTTGGTCCAGTATTGATTTCTATGGCAACTACAAACTGGTCCATTTATGGGCCAAGGAATTTCTAGCATCTCCCAGTATCATTGCGTTATATCATGAGCTCAGTAATCACATCAATATTACCATAACGAGAGAGGACTTTAAGGAAGATCGCGATACAATCTTTTACAATCTTTTTATCAACACTTACCTCTGGAGTGATATATATCCCAAAACGGCAATCGCTAGAGCTATAGGACTGGTAAGTCTTTTAAAGTATAATATAGTAATATAATTTGAATGATAATTGGTAATTTTTAGGGCTCAAATGCACTAGATAAACTAAATATACCTTTGGAATCGGTTTTGTACGAAAAGACCACAAAGGAGGAAATATTCTTGGAAATTCTGCTGAAGGATCAGGAAGAAAATATTGTGGCACAAAACTATTTCTATCCGGTACCAATTAAGAATATTGAGGGCATACGAAATCCAGAACTGCAGGTAAGTTCCTAATAAATATTTAATATAATAATGTTAATAAATTTGTTTTCTTTATAGCTCGAGGTGCTCAGAAGTGATTGTGGCACTGGAAAACCATATATTAATAGCTTCAGTTTGCGTATAACTGTTAAATACCCAGCTCTGTTTATTTTCTTGGAGCTCAATCATCCGAACTATACGGAAATTCGGCACTCGTTCTCAATGAATGGATTCACGCAGACTGTGCCGCGACAGAATGTTCAGTTGGAAATTGACACCGATTCGGAGTGCATAAAACTTACACCTAGAGATATCAGTGTGAAGACCATGAATCAGTACATGGTATAGGTATAAATCACGTCTATTATTATACTTTATAAATGTAAATGGGATGTACCGATTACACAATTTTGCTTAATAAATCTAATTTTACTTTGGAATCACAGAATATGCATGGACTATATTTTATTCATGAATTTAAATCAGTTTTTATTATCTTTTCTCATAACAAAATAGAAGATTATCTTCAGTTCACTTCATTTAAATTTATATATTTTATTTTTTTTAATTAAGCAAATTAAAATTTTTTTTCATTTAATCTTTGTAAACAGTCTAAGTAATTAGTTTAATAATGAAGATTTGCATGGTTATGAATCACATACTGTTTGTTAGTTAACGTTTATAAGCAAATTAACCCATTAAAGGCTGCCCATAGATCGGCTTGTACGATTTTGACGAAATTTTGAAATGTGTGCATGGAAGACCATAGAAGTTGATAGATTACAAAAAAAAAATTTTACCTGCGCGCACACCTGAGAAATAGCATGGGTATTTAAATACCCGACAGCCCATAATGTGATGATTTTACTAACGATTTGAAAAAAACGACCGCTGTGGTGGCGTGCAAGTGTGATTACGCAGTACTGTTTTGGCGCGCTTTTTTCTTTGTAATCGACATTCACACAAAAAGTGAATTTTCGAATGCAATAGAAATTGATTGGGATAAACACAAGCTGTTAGATTTCGCTCGTGAGCTTGGACTATATATTTAGATGCGGAATGATTCGTCGACTAAAAGTTTTTACTTCTAAAGAGCTGCAAGCTATAATTGATAATTGGGATGATGGAGCTAGTGATGAAGAGCACTTTGGTCAAAACGCAGACGCCGCTGATATCATCATAACGCCACCCGATGTCGTCGATGCTCTTAGCGATAATGAGGAATTGGACGAGAATGTTCAATTATTGCGCGATGAAGTGGAGCTCCCTCGTGAGATTGCCGGGCAATTCGAAGTTGAATGTGTATACGATGATCAGAACGAACTCATTCCAACGGTCTGTGATGATGGTATGGATGCCCTAGAAGTTGACATGACATTAGCATCAAGGAAGACACAGAAGCGACCCCGAATCGATGAAGGAATGAAACCCAAATGGTCTCGGAGAAAAAACTATAAATTCGTTCAAATTCCAAAAGACTCCAAGATACTCCAAGATACTCCCACTTCATACAAAGCATTTTATGAAAAGATTGGCGCCATGAATCCTATTCAGCTGTGGGAAAAGTTCATCGATGACGAGGTGTTGGACCTTTTGGTCACCTCCACCAACTAACATGCTGCGGCTAACAATTATCCATCATTCGTTACGTCAATAAGCGAAATAAAAACATTTTTGGGTGTGTTGTATATCACCGGTTACCACACTTTGCCGCGGACAGAAGGTTATTGGTCAAATAAGGAATCGCTGGGATGCGAGCTCATAAAGCAATGCATTTCGAGGGACAAATTCAGACGAATCAAACAATTCTTCCACGTGTGCAACAACTCAGAATTGGATCCCAAAGATAAATTTGCAAAAGTCGCACCATTGAACGATTTATTGAACAATAAATTTCTTCAATTCGGTGTATTCTCTCATGACCTTTCCATAGATGAACAAATGATTGCCTACTATGGCCGGCATTCGTGCAAAATGTTTATCAAAGGAAAACCTATTCGATTTGGCTATAAGTATTGGTGTTTGACGTCGACAGAAGGCTACTTGTACCAGTTCATTCCATACGCTGGAGCATCGGAGCAGCAGGATACTGGATTCGGGTTGGGAGAAAGGGTTGTCCTATCGCTGTTGTCGCATGTGGAAGACCGATCCAAGCAGGCGAACTTGCATCCCTCCCCTTGCTTCCTCGATTACCACAACGGTATTCCACCTGATCAAAAAAAAATGGCTAAGAATAAGTAATCTATAAGCACAATGATTCCCGAATAAAGTTAACAAAAGTTCCAAATTAAATAGATTTTTATTCGCGCCAAACAAAATTTTTGAATGTAACAAAAATTATATTTTTAGTACACACCATGGGCTGTCGGGTATTTAAATACCCATTTTCATTTAATCAGGTGTGGAGGTCAGATGTTTTGACATATAGCTGTATATATTTGTCCATTGCATAAAAGACACATCAAGGTATGTGATTAGGGTACGCGTTTTTAATTTTTTCCACTTCCCTATATTTAGCAGCACTTCACGTCAAAACTTTCCATACAGAAAAAAACGTAGATTTTCACCTACAAAAAACTACAGGTAACCGACGCATAACAAAACTGTTATTTTTTTAATCTTATAGTTTTGCTCTTCCTCTTCACTATGAAATAAATTTTGCAACGATATCTCTCACATGCCCCGTGCTAGAATTTTTTAAGTGTCAACACTTTCTTGGGTATTTAAATACCCATTAGGTTGAAATGGGTTAATAAATATATATACTATATAAATAAATGATAAATTTTACATACTCAAATATTTATTTACATGATTAGAAATCTGTAATAATAATAAAAATTATCTTCTGTTCTCTTCAATTTCATCTAAATATTCAAACAAAGATTAAAGTATCTTAGTAAATAAATAAATAATAACGATTTACATAATAATAGATCACCTCATTAAGAAAAGAAATGAATAAATAAAAATAAATATTTTGATACTTACATTAGAGTGCACAGATTTTTTTAAAGAAAAAATGGTAACCCATTTTCGTAATCTATGATCAATTCTAAGATATTTTCACCAAGAAACCATACGAGAAAGAAGAAAACAAATGAATAAATAAAAATAAATATTTTGATACTTACATATATTTATTTGCATGATTAGCAATCAGCTTTCTATATTTATTTTATAAAGTTGCTCAACTTTTCTATGCACGCCTCTGATTCTAGATAGCGTTTATTCTCAGGCAAACAGCTGATGTTTTCAAAAGCACGCTCACTGATGATAATCTAACGCTCTCCCACGCACGAACTCTTGTTCTCGCTCTCTGCCTCTCTTCGGTATTTGCACTATCGTTGGAAAGCCGACAATTGACGATCGGGCAACTCTCGTCTTCAGTCCACTGGTTGCGATTCCCGGTGTCGGTCGCATTCAGAAGCATTCGCTTCTCTCTCCTACGAGTAGATGATCGAGGCGACGGGAACTGTTTGGATGTACAGATCGTATTCACATACAGACATCAATATATTTAAGTGTTTTCTGCTATTGTTTATCAAACACCTGCGACAGCTTTAAGACTCAAGAAGTTCGCAATAATGAGTCGCAAAACAAATGGAGAAAGAAGCGCCAGCTGCAATTGTCTTGGACTTGGACTTGGACTAGTGATCTGCATAATTGTCGTGTCGGGGGTCAAAGGTGATGCCGTCGATGTCATCGAACTGGGCAGCCACTGGAGTATATCTAATCGGAATGGCTGTAAGTGCTAAGTACTCATGATTGGTAAATAGAGGATTTGCCGCCAACAGTTGTCTAATCCATTGATCGTAAATAATAGTAAACAAGTTCAATTGTCCATTACTGACCATAATCAGTAGTTAATGATTCTTAAGCGAATTGCGCTTATCGCAGCGGCATTTGTCTATCATTGATAATGAAAATTAACGAAATTTTTGCAACTTAGTGATGTTAAAATATGTACATAAAAAAATCGACAACTTCAAGAGCTTTAATACGATATGGTAAATTTTTTTTGACTATCATTCGGGATAATCAAATCAGTTTTATGAAAAATCGACAACTCATTGGAGTTTCTTCATCATCATGGGTAATTAAGACAAGAGTTAATGGGAAGGTAACCTTAATTTGCCAAAAAATCGATCTTTTGAGGTAAAAATTATTTTGAACAAATTTATATTTAAATTAAATTTTTTATTTGGAAAAACTCGATATATCGTTATAATTGGAGACATGTTGACAACTTTATTTTTTCACATTTTGATATTAATCTCGATTCACTACTGCAACCTGATAAAAAGACGAGGACTTCTATAAAATTTCCAGCCTTAAACATTGCCGAGCAGACACTTCCCTCGGGAATTTACAGTGCCTTCTATCCCGACCAGCTGTTGGAGTCCTACAACGATGTGAATCTCCGCTGGTTGGCCTACGACAATTGGACATACACCAATAGCTTTCAGAGTAAGTTGACTCTTAATTCAATTGGCTGTATAACTACGAGTATCTTTCGCAGTCGATGTGGATCATTATAAGCAAGTGCGGACCGTAAATCTGACCTTTCATGGCATCGACACAATAGCTGAGATTCGGTTGAATCATCAGCTGCTGGGGCGAACGGACAATATGTTTGTACGCTACTCGTACGATGTGACCAAAATCCTGCAGGACGAGAATGTCCTCGAGGTGGAGATAACATCACCAGTGTGGTCGGCACTGGCCAAGGCCCAAGCTCTCGACCATTCGGGTCGCCATGTGCCACCAGCGTGTCCTCCTCAACG
The DNA here is from genome assembly GCA_035047525.1 of Drosophila quinaria. Classification (NCBI taxonomy): domain Eukaryota; kingdom Metazoa; phylum Arthropoda; class Insecta; order Diptera; family Drosophilidae; genus Drosophila; species Drosophila quinaria. The sequence continues at coordinate 7,390,913 of JAWNPO010000470.1, read as the reverse complement.
CTACCACGGCGAGTGTCACATGAACATGCTGCGCAAGATGCAGGCCAGCTTCGCCTGGGACTGGGGACCGGCAGCGCCATCGATGGGCATCTGGAAGAGCGTTCAGCTGGAAATGTACGAGGTGGCATTGCTGCGGGACGTGGATGTCGATTACAGTCGCAACGAGACGCACTGGAACATGCACATCACTTGCTACCTGGACGTGGCGGGCAGAGAGAATTTCTACGCTCAACTCATCTTCTATGCCGTGTAAGTATTCTTAGACCTTGACATTGGGGTGCTCCTTTGTTTTACGGATAAACATTTTTTCTCAATTTCTCAAGTCATTAAAATTTCAAATCTCTATAATAATGAAATTTGTTTTAGGCTTTAGACATTTTGAAATCAAACAAGCGGGAAAGGCTATAGTCGATCTCCCGGATTTAGGATACTCGTTACTTATTTAAATAAATTCAAAATATTTTTATTGCAAGCTTATAGACACTTACATCAAAAAATCCGACCATTGTTTCTAAAGATAATTAAAATAGAAATTTTTAGGGGCCATTCGAAAATGAGATGAAAAGTCTGTCTGTTTGTTTGTTGTATAAAGGATAAATGAGGACTTGTTCCCGATCAAAAATCTAGAAACTTTTGTTCTACGACCTTTTCGAAAAATAGCTAGTTTAGCGGGAAATCGCTAAAACCCGCTAAAATTGAAACTCTCACAGTATCCAAACGATAGAAGCTACAGATGAGATCTATATCTATTTTGTGACGAATAATATTAAGTTTTATATATAAATTATTAAAAAAAAATTTTCTCTCTCGGCACTGCTCAAAATAGTAATATTTATTAGGTATGAAAAATTTAGCGCAATGTGCCGAGGGTCAACAATTTTTTTTAATAATTTATATACGTATGTAAAACTTTATATTATTCGTCACAAAATTTAATATCAAAAATTGTGGAGCATGAAAATTTTTTCGTCACTAGTCTTTTAACTCGTAAAGAGGTTTTTTTTATAAGTAACGCTTAAGTAACGGGTATAAAAATAATAAGGAACACCCTGCTGGACATGTTGTTGACATGATCGGCAACACTTTATTAAACTTTACTTGTTCGTTGATCATTGATTACCCACAGCGAGTTACTGGAGCAGCCCGTGGTCATAGATACATACTCCTCCAAGCCCATTAGCTACTTGTCGCCGGTAATTGAGTTCGATCAGTCTGTGCCAATTGTGAGTACCGCCCGCTAAATTCTAATTGCCCGTCTGCGGCAATTGAGCTCATTGCTTATTGTTTATTACTGAGCAACTGTGTCAAGTGCAACTCTTGATCCGTAGGAGAACGTCGTTACTTGGTGGCCCAATGGCTATGGCGATCAGAAGCTATATCCACTGCATTTCACTTTAAACGCCTGGCTGGGCTCCGATGGACCCAAGGTTAGGTCTAAAACTAAATCACAAAAGTCTCTCCGTGTCGGCTTTCGTACGCTGGAACTGATTGAGCGTCCAGCTCCGGATGGACTGGGCAACACTTTTCTGTTTCGAGTCAACGGAATTGAGATATTCATGAAGGGCAGCAACTATATACCATCCAATATACTGCCAGAGAAGCAGAGCCAAGATCAGAGTGAGTACTTAATACAAATAATATATTTTTAGTTATTTATTTATTTTAACTAAAAATAACTAAAACTTAAAGTTACTTAAGTAACAAAAATAATATTTTTATGAAATTAAAACTAAACAAAAAAGAAATTTTATAAACTCATAGGTATCATATAAACTCAAATCAATCAGAAAGATCAATCATTCAGTTAAGAAGGCGCTGATTTGGTGACAAAGCTTATTTATCAGTATAGATTGACAGAACTGTCAACAGATATTTAATATACTTATATTTATCATTTATCAACTTCCTTAACTTTCAATATAAGTTGATGGTTTCGAACACGATCCCATTTTTCCGGTTTGCTGCATTTGCAAAAAATGTTTGTCTTATCAGTGCTAGTGCATTCGTTAGAAATTTTTAAGTGCAGTCAATGCCAAAGAACGTGGAAGTATTGTCAAAGTAAATAATAAACTTGAGTGCTACCTTATAAAGAGTTCAATTCATATGAAATCAGCGAATAAAACTCTAACCGAAGCCTTAACCTTTAACCGGTAAAAACCTATTGAAATTTAAAACCGTAAATGAAACCTTAACCGAAAAAAAAAACCTTAAAACCGAAACTCTGTAAACCGAAATAACCGTTTAGTAACCGTGTCGTTCGAAATTTTTATCTGTTTTGATATTTACCGAATCATAAGTTGTTTGCGATCTCTGATATTTTGTTATTAGTTTTGTATTTTATTTTTGATTTTCTTTTTATTCTTCATTTTTAATTTTAATTTTTGATTTAAATTTCATGATCGAATTTTCAAAGCACTGAATAGGCGCAAGTAAAATAAATTTGTTCAATGAAATATTAAAATTGTTAAAATGTAACTAAACTACATCAAACTGAAGAATATGTGAAATAAATGTGTGAATGAAACATTAAGAAAGTAACGCCTTTAAAATTATTATTATTATAATAGTAATATAATTATATTTTTGCGAAGAATTTTTTTTGTTGTGAACCATACCGGTATTTCAATATAAATGCGAACATAAGCGATCCCGTAACTGAAACTGATATTCGTGTCGGTTTAAGTCCATGTATCAAACTAATATATTATTATTATACCCAATTTTATAATTTTAAATGTCTGAAAACGAAACATGTAACGTACCATTGGACTAAATCAAAGGATTCTAGAGATTTTAACAGAAAAGTCTTTATTGAAGCTTAATTTATAAATAACAAATAGCATAAATATTATTTTAATAATGTGAATATCTCTTTTGTAGTTGGCTATCTGCTGGAATCAGCCAAGGAAGCGCATATGAATATGCTGCGTGTTTGGGGCGGCGGGGTATATGAATCGGATTACTTTTACGATCTGGCTGATAATCTGGGGATACTCATTTGGCAGGACATGATGTTCGCCTGCGCCATGTACCCGGTGACCCCCGACTTTCTCGACTCCGTCCGGGAGGAGGTGCGACAGAACGCAAAGCGATTGTCCCATCATCCAAGCGTGGCCATCTTTGTGGGCAACAACGAGAACGAGGTGGCCCTGATGCAGGACTGGTACCAGACAATCACCCATCTGGATCGATTCAAGGAGGAGTACCGGCAACTGTACCTGGCTAACGTTCTGCACGAGCTGAAGATTGTGTCGCACAGTTCGAGGCCTTCGCCGTTGGTTTCTTCGCCCTCAAATGGCAAGGCAAGCGAAAAGGATCAGTTCATATCGGAGAATCCACAGGATAACCACAATGGCGATGGTAACACTTTGAATACCCTAAACAATATACATCGAAAGTCGATATTTTTGTTGATATATCGAGTTAGATTTTCATGAAAAATCGACAACTCATTAGACTTTTTTCAAGTTGTTGCGGAATTTAAGTTCAGTCGTTCAATTTTTGACAAATTACCGAACTAAATGAGCTACAATCAAACTTTCTTTTAGTGACGTAAAATCACGAAATCGATTTTCAAGTACTTAAACTTTATCTTTTTTGACGATATAGAATTAGTTTAAAGTTACGATTTAAAAAACAATTAATACACAGAAAAAAAAAATCCGGGCTATTTAGCCCGAATTCAAGCCGAAACGATGTCAGAAGTGGGGTAATCTCGGATTTTCTTAAATCAAGTACGAAATACTTGATTTTTTCAATCCCGAATTCAATCCTGAAATTCTTAAATTCAGGCTTAAAAAAAAATAATTTTTTTTGTTACATTTAAACTTGTTTTTTTTTAAACATTTTTTTTTTAAACATTTTTTTTAAATATTTTTTTAAACTTTTTTTTTAATTTTTTTTTTTTATTTATTTTTTATTTTTTTTATTTTTTTTTTAATAGTTTTTTTTTTAATTATTTTTTACTAACTTTGTTTTATTTTTACCCTTTTTTTTTAAATTGACGGTGGGAATCGAACCCTAGTTTTTTTCAAACAGGTCGGCGACTCTAACCACTGAGCCACCGAACCAATTGAAATGAGAGAGGCCGAAAGAGAATAAAGTAATTTGGGCTTATTTTCCCATTTTAATCCCGATACAGGCTTGATTATTCAGCTTAAGCCTTGAAACATACTTAAAATATGCAGGCTTAAATCAAGTATTTTAGGCTTGATTTTAGAACGGCTTTTTTTTTCTGTGTAATCACTGCGGACGACAGTCCGTGCTAGTGACGAAAGCAGCACGAAGGGTGTGCAAGGCGACTGGCAAAATATACAGGAAGAAAGAAAAATTTGATATAACCCATCGAAAATCTAGAAACGTTTGTTTTATGACAATTTTGAAAAATAGCTACTTTAGCGGGACTTCGCTAAAAACCGCTATAATTGAAGCCTTCATAGCATCCAAGCGATCGCCACATATTTTACATGTAAAATATAAAAAAAAAAATTGACTCACTCGGCACTGCGCAAAAAAGTAATATTTATTACACAGAAAAAAAAAAGCCGTTCTAAAATCAAGCCTAAAATACTTGATTTAAGCCTGCATTTTTTAAGTATGTTTCCAGACTTAAGCTGAATAATCAAGCCTGTATCGGGATTAAAATGGGAAAATAAGCCCAAATTACTTTATTCTCTTTCGGCCTCTCTCATTTCAACTGGTTCGGTGGCTCAGTGGTTAGAGTCGCCGACCTGTTTGAAAAAAACCTGGGTTCGATTCCCACCGTCAATTAAAAAGAAAAAAAGGGTAAAAGTAAAAAAATGTTAGTAAAAAATAATTTAAAAAAAAAACTATTACAGAAAATAAAAATAAAAAAAAAAAATAAAAAAAAATAAAAAAAAAATTTGAAAAAACTTAAGAAAAAAAGTTAAAAAAAAAAGTTAAAAAAAAATGTTTAAAAAAAAAAGTTAAAATGCAACAAAAAAAATTATTTTTTTTTTAGCCTGAATTTAAGAATTTCAGGATTGAATTCGGGATTGAAAAAATCAAGTATTTCGTACTTGATTTAAGAAAATCCGAGATTACCCCACTTCTGACATCGTTTCGGCTTGAATTCGGGCTAAATAGCCCGGATTTTTTTTTCTGTATACGAATGAAAAATTTAGAGCAATGTGCCGAGGGTCAACAATTTTTTTTTTAAATCATTTATATGAAAAATCAAATATTATTCGTCACAAAATTGGATATCAGCCATTTTGGGGCATGAAAATGTTTTCGTCAATAGGCTTTTACCTAGTAGAGGTTTTTTAAATTTGGATTTCATTCATAAAGAATGAAACGCTACATCTTTTAACAGTCAAATAACCCTAAGAAATATCTTGCATTAAGATTCCGTTTCCGCTTTCAGTACATTTCTATGATTACACCAAAGACGCTTGGGATCCGGAAATTTATCCGCGTGCCCGATTTGTCAGCGAGTACGGCTTTCAATCCCTGCCCGGATCAATGGCATGGGAGCGTGTTTTGTACGACGACGACAAGCTGTCGGAACTGATGTCCCATCGGCAACACCATCCCCTGGCCATGATACCGATTACCACCCAGGTGCATCGTCATTTGCCGCTGCCCTTGCCCGAGGACGAGGACTACGAGGAGGCTTTGATCTACTTCAGTCAGATAACACAGGCCATGGCCACCAAGGTGGAGACGGAGCTCTATCGCAGTCTCCGGGACACGAATCATAGTACCATGGGTGCCCTCTACTGGCAACTCAACGATGTCTGGGTGGCGCCCTCCTGGTCCGGCATTGATGTCTATGGCAACTGGAAGGTACTCCTTTTTAATTTTGTTTTCTTTCTGAAGACATCTCAATCAAAATCGCTTTCTTTTTCTCTTCTTTAACAGCTCCTGCACTATTGGGCTCGTGACTTTCTGGCCCCAACCGCAATTGTGGCTCTTTATGATAAGCCCACAAAATCGCTTAATGTTTCCTTGATCTGCGATGAGCCAGAGATCGATACTGAGGGCCTCAATGTCGTGGAGAACATTCATCTGTGGTCACAGCTGTTGCCTCGACAAAATCGCACCTGGCCGGTTACCCTGCGACGCAATGGAGTCCACTACGATAAGATAATACCCTTGCAGGATTTGCTGAGCGGCGAGTTCAATGAGCGCAATGCCTACGTCGAATTCCAACTGCGACGCAATGAGAAATTGATTTCTCGCACCTATTTCTTCCCCAGCAACATTGCAGCTGCCGTGGGCATCCAAGATCCGCAGCTGGAGGTGGGTTAATCATATTTTAGTAATGTGAAAATACATAGAAAAATTGATTTTCTTGATACATATATCGACGGCTCACTGTAGTTCGCTCAGTGTATTTCATTTGCAGAATTTGCACTGGTGATCATATTTATTTTGACAACATTTAAAGTTAAATCTACTCATAATTTAAACTTTAAATTTTGACATCCATGGAAAGGGCATTTCAATTCCGTTTGAATCATACAAAACTTTTCTTAACCCATTAAGTATCCATTAAAAAATTTAGAATTTTTGTAAAGGTCTATTTTCGAACTTTTTTCCTCGATTTTTTAAAAAAATTTTTCAAAGCAAAAAAATTCTTTAAAAAATTCTACGATTTTTTTTTTTTTAACTCTATTATATTTAGAATCTGTCCCCTTGTGAACAATTACTGAATTGTATGGCTTTTTAACTTTAACGGATATTTGTTAATTATTTCATTTTTAACAATTTTTTGCCTGGCATTTGTGGGAATTGAACCTCAAGTCATTCAAACTGAGAGTTCAAATTGTGGCAGGTCTGCGACTCTAAGCACTGAGCCACCAATTCTAAGAGTGACTGCAAAAAAATGTTTTCAAAAATCTCTTCGCCAGCATTTTTAATATTTTTTTGAAAACTGCAAAAAAGGCACTTTTTGCATGAAAAGGATGAAAAAAGTGGTTAAAATAGTAATTTTTTGCAGTTTTCAAACAAATTATAAAAAAATACTAGCAAAGATATTTTTGAAAACAAGTTTTTTGCTTTCACTATTATAATTGGTTGAAGAATTTTTTTTCATTTAAATTATGAGTAGATTTAACTTTAAATGTTGTTAGAATAAGTATGCTGAGCAGTGTAAGTTTTTGATGAAAAACCGAACTAAATACAATAGAACTTTTTTTGAACGACTCAAACGATCTTGATGTGCTTTAACTCGATAAATTTTTGTTGTCGACAATTTATGAACAATTCGATTTTTGTTTTGAGGATTTTTACATTTCGATTTAAAGCTGGATCTAAAATTGAATTTATATCACTAACTTTAACCCAAGTATTATTTGATTCACATATTTCTGAATACAGTTTGAGATTTCATCGAAAACGTGTCATCAGACGAATACTGGAACACGGAATAGCGTCAGCCTAACCATCGAGGTGAAGCATCCCGGTGTCTTTGTCTATGTGGAGCTCAAGCTGCCCTATCGCTATAAGCTGTCCGAGAACGGGTATATGCAGACGACGCCCGTTCACGTTATTTACGTGGTGGTGGAGACCAAATCGTGTTATCGTTTGTGGCGCAAGGGCAACTTTAATATCTGGACCGTCAACAAGTTTATGACGTAGTTTCAAAGTTAACATACATATGTAGCTATAAATAACTTAACAATTAAGCAAATCAATAAATATAATAGTTGTAGAAATAGTTGAAATATGCGTGGATTGGAACAAGTTGCTTGGCCTATCTGTCGAAGCTGGGCATCTGGACACGGGGCGGCGTATAACCCTCGGGATATGGCACCAGCTGATTGTTGAGGACTCTCGCATTGCGCCAGGTCTTCACCTTGTCCTCGGCAGTGTCCGGCACACGGACTCCCTCAATTAGAGTCACCGCCGGGCCGTCGACCACGCTGTGCGTGCTCTGGCCAATGGGATTGCGATGCGGACTCGACGACTGTGCGGCTGGTCGACGTGTGGGCGTGGCCGAGGGCGTAACAACGCCGGCACTGGCGGTAACCACCACCGAATGTGGCATGTAGGTGACATACTTGGATTTCTGTGGCAAGCTGTTGTAGTTGTGCTTGGTGATCAGGTTCTGGGGCGGACGGGATCTGTGATTTGGATAGGCGCGTGTGTCTCGACTGAAGTACTCCATGGGCTCGGAGGCGCCAAGCTGCAGGTCACTGGGGAAACCAATTGGATCTCGAGGTTGAGTTGCCACGGCATCAGCATAGGAATAGGGTTGCAACTGACGTTCCATGGCAAAGGAGAAGTTGTTGTTGTTGTTGTTGCGTGTTGTTGGCTGTGCTGACAAATAGACAGGTTGCCATGCAGATGCTCCTGCTCCTCCAGCTCCTGCTCCCAGTTGACGTCCACGTCTCCAGCCACTCGCCAGCGACTGCTGCTCCGTTACCTTGCTCTGGGCCTTGGCCAACTGCAGCTGGATGAACCGGGCCTGTCGCTGCTCCGCCTCCGCCTTGCGCTGGCGGTAATCCTGCTGCTGCTGGGCCAGCTCGCTCTGCTTCAGCAGCGCCGGCGTGTGCTCGAAGCTCAGCTGTCTGCCCGAGCTCCTGGCCGCCTGCAGCACTGGTCGCCTCACCTCCGAGCTGCGCACAAAGAACGATTCTCCCGCCGCGTCCTCGGCACGCGCCTTGCGACTGTTTTTGCCCACCAGGATCTCCACGTCGTCGCCTTGGCTGCCCTTGACGCTCACCACACGCACCTTGGAGGGATCCAGATGGCGGCCAAATCGCAGCTCAGTTCGCAGCAGCGATGGCTTTCCAGTGACAGTGACGCTGCCATGTTCGTTGGAGGCGTGTGCCACGCCCACACAGAGCAGCAGACATGATATTAATGTTATGACACTCATACGCCCCGTTGCCGCTGTCGTCTTTGATGTCGTTGCCATCATTTTAAAGAGTTCGCGCGCTGTGAAATTGATGTAAAAATTGTACCAAATTAGTGAGAGTTAATTGTGCATAAATCTTAGCATTTATTTATGGAGTGAATGCCACTTTGTTTTTAACAAATTAACTGCAGATTTTTTATATGAAATCGGCAGGTGTAGTAACATGTAAAAGTTTTAAAATAAAAATTGCACTTATAATTATTTTTAAATTTATATTTTAAAGTTATGAAATAACAATTATATTTTACTTATTTTTTTTTTTTGTACTACAGCATATTTCCTTTACATTGATTTTTTTTTAGTTGAAATTTGCATTTATTTGCAGTCCCTAGAAATTATTGCTTGTTATTTTAACACCTCAACAAAAAAAAAAACAAGTGGGAAAGACTATAGTCGAAATCCCGACTATAGGATACCCGTTGCCTATTTAAATAAATTTAAAATGTTTTTATTGCATGCTTTTAGGCACTTATATAGCTTAAAAACTTTAGTCAGCCATTACCAACTTTCTATTTTTCCTATCTTGTTTCGATTTAGTATGATGATAGTTAATAATAATAGTTAACGTTAATTAGCAAAAATGTCCTAATACCTCATACAAGTTTGTGAATATGTAAACTTTACAGGGTCGGAGATGCTTCCTTCTTCCTGTCACATACATTGCAACGAATACAATATTCCCTTTATTTATTTTTAAGGTAACGGTTATAATTAAACCACTCTAGAGAAATCTCCATCTTAATATATACGAAAGTATAAATACTTATTAAGATTGAAAAACATAATAAAAGTAAGTGTTATAATGTTAAAAACAATTATAAAATTTATAAGCAAATAACTTTATAAAAAGTAAAGTAAATTATAAGTAAGCATAATACTATAGCGCTGGGAATTTATGATATGAAGTATTTATATAAATAACCATTTATATTTTTTTGTTTTCATATGTAACTTAAATTTAAATATACGTTAAAAAAATAAATTAATCATAATGACTAGCGTTTTGATTTATAACCTTCGTCTTGTTGCACTCGAAATCAAATCATAATAAAATAAATCATAAAAGAAAGGTAAAGATTAACATTATTAAAAGACTATGAGCAAAGACATTATACAAAGACTCAGACATTATGAGTCATAAATATTAAAAGAGTATTGAGAAATATAAAGAAAAGTAATGTCTCATAATTATCGAAACATAAAGAGTATAATGCACTCAAAATTAAATGTTAAAACTACATACATACATCAAGTTGAGTGGGAAAAATCATAAATTCAAATTGATATGTACAATGGATGGAACATAAAAAAACGATTGAAATGTTTGAGTAATGTTAAGTGCGCTTAAGATTTATACACAGATAATTAGATATGAATTTTCAGCTGTGATTTGTCAGTCAGGGTTTTCACGCCACTTAATTGGCATCAACGATTCGCATTCGCATTCACCATGTGGCATTCAACATGTGGCATTCAACATGTGGCATTCAACACCTCGTTGGATATGTGCTGGTCTTAATTCAATTATTGACAGTCAGTCAAGCAGCCTGACTGACTCACTGAGTGCATCTCTTTTTGTTGATTTTATTTTATTTTATTTGATTTGATTTGATTTTATTGCATCTGCGTGTTTGTGTCGATGTGCTGGGCTCAGAAAGCGAAACAGCGATTAAAAATTGCAATGCTTAACTTTCGTTTGGATATTAAACTGCTGTGGCATGAGGAAATTGTCGGTTGTTTAGGCAGCGGCACAACACGACGATCGACAACCGACAAACGACAATCGACAATCGACGACAATTCCTAACAGTTGCCACAGTTAATTGCATTAACCACGCCCTTTTTATGGCTCTCAAGCGTTGCACTAACTGCAAACAACTTATCAAGCATTTGTTCACACCGCCACAAAAGTCAATGACTTGTCTAAAACTATTGATTTTATTTTATTATCATTTTATCTATTAAAAAAAAAATTATTTAGGGGTGCCACAAAAATCGTTTTTGCTTGAATTCGATATAAATTTCATACAAATTTCATACAAATTTATATCAAATTCAAGTGGAAGAGATTTCTGTAGCACACCTGATTGAGTCCAAAACTAAAGCACATTTTTAAAAAACTTACTTACGAAATAAATCAAATTTAAATGCAGAATTAATTCAGAGACCAATTCATAATAAAAAATGCCCTTCCTTTTATAAATTGGATCAATTTTGGCAAAGCTTTTAAACTCTGATTTTAAAAAGAGAAAAGCAAATGTCTGATATTCAAATTTTAAATACTTTTGGCTAATTTATGGGAATACTTTCTGCCTAAAAATCTTTATCTTTATCTAACTTGATTCAAAAAAAATGTTTAAGCTAAATTTTTTAAAAATAATTGAAAAATGAACTTAAAGATCGAACCATGATAAATGACAAATCCAATCAGTTTTGGCAAAATGATCAACTGTATTGTTAATGCAATATTTTATTGACAGATGAAGCATGAAAATAAAAGTCGCATTTACCTATTTCCGTCAAAAGAGTTCTGATTAAATATCAGTTGTAATCTGTAACATTTATTGACATACATTGATAATAATCTAATCACACATTTGATCATAAATACAAATGCTTGATAGCTTTTATTAAATTGTGTGCACTTTTGTAATCCGAAACTTCCTAACTCAATTCAAGCATTCAATTGCCAGATTATCGCACACTTTACACCCTCAACTTGATCAAACTGACTGTAAGTGATTGGGTCTAAGTATATGTACCTGAGTTGTAGTAATGATGATGATAATGCCTTCTAGGCAGATACACCTCACTTGTCTGTCAGTCGTAATAGTATGTAGTTTAAGTGTTGGTCAAGTTGGAGTTCGAATTGCAATTGGAATCAAAGTTGAAGTTCCATTTATCGCAATTTAGAGTTTTGCCTGTTGTTATTGATTGGCTGCAATAATTGGGCTGAATGAACTTGCTGGATATTACGCATACGCCGCTATGTACCGCTACCAAACGAGCCACTAATGAGTGAAAATTGACTAAACAAAATGAGAAAAACAATTAAGCGAATTGTGGATGGTGGATGGTGAATTGTGAGTTGTGGAATTGTGAATTGCAATTTCAATAAATGCGCACGGCAAAGTTCACGACACGATCTACAGCGACTCGACAGCGACTCGACAACACTGGCAATCTGGGTAACCACCACCACCGTCACTTATTGGCCCAAACACAAACTGGGAACTTTGCCTGCCACTTTCACTTTCAACTGAACGCTGAACGGCGACGCGGCTGAGCGCGCACTCAGTTCGCTCTCAGTTGAACTCAGTTGTTGTTGTCAGTTGTTGTTGTTGTTGTCAGTTGTTGTTGTTGTTATGAAATCGTCGCAATCATCGCACACTGTAACAACAAAAACAAGTTTTACTTTTTGCACAACAACAACTACAACTACAACAAAGAAGTCAACGCGTGCTATTGAGCGCTTGGTCTCTTTTTCATTTTCTTTCTTTCTTTCCTTCTGACCAGCCTTTCGTGCTGGACAGCGTTTTTAGGCCGCTGCACTATGGGGCAAAATCCGATTTTTCGGATATTTAGTCATTTTATCAAAGTTTTAATATTAACTCTGCGAAAAAAGGCCCCCCAAAAAAAATTAAATAAGGCCCCAAAAATATGTGTAGGAAGCAACAACAACGATTTCTAATCAAATTTGGAATGTTATTTCCTTTTTTGGGGCTTTATTTCATTAGGACCTTATTTCATATGAAATAAGACACAAAAAGAAGAAATAAAACAAGACCCCAAAACCTATTTTTGGAGCCTTATTTTATTGTTTTTTCTGAAATAAGAAAACTTTAAGCTGTAAAGTTCAGTACCAAAAATGTTATATAACAGTCCAGTCAAATTTGTATTACTCAAAGGCAAATCTTTTTTTTATAAAATTTAAAATGGATATCAATTATACAGGCTTATTCTGTATTTGTGCGTGTTCTATTAATATTTTGTAAAATTAGCTAATGCTTTCAATGCTAAATTCTTGGAAAGAAACATCAACTTTTCGGAAGAATTTATCAAAAATGCTTAACGAGGCTTAATGTGCGTACAACTGTATGTCGTAGATCCATAAATTGTTATTTAATAGCAATTTGTTTCAATGTGAAAAATCTGTGACAAATCTGCGCTAATTAATTTTTGAGGACGTAACCTATTCATTTTCCAATGCTGTTTTGAGGTATTTGACCAGTTTTTAAGGTATTTATTATTAACTCGAAAACTTCTTCGGATATTTTGATACGGTTTTTTCTAGTATGTACAATATATACTTAGAAGTTTTTTATTTGGAATAAAAATGACTTCATACTAAAAAAAAAAATAAATAAAATTAAGGGCGGGGGTGGTGACACGCCCACTTGTTCAAAAATATTTCTGAGGGTGTACATAAAATAAATAAAAAAAGCGCAATGAAAAATCTAAATATTGGATTTCGTCCCATAGTGCGCTGGCTGGCAGCGTGAACGTCAGCGCTAGCAGCGCAGTCAGCAACTTGATGCGACTTCAATGTCACAGCCGCAGTCAGCGTCGCCGTCAGCGTCGACGTCGACGTCGCTGTCTTCGTCACCTGGTGTTTGAGTTGCGTCTTCGTAGCGTCATTTTGTGTGTGTTTGGTTTTTTTATGCTTTTTTGGTCACTTTTGTTCAATGAAAATTACATCATTTCAAGTTTGGACAGGAAATGCGACTGTAGCATTTATCTGAGCCGTGACAGAGACTTGGCCAAGATGATATAAAAACCGCTGTTGGATTTGTTTGTTTTGTTGTTGTTGTTGTTATTAAGTACTTAAATATGTTGCAAGCCAAAACTGCAATTATTGTTATGTATGTGCAATTTGTTTTTTTAAAAATTGTTAATTTTATTTGATTTGGCCAACTCTCAGTTGGCCATTTGCATAGACAAACGGAGCACATTTAATGATGGTCTAACTCACAGTCAAGGCGTGCCATTTGCCATTAATTGGGTATTACGTTAATAGCCAGTCAGCCAGTAATTGAGTTACAATTGCGGCCAACTGTGATAGTTACCAATCACTGAACTGTTCATTGACTTGAGTTCAATTCAATTCGCTTGTCAACTTCTGAGAGTGAAAAACTCTCACTTTTTGTTTAATGCATCAATGGCTTCTAGGGAGCGAACCTATTTTTGTCAGCGTGTCAATCAGTCCATCAGTCAAACAGTCAATCAGCCAATAAACTAAACATCCAGCTTCGTTTGGCAACGTTGTGCGCATTTTCAATTGAACTGGCAGCACAATGAATGCATTAATATTACGTATACGCCCCAGTGTTCAACTTCAGCCTATGCTTATTTTATTTTGAATGCCTTGTGTGTTGTGGGCTGCATTTAATGCATCCAAAATCAAAAGTCAACAAAGTTGTTGGCCAATGTCATTGGTAGTCCAGACCAACAATCGCTGTTTGTTGCTTATTGTTGTTATCAGCTATTGTTGTAACTTTTATGTGGTTACTGCTCTTGTTGTTATTATTATTTGTATTTGTATTTGTAGTTGTATTTGTATTTGTACTGTTGTTGTCATGTGCAAAATGCAAATGTGTCGGTGTGCGGTTAATGTAATTGTAATTTCGGTTGTTGTTGCTGTTGCCGAGTCTTGTATTAATTTCACTTTTACTTTTTTATGATTAACAATTTCCCACCCAAAAACTTTACATGATTTTTGTTTTGTTTTTAATTTTTTGTTTTTTCACTTATAAATATTTGTACTTTTCGTTGTTGCAATGAAATGTGAAATTTCAAAGATCGTAAAGTTTAAAGATGCTGAGACTGAGACTGTCCATTTCTTAAAATTTAATGCTTTTTTTGTTCGTACTTGTTGTTTTTTGGTTTTTTATTAGTCTTGTGTTTTTTTGCCAGCATCTTTAATTACACATGCTGGTTACTCATCACTGCCTGGCACTTTTCGTCTTCAGATGAGTCTCGACTGTCCACTCCGTCCACAGTCCAGCGACCATTCACCGTCCACCGTCTATGAGTTTGAGTTTTGGGCATAAGTGTTTTTGTCTTGTTTTTTTTGCGCCCAAGTGTCGCAACTGAAAGTGAAACTCTTTTTACTTTCCGACACATTAAGTATCCGTCAAGTCAAAGGTTCGTGGGTTTGATGGATATTGCCTGACACCCAAAGTATCTGCCAGTACGAGTATCTTTTATGCTAAACCCACGCACAAATGCCGCAAGTTTTAAGCCCTTTTTTTTAAATGCAATCAAACAAAATCAAGTGACATTTTTTTTAAATTTCCTGCTCTCAAATACTCACACATTATTTTAAATTATAAACCTAAAAATGCAATTTATTATTTTGCATTACTTTAAATATATGTAGGTATATCTGCAAATCTGTGCAAAACGCAACAACATCAACTCACATTTTAATTTAGACGCTCGATGTTAAACAACCTTCAATGCTTTGAAATTTTGCTGCACCTCCAAACAAGCGGCTTTTATTTTGTATCTTTGTATCTTGTATCTCTGCCAACGAACAGACAAAATGTGCGACAGATCGCAACGCGAACCGAAATACAACTGAACGCAAATGAAAAACTTTTGCTAGCAAGTAAAAAAGCATCGAGCTGGAAAACAGCGGCAGAAAAAATACAAAAACAAAAAGGTAAAAATTATTATGCATACAAACGTATGTGCATATGTATCTATGTATGTGTATGTGTACGTATGTGTGTGTTTGGAGGCCGACAACAATAACAACAACAAGTGATGTTGGCAACGGTAACAAAACAACAACACGCACACACACACTAGCAGCTGGCAGCGACGTCGACAGCGACAGCGACAGCGGCAACAGCTGGTTAAAGAGACTGAGGCTGAAACTGAAACTGAGACTCAAACGGAGCTTGGAGCGTAAAACACACACGAAATGAGCAAATGAGCATTTTAAATATGGGACGTGGGGGCAGCGACTAAAACCAAAGCCAGGCCAAAAGCATGCCAAAAAAAACAAAAAAAAAATCGAAAAAAAAGAAGTAAAATACGCGTCCAAAATGAGCGAGCAATTGCGCAATTGCCACAGCAACAACAACAGCAACAACAACAACATTGCTAACAACAAGAGCAAATTCGCAGTCGACATTTTATTTGATTTCATTTCTTGCATTTAGTTGTTAAATCGCATCATCGAATACAAGAGTTTGAGATTAAGATTGAGATTCAGTTTAAGGTGATTTGCACACCTGTGATTTTTATATCTGTGATTTATTATCGAAGCGAATACGCATCAAATGGCATTTAAATGGCATATAATGAAGCAGTTATCAGTTATCGGCTATTTTATGTCTATTTGCACTCTTACTTTTCATTAAGATGTGCAGCAAATTATCAAACAAATTTAGCATATTGTAAACTAACAAAATTTCCATTTACTTTACCCTTTACCTTTATAAAATTGAAATTTTGTTATTATTGTAAACTTTAATCAACTTTGCTTACGTCAATTAAAGCATAAATAATTTAGTCATTTTTTGCCGAACACTTGGTTTAAATTGTTATCTGTTAAAATTAATCAAATAATACGATTATAATATAATCTAATACGTATTATACTTACTATTGACAGATAAGATTATTTTAATTAGATTCACTCTCCTCATAATTTAACATTAGACGAAACCAAAAAAAACTGCAAAATAATAAAAACAAGTGGGAAAGGCTATAGTCGAGCTCCCGACTATAGAATACCCGTTACTTACTTAAATAAATTTAAAATTATTTTTTATTGCATGCTATATATATAGTCTCTTAGATCTAGGCCCTCACACGGAAGGTCAGACGCACAGACGGACATGGATATATCTACTCGACTGTTGATGCTGATCAAGAATATATATACTTTATTGGCTCGGAGATGCTTCCTTCTCCCTGTTACATACATTGCAACGAATACAATATACCCTTTACTTATTTTTTAAGTTACGGATATAATAAAACTAAACAGAAATTAACTTTTGCTTTCATACAACATGACAGTTCAACAGCTCATACATTTAAATTTAAACTTAGTGTAAGTTATTTTAGCTTTCTTAATATGGGAAAAAGTTGAAGCAGCCAAGATTTATTCACCGAATATTTTTTTAATGGAAACAACACAAATGATGTGATTATTAACTATTATTAACTAATTTTCTCAAGGTATTACGTATTTTGGATAGCTAAATATTTGATAAGAATTGGCCATTAAATCGAGCTGTGCAACATAATTAATCGCTTTCGATGCGGCCTATCGGTATTGCTAATAGACTAACAGCTGGCTGGCTTAACTTGGCCAAGACGCCAAGTTGATTAGTTGAGATTGACAAATCATCATTTGACAGCCATCGATGATGATGATAATGCTAAAAGAGTCGTCAGTGCGTCGCTTCAGCCCAACTGCCTTCCTGTCTAAGTGTTACCTGCCCCCTTCCTCCGCCCATCTACCCCCTTGTCCCCCCATTAGACCGATTGTTGCACGGTTCGTCGGCTTCAGATGCATGCCGCCTGATAGTGGCCTGAAAAAATAATTGCCATGCGCCGCGGTGGTTAACGAAAGTGGCCAAGAAGTAGGTGTGTTCCAATGAGTCTGTCTGCCTTGTTTAAGATGCTCAGATACAGATACAAATCCAAGGCACACACTCACACACACACACACACACGCACGCCAGACACTTAGCTTAACTTTTTATTAGCAATTTTCGCCATTTTCATAGCACTTTTTTGTTTGTGTTGTTGTGTCGTTTATTTTGTTGGTGCGGCTTTTGAATAAATAACTTTTGTTTTTAATTAACAAAAATTTCACCTTTTTTTTTGTTAGTTAGATTTAATATTAATTAGAAAGACAACAATTACTGGATGATGGCGGGCTGGTCATCAGACAACACATCCTCTTCTTGCTCCTCCAGATTTGCTCGCTCCTCCAGAGGAATCGCATCCGATTTGGCATCCATATCCTGCTCCATGCCAATGCCCATGGTGCCCAATCGCATGCAGGTGAATTTATACTCGTAGATCTCACTGAACACAATCTTGAAGACCATTGAAGTGCACAAATTCAGACTGTTGTCGACATCCACAATTTCAATGTTGGAGAAACGCAGACAGGTCAAAATGGGAATCGGCAGAAGTAATGGGGCACAGAAATCGGGCATATTACGCGCTGATAAGGCGAAACTGGTCAACATGTGATCATTCCAATCGATGGCAACGGACACACCAAATATTCTCCACTCGTACTCGATCCTTATACATGTCATTTGATTTGCACCCGCGATTCCAATGCCCAGACAGCATTTGCAGACGTACTCCTCACAGGAACAAGGATTTCCCAGTCTGGGCAGCTGTATGACATTATCATCCACACCCGGCATATTGATTTGTCTTGCCGAACGCGAGTGTATTGCTCCCAGGTGTCTTGGATCCAGTTCCTGGCCAGTCGTTGGATTATAGAGCACAAACTTTGGGTAATACTCTGCGTATACGCAATGTGCTATTAAAATCATCAGCAGGCAAAGTAATCGAAGGTTATTCATTGTGTTGACTGTACACAAAGCTGTGCTCCACTAGGCTTAGACTGTTTGCTGTCCGGTTTTTCCCGAGAGTCCGTGAGTCCGTGAACGCGTGTTTTCCCTCACAATTGTCCAAACAGAATGTGCATTTTCAATATTTAACCCCATTTCATTACATTGGATGTGTGTTTGTTCTTAACGGGGGCAATTAAATGATGTGGAAAATGTTTATTAACTTCAATTAGTGATGCTTTAGACTGCTTTGCATACCAAAAACAAAATACTTGGCTAAAATATGTCAATGCCAGATTGCCGTGAATGATTACTTACGGCGTCTATATAGTATTTATAATGAGTTACCCTCTGCCAAACGATAAGACGACTATTTTGCATTTTAACGATTGTCACAATTGTCAGGTAATTTTTTTTTTTTTTTTTTTTTTTTGTTACGTCTGTTGGAAATGCAAATGTAACTAAAATTGCACACTTCACACTCTAAAATATGTCAAAATTATATGCGTTGAGATTTGCGCAAACTAAAGGTAAGTAACTACAACAACAACAACAACTAAAAGATATTGCCATCGACAACATCGCAATTCGTAACGGACGATGCTTTCAAAAAAGAAATAAACAAAAAAAAACACTGACAATTTTTGTGTCAGCTGTAAAAGTCTTTTAAAATCGTATTTGGTCTTTCTTTATATTGTCTTGCATTCGACAGCAACAACAACAACAATAACAATAACAACAACAACAGTCTGTAATTTTTCCTCAATGATTTGTTGATTTTTATGTCAAAACTTTTATAAGCCGCCGACGGTAATCAAACAGTTTCTTATTTTTAGGGTATCTTTAATTGACAAACAGTTTTGACAACAAACGACCTTGTGTTAGTTCAAAGCCACTAAAATATGGTTGGAAAATTTATTATTTTATGGTGTATGTATGTACATAAATTACAATACAAGATGCGGGACAACTCCAAGCCCAAGGTAATACTTGTCGTAGGTCAAGCACCTCCCACATAACATAAGATAACTTTTACTACACGAGCTCTATTCAAGGAAACTGGAAAAGTACACAATTAGGGTGTTCATTTGACCCTAGCAGCGTTGCAGGTTGAAAACGTTGCAAGCTTGCTGCGAGAACAGCTCTTTACGTGCAACGCGCTGCACATATTCACAGTAAGCTGCTTTTTGGTAACATTTTTTTGGATATGTGCAAAGCGTTGCACGTAAAGCGCTGATCTCGCAGCAAGCTTGCAACGTTTTCAACCTACAACGCTGCTAGGGTCAAATGAACACCCTAAATTTAACTTGCTACGAATCTACTGAATTATTGATTGTCTTCTAAAATGTACAACTCTAAAACAAATCGTTAAAGAAATTAGGAAAAACAAAATTTAAAAATTAACGTTTACATTTAAGACCGCTGCCAAAAGCTGCTTGATACAACGCGCAACAGTATAATCAGCTGACAGCTGTTTGTCTGATTGCGAAACATAAATACGCCACCTATGGTTGGTTTTTAAGTATATTAAAAGATTACAAATTGCTAAAAAGATTTTTTTTTATGTATTATTAAAAAGAAAATAAGTGAAAAGTATAGAAACCCAACCAAAACCATTTTTTTATAGATAAGTTTAAAAAAATAAGGTAGAAATAAATTAAAAGTTTGCTAAAAAACACAAACATATTTTCTATTTTTTAAATTATCTCTTTGCAAATTTGATTATTCAAATCTAGCTTGTTTTAACGGACAAAGTCTGGCAAAATTTTAAAACACAAGCATTATTTGGTGATTGATATCATTTAATTGAATATTAACTCTTGTAATTTATACAAAATATAAGATATTTAAATAAAATATAAGATAATAATACAAGATGAAAAGTGAAAAAAAAAAATAATTTGGTAGTCTTAATCATTTAATTAAATAATAACTGTTACTTTTGATCGAAATGAAAATCACAATTTTAATATCATTTCATTATGTTTGTTATTTAGTTTAAAAATAAGAGTTCAAATTAAGTATTCTGATAAAAAGGTATTCTGATATTTGTTATCCTGTTTTCAGGATATATCTAAGATTTTCCCATGCGTTCAATATATGTACATTTTTGATCTCATTTAATTTCCATTTTAAATGAGCAAAGTGATATTGGATTTACTCGAGCCGTAGAAGGTTAGACGGCGTATCCGTGTTAGCCCAAGTTGTTGGAATTTATCAATGCGCCCCGGCATGTCAATATTTCTTTGAATACCTTTCGGTGCGTTACAAAACTGAAATTCTTTCATAACTCAAAGCAATTTTTTATTTCATGATGCCAAAATATTCTTTATGCTCTGTTCTATATTGTGTAAAAAATTCATATTCATAATTGTCTCTTACCGTCTCGGCCGCCACAATCATATGACAACAAACCATGTACAATATATTTTCAGTTTCTTTATTAGTACAAAATAGTATATCAAAAATGTTTATCAAGTCTATATAATTATTATTATAATTTATTGGGGCTATCGAGTGTCTCTATTTGTCTCCAATTATAAAAGCCTTTATCCGTTGATCGATATTAATAATATGCATATATGTATCAAAGAACATAAACAAATAAACTCACACAGTTTTGTTAACAGAATATTGTTTACAAGCGGATTTTTGTTAATGTATTATTGCGTGCTGTCTGTTGTCTGTTGTATTTTTTTTTTTTCATTTTGTTTTTTACATACATACATATATAAATATAAATATGTTTTATATCTCTTAAAAGTAGGTGTCACATATAAAAATATAGTAGATGTTGTTGATCGTTTTTGTTTCGTAGTATTTTTCAGCAAAAACAACACGCTATCGTATAATTTTAGTGGGACATTGAACACACCAAGGTGTATTTGCCAACAAGGTCAAGTATTCCCAGAAACTGTTCTCAGCCACCAAGAGACCAGACTGAGAACAGTTAATGTAATGGGGAACTCACCAATTACATCTGTTCTCAGTATGAGACCAGACCGAGAAAAGTTTAAGGGAACCGATAGCTCAGACTGGGAACAGTTTCTGGAAATACGTCAGCTTGTATAATTACACCTTGGAACAAACGATAAAAGCTATAAACGAGAGAGAAAGTAAAGGCGGTAACTAACTAAAGCGTAATACACAGCGCCAAAATGCAATTGAAAGCCACATCACAAGAAGAAGAAGAAGGAGAATTCCAATTGCAAGCCGTTTGCGTTTCCGTTTCCGTTTCCACTTTTGTCTGCAGTGATGCGTACTATATCTGCCGTTCGTCCTTCGCCGTCAGCTTGTCGATGAGTTCTTGGAGTGGCGCCAATTCGCGTCGTTCAATTAGATTGAACTCTTGCACAAAGAATATAAAATGTTTGAAGGACGTATTTAAATGGGCCTCCTCGCCCAGTGTAACCACCTCGGAGAAATGCTGATGATAGATGTGCGCATAGACACGAAACAGACGCTTCAGTATGGTCTTTGCGGAGGCTAGGAAATTCTTTGGGAATGGCACACCAATTTTCGATGGAAACAATGTTTCATCATCCAATTGATCCTGCACCCAAGTCATTAGATAATCAATATACTTGGGCGCGCTGCATTTGATGGGCTTCTTCACCGTTAAACCATCTGCCCAATGGTATTCGTATTTCGGACCGGCCGACATAATGCCGCAGCTTTCCTCAGTGCAAAATTCCGTAATAGTGCCGTACAGCATGTTTATTTGATTAAAGAAATCAACAGCTAAGTGAAAAGAAGACAGAATTAGAAATTACACTTGTTGTTGCTACTCGGTTGGAAGGGAATACTGGAATGGATTGGAATCGAATGGAATACTTACTATTGACGGCAACCCATTCATTGAGATCCTCGCCGTCTGGTAATGCGACAGCGTTGCGTAAATTGCCAGAGCCAAGTGTGGCGGCTGCATGCTTCATGAGATCATATTGATGCGTGCCCTCCGGGATGTTCTTCTTCGGTTTAAAGGTTTTGCTTGACCGTGAGCCGCTGCACTCGACAAAGAGAGACAAAGATTTTAATTGCAGTTACAGTTGCACTTGTTACAAATGATGGTCGTCCCATTCGCTCACACCCAGATTCCATGGGTGAACAAAGAAGAGATAACTGAAAAGGGGTTGCGCTTTTCGTTCGCCCTACTGAGAGGTTTGTTTTTGTTGCAAGCGCAATAGTTTTGTCAGTGCACTCGAACACATCACACACACACACACATTTATTTATATTCCATGTAAAATGTACATGAATATTTACTTACAACAAAAATTCCATTGCCATGCAGCTTTTGTTGCCGTTCACGTGCTACGATCCTAAGCCTGCCAATAATCCTGTGAATAATATGATTCCTCACGATTCGCAAATGTCGTATTTTTGTTAAATGTTTACAATAATTTTCGTACTTTATTGTTTTTTTATCAGAAATTTGTTGACGGTAGTGTTGGGTTGCTCATGAGTGAGTGAACAAAAAAGAGTTGCTCCCTGAAGTGAGCAAGTGAACATGTTCCTTCCAAATTGCTCATTTAGCACTCTTGAGTTGGTTAGTTGTTCATGAACGTTGCATTTTGAACTGATATCGATAATTGAGAGTGACTACCATTTGACAGTTGGCTTAGCGTTGCCACATTGCGGCAGAGTTAGGGAACGGCATGTACTAAATGTATGGGTACACACTGGAAATAATGCAAATGTGTGAACACTGACGTCTGTTTAGCACGTGGAAAAACAACGCGTTCGAGTCTCGAGTGAAAAATAAGAGTTTTCAATTAAATCAAGGCATATTATCGCCCGAAATATGGTAAACTTAATTATAATTGTCTCAAGTCCTCATTTAACTGCATGTAAATGTATAAGAACAGTCTGATATAGACAATCGCAACTAACCTAAGTGTTAATGGCCACAGGAGCACCAAAAAAACGTGTTGTGGAATTTGGAGAAAACATTGAGGTTGATTTTTCTGTTTTTTTCTTATTTTAATTTTAGTCGAACCTATACGTTCTGTATGAGCATGCAGCGGGCTTTGCTCTCTTCTCCGTCAAGGAGTTCGAGGAGGTCTCCATGTTTCTGCCGCAGGTCGAATCCTCGGTGACGGACATCGCCAAGTTCAATTCAATTGTGAAACTGGCAGGATTTGCACCGTTCAAGACGGCAATTGCTGCCCTGGAGAATATCAATGCGATATCTGAGGGCATTGTGCCCCAGGATTTGCTGCATTTCCTCGATGATTTCTTTGCCAAGCTGAAGAAGAAGAAGTGCACGCTGGGCATTGCAGACGCCAAACTGGGAGCTGCCATAACCGAATCCGTGGGCGTCCAGTGCAGTCACTTTGGCGTTGTGCCCGAGATTCTGCGCGGTGTTCGCTTCCACTTTGCCAAATTGGTCAAGGGTAAGTTAACTGTCATCTGCTTCCTGTTTCTTCAGAGGATTCTATAAGAAGTGCATTGCTTTTAGGCTTTACTGACAAGTCCGCTGGCGTGGCACAGCTCGGTCTGGGTCACAGTTACTCGCGTGCCAAGGTCAAGTTCAACGTACATCGTTCGGACAACATGATAATTCAGTCGATAGCATTACTCGATCAACTGGACAAAGATGTCAACACGTTCTCGATGCGCATACGCGAGTGGTACTCCTACCACTTCCCAGAACTGGTCAAAATTGTGCCGGACAACTATATGTTCGCCAAGGCAGCCAAGTTTATCAAGGACCGCAAAGATCTGACCCAAGACAAGCTCGAAGAGTTGGAGCAAATTGTAATGGACTCGGCCAAGGCGCAGGCCATCATTGATGCTGGCAAAATGTCCATGGGCATGGACATATCCATTGTGGATCTAATGAACATTGAGCTCTTTGCCGAGCGCGTTGTAAAGCTATCCGAATACCGCAAAAAGCTCTCCACCTATTTGCACAACAAAATGAACATGGTGGCACCCAATCTTCAGTCGCTTATTGGCGATCAAGTTGGTGCTCGCCTAATCTCGCATGCCGGCAGTCTTACCAATTTGGCCAAGTATCCGGCGTCGACAGTACAAATTCTGGGTGCCGAGAAGGCGCTTTTCCGTGCTCTGAAAACACGTTCCAATACGCCCAAGTATGGTTTAATCTATCATTCGTCGTTCATTGGACGTGCGGGTCTTAAGAACAAGGGACGCATTTCACGTTTCCTGGCCAACAAATGCTCGATTGCTTCACGCATCGATTGCTTCCTTGAACAGCCAACCAGCGTCTTTGGTGATACACTGAAACAGCAGGTCGAGGATCGTCTCAAGTTCTATGAATCGGGTGATGTGCCCCGCAAGAATATTGAGGTCATGAAGGAGGCTATCGAGGCAGCTGGCCAAGAGGCAACCAGCAACAATGTGCCGCAATCTGAAAAGAAAAAGAAGAAACGCCAATCAAATGGCACCAGCAACGGTAATGGCACAATTGTAGCCGAGGACAATGAGAGTCCTGAGGCCGATGAGGAGCCCAAAAAGAAGAAAAAGAAGAAGAACAAGAACAAGGTTGCTGTGGAGGCGTAGTAACATATACAGATACAGATATATCTCTGTAGCTCCATTTCCACCTTACTTTTTAGTTCTAAGCTCAAATTTGATTTTACTTGATAATTTTTTCTGTATTTCATGGTACGCCAAACTAAATAAACATCAACTTTCTATGACATTATTTTTGTTTTATTTCATTCATTATTTTCACACATTGGTTTTATATACATACATATAACTTGTTACCTACTGCTAATTTCATTTTGTTTACCTTCTTTTTTTTTTATTATTTTCATCAATAATATTTTTTGTAACAATTTCAATGATAGATCATCAGCCGTCCTTTTGTTGTGCTATATGATATCGATTTAGTACAACCATTAAATGTATTTATTGCAATTACAACGAACATTTAAATACGCATTTAAGTATTTAAGTTCCGTGTGGATAACAGGACGGATGTGGAGTTTACTCATGGCTTTGGAATTATACAAGAAAATCGAAACAAAAGATACAAAATTGGGAGTTTGCTTTTGTTTAACAATTAATTTAGCAACATATGTTTCAAAAAACAACGAAATAAGAATCAGAAAACTTTAGTGTGAGTGTGATTGTGATTGTGTGTGTCATTGTCATTGGAATAAATCAAAATCGGAGGAATTGTTATTATTGCTGTGATGCGGTTGTTGTGGTTGCTGTTGCTGGAACGCACTGAAGTTGGCAAATGCTGCTGGCTGTGTCTGCATCTGTGGAATGTTTGTTGTCTGAAAATTGGGACTGGTAAGCGGCGAAAGTCCAGCAAACGCTGCTGCTCCTCCTCCTACTCCTCCTCCGGTTTGCACATTCAATGGACTCTGCGGCGTCTGATTCTTGGCAGGACTCTGCGTTTTCAGGGCGTTCATCGAGGGAGCTGGCGCATTGGATTTGCCCGCTTTGCTTAGCAGCAAATTATCCAAATCAATGTTTAAATTGCCCGCCTTCAGATTCCCAGACCAAGTCGAACCCACATTTATGGGCTGGGAATTGGTAATTGTATTGCCATTTGTATTGCGGTTATTATTGTTGTTGCTAGTGTTGCTATTGCTGGTGACTGAAATTGGCTGAAGCAGATTGTTGCCCGTGACAGCTGCAATTGGCGGCAACATATTATCTAAAAAGATATTAAACATCGATTAAGCGAGTTTTAATAAGTTACTTAATAATTCAAGTCTTTTTATTTTGGTAAGCAGTTGTGTGTGCGAGTCTTAAATGTGGACAACGCACTGATTACACTAGGTAACATAAATCAGATTGTAACTTTTACCAAACCCACTTTTTCTAGTACAAGTATGAAAAAACAACACTTTTAACATTTATGTATTGTAACTTTATTTTTAGATTTATTTCAGAGCTGATCTTGCCTTTTTGATTTTCATTTAAGTGCTCTGAAAGTTCATCAATAAATCTCTCAATTTAAGTCCATAGATTACAGCAATATAAATATATTTTTTTAATATTACAGTATACAGTATCTTATAAAAAAAACCTCTTTACGAGGTAAAAGTCTAGTGACGAAAACAGTTATATGCCCCAAAATTTCTGATATCCAATTTTGTGACGAATAATATTAAGTTTGACATAAAAATTATTTTAAAAAAAATTTTGGCACTCGGCACATTGCGCCAAAATGTCTCAATTCTTCATACCAAATAAAACTCAATGTTTTGCGCAGTGCCGAATGCAAAAATTTTTTTTAAAATAATTTTTATGTCAAACTTAATATTATTCGTCACAAAATTGGATATCAGAAATTTTGGGGCATATAACTGTTTTCGTCACTAGACTTTTACCTCGTAAAGAGGTTTTTTTTATAAGATATCAGAAATTTTTGAATAAGATATCAGAAACTTTTAAATTTCATTCTATCAACTTTGTTTATTTTTGTGTACAAGGTAAAACAAACTGTCTGCCAACACTGGTTCCCTTAAAACACACATGCCAAGCGCAAAAGCTAGTAGCACTCTCAAACTCTGGCTGCTATGACACTCTGCTGCTGCTGTATGCATGCTACTGCATATGTACATGCAGAAGTGTAAAGGTAAAAGGTATATTCAGTTAACAGGTAATATCTTGCCCAAACGAAATTCGACGGCTATGTGTTATATGTCAAAAACGTGAAATTGAATTGTCTACAACAAATAACATATTTAAAAGTCATTTGAAACGTAGATTTTTCTTAAATCGCCGAAATGTGGGAAAAAAACCTTCTTTCACCTGAAGCTTTTTACCTGTGCTTTTAAGCAAAAAAGTTTACAGCTAGGCTTAAAGCCCTTCAAAACACCTTTCTAACGATATATAGATCAAATCTGTAGCTTCTATTGTTTGGAACCTGTGGTTTTTGGCGATTTACATGCACATGTACATACTGCATATGTACTAGTACATGCAGTAGTGTAAAGGTAAAAAGTATATTCAGTTAATAAGTAATATCTTCCAAACCCATCGGTAAAATTTTTTCTATCATATATCAAAAAACGCGAAATTTTATACACTACAACATATTGAAAGCTAAAAAAAATCGTTAGCGCCGTTTTCTCAAAAACCGCCAAAATGTGGGACAAAATATCTTATTTCACCTGTTGCTTTTTACCTATGCACTTTAGAAAAAAAGTTTAAAGGTCTGCCTAAAAGCCCTTCAAAATACCTTTCCAACGATATATAGATTACGTCTGTAGCTCATATCGTTTGGATGCTATAGGGGTTTTAATTTTAGCGGTTTTTAGCGATTTCCCGCTAAACTAGCTTTTTTTCGAAAAAGTCGTAGAACAAACGTTTCTAGATTTTTGATCGGGAACAAGTCCTCATTCAAACTTTTAAGCTAAATCAACGCTTTGATACTAACAAACAAACAAACAAACAAACAAACAAACAAACAAACAGACTGACTTTTCATCTCGTTTTGAAATGGGCACCAAAAATTTCAAAATTAATTATCTTCTGAACCAGTGATCGGATTTTGATGATCAAGGTGTCATTCGACGCGTATTTTTGATAAGAATAGTAAAAATTTAAAATAAAAAAATAAAAGGCTCCAACGGCCCCATTTGCTCCAATAATTTAAAATTTTCCCCTCCCACTAACACCTGTTTATCTCACGAACCAGGTAAGTTTCCAAAAGTCTTAGTATGCACATTTGTAAGTAAAATTGATACCTTTCGATCGGTACATAACTCGACCCGATCGGACAGTCATAGCAAATTTTCCATTCTTCCTGTGTATATATGCTAGTCGCCTTCGCACCCTTCGTGCTGCTTTCGTCACTAGCGCGGACTGCCGTCCGCAGTGATTTCAATTACGATGATTTAACTTGTAAATTCGGAAAGAAATCCAACAAGAATTTTATAATAATAATAACTTGAGTTATTTAAGTTTTTCCTTTCAACTGGGTTGGGTAAAAGTTATGCAATTATGTTGCCTAGTGTTATTTGATGTGTGCTGTCCGATTGCAAGTGTTTTTCTAATAACAGGCCAAGGGAAACAGAACCAACTAAGTGCAATTGAGCATAAATTGTTTGTATTTTGCATATACTAAATGGTAAGTAATCTTAATGTTTACCTAGTGTGTCCGTGGCTGAGGCACAATGCCCGGTATATTGAGAAATGCTTTAAATTGTTTTTAAATTTGTCATATTTGCCAAGTGGGAAAAAGAACAAAAATAAAGTAAAAACTTGTTTCAATTCAATTTGTAAGTATTAATTTATCTGGCGTTACAATTAATTATAAAGAAACAATATTCTTAATCACTAATATTTTCATAGATGATTCTTTTTTTTTTTTGAAACCATAAATCCTTGTACAGTTGTTCAGTATATCAAGTAATTATTTTGACAAAGTAAAAAGTTCATAAATTTGTATTACATCTTGTGAAAAAAATAAGAATATAAATTCAAGAAATAGAATATTTTCTTTCGAACTCAAAATAATTACTTGACATTCTGTATTTGTGACATACTATACTTATATACCTATTTTAGTTAATTTGAAAGAAAGTGAATATTTAATTATAAAGTAGAGTGTGTCAAATTCCATGACTCTTAACACTAGTTCTCCTGACTCTGAACGCCAGAGTGAAAAAGCTTATAGCATGTTGATAGGATTTGGTCGGCGAGCTCGCGACATTCGTCCGACGTTTCTCCGCCGACGAGCGGTGAGCGGACAAATTCCTCCAGCCAACGCTGCAGTTCGTTCAGTGATTCGGCAAAATTGTGAATCAGCAGATCGGCGGGCATGGTGACCAATACAATGCCCAGCAATTGAAGTGTCGCTGCGCGTACACGAGCCTCGGGATTGAAACGCACAAATGTGCACAAGTCAAAGATCTCGCGCGTCATGGTGGGCAACAGCGGGCAGTTCTGGGCGCAGATTATAAACATGGCCAACGTGTGCAGCATATTGACCAGCAGTTGTATGTCAATATCATGGCCAATATTCTCGTATTTCACATAAAGCATTTGACGTGTGCGTGGACCACGCACAAGTCCAAAAAAGAAAGTGCCCGCAACTGGATGAAAGGCATTCGGCTTGGCTCCTGTGCCTGGCTTCGTCTTGGATTGGCTGAAAAAACGCCTCGTCTTCGAACGCAAACGTTCCCGAATGATGCGCTGGGCAGCCAATAAGCGATCCGAATCCTTATCCACTTGTAGTTCAAATTTGCGCATTTGTTTGGCTGCAGGTGGCTGTATTTCAGCCATGTCTTCCTTGGTATCGCCAGCCAATTCTTTGGCTGCAGTGCCCAGCACTTTTAAAATTAAAATGCGCACTTGTAGGGCATAAAGTGAGTTGTCCGTGTGAAACTCTCGGCAAAGATGCTCGGCACACGCACCCGGATGTGAGACACAAATGGCCACACAACACTCAAATTGCACACGCTCAAAGTGCTCAAAGTAAAACTGCATCTCGAGTTTGAGGAACAGCTGGAGTAGCTCCAACGCCAGTTTCTCGTCGTGCTTGGATAGTTGTTGGCGTATCAGTTGCTCGGCGGTGCCCAGTGCTGCCTCAAAGATTTGATAGTCGGAGACTTTGGTGCGCAATAAATGCAGCAAGTCAAGCAGAAATCTGGGTCGCTGCTCCAAACTGCTTGAAATGTCATTGGACATGTCGTAGGGCTTTAAATCATCATCATCAGTAGGTGGCTCATCATCAGAGTCCAACTGCATCTGTTCATTATTTGTGGTTTTGCGTTTCTTCGAGTCTAGCTCTTTCACTGTATTTATTGTGTGCTCCTTTGGATCTAGCTCTTGGCTGTTTGTTAAGTTTGTTGGCTCTGCCATAAACTGAGCCAAGTGTAGCTCAAGATTGGCTTGCTGCTGCTCCTTTGACTGCAGCTTCTTCCTCCTGCTGCTGCTGTTGGGACATTGAAAACTCGCCAGCTCTTCCAGCTCTTTGAGCATCTCTCCATTTATAGTGTCCGTATTATATTCGAATTTTAATTGCTCCTCTCCTGCGCTCAGATTAAACAGTATCTCCACAGTTTTCATGCCCAGCTGACGCTGCGCTTCGTCCGGCGACTGCAGATGATGGCTAAATCCGTCGTGCAACTGACGATTGTGTTCCGGCTGCAAGTTGCCAAGACATTTGCCACACAGTATAAGCAGCTTGCTGATCGCCACATGCTCCTCTCTGCCCAACTTTTGCAGTGTCAATCGCTTTGACCAGATGCCCAGCAATTGGCCAAAGAGTGTCTGCAACTTGGAAGGTGCAACCGCCTGCAGATATTCCACTAATTTACACAGTGCCACATTTGAATTTGGAGTGCGTTGCAGTGCCAGTTTTTCCAGCAGACAATGTTGCCAGTGCGGCGTCTCCAAAGCAGCTGCTCCCAACAGCACAACCAGTTCAAGCTGAGCGTTTAGAGCACTTTGTGCGACCTTAAAGCAAACCGCAGGCTCTAGCTCTTGCAAAATTTGCTGCACCACAATTCTAGCCCCTTTGGTTTGAGCTGCATAATCTTGGAGTACTCGCAGCAGCATTTCCAGCGTGCGAGCATCGTAAAAATGTTTGAGCACTCGTGACAATAGCCAACTGAATGGCTTTAAATCGAAATATGTTGCACCCAAATGAGTGTCACACTGTAGCACAAAGTTCAAGGCTTTCAGCCAGTGACGCAACAACAATTGCCCATAGTTAATAGGTGCAAATAACGCTGGCAATTTACGCGCTAGTTTGTTGGCCACCACACCTGGCAGTCCCATCAAGAGTTGCATGTAATGCGAAATGTGAGCATCTAGCTCTTCGAGCTGTCGTTCCGGCAGCACTTTAATGGTGCGTGCAAAGCGTTGCATTAATGCACCACGTTCTCGGGACATATTCAATAGACTTATGGCCATCAATGTTTCATCTTTAAGCAGAGATTCGAGCAGGATACACACTCTGCCCGGCACACGTTCCAGCTGCTCCAACAGCATCTCAAATGCAATTCGGGTGTATGCCATGTTGTAATCCAGTTTAAACAAATTCAAAACATTCAAATCAACGGCGGGTTGTGGCCAATCTGGTGTGAATAATCTAGTTAGCTGGCTTAAAAGTGCTGAATACTCGTTGCTGGCCAACAAGGACCAATCCACAGATTGACAATCAAGTCCCATAAGCTGCTCTGGTGTCGTGTATCCCGGCAAGGCATCATCGTCACGTTGCAACTGTCGCAATGTTGCAGCCACAAAGTTGACATCTTGTGCACTCTGCACGCCCGAAACGTTACGCAAACTCTCAATGGCCTTCGCAAGAGCTAGACGTATGGTTTCCGATGGCGCAGTCTTCGTTAATTCCCGCATTTGCATTTGCGTTTCAAAAGCTGACATCGTTTAGAAAGAAATAAAAAAGAAAACGAGTGCATCCGATTGGAATTTGTTGTGGAAGCGCGTTCGATCATGCAATCGTTCTTTTTTTGTTTTGTTACTTGCCGCCCACTAAATGCGCAGTGTTCTATGATCCTAATACAAATACTAAGCTAACTCATATGCTTGTTTTTTTAAAAGAGTTGCAACAAAGATAAGACTACAATTTAGGAGAAACTAAATAAAGATGGAAAGAAGGAAGCATAAATTTGGAAAAAAAAAACATTCAGAGAACAAAGTTCAGACAAAATCTTTTACATTAATAGGAAAATCAACTTTGATTATTTTTCATTTGACTTTAAATACCTTCTGACTAGTTGGTTTTCCAAATTTCGATTTTACAATAACATTACTCCTAATTTGTGTTTCCAAATTACATGCTTCCTAGTTTTTTTTTCCTTACTTTTGTTTCCAAATATTGATATTCCTAGTATTATTTATCGAATTTGTTAAGGGAATGAATTCTAAGGTCCAGTTAGTTATTAGATCTAGCTAGTCTACGTGCTCACCCATTGGCATGCTTTGGTGGATTGACAAATCGCCCAATCCGGCCAGAAGATCAGTGGCCGTCGATGCGCCCGTTCCCGTTCCCGCTGCCGTTGCTGCTGCTGATGTGGAGTTGAACAAGTCAAATGCATCGTTAGCTGGCGTCGTTGTCGTCAGCAACTGGTTGTCCAGTTGCAGTGGCGCCGCAGTGGAATGGCCTTGGAATGCAGCAAAGTCTGCAAACTCATCATTGCTGGCTGGCGGTGGAATAATGCCAGTCGAGGGTGCTGCTGATTCGCTGCCAAAGGCACTCGAAAAATCCCCAAACTCTTGAACAGGGGGAGGAGGAGCGTCACCAGCTCGCGGATTGAAGTCATCATCGTCATCGGCAATAATTGCGGCACTATTGAGTGTCTTCTCGCCTTGAGGTTGTTGTTGTTGTCGTTGTAGTGGTGGCGACGGTGAACAAGTTTTGAATAGATCATCCAGCAAATCATTATTATTTGAATTATTATTATTATTGGTGCCCATTAGATCAACGCTGTTATTGGTGGGCGTATCACGATGCGTGGGGGAATGAATGCCAGCGGCATTCGGTGTCTTCCCAAAATTGGCAGCAGCACCCAAATTGATTTTCTTTTGCGATGACAATTGCTTTGATCCACTAACTGTTGATGATGACGATGTTGGCTGCTTGGAGACCGGCGATCCCACTGCCTTTGTCCGTATATTCATATTCATACTCAAATTCTGCGGCTTGCTCTCAGTTGCCACCTCGGCGGGACTGGCGCGATCATTGTATCGATAGTTGCGTCTATAAGAAATAGTATTTAATTCATTTAGTTTAACAAATTCATAAAATCAGCAATGAACGCTTACCTGGGACTGGGTGAGTCACTGTCTGATCCCTCACGCTCGCCATCGTAATGAGTATCCTCGTCTTCGTAGCGCTCGGCAGAGCTCTTATCAGAGTCTGTAAAATCAATAATCATAATCATAATTTAACTTTGTCACAAAAAAAAAAATGTGTATAACAGGCAGAGAGAGGCGTGGCAGACCCCATAAAATATATATATTCTTGATCAGCATCAACAGCCGAGACGATATAGCCATGTCCGCCTGTAATGACGCCTAGATTTCAGAGACTATTAGAGCTAGAGATTCCAAATTTGGCATGTAGGTGCGCAAATCGAGTTTGTTTTGATTCTGGATCGGACCACTAAATCACTATAGAAACGATCAGTCGAAAATTAGGTCTTAGTATGAAAAACTTAATTGTTGTTTAATATATCTGAACCAAACTAACAGACTATGCATATGGGATGGTTTAGTACAACGGTGGGCACCCAATGGCTCCGGGAGCCATCGGCTATTAACAAATTCAGGTTTCGTGCCCACCGCTGGTTTAATACATTCTGATTTGGTTGAAATCGAACCACTGTATCATAAATCTGCCTTAGGAACGATCAGTCGAAAATCAAGTCTTAGTATGAAAAACTTATTTGTAGTTTGAGATATCTGAACCAAACTGACAAAATATGCATATGGAATGTTCTAATACATTCTGACTAAATTTGGTTAAAATCGAATCACTATATCATATAGCTGCCATAGGAAGGATCAGTCGAAAATCCAGTCTTAGTATGAAAAACCTTTTTGTTGTTTAATATATCTGAACCAATAGCGATTTATATAATTTTATTTTAAGCAGTGTGGCACCGTCCACTAGTTTATAACTACCAATTGTCTTGATAAGAGTGAGCACTTACACCAATTTTCTCCACGGGGGTTGTTACTTCGCCAGTCGCTGTCGTTGTAGCCACTGCCGCTGCCACCGCCACCGCCACCGCTATAGCCACTATAGCCACTGCTGCGGGAGCCCATTGCATCGCTGCTCATGCCAATGTATTTATCCTTATTCTTTTTGGCCTTCTTGCGCTCCTCGCGCAAACGATCGTCGTCTTGAATAAAGTCTATAAGCTCTCGTACCTTATGCCTAACATTAATACCCTGATCCTTGCCGCCCTCGTCGGTGAATGTGTAATTCTCCAATGAGCGCAGATCGTAGATGTGCTCCCGGGACGAAGTTACCACACGTTCCGATCCGTTGCGCACCAAATAGTTTAACAACAGCAAACTCTGTAATTAAAAATATATAATAATAATAAATTTAATATATGTATGTATTTCTTGAATTTAATTTACTTTGTAAGTGCGACGCCAATTGGTTTTATTGTCCTGCAGCATCCGTTTCCAAAGCATGGACATGACCTCCGGAAACGTTTCATAGGAGAACGTCGAGTGCGCCAGTTCCTGCATCAGTGGTCCAGTTGGACCCCAGGGATCGTCATTGGTCGCTTCACGCACCTTGCCCTCAATTTCTGTGTAGTTCATTACGACATTGGTGCTGCATAAACAAATTAGAAGTAAATATCAGGGATTAAAACAAAAACGAATATCGGTTTCAGTTAGGGTTCGGTTATGATCGCATTTAGGTTTTTCGGTTATCGGTTATTGGTCACGCAAAATCTTTTAATAAAGGGTTTCGCAACGGTGAACCGGGTTTTGTATGTTTCGGTTTTGAAATACGGGTATGGTTTCGGTTCACAAAAAAAATTTTTTTTTTTCCAAAAACATAATTATATTAGTAATACTATAATAGTATTTAAAAATCCATTACTTTCATAATGTTTCATTCACAAATCTATTTCACATATTCTTCAATTTAATTGATTTAATCAATTTCAATTAAACAATTTTAATATTTCATTTAACACATTTATTTTTTTTTTTTGTGCTTTGAAAATTCGATCATCAGTATCAAAAATAAAAATTAAACAAAATAATATTATAATCAAAAATTAAAAATAATTTTTAATTTTTTTTTTATGTATGAAAAACCGAAATTAACCCTAATAAATGAAACGGTTACTAAACGGTTATTTCGGTTTACAGAGTTTCGGTGAAATGAAAATTTTTTCGATTGCGGTTTCAGTTACGGTTTTATATTTCAATCGGTTTTCACCGGTTAGAGGTTACGGTTTCGGTTAGAATTTTAATCCCTGGTAAATATAATAAAATATGACCCATTTCAAAGGAATCTAATTTATCTAACGACTGTAGTTATCTTCACATTTTATGTATTTATCAAAGGTCTGATTCATCGACTGGCGCAGATCTATCATGATTTAAGTACACGTGAGTATTATCTTGTTATAATCAGAGTTCTAAGGGGTATAAAGAAAGTGTGAACTGTCACAATTCATTCTTATCAGTTTTCAGATAAGCCCTTGCCTTACATTGATAATAATTCAGCTAGACTTATTGTTACTCTTGCTTGCCAATGACAGTGAAACATCGTTAAGTAAACTACCAATTGGTTCCAATTTGGTGGAGAAATTTTAACATGCCAAGTACAAAACGGTTATGTGGGCTCGATGTTAAGATAGCGACAGTAATAAGTTAATGAGTTCTGTAATTGGAAATGAAATTTGACTGGAAGTACAATTGTGAGCACAGCTGGAATTTCAATATATACAGTGTGTCAAGTCATTGTTTTGACAACAAAAAGCGCACACTAAATATTGTAAATAAACCTTAGCTTGTTACTTTGTTTTTATTTGTTTTTATTATAGTTGCGTTTGTTTTATAAATTAGTTGTTGGATAAAAATTAATATAATATATTTGGTGATTTTTTTTTTATTGTGAAAAGATTTATATCACATACTGCAACTTAGTTTGAAGGAAACGCAAGTGAAACAAAATGTTTTCTTGATAAATAAACTGATATGCATTCGTTTGTGGTAATTACTTACACATACATACACACATGTGCGAGAGTGAATCGCATATGTGTGCGTGTAGCCAAGTCAGAGTACATTCGAATCCCGACAAAATAAACAACCTTGAAAGCAACAAAAGCAGCAAATAAAACAAAGCATTTATCGCTCTTCCATAAACCAGGAGAATTAGCCAAACTATAACTGTGTACATCACATTTAGCACAACTGCAACACAATTGTATCACCTGTGTATTTAAAGAGACAGGTATATGTAGAAATGAGTATTTGGGGAAGGGGTAAGTACGAGTACGTGTTGTTGCTGTTTTTGGTGATGGTCGTGGGAGTGTCAGCAGTATTTTAATATGCTTGAATTTTCCTTCTTATCTCTTATTGCATGTACTGAAAGTGTATTATATGAACATGTTAATAGTGCTGCACAACTTACACTTTGTCTGCCAATTCGCGCACTTTCCACATGCTGATAAATTTATCAACCATTTTAACGCAATTTTCTGCTTTGGAATTTTTCACACTAACTTGCCAAATCACTGGCAAGACAAACTCGTTATTATTTTCCTTTGTATATATATTTACGTATATATAATATATATTTATTACAGCGGAAAGCTCTATTTAGCGACTTTCATGTAGTAATACTCGTTTTATTGCTTTTAGCCAAATAAAAAGTATAAAATTTAAACGAAAATGCAAAAAAACACTGCTCGGGCAGAATTTTGGTGAGCTGTCCCACGCCAGTGTTGCAAAAAGCTAATGACCAGTGTTGTTCATGCAGTATGACAAACAATACATTTCATAGACAATTGACTATCGGTATTTAGCAAATAACTATCGGTATTTAACAATATTGAACATTCTGCAGCACTGCCGTTACCGGCCCACTCGAATGGTTCTGCTATTTTCTTATAAGGTTTGTAAATAATTGTTTATAATTTTGGCAGCATACATTAATTTCCTATTTTACTAATTTACTACTAACAATAATTTACATCAAGAAAATATTTTTTTCAATTTTAAAATTGAAATATAAACGATGCAGTTTTTCCTCTGTTACTTAACATTACAGAATAATGTTAAATGTTGTTGTTTTTAATCGCGGTTGGGCAGTGTTGCCAACTTTTTGGATTATAAATTAGCTAAATTAGCCTTTGAAAAAGCTGGAAATAAATAGAAAAATTTTGTTGGTAGCTAAAAAAAAACGCTAGAGTAGTGAAACGATATTTTTATCACTGCGGACGGCAGTCCGCGCTAGTGACGAAAGCAGCACGAAGGGTGCGAGGCGACAGCATATATACACAGGAAGAATGGAAAACTTGCTATGACTGTCCGATCAGGTCGAGTTATATACCGATCGAAAGATATCAATTAAACTTACAAATGTGCATACTAAGACTTTTGGAAACTCACCTGGTTCGTGAGATAAACAGGTGTTAGTGGAAGGGGAAAAATTTAAGTTATTGGAGCAACTGGAGCCATTGGAGCCTTTTTGAAATTTATTTTAATTTTTTACTGTTCTTATCAAAAATACGCGTCGAATGACACCTTGATCATCAAAATCCGACCACTGGTTCAAAAGATAATTAATTTTGAAATTTTTAGTGGCCTTCCGAAAATGAGATGAAAAGTCAGTCTGTTTGTCTGTTTGTTAGTATCAAAGCGTTGATTTAGCTTAAAAGTTTAAATGAGGACTTGTTCCCGATCAAAAATCTAGAAAAACGCTAGTTTAGCGGGAAATCGCTAAAAACCGCTAAAATAAAATCACCTATAGCATCCAAACTATAGAAGCACAGATGTGACTATATATCGTTGAAAAGGTATTTTGAAGGGCTTCAAGGCATGGCGGTAATCTTTTTTGCTTAAGAACACAGGTAAAAAGGTACAGGTGAAATAAGGTTTTTTCCCACATTTTGGCGATTTAAGAAAAATCGGTGATTCACATCGCTTTGAAATATGTTATATGTTGTGGATAATTCAATTCCGCGTTTTTTGACATGTAACACGTATCTGTAAAATTTCGTTTGGGCAAGATATTACCTGTTAACTGAATATGCCTTTTACCTTTACACTTCTGCATGCAAGTATGCAGTATGTCACTGCGTGCAGCGCCATGCGGAAATATACTGCTTGCAAGTGGTGCGCTTGGCATGTGTGCTTGTAAAGGGAACCAGTGTTGCCAGACCGTTTGTTTTTTCTTGTACAAACAAGAAACACCTTTTAAATGGTATACTGTCAAAATTTGTTGCGATTTCGAAATTTTTGATGTCCTATTCAAAAATTTCTGATATCTTATAAAAAAAACCTCTTTACGAGGTGAAAGTCTAGTGACGAAAACATTTTCATGCCCCAAAATTTCTGATATCCAATTTTGTGACGAATAATATTAAGTTTTACATATAAATTATTTTAAAAAAAATTTTTGCATTCGGCACTGCGCAAATCAGTGAGTTTTATTTTATATCAAGAATTGAGACATTTTAGCGCAAAGTGCCGAAGTGCCAGGTGACTCACACAAGGCGATTTCTGTGGCACCACTAGATCTAGCGGGAAAATAGCTAAATTGGCAACTCTGCAGTTGGGTGGACAGCCGACCAGTGCTCAGTATCTGGAAACTAGGAAAGTTTAAATAATTAGTAACTAAATTAATTCATTTTGAATCAAACAGTAAATATAATTGCGAGTGTCTGTAAAAGCCATCGCCTGTGAGTGTTGACTCACTTCAACGATACGGTTTATTCATTTGCAAGAAAAAAAATGTAAACAAAAAGGTTATGTAAACCCCTTTGGTCTCTTACAGCGCGCAGATTAAACAACTGGAAGGAAAGACCTGGGGAAAGACATAAGTGAAAATGTTGGGATTACAGCGATTCACCGGCAGTATTGTGACACAGCTATGTCGGCGCGCCACATACAGCAGCAACGCACGTGCGGCAAGCGCTGCGCTTGCAACGGCGGCCAGCAATAATGGACAGGGATCTGCTGATGATGACGAAACTCGTGCGACGGCGGCAACGGCAGCGGACGCAACAAGGAAGCAAAAAGGTTCAGGTGTGTTAATGCATTAGGGGCATTCCCAGAAACAGATTGAGATCTGATTTTAATTGCGTCAATCAGCTGTTCACAGATGTTGCAAACAATGTGTGTAATGGGCCCAAAGTCATGTTGAGATCAAGAGATTTAGATTTGCTTAAACAAAATCTAAATTGGGCATTTCCACAGAATTGTCAAGCTAGGCAAAAAAAACTCAAAAACTCATTACATTTTTAATTTCAATTGCATCAAAATGTTAGTTCATGTTTTGCAAAAATAAGTGTTTGAACTGGTCGCCAAAAAAATTCCTTTTCTACGAGTTGCGTGCGATTTTTGTTTTGTTTTTAATTATCTTGAATGCGAGCATTTGCCCAAAATCAACCTTAGCACCAGTGATAGTGCTAATCAAGTCCTATAAGTTTCGCCTTTTGTTAAAGTAAAATAAAGTCATGACACATGTTTTATTTCACTTTGAATGTCGCATTTGACATTAGAGATTTACCCATATAATCTGTTTTCGGAATACCCCCACTAACTGACTAGTTTCCTGACTGTTCCATTGTGTTTTCAGGTCAAATGGTTGCTGCTGCGTTCTCATCCCTAAGAAACGAGAGCGACTCTGGTGTAAAATCCACAACGAACTCGGCCGTCAACAACATTGATGAGCGCATTATTAATGCCAAGACAGTGAATGGTCTGTTGGCCATAACGGAAAACAACAATGCCTTCTCCCGCAAGCATGCTTTGAAGATCGTTTCAATACTCGCCGAATGGAGTACCATTAATCGCGTTAAAATCTCTGAATTTGAGAACGATTCGAGATTTTTACGCCTTTGTCGAATGTTGGGCCGCACAGCGCTGCCCAAAAATGGCCTGAATGGAAAGAATGGAAATAACGCGGGATCATCATCTAATGGCAACAACTCAGCATCAAAACGCATTTCTGGCTTTCGCACTGATGACTTGAATACCGTTCTGGGCGTGGCGGGGGATGACGAGGCGGCCAAGTTAATTGCCAGCATAAGTCTGCCCCAGATGGTTAAAGTGATGAGCACCTTGGCGCAGCGTAAACGTCGCAGTACTCCGCTACTCCGCTCTCTGGCCTTCAATATCAGCAGTGCTGCGGATCAACTGGATCTAAAACAGTCGGCCGATGTGCTATACGCCATGTCCATGCTTAACTTCCAGGACTCTGTGCTCGGTGCGAAAGTCTGCGCGGATGTCCAAGCGGCGCTGCCAAAGAATTCCGAGAAATCAGCGGTTGTTGGCTCTATATTAACCAGTCTGGGCATTATGCGATATCGCGATCTGGGTAAATCTAAGACGAGTTTTCTTGAGTTTCCTATCAGAATGTTTAACAAATCAAATCAAGAATATTATTAAATACTTAATTTATTTTTCAGATATTTTGGAATCACTGACGCAGTGGCTGCTGAAGAACAGTGAAATCTGTCGACCTCAAGATCTCAGCGCATACTTTTTAACGGCAGCGCTGCTAAACTTCAAAAGTGCACAATTGGAGGATGTACGCAAAAAGCTGGCCAAGTCAATTGTACGGGAGGA
The DNA here is from genome assembly GCA_035047525.1 of Drosophila quinaria. NCBI lineage: Eukaryota > Metazoa > Arthropoda > Insecta > Diptera > Drosophilidae > Drosophila > Drosophila quinaria. The sequence goes on along the minus strand of JAWNPO010000470.1, from coordinate 7,350,227 downwards.
TTTTACAAGGCAATCGGACTGGCTGAATTATGTTTGGTCGCTAACTATGCTCGGACTTGTGGAGGACAGCCAGCTGGAGTCTGTGCTGAGGTTGTTTATTTATTTATTTTTTTACTTAGATCTAGAACTGAACATTTGGTCATTAACAACTAATTTCAAAATCGAATTTAGAACTTTAAGCTAACTTTTTAATAATGTTATTTTTATGCCCGATACTTAAAAAATAGGTAAAAGGGGATATTGTATTTGTTGCAATGTGTGTAACAAGGACAAGGAAGCACTTCCGATTCTATAAAGTGTATACATTTTTGATTAGCATCAGCAGCCGAGTCCATATAGCCATGTCCGTCGGGTATCCTACAGTCGGGAGCTCGACAATAGCCTTTCCCACTTGTTTTATATCAAATAATTAATTTTGCTTAGATATATTTATTCTTTTTTTATTCATTGTGATTAGAGAGATAGAAATAAGCTTTAACATTCGGTCACTCAATACTAGTTTGTAATTCAAACTAAATTTTTAATTATGTTTTTTTAAGATTGTTAATTAAATGAGCGTTTTTTTCTCCTTGCAGCACGGACTTCCTGCCGTTATTGCAGAGTGATAAAGCCGGTCTAACGCCGACATCCAAAATGAGGCTATTAAATCTAAACAGCTACGCGCAACTCTGTGCCACGGACTACAAGGGCACATTGCTAGCTCCGGATAGTTCTGTCTACCAGGTGCCCATGGCACACACCAAATCCAAGCAAATCCTTGTCAACGGAATGTTGGATGCTTTAAAGAGCTTGCTGCCGGCCAGTAATCATGTCCTCAGCTCGGTGGACAGCAAAATGGGTTTCTTAATTGGTTAGATATAGACAACAACTACAAAGAAAAGTTTCTAATCAAATCGAATTATAGATGCTACCTGCCAATTTGATGCCCAAAGAAATGCCCTTCCGCTGGATAAGAAGAATCAGGATGCAATTAGGTAAATTCATTTATTGTATATTGTAATGTTTTTGTGCTAATCCATGCGTATTTGTTTTTAGAGTTGCTTTAATGGTGGTTGATTTCCATGACATTTGCCATGGAACACATCGAAGTGCCAGTGGCATAACGAATCTTACGTTCGATCTGCTGGAGAAAAGTGGCTACCAAGTTATACCTGTGCCCTACAACGAGTTCAGCACCAGTGACAAATTACTGAAACGCGTTCAGTATTTGGAGGCGAAATTTAAAGATGTTGTTAGTAGGAAATAACTTCAAGTTATCCAGTTGATCGTTTTGTCAAAATTTGAATTGTTTCATTGATGTAATTTAATTAGGCGCTGAATTAAAGAAAACCATTCAAATCGACTTTTAAGTAAATTTTCAAACAATCCCGAAGAACATCATGCTAATTGTTTTGTTAATACGGACACAAAACTATGTTTCATCATTGATTAAACAAAGCTTGTATATATTTCTTACTAAATCAAACCTGTTTTATATGCTGGGATAAAACTTTTAATTTATTAAGTTAATGCATTTCTTTTTGTATATGTATTTCTAGTATTCTATTACTAAATATCTTTCATTAGACTGCATTCAAGTTGCTGCTGCGCTGCTTATTCATGCCCACTTTCCACCACTGTCCTGTTTCCTGGAACTCGGTGGCAACAGCAGCCAGAGTGTGGAACAAGTTGCGAGCCAACATGTGACAATTGCCCACATACAGTATGAACTTGGGATCATAGACCTTCTGAATGTTGTCGATCTTGTAATGATCGCGCGTCTCGCGTTCTGTGAGACAGACACAGTTCCATGGTGACCAGTCATCACTTTTATTCCAACGGGGCAACCTAAGTAAGGAGGCAAGTTAAAAGAATTGTCCTTTAGGCAACTCAAACGAAATCCGAGTAAGAATTAGAAAAAAAATTATATAAAAGAAACTAAAAAAAGAAACAAATTTAAAAATTCAACTAAATTAAAACAGAGCACAACAAAAATTACAAAAATACATAGTAAAGAAATTAAAAACGTTGATTTCATTGATATTAAAAAAAGTATCTTTCTGCATTTGAGTGAACTTTTTTCGAAAATTAAAAATTTCACCAGTTATATTTAAATTTTCAGATTTATGTTTAGAGGTTTCTTAAGCTAAAACGAAATAAGTTTAAGTTAATTTTTGATAATTTAATTTCATTTAAAAGCAAACTTCCTAGTTTTGCTTTCCTAATTTTTTACCAGTTACTTAAAAAATTACGTATTTTTTGTTAATTAACGTTATCTATTAATATAAGCTATCATCCTACTTAAAAGCAACAAGATCGGTCAAATAGAAAGTTGGTAATGGCTGATTAAGGTTTTTAAACAATGTAAGTGCCTAAAAGCATGCCATAAAAAATATGTTAAATTTATTTAAATAAGTAACGGGTATCCTATAGTCGGGAGCTCGACTATTGTCTTTCCCGCTTGTATTTCGAAATTTTGATGGAGCTTACCGCAATTCGCTGAGATTCTCCGACTTGCTGAGCGCCGAGTGTCCGTGCCATATTTTGTCGAGCATGTGACGCACGTCGTCCTGCTGCATGACAAAGGCAAAGGATGTGGTGCATTTCCTTTTGCGCTCGTCACGCTGAATGCAGCGCAGAATCGATTGGTAAACTGTGTTTTCTGTGGCCACCAGCTGTGAATGATCACCATGATTCATGGTTATCATCATATTATAGGTACCAAGTCAAGTTGATCAACTCACCTTTAGGTAGTAGCAATGTTTACAGGTATCGACGTGACTCTGGCGAGTTCGTATCGCAAACTGGGAATATGGTTTAACTTTTTTGCACACAATGCACATGCGAGAAGGAACATCTGCAAAAATATGCATTTTTAAATTAATCTGATAAATTTTAATTAGAGTCGATCACTTGTTACTTTTCTGTTGTTCACGTTTTTGAAATTTGATCAGCTCGAAAAATAAAATGTTTTGGCGTTTGCGCAGAATTTCCACATCACAGGACTTGGCATAGATCAGCAGATTCTTTTCTCGATCGAAGAGATCGAATAGCTACAAGTACAAATTGAATAAGATTTAATTTTCAATTAACTAGTCTTTTTTATTTATTTTAATTCACCTCTGGAAATTTAGGGAAACATGCCTCGTCCAAGAGCAGCTCCATGACGCGTTTCAGCAGCTCCAGTCGCTTCTCCTTGTCCAGCGTCTGGCGCAAATCTTTGTAGACTTCGGATAAGAATCGCACGCGTTGTGTGCGCAATAAGTCCAAGTGAATTTTGCAATCCTTGTAGCCGATCCATTCGATGGGTTTGCCCATCTCCTTTAACAGCTGATCCTTGCGAAAGTCCTCCATGGCCAAGGATACCAGACGACGTTGCCTCTCCACACCGTTCAGCAGCCGAATCTCCTTGTCCAGCAGAATATTCACCTCGGATATCCGCGCAGGTCCCTCAAAGTTGGCTGCAATCCGCTTCAATTCCGCTCGCTTCCAGCGCGAGATTTCCGCAAACAACATGTCGAAGTCATCGCTGCTGCGTGGAAACTGCTTTATTTGCTCAGTGCGCTCCACACGCTTCCCAACACACTCTTCATACTGCTGCTCCTCGTCCAAGCGATTTTTGACTAGACACCTGAGAGCGAGGCAGAAAACAAAATAGAGCGAAATTTATTTAGTTCGATTTTATTGTTATAAGTTGATTTATTTGTTAGAAGTTTTAGAATAAAAATTGCAAATTAACAATTAGTTTAAAATTTATATTTTAAAGTTATGAAATAACAATTATTTTAAATTTTTATTCAAAAAGTCAAAAATAATCATTAAAATTCAATTTTTAATAAAAAGTTTCCGATTTTTCCAATAAAAATAGAAAAAAAGAGTTATTTTTATTTTTATTTTAAAAGTTACAAATAAGAGTTATTCCGTAACTTTTATTTTGAAAATCAAGAATATAAAAACACAATTTTTTTTTATGATTTTTAGTATATTTTTGGTATTTTTAGTGTCAATTGGTATTTTATTTGCCAACAATAACATCACACATTTACATATTAGTGCAACAAAATATAGGAGAAAAAATTAAATATAATAGAAAAAGTCGGATCCCTAATTGAGTTCTCAAATAACATCGTATGAAAGGTCTCGAGACATAGATCAAGAATATGTTTAAATTTGGTAATACACCACTTGGTTCAAACTAATATTTTTCGATTTTTAAAATAAAAGTTACGGAATAACTCTTATTTGAAATTTTTAAAAGAAATAAAAAATAATTCTTAGTTTTCTTTAAATCAAAAATCAGAAATAAGTGTTATTTCACACTTTAAATTAAAAGTTGAGTTTTAATGGCTATTTTTTATTTTGTTAAATTAAAATTATTAATAAGAATTAAATTTGATTTATATCTTATAAATTGAAATAAAAAGTTGTTGGCTGATATCGATAGTTCCGACTGAAATAGGAACTTTGGTGTATACCATTTTACTATAGCATATTTCTTTTGACTTTCGAAATCGTATCAGTTATGGAAAAGTTATGAGGTTTGAAAGGTGGTCTGATTTTTGACCTAGAAACTTTATAAGTCATAATATTTGTTCCTTCTTTAGGCATGTTTCGGTCTCTGTTTCCTTGTTAACCTACCGATACTCATTGGCTCGCATGTGGATGTACTTCCAGAGAATCCAGCGTCGCCAATTGCGCTGTATCAACAAAATCTTCTCGAGCTTCTGCTCAGCCCGTTCTTTTTGCGCAAATGTTTGATACTTGCCGGGGACAATGACATAATCGTTGGCAGTGGACATGTATCTCACGTTGATGCCGTCGAGGAAACACTGTACAGATTGCTCATGAGCCGTATTCTATAATTGGAATAAATAAAAGACGCAGGCATTTTATTAACAAATTTCATGGATCGTAAAAATTCAAACCTATTGAATGGGATAGGCTTAGAAAGCGGTAGGCATGCATGGGCTCCGAGAGCCAGTGGTTGCTCCCAACCGTATTTCCTGAACAAAGAATAAACTTTCATTCTCAATATTTTAAAATACAAATTAATTTCGCTCTTATTGTTGATGCATTTTAAAATTTTTTTTTATATTTAATTGAAATATAAGTTTTATTCTGCAGTTAAAAAAAAATGTTCATTAAAAGTTAAATTATATTGAAGAAAATTGGCAAATATTTTAAATTTTAATAGAAATTAGAGAATAAGAATAAGCATACTTTTGGCTTACCAAAGTTTTCTCCTTCTGCTCCCAGGTCTGTGTGTCCCGTGAGCGATAGTGTCTGTTCTTCCATTTATCTAGATATGGTCCCGTTTGGGTAAAGGCATCCAGATACTCCTTGTTGCTATGCTTGTCCTTGTAGCCACATAGAAATGGCTTGACAATCGCTGCATTTTCTATTTCAACCACCACATTTTTTGGTTTTCCATCCTCCGTATCCTCGCCGGAAATATGCACAGTCAAATAATCGGGCAGGCGATGTTTGCTAATAAAATACAAAAATAAATATAATAAATTTGATTATAGGAGAACACTTACTCATAGTAGACATTCAGACTGAGCTTGGTATTATCGCCTTGGGGCACATTAAGCTCCAGCTGAAACTCGTGTATGCCGAACTCATCAAAGTTGGTCGAATGAATGGGCGTGTTGTCACATAGCAATTGATTGTCCTGCTTCAGCAGTATTATACCCGGATCCACCTCAAATTTACGCGATATGTCCTGTTTCACCTCGGCCATGGTCATGCAATTGGGATAAACTTGGGCCACAACTTTCGTCTTTGTTATGTAAAACTTGACGGTTACATTTTCCACATCCACGATAAATTCGTCTTGCGGATCGGATTCCGTGCTACGTTGGTCGTAGTCGGGTCCACAAATGGAGCGCACCTTTGGCTTCTCCGTGGGATCCACATTTAATTGCATATTGCAAACGTAGGATGGGGGAGACTCCTTCCCCTTCTCACTCATCTTGTTGATTCTATATAATAAATACTCTACATTTAATGTCTCTTTAATATTTGATTTCAAATACTTTACTGCCTGCTGTGTGTGAAATATTTAAATCGAAATCCGTTTGATTGTTGGCAGGGGGAACGGAAATGGAAATGAATTTGTTCAATAAGTTTGTTGCTTGGCGCCCTGCCGTGGCAACGAACAATAGGCCAAGTTTAATGTCCATCAGCTAGTGATGTAAACAGACATCGGTACAGCGATAATTCGCTTAAAATTTTAGGCTACTGTAACTTTTTAAAAATGTTTCTAACATGAAAAGATTTATAAAAAAAATATTTATTTTTAACATTTAGTTTTTTTTTCAGAGCAAAGCGGTATTTTTAGGATTTCTTTTCCTTTAAGTTCTGGGAAAGTTACAAAAATGTTTAGCTTTCGTTTACAGGAATTGATACGTAATAAAAATAAAATTTTTATGTAAATATTGGTTTTAATAATTTTGTTAATATTTAAAAAATATCTATTAATAATTCGATTAATTGAGCAATCTGCCCACGTGTAATTTCCCAGTTCGGACGTATGTACATCACTAAGTAATTAAATTTCTGGCCTACACTGTATTACCATTCTATTTGGTACTTAATTTTCTCACGCATTCATATTTAACCATATTTAAACGAATGCTATTTTCATGTGCGCTATTTCTGCTTTTCTGTATTTTTCCCAGTTACTTAGAGTGAAAGCGACGGTCGCTTGATAATTTTATGTCCGCTAACTTTTGGGGCGCTATAAATTTGCCAGCAAATTTCGTCTTATTGCCCCAATTTTATGTTCTTCCGACATTGTATATAAGTGTTTATCCAATTAATCAATTCGACTCATAATCAGCTCATTAAACATACATAAGCTTACAACTTGATGGCTCAAATTAATCTTAAAGTTGTCTTAAGTTTATTATTTATTTTAAAAGAGGTGACAGTAATTACATTTACCAATGGTTTCTACTGTGACTCATACTACATACTTAAATACCATATTTTTTTAGCAATGCATAGTAATAAAGTAATGTAAAGCATAGTAAAGCATGTGATATGAAATTTTAAGTTATTTTGGTCTTTTTTTATCATGGTTGCTAAACTAAATTTTTTTTAAGATATTCTTTTTGGTGCCCCTGAATCAATGTTTTTATTTCAATTCTTGTTTAAATTTTTTACCAAGGAAAATTATTTTATTTTGAATCTGTTTCCCATTGTGATTTTTAATACCTATAAAAATGATCTAACTTTTCAAAATCTTTCAAAGTCATGCTAAATTGTATTTTATCTTATTTGTTATTTATTTTTTCAATTCCTTTCCAATTTAAATTAGTTTTTTAGGCCTGCAAAATTGATTTATAAAAATTTATTATTTTTGTACTGTTTCAAAAGCAAACTGAATTAAAATTTAAGATTGTAAAATATAGAAAAGATGCAATTTATAAGCCCTTTTATCTCATATAATATATTTTAAAAAGGTGTATGGGTTGGCTAATGATATTTCTATCATACAAGCGCTTAATTTAAGCAAAAATCTAGAATCTCATTTAAGGCGCTAAAAACCTGAAGTCAGAAATGTTTGATTTATAAATGTGTTTATTGAATTATATAATTTTTAACTATATTTTATCACCCTGACTCACATGGACAATCGTTGCTACCATGCCAATTAAATAAAACACATTTATGTAGTGTCTACAAATAATTAATAAATAATGTTTTTATTGAAATACAATCTAGACTTGAGATTAAGGGGCGTCAGTGAAGAAGATTTGCGATCGGCATGTGCCGCCTGGAGTCGGAAGGGGCGTCCGTTGAAGTAGTAATCCTTGTGATGCTGGACACGGAACAGTTTGCTCTGTGCCGGAACTGGAGTCGAAGGTATCGCAGTTGTTGGCTGCCGATGGTGAATCTTCTCAGTTGTCGATGACTCCTGAACAATGGGCTTAATTTTCATGGGCTGATAATCGTAGCCGACGCCAGGAATATAACGATATGGCAGTGGCGGTATGGGTATAAAATATATTTTCGAATCCTTTTTGGATTTCTTGATTTTGTTGTTGTTGTATTTGCGCAGATTAAGTGGCTTCGACGTCACCAAATAATCCATGTACGGGTTATCCAGTGCCGGAGATTGCACCAACAGTTTGCTGATCTGTTGTGGGGGCGTGGCAGTCTTTGCACTAACCGCCCTACTTGACATGGGCATGTTGTAAGCGAAGGGATAGGCCGTAGTTTCTCTGAGTGTAGCCAGGGCGAACAACAAAATTGTCAGGGCATTCAACAGAGGAGACATGCTGCAAAATAGAAAAGAGACAGAAAAATTTGGTTAAAAAATTTAAGAACCAAAAATTATAAATTTAAAATTCTAACTGAAATAATAAAAGAGCAATTGTAATATTTTAAAGCTTAAAAAATTTTTTACTCTTGAAAATAAACATAAAAAATATCTTTACTATAAAAATACATGCTTATAATATCTTAATATATTTTTCTTTTAAAGTTGTCTTATTTTAAAAATATAATTAACAGCTCAAAATCTTCACTATAAAAATACATGCTTATAATATCATAATATATTTTTCTTTTCAAGTTGTCTTATTTTAAAAATATATTTAACAGCTCAAAAACTATCCCTGCTTTTTATCAGTGCATACTCATAAGTGTCAGGGTAATTTACACAAAATGTGTCCACAAATTGACGATTGGACGCCTACGCCCTACATTGAAATCGCAATTGTTTCGAAATTTGATTGATGGACCAAATGGCTACCAAATAATGAATAATAAATAATAATCCAAGTCGAGCAATGCGAACGCAAATAAAACAAACGCAAGCGTTTTTCTGCAAGTCACAAATGCCAAATAATTGAATAATAAATAAATAAATCGACTGTGCGCATCAAAGCGCGAAATATTTTACAGAAAATGTGTTTATATAGTTTCTCACGTTCCAGCCAAAAAAAAAAAAAAAAACAAAAGATTTCGAGAGCTTCGATTTGATTCACTTAAATGAAAGCATTTAATGCACGCTAATCAAAATCTGGAAGCCGATGCTGACGTCGCTGCCGACGTCGCCGTCGCAGTCGACGCAAGCTGCGTGTGTTGCCAACTGAGCAATTACGCTAATGAGCGTGGCGAGCGCCATCTGGCGGCGCATTTCAACGCCTGAGTGATTAATGAGCTGGTAAAAAAATAAGTTGATCAACCAAATGAAAGAAAAAAGCGCGAACGCTAAAGAAAAAAAAATAGCAGCCTAAACGGCATCAATTTAATTTTGAGACGAGAACGATAATGTTAACAAGTTAGGGGCAGGAAAGTTAAGGCGTCTAGCCCCGCCCACAACTCGCTTAATTATGCAAATGAATGTTTATGATACATATCTTTATAGACGCAAGTTTGTTTTATTTATTTATTTATGTATCTTAGATTTGTTTAATGCTTTCTAACTAACAAAGAACGCCGCTGGCATTTTTCAAACTTGGACTTGTTGTGCTCTCTTGACCTTGCTGCAAAAAATATAGAAAATTGGATAATGATAAATTGCAGAAAGTTCTTGGCTGATTATTAAGACTGTTGCAGTTAACTGGGCCCGTATGAAATACGATCTGGGAGGAGAAAAAGCAAACAGACGCATTATTTACTTTCTTTGAGGATTGGCAGGTTGTAGGTGTGTTCGCCATTGTATCTTTTCTTTACTAAAATGAAGATTATTAATGTACATATAGCAAAATCATAGTATTAAATTACTCATCACAGATAACACTAGTTTACAGCCAAAATGCAAAGTCAATCAAAGTCATTTTTTCTTGTGGATTTGGCCTGCTAAACACGAAAATGTCACTTAAAATATTTTTTATGAGAGCGTTTTCGAAATATTTAAATTTTTTGGAATTTTTGAGGATATTTCAACACTTTTGAGTATACTTTCATTTCTACTTATCAAGCAAGCACTTATATTAAAGGCAAGTTAATTCTCTTCAACTTTTTCCCAAATAGTTTTAAGATCGGTTTAGCAGTTTAGGTGCTAGCGATTTTAATGAGTTCGAAAATGGTCATTCTTTTGTGATTTTTTAAGTTCGAAAGCTAATATATCGTCCTGGAAAAAAAAGAATTCACAGAGATGAATTTTTTTTTTAAATTTTTTAAGTAAAGCAAAAAAAATTTTAAATTTTGTAAACTAGTGTAATTCTTTACATTATGCACACGATTATGCAAAATTCAACATCATTACAAATATTTCCAAAGCTTCTTTGAAAAATCTATTATTTTTTGCATTCCTCCTTTGGACAATCAATGCCGCTTTGTTTTATGCCCATCATTTGTTAAATCCGACATAATCTCGCTAAACGAAAGACTTAGGCAACAAACTTGGTTGCTTGATATATGTATGTGTATGGCATTAATGAATATGCATATGCGATGTACAATGTATTTGATTTATAATAATAATATCTAGCTGCTGTCAAGTGCATAACTGAGTGTTTGTTCATGCAAATCGATGTGCATAGTCGTATGCCGTTTTATGGTTATTATTTATACAAATTGCACTCACTTTAAATGGTCTTTAATGCAGCTGCTTGTTTATTATCTATTTATTTGTATTTAATTTATTTGAGTTTTATTTCTATTTTTATTTTGATTCACAATTAATGATGAGCAAGAGTCCTTTTGTTGAGTTGGGGAAATTTTATAAATATTATGCTCTCCCAAATCACAAGAAAATTATGGAAGCGTTTTAAAAATGTTGCCAAATTAGGTTTAGGGATATTGCAATTGTATTTCTTTATTTTATTTACTTGTTGACTTATCACAAAATTACACAGATTTTTTGAAATACTTAACGCGAACAGCGTTTTTCTGGCGTTGTGAACGCCTCGAAGAGCGGCAAATAAATGAGATCTGCGGACCGTGTGTAATTCGGTTTATGTCTTGAAACAAGACGGAAAAAAAAAATCACTTTGCTCAGTCGGCTTCACTGCTGTCGTCGTCGTCGTCGTCATCGTCATCGTGGAGCTACGTCATCAACTTGGACTTAAACTTGGCTTGGATACTTTGCTGTAAGAGCAAGCGTTCACTTTGCCGACTCGCTGGCCAACTCCAACTGGTATTAATGTGTGTGAGGTCCGAGCCAAGCGGCTAACTGTGGCCCGAACACCCCATCTAAATGATCTCGAACGAGATGCGAACGAAGTGCATCAATTTGCCACTTTATTGTTTACCTGCTTACTGTTACAGTTTGCCGTTGCACTTTGCGCATTTTGCTGTTGCCATTTCCATTGCCATTGCCAATGATATTGCTACTGCCATTGGTTTGACAAATTCAACAGTTACAGTCCGACAAATTGATTCATTTCATTGCTCAGCAAGTCGACTACTAGTTGGAAAGCAGACTCTTTTATTAAAATTTAATTTAAAATATTGATTTATGTATTTATATATATCAGTGGTGGGCACGCATAGGCTCCGGGAGCTAGCGGCTGCTCCCGAATTCAGATTTCGTGCCCACTGCTGATATATATATAAATAGATATTCTTTAAGGTTTGTTCTTTTTCAAACTTGCTGGAAACTCAATATCTTATAAAAAAAAAACTCTAACGAGGTAAAAGTCTGGTGACGAAAACATATAATTTCTGATATCCGATTTTTTGACGAATACATATAAATAATAGGAAATTTTCCATTCTTTCTGTATGCATTGCTAGTCGCCTTTCACACCCTTCTTGCTGCTTTCGTCACTAGCTCGGACTGTCGTCCGCAGTGATCACCATTTATATATATGTAAGTATACGAGTACCTGCTTTAGTTTTGCTTAAATTACCAACTGGAAACTGCAATTTTTGCAGCTCTTGTTCTCGATATGCTTCTGGATGTGGATGTGATATCCTCCCCTGTTACCCTACACTTCACTGTTTCTAACCGCTTTTGTCTTTCCGATTTGTGCACAAATTAGTTACAAATGAACCTACCGCAACAAAGGCTGACGATGGGTAACACGAAGCTAAGATTGCTATTGACAGGCCACTGCCACACACACACACACACACACACACGCACGCACACACACACACGCACACACACACCTATACACACACACACACTCATTACACATACTCGCGTGCGTCCCTTAAGACGTATTTGTTTCTGTTTCCAGTCACATTCGAATTGGCGCCATTGAAATAGATGGTATGTTAGCTTTTAAATGCCGTTGCGTGATGTGTTGACGTGCTTTGAGGCTGCCATAGATGCTATATGCACCCCACATCCATAACACCCATCAAGTGCATAACAAGGGTATCAGAAAGCTGTCCAGAGCTTCCACAGATTAACTCTTCAAAAAAAATGTAAAATTACTCTGCTTTTTTCAATTATATTTTAAGGGGATATTGCTGGTTGGGAAACATTTTTTTCATATTTTTACAGCTTGGATATTTGAGAATATCGTCATAAAAGGGTTTTTTGAAATTCAAAATACTTTAGGAGATGTGGACTTTTTTGTGAAGCAATTTTATTATTAATGCATGTGAAGTCAAAACTTTAAACGCGTTTATCTCGAAATCACTTTTTTCGAGCTTGCGGCACTGATTGCGCCCGTAGTTTCAAACCGATTTTGATAAAACGAAATGCAATCGACGCAGAATTGTCACCATTATGATCTCTACCTCAATCATAATTTTAAACATTGTTTTACTATTTTTTTTTACACGGAACTTAAAAAAAATTGTTTAAAATCGATATTTAATTTTTCTATGGACGCCATTTTGTAAAAAAAATTGCAAAATTATAATTGAGGTAGTGGCCCGAATTGTATCTGTACTGAATCTAACGCCGTTTACTTTTTTCATTTCGGATGATCCGAAGTGGAGTTATCCGTGCCGCAAGCAGCATACCTTTGCTTTCGACGTCCAACTTTTTGAACAGCCCTCGTTCAACGGAAAACAAAATTTTATTTAATTCAATATGTTCTTAATACAATAAAAAACAAACAGAATTTAAATATCTATTTGCGTTTTCAAATAAAATTTTTTTTAAAAAAGCCGAAAAACTGCTTTCCAGCCAAATCTATTCAGATTTAATTTCATAGGCAAAAAAATTTTGAAATTTTAAAACAATTTCTTTATAATCACTATTTAAAACATAACTGATGTGATTTGTCAACACTTAAGTACAGGGTATTTCACAGTCCAGCACACTCGGCGCTGACTTTGTTAACCCGATTGTTGACCTTTGCCAAAGTGGAAGTGGAAGCTGTGACCCAGTGTGCTTCAATTCAAAAAGCTGTCTTCTGGGAAGACAGAGTTTAGTGTTATATAAAAATAATATAAGAGTTGACTTCCACTGTTTGTTTTATGGCTAGTAATTAAATGTAGTACATTTATGAGTATTATATAAGCCCATTTGACATGTAACCCAACATCACCTGAGCACTTTCTCATCTTTCACTTGCATTTCTAAGTAGTTGGAGCAATTACAAACATACGAGTACATATGAGAGGTACTAAAATTTAAATGAGCCCTTTTGATCTACGCTCTCTGTGCAAGTAAATGACATAACCGCAAATCATTAATACCATTTGCCATTGGGTTACCAATACCAATAAAGGCAAGGCAATCAAAACACCTTTAAATATTAATTAGCCGTGCCAACGTCCCCTTTAAGCAATTAGACTTGAGTTCGAGTTCGAGTTTAGTTTAATGTACACAAAAGTGTGTGTTGAGGTGCGTACACTCAGAAAAAAAAAAAATAGAAATAAAAACCAGAAGCACGAGACATGAATATGTATCTACTGGATACTCTAATCTAGCTACTAACGAATCTGGCATTGGCATTGGCATAATTGTTAACGATTAGACAACACAAATCACGAACGAGCTGTAAACGCCAGCCAGCCAGTCTGTATCTTGTATCTTGTATCTTTGTATCTCGCATCTTGTATTTCGTATCTGCAGCATTGTGATCTAAGCTGGGAATTATTAAGACTAATATGTTGAATGCTGACTGACGGAAGTAATGTAGATAGCTGTGTTGACACAACAGCTTTTTTCACCTCAAATCTGGCATTTTGCCATTTGAATTGCGGCAAAAATTAAAAACAGTGACCAACGGAAACTCTGGACTTCTTTAAATTGCTTTTCGCCTACCAAAAGTATATTTAAATTTGAGGGTAGGAAAAGAACTTGCAGTAATAATATTGATAAGCTATGAAAAAGGGATCATACAGATGTACAATATTATAATTTATTAAAACAATATGTTTAAAACAGTGCTTAAAACCCTAACCAAAACAGTAGCCTTTAACCGGTGAAAACCGTTAAAACCGTAACTGAAACCGTAACCGAAATAAACCATTTGTATTTGATCGAAACCGTAAAACCAAAACTCTGTAAATCGAAATAACCGTTTAGTAACTGTTTCATTTATAAGGGTTAATTTCGGTTTTTCATACAACAAAAAAATAATTTTATATTTTTAATTTTGATTTTTGATTTTAATTTTTGTATGTTTAATTTTAAATTTTTATTTGTGATATTTATGATCGAGTTTTTATAGCACTGAAGAAGCGCAAATAAAATAATTTTGTGAAATGAAATTATTTAGATTTTTAAAGTGAACCGAAACCATTTCCATATTTCAAAACCAAAACATACAAAAACCGGTTGACCGTTACGAAACCATTATTTAAAGATTTTGCGTAACTGATAACCGGAAACCAAAATACGAACATAACCGAAACGGTAACTGAAACCGATATTCGTTCCCTGGTTTAAAACAATGATCTAATTATTTAATATATAATATATTATTTCCCAATTCATTTACTAAACTTCCACAAGTCTTAAGAAACTTTTATGAATGTTGCTTTTGAAAGCAAGCAAATGATTTGTAATGTCAACTATTTAAATTTTCACATAATTTATCTTTTTTTTTTGAAATGTTTGCCACTAAAAAGAGCAACACTGGTAGACAATGACAATGGCAGCCAGCTGTGTAAAATACTTACCAAACTAATCAAGAAAGAATATGCGTATATATACTGGCATTCAATGGTATCCGATCCAAAGCACGAATTTCTCTCTCTTGCTATAAATGACAGTCAAAGTCTGTAAATCTGCAGGTCGAGGCTTGCGTGTTTGTCTACTGAATTATAAAAAATTATACAAACTGTTTCAGAGTCTCTCTCTATCTGTCAGTTGGTGGGCCAGTTAGCTGGCTAACGTTTTCATTAGCCAGAATTAACGTTGATGGCTGGAACACCCACCAATTGGCTAAGTTTAAGGCGACGTCACTTTAAAGACGGTTGGCATAAATGTACATAAATATGAGTATCTAATTACACGAGCATAAGTAGTTTTCACATTTTATTGTCGATAAATTTTAAGCAAGTTCATTAAACTCATTCGCTGCTAATAATTAAGATGAATCAGCCAACAATTAGCCTCAGTCTTTGCTTTTGTCTTTACATTTTGGTTTTTCTTTGGATTTGGGTTTCAATTAGAGTTGGACTTGGAGATTGAGTTAGAGGCGTTTGAGGCATGTGGGCATCGCCTTTTAATTGTCACCCCGCTTTCGCGCATTTTGCACTCACGGGAATGAAGTTGTCATCGTCATTGGCGACTTATGCAATGCTAACAATCTCGTTCCGTCTTGTTTGTTCGCCTGACTTGTCTCGTCTCGTCTCGTCTTGGTTATTTCTGAGTAATGAGCTACACTCGATTGGGGTCAGCGACGGATGCCATATAATTATACGACAGACTCTGACTTTCATTGAAAGTAAAATATTTGTAGAGCAGACGAAAGGAAATGCAACGAAAGGAAAACAAATAGCGTTAAATCTACAATATCAGAGCCGCAGCAGCAGCAACTTTTTTAAGGCAGCAAATTAAATATTTGCTCTCGATAAGTCCAAGATTTCTTACATCAAAAGGCATCTTTAATTTAAAATTCAAAATTTAAATTTATTAAAAGCAGGGATTAAAACCGATTGAAATTTAAAACCGTAACCGAAAAAAAAAAAATTTTTATTTGACCGAAAAATTAAAACCGAAACTCAGTAAACCGAAATAACAGTTGCATTGGGGTTAATTTCGGTTTTTATACATAAAAAAAAATGAAATTTTTCATTTTTATATTTTATTTTTAATTTTGATTTTTTATTTCAAATTTCTAATGTTTAATTTTACATTTTTAATTGTGAAGTTCATGATCGAATTTTCATAGCGCAAATAAAATAAATTTGTTAAATGAAATATTATAATTTTTAAAACGTAACTTAAACTACATATTTATAACTGAAGAATATGTGAAATAAATGTGTGAATGAATCATTAGGAAAGTAATGCCGTTTTATTTATTATTAATTAATATAATTATATTTTTGCAAAAACATTTTTTTTTTAAATCGAAACCATATGTACCTGCATTTCAAAATCTTTATTAAAGGCTCTGTTTTTACTCATTTTTTTATTTGATTAAATTTAACTTATACTATTGGGTCAGCTGCTTTTATCGTCACAATAAATAAATAAATATCAGTGTAATATTTCTCCCGTTTGCATTTTATGGACATAAGAACTCATAAAATTTTTGATTAATCTGAATTTAATTTTAATTTTTAATTTGGAGCTGATAAAACACTGGGTATTTCTTAGTTAAGCAGCCAAGTGCTCGACTTCAGTTTGTGTATATATTTAGTTTATTTATCTATTTATTTGTGAAAGTGCCAAGTGACCAGAGGAAAAAGGTTAAACTGGGTACTGCACTCAATTGAATTGGCTCTGGGCTCTGATCACCATCGAATTTTGGCTGCTACTATGTATTAAGTTAAGCTGCAACTGAAACTGAAACTGAAACCGAAACTGGCCACCGGAAAGTTGTGATTCAAGCCAAACAATTATTTGATGGTGTATTACTGCGAAAGAGAGAAAAATATCATAAGCGAATATAATATAATTTTGAGATTTAGGAGCACTCATCGAATGGATTTCTCTCTTACATATATACACACATACATATGTACATATATTCACAGTAGTCACTTTCACACCTCCTACACATCAGGTACTATCAAAGATTTGCGCACTATATCCCAATTACTTTATACCCGCACTATAAAACCACACAAAACTTTCCAATTTTCTGACAATTAGAGCAAACGATTGATAATTAAGCTTTATGACTTATGTTTGCTGATTTACAATTCAAGGAAATTTCAACACTTTGTCGGATGCATACGGCCTGGCAGAATTTTATTGGCTTAAGATATTTTATTGCTTAGTAACCAGTTTACTAAGCAGGAGTAAAGCAAATTTTAAGTAAAAAATGCAAGCTCTATTTTAAAAATAAATTTAGAAAATTTAAAAAATTTAAATATATATCTAGGTATATATAAATATGTGTATAATCGATTTCGTAGTCTCTTAATTTACTTAACTGCCATCTCAAAGAAGTTAACACCACTTACTTCATACAATACATATATTTTTTGAATTAACGCCCACAGTATTAAATGGATCAATTAGTCGCCGCAAATTGATGAAAGAGGAATCATTTAAAATGAAATTAATTGATCTACTCTTTTTAACTGTGGAAACCCGCACTGGCAGCAATCATTATCAATTACCAATTACCTGTTAGTTTTCTTGTTATATGCTAGAACGTGGCTTCAAAATTCTATTTAATTATTTTGAGTTCTAGCTGGTCCGACATCACGGCGACCTTGACGTTAAGGCATCATCTTGAGAACCCTTTCACGACCAGTGTCAATAAACTTAAATGCTAGTAAATCTCTACGCTAAGGAGCTCCCCCACATCTATAAGTTGTTGTTGTTGTTGTCGTTAATTTGTTATCAATGTATCTATTCCCATTTCGTTTATATTGGTGCCTGGACTGGTCATTATACGAAGTCTGTGACGCTGCAATCGTAACCGCTCATGGTCATAAAAACTGTAGATTCATCTGAAATAAGATACGATCATGCTTTAAGGGCGAATTAAATCTCTTTTAGTAGCTGGTTTATGATTCATCATTTCCATTTTGCAGATATGATTAAAATTAGCTCATATAGTTATAATTAAAATCCCAAATAATTTAAAATGCACTTCATAATTAGTAAAAAATAATAAAAATATAATATAAATATAAAAAAAAACAAAAAGTAAATTCGACGAGGATGGGATTCGAACCCACGCGTGCAGAGCACATTGGATTAGCAGTCCAACGCCTTAACCACTCGGCCACCTCGTCATGTGCTGGGGTTAGTTCTAAGTGTGTACTAGTCATCAATGCCACATGGCAACTCAGCTGACACAGCAAGCAGTTCAGGTGTCAGTAAAGCAGTGCAATACTTTTAGCTGCTGAAGCAAGCAGAGCACAATTATTTGTTCTGCAAACATTTTACGGCTATCATTTAAGTTGATTTTAAAATTTGCTTTTAGTAAATATATAAGTGATTTATAAAAGATTAAATGGCTTCAAAAATGTGCACTATGTTCACAGAGTTTGAAATTTGATCAAACATGCATTACTGCTATAATTTTGCCCGATTATTATTCCCTTTTTACTTCTTTGCTATTTGCACTGCTTGTTGTAAAATAAGGCGTGTCACAAAAGAACAACTGGATGGCGACCTCGCATACGACGAGGTGGCCGAGAGGTTAAGGCGTTGGACTGCTAATCCAATGTGCTCTGCACGCGTGGGTTCGAATCCCATCCTCGTCGAGGAAACTTTTTTAGAATTTGCTAATTTAATAAATGTCAGTATACGACAAATCATTCTTTCAATAAAAATAAAAACTCTTGAATTCATTTTTTAAGTTAAAATTATAATTTCTTTGTGATTGTTAAAAAAAAGTCAGCTTACTGCGACGAGGATGGGATTCGAACCCACGCGTGCAGAGCACATTGGATTAGCAGTCCAACGCCTTAACCACTCGGCCACCTCGTCATGTTGGCAGCCGGCGGCACAATGAGGGTTCTGAACTGAACCCTTTGAGTTTTCACTATACTCTCTCCAGGTAATGAAAAATGAATTATAAATCAGTTAAAATGACGCACACATAACATATGTAAATTGCTAAAACGAAAAAGAAGTACGTGTTCGGTTAAGTGATTGCTTTCGCTTCTACTTATCGTTTATTTGCTGTTGAAAAATGTAGTGGTGGCGCGTGGTTTGCGGCTTCTGGAGTGCAGTTTAAGAGTTTTAATTATTTGGCTAATACCCTGAACATGAAAGGTATGATAGTTTGATTACTTTGAAAATTACTGATGTGTCTTTAATAAAAACAATTTTATATGGATAGATTGAACTTATTTATTTTCAATCAATGCTGATTTGAATATTGGAAAATTTCTCCTCATATTCAAATTTGGCCAATTTTTAAAGTTTGGAAAAATTTTGGTTAAATAGCATACATATACATATACCGCATATATATAACGAACTTGTTTTTTTTTATTTTTAAGGGTATATTCACTTACGACTAGACTCGGTTAGACATTCCCGTGTTTTGTATTTATAGAATGTCTTATTTGCTTAGGCATTGAAGATCACTGATCTTAAAAGGGTTTCTTATAATTTAGGTATACAAACTTAGCTGACCCAGTTTTCATAGTTCTTCTGCGCTTGTTTTGAAATTCACCTTCTTATTATTAATGTTAAATAATAATGGTGCTCCAGTTGAGTCTGTTCAACTAGTAGATACTCTTCCGGACGGCGTTTCTTTCCAATAAATACAAACTTTTCATAAGAAAATAAACATTTAAATAAGGTTTTTTTAATGTCTAGTCTCAGTTAACTAACTAAAAGATATTATACATTAAAATATATTAATATCTAGGCGGAATTAAAAAAATGTTTCAGACCCATATAACTGGGTTTTTAAAACATTTTTTTTGGCAACGGATATTTAAAATTATTAAAATTAATTTGAATGCATTATTTTGTCTATTTTGGAGATGCAGGCGATTATTCCTAGACTAACGTAGACTATTTCAGGGTGTAAGTACTATGAGTGTCCAGTTGTCAACCGTCATCATCATTGTCAGCGGTGTTAATGAACCCTTGTGACTAATAGCTGTAAGTTGTTTATGTTTTCAATTCAGATTCCCGGTAACAACACCTATCACAACACATTGCCTTCGTTAGGAAAGTGTGCCCAAGTCTGACGATGTGCAGGCACGCACGTTTATATTTAGCATTGATACGTACTCCTCGGAGCAACTACACTGAGAAAAAACACAATGCGCTTAACATATTATTATTAGTGTTTATAAACTATCGAAATTCAATAATTCATATTAAAATAATGAAGTGTCAAATTCATTACGAATATAATAAATTGAAAGTAAAATTATCTAATTTATAATTATTTTAAACAAAGGTGTTTCATATTATTTTTTTTCAACTTTAAATAAAAATTTAATTAATTGAGGCTAATTTCAATTTAAGAATAATTTTAATTTAAGAATAAAATGCTTGAATTTAATTTAAATTTTAAATGTTTGGTTTTAATGTGGAAAATAATTCAATTTAGTATGCTTTTACCGGTTACTTATAAAAATAAGTAAAAGGGTATATTGTATTCGTTGCAATGTATGTAACAGGGAGAAGGAAGCATCTCCGACCCTATAAGGTATATGTAGTCTTGATCAGCATCAACAGCTGAGTCGATATAGCCATGCCCCTCTGTCCGTCCGTGTGAGCGCCTAGATCTCAGAGACTATAAGAGCTAGAGCAACCAAATTTGGCACACAGACTTCCCCACCCAGGTCAAGTTTGTTTCAAATTTTTGTCACGCACCTTTCCGCCTCCGTAAATCGCAAAAAACCACCACACTCACAGTTTTCAAGATATTAGGAACTTTTTACTAATTATCGTTAACTACTATTATTACCTATCATCCTACTAAATCGCAACAAGAGCGGACAAATAGAAATGTGGTAATGGCTAATTAAAGTTTTTAAAAAATATAAGTGCCTAAAAGTATGCAATAAAAAATATTTTAAATTCATTAAAATAAGTAACAGGTATCTTATAGTCGGGAGCCTTTCCCACTTGTTTTTACTTAATTTAATAGAGAGTACTATATTTTTTTTCGCTGTGTATACTACACATCCACACAAAAAGATGTCCCGATGTCCGGTGATAGTCACGTGCACAAGGACATTCCAAGGCTAATTACGTTGGCGCGTTGCCTGTTTATTGACTCTTCTGCAACATCAGCCTCGGCATCGGCATCGGCATCGGCATCTGAGGCGCGGGCTCGCTTGACTTGGATCTTGGCTTTATTATAACACCATCCGTTCATTATGGTTGCTGCAGCCTCTATGTACTCGCACTCGTACTCTCTTGCCGCAGTTTCTCGGTTCCTGTTCCAGCAGTCTCTGTGGCATGCAACGTGCGAGTATCTGGAGCTGTATCTGTAGCTGTAGCTGTATCTGTATCTTTGCATCTGCGTGGTTGTCTCCAGTTGTTGTAGTTACAGTCGCCAGTCTCCGCTTAATTAGCTATGTAATTTATTATTGCCCTAATCTCTGACGCTGGCGCCATTGCCTCTGGCATTGACAAATAAACAAATTATTTGCATTAGAATATTAATATGATCATACAAGTTGTGAAAGCCAGGAAGCGTCATCATCATCATCATCGTCATCGCGACATCGCTGCCTCTGCTTGTCTATAAAATCAACACAATTAAACGAGCCTCTCTCTTTCTCTCTCTCTCTCTTTCTCTTTATCTTTATCTCTCTTTCCCGCCCCTGTCTTCTAGCTGGTATGACTGACATTACTTAGAGTTATGCAGGCAATAAAGGTGTGTTGGCTCACTTACTATGTTCTTATTTATGTATGTCTCAGTGTTGTGAGAACAGCTTTTTTCCGTCAAATTTGGCCTTTTATAAAATTCAACTGGCGGAAAAATTTAAAGCACTGGTCTTTTGCTTTTTTCTATTTTTTTTTATAAAACTTTGGCAGTCAGATTTAAAATTTAAATTATCAAAAATATTAAAATTCGGTGTCGGCATCAATTTCTACAAAAAATAAATAAAATATTTAGGGTGCCATAGCATATTATCGATTATTGATAATGTATTGCCTCCACAATTTTATAATCAAATTTGAGAAAATATTGGAGAGAATAGGCAACTCTAAGTAAACATATTTGGGTCTGTTCCGGTTTTCGCTTTTTAGCGTTTAGATTTATGCATTTATTTAATTTGAATTTAGACTAGGTGTTAGAAAATTATCGTTTTTCGCTTTAGCGGACTTAAACTCATCAATTGAAAGTGATATCAGTCCGCTGAATATCGCAGAAATGGTATTAGAGCAGTTTAAAGAAATTGAATTCATAGAAATCTTATTAAAAGTGAAATTCGGAACAGAACTGATTAAAAACAATTTAATAATTTAGAAACCTTTGGCGATTTTTCTAGCTTCAACCCAACAAAAAGGGCTATTTTTTGCTTTAAGAGTTGGCAACACTGATACATATGTATGTGCATGCATGCACATTGATGTAATCACACAATTATGCCCAATTATGTAACTGCTTCTCGTGACTGGCGCTGATGTGGAGTTTCAGTTACAGATTACAGATTACAGATACAGGTGTTTAGACTCGGTGCTAAGCAGAATGCTTTGTGGATATCATTGACTAATGAGCGTTCTATTACCCATTGTTTCCTTATTCACGTAACCCTGCGCTTTTCCCCACTTCCTCGGTGTCATAAGCATTAAGATACATCATTGCGGGCGTACTCTTATATTTGACAGGCCCCACATTTTAGACAGTCTCTGACGGACATTCAGTCATGCAATTAGCATTTTTTATTTATTATACCCTTGCCAAGGGTATTTAGAGTTTGTCATTAAAGGTGACTGACCCGCGATTGTGGAGCACAAACGGTAAGACCTAGGCAGCTCAGATTTTCACACAACAATAGGGTAGATACCTAATTGAAATGTGTTACTTTTAATCATTAACCTTTAGTATTTTTTTTTAATTTTTATTATATTTATAATCTGACTAATGACTGAATTGCTTGGCTTTTAACTTTAAAGAATAATTGTTAATTATTTAATTTTTGACGATTTTTTAGCTTGCCTTTTGTGAGAATCGAACCTCAGTCATTCAAACTGAGAGTTCCAATTATGGCAGGTCGGCGACTCTAGCCACTGAGCCACCTAACCACCTAAATCTTTAGTATGAACATTTTTTTTTCTTGTTTTCTTCTGACTGTATAGTATTTTGGCCATATGTGGTTATTATAGGACTTTTATATCAACTGTCTTTGGAGCCATCAGTTAAATATATTATATTAAATCATACTACTATATCATATATGTAGCTGCCATAGAGTCCCTCGAAAATATAATAAAGGGCTCTGCAAGGGCATCAAATCTATGGCGTAGCCGTAGATATGTTTGCTTATTTTCTTGTTTTTCTTTAATTTGCAGTTGCATGTGCAAGTGAAAAATGCGAAGCTGCCACTTCGGCCATTGACACTTGAGGGTAATTATAAATATATTTATGTACTTGACGTATGCTAACGTATGTTGCCCGCTAGCATACGAGTATTAACCGATTTATCATTTAGGAGCAAATCTCTCGAAACGCAAACAAATCTGAAAATCAGATCAACATAATTTGAGGTGCTTTGACAATGCAAACAACAATCAACCGTCAGCAATCAACAAATAAGAGGTAGAGAGAGAGAGAGACAAGAAACGCTTTTTGCCCACTTCTGACTTTCTCTCTCTCTTTCACACACACACACAACTTAGTTCTGCAGACGCTGAGACGTCGACTTGGCCAACAGACAGTGTCGTCTTGGCCAATATAAAGCGCAGCTTCTTAACCTGCTCACACTCATTGCCAGTTTAACGCGATTGCTGTGCAGTCCAGCTGTATTACAACTTGTGATTATCTCGACGGGACTCTGATCCGATCCGATCCGATCCTGTGTCGAACTCAGAACTCTGTGCTAACTTGGCTATCAAATCAGTTCATTACTTTCGGTGCGTACAACTGTACAAAGTGTGCTTTAAATTGTGAATATAATTGTGCATGTGGCAGGAGATTTTTTATTGAAATTAAGTAATGTGCTAATAAAACCACCAGGGACTGCAAATAATGATTATTTGTCTTTTTTTGTAATCAAAAAATCATTCAATTATAGTAACTATGAGACACCGAGAAAAATACCATTATTCTTCTCTACGGCTCATTTAGCATTTTCACCATTATTAACAAATTTTCAAGTTTTATAAATTTGCTTTCAAAAAAATGTTTAATTTTACGTTATAATTTACTTCTCAACCAATAATCATTATTTTTGGATAAACAAAATAAAACTTATGTAATAATCATTATCTCATGAGTTTTATTTTTTGCTAAAAGTAAAACTCCAGTTGTAATTTCGTTGTATTTTTTAAATGGATTTTTATAATGGTTTGATTTTGTTCACTTAGAAAAAGTTGAAACTACAATTGGAGTTTTATTTATCATTAATTTTTTTTTTAACATTATTTTGTGAGCAAATTTATAAAACTTGGAATTAATCATTATTTCAAAATTTTGTTTGACAACACTTTTAATAATAACAGTCCCTGAAAACCTCACAATCTGTAATTGTGAAATTGACGAAAGTAAATAAATTCCAGTATGAATATAGCCATTGAGGAATCCTTGGACAGAGTAACGTAGAACTGGATAGATTGTTAATTTCAATTTGTTTTTAAGAAATTACTATACTAAAGTAAAATTTTGTCTAAAGAGATACTTTTGAATTTGCAAAAATAAAAAATGTATAAAAACAAAACTTAAAAATTATAATTAAACTTTGAGTTAATAATTCATACCTCTTATTTAGGTACGAGAAAAAATAAAAGAATTTTCAATTATTTATTAATGCACTTTTAAAATATTTGTAAGCCTTAAAAACAAGATTATTCTTTTTGAAGATTATTTAAAAGCTAAAACTTCAGGAATATTTTACAAATTTTGTTTTGAATAAATAATAAGTGGCCATTTGATTTTATTTTTTTTAGTTGATAAAACTTAATAAATTGAATTAGTTGTTGAATTGATAGTTTCAAATGTTTTTAATCAATATGTTCCTGGACTGAAATGAATTCTACTTTTTGCAGTTGAGCTCAGCGATGATGGCCAGTCACATGTGGATGAGCTACCTGCGTATTTTGTTGCCACTGCTGCTGCTGATCTCCCAATCAAATGCCGCCAACTTGTCGCAACTGGCCAAGAAGCAGACGCCAGCGAAGCAGCCGCTGATATCGCAATCATCGCAGCAGCAGCAGCAGCAACAGGTGAATTATGGCCAGGAGTTGGAGTTGCCGGCAGAGCAGCAGGAGCTGAAGAGCGAGGAGGACGAGGATCCGTATCAAATGATGCACGATATGAAGCAGGATTCACGTTTACCATCGGCCTCATCCTCCAACTATGCTTGGAATCCGTACGCAGCCGTCAATCCGCCAATTAATCCCAATCCTTATGAGAGTCTACCTTCAACGGGAGTTGGAGCTGGAATGCCCATGGCCAAGATGCTGCCATTTATTGGCTATGCCCAGCCAGTACTGATACCCTTTCCCCTCTATATAGCACCCGATATGTTTTATCCTTCGTATCCGGGTGCCGTGTCCGTGTCGGGGGCAAATGATCTGGAGGATGTGGTCATGTCACGGGCAGCCGGCGACCGTCGACCCCTTTCCCCCCATTCCCCTCATTCGTCCCGCAACTCGCCCATATACTACGTCCGCCTGCCGCCCACTCCGTACATGTTTGTGCCCACGAATCTGGCGCCTGGTCCATTTGGCAGCAGCTTCTCGCCGTTGCTCACTTACCAGCCGATGCCAACGTTCTCCACCTTTGGCTCTGTGTTCAATCTACCCGTTAACTTTCTGGCCAATGGCAAACCCTCAAGCGTTTATCAAATGAACGAGATGGCCTCGTTTCCAACGGCGTCTCTAGGCGCCAATAGCTTCAATCTGCGTCCGCCCACTCCCAGCAATCCCTACAGACCCATGTCGCCGCCGCCTCCGAATCCCACTGGGGCCTATGGACACAATTTTGGACTTTCAACGTTGCCCGCTCCGCAGCAGGACTCCAAGCTGACCTCTCTCAAGCGTCCATTTGTGTTCAACGGCCGTCCGGAGGACATCTACATACTGCCCAATAATCTCTACAACTACAATGAGCCCGCCTACTACTAATAACACGAGCTCTAACTGGCCAAGACTCTCACTACAAGTATTATTTGAACGCATTTAAATAAATTATAATAAACTATTAGTAATCACAAAAAAAAAAAGATCGCATTAATTTATTTTGAGCAGGGATTAAAACCGAAACAAATACTCGTATCGGTTTCAGTTACGGTTTCCGTTATGTTCGCATTTAGGTTATCGGTTATCGGTATACGCAAAATCTTTGAATAAAGGTTTCTCAAAGGTGAACCGGTTTTTGCATGTTTCGGTTTTGAAATACCGGTCTGGTTTCGGTTCACAAAAATTTTTTTTTTTGCAAAAATAAAAACAAGGCATTACTTTCTCAATGTTTCATTCACACATCTATTTCACTAATTTTTGAGTTTGATGTAATATAATAGCGCTTATTCAGTGCTATAAAAAATTCGATCACAATATCACAAATATAAATTCAAATTAAAATGAGAAAAAATTTAAATTAAAATTATGTACGAAAAATCAAAATTAAGCCTAATAAATGAAACTGTTACTAAACGGTTATTTCGGTTTACAGAGTTTCGGTTTTAAGGTTTCGGTCAAAAGAAAATTGTGTTTTTCGGTTACGGTTTCAGTTACGGTTTTGAATTTCAATTTGGGGTTTTAATCCCTGATTTTGAGACAGTTGGAAATTTCAATAATAAGCTGAAGTATAAATTTTCCTTATATTCGAAACTTCTATATCGTTGAGTTAATTTATTTCTTTATTTTAAAAGTTTTTCTAAAACCCAATCGAAAAATTAACGCCAAGTTTTTTTTGTAAGAAAACTAATTTTAAAATGATTCAAAAACAAACTTGATTAGGAAATTTTAAAAGTAAAGTGTGTTGAAAAACACTAAATTCGATTTTGATATGTCCAGTCAACTCTAAATCGAATATGAATGCAATATTCCATCTTCTTTAGAATTGTTTTTGTGTTCATAAAAAATATATAGTATAAATTAAGCTTTTAAAGCCACTTTCAAATAAAATAGTTATGTATATTATAATTAATACATATTAAATTGTATTTTCGAAACTTAATCGCCAATCATTGCAACTTTTTTCTTCATTTTCTCAATATAATTGGCGTCACCAAGAAATTTGCTGTCACCAATGAGCTGACCGGTTTTCAAATTGAACTCATAAACAATGGGCACACAATTTGGCACATTCACTTTCAGAATTTCATCATTACACAGACCTAGATTTATAATCATAATAATACTGAGTGAGTTTAAAAAAGTAATAGAATTCTATCCACCTTCTATGTGCTTTACAAGAGCTCGAGCGACAGTTCCATGGGCGACAATCAAAATGCGTTTGCCGTTGAGGAGCTCTTTATTGATCTGTTCCCAGATCGGTTTCACACGATCCACACACTGGCCAACAGATTCCGAGTATGGAAAGTGACCAGCTGGCACGTCTTTAAAGGCGAGGTTGTTCAAGATCTCGTAGTAGTAGTTGTTCGAGGGCTCGATTGGGGGCGGTGCCTCATCGTAGCTCCGTCGCCAGGCCTGGACCTGTTCCTCGCCATAAACATTGGCCACCTGCCGTTTGTTGGCACCAGTCAAATTGCCGTAATGCCGCTCATTGAGACGCCAGTCCAAAATCACTGGCAGAAATGAGCACTTCATTTCGGACAAGATCACATCCGCACTTTGCCGGGAGCGACCCAAGGCTGAGCAATAGACTTTGTCAAAGTCCAACTTGGCTTCCATCAACTTGGCTGCGGCAATACTGCGCGATTGTTCCCGGCCTGTTGTATATGTAGATCGAGATTTGTATCAGTACACTCAGAGAAAAATACTCCAACTATCTTCTTTTTATGGAAAAAGAAAAATAATAGATAATTATAATACAAACACAATTACTAAAGTAATTGCCAGAAATCGCTTTCGCTGGAATTTGACTTAAATTTATATGAAAATTCAAGCGAAAGCGATTTCTGTGGCACCCCTGATAAATAGACTTTAGGAAACATTTTCATAATTTTAAGAAGTTATTGTAGCGAACATATTTATTATTGTCAGTATTTAAAACAAGCGGGAAATCCTAAAGTCGAGCTCCCGACTTTAGGATACCCGTTACTTATTTACACAAATTTTAAATATTTCTTATTGCATGCTTTTAGGCACTTACATTGCCTGAAACTTAACCTAGCCATTACCACCTTTCTATTTGTCCGATCTTGTTTCGATTTAGTAGGATGATAGGTGAGATGATAGAAGTTAACTTTAGTTAGTAAAAAATCTTAATACCTTGAAAACTTTTGATATTTTTAAGAAGTTATTGCAGCGAAAATATTTCTTGCTGATTGTTTAAAAAAAAGTATTCCAATTTAAAGAAAAAAATTAATATTTTAAAGGGGAGAAAATGTTTTTTTTTGTTTTTTCGAGTGTAAGTAGCTATTGTTGTTGTCATTGTTATCATTATCATAAGCTTACCATCCTGACTGAGTGGCGCGTCATGCCAACCACAAAACAGATTTTTCAAATTGAACTCACTCTCGCCATGCCGCACGAGTACAAGACGATTTGTTTTTGTAAAGGCATTCGAACTGAAATGAAAACAGGTTTCATTATAATTATTTTATCTTGATTTGTGTCAGTCAAATAATTTTTCAAATTAATTTTGATTTGTAAATGTGTTTGAGAATACTTGTTGCCAATTTAAAACAATTCAAATCAAGTTCACGTGAGCTACAGAAATCTTTTCAACTTGAATTTGACATGAATTTCTATGAAAATAATGTCAAATTCAAGCGGAAACGATTTCTGTGGCACCCCTAATATTATAATTTTATTATAATTATAATTATCTTAATAAATAATATAAAACTTACTAACTCACTAACTCTTTCTCTGATTAATTCACTGTCTGATTTATTGGCTGACAATTGCGGAGCCCAAACGATAAGAGCTAGAAGCCTAAAATATACTCTAGTTTATCCTCAAATGAAAAAATAATAACTAAGAATTCGTTGCCTATCTAATTTCAGCATTATCCTCTCTATAAGTGTTAATATTAAGATTATACATATATGGTACTGAACATTGACTTGATATCGGATAATACGTTACAGTTTGCCTCTTAGAAACTTGAGCATGCTATGAAGCCGATTCCTCCCGGTATATGCCTTTAATTTATTCATTTGTTGCGATGAGGTCTATCAGCATATCGGTGTCATATGAATTTGTTGCCCCTTGATTCCTATTGAATGCAATGTTTTTGGTTATAGTCTAATATTTTTATTGACGCAAAATTAAATACTTGAATTTTGTTGTTTGCAGCCAACTGAGAGTAACAAAATGTTTAAATGATATTATGAATCATAAATATTATAAATCAGCAGAATTGAAATTGTTTAGTAGAACTGCTAAGCAAATGCAACAAATTTATAATCAAAATTATTTTCAAGAAGTGCAGTGGCAATTGCAATTACACAATTTAGTTTATTTAGACAAAATTGAAAGTGCCTTGTCTCTGCAAGAGTTCAAAGTAAACAGCATTCGCTTGCAATGCTTTAAATCTTATTATACCCTTACTTCTACTCGTATGCATTCTCTGTATTCTAAAACTTACGCTCTTTTTTAATTTTTGTTATATAATATTTAAATTAGTAGTACTGAACTGAAATTTATATTAATTTAACTTCTTATTGAATTTGTGATCAAATTCTTGTATGTAAGCATTTAAGGGGGCAGTCAAAAGTTTTAGTATCAATTTGAAAAACATTGAATTATCTCTGATCTGTCACAATTATATTATAATTGTAACTGATTTTGTTGTTTCAATTAATTTGTGAGATATCAGTTTTAGTCTCTTAATTTTTCACAAGCCCTAAAAATTGAGTAGCTGTCGCAGCGATGCAGAGACGATGACGACGACGATGACGACGACGATGACGACGACGATGACGATGACAATGAAGAAGTCTGAGGGCCGTCACAGTCACCGTCTGAATCTAAATCTGCGTCTGCGTTTCCGTATAAAGGTCTTAGCTGGCTTTGAGCATGGCTCAGTCTTCAGAGCAGCTTTGTCACTAGTGCGTGGACTCCAATAATTGTGAATTGCGAATTGTGAACTTTTGTGCGTGGCTTGTGAAAAATGCATTTTCCGGCAATTGAAGATTTTTACAAGCGTTTGCTATTCCTACTGCCGTTTGCAACTGGTAGGTATTACTTATGATTGATGTCTGCATCCACAAATCAACCAAGTGTGTCCAAAGAATATGTGCGATTGTCAATATCGAGTAATATTAAAAATCAATGCCATATACAGAGACTGACAGCTTGCTTGACCGCTGGATTTTATTACCAAGATTTTATATATATTAAAAAAATAAGAAAACTTTGCTTAAATTTAGGCATTTATTTTTAAATTTCCGTTTAAATTTTATTTATATCTCTGTGTTATGAAAAGTTAAATTTACTTAAAATTTGCAACATGTAAATTTAGTGGGTCTTATAAATTTAGAGGCGCTGTATACGTCTGCAAATATATGTACATAAATCATACGTACACTCATGGACAAAATAATAGGTGCACTCGTTCTTTAACCCTCTAATGCTTAACCCTGCCTTTAGGCGGGGTAAAAAAAAAATGTCAGTTCAGACTTTAAAATTAATATAATTATATTATATTTATAATTTAAAGTATTACGCTACAAAATTTAATGAAAAACTAAATATTCTACCAGCCTGTCTTTCTTTTACTGCTCTACGATGTGATTTACAATGAATTTTCTATATCTGAAAATTAGTGATTGCTAAAATTTCTTGTTTTGCGTGGGCATTAGAGGGTTAACTATAACAGCAATTGTAAGTCAAGTCTTCAAATTTAAAAAAATATATTTGCAAAGGTCATCAAAAATTCCGTTTGAATGATGCATAACTTTCCTTAACCCATTAAGTACCCATTGAAATATTCGAATTTAAAAAAAAGTGAACTTTCAAAACTTTTTTCCTCGTTTGCTGTTTAATGAGATTTACTATCTGAAACGGTATATGCCCAGTGATTTTATTTTAGAGGGGAGGTTTATGAGCCATCCCTAATCTTGCCTCTCATGTCACACTCAGCGCCCATAAAACTGTCGAATTGATGGGAGAGTAGAGTAGAGCACACGCATCATCTAATGGATAATGGATAGTAAACAAAACCAAGACGCTTGTAAATAATAATAACACCAATTAAAATTGCATGCACAAATGGCTTACGGAAAACTATAAAAAGATGTCACTGTAATTGTTTATTGTTTACTCTGAGTTTTGTTATATAAGTTGGCGAATTGTCCACATTGGACAATTATAGTTGACTTAGGTCCCTCTATTTGGGCCACGTTTTGGGAATTGAGTCAAAACATTTAGGTACTCGTATTGCGAATTTTAAATTGAAATTGCCAAACAATGAGTAGTCGTAATAATTTTTATCATTTAACATTTATCATTTTGAGTTTCTTCTGTCTTAATAAGATGACAATTATTATTTTCCCAACTCTCACTTTTTTCCCACTTAGACTTTCCAGCGGATAATCGTCGCTTTAGCTACGATGCACCAATGCAATGGCAGTACATTTATCCGCAATGTGGAGGCCCCGATCAGTCGCCTATATCACTCAATGCCCACAAAGTAATTCCCATCGGTCTGCCGCCGTTGCATTTCGGACTCTACGATGAACCCTTCGATGATTTATTAGTTCTGCGCAATAACGGACATACAGGCATGTCAAACAGCATTCAAATTTGAAAACATTTTTATTTTATTGGATTTATCTTTAAATCTTTAGTTGAGTTCAGTGTGCCCACGACAGTGTATGGAGAACGTCCCTATTTAACTGGCGGACTTTTGGGTGACTTTTATGAAGCCATGGCTGTACACTTCCATTGGGGCTCCTCGAAACAAAAGGGATCGGAGCATTTGCTCAATGGTCGTCGCTACGATCTGGAAATGCATATAGTTCATCGAAACACAAAATATCAAACTGACGAAGAGGCCAGAAGTCAAACTGACGGCCTTGCTGTACTAGCTGTACTCTTCAAGGTGGTTCGCGTAAGTCTCTCAATCAAGTACAACTACAAATCGCTCACGACTGTCATTACTCGAAACGCACAAAAAAAGAAAATTACACGATTTTTTATTAAATCATCCTACATGTGTTCGAATTCTACTACTTTTTATCTAAAAATCTAAACTTTAGAATTATTGTTTTAAAAAAAATCAATGCAACTTGGTTTCGAAAGTTTTCTTAAATCAAGTACGAAATACTTGATTTAGAATGAGTTTTCAATTTCTTTTCCGCTGACATTTTGATTATTGACTGATTTTTTCAGTGAGATTAAATCCTTTAGGCTTTTTTGTCAACTTTGTCTTTTTATTCGGTTTGATAACTACTGAAAAGAGAATTTGACGTTTTATATATAGAAATTAATATCAAATTTAAAATTATATGTTAATTAAAATTTATATGTTAATGGAAAAAGCAGCCTTAACCATAATTAGGGTATTCAGAAACTCTGATATTTGTGTTATTTTATAAAGTGATATATTTTGTAATGACAACAAACACACAGAAAAATATTTTTTATGACGAATTTTGTATACATACCACAGCAAGGTGAATTTACTATATACTCTATATAGTAAATCCACCTTGATAATATGAATAATAATAATACATCTTGAATAAATTCATCTTGAGCGAGGTGAACAAAAATTTGTCCCCTCAACACATCGGACGACGTCACCTTTATAATAAATCGACCTTGCCCCAGGGCATTTTTGTATATAAAATATCAGAATTATCAAAGTTTCTAAAAACCTTAAATATCTTGAATTCATATTTAATTCAAAAATTCATTTAGATTTCATGCTAATATCAAGAATTTTAAACTTGAATAAGTTAGTTTTTCCGTGTACTAAAGAGAAAACTTTAAATGCGTTTTCTCGAAATGCCATTTTTTGAGGTTTGACAGTCTTGCCACTAATGAGCGATATTATGTACATACAATATAATATAATTTTGAGAGTTTACGAAAAAAAGAAATAAGTGTTGAAACGATTGCAGTCAAATTATGCACATTATCAGCCTGGGCTCAACGAGATCTTGGGATCCCTGCTCCATCTGGGTGACTTCAACAGCAGTTACACGCCAGCTGCTTTCCTCACACTTGGATCGCTGCTTGGTCACTTGGACAGGGGCAATTTCTACGCCTACAACGGATCCCTGACAACGCCGCCCTGTTCGCCGGCAGTGCTCTGGCATGTGTTCGCCGAGGTATTGCCCATTTCGCATCTGGAACTGCCCAAGTTTTGGCAATTGCGGGACCGTCGAGGTCGACCACTGATCAATAACTTTCGACCGCTGCAATCCCTAGAGAGGCGACAAGTATTCCAACGGCGTCCTCTGGAGGAGTACATTTGGGCGTAGCCAATTATTTATTTAGTTATTTAATTACCTTCAAAAAATGTTAAATTAACAAAATATTTATATTACAAAAACAAGTACAAGTACAAAGATAGGGGATTCCCCCTTTTTTTAAAATCGATATTTTGAGGCAAAAAACTATCTGAACGAGATTAATACAAATTAAAAATTTCGAATTTTCGGAAAAGACAAAGGGAATTCTTTAGAAAAAAAATCGATTTTTTTAAATTTAAACTTAATTTAATTAAATCCAAGATCAAAATGACTTTCCGCTTGAAAATCGGATCAGTTAAAGAAGTTATGAAAGTCGAAAGTTGGTCCGATTTTTGAACTGGCAGATTTACAAGCTCAAATTTTTGTTTATAGAGATATGATTCTTTTTAAATGATAGGATTTGAATACATGTAAAAATAAAAATAAAATTTAAGCTAATTTATGTTTGTAACGACTTTATTATGGGCAAAATTACGGTTTTAATAGGAATGGGTCAAAGTAGCTCGAATGATTGAAAGTTAGTTGCTGCCTGTTCGTTCTTAGCTATTTGCTGTAGCGCGTGAAGAAGGCAGCAAATAGTCCCACCTCGACGGCCAAAACGGAGGAGCGCATGACGGACGAAGGCAATCGCACCACTGGCCGCGGCAACTTGGCCACGTTGCTGGCCGAGACCGAGACCTGCTTGGCCCGATTATATGCCACTGGGACCCGACGGGACATCGGCAGCGTGGCGTGACGCATTAGATCGGGAGGAGGACGATAGTTGACAGTGTGATACTCGTGATCGCGCACATCGAAGGGGGGACGTGGAATACGGACACGGGGATTGATCGGTGGATGGAACGACGGCCTGACTACAGTCCTCTTTCGCATTCGCCGCTCGCTCTCATTGGCATTCGCAATGTCTGTCGACTCGGGAAGTATGTTCATCTGATCTATATAGGGATTACTGCCTTTATAGTTCACCTTGGTTTGTCCGCGAGTCATCAAAGTACTCAGCTGTTTGTTTAAGTCCCCCTCAGCGTCAGTCTCAGTCTCAGTATTCAGCTCGGTCTTCAGCTCGGTCTTCAGCTCGGGCTTCAGCTCGGTCTTCAGCTCGGGCTTCAGTTCGTACTTCTCGTCTACAAATTCTTCCAGTTCCATGAGCTCTCTTTCATGTGAGGACCTGATTTTCGCATACTCATCGAGTATCGCTTTATACGACGTTTCCTCATCGAGTAGCATTTTGTCGGACATTGGTTTTTTCATCGTCGTGTTCAGTAAGTCCTCTTCTGCCACTTCTTCGGTTTCTTCTGCATTCATCTCGGAAACTATTTGAGATGAGGTTGGTTTCATTCCTATATTCTTCCGGTAATCGTCCTGTACAATTTCTTTGGCTTCTTCTGCATTCAACTCGGAAACTATTCGAGCTGAGGTTGGATTTTTTATCATTTCCTTCTTGTAATCCTCTTGTGCGATTTCTTCAGTATTGAATTTTTTCTTATAATCTTCTTGCGATATTTCATCGGTTTCTTCAGCATTTAGTTCGGAAACTGTCTTCGTCTTCTTGAAATCCTTTTGTGAAATCTGTTCGGATTCTTCAGAATGTAATTCAGAAATTGTTGGCTCTGGCGTTGATTTGTTTTTGAAATTTTTTCGTGAAATCTCTTCGGTTTCTGCAGCATTTAGTTCGGAATCTGGTTTCTTTTGCTTGAAATCCTTTTGTGAGTTCTGTTCGGACTCTTCAGAATGTAATTCAGAAATTGTTGGCTCTGGCGTTGTTTTGGCTTTAAAATTTTTTCGAGAAACCTCTTCGGTTTTTTCAGCATTTAGTTCGAAAACTATTTGCTTCTTCTTGTAATCCTTTTGTGAAATCTCTTCGGGTTCTTCTGAATGCCATTCGGAAATTGTTGGTTCTTGGCGTTGTTTTGCTTTTGAAATCCATTCGTGAAATCTCTTTGGTAATTTCAGCATTTAGTTCAGAAACTATTTCTTCCAAAGCTGGACTATCTATTTTTTTATGCTTAAAGTTCTTCTTTTGTGGCATTGCTTCGGTTTCCTCGGCATTTGAATCGGAAATAATTTGATCGGCCTTTGTTTTTTCTATTTGTGCTCCAGTAAATTGAGAATTGGATGCAGAGGTCGAATTTGATTCCTTATCCAGAGAATCTAGTGACAGAGAGGGAACAGAAGAAGAAAGAGAAGCCGAGGCATATTTTTGATTGGTGATCGTCTTTTAAAGCTTTCTCCTCGTTTTTTTTCCTTCGTAAGGTTAATCTCGACTTTTTCTTCGGCACTTCAGTCTTATTCTCGTCGAATATTGGAGGAGCCTGATAGCTGTGCCTCACAGGATCTTGATCTTGGCTTTCAGTTAAAACTGTTTTCCGTTTTGATCGCTGCTCTGAATTGTCATTGTCGAGCAACCAATCCCATTCTGGTCCTGGTTCGCCATCATTTTTGGCATGATAAAACCGCAGGTTGGGATCTTCAAGGCCATGGGCTTGATTCTTTTTTTGGGCCAGGCCCGACGACTGTTGATCGTCAATCAGTTTGGGTTTTCCTTCAGTTCCCTCATCAGCTCTGCGATTTTCATTGGTAAGTATTTTATCAAAATCGTTTTGGCTTTCATTAGAAAGTATTCTATCAAAATCGCTTTGGCTTTCAATAGCATTGGTTTTATCCATTTCCTTTTTCAAACCGTTTACTCTTAATAATTTATGATGACGATCTTCGGTTAACACTTGAGGTTTCTCGTCATTTAACTCATGATCGTCTTGATCTAGAACTTCTTGCTGGTCATGCCGCATTTTCGAGTCATTATCCTGTAGAATCGCTTCTTCGACCTCCAGTTTTTGGTCCCTTTCCACATTGGATTGATCATTATAAATATGTTTCATTTTAGGAGTTTTGTTTATATTAAGCTCTTCTGGCTCTAATAGCGACTCTTGCATTTCTGCCTTTTTGGGAAATTCAAGCCAAAACTTTGGATCTTCTAATTTGGAACAAGACAAATTCGAATCTTTCTTAGCCTCGATGTTGTTAAAGTTATCGGAGAGTTCTGCTTCCATCACAAGATTCTTGATTAAAGTCGCTTGCTTATCTAGAAACTCCCGTGCCATTTTTAGCTTCTTCTGATCCTCAAGGCCAGCTTGATCCAAATCACTGCCACGCAGTTCCAACCGAGGATCATCTATATTCTCTTGATTATTAAATTCAAGCGATTCTGTAGATTTCTTGGCGCTACTTTCAGAGACAGTTGAAAGAGTATTCTTCAAATCCTCTTTGGGCAACTGATCATCCTGGCTGTGATCCAAGCGATAGGAATTATCTGTCATTGAGTATTGCAAGGGAACAAAGTCGGCTTTATTATCCTTATTTTCTAAGTTTCTGCTGTCGTTTGACTCTTTTTTGGGTCGTACTACTTTAAGATAATCGACCGTGTAACCGCCTTGATTAATGGGAAAAACGTTTTCATTTGATTGAACCAACTTGCTAGTGTCCTTAGTGTCCTGAATTTCCCTAACTTCCTGTTCTTGATTTAGTTCTTCCTTAGTTCTTATCATATCTATAAGCTTCATTATATGGGGATCATCACCAAGTGGTCGCATGCTATATTCAGAATCCTTGTCATAGAGTACTTCCTCCCTTGCATTTACATTGATTTTTGATTTTTTACCTGGAATTTCTTCCAATGGTTCAGAATCGACAGGTTTGGCATCTAAAAGTGAAGCTGATTTCCCAACTTGTTGTTTTTCTGATGATTGATTCCTCTCTTTATTTATAGTAGATTTTTTATCTTTGGACTTTTGATCGTCATTTGTAACTTTAACTCGGACCTTTAGTGCTTTAAATTTCTCATTATAGGGCCGCACATGCCGCTCGATAATGTTGGTCAGACCGACTAGAGGCGATGGTTTTCCATCATCCGATTTATTTGTACCCGATCCCGACATTTCTTCGGGTTGTCCCCCTTTTGCTGATAAGAATTTACTGCTGTCTTTGTCTTTCGGCAACTCAAATTCGGAAATTAAATTGGGAGAGCCGACAGCATTACATATATTTTGATTTGATTCCAGCTCTTGTTGAATCCACGAGGCTTTGCCCTCGTTATCTGTTATCGGATCTGTTGTCGGATTTGTCGTAATGTCCTTAAGCTTGAGATAGATTTCTGGTTTATCACCAGCCGATTCAATTTCAAAAGAATACTCGACCTTGCCATCGTTGGAATTGGGATCATCTATAGCGGCGATTGCTGTCATGCTTGATTTTTGGCACTGCTCTAAAAACTCGTTTAATTCCATGTTGGTATTTGGAATTTTAAAATATTGCTGAAATGGCTCCAGAAACTCCTCCTCCTTCTCATTAAAGCAATTAAATGGATTTGCATGCCTAGAAATTAAATTATCCAACGAGATAGATCTATGCTCAGGAACTGTATCATCCAAGTTCTCAAGAACACTGTCTGTGTCGGAAGTGGGCATCGTATACTCTTCTTTTTGCAGTCGAGTAATGGAGCAATTGCTAGTGAGGCATACAAATTAATATTATGTTCCTCATAGGAAATACAAATATTTTTTATTGAATTAACAAAAGCAAATATACAAAATAAAGTGCGAATAAACCAAAATAAAGATGGTAAAATTAAAAAGGACATTAAAAAATTCAAAGAAATCAAAATATGAATGGAAAAATGGAAGCATAATTAAGAAATTCTATTAGGACATACAATCAAAGTATACAAATTGTAAGAAAAAATAATTCTATATAATTCAAAATAAATTATAAGCCAACAAAATTTTGTCTGCTTCCGTATTAATAGTATTTCTTCAACTCAACCAAAATTTGAAACCGTAGCAGGAAATTTTTATTTAAAGTACATATGGTACATTCGGATATTTCGTTTATCCGATGTTTTTTATTCATCTAATTTTAATTTCTTAATAATACTTCTTATTTTGCTTTCTCATTTTTGTTATACTGTTTTTTTTTTTTAAATTAAGGTATTCTGAGAAATTATAGCTACCTTAAATCCGGGTGATTACGCAGGGTATCCAAAATGGCATCTGGAGGCACCTCATTCTGGCAGATTCGATGTAAGATCGTGAACAGTGGGTACCTTTGAATTGATGAATTAGATTAATGTCTTCTTTTATTCTAGGGCAGCGTTGGGCACGAAATCTGAGCTCGTTAGCAGCCGCTGGCTCCCGGAGCCATTGCGTGCCCACCGCTGCTCTAGGGCATTTTACTTACTCATTTTGCAGATTTGCCCTTTCCAAGTAAGCGTGAATCTCGCCAGCAATTACGGGCCCAAGCAACTTGCGACCATTTAAAAGATTTGCTTCGATTTCTTGTACTGTTTTCCGCGTAGTAACAAAGCTTTTGGCAAAAGTTACGTTTTTATCAGCTGCAAAATATAGCATTTATATAATAAAAATTTTAAGCAAACATTTTAATATGATATTTTAGTCAAACTTTCTTAAAATTTTCGAATATTCAAAGGAATTTATACAAACCGTAGGAGGAAGCCACTGAGTTTGCTACGCCGCAACTTTCGAAAAATGTAGATAGCTTGGTGGTTGGATTAAAAGCCTTAATGAATCGCATCATTTCCTTTAAGCCCAAATGAAGGCAGGCGACCCGAGCATTGTCTCCCAGTCGCAAGCCGTCAATAAAGCCAGCACTTAAAGCAACCAAGTCCTTTAGGGTATTACACAGTTCGACACCATCGACATCATCGATGCTGAACACTTTGCAGTTCTCAGTCTGGAACAGATTTGTCAATTGCTGAGCATGTGCCTCATTGTTGCACCCAATTGTTATTTCGCACAATTTTCCCTGTGCCATTTCCATGGCACTGTTAGCACTCATCACCGAGTAGCATGGAATTTTCAACTGGTTGGATATGGCATGCGAATATAGATCGATTTCACCATCCCTAATATGATCAAGTCCTTTAATCAACGACACTGCATAGGCACTACTTTTCATCTTTCCCGCTAATATATTACAGTATGGCTTTAAAAAGCTATGCGATGTGGCAAATATCAAAATATCAGCTTCCTTGGCAGCTTCGACAAGATCATTGACAGCAATCTATAAAAAACAAAATCAATTTAAATTAACGAATTCTTCATAAATTTGGTTATTTTTCTTATTGTGAAGAAGTCAGAATTTTTATTTATTTTTAAATATCCCAGATACAGATCAAGTATATCGATTATTACCGAAACTTCAATAAATCGCATTGAGGGACATACAAATTTTCTATGAACACACAAAAGAACTCACCAGATTTTCGTCTAGCTTTATTCCTGGCAGATATTTAATATTCTCATGACGCTCGTTCATCACCTCAGAGAGGTAATTGCTTCTGACGAGCTCATCGTACACATAAATGTGCACTCTTTTATCGAATTCACCATTGAGTACGTTTTTACAAACGGCAGTCGAAATTGCAGAGCCCCTACATACAAAATAGACAGATACACGTCACAGATTCATATTGAAATTCAACTTGTGACGAATGTTACGACTCACCAGCTTTCTGCGCCAATTATGCACACCTTTGGTTTCTTTGCCATCTCGTCGTTACATATGTTTTCTTTCTGTATGATTTTTACCCAAAACCAATAACCAAAAGTTAAAGCGAAACGTTTGTTTTTTAAATTTTATATTGAAAAATTTTTTGGAATTTATTTGAAAATTTTGCTCTACGAAATGGGATGAAACATACTACTGTTTTGATGTATTGAAACCAAATAATAACGACAGACATTTCGTAGACAGCTTTCTTATTTATTTATTTAGAACAGTTGACCAAAAGTACTTTTAAAAATTAGAATAAAATTAAGTAACTTAATATTGATATTAAAACAACATGAATTATATTTAATTTAAATTAAAAATATAAAAAATAAATTAAAAATCATACATATGTGTAAAAATTCATGTGTACGGCTGAAATTCGTAGACAATGCCAGATGAAGTATCCTCGTTCTCACTCACTCTCACTGTTTTAACGATCTGTTGCTTTTGCTGCTGCTGTTGTTGTTGTTTCTCTCTCTCCCGCTGTGCTTCCTCTTCTGAAATAGCGCGTAGCTCAAATTCTGTAATTATTTGAGAAATGCGACTTTTGGCCTCAGCTGCTAATTTAGGCGGCAAGCTCTTTATGCTGATGCAAGCACTTTCGAAAAACAAATCATAACTGTCGCGTTGCTGAATTTGCTGCACTTTGGGTGCGCCAGAATTCGATGATGATGGGCCCTTCTGGGATGTCGGATGAGACTCCTCTCTAGCTGAGAGACCTTGAAAATAGGCATTCAATAAGGCGCGATCTCGAGTTATGCTCTGCAAGAGCTCCTCACGATTCCGACGTGGTCTGGAATATGTCTTCATACCAAAGCGTTTTATGGACAGTTTTTAGGGGTGGATGGCAAAGTGTAAGAGCAATGATCGTTCTATGTCATTTATTATTCGAGTCTGCAATTAATTAAAGTTTAAGTTTAAAGTTTTCAATCGCTTACAGATTCCTTACAAATTAAATTACTTACAGAGCTCCGAAATACACAGATACCACATAAAACGCGAAAACAAATTAATTCTTTTTGTATTTTGTTTGTTTTCTGTTTACAGAATTCTCAACAGAACATTTACATTACTAAACATATGTGTGCACATATGCTTTTACATTCCATACACTTAACATTGTTTTCAAATGTTACTAACAGTGAGCACGAAAATTTTGCTGCCTTCATAATATAAAAAATTTTATATACTAATTAAATATTGAAATATTATTCTTTGTCTTATTTGTATAAATTTTCCCGCCAAGGTCCTTACTACACATTTTCCGTTTTGTGTGCTTTACATACTGACTGGTGAGTACCAAGTAAAATATAAATATAATCCTGTCACCGTTAAAGGGTGTCGGGTTGATTCGAACTATTCCTTTCATTATTCTATTGAACTTAAATAATAGTTGATCACAGGCTCAATTCATTTATTTTTTCTTAACGAGTTATAACAGAGTCCTATCGAAGCACAGCTGTTTTTTAACATTGCCGATTATTTATGATTATTTGCTATCGAATTGTAACAGAGTCCGAGGCAGTGCTGCCAGATTAGCTTATTTCAGGCTAGATCTAGCATATTTGCAAATAGCTTATAGCCTGAAATCTAGCATATTTTAAAGTTCATACAGCAAATTCTAGCAATGAATGTTTTTGTGAAATCAACAAAATGATAATGATACGATCGATATATGTATGTTATCTAATTTAACTTCAACAAAAACCTAATGATTTTTCTTTGCAACTTTATTTTTAGCTTATTTTTTACTCAGAATCTAGCTTATAAGGGCGCTGAACACCTGGCAACACTGGTCTGAGATAACAGAACAGAATCGAAGCACAGCTGTTTTCGAAAATGTTCGATTATCATATTAATATTTTAGCTTAATTTATTTTACTAATTTTAAGAATGTACTTTACAAAATATTTATAAAAATTTGCACTAATAAGTTAAAAGGGAATTCTAAGTCAGACCTCCGAATTGGGGATGCGGATGAGAACTGCTTAGCTGTTGTTCGGTGTTTGCTAGTGATGTCGTCGTCATTGGCATTTCTACTCCATTGGAACTGCTACTGTTATCCTTCAGCGCGCGCAGCTCCAGCTCGCAAATCAGCTGCGATACGCGCATCTTTGCCTCGGCCACAAGTTTCGGGGAAAGCGCCTTCACACTTGAACTAACGCTTTCGAAAAATAGATCCACATGATTTTTATCTCTGGGCGGCGGGGCGTGCGGTAATTGAACACCAATGAGCTCCCGAAAAGACTCCATTAGCTCATTCTTATCCTGTTGAATTTGCATAAGAAGTTTAAGGCCCTCTTTACGATTGGATGCTGGGGTTGAGTCTGTGACGGGTTTCGTTGCTGTTGTTGGAATTCGATTGTTGTTGGTTGATGACTGGGCTGTCGCTTCGATAACTTGAAAGTTGTGCGAGCTGTAAAGTTGCAATAATTAATATTTGAATGAATGCAGGATATATGTTTTGTACCTGTCTTCAACTACACTTTCTGTATTTATGACCTCCTGCTGGTTATTCTCTTTCACTATGGGCTCGGACTCAACTACCTCCTGCTTTAGTTTAACCTTGAGTGCTCGCTTCCGTTGGTGATAATATTTGCTGCGCTCTTGGCGCACACTCAATTCCTTTCGCACAGCGCCCTCGCCTTTTGTGATTAGAGACTCCAGGTTTCGTTTGTGTTTCGTGGTGCGTTCATGTCTCACTAGATGGCAACGATTGCAGTCCAGGCGGCACTGACAGGCTCGACAGAATGGCTTGTTGGGATCATCGGCTGACCGTCTTAGCCAAGGATCGAAGAGGCTCAGCCACTTCTCACAGAACTTTTGGCTATATTTCTGCTTTCCACTTGCACTTCCTCCACTGCTGTTAAGTTTCACTTTTATCTTTGCCTCTTTCCTAATTAATGAATTAGCAAATGAGAACAACATGGCTACACACTTTCGAAAGAAGGCACACTTACCAATCGGAATCCGACGAATTCTCAGAAAAACTCATGTTTTGCTTTTGTTATTGTTTTAAACGCAACACAAATAGAGTTTTATCGTTTCGTTCTGAAAAAGTTCAAATGAACGGTTCATTAATATGAACGAATGAACTTATTCAGTCAATCATGAACTAATTCGTTCATTTCGCAGTTGGTCAGCATTTCTTTAAAATAATTTTAACCTTCTTTTAAAATT
This sequence comes from Drosophila quinaria, assembly GCA_035047525.1. Classification (NCBI taxonomy): domain Eukaryota; kingdom Metazoa; phylum Arthropoda; class Insecta; order Diptera; family Drosophilidae; genus Drosophila; species Drosophila quinaria. The sequence goes on along the minus strand of JAWNPO010000470.1, from coordinate 7,306,856 downwards.
TTAACAATGTGAAAGGATACTTATAACCCAATAAATTAAATGATAATCCTGAATCTAATAGGCATTTGTTATTATAATAAAAAACTTAAAACATCACATTCTAATAAAAAGAAACAGTTCAAGCCTATTCACATCGTTTATCTGACCTTCTGATCAGAATGTACAACTTAATAACTGAACTAAATGACAGATTTATAATCGACAGAAGAATAATAATAGATTGAACAGCAAATTTAAATAAAAATCCCAACTATTATCGTGAGACAAATCTTGCAACCGTGTGGCAGCCTTGGTTCCCAGATAACAATTGCCGATAACTTTAACAGCAGAAAAGGGTCGATAGCCAGATTTTTAAAAATGATTCTTTTTTTTTGGAATTTTGAAATTTGTTAGAATATTGTCGAGTTTTGAATTTTTGGCTTAGATTTAATTGCATCAACTTTGTAGTATGATATACATTTGACTTCCGTTCGTACCCACGGTTGCCACATTTAAAAACAATAATTCTTTCATTTAAAAATGTAATTTATAAAAATCGATCAAATCAATATATTTTTAATTAAAGCATATAAATCGCATAAAAAAATATAAGCATTTATAAAAATAAAAGAATCATTTCTTAGTTTGCGCTCTGTTCATCAGATAGACTATTTGCTTAAATGCTGCTTGCAATACTCCCAAATAAACAGAGATCCTGTCACGTGAACATTTAACGAACGCACCATTCCAAACTGTGGAATTTCGACGGCAGAATCCAAGAGAGCAATTAAGTCCACAGGAATGCCATGTTTCTCATGACTGTAAAAGCATAATAAAATGTTGCTTATTGGTATTAGGGCTAAATTAAAATATATATTTGCTTACCCCAACAACAAAACACATTTTTCAGGAAACTTAAAGTCAACAAAACTCACGCTATATGCAGTTTGCTCAGCACCAACAATTTTATATCCCATGGATTGTTTCTCAATCAAAAATTCAGCTAGTGCTCCCGGTTTTACTTCCATAATATTTAAGCTTTTCTCGGCGGTCATGCTGCAATGGATGATTGTCATGTCATATGTACATATTTCGTATAGCTATATTATTGATGAAATGGTTTTCGTTTACCTTAAATTCGTAAAATCCGGTTTATCAACGAGAGTCTTGGCGCTTAAGATCAATGTTTTGACACCCAACACCTCACAGGTGCGAGCCAAACCGCCAAGATTAGGTAATTTATCAATTAATGAGGCAACCACAATCAGCTCTTGCTCCTTGTGTTGCAAATCCATTGCAATAGTCTCATTTGTGTTGAATATATCATTCATTGGATTTACTTTTCTCTGCACATTTAAGTTGGCCATCTCAATGGTCAGTTCGTGGTCAGCGATTAATGGATTCTTTTTCGTCATTAAGACATTTCGGTGCTCATCTAGATTGTCTTTGAGTTTTAATTTAATTCGGTAGTCAATGTTAACTTTGCTGAATTCATCAAATGGTGCATTTGTCATATACAAGATAGCGTCTGCGTGTACAAGAGGTTCTGTCTCCACCAAGATAGCGCCTTCCTGTACTATTGTTTGGGTCTGCTGCATTACTTTCGATAAGATGAGACGGGTTTCATTTTCAAACTTAGGTAATCTCGATCCTAACGTCATTTCTATGGTTGTCTTCAAAGCCTCGAAAAGAGGCACTTCAATGCTAGAAAAATTTTTAAAATTAGTTGAGTAGTACTTTAAATCGAATATACTTTTATGCGATCCCAAACTGTTTAAATACTTTCCTATATTTAAAGTTTTTCAGAACCTACGATTTTTGGTTAATTTTCCGAAATGTTATATAAACAATTTAGCTTCTTATTATGCTATTATTTACCTCGTCTCCTCACATTTCACTGCAAACGTGTGTATGACCAATTGAGCGAGAAGGCGGGTTTGAAAGTGTGCTCCCATTGTGTGTGGCCATAGCAAATTTACGATTTCCTTTAAGTGTTTTGATTTAAGGCTGCTCCAACTACGAATGCAATATAAGTGAGCTACAGAAATGATCGAAACTTGTTGACTCGGCTTCATAGTCTCCATTAGCCTCATTCGTTCTATTAACATTTCGAATCTGGGCAAAAGTCGTGCCACCAGACACTCATACATGTAGCTGATATTTAATTGATCATTCGTCACCATCAAGGCATTCCACAACTCATCTGACCAATCTATATACTCTTGCATGCCCATCAATGCCCTTGCAATGCGTATTTTCTGTCTGTGCTCTTTACAGTTTTCAAAATATCGCGGTTTCTTTTCTGTCAACTGATTGTTGATAAGTAGCAGTGAGTCCTTTATAGCGTTTCTCCTTTTTTTTGACATTCCCTTGGTTGATTTGATAAAATCATCTCGTAATTGCAAGTCGTCGTTTGAAAAATTGTCTTTGCTGAAGGCGTACGCCGCCTCAATGCTGAAAGTAGTAGGCAAACAATGTTTAACAATAAATAATATTGTAGTACTTAATTTTTCTAAGAATTAAAAAATTTGAGAATAGAGAATTATAAAATTAGAGAATTTAAAAATTAGGAAACTAAAATAATAAAATGATTAAGAGTACCAAAATAAAGAAAGTTCGTGTTTATTAAAATTAGAAATCGTATAAAGTTAAAGCATTTTTAAAAGGGGGGCAAAATACTTTTATCTGTAGATATTTCAAATTACATGCTAAATTTATAGCTTTTGTTTTCAAATTTTAATATTCTGAGAAGGATTTGTCGAAATTAGTATGTGGAATTTTCTCTAACTCGAACTAAATCGAGTGGCATTAAACTTAATAATCTCAATGAAAAGAATTCCCTAAGTCGAAGCTTCCATAGCTCTAACTTTTTCTTTGGATAGTGGTGATTCGAGTTAGGGAAGTAAAATAATTGTGAACTGACAGATATAGATGAATACTAACCGTGCATCTCCTGTGGTAATATCCCCATAGAGCATTCTTTCCACAATATAGGATATACTTAATTTTTCCGCATATCTTAAAATGTCACTTGATGCAATATTACGATTTTCGAGCATATCACACATTAGTTTTTCAGTTTCAATGCAACTCAGATGTTTGGTTGCGTAATTTAAGATTCCTGTAATACTAAACATTAAAAAATTATAATAAAATTAAGTTTTATGATTGAAAAATGTACGCCACTTACGCGTCTTTTGATTTAGGATGTTGCTGCAGCCGTCCCATGAACGCGTGAAGTACATTTTCGTTATCTTCGATTCGAGTGTCACTTTCACCCAATAGTTTTGCTAAATGCTCAAACGTTAATACTGTGCCACGGTCCACGATATTAAGAGGGCTTAAATGTAACTGAATTTGACTCCATCGTTGCAGGCTGGCCTTAAAATACCAATCTACACAATGATTCAATACAAAGGTCTTTTCCTCTTTCGTTTTACAGTCCAGTTGATTGATCAAATATTTTTGAGCTTCGCAAAGGGTACTGAATTGTTTGAAAATCTTCGGATCCACATTATAATGAGTTGTATAAAAGTTCTGGTATAGCTCCTTTATCCCAGTATCTTTGCGATTCAATGCAAGTAATGGAAGAAAGCGCCACCATCCTTGCAAGTTCCTTTGGAAATTTGTTAAATAGATGAATAACTTTTGGTAACACGTTTGCAATATAAAATAATAAAAGTTCTCCATAGTTACAATCATTTGTAATAATGTCAAAACAACGTTTGTTTAAGTTTACAAATTTCCCGTTTGCTATTTCGCAATTCTGAAGTTTGGATACCAAGGTTTCACTTTCGACAAAAGTATCGCTGATATTATAAAGTGTCTCCATGAACGACAAGTACTCGCCCAGTGTCAAACTGTCAATAGTTTCCTATAATAGAGGATATAAATAGTTTGAAATACAATTAGTCAACTAAAATTAACACTCTGCCAAGATATTCAAGATAAAAATTAGTTTTTCAGTTAACAATTTTTCCTCATATTTTATTAATAAATATTAATAAAGTTCTAAAGCTTGGCTAATGGTTCCAAAATCAAGTTAGGCAAAAAATAATAAAAACCATAAAATAAAAATTAAATAAATAAAAATAAATGTGAAATTATTTTTTTTGTCAAAAATGATACTTGATATTTTTTAATTTACTCATATTTTTATAAAAATTAGAGTGGGAGTGGCACTAAAAGGGGCGTAAATTAACGGTCAAATGCAAATTAATGTCAATTTTTGTAATTTTATTTATAAACCTTTTTTTTTAATTTAAAAAAATTTTAAAATAAAAATTTTAATTTTATTTTATGTTTTTTCAATTTAAAAAATTTTTATTTTTCTTGAAAAAATGTTATGTGAAACCAAATATTTTTTATGCACTCACTTAGGTGTTTAAAATGACCAAAACATACTTAAAGTTTCTCAATAAAAATCGGAAGCTCGAAAATGATTTTAGACCTATGGTTTCTTGGGCAAATCTTCTTAAAATTCACCGTAGATTACGATTTTCATACCCGCATTGGGCAGAAAAAAATTTGATCCACCCTAATATATGTACATATATGTATTTCTAATACCCGAAAGTCTACTACTTACTCTAAAATTGTTATTAACACAATCTTTGGCAACTTTTCGTAGCTTTTTATTCTTAAGTGCGCGAATCCGTGAGCTCAGTTTAAGGAGCAGGTTTTTACCGATCACGTTGACATCACGATATGATTCTGGTGGTACGTTGTGTAACCAAAATACCAATGGAACAGAGTGCCATGGAATTGTTACCAGTGCTTCTAGAAATGCAATCTTCTCCTCTCTTGAAGACATAAACTTATCTTTTTCGAAAGATGGCAGAAAATAGCCTTCGACATTAAAGAGCTGTGTTCGGTTTGTGGCTGCCAGGAACTCAGACAATAGATTCGATTGACGCAATTTGGTCACATCAAAGTGGTTAAGAAAATATGTTAATATCCAGCGGAGCACCAATATATTGTTGTCCTGCAGCAGTCGGACGTATAGAATACGTAGCCAGGAAATCCATTCAGAGTCGTGATCTTGGTTGCCTCCTGCCACAACGCGGGGCAGTAGAGTGCCAATTGTTGGGAGAACCAGATGCGATTGCTGTTCCTCCAAGCTCTCCATTATGGTCACATACGAAGTCCACTGTTGCTCACTGCATTTCAGCGAATCCAATATCTTTGTATCCCCCCAACGCATGATGTCAGCTAGTTTTCTCATCAGAAAGTATGCCGCTTTTCGATATTCTCGAGTCTCCGACTGCAGCAGATTCTTTATGAGCAGATGCAGTTCGGAGGAGCAAACGCACTCCTCACCAAGATTATTTACGAAATCATCGAACAGCTGCACCAAGATTTGGGCGGCGTGGGGTTGCCACTCGCTGTTTAGGCTTAGGAACCAGAGTTGTTGTATCAGAAACTTTCCATCAATACGTGGAAATTTGCGTGCATAGAGTTGCACACAAATGAGAGCGTTGGCAACAAGATGGCGACTGCAGTTCTTGCTATCGGCAATAACAATCGAAATGAGCTTGTGGAATACCTTTGCGCCGAACTTCACATTATATTTGTTGTTGGCCAGCAACAAGCTGTGGATGCATTGCAGCACTCGCTTAAGCGCCAATTCGTTGTCCTTGTGCAAATCAATCACATCGTACAACAATTCGTCCAGTTCGGCAATTTCGCCCAACAAATTTTGGTTTTGAATATATGTTTCAATGGCCTGGACAACTGCGTGTGTTGTTGTCGCTGTTGTTGCTTTTGTTGATGGCAATGACATTTTAGAATGTATATTTAACAATTACTTGATTTACTTTTAAGCTTTGGTTTATTCACTTGTTGCATTCAAAATTTCACAATCGAACTAAATGCCAATCAGCTGTTTGATTTGGTTTGTTTGCCATTCACAGTGAACGAGTAATTTTGCCGGCTGTCTACAATTTTTGCAAAACACGATGCAAAACAACACTGTCGCAAATGAGAATTGTTGTTTGCCATTTTAATTAGTTTTATTAAATTATTTATCACTTAAATTAAATTTAGATGATTTAAAGCAGATTGTAGACATGGGAGTCCGTTCAGAAGTTTCCATTGATGTAAATCAAATTGTATCGATAGTTGACGTTTGGTATTTTCCCAAAAGATAGTGTGTTGCCAGACCATCACAACGACACCACTAAGTGCGCCATCTTTTTTCGATCAGCGAAATGAGCTTTGCCTTTGCAATTGATTGCCGCCTCTTAGCGCCAAATGCTGCATTCAAATAAAAAGAGTTCTTTCTTTTAAAAATGAAATTTTAATTTGTGCTAAAGTTCGCCAATTAATTAATTACATACGTAAATAAGTAAGCAAGTCATGGCACCTGTGAACGGTGGCTCGTGTTTAAATAATATCAATACGAATACAAGCATGCTCTAGATCAGCGCTGGGCACGCAGTGGCTCCGGGAGCCAGCGGTTGCTCCCAACTTAACTTCTGCCTATTTGGCGTCAGTTTGTTGTAGTTGTTGCACTGTTCCATCTGTCCTGAGAGGACAAAGTGCAGAGATAAAGGAGCTAACTGAGAAATCGAAATAAGTACTTCAAAACAAAGAGCATTATTGAGTCTCTGCACTGATAAAAAAAGGATCTAAAATCAAGATTTTGATCTCAGAATTAAGGAACTTCGATCTAAAAACTGAGTCGAGAACATGCAAATCTTAAAGTAAGAAAACACATCTTGATTCTGAGAACATTTCAATTAAGACCAAGTTCTTATTTTAAAAATCATAAATTCTTTTATTTTCAAGACCACAAATCTTAGTGTTTATAAGAATAAAACTTATTATTTTTTTAAGATTATATATTTTTATTTATAGACCAAAAAAGAAGTACAGACCGTAAATGTGTAATCTTCAGGTATGATTACAGATTATGCAAATAATATATTTATTTATTATATAAACAGATTTTGCGGCTTCATCAATATCATTTATCATCTGCATAAAAATGGCCAAATAACAAGTGCATTTTTGCAACATTATTTATACGCACTGTTGGTCAATTTTCAGCCGAAAAAAAAACAAATTCTTAATGGTAATTTGATTGCTTTAAGTGCAAAAATACTTCTATAATATTCAAATTGAAAATATTTAATTAATAAGCTAAACACCGTTCAACTAGGGACTACATACGTTGCCATTTTGATTTGGATTTCGTTGTTGTTGAGTGTTTTTTGATTTTCGATAGATAAGCAGAATCACTTAATGAGCTCATTCGTATGCTGGGAATCGTGTGAAAGGTGAATACTTATTGGTCTGACTGTGGGTCTTTTATTGGACGGCATCTGTGGCATATTGCCGTTTATTTGTCTGGCCGTGGAGTTAACACATTTGTAAGCCGATTGCGTAGCTCGAGCTATACAAATAATTCTATTGAGACAGGTATTTATGCCATTTAGCTTAGTTATATTATTAATACTTAATAGATACTTACAATATTGAAATCCCTTGTCATAATCTGTATATTTTAATATTTTAGTTACTCCTGTTCTTGTATTTCTTTGTAAGCAACAGTTTTGCATTTTAAGTTGCAAAAACAAGCAACAAAATTTATGCAAATTATGTCTGTGAAGCGAAGAAAAAAAATGTACCTGAAATGTCGAAGATGAAATACTCTAACTTCTTTTAAAATAGGGAAACATAATAAAGAACATACATTTAATAAAAGTATTTACTTAAGTATATTTACAATCTATGCATAAATTGTTTTGTCTTAATTTTCCAAGTTTTTTTTAAGGCAAAACCTTTTTTCGAATTAAAAATAAATTTATTAACAATTTCAATTAATTACTCAAATGCTTATGTACATTACAAAATACAAAAAAGTTTAAAGTCTGTGGGTTGGGATTGATTAATAATTAAAATACTTTTAACTTTAAAATATTCTGATAAATTTATGTAGAGTTTATAAAGAAATCAAGTTAAGTATAAATATTTATTTAATATTTAATTATCTTATGCTCCATAAGGTCGTACGTGTTTACTTATCTTAATAAAATTATAATATACTCTGCCAGATGTTGTCAGGGAGTTAAAGCCAAAAAGGTGCTTTTAACTATGAGATACAAGATGGAGGAGACGCGTCAAGTGCGAAGCGAGCGATGCCAGTGTGTTTTTAATTACCATAATTACACAACTGCACACACACGCAGCCTCACACGCACTCACACACACACACACACACACACATACATACACACATGACATACTCTCACGCACACACAATGATAATATTGCGGTTGCCTATAAGTATGCAGCACTTTCTGTCAGAGCAGAAGGTTTCCTCGGAAACGATGAGACTTGAAATAATTCAAAAAGAAGCGAGGGAGGGACAAGGGGCGGGGTGCAAAGAGAAAGCGAGAGGTGGGCGGGGAGGTAAGGGGGTTGGTACCACCCTCTTACTGTGCTTTTATTGTCCTTATCGCATAAACTTAAATAGTTTTTACCAGCCACTTTGCGGCTTTTAAGTTATTTTGCGTGCACCGCTCTTAAGTTGGGGGTTGGTGGCACTACCTCCCTTACCCCCTTGCCCACTTGCCCCCTCACCTCCTCCACTCCTTTCTCCTGGTCTAAATCGCTCCTTCTTTTTGCTGCCTTTCTCATTTGTTTGTCTCTTACCAGAGCCAATTAAGGCTGACTTTTGTATTGTGGTTCAACTTGGGCATAGGGCTAAAACGTAACCCCAATTGGGCAAAGAAGTTGCTCGAATAATTAGCGAGTTAATTTTACTATTCACTATGGAATTAAAAATTTCAATAGAAATGCAAAATTCATCGTAGTATTTATATACAATTTGTCAAGAAACACTTTACACACCCTAAAAAATGTAATATCTTGACTTTAAATAAAAAAATAATAGCTTACTATATATATTTGGAAAGGTCGTTCAAATTCTGTTCGAATGATGCGAAAATTTTCTTAACCCATTAAGTACCCATTGAAGAATTTGAATTTTTTGTTAACGTCTACTTTTTCAACTTTTTTTCGATTTTTTGTAAAAAAAAGTTTGAAGCAGAAAAATTCTAAAAAAAAAAATATTCAAAAACATTTTTGCTAGTATTTTTTATAATTTTTTGAAAATTCCAAAAATCACTATTTTAACCTTTTTTTCTACTTTTCACACAAAAAGTGGCGTTTTTGTTATTTAAAGTCAAGATATTATATTTTTTAGGGTGTGTAAAGTGTTTCTTGACAAACTGTATATACAGTCAATACATAAATTTTGTATATACATAAATTGTCCACATCAGGTAAGGTGCATTTCGACCATTGGCCAGTGAAGGAACGAAAGAAACCTCTTTGGTGCATAATTTGCATGTCCGACTTATGCTTCCTGCAGCTCTTACTGGAGCTTGCCACCTGCTACTTGGCATATGCCACTTGCCACTTGCCACTTGGCTCAGCACAAACTTGGGCTAAATGTTTTGCAATTAATTTTCGTGCCGTGTCGGTTATTAACCTGCCATTGCGAGGCTACCTCCAGAGTGTACAGACATACATACATACTATACATACATACAAATTTATACGCTGCATACATTCGAATCCTGAGGGGGTTTGGGTCTTAGCGTTGAACTCATTAAAATCCTGGACACAGCTTTGGCGTTGGACGTGGGGCATTGGACGTGGGGCGTGTCCGTTGGGCGTGTCTGGCACAGTAAATCAAAGTTGTATGCTATTTTTATGCACACCCATTTTACATTTCTAATTAAAAATTAATAGGTTATCAGCTTGAAGTTGTTAAAGAGAGATCTTAAACATTTAATTGAAATTGCACTAAATGAAATGGTTTAAGTTTTAAAATGTACATTATAGTCTTTCATTGAAATTAGCAGGGACTGCAAATAATGAATATTTGTTTTTTTTAATACAAAGATCAGACACTTAAAAAAGACTTAGAAAATGATGGTTTGTACCAAAATGTTTATTTTTTTACAATCTCTGTATTTCCACCATTATTTTTAATTTTTATAATTTTACCTTTTTATATGATAATTATTATTTTTGAGTAGTTTTATAAAACTTAAACCATAATCATTATTTTTGATAAAAAAAAAAATAAAACTCAACAATAATGATTATGAATGAGTATTACTTTTTTTTTGCTTAAAATAAAACTTAAATGTAACTTACGGCTTTTGTGTTGAGATTTTTACCAGTATTAATTTTAATTTTAATAATTTTTATAAACTGACCCAAAAATAATGATTATCATTAAGTAAAAAGTAGAAAATTAAAATATTATTATTAAAATGTAATTTTTATAATATAACTTGAAATTATTACTGTCCCCTATTCAAAACAGTTACATAATGTTTGGGTTGTGTTCAAAAAAGGGGAATGTACTGAGATATATTCTACATTCAATAGATAACTATATAATATAATTAAATCAGTAAAATACATAAAATATACAACTTGTTTTACAAGGTAAACAGATTTAAATTGCAGCCTTTTGTGTTGACTTTAATAATAATTGAATGTAATTGTTAATTTCCAACACATTTCACTGAAATTATGTAAATAATGTAAATTGATAAATCATGACATGCTTGTAATTTGTTGATTATTTATTGATTTAGTTAACAAACTGCAATATTTGGACTTGAAGACTGCTTCTTTCCCAATAGAGACGAAAACTGGCCAAGTTACACGTGCGTGATTTTAAAATTGGCTTTGCTGGCAATTTCAATTTGATGTTGGCCACAAAATGCGAACCACAGACTACTTGGCCTATTGTCGAGCAGCAGCTCAAATGCATTTGACTCTCATAAATAAATAAGTCTGTTAAATTGTCCACGCTCCACAGGCTCAGTCCAATTGGATGGTTGAATCTCTGCCTGGGATTTTGAATATGCTTTTCATGCGCATCACGTTTCGTAGTCGATGTCCCTGTCCAAGTCCCTGTTCATGTCCCTTTTTAAGTCCCTGTCCTTTTAGCCAAGTCAAAATTGTCAAATGTTTCTTTGCTGTTGTTATCCCCGCGGATCAAGAGAACATTTAAGCAGCTTATGCCCAAATATGTAAGGCGATTGAAATTTTCATGAATTTCATTGTAACAAATGCGACAAATCCACAAAATACATTAACAGGATATTGGAATATTGCAAAAAAACGCAGAAGGTCTGCAATTGGCCAACAGTTAAAGTCAAGTTCTCAACAGTTTCCAACTTGCTTGTAATTGATTTTCGCAACAATTTTGAATTTCCATTTACTGACTTAAAATTCAAATGGCGGAAGTTTTGCCAGCTTTGTTCGAAAAAATATAGGGAAATAGAAAAAATGGAAAAAAACATGAAAAAAAATATCTCAACTTTGATTGCAAATTTGTTTGCCTCAACCAAAGCAATCTTCTGTGCACTCGTTCTCTACACGTTTTTCTACTATAGCTTCTATAGTTTTCTGTTTTTTTTGTTTTGTTATTTTGCTGCACACTTTTTGCTGCGATTTCTGTGATGGCCTCACACAACTTTTTATCTCGGATTTTTTTTTTTTTTTGGTTTAACATTTTTTTTTGCAGCTGCATCTTTACTTGACAAACAAACCCGGAAACGGGTAAACGTGTTACTAGCAAATATTTACAGTTTAGTTGGCCAAAATAGTGTTAGAGAGAGAGAGAGAGAAAAAGAGAGATGATGCTACGGATATAAAGCAATTTGATGAAAAAATCAACAACTCAGACGAAACGTTCGAGTTTCACTTTTTCCAATATAGTTGAAACAGACGTATTTAAAGTGAAGAAAATTGTAATTTCTGAGCACCAAACAAAATATGTTGAAAGATTGTGATTAATTGATTGACACAGTAGCTAAGAGTGTCTAAGGATTCTCTTACTGATTCTCTTTTGCAAAAATTGTACTGAGTGAAGTGAGAAGAGCCTTCTAAATAAAATCTACACTAGGAAAGTAATATACGCATCGGAGCAAAAAGTTTGATATGTTTTTTTCAGTCGTAAGCAGGGGTTAACACCCTAACCGAAACCGTTACCTTTAACCGGTAAAAACCGTAACCGAAAAAAAATTTAATTTGACCGAAACCTTTAAAGAGAAACTCTGTAAACCGAAATAACCGTTTAGTTAGGGTTAATTTCGGTTTTTCATACATCAAAAAAAAAAGAAGTAACTTAAAAAGCAAGTTAAAAATAATTTAAAACGAAAAATTTTCAACAGTTTCGATTTTTTCCTACTCATAAGTCTTGTTTTGCGATCTCTGACATCTTGCTATTAGTTTTGTACTTTATTTTTAATTTTCATTTTATTTTTAGTTTTGATTTTTGATTTTAATTTTCTTATGCTTAATTTTGAATTTCTTTTTGTGATATTCATGATTGAATTGTTTTAGCACTGAGTAAGCGGAAATAAAATAAATTTGTTAAATGAAACCGATATTCCTTTCGGTTTTAATCCCTGGTCATAAGTGGAATTCAAAGAAATGGTTTAAAATGTAAAATAGATATAGACTTAAAGAAAATCCCGTACTTTAACATTTTATGTGCAATGCCAGTTTCGTGTTTCTAAAATCCAAAACTCGTTCATAATTCACTACCACGAGCCTCTGAATTTTGTAGTCTTCCCCGTCAGCCTTAACTAAAAAGCCACTAATAATCTTCTAATTACACTTTTTTAACATAGTAAATGGACACAGAAAGTCATTAACAATAATCCTACGTTAAAGGACAATCCCATTTTTCCGCCTGCATTTCACACACAATTGTTGTTGTGACATATGTAACATTTTTTGCTTTGACTCTGTATTTTTTCCGCCCCCAAACTGCGAAACACATTTTTACGCGGCGTTTGCAAAAATATGAAAAAAAAAGTGTATTTATATGTTTTTTGCCCGCTTGTTTGTTGTTGTGTTTTCTGCGCTGGTCAAAAGCAATGCTAACAATGTCATTACGTAATCTTTTTTCGAGTGCTTCATTTTTTTCTGTGTTTTGTTTGACTTCCGCAACGCGGGCCAATTCCGCATGTTCAGCCAGAATCACTTGTAGTTATGTATTGTGGTCGTAATTGTTGCAGTTGTTTGCAATTGTTGTTGTTGTTCTTGTTGTTGTTGGCATGTGAATTTGCTGCTGTCAAGTCGAGTGCTTCTTTGACCTTCACAGCATTACCGATGTTTTACATAGTCCATTGAAATTTTAAACGAGAGATGTTTTTGAATTTGACATTAAATACTCAATGACAAATAACAGTCAATTAATTAATCAGACATTGAAGAATTGAGCCTCAGGGAGTATATTTTAGCTCTTAAAATATTATTAAAATAAAACTCAGTTCACTGTTTGGATTTATTTTACCAGTTTCAAATAGAAAAATCTATTGAATTGATTGAATTTATAAAGTTTCCTCTTGGTGAAAATTTATAAATATATGCTAATAAAAATATTTGAAACAAAATTGATCCGTCCTATTTTGGTGATTCTAAATATATATATTTAAAAGATGATATTCTTTCTTCGTTTGTTTTTAAAAGCAATTTTCATCGAAAACTCAAAAGAATTGATTTCAAATCCAAATTATAATACAAGAGCTTACAATTATCAGAGTTGATGTAGAATCAAGAGTATTTTAGAAACTTGTGTTTCCACAACACTCTAAACAGATTTAACAAAGATGAAGTGCTATGTTTCCAATTAAAAAAATAAATAAAATTTTTTTATATGTACTTTATTTTGAAAATAAGTGTTAATAAAAACAGCACAAATATTATTATGCAACACCTGAATAAATGTACTCTTTTATTTATAACAAATTGCTGACATACAATTCGATGATAGAATCAACAGAGTGTGTCATTGAAGGGGGAAGGAGAGAATATGAAGAGGGTAGGAGGAGGGACAGGAGTCAACAGTTGGGAGTGACACTTAGACGCTAGAAAAACTACATGTATTTATAATATCCATATAGACAGATAGAAAAACGAGAAAAGCGATGCTGTGAGAGATAATGGTGTGGTCAGAGGAGGTTGGAGGGGTCAGAGGTCAGCGTTGAGTGTTGAGTGAACCACCAAATAAAAAGTTCGTAGACAGCCAAAAAGTTGTCGAACATCGTACTTCATGGACCGTGAGCAGATAAAATGAGAGTGTCGAGTTTTATTGATGGCCAGGCGAAAGGAACTTCTGATGTTGGCTGTGGCGGCGGCTGTAAAGTGGCTAGATTTAAAAAAATAGCTAAAAAAATATTTTAGAAATGAATACACTACTTGTTCAAATTGTCAGATAACTTAATGCTATATATATATAAAACTCTTTATCCTGACTGACTGACTCATTGACCCATCAACCTGTAGCCCAAACGGTAAGAGATAGAAAGCTGAAATGTTTACACAACATAGATGAGGTAATTTCATGGTGCAATAAGACGTTTTGCGAAATTCGACCTGTTAGTAGGTCAAACTCTGGGTCAAAGGTCACGGAATTGCTTAGTATGAAAACCTTTTTTGTTTCTTAGAATATCTCAGTTAAACTCACAGATTATATATTTGGGACTATCTCATACATTCTGACCAAATTTGGTCAAAGTCGGATCATAGAGCTGCCATAGGAACAATCGGACGCAGTTAAGGATAAATTAAGATTGACTTATGGCTAAGTCCCGTTTGTAAATTAAAAACTTACTTTTAACACACAAGAATTTTTGGGCAAAAGATTTCGAATACAAAGATGACGAAAATTTTGGTGACTAGGTTCAAAGGTTGTGTGAGTTTTCAATCAAATTAAATCTGAGTTCGACAAAAATAAAGATTCTTTTGATATTGCCAAATATGGTTTGGTTTTTAAAAAGATTTGAATTTTTATTTACCAAACTGTAATAAGAGGCAACATACAAATATAATTTATCGAGTACATTCAATAGCCTTTTAGCGATTTCTAGCTAGATTTTTTTTATCGAAATAGCTACTTTAGCAGCTCCGGCGAGTGGTAAGATAGTCTACTGGCAACTTTAGTCGGTTCTCTGTGCTGTTTGTTGTGTCAACTGTCAAGCGACTGTCAATTGTTAATTAAACGGAGCTACGAACTTGAATGGTGACTAGAATAAAACAGAGTTGGCTCCGAAGAAGCAGCTGTTGCTAAGACCCCTTGATTGGTCTGATCCAGCCAAGTTTTAGGCCGTAGCAGCAGCTGACACGACTGTCAGCATTAATGTGGTTGCCTTATGTTAATATTGTAATTACTTTGACATTTTTATTGCCGGCAAACTAATAACATAATTGACACATTCAATTGCAAGTATTTGATTTATGCGTGCATGTGTAAATCACTTAATGCCATTAATTAAATGAATGGAAAATATGCCAATTAAATTTATAAAGTTGTTCAGGTGAAATCAATTGTGGCACGATAAAAAAACATAGATTACTCTGAAGTGAGTCCCAAAATGCTCAGCACATCCATAAATATATTTATAATGTCCAAATAGAGATTGAGAGTGGCAAAGATATATTCCTCCGGGCTAATTGCATATCTGTGATTGCCGCCCATCATCAGCTGGGTATCATAGATCAGGTAAAACGAGAAAAGCAGTGCGCCAAGCGAGGCATAGATTAAAGCCATCATATTGCCACCCATAAAGATGGCCATAAGCCCAAAGATGAGGAGGGCCATCAGACAGGCAATAAGAATGCCGCCCATCATTGTGAAATCATACTTGGTTTGCAGAGCGAACAGCGTCAGAGCCAAACAAATGGCAGCCGTAATGCCAATGGCCAGAAGCACCACTTGGCCATGATAGCGACTGGCCGAGATGCCCAGCAGCAAGGATTCCGCCACCGTAAAGAGACCCAGAAATATAAAGTTTGTTGGCGTCTCACGTCTCACATTCTCGCAGCAGATCATGCTCAACATGGTCAGCAGCATTATGGCCACGGCCAGCCAAAACAGCCAAGAATTGCGGCTGGCAAAGATCCGTGCATCCGGGCAAAAAGCAAACGTGGCAACCACACCAAATGTAACCACCAACTGAGCCATGAGTATCAGATACACTTTGCGTATGAATCCGCGGCGAATGCTTTGATTGTCAAACGACAGATTCTTCGGTTGACCCTCCATATCCTGGTTCTCGTAGGATCCATAATTTGGGACAACTGGAGCTGGAGAAGGAGCTGGAGCTGAAGCTGGAACTGTTGCTGGTCCATCTCCATAGAGGTATTGCGGATTGGTTTCTATAATTTCCATTTTATGAATTGAATTCAAAGCTCCGACGAATACTGAAAATAATACTCGTAAAAAGTTGTATAATTTAAAGTTGAATAACTTTGCTAAGGTAAGTGTGTTTTACGAAAGTTGATTGAAAAATCGTAACAAATAAATTGAAAATAGCCAACTCCTTACGCTCTTGTGATTTTTAAGTAGTCCATTTTTTTTTCTAGTAATGTAAATTTTATAGATTTTCATGATTCTCCATAATAAAATTATGCATGCGAAAATTTAATTACTTTTAAAAACTATTTAAGGCAGGGACCGAAACTTTTATGATTAATAAAATTAAAAATTACGTTTATTAATTACTTAAAGACTTTTACTTCACAAATCATACTTAATAATTATTTTTGATTAAAAAAAAAAAAATACAAATACTTATTAATATTTATTTTTATTTTATCCATTAAAGACTTATATGGTTTCAATTCAAAAATTATAATTATTTGACTCTTTTATTTTTTTCCTCACAAACAAAAGTCTTTCGAGATTTTTTTTTTTTAAAATCCAAAGTAAAGTTCTAAAAGAGTTTTATTTAAAAAAGTTTTGAATAACTCTTTTAAAAAACTGAAAAAATAAAAATCAGTATTAATTATTATTAAAGACTTACTTAAAAAAAATTAAATTTAATTATTATTTTTTGTGGATATAATTGAAATCAATTTAAATAATTATTTGTAATTTTTATTACTTAAAGTCTCTAATATAAGTTTATTAGCTGATGGAAGAGATAATGTTTTTACAAACAGTTTGATGTACTTTAAACAAAAATCGCAATAGTCCTTATATGTGATTTTTTTAGATGAAATTTTGATCAATAGCAGTTATTTTCAGTCCCTGAATTTAAGATAAAAAATAAGTAAATATCAAAAAATGAATCATGTAAATGTTATCACAAGGTAATTGACTATATTTTCAGTGGCAATGGCATTATTCATTTTGGCGGGAATTTTCTAAGCACCAACTGATAAGAAGCAGGTAAAACAACAACAGGTGTGCGTTTTCCTCATGTTCTAAGTAGCTTTCTAAATGTTTCTCTCCTGCTCTCCGCTCGTATTGAGCACTTTCTCTCTTGGCTCTCGTATCATTCTCACCTCTTTCGATTCTGCGCACTGCCATCATTCAGCAAAAGTTCATTTGGAAGCTTCTTTTTTGTTGGTTTTGTGAAATAATTTTCAGTATTTTCAGCGCCTTTGTCGGCTTTGAGTGGCCGAAGGACTTGAAAAATGGCTGAGGCAGGCAGACTCTGCACTTGGCATTTTCTGATTGCCTGGCCAACAGCAAATTGACGTAAATTTAACAAAAAAGCTTAATGAATAATGAAAACTTCAACTTGAAACAGCTAAAATAAGAAGAAAAGGTTTAAGCTGTTTTCGTGGATTTTTTCCAAGTATTAAAAGAGTTCTTTCATCTTTTTAGTTTGCTTTGAAAACATTCCAAACAATTTAAGCGACAATCTCTTTTATGAAAAGTTAGCAATAGGATAAAAATAAAAGAAAATTAGCAATGACAATTGGCCTTTTGTTTTGTTTTGTATTGTATTTTATTTTATTTTTTTTGGGAGAGACAATTTAGTGGCACACATCAATCAAAATGCCATTTGGATTGGCATGCAACGCCAAAGAGACCCAAACTAACTTTTTAGGATCAGACCCAGACCCAAAACAAGTTCCGTTTCGTGGCGTGGCACGTGTTGCGTTCTTAACTTGGCTTTAAGCCCGAATTGCCTCATAGCCATCAACAAGTTCGGCATTGTTTCAGAAACTAGGTGTATTAGACAGTTGGTTGCCCTGTAGATAGTTGAGCCTATAATATTTAATTTTCTCTCCTTTCGCTGAAATTTCTTCCATCAGTTACAGTGTCTGCAGAAAGTGTACGCTCAAGTAAGTTACAGGCTGCAGGGTAACCAGCAAAAAATAAAAAAAATGCGTCACGTGTTGGCCTAATCCCCAATGAAACAGGCAACACCTAAAGTTTTTTTTTAAAGGCGTGGCAGCCACCCAAAAAGTCAGTCAGTCAGTCAGTCAGTCAGTTTGTCAGTCAGACATCTATCAACAAAAACTACACTTTAAAACTTTAAATGAGATTTTGTGTGGCGCAAAGTTTTGTGCCCGAAATTCAACTAAAACCAAAGACAGAAAGTATAAGTTGAGCATGGAGTAAGAAAAGAAGGAATAGAACAAGAACAAGAACAAGAATAAGAATAGGATGAAGTTAAGAAAAGAGGCAGCCACAACAAATCGTTGACATTTTATCGACCAAATTGGAGGAGTGGAAGCGTCCAAAGAAGGAACAAAATTAAAACTGCTCTTGGCCCCAAAATTGTTGCAAATCTTGACCGAAGCCAAAACAAATACAAATATTAAGTACATGCTTGAGTGTAATAGAAGAGAGTGCAGGACTTAATCATACCCTGTACTTTCTTTACGGAAAATTGTTTTAGATGGGAATTAGTTACTTTGGTCTAAGACAATTTGAGCGACTATTTTTTAAATATTGAATAGTTTATTTAACATTTCATTTGTTAATTTTTAGTTAATAAAAAACGTTATATAAATTTAAATTGTAAAGGTTTTCTTCGAGTAATGAGTATATTATACTCTATACTAGTTCCTCGCAGGGTACACCAAGACTTCAAACTCAAGTGTATGTATCTGCTATAGAAATAGACTACGAAGCGGCTTAGCAAGCACTAAAAACTAAGTCCCAAAATAGCAGAAACAACGACAGCAACATCAACAAGAGCAACAACAAGGACAACGACAACAACGACAACGACAACTTATTCAACAACAACAATAGCCACATCATTATGGCTGACCAAAAACAGAAATCCATTGCAGTTTAATCTTTGCAAATCCAGTAGAAAAACTCATTTTGCGGATTTCAACTTAATAAAAGTGTGATGAAGCCTTTTAGATAACGACGACGACGACGATGATGATAAAGTTGACGCTGGGAAGAAAACAAATTTCAAAAACAAAAACAAAACTGTGTAAATTTGCAGACAAGTGGGCGCAAGTGTTTTGGACTGCCACTCCCACAATATATACACTTACATAGTATATTATGATATTGCAAGAAATTAAGACGTCGAGCACAATTGCAACAGTTGCAAATGCATTACAATTTTTGTAGCATACTTATAAGGGCAGCATAGAACACTGAAACAACTTAAGATTATCATAAATATAAGCCTTTTAAATATATAAATTTTTAAAGATTTAATGAGCTATGAATTTCTTTAGAAAGAAGGAATCTGTCGATAAGGGAGTTTTTCCATTAAAAAGAGTTTTTCACAAAAGAAATCTAAATTTTAGGAAAACATTTCTTCAATAACTTTTAATTTAGAAATGTTGTAGACAGAAAATTTATCAATATATGCGGTAATTAAAAAAATAATAGCAACGATAATATGTTTTTGTATTATTAAAATTATTTTAAAAACAAAAATGTTGCTTAGTTTCATAATTTCTATTAAATACCTATTTAGCAATCTTTCAAAATTTAACAAAACAACGGGATTCTATATTCATGCACAGCTTTTTATCATTATACAAATTTGTTTAAAATTTTGAAAATAAATCTCATTTCTATTAGTTTTTTAGCAGTGTATATAGGGAAGCAGGCCCTTCCACTTCATTCAGGATTCAATATTTTTTTTTAAAGAAAGAATTTAGTTTGTTATGCACTTAAAGTGTGTTAAATATTCGGTGTTGCAAAGAAGACTTGCCGCTTTTTATTTTTATGTTTTATCACGGTATACATATTTTATTTGCTGTTATTGTTGACGCCTCGGCCTCATTCCCTTTCCGGCTTGTTGACTTGGCCTATCATTGTTGTTGTTGTTTGGAAGGCAGTCAAGAACTGTTTCTGCTCCAACTGCTGTTCCAGTTTGTGTTCCAGCTGCTGTTGCTCTTAAGGTTGCAGTCATTAAAATTTACAACATGACGCGGGCCAGAAAGTTCAATAACTGCCAGTTTTTCATTCTCATTTTGCCTCAACTATTGTTATTCGCCGCAGTCATTAAATTCTTTTGCTCTAGTTAAATGCACATTTCTAGTTTTATTGTTTTCCTTTCGAGAATATTATTTCCACTCAGGCTTTCAGCTGATTTATGAGTTCTTGAAGCTAATTAAGACTGGCTTAACGAGTAGGAGTAATTACTAAAGAATCAAGCTCAAATTAATTATAGATTATCGACGTAATGAATTATCAGCTTAATTTAATGAATAATAAATTGTATTTAAATATCCAATTTCTAGATAGAAAATAAATACACCTTTGAGCAATTAAAATAGTTCATAAAAATGGTAAATACTTTTAACAGGTATATTTACCGATAACTTTAATTGAAGTCTTCGAAAAATATGTACAATTAGAATCATAGTCCATCTAATTAGTTATTAATCCAGACTAGCTGCCAAAACTGATACTGATCAATTTAACTAATTTTATTCAAATAATGTTCTACCTCAAAGTATGGATTTTTATGCAGTTTAAAAGGTTCAACATTTTAAATCTTAGCTTTTAGCATTTGGCAAAGTGATTTAAGATTTTCGAATTTCTACAACTTCAGTATGGGTATAACATTATTTGGGCTATTCAATTTGTGTGCAAATCGCAAACTTAATGCCCTTTCGGTTCATTGCCTCGAAGTACGCAAACGTTTATGGACAGTTTGTTGACAATGTGCTGCATTTTGGCCAAGGGGGTCAGACAAGACATGATGAACAGTCAGTAGAGCAGAGTATGCATTTCAAAATATCATTCTAGACAGTGGCTGTTGTTTCTGCTTCTGTTGCTGTAGTGCAAATATTTTGCAAGCAAGTAAAAACATTTGTCGGAATGCCGAGATACCAAAAGAGGACACAGAATGAGGGAAATGACCACAAAGTGTCCATAAAGTTCTTGGCCATTGACACAACAAGCGTTCAAAACCAGTCAATGACTCTTACCTAGTGTGTAAGCAAGTTTAAGCAACCTGCTTATTTCATTTCTAGTTATATTTAGCCTTAAATAATTACTTGAAATATTTAGTTGTATATGAGTAAAGTTTTGAAAAAGTTCGAGTACAAACTCAGAGCACAATTTGTAGTCTTTCTTTTCGTATTTGCATGAAAATTCAGATATGCAAAAAATAAACTTTGTTTAATTGAATTTCATTTGCTGCTCAACCATGGAAATATCTGTCTCTCTCTCTCTCCCTACCTCTGTCTCTGTTGCTCCGTCGCTATATGACCCACTTGTGTGTCCTTTTGCGGACACTTTTATGTTTCCCATTTGGTGTATTTGTGGTCAACGCAAAAAAAAGGCAGCAACAACCAACAAACAAACCAGCCAAAAAGAGTAGAAAAAAAGCTTTCGAAATTAATTGAAAATGTCTTGCGGTTCTTTAGCCTTCCTCAAAATATCGAATCTGACCTTAAAGCATTTATGGAATAACTCAAATGCTTTAATAATCGGGTAGCAAATCAAATAAAATAATATTTAAACTGGAAATCCATAAAGATTTTTTTCGTTTACAATAACACTTTTTTACATTTGCCTTAAAGCTCTTTGTTTTTGGTTGGAAAAACTAATGTAATCTCCAATTATTTTTAGTATTCGTTGACAAAACCATACGAACACGTAATTGAGAGTGCTGACTGACAGATACCCTGTAACCTCTAAAGAATTATTAAGTTGGAAACTGCATTAAGAACATCTGATTTAATATGAGCTATAGATAAAGAAGAAATTCATGGAATGGATTGGATATATATAATTAATATACCCATTACTGCTAAAACGCAAAGGATATTTAACAATTTTATCTATGGGAAGAGACTGTTCCGAATTTGACATTAATATAAAACCATTTATTGAAATAAAACATATAAGAAACAAGAAGATCAAAATAAAAAAATTAAATATCTTTTTTCATATACAGCTTAAAATCATAATTTCCAAATCATACATATTTCTATGAAATTGTGTCGAATATGAAATTCGGAGTGAATGTTTCCATCAATAATCCATCATTCGTCTTATGTAAAAATAATAAAAAGAAACTTTTGTGATTTGGGCAAATGTGAAAAGGGAATTGAAGTGTCTATTTTTTGTTTGTATTTCCTGTGGGTTGATTCTATTTTATGTAAATACATATAACATATAATAATAAAAGAGGAAGAAATGTTCTCATAGAGCAATTCGCGCGTACGTTTACATGCATATTTTATTGCATACTTGCCGGCGTGCGGATTGTCAAAAGGACCTCGATGTTGATGTTGAGCGAGGACGACTTTAGAGCACTCGCAGTGGGAATGCCTTTGCATTCAGAGCGCATAATTAAAAAGTTTTATTCGCCGCACTTTTTATGTCCATGCGTAGCTCATAGAGCGCAGCTTTCCCACCATTTTCATTTCCATTTCCATTTCCTTTCACATTCGCATTCACATTCCGCTTTTTCCTCAGCTCTTTAAAATGTCGAGCATCTCTTCGAGGAACTCGGCGTGTTGCAGCTTTGTTCAAATTTAATTTGATACTCTGCAACTGTTTTGCAGACCGAAAGTAACTATCAAATTAGCTGGCTAGTATGTAACTATGTACTACAGCTTCCTTGCCTGCCGTCATTTAATTAAGGTGCGACCAGAAACCAAAGCCAAAACCTAACTAACTTGGCTAACAAAGTCATTTGAAAAACTAACGTACAAATGGCCAAAACTGTGCACTTTAATGCCTAAATCCATTATTTTTGCCCTTTTTTTTTTGCAGCTTGCAACTTTGTCTATACCCTGGAAAATATCTATCACTTTAGAGGAGGCTGACTGAACAGTTGCTTTGGCATTGCTAAATCATCAAATTAGTTACAAGTTTCATTTGCCTTTTTAAGGTTTTTAAATAATAATTTTATATATTTTATTTGCTGGCAATTTTTAAGGAGTAACTCGAGGTTTAACCTTTTGTTTTCTGTTTTCGCTCTTCGCTTTTAACGCAATCGTAAAGCGTTGGGTAACAAAATGTTGGTTATTTTCTTTTTGTAGCCGCACAATAGTTGCGCACACACACACACACACACACACACACATAGACACACCTATACCTTTATACTGGCACCCTCACAACTACAAATACAGTGGGAATTCTTTGGTTACATTCTGATGGCATTGTCGACGCTGTTTGTTGCTCATACGCAGCGTTGTCGCCACTCGCAATTTTTGCATTAATTAGGCCAAAACGTTGGCGCTGCGCTGCTGCGATGTTGCATGCCACATGCGACGCGGCTTTTGGCATTTCATTTGCCGCATGGCCAGCCTATTAAAATCTCCAATCGAATTTTCAATTAAGACCAGGCTAATTTCCAACCGCAAAACGAAACGATTTTTGTCGCTTTAATGACATTTGGCATTTGCCAGCTGAAATAGCTAAAAAAATTCGACATCCTGCTCCTTTTAAAGGCGTGGCATTTAGCCCCAGCAGGTGTTGTCAAGTTTCGCGAGATACTGTTGCTCAATTGACTTTTTGCGCCCTTTTTTTGCCTTTGTTGCAGTTATAGTATTGCATTAAAGCCAAGAAGCAGAGTGAGAGAGGAAGCTGACAAAGCCAAAACTGAAATCTGCGCTCTGGCGAACTGTCAGACTGGCAACTGGCAGACTGGCAGACTGGCAACTGGCAACTACGACACGGCAGCTGCGTTCAAATTGCAAAAACTGCCAGAAGCGCTAAAGAAAAGTTTTTGCAAATGAGTTAGACAATCCAAAAATAATAGTGGGGGCAAAGATTAGCAAAAGTGGGGAATAAGAGAGGTAAGAAGGGTGGTAAGGGGAACAGTCCTTGTGGCAACTTGTGCGAAACTTCAAAATGATTGGACAACGCTAAGATTTCAGGCATTTACAAATCTACGGCCATAATTATTATGAATTATGAAACAATAACTCTGGCACTAATGGATCCGCCCCCCAAGACAGAGAGCACATGCATACACGGCAGGTTTCCCCTCGAAATTTTTCAGCCACTAATTGACAAATGATGATAAAGTGTCTTGGCCAAAAAACGACTTTGCCTCACTTTCGCTTTCGCTTCACACAACATTCGCTTTCTCTTAACGCGCCTTGACGGCCTTGACGGTTGTTGTTGTTGTCGCTGCCACTTCGCGGACTCGCTTCTTGTTTGTGGCATCGCATTTTACATGAAAATCTGATAAAAGCTTTGTTTGTGCCGACGGAAACGGATGTTAACTGCCAGACCGAATGGACACTGACATGACTGGCATTAAATGCGCCAGTCCGAGACTGGCATTACGTGCTGCCTCACTTTATTATTGTGCAGCAACACACTCGACTCAACTGGACTCCCCTCGACTTTTCTCTACTCCCCTCGACTTGGACTTCTCTCTCTTCTGTTCATACAACTGCAGAGATCTGATACTAAATAGATGTATTCAGCGCATTTACTTTTAAATTTGTAGAGCATACTATTAATTCTATTAACTATATAATAACAATGCTTGATCAGCCGGTTGACAGACAAATAGAGATACGCAAATAGAATATATATATTCATATGTATATAGAATATATACACCGCATTTACTTTTTAATTTAAAGAGCATACTATTAATTTATTTTATTTATATATTTAACATCCTAGTGCTACAGGTTGTAAAACTTAAAATTAACGCACTAGTCACAATTAATGTTACATACGGTCGATATTACAATTATTTTTAAAGTAACTTAAAACTAATATTACAATATTTGATTTTTATTGTATTAACAATATTTTATGAACTATGTTATATTAACAATATAATAACAATGCTTGATCAGCCTGTTGACTGACAAAGAGAGACAAGTAAATAAATATATTCAGCGCATTTAATTTCTAATTTGTAGAGCATACTATGATTGTTCTTATTTATTTAGCATCCTAGTGCTACAAGTTGTAAAACTTATGATTAAGGCACTAGTCACAATAAATACTATATACGTTCGAAATTACAATTATTTTTAAAGTAACTTAAAACTAACATTACAAAATTTGATTTTTATTTTATTAACAAAATTATATTAACATTATTAACAATATTATAACAATGCTTGATCAGCCTGTTGACTGACAAAGAGAGACACGTAGATATTAAGTCTAACTTTCATGAAATTTAATAAGACAAATACTTTCGCTATCATTATTTTTATATACAATCTCTTATTTCCTTTAGTCATATTTAAACATAAACCTCAATTTTGTTGATTTATGGCGCACTAAAAAGTGTCGTCTGCACACTTGTTTTAAAACGTAAATTAAGAAGTCTTTAACATGAAATATTCAATAACATTTTCGCACCGTCTGACCCTTAAAATGTTGACCTTTTGCTTGATGGCCTGGGGACTGAGATTGAGATACATACCTATGTCACATTTAAAATGCAAACGCGTTACGGTTCATTATTCAATCAAAGTTAAATGAGTATGTTTCCTTATCTTATTATAAAAAAGGCGTGTGTCGTGCTCCAAGATATTTTCAATTCATATTTTATGAATCACGTGCCGAAATCTCATTCCCAACTTTTCTCTTTTTAAAATAGAATCCTGTAAAACATACTTTAAGCTATATTTTATGCTAAATAGCCATTTCTGGCTGCAATCAGTGCTATCCAGACCTCAATGCTATTTCCCCATTTTTTTATAGCGTCTAATAAAGGACTGCCTAATGGCGAATGTTATTGCATTTCAGTTCAACTGACCGTTAAAAATTCGAAAGTGTTGCCATCCAGTGGTAATCACTGCGGACGGCAGTCCGCGCTAGTGACGAAAGCAGCACGAAGGGTGCGAAGGCGACTAGCATATATACACAGGAAGAATGGAAAATTTGCTATGACTGTCCGATCAGGTCGAGTTATATACCGATCGCAAGGTATTAACTTAACTTACAAATGTGCATACTAAGACTTTTAGAAACTCACCTGGTTCGTGAGATAAACAGGTGTAAGTGGGAGGGGAAAAATTTAAATTATTGGAGCTAATGGGGCCGTTGGAGCCTTTTTGATTTTTATTTTAATTTTTTACTATTCTAATCAAAAATACGCGTCGAATGACACCTTGATCATCAAAATCCGATCACTGGTTCAGAAGATAATTAATTTTGAAATTTTTGGTGCACCTTTCAAAACGAGATGAAAAGTCAGTCTGTTTGTTTGTTTGTCTGTTTGTCTGTTTGTCTGTTTGTTTGGATCAAATCGTAAATTTAGCTTAAAAGTTTGAATGAGGACTTGTTCCCGATCAAAAATCTAGAAACGTTTGTTCTACGACTTTTTCGAAAAAAAGCTAGTTTAGCGGGAAATCGCTAAAAACCGTTAAAATTAAAACCCCTATAGCATCCAAACGATATGAGCTACAGACGTGATCTATGTATCGTTAAAAAGGTGTTTTGAAGGGCTTTTAGGCAAACCTTCAAACTTTTTTTCTAAAGTGCATAGGTAAAAATCAACAGGTGAAATAAGATATTTTGTCCCAGATTTTGGAGGTTTTTGAGAAAACGCTGCCTACGATTTTTTTTAATTTGCAATATGTTTGAGCTTGTAAAATTTCGCGTTTTTTGATATATCATTCATAAATTTATGTTGATTGGTTTGGAAGATATAAACTATTAACTGAATATATACGTTTTACTTTGAATTGAAATAGGACAGCAGCAGCAATTACATTTGACTAACAGTCCAGTAACAATGAAATCTATAATTAGACAGTCGTTCTTAATGATCGCCAGTGGCGCAAAGTGTAGAGCGTCCGATTTTTTCATGAATTCTCAGCTCGGGTTTCGGGTTCAAATCCAGGCACGGACAAAACTTTTTTTTTTTTTTATGTTTAAATGCAATTAATTTGAAACGTTTGTTCTACGACTTTTTCGAAAAAAAGCTAGTTTAGCGGGAAATCGCTAAAAACCGTTAAAATTAAAACCCCTATAGCTATCCAAACGATATGAGCTACAGACGTGATCTATGTATCGTTGGAAAGGTATTTTGAAGGGCTTTTAGGCAAACCTTCAAACTTTGTTATAAAGTGCATAGGTAAAAATCAATAGGTCACATAAGATATTTTGTCCCAGATTTTGGCGGTTTTTGAGAAAACGACGCTAACGATTTTTTTTAGCTTTCAATATGTTGTAGTGTGTAAAATTTCCCGTTTTTTGATATATGACACAAAATTTTACCGATGGGTTTGGAAGATATTACTTATTAACTGAATATACTTTTTACCTTTACACTACTGCATGTACATATGCAGTATGTTAATGTACATGTAAATCGCCAAAAGCCACAGCATCCAAACAATAGAAGCTACAGATGTGATCTATATATCGTTGGAAATGTATTTTGAAGGGCTTTAAGCCTAGCTGTAAACTTTTTTGCATAATACACAGGTAAAAAGCTTCAGGTGAAATAAGGTTTTTTTTCCCCACATTTCGGCGATTTAAGAAAAATTTACGTTTCAAATAAGTTTTAAATATAGTTGAACTTTCCTAACTCGAACTTATCTAACTCGAATTTCTCTGTAACTCGAATTAACTGAGTGGCAGTAAAATTAATAATCTTAGGAAAAAGAACTCTATAACTCGAATATTTCCCTAACTCGAACCTTTTCTTTGGATAATGGTGATTCGAGTTAGGGAAGTTCGACTGTATGTTATTTGTTGTAGCAATTCAATTTTGACTATAACACATAGCCGTCAAATTTCGTTTGGGCAAGATATTACCTGTTAACTGAATATACCTTTTACCTTTACACTTCTGCATGTACATATGCAGTAGCATGCATACAGCAGCAGCAAGGTGTCATAGCAGCCAGAGTTTGAGAGTGCTACTAGCTTTTGCGCTTGGCATGTGTGTTTTAAGGGAACCAGTGTTGGCAGACTGTTTGTTTTAGCTTGTACAAAAAATAAACAAAGTTGATAGAATGAAATTTCAAAATTTCTGATATCTTATTCAAAAATTTCTGATATCTTATAAAAAAAACCTCTTTACGAGGTAAAAGTCTAGTGACGAAAACAGTTATATGCCCCAAAATTTCTGATTTCCAATTTTGTGACGAATAATATTAAGTTTGACATAAAAATTATTTTAAAAAAAATTTTTGCATTCGGCACTGCGCAAAACATTGAGTTTTATTTGGTATGAAGAATTGAGACATTTTGGCGCAATGTGCCGAGTGCCAAAATTTTTTTTAAAATAATTTTTATGTCAAACTTAATATTATTCGTCACAAAATTGGATATCAGAAATTTTGGGGCATATAACTGTTTTCGTCACTAGACTTTTACCTCGTAAAGAGGTTTTTTTTATAAGATTGACCAATACTATGAACTTATTGTTATTGACTGCCCAACTTATTGAGATTTGTTCTACTTTTAATTGTTTGTTTATTCTTTGTTTTTGAATAAATCTGAATACCTTTTTAAATATTGTAATTTACAAATTTAGAATATTTAAATTTTTTTTGTTTATGGAATACTACCTTCCTTAGCTCGAAAGTCTATAACTCGAATTCTCTCTAGCTCCAATTAAATTGAGTGGAAATATCTTAACATAAAAAAGACTTCCATAAGTCGAAGTCTCCATAAATCGAACTTTTTTCTTGGATAATGATAATTCGGATTAAAGCTTCTTTGTTATTCGTCTGTAATTAATTGTGTTGGGAAATCTTATTTTATATAAAATTTAAATTTAAATTTTTTATTTAAAGCAATTTTGCTATTTCACAGTTTTCTTCTATATAAAAATCTTCCAATAAATAATTTAACCTCAATTTTTCCTTATCGTTTGAATAATTTTTAGGACATTCTTAGTTCTGCGCCACGTAAATAAATATTGTTCACATTTTTTCTTGGTAATTTTCCTTTTTTGCTTTCTGCGTAATTTGCGTAATTTGTTTAATTAACATTTTGCGTTTGTATAACTTTGATACCTTTTTTTCGTTGTTCCCTTTTTGCTTTAAATAACTTTTTTCGCATTAGATTGCAGCTCATTACACGAGGCTTTAACTCTCAGGTGAGTCCAATTCTGAGGTAACTTTGGGTTAAGGTCGTAAACTGTTCAAGTTTGGAGTTGCCTAATTAACACTAATAGTTATAGTATCGATAACTGGGTTGTGCTCTACCTCAACCTCTATCAAAGGGATAATGTATTGAGAGTCTGATTGTGAATCGAAGTCTAAAGTAGTTTATAAGCTACTTGGGCCTACCGCATGACTATCTTTGATTTATTTATAAGTGCTGTATGTTTGATTGTGTACATCCCTCAATTGTTGTGAAGTGTCATAAGTGCCTGGATCTCCCCTCTCCACCTCTCTTGCTTCAAACAATCTTCGACATCCTCTTAACGGTATCGGATTGAGCCTGTGCGTGCCCAAAATTTAATTAATGGCACACTGCACAGCATTTTCAATAACTATGCCTATCTACATAAATGCGAGGGTCACCTAATGAGTCACTACTACTTGACAAAATTTAGAATTTGCGCAAAATAATCTTTATAGCTACTTTAATAAAGGAGAACATATAATTGTTGTTAAATATGTATTATTAAATAACATTTGATCATTTTTATATCAACTTCAAAACAATTGACAAATGCTTTTATTATTCAATATTGTCAATTTGTAGCTAATTCTCATAGCTTAAGTTGTTCGTATTTCTCTTTTGGCATACTTATCGATTGACTCTCGTTTAATGCTCAAAAGCTGTCATAATAACACACACAATTCGTTTTACTTACAATTTAATCCCATGCTGTTTGTCGGCATACAAATGTAGCCAGTATGAAGCTTAAAGGCGTATGTTTGTGTGGGCGTGGCACTGAAAACTAATTTTAAATGTCATGTGTTTTGCTTAAGTTTAGTATACGAGTACATATTTGTCTATGCATAGCATAGAAATTGAATACATTTACAAATAAGATGTTTTCGAATTTAGATTGATATAATGACAACTAAAACAAACTAGAGTGAATTGTTACATATGTAGATAATGATTTGAGATTTTATTGTATTTCGTTGTGCGAACAATTTACAGATGATTAAATATGTTGTCGTAACTTGTCGACTGACAGTGATAATTTACAATTGATAATTGACAACTTCCGCGATTGCAATTATGAATTTTAAATTATTGCTATAGTCGAAATTGATTTAGTTTTGTGTTTTGTTCTGTATCTTTTCACTCATGAATTCATGTTCTCTATGGATGTTGATGCTAGAAGTGTTAGCAGGTGTAACTTAAGGGGTTGCACCAATCTGCACATGGATTGCAGCACAGTGCAGTACAAGGATCGTAGCCTTTGCCCCTTCGTGGCACGTCGTCAATCGAAGGCAAAGAAACTTCCCGAAGAGCGCGACGACGTCGTTGGACATCAGTCAGTCCATCTGGGCCAATGACTGGCTTTCCCTTTCCTGAACCCTTTCCAGTTCCCTTTCCGTGTTGCTGTAAGTACTTCATCATGTTGATGCCCCTTTTGCGCTTCATTTCCTCTTGGAGCTTAGCTAGCTCTTTGGCCCTTTTAGCTGCTTCGAATTTTTTTTGGAAGCGTTTTGGCATTTTAACGGTAGTTGGAACACTTGATCTCTTACTACCACTTTTAGCACCGGGAATGGTAGTACCAAAAAAACCATGTCCACTTTTAGCACCGGGAATGGTAGTACCAAAAAAACCATGTCCATGTCTTCCACGTCCTCCACGTGATTCAGGTGCTCCACGTCCACCATGTCCACCTCTACCGCCTGTGCCATGAGCTCCGCCGCCTCGTAAGCCAAAGACACCATCCTCGAAGACATCTTCTCCCGGATCACCAAATGCCGTGTCCCGGTAACGATTACCTGCGGCACAATCGTAGGTGCGCCAATAGGGACCAACTGGTGGGCTGGGAAACTTTGGCTGCACTTTTTGACCCGCCTTCGAGGTCTGTGTTCCGTGGTTGATCTGTCGTCGCTTTAGCTGCTCTGGAAGCTTCACTGTACCCGCCGGTGGCGTCACATCAAAGTCATATTCCATCTCACTGTCACTGGTGTCAGTGAGCACCAATTGATTCACACAGTTCTCCATGCCCCGACGGTGACACTCCTTCTGCAGGGCCTGACCGAGTTGCCTCTTCTCCAGGTAGTTGCGGCAGACGCACATCATCAGCGACTTGTGGCAGGTGCACTTGCGGAAACCCTTCTCCTTCAGCCTCCTCTTGATCTCGCTGAGAGTGGGGTTGTTCATTAGTCATCTAGTATTTGACCATTCAAAGATTTGAAAACAATTATATTAAAGTTCTATCTGACGAGCGCTTTTTACGGACACTTTTTGATTAAAAAAACAGACGGTGTCGGGTGAACACTTAGAATATCAAAAACGTCTAGCTGGAGCATTTATTTTTCAAATTCAGTTAGTGGTTTTACATTGAAGTGCGACTTTAGACGACTAACATTGCAATATTTTTGTTGTCAAAAATATCGAAAAATCTATAAAAATCAACAACAAAAAAGCAAAATTATGCAATACAATTGTTTTTGTTTTGCCAGCAACGAAAGTTGACGGAAAACGGAATGTGCAAAATTTGTTTGTGTAATTTGCAATGTGCACCAGAAGCTTACCAATGTGCATTCTCACATGCTTCCCTTATTCTATGTGCATAACAAAAACAAATTTGCATCGTGTGCATAGGCGCTGGGCACCCCTGTTCTAGAGCCTTAAACTCTAGCACGAAAAAATATACTATATCGGATGGAAACTTAATATTTTTATCATATCAAAATATTTTCTATAAAGATATTTTGAAAATGTCTTACCTGAGAACCACGGCCTGTTCACTTTTCACAATCTTGAAAGTGATCGGATGCATTTCGATATTCGGATCATTGACCGATCGCAGTGTTATAAAGACTTCTCCCTTCTTTTTGCAGACATTGAGAATCGGTTGCAGACTCTTTCTTTGTCGCTCCTCTTCTTGTGCTGCTCTGCGGCAGACATTGAATGCTTTGTCCTCGGGCAAGTATTGCAGGAAGAACTTCATCAGCCGCTTGATGGGCTTCAAAATGTAGCCAGGTCGCCAGCCATATTTTCGGGATTGTTCGCTGGATTTCCAGTCCCAGCCATGATTTCGAGGTACGGCGACTCTCTCATTGACACAATTCCTGTGTCCCAATCTTGGTTTCTTCTCAATTATTGCTGGCTTTGTTTTCGCTTTCTGTTCTCCTTTCTTTGCCGTTTCCTTTGGGTCTGCTTTGGATTGCCTTTGATTACTTGGCTGTTTTGTTTCTGTTGATGCTTTTCGGCAGATTCTGTCTTGCGAGCCTGGAAGTTGATTTTCCTTGATATTGTAGAGATCTCGTAGCTCGGAGAAGACGCGCGACAAATATGGACGACACTGTTGAGTGTCTTCTAGAATTGTACAATAGTCCTCAGAGGATTTGGCCTTCACTCTGGGACAAATATCCTTTTCATCGCTCTGGAAAATATCCGCACAAAGCTTCCTGATGCGACAGTGAGCACACACTTTGCCGAACTTGCAAGTGCAACGGCATTCGATAACCTCTTCCTTCTCTTTCTCTTCAAGTTTCTTCTTTTCACACGGAGTTTTGCAAAAATCGTCAATTCCACTCGGCGGTGGTTTACCCAAATAATCGTAGAGAATTTCTTCCGCTGTCAGTTTCTTCTCCATATGACGTTCCTCCAGCACTGGTGTGGGTTTTACGCCACACTTGGGACAGGCGGCGAATTTGGGCAGCCAGGACATGTTGGTCAAGCAAACAGGACAAAACCTGGTCGGCTTGATATCGGGCTTATTTAAATCACTAATCGGCACTGGAATCAAGGCAGGTTGGCAGACAACTGGACTTGATTTCGGCGTTGGCGGCAGAAAAGTAAAGTTGGGAAATTCTGTGATCTTCAGTGAATCTTCTTGTGGATGTGGACGGACTCTACGTTCTGAAATAGCACGGGCATAGGGATTTTCAGGTGCAAAGTCATTGAACTTTAAGGGCTGTCCAGAACTTTTGGTGATCGAGTCCACAATCTGTTCACAGTCAATTGACATTTGCTGGTTGGAATAGTAAAAAAATAGATTACAGTCGAGTGTACAATACTCTTTCAGTACAGGGTCTAAATCAGTGGTGTCACAATGTTTAATTCACATTGTTGCAGTTTTATGAAAAGAGTCTGCATTGAACGCAGATCAGCGACTGAGATCAGAAAACAGCAGCGGAGAACAAAAGCCGAAGAGACGCATCGTGAGAGAGCAAGCAGCTGAGTGTGCTATTTATAGAACACACGTATTCTCTC
Source organism: Drosophila quinaria (assembly GCA_035047525.1). Taxonomy (NCBI): domain Eukaryota; kingdom Metazoa; phylum Arthropoda; class Insecta; order Diptera; family Drosophilidae; genus Drosophila; species Drosophila quinaria. The sequence continues at coordinate 7,273,342 of JAWNPO010000470.1, read as the reverse complement.
TCTCTATATATATACGTGACAGCTTTTGGAAATTTGGACACCACTGGTATAAATATACTCGCATGTATTCACCTTTAGTTCAAAGCAAGCAGCATTGCCTGCTGAATTTGGCATCAGAGATTTCTGTGGACTCCAAGTGGCATTCATGCTTTGATAGCGCTGCAAATCCAATTGGAGACGCTCGTCGCCTTCCTCGGGGTCTAGGACATCGGGACAAATCTCGCAGGGATTGGGGCATTGTTGCGTCTCGCCCATGAGAAACATGATGTCATGTGGATTAATGCTTCTGTCCACATTCTGACGACATACCTTATCCTCTTGACTGAAGAGTTAGATAATAAGAGATTGGATTTATGCAAGATTTCGACTCAACTTACACCGTGGGATCTTCACATTTGATTAACAGACGATAAAGAAACTCAAAAGTGCCAACAAGTTCTCCAGTTTTCTGGATTGTGCAGGTATCCGAGTGCATGAGATCCGTCATGCCTTCCTCAATTTGATCTATGAGTCTTTGGGGAAACTGGATTCTACCTTCTCCTAAGACTTTAGCGCCATTTTTCACTATAATGGGCATGCCACAGTTGCCAAGTTCTTTACGCAATTTCAGCGGCTTTTCGCTGAACTCAAGGCGAGCATCATTTTTGAAATCCGTAACATTGTGACGACTCGATGTGATTATAACCGATTGGCGGTTAAAGGTAGCCTCAACTTTTAGGTTTTTCGGATCTCTCAACTTTATTTTGTGGAGAACATATTTAGTGACAACAATGTCAAATACAAAGTTGCAAGCCATTTCACTTTTTTTTTAATTTAATAACAAAATACATATACGAGAATTTTAAATTTCCGTTAAAAAAACAATTTAATAAATAAACGAATACTTTTTTATTCCTCTGAAATACGAAAAATTGAATGTTTGAATCTGTGTAGCTTTGAAAATTATCTAAAGTTGAAAAGTGCAAATGATACTCTGATGAATAAAATATATAAAGTAAACTAAAACTTAGCTTAAATAAGTGATATTTATTTAATTTTGGTTAAGTTAGCCATTTCATTTTAAAATAATTTAAATAGGCAAATTTATTGAAAACTTTTTAATAAAGGCATGATTACAAATAAATTGACTAAAATGCGTGCATGGAAAATTATCTAAATTGTAAAAGTGCAAATAATACTCTGATGAATAAAATATATATAGTAAACAAACACATAGCTTAAATTAGTGATATTTATTTAATTTTGTTCAAGTAATCCATTTCTATTTAAAATAATTTAAATAGGCAAATTTATTGAAAACTTTTTAATAAAGGTTCGATTACAAATAAATTGACTAAAATCGGTGCATGGAAAATTATCTTAATAAAAGTGCAAATGATACTCTGATGAATAAAATATATATAGTAAACAAACACATACGTAGCTTAAATTAGTGATATTTATTTAATTTTGTTCAAGTAATCCATTTCATTTTAAAATAATATAAATTTGGCAAATTTATTGAAAATGTATTAATAAAGAAAGTTTCGATTACATATAAATTGACTGAAATCTGTGCATGGAAAAATATCTAAATTACAAAAGTGTAAATGATACTTTGATCAATAAAATATATAAAGTAAACAAACACATAGCTTAAATTAGGGAAATTTATTTAATTTTGCTTAAGTAATCCGTTTCATTTTAAAATAATATAAATTTGGCAAATTTATTGAAAATGTTTTATAAATTACAAATAAATTGACTAAAATCCGTGCATGGAAAATTATCTAAATTGTAAAAGTGCGAATGATACTCTGATTAATAAAATATATAAAGTAAACAAACACATAGCTTAAATTAGTGATATTTATTTAATTTTGTTCAAGTAATCCATTTCATTTTAAAATAATATAAATTTGGCAAATTTATTTAAAACTTTTTAATAAAGAAAGTTTCGATTACATATAAATTGACTAAAATCCGTGTATGGAAAATTATCTAAATTACAAAAGTGCAAACGATACTCTGATGAATAGTAAAAAATATTTAAGTACTGCGAATACACTAAGTACTTTGTACGATAACATATAGTATACTCTGTCTCTGTATCTAAGTATCTCTTAGTACGCATTTGCCTTGGGGTCCCATGGGATTGAGACAGCGCCCTTTTTCATCATGTACTGCATCATGTCAGAGGGCTTCTTCTTTTTCGCAAGTTCCATAGCAGCCTTGGCAGCCTTGGTAGCTTCTTCGGCAGCCTTATAGAATCTCTTGGGCATTCTCACGGGAATGGGTTTGCTCTGGCCACTCTTGCGTTTCTTTTTGGCACCAGGAAAGGATTTGCCACCAGGTATAGTTTCTTGACCAAAGCGTCCCCCGCCATGCATAGGTCCACCCGGTTGAGAGCCCCAAATCACCTTCGATTTGAGTCTGCCACCAGGATATGTAAAGTCACCATGTGGTCCACCATGTCGATAGCCAAAGAGTCCATCCTCGAGCACCAGTTCAGCGGGTTTGCCGAAAGCTGTGCCCGTGTAACGATCTGCCGCAGCACAGTCATAGCTGCGATAGTAGTAATCCTGCTTCACAGGATACTTGGGCTCCACAGCCAGCTGCTTCTTTCCCGGCATTGTCTGTGTGCAGTGATTCATGCGTGAACTCATGCGTGACCTTTCAGGTACTCGGCTGCCCGCCTCGGGGCTGACATCAAAGTCATATTCCAGCTCGCTGTCACTGGTGTCCGTGAGCACCAAGTGATCCACGCAGTTTTCAATGCCATGTCGACGAGATTCCTTGGCCACGGCGGACTCGAGTAGCTTCTTCTCCACGGGATCGCGACAGGTGCACATCATCAGGGTCTGATGACAGCTGCACTTGGGGAAACCTTTCGCCTTCAGCTTCCTCTTGATCTCGCTCACGATCACAGCCAGATCACTTTTAACGATCTTGAAGACAATGGGCTTCATTTGGACATTGTCCGTGTTGATGGCACGCAGTGTTATAAAGATTTCGCCATTCCTCTTGCGCATATTGAGTATGGGCAGTTGTCTTTCCCTCTCCTCCTCTTGATCCTTGAATCTGTTGCATCTAGCCAGTGGGGTTTTATCTGGCGTATACTCCAGAAAGTGCTCCATTACCTTCTTCATGGGCTTAAGTATGGCTCCAGGTTGCCAGCCGTATTTCCGTGCCTCCAGTGTCGAGTTCCAGGCCCAACCATGTCGCCGGGAGACTCCTCGTTGCTTCCTAGCGCACAACTTGTGCAAGGGACTGATTAATCTGTTCGTCCTCTTCGCCATGTGTTCAACTGTGACTCGATTCTTTGGTTCAGTTTCCCTTTTCGCCGTGCGGCCATTCTTCTTCTCTTTCACATGGTGTAAAGAAGCTTTTGGTTGCTTTTTCTTAGGCTGTTCGCTTTCTGTCTGAGGTCGCACAGTGTCCTTGATGTCATACAGGTCGCGTAGCTCGGAGAAGACACGTGACAGAAATGGTCGTGACTCTTTTGGTTTTTCATCTACTCTGCAAAAATCTTCGGATTCGGATTGATCTTCTTCTTCGACTGCTGCTTGAGGTCTCCGCATCTGGTCCTTATTGTCAATGTACTCTGCACACTGCTCTCTTACTCGACAGGAAGCACAGATCTTTCCATACTTACAGCTACAACGACACTCGGCTTGTCCCTTATCCTCGCTCTTCTCCTTTTGCTCAGCTGCCTTCTCACACTGAAGTTCACAAAAATCCTCAACTGTCGGTTTCGGTTTTCCCAGATACTCCAATATGATTTGTTCCGCTTTTAGGCGGTTTTGCACTTTGATTTCCTCAGCGACCGGCATGGGTTTCAATCCGCACTTGGGGCAGGCTGCGAATTTGGGCAGCCAGGACATGTTGACCAGGCACACGGGACAGAACCTGCTCGGCTTGATATCGGGCTTATTTTGATCACTAACCGAAACCTTCATCTGTGGTCTACAGATTTTTGATCTGTCCTGGCCCAGGTTTGCTGGCAGTTGAGGATTCTGCTCCTGCTGAGAGTGGCAGGGTCCATCACAAGGACCTCTCAGCGCATCTGCAGTTCGACACGGCTTTTGCTTTTGACAGCCCGTATTTCTGAGGATGACATCCATAGTCTCTTCGCATTCCTTTGCCATTTGCTGTGCATTGGATTAAAAACAAGAACTTTAGAAAGCTTCAAAGAATAAGGCACCAAAAGAAAGGGACCGAAAATTGTTATTTATTGCTATTTTTCTCAATAATTTTTTGCTGTATTTAAAGCAGGGATTAAAATCCCAACCGAAACCGTAAACCGATTTAAATTTAAATCTTAACTGAAACCGCAACCGAAAAAAAAATTTTCATTTTACAGAAACCCTTAAACCGAAAAAACCGTTTAGTAACCGTTTCATTTATAAGGGTTAATTTCGGTTTTTCATACATACAAAAAATATTTTGCATTTTAAATTAAAATTTTTGATTTTCATTTTCTAATGTTTAATTTTGAATTTTTATTTGTGATATTCATGATTGAAGTTTCATGCGCAAATAAATTTAACTAAACTTCATCATAATGAAGAATATGTAAAATAAATGTGTGAATGAAAAATTAAAAAAGTAATGCCTTTTTAATTATTATTATTATATCATTAATATAATTATATTTTTCCCTTTTTTTGAAAGATTTTGCTTAACCGATAGCCGCAAACCTAAATGCGAACATAACCGAAACCGTTTTGGTCTTAACCCCTGTCACAAAGAATACCTGGTGATGATTGCGGTCCCTGATTAAGTATTTGACTTACCTTTAGTTCACAGGTGATGGCATCACAAGCCGGATGATGTTTTAGGGTTGCCGCAGGACTAAGTGCCTGGGCATTGAAGCTTTGATAGCGCAGCAGATCCAAATTAAGACGCTCATCTCCTGCCTCCGGCTCCCAGGCATCTAGGCAGGGATCACATCTAGCTGGACATCTCTGAGATTCACTTATAAGAAACAAAATGTCCCGAGGAGTAATGCAAGTGCCTAAATTTTGACGACAGTCGTTCTGACCTGTCCTAAAAAAGAAGCATTTAATTAAGTGCGAAATATCCCCAACAACTTTTACTTACTTGGGTTTATCTGCACATTTGATAACTAAACGACACTTGAACTTAATCGTTCCCATAACTTCTCCATTTTTTTCAAATTTGCAGCTATCTTCATGGATTAATTCTGGCATTTCGTCTGTTACACTCTCTGTAAAGGTTTCGGGAAATAGCAACTGTCCATTGCCGATCAATCGGCCATTGTATTTCACCGAAACTGGCATTCCGCATTCCTCGATGCTCTGACGTAGTTTATCTGGGCTCACATTATATTCCGTACCCGTACCGTGCGTAAATTCACTAACATTAATACGATTTCCTGATATTTCTATTATCTTTCGATTAAACTGTACGTTGATGTTTATTTTATTTTTATCCTGAATATTGTATTGGGATGTTTCGAAACTTGTTACGATTATGTCAAAGAGAAAATTATATTTCACTTCTTCCGCTGGTCGTAATATACTCTTCTTATTCATTAAACTTTTCTTTCGGTCCATGTTGAAATATTTATTTGATTGAACTTTTTATGATTTATTATCAGTTAATTTTGACTTGCTTTTAAAAATGGTGCGTAACGGAAGTAAAGCACACGAAAATTTTAAAATTGATGAATACAATTTTGAAGAAATTTTGCTAGTCAACTTCACTGAAATATTAAAATTCTGAGATCTCGAGAATTGGAATACCGTGTGGAATAAAAACGAAAAGCAGATGTGATGACCAAAAATTTAGAAAACAAATAAGATCTGATGGAATTTTAGAATTCATTATTGTTTATGGCTATCAATTGTATTGTAAACTTTTTGTTTTTAGCCAAGGTGGTCGTTCTTTTCAAAATAAATAAATATTTGTTTTCTACCTTTAAAATGAACTAGGAATATGTTCCAAGGAAAATAACTTTTTTTCGATTCACATTTATGTTTCTCATTTATTTACACTTTTCTTAAACATAAACCATATGCATGGCATTAAGTTGCAAGATAACAAGTAAAGACTCTCCACTCTCAATAAATTATATTGGGGGCACATACGATACATTCACATCAGATCAGCCAAGATCGTTGCCTATAACTTGATGCGAGTCGCACAATGGAAAGAAGTCTTTCAAATGCTGTTTTCGGGTCGAAACACACATTGTGTGTTGTCCAATTCATACACTCAGCAGCAGTAGAAATAACGAGGACAACAGCAATCCGTGTAGCATGGATCACAGCAAGGATCACAGCAATCATCCAATGTGGCAGTGGCTCTGCCAAGTCGTGGAATTGACTCAACTGGAGGCGGCATCGAGTTCAGCAGAATGCGTAGTGTCTTCTGTCTGTCAATGGGTGGAACTTTGGCCAGGGCCATAAAATGTTGCTTCAATTTCTTTTGCTTCTCTTCGTGCTCCTTCTTTTTTGCTGCTTCGGCAGCTCTGACAGCTTCGGCAGCTTTATTTTTCTGTAAGCGTTTTGGCAAGGCGACGGTAGCGGCATTAGTGTTATCATTGTTATTAGCATTATTTTGACCACCTCCATTGCTTCTGGCACCGTTGTGGGCATTATTATTTGCCATTCCTCTTCCATTGTTGTTTCCAGCATTATTTGCATTGCCTCTTCTATTGTTTCCATTATAATTTTCATTGCCTCTTCCAGTGTTTCTTACATGACCAAATTCATTATAGGGATTACCACTTCCGGGATTACCACTTCCGGGATTACCACGTCCGGGATTACCTCTTCCGGGATTAGCTTGTCCGGGAATTCCACTTCCGGGATTACTATTTCCGGGATTACCTCTTCCAGGATTACCTCTTCCGGGATTACCACGTCCGGGATTACCACTTCCGGGGTTACCACTTCCGGGATAACCACGTCCGGGATTACCACGTCCGGGATTACCTCTTCCGGGATTACCATTTCCGGGATTACCACTTCCGTGATTACCTCTTCCGGGATCACCTCGTCCGGGATTACCATTTCCGGGATTACCACTTCCGTGATTACCTCTTCCGGGATCACCTCGTCCGGGATTACCACTTCCGGGATTACCACGTCCGGGATCACCTCGTCCGGGATTACCCCGACTAACTCCGCCACTATTTTTCTGATTACCACCATTTCCCGGGGAACCGTCTTCCGCATAGACTTCCATCATCATCATAAGACATTGGTCCCGTATTATACATCCGAACGTGTCGCACAATCAAACGGCTTAAAATACGGACTCTGTACGATCGGATACTTTGGTTTCACTTTTGTATCCTCCTCCGCTGTCTGTGTGACTTTGTTCATCCATTTTGCACAGGGTCCCGCATCCTGCGGAGGTTTCGGTGCTCCCATCAGTGGCGACACATCAAAGTCGTACTCCAAGTCACTTTCGCTGGTGTCGGTGAGAATGAGTTCATCGGGACAGGATTGGATTCCCCGTGCTGCACACTCCTCTTCCAGAGCCGCCTCGAGTTCCTTCTTCTCCAGCGTTGGCCGGCAGACGCACAACATCACGGACTTGTGGCAGTTGCATTTACTGAAGCCGTTCTCCTTAAGCTTCTTCTTGATTTGACCGAGTCTCACCGCCTGATCACTCTTCGTTACCTTGAAGACAATGGGTTCCCTTTTGTTGTTGGGGTCCATGGATCGGAATGTTATGCTGATTTCGCCATTCTTCTTGCACACATTCAGCATGGACCGTTCGCTGCGTTCCTTTTCCTTTTGTTGAGCTTCCGTTTTCCGCATAATCTTCGTTGCAGTCTCCTCTGGGCCATCCCGCAAAAAGAAGTCCATGATCTTTTTGATGGGCTTGCTCACGGCGCCAGGACGCCAGCCTTTTTTGTAAGCCGGGTCTGTTCTGAAATCCCAGCCAAGTTTGGCGGGAACTTTAGGTTTCTCCTCCTTTTTATTTCTGGGAGATCCACTCGACTTACTGGAACTGGATTTCCTCTTCTCAACATCTGTTTCTCCAGATTTCGAGTTGCTTTTTAGATCATACTCTTCATTCTTTGATTTACCTGGCTTAGCATTCGTTTCTTCTGATTTGGATTCCTTTTTCTGCTCATCTTTCCTTTTCCCTTTTTTATTGGCACATATTTTTTGCATGTCGGTTGTGGAGTTGGAAACTCTGATGCGGTACAGAAAACACAGCTCGGAAAACACACGTGCCAAATGTGTATCACGTTCGTCAGTCACTTCCCCTAGATAGTCCTCGGAGCCAAAAGATTGCGTGTTATTGTGACCAGAAGCAGGATCAGGAGCAGGTTTATTTCCACCAGATTTAGGCCCATCAGTTTTGGGCTCACATCTCCTCGCAGGCTCAGCAGCAGCAGCACACTCCTGGCCAGATTTGGAGGCTCGAGAGACTCGTCGAGACTCACTTTCAGTCTTGAATACATCCTTGACTTTTTCACGCACTCGACAATGGGCACAACGTACACCTCGTTTGCAGGTGCAGCGACTTTGGAACTCCTGATCTTTTACGTTCTCTGCACCCTCTAAGCAGATTTGCTCTACAGTGCGTTGAGGTTTACCCAGATACTCGTTCAGGATCTCATCTGCCGTGGGCACCTTCTCCTTAAGGCGTTCCTCGACCACGGGCGCGGGTTTCGAGCCACATTTGGGGCAGCAGGCGAATCGGGGCAGCCAGGACATGTTGTTCAAACAGATGGGACAGTATCTAATGGGCTTTATGCCCGGAATATTATCGCCAACATTTTCCTTGTCCTCAACAATATTGTTTGGCTTCTCCTTGCTTTCTCCACTGTTCTGTAAAAAGCTATCCATACCCTGCAGCAATTGTTGCATCGGCTGCATCGCTGGCTCGGAGCCCTTGAGTATGGAGTCTATAGTCTCCTCGCATTCCTTTGCCATTTTCTGTGCAGAGAAATAAACTGAGATTCAGAGAGCTACGGGTAGCAAAGACTTTTACTCACCTTTAGCTCAGAGGTGATGGTATCACCAGCTGAATTACTCCTAAGGGTATCACGGGGATTACTCGGTACACCCGGAGCGGCACTGCGATAACGCATTAGATCCAACTGGAGACGTTCATCACCCTCCTCTGACTCCAGGACATCGAGACAGGGATCACAGGATTGGGGGCATTTCTGCGACTCGGCCATGACAAACATGATGTCCTCGGGATTAATGCTGGCATCCATATTCCTACGACACTCGCTGTAGTCGGGACTGCAAGAAAGAAAAGAAAATGGAATAAGAGAATTGTAACTAAAATCGATATGTATAAAACTCTTTGTCCTGACTGACTCACTGACTGATTGAGAATCAACGTGCAGTCCAAACGGTAAGAGATAGAAAGCTAAAATTTTCACACAACATAGATGAGTTAATTTCAGCGTGCAATATTGCTTTTTGCGAAATTTGATCTGTAAGAGGGTTAAATTTGTGGTTAAAGGTCAGGAAATAGCTTAGTTTGAACAACTTTTTTGTTTCTAAAGATATCTCAACCAAACTCACAAATTGTATGTTATAGACTGTTTCTTACACCCTGACCAAATTTTGATAAAAGTCGAGTTACTATATATATAGCTGTCAAAGAAAAATAGGAAGCAAAACTTACAGATTAACTCTTCTTGCTAAATTCGGACTACTTCGCCAAATTTGGCTTTTTCCCGCCAAATTTAGCTTTTTCCCGCCAAATCACTTAATCTGTCTTTTAGCCAAAATTCATTAAAACCGAGAACAGCTTAAGTTAAATCGGACAACTAAAGAGCTTCTTTTCAATTTTGCGAGCGAACCGAGCAGGGGGCGTTGCCCTCTAGTAATAAATAGGTCTCGTCTTACCCATCGCATTTAACAATTAAGACGGTATTTGAATGTGAGTGTACCGATCTCCTCCTTGTCCTTATCCTCAATGCTGCAGCTGTCCTCGTGTACCAGGTCGGACATTCCCTCTTTTATGCCATCGATGAACTTCTGGGGTAAATTTACACGTCCGTTGCCCAGCAAGCGGTTATTTAACTTAACTTCCAAGGTCATGCCACAACTTTCGAGATTCTCGCGCAGTCTCTTATCCTTCTCTTTGAAGTTGGTACTGGCATTGGGATTGAAATCGTCAACATTGATGCGACTCGATGTTATTGCGATTTTCTTGTTATTAAATTGCGCTTCAACTTGCAACTTTTTGGCATCTTCAGCTTTCAATTTGGACGACTTAAAGCTCTTAACAAAAATGTCAAACACAAAGTTAAGATCTGCCATTCTAATTCTCCAATTAAACCTTCCAAATACGAGTGTTATTCTGGTATTTATGTATGTGTCAATCTCTAAATGCAATTTCCGTTGTACTTTCAATGTGCAAACAAAAATGCACTTTGGAACTATAAAATTAAAAAAAAACGAATTTTGCTCGTAAAGTACAACGAAGCCTGTGAGTTGTGGAATGTATATGTATTACTGAATTTGTTTTCACAAAAGCTACTATGATGAAGGCAATTTTGTCAATATGTAGTCTATATCAAAGTGCCTAAGGCAGAGTTGTCTAAAAACTATAGATCCACAAAAGATGGAACCAATAACAGACATGAGGAAAGATGAATTGACTTCGATTTGGTCTTGATTCTGGAGGTGGAATTACTTTAAATAATTGAACATATCTTTAAGTCAAAATTTTTTTCACTCATAACTTCTTCTTCTACATACTTCTTTGGGTTCTCTATATCCTAGATAAGTGGTGCCCAAAGCTGCCTAATGGATGTGCACGCACTAATACAAATACAGGAAATCACACGCATACTTGTAACGAACTTTTTTTTTTAATTCAATGTGTACAGAGAAACAAAAAATTAGAAATATGTATGTTTCTTCAAAAAGTCACACGCATAACACGTTTGAAAGCGAAGTCAAGATTTCTTTTCCAGTGTACACAAAACGATAAGACAACAACAAATTACATTCGGATTAGCAAAAGATAACCGACGCAATGCAATTGTTTTTGTTTTGCCTGCACCGAAAATGGATGGAAAGCAGAAATGAAAAAGTGGTTCTTGTTTTTCTGCAAGTTGTTTGTGTAAAATTCAATGTGCAAGAATTCCTTGCCTATGTGTATTCTGCTGCACTTCCAGTATCCCATGTGCATTACAAAAAGAAATGTGCATTGTGTGCATAGGCGATGGGCACCCCTATCCTAGATTCTTAAGTATCTATCTACAGTTTCAATTAAGCGTTTAATTATTTAATTTATTTAGAAGTTAAAAAACTTATGAAGTTTTATTGAGATCTTGAATTAATGACTGTCCTTTGAAATTTACGGATTCATTGTTTTTGAATCTTTCCCATATAAAAAAATAATAACCTTTCCGAATTAAATCTATAGTATATTCCAAGCAATTTTATTAGAGTCATCAAATAATTAATAAGAAACTTTCAGAGAAATACAGTTCAATAATAATTTGAGTTTATTAAAATGGCGTTGAAAAACCTTATAAATAATCATGCAAAATATTATTAAAAGGCTTTTCTTAGCTTGGTTCTTGGCCAGATATTAGCAATAGTAGCCACACGGATAGCAACATTGTCCTCGACACGGATTGTAGCAGTCCCCAGGACACTTGCCAAGTCGGGGCATCGTGTCCAGTGGCGGAATTGGCCCCGATCGCAGAAGGCGATTTCTGCGCTCCACATCGGTCAGACCATCGGGTCCCTTTTTCGGAGGCAATTCTTCTTTCTTTGGTGCGGGTTTGGGGTCGTTGGGATCCCAGGGCGTGGGAACGGCGCCCTTCTCCTCCAAGTACTTGATGATGTTGGTGCCCTTCTTCTTGCGCGCAATCTCCTGATGGATGGCATCTATTTTGGCCTTCTTCGCGGCTGCAACGGCTTTGTAATGACGTTGTGGCATTCGCACTGGAATCGGAGGACTCTTGACTTTGGCGCCGGGTTCCCTTTTGGCGCCGGGGAATGACTTGCCGCCGAAGCCAGCGAAGCCACCGCCTCCGCCAGGACCAAAACCACCTGAACCAGCGCCACCTGAACCTCCTCTGTTGCCACCTCCGCCGCCGCCTCGACCGCCTCCTCCTCCTCCATAGCCGACACGTCCAACTCCACGCATAGGTCCACCTGGCTGGGCGCCCCATATGCCCGCGGCTTTGGCCTTGCCGCCTGGAGCAGCTGAAGCGCCATGTGGACCGCCGCCTCGGAAGCCAAAGACGCCGTCCTCGAACACCGTCTCCCCGGGTGCCCCGAGGGCTGTGCCCGTGTAGCGATCCCCCGCCGCACAGTCGTAGGTGCGGGAATAGGGATCAGGGGCAATTGGAAATCTGCGCGTCACCTTCAGATCCTTCTTGCCCAGCGTCTGTGTGCTGTGGCTCCTAACGAGGCGTTTGCGGCGGGACAAAGAGGAAGGCAGCGCAGTGCCCGCCGGCGGAGTCACCTCGAAGTCGAACTCCATCTCGCTGTCACTGGTGTCCGTGAGCACCAAGTGATCCACGCAGTTTTCAATGCCATGTCGACGAGATTCCTTGGCCACGGCAGACTCCAGCAGCTTCTTCTCCACGGGATCGCGACAGGTGCACATCATCAGGGTCTGATGACAGCTGCACTTGGGGAAACCCTTCGCCTTCAGCTTCCTCTTGATCTCGCTCACGATTACGGCGAGATCACTTTTAACGATCTTGAAGACAATGGGCTTCATTTGGACACTGGGATCGTTCAAAGCACGCAGAGTCACAAATATTTCGCCATCTCGCTTGCACAGATTCAGTGTGGGCAGTTGTCGTTCTCTTTCCAGCTCCGCTTCCTGCTCCTTCCTGCATATGTTGAATGGACTCTTCTCGGGTGTGTAGTGCAAAAAGTACTTCATTAGCTTCTTGACGGATCGGCGAACCGAACCGGGTCGCCAGCCCAGCTTGTGTGCCTCGGTCCGCAGGTGCCACGCCCAGCCCTGATGATGGGCGACGGGTCCCGGATTATTCACACAGAACTTGTGTCCAATCTCAAACTTCTTGCGCCTGCGTTCAATTGCTCTTACTGACTTCTCGGTACTATTCTCCTATGCACTGAATTTGCTGTGGGCTTTTCAGCCCTTTCCGCGTGGGTTGCCTGATGATGAGTCTCCTTCTCCGGGGCTAGACGACTGACGGGTTTCTCAAAGTCCTCCTTTGGCACGGTGTCCTTCAGGTTGTACAAATCCCGCAGTTCGGAGAAGACGCGTGCCAAATAAGGTCGACACTCGACCGTGTCGTTTTCCAACACACAAAAGTCCTCGGAGGAGTTCGGCTTGACTTTGGGGCACACGGGCTCATTCCTGCTGGCCTGGAAAATATCCGCGACCAGCTTGCGAATGCGACAATGGGCACAGAGCTTTCCGAACTTGCAGGTGCAACGACAGGTGGTTGCCTCCTCGGCATCCTTGTCGTCGGGCTGCTTGTGGCAAGGATCCACACAGTAGTTCTCATCCGCACCCTTGGGCTTGCCGAGAAACTCGAGCAGTATTTGATCTGCCGTCAGTTGCTTCAGCTTGTGACGCTCCTCCACAACTGGCATGGGTTTGATGCCGCACGTGGGACAGGCGGCAAATTTGGGCAGCCAGGACATGTTGGTCAGGCAAATGGGACAGAATCGAGAGGGTTTAAGCATCGGCTGACTCCAGGTCACTTATGGCCACGGGTATCAGGTTGGGACTGCAGAAATCAGGACTCTCCCCAGCGCGAGCTGGCAGGTAGGAAAAGCAGGGAAAGTTGGCTGATGTCAAGGGATTTTCCTCAACGGGAAATTGGTCGGCGATGAGACAGGGACTCTGCGCATCTTCAGGTTTACGACACGGCGCCTTCAGAGGCTTCGGTTGACCAGCTGCCTTGGTAATGGAATCCACAATGTCCTCGCACTCCTGTGCCATTTTCTGTGACCGGAAAAAATGCTAGAAAATTGTAAGAAATGGCACTGCTTTATACTCACCTTTATTTCACAACAGGCGGCAGTTCCCGTTGGTCTGTGTGTGAAGACTTTGTCGGATTTGAGCACTTCCTGGAAGCTGCGATATCGCTGCAAGTCCAGTTGGAGGCGTTCATCGCCATCCTCGGCTGCGAGGGCATCCAAGCACGGATCACAAGGACTGGGGCAACGCTGCGACTCGGACATGACAAACATGATGTCCTGCTGGGCAATGCTGCTGTCTATATTGCGCCTACATATGCTCTCCTCTCTGAAAGAACAAAGATTATTTGACATGTGCTGGAAGAGAAGTGTCATCTTCAATTGCGTGTTATGTGTGTAAAAGTTGTTACTGCTCAAACACTATTTCGCGAAAAAGCTAAAAGCCAATAAGGTTATCAGTCGAGTGCACTCGACAGCAATATACCCTGGGCCTTGACCTATCGTTTTTGTGGCAGTTACATACATATTCATATAATATGATAAGTGATTTGAACCAATTTTAAAAATAAAAACAAATAAAAATAATAATAGAAAAAAAAACATTTGTTTCGACAGGACCGAGATTCGAACCTCGATCTCCCGTTTTGCTTGCCGAGCACTTCCACCACTCCGCCACTTGGATTGAAGATGAAAAATTCTAAATACATTCTCGATGTACATTCTGGCAGAGTAAATGTAAAACGAAGTAACTGACCATTAATTCTATTCTACTATATTCATAGAATTGCAATTAAAATACCTAAGACGAAATTGTTAATATCTTCACTATTTATGGCCCAATAGCGATGAAAGTTGGTGTTTAGATTCTAAACATATTCTTACACACGTTGCTAAATTTTAACTTAAGACCCAGAATGTCAGTTTTATGAATTGGGCGTGGAAAAATTTTAACATATTTTTTGCAGTTACTATTTAAATTGTTTATAGAAACTTTCTGCAGCAAAACATTTTTTTTTTTAATCGAGGAAAAAAGTTGAAAAAGTAGACATTTTCATAAATATGAAATTTTCAATGGGTACTTAATGGGTTAAGGTAAGTTAAATGTCAAAATTCTTGCTGTGCCAATATTTTTGAGTGTCACTGTATATACTTAATGGTGTCGGAGATGCTTCCTTCTGCCTGTTACATACTTTTGAACAGGCTATAAAAAGGTGTAACAACTTAGACTAACACTTTTGCACAAGCTCACCTTAAATTGTGCTTGTCAAGGAATTTCTCTACTCACTTTGGTTGCTCTTGACATTTAATGACCAGACGGCAGAGTATCTCGAGTGTACCCACGACCTCGCCCTCCTTCTCAAAAGTGCAGGTATCCACGTGCATTACGTCTGACATGCCCTCCTCAATGCGATTGATGACCATTTGTGGGAAGATTATTTGACCGGCACCCTCGACTTTGCCATTACTCTTGACCGTGATGGGCATGCCGCATTCCTCGAGCGTGGCTCTCAGCTTTTTTGGCACAAGATTGAGCTCCATGCCAGCGCCAGGTTTGAATTCATTCACATTGATGCGACTCGAAGTTATGGAAACTGGTTTGTTGTTAAACTGGGCGACCACTTCAAGTTTTTTGGGATCCTTGATCTGAAAGCCGGTTGCCTCAAAGTGTGGCACAACGACATCAAAAATAAACTGACAGCCCGCCATAATGATGTTTAGATATTCAATCGGCTTTGTGAAACGATCTTTCTTCAAATTCCTTCAACTTTTTTGATTTCTATTATAAGATACATGAAAATTTGGATTTGTAAACCGAAAGATAAAATCAATAACTACAAATTTTACAGAAAAATAATTTTTTTTTTATATTATTTACTAATGGCTTACATAAAAATACTAAAAATGCCGTAGATTAAGGGATATGATATTGTTTTAAATTACATAAAATCAAATGCTACTATGATATAGGCAAAATTTATTCCATTATTATACCCGTTACTTATAAAAATAAGTAAAAGGGGATATTGTATTCATTGCAATGTATGTAACAGGGAGAAGGAAGCATCTCCGACCCTATAAAGTATATATATTCTTGATCAGCATCAACAGCCGAGTCGATATAGCCATGTCCGTCTGTCCGTCTGTCTGTCTGTCCGTCTGTCTGTCCGTCTGTCCGTCTGTCTGTCCGTCCGTGTGAGCGCCTAGATCTCAGAGACTATAAGAGCTAGAGCAACCAAATTTGGCACACAGACTTCTATAGACCCCACGCAGGTCAAGTTTGTTTCAAATTTTTGACACGCCTTTTTCCGCCTCTGTAAATCGCAAAAAACCACCACACGCACAGTTTTCAAGATATTATAATTTGTTTACTAATTATCGTTAACTACTATTATTACCTATCATCCTACTAAATCGTAACAAGAGCGGACAAATAGAAAGGTGGTAATGGCTAATTAAAGTTTTTAAAAAATATAAGTGCCTAAAAGTATGCAATAAAAATATTAAAAAATTCATTAAAATAACTAACGGGTATCCTAGAGTCGGGCGCTCGACTATAGCCCTTACCACTTGTTTTTATTTGAAAACTCCTATAAATGATTTTTAAAAAGAAATGAAAATTAAAATCTGAAGAGAAATGAGCAACGTTTTATAAGCATAGGATAAAATTTATTAATAGAAGAGCATCTACAAATATTTAGCATATTTTAAATTTCTACGCCTTTAACATGATTTTTGGGGCGAGGAATTTGCGAGTATTTGGGACTTGTTCATGGTTAAAATTGGGCTTTCCTTTTTTCGCATTGCTCAGCAATAGTTGTAGCAGGGATAACAACATGCAAAGGAACAGGGATCGTAGCACGTCTGTCTGCACGGATCGAAGCCTTTGCCAAGACGAGCCAATGTCTCCAGTGGCGGAATGTCCATTTGGAGCAGAGCACGGCGATTGCGCTGGGCATCGGTGAGTCCATCGGTGCCCACCACTGGACCATGACTCGTAGTCTCTGTCTGAGTCTTTGTCTTGGTCTTGGCCTTCTCCACGTTGACGTCATTGGGATTCCAGGGTTTGCGAACTGCGCCTTTCTTCTCCAGATACCTGATGAGATCCGTGCCCTTTTTCCTTTGATTAAGTGCATTTTGGACTGCATCTTTTTTGGCCTTCTCCGCGGCTGCAACGGCTTTGTGATGACGTTGTGGCATTCGCACTGGAATCGGAGGACTCTTGACTTTGGCGCCGGGTTCCCTTTTGGCGCCGGGGAATGACTTGCCACCGAAGCCGGCGAAGCCACCGCCGCCGCCAGGACCAAAACCACCTGGACCAGCGCCACCTGGACCTCCTCTGCTGCCACCTCCTCCGCCGCCTCGACTGCCTCCTCCACCTCCATAGCCGACACGTCCAACTCCTCGCATAGGTCCACCTGGCTGGGCGCCCCATATGCCCGCGGCTTTGGCCTTGCCGCCTGGAGCAGCTGAAGCGCCATGTGGACCGCCGCCTCGGAAGCCAAAGACGCCGTCCTCGAACACCGTCTCCCCGGGTGCCCCGAGGGCTGTGCCCGTATAGCGATCACCCGCCGCACAGTCATAGGAGCGCCAGTAAGGCGCCAGCTTGGCCGGATACCTGGGCTCGACCTGCCGCTCCTCGCTCAGTCCCCGTGTCTGGGTGCTGATGTTAAAAGTGCGCGGCTTTATAGCCAGCAGTGGCTTTGCCATTGCCGCTGGCGGGGAGATGTCGAAGTCGAACTCCGATCTCGCTGTCACTCGTGTCTGTCAGGATCAACTGATCCACACACGACGCCATGCCGAGGCGCTGGCACTCCTTGTGGAGCGCGTGCTCCAGTTGCTGCTTCTCCATGTGGCGGCGACAGACGCACATCATCAGGGTCTGGTGACAGGTGCACTTCCGGAAACCCTTTTCTTTTAGTTTGCGCTTCAGTTTCTTGAGGGCCACAGCCAGATCGCTCTTCACAATCCTAAAGACGATGGGTTTCATGGCGATATTCGGACTGTTGACCGCTCTCAGCGTTATGAAAATGGCGCCGTTTCGCTTGCAAATGTTGAGGATCGGCTTGCGACGTTCCTTGTCCGCCTCCTGCTGCTCCGCCTGGCGGCAAGTGTGGCACGCACTCTGGTCGGGCGTGTAGTGCAGGAAGAACTGCATAATGGCGCCCGCATGCCGACAGATGGCGCCAGGTCGCCAGCCGTATTTGCGGGCCTGCCTGCTCGATGTCCAGGACCAGCCGTGTCGCCGCGAGACGATGCCGTGCGGCTTCAGGCACGTCTTGTGCCCGATCTTGGGCAGCGGAGTGCGATGCAGGAACGTGGGACTGCCCACCGATTTCAGCAAGTGACCCACTGATGATTTCTGCTTCGGATCCGAGGCTCCCATCCGAGGCTCGCAACGTTTTTCCAACTCCAGTTGAGCTGCGTCCCGTTTGTCGTAGAGATCGCGCAGCTCGGCAAAGACACGTTCCAGATACGGCCGACAGTCCTCTTGCTCCTCCTGCTCGACTATGACGGCAAAGTCCTCGTTCGAATTGGCCGCCTTCACCACAGGACATTCCTGCACAAAGCCGTCGGCCGTCACGCCCTTGCGCTTGAAAATATCCGCACAGAGTTTCCGGATGCGACAGTGGGCACAAAGTTTCGTCTTTGTGCAGGTGCAACGACAGTTTTTTTTGCACTTGTTTTCCTCATTTGCCGTTACGGATCCCCGTTTTCCCTTTCCCGCACTCACTCGCCTTTCCACGCCAAATTCATCAGCCTTTTCACTAGCCTCCTCGTCGCTTTTCTGTTTCATCTTACATGGATCGTGGCAAAAATCGTCATCTTCATTTTTCGTGCCTGG
Organism: Drosophila quinaria; assembly: GCA_035047525.1. Taxonomy (NCBI): domain Eukaryota; kingdom Metazoa; phylum Arthropoda; class Insecta; order Diptera; family Drosophilidae; genus Drosophila; species Drosophila quinaria. The sequence goes on along the minus strand of JAWNPO010000470.1, from coordinate 7,254,637 downwards.
CATCTTGAGATATTGTTGAATTATTTGATCAGCTGTGAGTTTCTCCTCGGAGTTCTCCTCAATTTGTGGCATGGGTTTGATACAGCACGTGGGACAGGAAGCGTATTTGGGCAGCCAGGACATGCGGGTAAGGCAAACGGGACAGAATCTTATGGGCTTGACGCCCATCACCTCCAGGTCACCGACTGGAATGGGAATCGTGCGATCCACATTCCTGGGCATGAAGGGTGTCGCCTTGCCACTCCAGTCCGTGAAGACGCACTCATCATCGGGCATCGGTGAGGGAATCTTGCTCATTTGCCTAACAACCGAGTCTATGATGTGTCCATACTGTTGCGTCATGTTCTTGAGCTCACAGCACGCCTCCAAGCCGCATATATCCTCTGATGGGTCATAGATATAACGCTCATTGACAGTTCTATAACGCTCTAGATCCAATCGAAGGCGTTCGTCGCCCTCATTTGGCTCCAGTTCGTCCAAGCACGATTGGCTTGGCCTTCTGCAAGGCTGTGGCTCTCCCACCAAGAACATAACGTCCTGTGCATTTATTAATTTACCCAAGTTACGGCATTTCGATTTATCCTCGCTACATGATTTAATTTTAAAAATAAAAGAATTGTGATTAATAATCAGGGAATAACAAAAAAGTCAGAAATTATTACTTATACGTTTGTATACTTAAGACTATTTGCGACTAGAAGTCTGCGTGCCAAAATTGATAGCTCTAGCTCTTTAAATCACTGAGAACTAAGTGTTCAGATAGACAGTATCCCAAAGTAAAGAATGGTGATTTATATCCCGGGCATAAGGTCCAGAAATTAATCCTCTTAATCTATTCTAATACTTCAAGACTGGTTCTAAAGTCTTGTGTGTCACATTTGAAGTCACTACTAGCTTTCGATCGGTAGATAACTCTGACCTGATCGGACAGTCATAGCAAATTTTCCATTCTTCCTGTGTATATATGCTAGTCGCCTTCGCACCCTTCGTGCAATGACACTAGCGCGACTGCCTCCCGTGAATTGATCAAAAATCGGGAATAACAGAAAAGTCAGAAACTATTACTTATACGTTTGTATACTTAAGACTATTTGCGAATAAAAGTGAGCATGCCAAAATTGATAGCTCTAGCTCTTCTAGTCTCTGAGAACTATGTGTTCAGATAAACCCAACGTATCCCAAAGTAAAGAATTCTGATTCATATCCAGGGTATAAGACCAGAAATTAATCCTCTTAATCTATTCACGACTGTTCTAGTCTATGTGACAAATTTGGTCACTCTAGCTCTTCTAGTCTCTGAGATCTAGGGGTTCCGATATTCCGAATTCCAAATTCCGAATTCCTTAATATGTGGGTACTCACTGTATATCCCCTTCGGGTTCATCGCATTTAATGACCAGGGCAATGAGCAGCTCTAGAATGCCAACTTCCTGCTCTCGTCGTATAATGCTACATGTCTCCGCGTGCATTAAGTCCGACATGCCGACCTCGATCCGATCGATAAAGTCCTGGGGAAAACGCACCTGTGACAGCCCCAATGTGGCACCCTTATATCGCACCACGATGGGCATCCCATTTGCATCTAGGCTCTTGCGTAACGTTTCTGAATCCACACGGATTTCGGTGCGACGACCAGCTTTGAAGTCCGTGACATTGATGCGACTCTGGGTGATGTTGACGGGCACCTTATTGAACTTAACATTCACGAGAAGCTCCTTCGGATCTTCAATTGTATCCTTGAAGAGTGTTATTCGCGTTACGATTATGTCGAATAGAAAGTTTACAGGCACTGTTTCGGGTAAGAGTTCTGACATTTTGATGGCAATTCAATGATAATTTGTCTATTCGCCAAATCAATGGGTAATAATAAAGTATAAAAAGATTCATATAAAACAGAAAATAAACTGAATTTTGTCTGTCAGTAAAAATGTAATAGAAATAATTTCAGAAGTTTTTTGTCAACTCCTAAAAAAAAATGTGGGCAAAATATTTATTCGAAAGTTGACCTTAAATCTGTCAAACTTTTAATTGTATCTAATGACCGGGTCAGAAAGCCCTTTCAAATTGGTTTTGTAATTTATTTATTAATTCTATTTTACTCCCAGTTAGAAGTTTTCGCATAGCCCAAAAAAAATTATTTTAAATTAACTTTTCCAAATAAAAACTGATATTTATATACCCAGAAGGAGTTTTTTTTATATAATAAAAAAAATGTTGTTTACATATTGCAAGCTTCACCTCTTTCAAAAATATTTATTAACGCTTTTTTGAACATAATTGCTTAAAAAACTATTTTTCTATTTTATGATCAATATGAATATTAACAGTTGTTGGTTATATTAATTAAAGTGTTGGTAAAGTAAAGTGTAGTTTAAACAGGAAAAATTGGGGAAAATATTGTAAAGATACTTTCATTCCAAATGATTTTAGAGTTTTAGCTTTCTAATCTCTTTTTTTAGACCCCGTACTTAAAAAAAGCACAGTGTCTATTAACTTTGTCATTAAAAAAATATGAGTAACAGGCTGAAAGAGGGATGTCAGAAAGAGGCGAGGCGGACCCCATACAGTATATATATTCTTGAACAGCATCAACTCCCGAGTCGATATAGCCATGACTGTCAGTATTGACGCCTAGATCTCAGAGTCTATCAGAGCTAGAGATTCCAAACTTCTTTTAAATTTTGGTTTGGACCACTTAGTCATATAGCTGCCATAGGAAGGATCAGTCGAAAATCAAGTCTTAGTACGAAAAACTTTTTGTTGACCAAACCTACAGAATATGCATATGGGATGGCTATACATCCTGACCAAGTTTGATTGAACATTAGTAGAACACCAAGTCTTAGTATGAAAAACTTTTTTGTTGTTTGAGATGTCTGAACCATCAGCGATAAATATAATTGTATTTTCAGCAGTGTTTGCTTTTCATAGTAAGTACGGGGTCTCCGACAGTCGAGTATGCTCGACTGTAACACACTCCACTAGTTGTTTCATAAAATGTTTCTAAGTTAAGGGAATTGTTTAATGTTATAATTGTAAAACATGAATTTTCCACTAGCGCCTAAAACTCTATTGATAGATAAGCCCTGGGATAGAATAGCTTCACTATGTAGTAAGAAAGTAAGTAGTAAGTAGTTTAAGATAATTATATAGTTCTCAATAAACCTGCCGAACTTCTCGGCAGACAGTCTATACCCAACAGCCGAGCTGTACACTTTATTTCGCTGCGTCGCCACTGTCGATATTCAGGGATGAATAATTCCCACCAATTAAAGGTTCAGTGGCTGGCGAGCCGAAATGGCCCCAGGGAATTGGGATAGTGTCTGCTGAGCAGAAACCTTTTAATTGTGCGGCACGTTAACTGACATTGTTCATTGTCCTACTCATTAAGTTACCCTCCTACCCTTCCTGACGGGGCCAATGCACTTGTCGGCTAGGCGCGTCCCACAAGTCCCTCAGCTCAACCATGTGAAACCGAACCCCAAAACAATTTCAGCACGTTGAATTTTTAATATCAGCTGCTTTTGATTTACTTGCCATAAGCGGCTTAGTCCCCATATGCCGCATGCCACATGCCACATGCCACAATCCGCAGCCTGGCAAGCTTCATAGCCTCTAAGTATGCCACATTATTTCAGCTCATGCACTTATCTAAATTAAGTTCAATTTTAATTAAATTTCGCGCATTAATTTGACGCTTATCGACGCCTATGTTGATACTGCTGCCACTTGCCACAACGGGCAAACCAACTAAACTAATGAAACTTACCGTGCACCACGAATACTCCTCATATCCTAAGCGTCAATAAATTTTTCCATTAAAACTGCAACAACAAACAAACACAGTGGAAAATGCAAAATGTGAGTCACTAAGCCGATTCAATTGGTCTAAAATTCCGCGTTTTAGACATTTTTGGGCAAAGATAACTTACGGCCTGGTCAGAACTGCATACTGTGCAAGCTCACAGGCACAGCAAATACACTCTGTAACAAAGTTCCTATTTCAGCATTTTTTTAAGTTTAAATTATTTATGAATTTATTTAACGTCGTCTGAAATCAGTCGAGAGAAAGAAAGTGTTTCGAATTTTAATAAAATAAGAAACTAATGTTTACCAATTAACAATTCAATAAAAATTTATAGAATTATTACTTCATTTGGGGACTTTTTCAAAATCAGACAATAATTTTGTTTTCAACATATTTAGAAAATTTACAAAATATTGATTAGATACATTCTTTAGTAAGCAGATGGTAATTTACAAATGTATTTATTTCGACATATTTTTTTTCTGTAGCATAGTGTTATTTACAAAATATTTCGCTAAGCGCATTTGGCACATATTGTTTTTGCTAGCTTTTTCATTGTTGTTTTTGGTCTGGCTCTTGCAAATTTCTAGATGATTTGTTGGTCAACTTTTCGACAATGCGCATAAATTTTGTGTGTTTCGATTGGAAAAAAGGATTTTTGTATGAAAAATATAGTACATCATTAGTAACAGCCCGACCATTTGTACATTTGTACTACACGACGTATACGCAATATAGTTACATATGTTTGTTACGTTTTCTAAAAATATGTAATAGATATTTTCGGGCTTATGATGAACACTTAATAATTACGCATTATACAAATTTAAAATTTCAAAAACAATTAACAATGTATTACTATATTCTGTGAGCAACTTCGAGGGGATTATCTTAAGTTGACTTGGTTGGGCCCAATAATAAGCTTAGGTAAATAATTGCATTAATTGTGAAAGTGACCAGACAGAGATTAAATTAAATATGTGATTATTTAATCCCTTTGTAGAATCAGTGGCCAACACAAAAGTCCAGCTTAATCTGACTACATTATAGCCACATGACTTTTTAATTGTAAACTGAGACTTAAAGCTTATTTAGATAAATTTATTACGGTTTTCCATGCATATGTATTTATTTATGTTGCAATTTTAATTGCTTTGACAATTAATGTGTAGCCTTAAAACGTAAAAGCGAAGCACATTCGAGTATTTGAAATGGCCACAAGGCAAGCAATTAAATAGGGCTGTGTATAAATACAACAAGAACATATGTACAGCTTATGAATGCCAACTTGGAGTGCATAAGATCTCAAGGGCTTGAATACATAATACCCTATAAATATTAACAAATATGACTTTTTTATAAGCAACAAAATTGGCTATTTTTTGCTCTTTAATCTCATTTCTGTTAGAGTATTTACTTTTTGTTTTTTATATATCTCTATTTATATGAGTATACCCCATTGCTTTTTTCAGATTAAGTGGTATGAAAAGAGCTTAGCAAACTGTTTGAACAGACAATACAACAAACTATTTAGGGATTTATTCCTACTGAGTATTACAATTCAGCTTCAATCATCACAGATGCCTCGTGTGTGCACAAGTTGAGCAGCCAGAAGGGGGAAATCGAGTTATGTACTTTAGTCAAAGTATTTGTGAAAAATGCACGTGTTTTGTAAGTTCACACCACAACTACAAGATAACAGAAATGTTTCTGGAGTTTCTGCACTCGATTCTCACTCAAATAGAGCCCTCTGGCAAAGTGCAAGATTTTGTGGCTGTGTGAGTTTTTGGCCAACCACAAACCGTATCTGCTACTGCAACTCGCTCTGTGGTTGCTGCTGGTAGACAAATGAGCAATGCCATTAAATACGTTTGAAATATGCTGGCAAATCATTTACAGCAACCACAGACTGTTGGACAGTCCGACTGTCCAACTGTCCAACTATCCGATTGCCTTACTTGCTTTTCCAATAAATCTGAAAATGCTGAAGCTGACGTGGCTTAAAGCTGTAAACTAACTGAAATCTGTTGGCAGCTAAAGCCGAATTCTGGTTTTTGGTGCCAATATTTAAATTACATTTTTTAAATTGCTGAAACAGAATACCAAAGATTTTTAATACAGCCAATCATTTTACTATTAAATAAAGAAATTCCACTCAAATATCTGTCAGAGTTTCAGAAAGTTATGCGAGATGAAAGTGCTGGAAATCCTTTAAATCTAAATCTAAAATAACTACATATCAAACTGTCAAATAACTCTGAAACAATTATTTCTTAACATGCAACGGATTACTTTGAAAAATGAGTTAAAATGCAAACGAACATTAATTAAACTTTCAGCCAATGCAACCTCAACTCTTCCACTTGCCACACAGTTAAATAAAGTTTCCGAATTCGCAGAAACATGTAACATATCAATTTATTTTAAAGGTCGAGCGGATGAAGCACACACAAGTTTCGAAGAACAGTTTTCTAACCAGTTTCTCCCTGTGGAAGTGTAGTTGTGTAAGTTAGCATAGTTTGTGTGCTATCAATCAGTCAGTCTGTCAATCAGTCAGACCGTCAGTAAGTCATTCAGTCATTCAGACCGTCAGACACCTTGCTAAAAGAGTTTTATGTATGAAGATTGAACGAAACATTCATGCATCTGCGAGCACATTTGACTTCTTTTCGACGTTTCAATGTGCCAATTTCTCACATTTTCAATAATTTTCTGATAGCACTTTCATTCGTGTTTCGACGCGCATCAGTGAAGGTAACCAACGGTGATTTTTATACCCCTTACTTAAGAAATAAGTCAAGGGGTGTATTGTACTCATTACTTTTATTTTTTGATATGGTTATAAATTACTATTTACTATTTATTACCCTATTTGCAACAAGGTTGGGTGAGCAGAACTGAAGTAATAGCTGATTTAAGTTTTTAAGCAATGCAAGAGCCTTAAAGTATGCAACAAATAATATTTAATGTATATTTAAATAAGTAACGAGTATCCTATAATCGGGACCTTTACTGCTTGTTTGATACTACTTACCTCCGTGTGCTCCCACAAGTAATACCCTGTACTCGTAAAATGCCTGGAGTGGGTACAATAAATGAAAGCAAGTATTAAATCTGAAGTACATGTATACTGTAGCAATCGCAAACCATAAGTTATCTCGTAATACTATTTAAATGGTGTAGATGTATTAAATTTTAGTGAAAGTCTGTCGATTTCTTCTATTTATACGTCTGGTCTAAAGTCTGTTTTTTTAACGTGGGATTGCAATGTCGACTGTCTTTTTGGCTCATGTGAATAATATTTTTTATTAAAATTTTCTTTTGCTTTCTTTTTTGCTCATTTTAATGTGATGCTCTCTTTCCATGGCCTGAAGGCTATTTGTGCGTATTATTTTGATGCCGCCGTTGTTGGTTTTGCAGGCTGAAAAAACTGAATAAGAGCATAATACGAGTACAAACCTCAGATGGTGGGATATGTGGGCAACATAGGAAGTGGGATGAATATACAGTCACATATGGCACATAAAACGAAATAAGTTCATCTACTTTTTATTTGCCTTTTTTGCCATATGCCTTCAGAGAACGAGAACGCGAACGCGAACGAGTATTCATATGTACATTCAGTCCATTATGGATATAAAAATTTGCTTTCTGCTTTTGTATGCTGTCGTTTTTGGAATTTATGCAAAGGAGTCAAGACCAACAGATAGACAGACTGACTACCTATGTATGAACTTTCCTTAAGGCGCCCAAATTCTATAAATTGAATATTTATTGGATTTTCTTCTTAGGTTCATTATAAACAGATGGGGCTCCTTTTGTTGAAGCTTCACCTGTTGACAACGCGATCTACCTAAAGGCAATCTTGGCCAAAATTGCTTCCGCATTGCAGAAATACTCACAACAGGGAAAATATTTGTAAAATGAGTGTAATTTGGTTGCATTCGACTTTATGTTGTCGACCACAGAGCGGAAATTAAAATTTCTATCCTTCAAAGCTCAGCATGTGTGTGCGTACACTGAGAAAAATCAATTATCAACTTGAAAGCATACACTAAATTTCTATATCAATTTTCGACATTTTTCATCTTGAAGACTTAATGATGTTTTCAATCTATCTGACAAAGACTTTACAAGATTGTGTCAAGACTTTCCATACTAAGTATGAAAACTACTCAATATTTATCTATTTATATATTCTTGGTCTTTTCGCTATGTGTATATTTTTTTGTTGATGTAACCATAGAATACATTTTTGTATCTGAATGGGAAATGGAATATTCTCAAATACTTACAGTAAAGTCGAAATTTGAAGGGGTTTCGCAATTGGAAATCAAATCAAACAAATCCTTGAACGGCATCATAGTATTCATGAGTGCCTTACAAAAGACGAATATTGCGCATTTTTAGAGAAAGAATTAAGTGATGGAATACGTTTTATTATTTATTATACTGAAAATGGAAGAGTGAATTAGTAATTTGGTAATACAGTCGAACTTGCCTAACTCGAACCACCAATATCCAAAGAAAAGGTTCGAGTTATGGAGATATTCAACTTGTAGAGTTCGTTTTCTTAAGTTTATTAATTTTACTGCCAATCATTTCGAGTTATAGAAGTTCGAGTTATGGGAGTTCAACTGTATTATGTTTTAAATTTCCATTAAAGTAAAAACAAATTGCATTGAATTTTGCTTATTAATATATTCAGTATTTATTTAAGTAATTCTCAGTATGTGTTTTTTGGTTTTTGCAACTTAATAGTTAGATTGAAATTTACAATTGATGTTTTTAATAACTCATAAAGGTTGGAAGGGGAACCTGGAAGTAGAGGATGGGAGAGTTAAGGATTTATCTCTATTTATAATCGTGTTTTCGATTTAGACATATACACATTGAGTTATAACTAAACGCTACTAACTCTAAGTATCTGCGTTTATAATTAATGTTAATACACGTACAATGACAGAACTCACACATTTACATAGATGTACATAATAATAGTAGTTACGAGTAGATTTTAACAATGAACTACGAGTACAATTTTCAACTACATTTCAATACGAGTATTCATATATGTATGTGTATATGTAAATATTGTTTTGTAACTCTTTGCTTAATTTATAATTAATTTATTAAATGCTTTTAGCATAATTGTAGCTTAATATTAACATGTGCATTGTTGTAGATCTTGTTTAAGCATTAAAATTCTTTGCTGTTCTCAGACATTTTCCATTATTAACTACATGATCGTTTAGTTAACATATTTATTAACATTGATTTAATATAATTTATTTAAGTTATACTTAGCGCTTTCATAGGGTTCTTCAATAAATTCGAAATCGGGGAGCAAGAGGTACAAAAGAGCTTTAGTTTAGTTTTAGTTTTAGTTTATGTCTAGTTACCATTTAATTTACATACTTTTATTTTTATATTTTATAGTTATATATGTTTACTTGTTAATATCATATTTTAATATTTAGTAGTTGTATTTTTCTCTGGTATTTGCCTTAAATTTTACTATTCTTTTTGGTTTTCCAGCCAATTTTCCTAGATATTACATGTATGGTTTGTATTTACATTTTACTGTAGTTCGTTTTAGGTACAAAATAGTCAAGAAAGGTACAGTGAATTTAAAGGTGTGTGTGTGTGTGAGTGCTCTTAGGATATGTGGTATGTTTTTGAATTAAAATTTAAAAGTTTTCTGATATGTTTCGTGTGTGCACACATACATACAAATTTGTTGAGCATACGCCCCGTATGACGCCTCGCACGTTCAACTGACAAACGTGAGTCGACATTATTCCGCATTGCCATAACCGTATCCGCATCAGCATTCGCATCCGGCATTGCTATTGACATTTGCACTAATGGTACAGATCTGAGCAGCTCTTCTCCAGCCCAGAGACAGGGACAGAGACAGACGACTGCTCTTGTTTCATAGAAAAATGCAACATTGCATCATCTATTCATTCATCAGACTGTCAGCTTGAATTCTCCTCTCTCACTCACTTTCTCTCTTTCTCTCTCTTTCTTTCTCGCTGTCTGTCTTCATTGCGTATAATGCAAATATTTTGCAAAACGAAGCCCGACTCTGGGGGATTTCCTCTAAAAACTTTGCCGCAAAAGAAAAAGCAAACTCTGCACTGAAAATGTGTCAACATTTGTGTCAATTGTATGGCCATTAAACTATTGCGCTTCAGATGCGGCATCACTGACAATGAGTCAATCCCCCTCCCTCTTCTGCTCCTTCACCTCTCTCTCTCTCTATCTCTCTCTCACTATTGCTCCAAGTGTTGATTTAACATTTGACATGTCGAGCATTTTAGACTATTTTTGACATTTGACAATTTTGTGTTATCTTCGAGTGCAGTTGCATCCTTTGCAAAAACAAAACAGAAAAAAAAATGAAATGGAAAAACGTGTCAAGCGCTGTTGGCCAATGTTTTTTCCAGTTTGAAACTCTATTGGCAACTTCGACATTCGCTAGTAAAAATGCCACTATAAAAATGGCGTTAAATTTGACTCTTGGACATTTAAGTTGACATCCAGCCATTTGGATGAAAATGCATAAAACTTTATTAGAACACATTAACAATTTAGTCTGACCAAGTTTGTAGCATCAAATCTTTTGAAATTTAGGATGTCAAATATTGTTGAATTAAATTAAACAAAACAATTTTCTGAACTTCCGGAAGAGAACCAGGAAGTTTCATTTAAGAACTGCTTTTAATAAAACTCGAACTTATCAACGTTTTCAATTTAGCAAAATATGTTATTTTTAAAACTCAACTCAGTCCAGACAAGTGCATGATATTACGTATACGTACTGCATAAATTAGCATATAGTCAAACGTTGCTGGCTGAAAACCAATTTTAAAACCTTTTGCTTGTTGTGGTAACCAGCAGAAAAGTCAACGGGGGAGAAAAAAAGTAACTCACATTTGTTAATTTTGCACAGAGAAAAATCTCTCAAAGCATTGTTTAAACTGCACCGTTTTCATTTTCATTTAAGCTGCAACAAACGCAACAAAAACAACAACTTCGTTGGCAATAACTGCGCTAAAAATAGAAAAATTTGAGCTCTGCGCACATTAAACAAACAAAAGAAAATGCGAGAAATATCGGAAAACATACAACGGTGCGGCACAGAACGTCACGGCATGGAAACAAACATTTGAGGAATCCTTTTTTCATTGCATGCCATCGTTAAAAGAAAAGTAGTGCGAAATATTTAAGCCAAATCTATGTCAGCAGCCAGGTCATAAAGCCAGGCCCAAAGCCCAAACTTCACGAGTACCCAACCAACATTCCGAGTATAAAATGCCAGACGAACTCGTATAATTTTTATACCCAATTCAATTCCAACTCAAACTTCTATTGCAACTTCAACTCTGCTCCGCATTGCATTTCGCCAAGTTGCAATTAAGTTTTGCATTTCACTTTAGCTATTAAAGCTTCAAGTTCTAGCAGAAAAGCGTGTAGAATATTTTATAGAAATAGCTTATAAAGACAAGAGTTGTGATTGTTCACTCCCAATCTTCCTCACTATTTGCATCCTTATGACATTATTCAAAACTGCAAATTTTGTATTCATTAAATGCAATTCATTATTAAAATTCCAAATTTGCAGAAAATTTCATACGCAGCTCAGAAATGAATTATGAAGCAAGATATATCGTAAGATTCAGTTAGGTTCTATCAAGTTAAGCAAAAGATTTAGCTAATGAAATATAAACTGTATTAGATAAGAATATTATTTAGTGTCTTGCTAATTTTCTTACTTTTATCCAACATAAAACATTTAGATTAGAAAAATCGTTAAAATTATAAGAAAGTTAATATTCGAAACATGAATTTTAAACCATTGAAACAAATGTTAGAGTTAGAAATAAAATTAGATAATATGGAGTAAAAAGTCTTTATATTTAAGATACAATATATTATACAAGTAGAATAAACAATACCTGTCTGAATATCTTATGCATATCATATTTATTAATCACACATTTTTGCCTCAATACAAGTCAAAAATTATTAAAATAAGCTTAGTTGAGATTCAACTGAATTGAGTTATTAATTTCCACAAGTGTACGTAGTATTTATGCTTCGGCAGTTCATATTAGTTTTTCCTCGAGCTTTTTTCATTCTTGTCTTCCAATTGAGTGCTGTGAGGCACTAATTTATTTAATTTCGATTGGAAAATTCTGGTTGGCTAAAGTTTTTAATGATGCTTCTTGATTGGTTTATTGCTGACCCAAAAGAAGCCAAAGCCAACATCCAGACTAATAAAACTTCAGAATGAAAAACGTAAGTAGTGAAGAAGGAGAAATAAAGTGGGAAAGAAAGAGAGGGAAAATGAAAGTTTTGTTTGAGATCAATTAATTTAATATTAAAGGTAATCAAAGTTGCTTTGCTGTCATTCAATTGAAGTGATTTTATTGCAGAAACTACTTGAAGCTCGTTAAAGAGGAAATGGCAAATAATATACTCGAAAACCACTTGACAATGATTGTGGCAATTATTTACACAGCATTTGCAGCAGCTGAATCAAATGACATTGCATTTACATTACACAACAAATGGCCAATGAATTGAGCAAATAGGCTCAGAGCTAATGCTTGTTAAGTTGGCCAAAAGGTCAAAGAAGGCAAAGGGAGCAACTTGAGGCATTGCTGCTGCTATTAGCCAAGTTGATTAATGATTGTTGCTGCCGCCGTGAAGCAACAGGAAAGAAATGGCAATGCCAAAACAGTCAACAGACAACAAACAACAACAGTTTCATTCATGATTTATTTCCAACAACAACATTTCGGGCATTTTGGCCATTTACTTTGCTGACCAGCAGCTAGCAATGTGACCAGACTAATGGCAAATATATAGGCGAAAAAGAATGGAAATCTTATGGCTTAATAGGCAATTAGGCTGAAATAAAAGCAAAATTAAGAGGCGGTTTATATTTCAATAAAACTTCAATGGAAATGCCAAGCAGCTTTTTTCTCCCATTGAGAATGAATCCGACGTTGCGTATAAATTACAGTTAAGTGTAATTAATCATCCGCCGGCGATGGAGACAACGATAGTGATTGGCTTCTCTCTCTCGCTCTCTCTCTCTCTCTCTGTCTATTTCTCATACTTTGAGTGAATGGAAGTGCTCTGGCACTCTAATTTATTAGCCATGCCATGGTCAAGACGTCAACATCAACATCAACATTGGTAGCAGCATCAGCATCAACGGCAATGGCAACATCGATGTCGACAACAAGAACAAGAACAACGTTGCACAAGACGCAACATGCGGTCCAGCCGCACCTTGTGTCCTGTGCCTTGTGTCCTGTGTCCTGTGTCCTGTGGCACGCGGTGTGGCAAGGCTCGCCTTGGCTCGGCTCAGCTCGGCACTGCAATCGAGTGGTCAATCACACGGCCACTTTGCAACTTAGCTGAGCAAGAACAGTCGCAGTAGTAACAAGAAAGAAAGCTTCTCTTCAGCACACCGAAGACTTGATACCCTGAATTAAATGGCATTTGAACTAAAGTTGGTCAGGATGCCTAAGATAACCAAATGTGAATTTAGTTGAGATATTTTAAGCAATGAAATTTGTTTTTATACCCGTTACTTCTAAAAATAAATAAAATGGTAATATTGTATTCCGTGCAATGTATGTAACAGACAGAAAAAAGCATCTCCGATAAAGTATATGTATTCTTAATCAGCATCAACAGCCGAGTCGATATAGACATGTCCGTCTGTCCGTCTGTGGAAGAGCCTAGATCTCAGAGACTATTAGAGCTAGAGCAACCAAATTTGGCCTCAGCCTCCGTAAATCGCAAAAAACCACCACACGCACAGTTTTCAAGATATTAGGAATTTTTTATTAATTAACGTTAGTTACTATTATTAACTATCATCTTACTAAATCGTAACAAGAGCGGACAAATAGAAAAATGGTAATGGCTGATTAAAGTTCTTAAAGAATAAAAGTGCCTAAAAGCATGCAATAAAAGATATTTCAATATTTTTAAAACAAGTAACGGGTATCCCATAGTCGGGAGCTCGACTATAGCCTCTCCCACTTGTTTATCCATAAGGTTGATTTTCGCCCGTTTGTTGCTATGACAGCTGTAAGATATAGTGATCTCATCTGGCCAGATCCGACATATGTGCTGCCTGCAGCAAGGAGACGGATCTGTGCCAAGTTTCATCAATATGGAGTGACTAGCTGTAACATAAACAGTGGGACATAAATATTATCGCCGTATCAACTCAGCCAGAATATATTAATGAACTTCGTGAGAAAGCTATACTACCCCATGTCAGAGTATAACAACAATGGCAACAACATGTACAGCTGACTTACAAGCGCTTTTAATAGCTGGGCAAATTGTTGGCTCTATATCTGCCTCCGTTTGGGCCTGAAGCTGTGCGCCAGTTGGCCATGGCAAAAGGTAAATCAATGAATGGATATCCATTCAAAGTGACGCATGGCCAGCAGGATTGTTGTTGTTGTTGCTGTTGTTGTTGTTGACGTTGTTGTTGCTGTTGTTGTTGTTGCACGGACTTCTGGCTAACAATGCCAGACACTGTGGACATTGGAAGCGACTCCATCAACGGCTCGTTCGCCTGGAAAACTTATTGCGCCAGAAGTAATTCTATAAAGACAGCAATCGCTATCTCATTCACACTCTGTCGCTACACGACTCTCTCTCGCTCACTCTCTCTCTCACACACTCTCTCTCTTGCTCTCTCATTAGGTAACCCAATCGGCTGCTGCTATTTTGGTTGCAAATATTTTGAAATATAGATTAGGTTGCATATATAAAACCGATCGATTTTTAGGGTTAGCCTGGGCTATTTACAGCTCGACCCGCGAGCTACACACCCCTCAGTCGATATATATTCGATTACCAGCATCGAATATTCGGTAATTTAGCGTTAGCCTGACAACCGTTTAGGTAGCTCGCAATTTTGAAGGCTTGAGGTCTACGAATTTACATTTTCGACTGCTGAAAATTGGTTAAAAATAAAGTTAATTTGATTAGTTGGGTTCATTCGCACGACATTGCACACATACATACATACATACAACCCATTCAGAAAGAGACAGCAACTAGATACACTGGACAAGAGGGAGATAGACTGACTGAAATTGATTTTTCCATCTACAGTTTTATTCGTCAACATAACTTAATAATAAACTTTGGCACTTTTAGCCATTACACAGCTCCCCGGACAACGGACAACGGACAGCGGCATGCAACCGGAATTGCGAAGCCAGAAGTTGAGTTGGGACTCACTCAAGCCTGAAATTTATGTTCACGCCTGCCAAAAAGGAGAGGAGGGACAATTCCTACACTTGGAAAATTTATTTTCGCAAATTTGAGCAATTCCGAATTTGAGAATGTTTTCTTTTTTATTTATAAAATTTGTGAAAATTATCCCTTAATAGTTTTGAATTTATAGAAATAAATTTTGTTAAACTGGCGACTGTAAATTTACTATTAAAGGACGATTTTAGGGTGATTTTTTTGAATGAACCTGCCATTTATTCTGTGTATTTTCCCTTCAGCTATCGAGCTGTCAGCAGCATTACAACTCTGGTGTTGGAGTGTGGTTTTTCCTGCGGCTTTAGTTGGCCTCTCATCGCATTTGTATAGAATTCACGTAACATAAATGTGAGCAAAATTATAGAGTACTCCTATATAAATATACTTATAATAACATTTTGTGAATTTGCGTTTCGTGTTGCGGTTAGAGCAGCTGACAAATTTTGTTATTGTTTCATTTGGAGACCAGTTACAGCAGCCAATGAAAACATTTGTCAATTAATAAATACAATAATGCGTTTTAAGCAGGATCTACAGGAATCGGAAAAACAAATTTCAAAATGGTGTCAAATCTAATTTACGCACAATTTGGCACGCGCCTAAAACCAATGCAAATAAATTAATTGCTGAAAATTGGTTGAAAAATAAACGAAAAATTGCACATTATTTAGATGAATATGCCGGGAAATCAATGCGCTATAATATTAATTTCAATTTAATTAAAGAACCGAAAGGCATTTAGCTTATTATGGTGTTCATTGTTAGCACAACATTGTTTTAATTATCAAAATATTTAAAAACAAATCGAACGGACATTAACAACTTAATTTATTACAGCAAATTGAACAGCAAACCAAAGTGTGGCATACAAAATAATAAATTTCTAAACTATTTGAAACTTATTTAAATTATTTTTAAAGTGTTGGGAAAATTATTGCAACTCAGTCTATAGATTGATCAGAATTGTATGTAGATATTTGCATTAATTTAAAAATAAGTTTATATGCAAACACTGTTTAAATTGAGTTTTGTATAAAATTTCTAGGCATTCCAAACCCATAAAAAAGTGTATAATGCTTAAAAAAATATTAAATACTTTTAAAATTAAAACATATTTAAGTTATGCATTTATAAAGTCAGTTTCGAGGCTCAACTAAAACTGCAAGTGAATAAGGCATCATAAAATATGCTGAGCGGGAACTTTTATGCGACACGGCAAAACCACCAGAGGCAACAGCTAACAGCGAAAATAGCAACAAAAAACGGGAACAAGAAGAGGGAAGTTTGCCTAGGGAGAAGGGAAGGGGTGGGGAAAAAGGGGGCGACGATGACGCGGTAATTCAATTTGGGTTTAAAATTGCAAAACTGTGTGCGGCGCAGCATGTTAAGACGTCGCGTTGTCCTGTCAAAAGTGTAAGGTAAAATATACATACATACTCGTATCCATAATGTATACAAGTATAAGTGTATATAGTATATATATTCATGTATTGCAAGAGCCGAGAAGAAAGAAAATATGCAAAGGAGCTGTAAGCAGCTTGTGCCTTGGACATTTGTGCTCAGAATGAATGCGCCACTCCATAAGGATATACATGCATATACACACATATATTGTGCTCGACTCTTGTCACGGCTTTTTAATTAAAATGCATGACATGGGAGTGTATTGCATGTAAATCGATTGAGAGAGTGCAGTTTAAGTTGAGTTAAGTTAAGCAGAGGCCAAGGAGTGCCGGACAAATGAAGGTTTAATTAATCATTGTTATTTTGTGCAGTGAGTAAAAGGCAGCGGAAAACGCTGTATGCCTTAAATTGCACTCAAATTGCTCTTCTTTTCTCCCTCTTTTTTATCTGTCTCAGCACAATGAAAAGACGTTTTCTTCTTGCTTTTGTGTCGGCTCAACGGAAAAAGTTTTCATTCCTTTTACAAAAGGCAGCCCGCATGCATTCAGGCAATCGTTCAATCGGACCAAAAACTTTGCACCCAAAAGTCGGCCATAAGATTGAATTTGTTATTCAATTAAATTGCCATAATTGAAATGGCAAAAAGCCAACAGCTAACAGCGCCAAACAGAAGCGCCGAGAGTTGAAAGTTTGGAGTCAAGAATCGAGAGTTAGAATTGTGCATTATGAAAATGTGCAAGTTGGAGCCTTAGGCGGATGTTATAAGCATTTGGCAGACAATGGGTAACAAGTAAACCGGAAACTGGTAACGGGTAACGGGGCCTCTTAGCCAGGTGGCTGTAGGAAGCCAAGTCATTCCGGCGAGGGAGTCAAGGGAGATTTTTCTGTTGTCAAAACTTTGTTGAATTTTGTTATTGTTGCAGCTGAAGAAAGTTTTTAGGGCGTCGCAATTTAGCCACTGCACTAAACGAAACTTTTTTTGTGGCAAACGAGAACGAAAAACTTGGCGCTGGGTAGCTTAAAGCGCTTTAAGTTGTGGCCCAAATGCCAGAGATTGCGCATACGCCACGTTGCTGTTATACGTTGAACGTTGCCCTTGTCAAAAGTCAAAGTCACTGCATTTCCAGCTAGGTCAAGCGGTCAATCAGCTGCTGCTACATTCAGACAGTAATCCTTATCTCAATTTAGCATGTATGCAAAAATGCTCAACATCCCAAGGAAAAAAAAGAAAAGAAAACAAATCCATGAGCGTCAGCCAAAAATTGTGATTAAAAGTGTGTTTTTATGATGCATTGGGTCGTGACTGGGGGCATTAAACCGGAACTCGGAGCCCGGAGCTAACGAATAAATTAGCACGCTCCGACAACGGGCAGGCAATAAAACGTTTTGGGCAAACGCTGCGTATACGTAACGTTACGTATACGCCACGTACTTCTAGGCAAGCAAATGACAAGCGCCAGGCGAATTTGTAGAAAGTCGTAAAACGAAATAAACACTTTAAGGCGCAAAGTCATAAAAACACCCAAATAAATTCAGCGAACAGAGACAGAGACAGCGAGGAAGCATGAGGTTAGAAAGGGAGGGGCACAAGATTGGAGTGGGATTATGAGTAGAGGAATATTTTGCGTGACACTTAAAGTTGCGCTCAAATAAACTAGAACGCAAGGCGACACTTCTGAGTTATTAGCCAACATTGGACAACTGTTGCTTTCTGCAGATATATAGGAATATATCTTTAGGTATCCTTTAATTTGTTGCTGAAGCAGCAGCTGCAAAAATTTCTAACGTTGCCACTTAAAAACTCACGAAACTGCCAGACTGCCAGGAAGACAAGCACTCAGACCTCTCACAAGACCATTCAACCACCCAGCCCATCCACCAATCCAGCCATCAATCAATCAATCAATGCGCCTTGAGCGCCTAAGCGCCAGTCGACATGCAATTTATGCGAAATGTTGACATTTATCGCCTGACTTTTTGAACTCTTATTATTTATTTGCCTTTAAAGTTATATCTTTTAGAGAGAGAGAGAGAGTGTCAAGTGAAAATGTAAATAAATTGTATACAAACATTTAAAAGGGCTCAAAGGATTTGACATCTGCATATTTGCATACTCTCGTATTTTCGCTTTGGTTTCCTCTGATTACGAGGAAATTCGAAATCCTCCAGCTGATAAGTAGTTGAGCGGATTAAGGTCAACGGATTGAATCTATATACTTTTAAGGTTACATCAAATAGATTTCTCTACAATGGGATATCTAAGCTCAATAACAACTCTAATTGCATGTCCTGTGGTGTTGTGATATTTTTAAAAGCCGCTTTAATTTCAGGTAAATGTTTATTCAATGTTCAATTGTGTTATTTTTATTTTTAAATTGAACACGCATTGTAAAATAAAAATACTGTTTGTATTTGCTTCGTTTTTTTTTTCATTCTATTTGCAGTGAAATTTTAATTGTTTGCTGTTGTTGTTGACACTGATGATGTTTGAAAGTGTGTGTGTTTTTTCTTTCCCTTCTGTTTGCTTTTTTTCCCCTGTCCTGTCGTTCCTTTTTCTTTGAGTCTTTGTGACAAATAATTGAATTGTGAAAGCAATTACAAGAAATCTGTTTATTTAAGCAACGCGTGCAATGGTGCGTATGAGTAATGTAGGCGAGTTCAAGTTCCTCAATTCTCAGTCATCAGTTGGGTGAGTGAGTCTCTTAAAGCACGAGCAATTCCTTGTTCAGCGATTATGCTAATGAAAGGGCATCTCTGGTTTGTTTTACGCAGCGTTGCGCCTGATTTAGAACCCCAAATCTGTACGGCAAACAATCGAGGGAGAAAATCAAGTTATCATCGTCATTCACGGCACGTAGTCTACAAAATATATAGCATGGATCTGTGTCTAATATAATTAGAGAACAGGCGGAAAAGAAATTAAGCGACTACGTCTCTGACAGCAAACGACAAATGTTTCAATTAAAAATAAAAATCACAAAGGTCAAAATCCCAACAAGTCGCAACCCGTAACATTAACTGTGCTCTCTGGAAAATGCAATGCCAGGAAAAAGCTGAAAAAATTGCACGAGATTCGCAGATGGACAAAAAAAAGCAGCAACAGACAAGTTGTGGAGATTACAATTTGGCAACGCGAAGCTCGGCAAAAAGCGTCTAAAAACCCATGGGTTGCCCTAAAGGTGCCGCCGTCCTCTTGGCCTGGCAGAGACCCAATTACAAAAGGCCAACAAGTACGAAAAGTTTTACTCGGCATGCCGAAGATTTAATATGCTTGCAAACCAGTTGAACATTTTTTAATTATAAATTACATTCAGACATAACTTAATAACAATGCGTAAAACCAAGAAACTAATATTTGTTGAGAGGTTTGTAAAGACGTAAAATTGATAGAAGTAAATTGAACAGAATTTTAAATTTAATAAAGGGATATGAAATAAAAAAGAGAATGTCAATTTTATTCAATTTCAATTTGTATTCTATCTTATACAAATTTTAAATGAATTTTAACTAAATACCCAATGTTGAGTTATTTTCGAATGCAAGTGTCAAATATTGAAAAATTAATAATTTTGTCATATAAAATGTAAATTTAAGTAATTAAATCTAAATTGAATGTTTTAAGCAATTTTCTGTTAAATAAATTTGGTACGCATTTCTAAAATACAAAATTTCTAAAAATAAATAAAAAGACGTTTTGTTAAGATTTCTCGCAAAGCAAATGCATTTGCTCAATTTTAGACCGATTGTTCTTATCAAAAAAATGTACGGTGTTACTCACTTAATGCTAAAATTAAAATACCCTCTTGAAGAGTATAAGAAATGCCTACATGGCGGAAAAGAGGAATTCGATTACTGCTATGTTATGGCTGCAAAGAGACCTTGAATCAGAATCAGGGAGAGTCGCAATGCAACCTTGAATTGAATTCAGAAACGAGACAGACATTCAGATAGACAGCAATGCGGATTCTATATATATATATATATATATGTATGCAGGGAAAGAACACATTTTGTAGGCGCGTGGCGTTTACTTGGCATATTTATCATGGCATTTGCCATTTGGGCGGACTGCAAATACCAAAGTCAATGACAATGCCAACGACTTTGACTTTGACTTCGATTTCGACTTCGACTTCGATTTCGACATGGACTCTTAGTCCTCGTTTCCTGCTGGGCTCCTGGTGCGTGCGGAGCACCGCAGGCAATGCCTTTCAAGCCTTTCAATGACTTCTCCGCAATGACTCTTCCACAATGCTTTCCCACACCGGAAAAGTTGGCACGTGCGATCAACATGCTTGGGGAAAACAAAAGTGGAATTGATTGCGTGCCAAAAGGAAAATGGCAAAAGGGAAATGAGGCGAAAGGCGATTCCAAAACCAAAGCATACGCATGCCAGGGCGTTTTTGGGGGCGTGGCTAAGTGTTGAATTCCTTGAACACTGCGAAAGGATTACGAGTATGAATAAACAAGAGTATATTGTAATTAAAATGACGACAGCAGCTGCTTTTAATAAACTGCCAAAAACAAACAAATGAACCAAAAAAAAAAAAAAAAAAAAAATGGGGAGAAATTAAATTCAAAAGTCGGTATGAAAAAAAAAGCGTTAGCTTGATTACAAATATTTGAGCGGATTGTGAGAGATACAAAAACAGAGACAGAGACAGAAATAGAGACAGAAACAGAGACAGAGCAAAGAAAGAGTTGAGAAAATGTGAAGCCCTTTAAATGGAAATGAATACCCAGCCAACAAAAACAAAATGTTGAGCTTAACAGCATAATTTTTCATTAGAAGATAAGGCAGAGAATGATAAAGGAAGAGAGAGAGAGAGAGAGAGATGCAAGAGGAGAGAGAGGAACAGTTGTACTTGTTGTTAGCGTGAAAAGCACACTGTTTACATTTGTTTTTACTTCGAGCGAAGGAAAAGCCGCGAGTGCTACATGTTTATTATCCCTAACCAGAAAGAGACAGTCACAGAGAAAGACAACGAGACAGAGAAAGAGAGGGAGAATGTCAGACTGTGGGACAGTTGAGTGAGGCTGCTTTTGACTTTTTGCAGGTGTCGAATCCGCTTTTGTGTCGCTTCAGGTGCGGCTCATTAAATCACTCGGTAATCAGAGTCAGAATCCGAATCTGAATCAGGGCCAATGCCTTTGGTTAACCTGTCGCTAAGCTTTTGGCTTGGCTTTTAGGCCTTTTCAAATTTCACGTCTGTCAATCACAGTTTGAGGCCCAATTAACATTTTAAAGCTGTCTTCGTTGCACTCTGACAGCTCCAATAACAAAAGATACTCGTTCTTTTAGATATAAATGTATATGTAACCGATACTCTACCCTCGCTTTTAATACTCGTATTGGACAAATGGTTATTAATTTGAATGATTTATGACTGCAGTTGGCAATTGGCAAACAACTTTTGAGTGCAGCACACAACAAAACGTTCAATGGCCATAAATTCCCATCAATAATTCAAATCTAATGCTTTGTTTGCCAATCGCCATTTGCTGTTTATACCCTGTGTATGGGGTTATATAGACTTTGTGCTAAAGTACAGTTATGGAAAATATAATAGAAACGATAGTCTTCTCAATATTTCAAACCAATTTTTAATACTACGATTAACAGCTTCGCATGAATAGAATAAATTTGGAAACAGTGTTAAATAGGAATTCAAAAAAAATTTAAAACCAAAAAAAAAATAAAATTTAAATTATTCCCATACATTTTTGTGGCCAGAACATTTTCTGTCACTTTGTATATATTATTGTTTCTTATATAAATGTTAAACAACAAAAATAATTTACTTATATGTATACTGACGCAGGGTATCAAAAAGTCGTGTGCACTCGACTCTGAATTCTTTTTCTCTATTGTGTATTTGTATTTGTGTGTTGTCAAATTGAGAATTATGTCATTGGCTTTGCAATAATAATAATAAAAATTTGATAACAGCTGCTCCTTGTTTGAAAAAGTCAAAGGAATTCGTAAGCTGTATTGGCCAGTTTGGCAAACAACCGTTAGTTAACGGTAATTGATAGCCATGTCCTGACTAGTATAAATACTAGCAATATACATAAGTAAGTATGTATGTATGTATGGAAATAATAGAGTAACAGTTTAACTATCATACTTATTTAGAAGCTCTTTGGTGAGGGGGATCTTAGACCTAATCACGACTTGGTTTTCATTTTAGTACAGACATTAGAATATTAACTATTGTAGTTAGATTAAGTATACACAAATTAGTTAGTAGATTGCTTAGTTGTCTAGAATGCGCTGATAATACTTACAGGTTTTCTTTTTTCTTTTCTTTTCATGTTTTTCTAGTTTTTTATTTGGATTAAGATTTGGATTAATCTGTGTGTGTGTTGTTTGGTTTGGGATTGCTACGCATTTTGCAGCGTTTTAGGAACCCAAAAGTTGTTTTCGACTTCACATTCGACTTTAGACCAGCTCGGTTTCCATTTGCGCGGCCTCCACGGTCTCCACGATGGTCGTTGTGGCCGCCGCAAGCGAATCTCATGGAACGTATCTGGAGGTGAGTGCGCCATCGTCGTCATCATCATTATCGACACTCGAACCGCCGCCAGGACAACAGCTGGAGCACAGGATCCAACCGCTCTTTGGTCAAATTGCAGAGACCTGTTCCAATTCGGCACTGGAGCGTCCTGAATTCATCACAACCACATTCTTGGCGGCATAGTCCGTAATGAAGCGATCGCTGTTCCGCGGATGAATGTTGCCCACATCCTGGGCACAGCACCAAGGATTCCGCATGGTCAGAATGCGCTTGAAGGCATCCCGGAACTCCTTGTTGAATATCGAGTAGATGATCGGATTGAACGCCGAGTTCGAGTATCCCAGCCAGGTGAGTATCTTAAACGTCTGTCCCCCGATGCACGTCTTGCAGAATGCCGCCGTGATGTTCACACAGAAGAACGGCACCCAGCAGATGAGAAACACGCCCATTATCACGCCCACTGTGACAGCCGCCTTGTGATCGGACACATGGTAGGGGGAACTGTGGTGCAAGTTCCGCACCTTGAACTTCTTCGGCACACTCTGGTTCTTGGGCCGACGGATGCTCTTGTACCGCTGCTTCTCGGCCACCTCGCCGGGTCGTGTCACGGCCTTGATGCTCTTCACGTGCTTCTGGGCATAGCAGTACAGTCTGCGAGAGATCCAAATCAAAAGAAACTCCAAATCAGATTTGAATAGCTTGTTAACTTGTACTATTTATGTTCAAAATAAAACTAAATTATTTAAAAACAAAAAACCATCAGACTCCTTATCAGACCTCAATCACGAAAACTGCCAACAAATTATAACATTCCTTGAGAAATCAAACATCTACCATGAAATTTAATGTAATTTAGACTAAGTTTTTTCAATGTACACTCGTTAATGTGACCGAAAGACTCTGCAGCTAGCGTTATATTACCCCTTGTTAGTTTTAGTTTTTAGTCTAAACTAACAATGTTAATAAAATAAATTAAAATAAACTATTGCGAGTTAACAATTTAAATTGTCCCAGGAAAAAAAGCTATATCCGTTAAAGTTAAAAGCAATACAATTCAGTTACTGTAATCAAGGATAGATTCTAAATTTAATGAATGAGTAAAAAAAAGTGTCAATTCATTTTAAATTTTCATTTAAATTTTTTTATTTTTATTGTTTATTCATTTAAATGAAATATTCTTTATCTTTCTTCTGTCTTTCCAGCTCAATATTTCCGCATCGCCTGTACAATTTCTATTTACCCAATTGTGAGGCCAACTGATTGTTTCACTCTGTAAGCTTGTCTTGTAACTGATATGATAATTATTTACTTGTCTTGACATGCCAATTAAACAGGCTGCCCAAGGGAACAACTGCTGCTACAATCGTTTTCCCTTTGCTAAGACGGACACTGTGCGTATGCTTAATATGAGACAGGGCACGTTCTAATTTGCTCGTTCGATAAGAAGCTGGCTTTATATATACATATATATATATACGGCCATGAGTGTGGGTTGTTGTTGTTGTTGTTGTTAGGGGATAAACCTCACATGAAAAGGATAACAAGGCCGTGCACAAATTATGACGATAAAAGTCTATTTATTCAGCAATTTGACCGAAATTTGATGGAACATTCCAATGTCAGTAAGTAGACAGAGAGATAGACGAACTGGACAGACTGGACTGTCTGGACAGACGGACTTGTGGAGAGGAAAGCAGATTGTGTCCATTTGTTGCGCTCGCCCATTGGCCGCAAATCTCGTTAAGCTAAAATGGCGACATGGCACTCGCCCTTTGGCCATAATGCTGATGAGCAAACCATATCGCTGCCTTCCTCTTCTTGATGATGTTGGCATCCTGTTGCCGTTAACATTATACGTTATCCTTGAACACACTGTCTAGCCCTTTATTTCTGCTTCTACTTCTTCTATCTTTTTTCAACACGCCCCTGTGTTTATGCGTTCATCCCACGTCCATCTTGGCCCGGCTAAGGGATTACTTAGCTGGACAGTAATGCGTGTGCTTATTTGTTTGCCTACTTATGCGATAGTCAAGCTACACTCCCCTTGTCCCCTTCCCTGATAGTTATCCCATTGGCGAAAGCTCTCGTGCCAGCGGCACATCAGCCCAAATGTCCTTGCGGCATTTCGACATTTCGACAGTGTTTATTTCATTTTATTATTTACATTTTATTGCTCTGTCGAGCGTATAAAAATATTGAAACTGTCGATAAACGAGTATATTATATTTATTTTTATCCCTGGTTGACCTCGTTCCATAAACATGTACATTTAATGCGTCTCAATATATAGAATTCTTTTCAGAATTATATATATTTATGCTGTCCCTATTGATCTAATTGAATTTATAGAATCTCGCAAATATCTATGTCAATTATAAATTGACGCTTATTTTACCTTTTGCAGAATAATCCATATTCAAATTTTATAAATGATTTGAAAGATTTTAACTTCTCTTGAGAATTATTAAGGCTTTTCATATTCTTAAAGACACGGACAGCCTCTGATTAAATCACTTAGACTTTCTGTATAGTCAGTACGAGCAAATAACTTTTATATTGAAGCACAGAGAATTTCTTATAATTTCAGCATGCCAAAGAATTCAATTATTTCTCTGTCTTCCCATTCCCAAAGAGGTGGCTGCTTTTCTTTATTCAAAAGTCTCTGGCTAAAGTTTCTGCATTGCTTAATTTGTTTGGAGAGCTCAGAATGCTTTTTGTGGAAATTTCCGGGTGTTGTTGAATGCATTTTATATTTATATTGGAAATGTGATACTTACCGACAGTAGATGCCAATCATGACCACACAGGGGAAGTAGAAACTGATGCAACTGGAGACGACGGCATATGTGGGCGTTAAGTCCAGAGCACATGTGGGATACTTCTTGCCATTATCCTCGAATATCAGGGGCTGATCGGGCCGATGGATGCCCAGCGAGATGGGCACAAAGGATACGAATGCCGCCAGCAGCCAAATGGCAGCGATTGTAATGACAGCGACGCGACGTGTCACCCAACGGCCATATCTGCAATGGGAGACGAGGAAGAGACGATGTGAGATGAAAAGAAAAGTAAGAGAAAGGAAAGAAATAGAGAACTCTGTCTGCTGTTGGCTGCTAATGTTCTGTGTCCCCTGCGGTTACCAAGAGCCAAAAGTCTCAACACAAGAACAGAAGGCGAAACACACTCTACAAAAAACATTACCCCAATTCTAGAAATCTGTCTATTTTTTACTAAAAAAAAACTTTAACTTTTAAGGTGAATTTCAGAAATGTAACATTTTACATTGGAAAAAAGAAATATATATTTAAATAAAAATATGACTATTTAGCTTATTGATCCGTTTTAATATTGTTTGCAAGATTTCTAAAAAATGTTATATTGTAAAAAATGGCCTTTAAAACTTGATTTTCTAAAGCTGGTAAAGAAAGATACTTAGGACATCTAGCTCAGCTTTTAAAATGTTTTTTCAAATTATTAGAAAAACACTTTCGTAGTAAGAACTCATTTTATAATGTTTAAAATTGCCATAATTTCTAGCAATTATAATTTTTATCCTATTTGACGGAATATTAAAAGAGGAAAATAATTGTGCAAAAATTTAAAAAAAAAAACAGCAATAATTTCTAATCAAAATGCTGCCCTAGAAAACAAAACGTAGGCGAACTTAAGATTTTTCTGAAGCAATAGTGTTCGAATTTGTAGAGTGCAGGCAACAGAAATGGGCGAGTGAAAAAACCAGGTAAAAGGAACCATGTTGTGATTGCGGCTTTGAATGTTAGAGTCGGCCACAACCAGCTTTGGGTCAAAACAGCATTTTTGAGTGGAGGACTGTAGCTGTGTGTTGTGTGTGTGTGACAAGTGTTTGGCGATGAGGGACAACACAAGGTGTATCCATGTATCCATGTTGCAATAGCGGCCAGTCTGCCTGCCTGCATGTCATTAATTACCCCAGAGCAGGCAAATAGGGCTAAACCGAAACCCAAACCGACAGAGAACCGACCGACCGCAGCAAGACATAAAACCAAACGCACATTACGCATACGCATTACGTATACGCAACGTGGTCGATGGATGACGTATGCAAATACAACGGTTGTTCGTTTGCTTTTTCCAATCACTTCGATGTCGATGATTTACGGGATGGACCAGGGGCAGGAGGACGCACAATTTGCTTTTACAGTAGCGGAAATGAGCAGAGCACAAACCTAAGGCAATATGTATGTTATAGAGACAGAAAGAGATGGGGCTGGAGTGTGGTGGGGAGGGGAGGGGATTGGGAGGAGTCTCAGCCATATGCGGCAGCATTTTGGCTTTGGCAAATGTTGCCCGCCGGCAAAGTGCGGTGTTAGAGGGGCAGGAAATCAAACAGAATAATTCCATTTCAATACAAAGACTTTGGCACTCACAGTCAAAGTGTGGGCCTAAAATGTACAGTTGACAAGAGCGACAACAACAACAACAACAACAATAACAACAACAACAACAACAACGAAAATGAAAATGAAAACGGAAAAAGGAAGTTTAGGTAATTGTATTCACAAACACAAATTCAATTTCATGTGGCAACGCAAATTGATTTCCATCTGCAACAGCGACAACAACAACAACAACAAAAGTGGTTGCCACTTAGTTTTGTCACCTAGTCTCAAGTGTAATGAGCAGTGCTGCCATTTTGGCTGATTTATGGCTAGATCTAGCTTATTTTTAAATGATTATTCTAGTTGCTTATAAAAAGAATTCCAGCACTTTATTTTTAAAAATTTCATAATTTTGAATTATTTGCAATTGAAATTAAAATTCCATTTCCGAACAAGGTCAAATGAGCATAGTGAAAAAAAATTGCTCAACGAAATGCAATTGAAAAATTTAAATGCAAATATGCATTTATTGTCGACTTAAAAATATTTCCTGAACGTCAGAATAAATGTATTTATGATTAAAAATTTAGCTTAAACTTCTCCAATTTAGAAGAGAATTCAAATCTGAATTAAATAAATACATAAGCCTTTTAATATTTCAATATATTAAAAGGTTTTTTTTGGTTTTATTTAATTTAAGCATTTTTTTAAACAGATTTACCCAGTAAAACTTTTTTTGGTCACAGAAGCATCTAAAAGAGGAGGTATACATTCGAAGACTATAGAACTGATGTTCGTGCGCCCTTCGGCAAGGCCAAAAACCGGCCAAAGCAACAAGAAAAGAAACCCAGATTAAACGGCAGGCAACCGAAGAGGAGCACAGCAATAACAATAACACTAACACTTAATTTAAAAAAATTTGTTATAAAAAGAAAAAAAATATAAATAATATAAAGTAAATATACTTATATATATACGTATTTAATTTTATTTGCAATGGATTATTAAAATTTCTGTAAAATATTTTCTTTTGGAATACATTCCTGGTACCTATCAAAAGGAACCTTCCGTTCTGTCTTCTTTTTCCACATTCTGGACAGTATATTTTGGAAATCAATATAGGAAACCGAAATTTTAGTTAGCAGTGCAATAACAGAGCCACTGCCTTTTTGCCTTCTATTTTCCACATTCTGAACACTAGATTTTGGAAATGAGCATCGGAAACGAAAATGTTAGTTAGCAGTGCAATAACAGAACCCCTTCCAAAGTAGCTTCTAAAAACCTACTTCTATTCCTGTCTCGCCCCTGTATAAAAACGAATTGGGAAAGTCCGATTTGGCAACTAGTTCTACTCGGAATTTGAATGTGGAAAGTAGTAGGTTTTAGAAAGAGCAAAGTTTTACTGGGTATTTGAAATTTCAACTTGTTTACACCATTTGATATATTTAAATCTGGCGTTTTTTTGCCTCTCACATTGTGGCAACACTGGTGGGCAGGTGCAACGTTCGTCACGCACCCATTGATGCCATCGAAGTGTCTGCCTATTTAATGTTGTGTGTGTGCATGTGTGTGTGTGTGTTGTTGTTGTTGTTGTTGCCACACGCACTCAAGAAGTTACAGTTACAATTACAGTTTGGCACGCACTTAATGCCGAAAACGACGCGTTTTTGTGGCGACATCTGCATGTCGTTTGTATAGTTTGGTTTGTTGCTTGTACTTGTAACTCTGGCGTTTATTTAGCTGTTGTTTGTTTGCCTCGTGGCATCCTGAAGTTTTATGAGTTTTTATGAGCGTTTTGGCCTTGCGCTCAAATGTTGCAAAAACACATGTTATTGTTGCTTGTGTTGTTGGCAAATGTTGCTGGCAGATGACACAGCGATGAAACGAACCCAAAAGCAACACAATTACAACACATTCCCCTTGTGCCGCTTAAGTGTGCTCTCTCTCTCTCTCTCTTTTTATCTTCCCCTCCCCCTCTCCCTGTCTCACTCTTCAGGGCTTGTCATAAAAGTTTGCAACACTTTTTTTATTGCAGTTTAAAGTGAATTTTATGCATGATAGCGAACCAGAGTATGCACTCATATGTTCACATCCTGATCCTGACAGTTGCCATAATAATCATGATGATGATGATGACAGGCTCGGCGTCTGCCTGACTGCCGGCTTCAACTTTATCGCATTAAAAACAATTTTTATTTTTTATTAATACCACCATCATTTTAACTTTGTCAGCGCCTGTTTCTAATTAGATTTCCACGCGCTTTTCGCACAGAAAATTTCATTTTTATTTAACTTTCGTTTTCTTTCAATTTTTGCCGACTGCGCACAAATCTTGCCAAGCGCAATTAAATTAAATGCTTGCAATTATTTTGAGACGCTAAAGAAAATACACACAAAAATTTTACAGCTCTTGAGGGACTTTTTGTTGCCAAGGGCTGTTGGGGGGGGGGGGGGCGGTAAGGTGAAAAGAGGGTGAGAGAGGGAGGGACACATACTAATGCGACGCTGGCAGCGCGCGCGTGAACTTTGACACATGGAATGGGGCAGCGGCTAGAAAAACTGCCAGTTTTGCCAGCCCGTCTTCCACTTTGACATGCAAATAAATCAGATTTGCATAAAGAGCAGTTCCTTCCCCTCCCCCTCCACTTCTCAACATCCGGCCAGGACGAACACTAATAATGCTAGACAGATCCAGGCCCAGATAGAAAGCGCGACCAAAGTTGAAAACAAAAAATAAAAGAAATTTAAATCAAAGTGAAGGCAACAGGCGACGGTCCTCTCACGTTTCAAGTAGTCGCCGCAGACACACTCAAGCCTCGCTATGATGGACTTGGACTTGGACCTCAACCTGAACCTGAGTCCTGTCTGCGCCTGCACAGTGGCCAAATTCAATTTACTTGCGCTGAAATTAATCCGCAAGGTCATATGCAAATTTTCTAAGAAGTAGGCAATGATTTTCGCTTGTACCGCAATTTAAATTGCCAACACAAATTCAACTAATTTAATGACTTTATTTGTCTCGCAACGTTTATCTTCAAGTGTCTTGTTATTAAAGTTAACTTTTAATGGCTTCATTAAAATGTCCAATGTGTCAGCCTTTTGGGCCAAAACGGCACACAGAAAGAAATCCGTAATATTTAGCGCGAATTAAAACCGAAACGTTGTCAGAAGTGGGGATTCGGATTTTCTTAAACCAAGTATGAAATACTTCATTTTTGCAATCCCGAATTTAATCCTGAAATTTTGTCATTTAGGCTAAGAAAATTTTATTAATTAAAATGCTTTTTTTAAATTTCTTTTTTTTAACATGTTTTCTTAAAACTATTTTTTAAATTTTTTTTTAAACATTTTTTATTACTTTTTTTTTATTCTTTTTTTTTACCTTTTATTTAATGATTGGAATTATGTACTTTTGCGTTTCATTTCGAAGAACTTAAAAAAGTTTGACTGCAATTGACGAGGGAATCGAATCCAGTTTTTTTTGAAACTGAAAGTTCTTATTATGTGACAGGTCGACGACTCTAACCACTGATTCACCGGACCAGTTGAAATGAGAGAAGTCTAGAGAGAGAATTTTCCTCTTGAGTTTAGGAAATGTGGTCATCAATGGGACATTTTACGAATTTCTTAGCTTGAATCAAGTAATTTTGGCTTATTTTCCCATTTTAATCCTGATACTGGCATAATTATACAGAATAATCCTAAATACATATTTAAACTGGCAGCAGAGTTTAATCTAGCGATCATAACTATTTTAATAAAGGAAATTGTAAAATCGAAATTATTATCAATGGGTATCTCAATCATTTTTAATTAATTTTCGATTTTCTAATAAGGAATAAAAATTATTAACAAGCTACAAAAATACAGCAAAAAATATTGAATATTCTAAGCAATACATTAATTATGAAAAAAGAGTACATATCTGAGAATTTTAGTGTTCATTTTTTTTTAGCATTTTTAAGTACCTGAAATCGACAGACAAGCGCATAAAAATCAAATGGACTTATTCACAAAGCACTCACGCTCTCGTTTTGAATACACTCACATATACGTTAAAGCTAGAATGCCACTTCAATACAAATGCCGTGCTATATTTTTGTCAAAGCGACAGCAGGTGTTTCGAGTTTCGAGCAACAAATGCCAGTGAGCGATAGCAAGAGAAACGAGAAAATAGAGAACAGAGAAAAGTAAAGGGAGTGGAAGCAGGCTGTGAATTGTAGAGAAAGCGGAGAAAATATTATTCTACTTTTGGCTTATGGCTGCAAATAGCATCAAAGGATTTATTGTCGCTCTTTGGATGGAGCGGGGGCAAGGGGAAGGTCGCGGTCACAAGTGTCGGTCTCGCTGCCATATGTTGGCAGCAGTCTTTCCTTTATTCTTTATCCTTTATCCCCTAACCCCCTGACCCCCTTTCCTCACAACTTTCCCCTTCACTCATGTTTCCCTGAATGTGGCAGCCGTTGGGCTACATTAATTTCGTTTGTGGTGCAGACTTTGTTACGGACTTTGTCTTACGTTGTCAGCAACTTGACCAGCTCCATTTTTAACTACAGCACACACGCCCCCACATACACACGCCCTCACACACACACACACTTGGACAGTCGTTGTCCTGCTGTTGTCGCTGACATGTCATAAATTTTGGTTTGACTTTGTCTCTCATCACGCGTTACGTATACGTAATATTTGTTGATGCTACTGCCACATTTGTTCTGGTTTCTCTCGCTTTTGCGGTTTTTGCTACATTGTCAAAAAATTTAATTAACACACAATTGTTGTGTGTGTCTGTGTGTCACAACAGAACGCTGATAAAGTTGTATCCACTTGATAATAGCTTCTTTTGTACAATTCGCTTACTTTGACAATCAGTTCTCAACAGACAAATAGAAAGCGCCACTGAGACTGGCAGAGCAAGTGAGAGAGAGAGAGAGAGAGATTGTTAGCTAGGCATTTGGCTAAGTGACAGACAAGAGTGAGGGGTTTACCCATCGCAGATATAGCCAGCAAACATTGGCTAAATGCAGGCAGCACTCGTAGAACAAGACATTCTGTCAGAGCCAGACAGAAACATGGAACTGTCAGTTGGCCAGCAGGGAGTACAGTCATTGTGTTTGCCAAACACACACACTGAGACACACACACTAGCACACACACACACACACACACACATCTGAACATTGAACGTTTTAGTTTAAACTGTTTAATCGGAAAGCAACTGCAATTTGCGTAGATTTATGAGAATCAATATGGCGTTAGAGAGAAAATTTCAAGAAAAGATAGAGGTGGGAGAGAAAAATAAAGAAAAAGAGATGCATGTAGATAGACAGGCAAAGAAGGGTAAAGTATGGAAAAAGTCGACAGTGTTTAAAAAAAAAATTTAATTTTTTTAAATGAAAAAAATCTTGATGCAGAATTAAAGTTGATAAAATTGAACTTCCTCAAGGAAATTGTTTAAGTTTTGGCAAAGTTATGGGAGCTTACATTTTTAATAAAATTTTTAAATATAATTAATTTTAATTTTCTATGTCAAATGTGGTATAAACTATAAACTATGTATGCATGTGACAGCATCAACATGCTTAGGTGTGCTACAGAAATCTCTTTTACTTGAATTTCACGTTAATTCCACTTCTCCGTGACACAGACAACTCATCTGAAAATTTTTGAGGGAAACGAAATCATCGCTGAATCCATAAAGTCCAAATTTTAGAATTTAGAGTTGTCGAGTAACTTTTATAGTTTGTCGCGCCAATAAATTTTACATTTTTTTTAAGATATACAATATCAATTTTTATATAAATGAATTCATTTATATAATTAAAAGAGAAAAAAAATAAAAACCTAGACTTAAAAAAGTTGTCAGACTTGTTGACAGTTATGCACAGTATTCATTGGCAGCAGTGAGCCACTGCTGGTAATGCAGCAAAAGTGCTTAACAAACTTTAATACACAGTGAAATGGCATAAAAATGAAGTCAAGTCGATGCTGTTGGCAGGAAAGGAAAATAACAAAAAAGTCATGCCGTTAATGCCCAATAAATCTGTTACTAATGAAACAATTATGTGCAGCGATTAATGAGGGACGGGGCCATAAACAAGTCGAGTGCCGAGAGTCGACAAAGAGGCTGAAACTGAGTCTGAAGTTGAAGCTGAGTCTGAAGCTGTTGGCAATGAGAAACGTGACGGGCATGACAACGCGTCGGATGCGTAATATGCATGAGAGGAGTCTGTTTTTAATAAATCGATATTTAATCGGGCTTTCAATGTCGCATCAATAATATTTCCAACAACAATAGCAATAAATGAGAGCTGCTTTCGGAATACGTTAGGAGTCTGATAAAATCAATATAGGGGCAGGCAGGAAAACTAACTCTCAGCCAGAACAACAACAACAACAATCTACTCTCTGTCCATCACTCGATGCACAATTAAATTCTATAAACTCATATATAGTTTGTAGGGAGAGAGTCGTGACTGGCAGCTGCCGAACACATATTGATAAATTGTGTAAATCATGCATGTGACAGCATCAACATGCTCATCTCTATCACAATTATGAATAGTTTAGTTGGTTGTTTATGGCACTCACCTGAGCGGATCCTTGATGTGTATGTAACGGTCCATGGATATGGCACAGAGATTCAAAATGGATGCCGTCGAGCACATGACATCAAAGGCCACCCAAGTATCACAAAACTCAGCACCAAAGATCCAATAACCTGTAAATGAAAGAATGCAATAAGAATAACAGTTAAACTATGAATTGATTCAATTGATTCATTTCATTTTATTGATTCGATTGGTTTGATTTATTGACCGAATGATTGATTGATTGCTGGCTCAAATTGCTTAATAACTTCAGTTGCATAAGTTTGCTTTTCTGTCTCTCTCTCTCTCTGTCTCTGCCACTGGATGCCATGTAAATACATAAGTGCTTCTGTGAGAGCACGAGTTGCTGCGGAAATTGCCATGTTGTGGCAACAGAGGACCAGAGTAAAATTCTTAATTTTCTCAACGATTTCTGTAACAGCAGACACAGTCAAAGCAACAACAACTCTGGCAACTGAATTGCAAAGTACGAATGCGAATTTGAATACTCCTTAGTCAACATAGTAACAAGACAGGTATGCACAACTGACGTACATATGTATGTCTCCCAT
Source organism: Drosophila quinaria (assembly GCA_035047525.1). Lineage (NCBI taxonomy): Eukaryota > Metazoa > Arthropoda > Insecta > Diptera > Drosophilidae > Drosophila > Drosophila quinaria. The sequence goes on along the minus strand of JAWNPO010000470.1, from coordinate 7,220,065 downwards.
TCATACCGAATCCAGAAGTTTACAAAGAAATATTTCTTATTTTGTGGTAATTGAATTAAAAACAGTAACGAACTTATCCAACAGATTTATTAATTTGCAAGGGCTTTTTTTAAAATAAACATTAAGCATGAAATTATAACGGATTAGCATATGCTTCTCTATTCGTTTTATTTACAATCACTTTTCTTCCGAAAAAGTAAATTTTATTTTTAATATGTGGTATCCTATCGTCGATCATGCCATCTTGACTGCAACAGTCTGATGTGTTTTTACTTATTCATATCGCAAATTGAGTTTAAATGATTTCATAAATTAATTTCCGTTTCCTCTGTGCTACAGTGTCATTACAAGCTTTATCCCCTTCCCTCCACCCCTGCAATCCTCCATTATCCTCCCCTCAGATCGTCATTCGACATTTTCCACTTTGAAGTCAGATATGGATTTGGTTCATCTGTTATTTATTCACATTTACATTTGATTTGCGTTGGCCAAAAATTAAACGATCCCTTTTTATGGCAATTTCATAAGTGCGTAGCAATTATGGCTAAAAAAAAGGATATGCCAAGGATGTGCAACCGAAAGAGAGTACCTGCTGGACCGAACCGGATATCCGGCGATGGGTCTGAATTTAGCTGGTAAAAAAGTTGCTAACACACGGAAATACTTGTATACATATGTGGATATGCATAAATGTGGTAAAATGATAAATTTCATATCACATTTCTTTCAAAACTTATACATACATACTTATTGATAGTGTGTATGGATGTGTGTGTGTTTGTATATGTTACAACAGCAGATTTCAAGCTTTTTGATGGCTCAGATATGTGAATCATGCTTATTTCGGCTTTTATGCTTGACAGACCAAGCATTTCACAGGATATGGATCTTTAGTGTCCAGTTAACGCTGAATGTTGACTTAATCAACCATAAGAATAAAATTCACTATAAAATTTAAAACTTCTACGAGAATTATTCATATAGCCTCTAAATCCATATAACAATGACAAAAGACAATTTTTCTGAGTTTTTTTTTAACAATAACACAATTTGTGGAATCCGTACATAAAAATTAGCAGCAACAATAACCAACACAGATTTAGTATTTAAAATTATGACCAAAGGACTGTAAAATATTTCTGAGTATCCCCATATATAAGCTGCAAATCTTAAATTCAACTTTCTATGTTACTAAATGGCTCCTTTTCCATCGTTAAGTAAACTCTTCGAATAGTTCTTTAATAAAAATCAGTCTACATATATAATTTGACAGATGGTTTTTACTCTCACTCGATATATTAATTTTTCAGTATTTTATTTAATGCTGCAGTTACTCGTATGATAACAATGGATTGGTTCTTTGGTTGTTTGTTCGTGATTCACACCTTAGTAGCACTCGAATAGGCAGACAGTCAAGTCCGCAAATAATTCATATTACACTCATATGAAGTCAGACATGCTTATGAGCAGAAATACTTAAGTATGTGTATTTTGTGAGTTGGCACAGATGTTGCCAACTTCTCTCCCATTTCCATTTGCAGTTCCAATCTCATCGCGCAGTTGTTGCTTGAATTCTCATATAAATACGCTGGAGTTTGTGTACTCGCATTTATTTGATGATTTGCCTGCCTTGGAGCGTGCCAAATGTTGTTTTACTGCCACCTACATAGACACACACCCACACACACACACACACACACACACACATACATATACATACAATACGAGACCAGGTTCTTGGCACTTTGTCGAAAATAATTTGGCTGAAGCAGCTCTCAATAGGTTCACTTAGGTGTACTCGTACTCATATGTACATACATACATACATACATATGTACATGTATGTATGTGGCCCTGCAGCTCCTCAGCTGGCACTCGGCTGCTTGTTTGTTTTCCACATTCCACACTCTCAGGAAAGCAGAGCATTTTTATTTACTTTTTCACACTTTTCTGCTTACGGGGCAACCGGAGCAACAGACATCGGATTCTTTCTTTTCTTTTGCTTCTGGTTCTGGTTCCATCTTGAAGTGGCAAAGTCGATTATTATTTCCACGTACAAAGCACGGCAAGATGGAACCGACATTTAGCTACGGCTCTGGCAAACGCATACAGTGTATCAAGAAATTGCTTTTACATAGAAAATATTTTGAATAAATATTTTTTAATTTTTTTTAACTTAAAAAACTCTAGCTGCAAAACTAATTTAAAAAGTAAAAAAATAAGAATAAAAAGTTGATAAAATTATCAATCTGTCACAACTATATTTATTTAATTATTAAACTATTATTTATAAAATCCGTCGACAGCAAGAATAAAAATAGTACGTTAAAAAATATAATAATAATGATATTAATAGAAAAAGAAAGTAAAATAAAAAGTTTTTTTCTTCAAAAAAAAACTACATGTAAATTTTATTCCTTGACAAAACGATTGCTTGAGCAACTGTATCTGATGCTCTGTTGCTGAGGTAACACTTCTTTCTCCCCTCGCATTCGCTTGTCAGTATTTTGGTTTGTGTTTGTGTTTTGCCCTCTAATCACGCATTGATGTCAGCTGCAAGTTTCCCAGCCGGAACATGTCTTCAAAGGATGTCTGCTTCTTATCTGGCAACCCGCCTAATTTGTCACTTATTTGCTTAAGAGTCTGCTTTCATTCTCAGCTCGCATCATTTTTCCTGTTTCCCATATTTGTTTAATTAACTGAAATTCACACTCAGCATTCGATTGGCAATGTCTTGTCTGAGTTTCGAGTTCCGAGTGGCAACTGCATCACATCTGCATCTGTGGTTCACTGTACTATATTAGCTAAAAGCAACAACAACTTGGGCAGGCGCATCAAATGATAATTCCTTGCTGCACTTGCATCTACCACCTGAGCAGGAGGACGAGAACAAAGGACGAGCACCAGAACGAGGACGAGTACTCAATGCGACTCTGAGGTCGAGCACTCAGGCAGAATGTCAGTGCAGCTGACACTTTAAAAGGCATCGCACAAAGCCACAGTAGATCCCCGCTTTAAGCGCTGCCAGTCATTTGAAATGGGCTTACAACCCAAACTCTTTACAATTTCACCATTTTGCTTTCCACTTTGTCACCTCCCACACTGAAACTGATTCCATTAGCCAGTGCAGCTCAGTTTTCATATACTCGGTAGCCCTAAGGAGTATTATAACTGTGAGTCGATGTATGTAACACGCCAAGAGAGGCATCTCCGACATTATAAAATTTTCTAATCTTTATATTATACTTTATTATAATATTGGTCAGGGTCATGATATGACTTGGGACTGCAAACAATGAATATCTGTTTATATTTAATAAAAAAATCATTTACTTATAGTAACTTTGAGACAGCAAGAAATATACAAATAAATATACAGCAAGAAATATATAAAAAAAATATATACAAAATCACGATTCATTTTGCGTTATAATTTACTACTATCATTATTTCATGCTTGAGTTTAAATTTGAGCACAAAATAAATAACATGAAATAATGAAAATTATTTAAGTTTTTTTTTTTTTGATCAAAGATTATGATTATTGACTGATTTGTAAAGTATAACTCAAAATTTATCATTATTTTGTGTGAAAATCAGTTAAAATAAAAATTAATCATTATTTCATAATTTTTTAATAAAAATGTAATGATTAAAGTCCCTGTTCTATTATAAAGAAGTCATAGAAATTCAATTTGGAATAAACTACATTTTTCTACTTTAAGATATTTTAACTAAATTAAAAGCAGTTTTTTTCTGGAAGACTGTTACTCAAATTACAATTTTAGTATTTTGTTTTTTAGCATTAAAATCGAATGCCTAATGAGTATCTCGCTGTCGAGCTCACTCATCTGTTCCGTTCTCATATTTTGTATACATATTGTCGAGTCGTTTGTTTGTGCGACAGCCTGAGGCATTTTACATAAATTTTTCTCCTATATGCGCGACAATTTCAATTGCAAATTTTCATAATATTGACTGGGAGAGAGCGAGAGAGATAGAGAGTAGGAGAGTAGGAGAGGTGTACTTACCGAGCAAATCGTTGACGCCCGCGAATGTCATCACCAGTGAGGCCACAAAGAGATCCGCAATCGCTAATGAGGCCAGAAACAGATTGCCGATGCGACGAAGGCTGCGCTCCGTGTAGATGGCCAGGCAGACAAGGATGTTGCCGGCGACCGAGAGGAATATCAGCACCGATAAAAAGATGCCTGCGGCGAGGGGAGAGTTGAGTGGCGTTGAATATGAGACAAGGGGGAACAGACAGGATTAGACACGTGAGTAGCACAAGAAATGCGAAACATTAATAAACATAGCATACTTATGGGGGTCGAGCCAATGAGAAATTATTACGTATACGACTAGGAGTACGAATGCGAATGCAAGTACGAGTGCGATTAAGTGTGTGTGCAAGTGTGCGAGTGTGTCTCAGTCACTGTGTGTGTGTGTGTGTGTCGTGTGTGTGCCACATGCATTTGTTGTGCTCATGTTGCTGGGGGTGAAGCTGTAGATGGTGTTCTTTGGAGTGTCTGCTGCGCTTGTTAGACATTCAACGACATTTACTTTACCAACAACTACAATTGACACAAGTGAGAGCTGTTCCGGTTCCTCACCAACTATTGTATCCATTTCAGAGGCATTTGTCCAGCTCGTCTCATTGTAGTACGATGTCAGCTGCAATGAAAATGAAAAGCAGACGGAAAACAAGTTTACAATTATGAGTACACAAGTTTTTCACTTTGCGACTTAAACAATAGAGAGTTTCTTCTGCTTGTAATGACAACACATGCCTAGTGGCTCTTAATAACGTGACATTCAAGTTGCCACATTGAAAACATCATCTCAACTTTTAATTAACATCAAAGGCATTCACATACTTACTTTAAACTAATTAAATAAATGTGTGTGTCACACAAAATGTCAACGGAAGCAACATTTTACATTAATTAAATGACAGGCGCTAGTTTTGCCTTGAGATCGACCCACCTTTGAATAGTCTTTCCACTTTATTCATTTGCTAATTTTATTCTTTACGCTCTTTTCACTCTGACTCACATGTCTATCAATCACTTGGCATCTGTGGTTTTAGCCAGGTCTAAGGCCAACACAAAAGACGGTGAAATGCCGCCGCATTACTCATAATTAAAATCGACAAAACTGTGCCCATCCAAAGCACAATGAATTTCCCTGCCTTCTTCTGCCATAATATAATTAATTTGTAAAACTTGCCTCCTACCATTGTTCCCTCTCCTCTTCCCCCTTTTAACCTGCCAGCTGTCTGTCTGCCAATCCGAATTTGCTATGCGGTTTTTCTCAGTCAAAGTGTCTTGGTGTCTGAGTGTTTCGAGTATGTGAGTGTTTGTTTGTGGGTGCATGGGTGTATTCATGTGTGTGTGCATGGCATTTCTCGGTATGTAGATGTTGGCATTTCAGTGGTTAGCCCATCTTTGCCTTTGGTCTGGTCTAAAGCTGACCAAAGTTATGCCCGACTGACTTTAATTCGATTAAAAACCACAACACAGCACTCGAAATATTATGAGTACTCGCAGTAGCACTAAAAAGAACTACGACTTGATTCACTAATTGATAGTGCGCTGTACTTAAATCTGCAATAAATTTGAAATATGTGTACAATTCTTTGCTTTGTTTGGTGTCTACTTGGTGAATTCGATGGCATTAATATGAAATCCAGACAAAAGCTTGCTGAATAATGATTTTCACTTTCTGCTATAATCATTTAGGGAACTTTAGCTTTAGCAAGTTGTTTGCAATAAATATTAAAAGTTTCGTTTGACTACTGACTAATAATATAAATGCATTTATTCAGGAATAAAAATATACTTTTTTTACAAATACTGCAGCCTCTGAAAGTATTGTAGTATCAAATTTAAAAGGGTATTCAAGCTGTGTATGAGTCGCCTAAGAGCTACAATTCATTTGTGTCTGGCGCTCGCTACGTATGTGTAATATTAATTTACCGCAGAAATGTAAGCGAAGCATAAGCAACAAAAATGCAAATGAGAATGCTAAAAAGCAGACCCCAAAACCGCTGACACATGCAATTAATTAATTTGAGCATAAAAAATTCCATCGTTGTAAAAGAATTTTTTACTCTTTTTTTGGTTTTTTTATTTTTTATTGTGAAGTGGGAGTTTAATATCTGCACCTGTTTTAAATTTCGTTCACAATTTTATTCTGCCTTATTTCAGAGTTGGCGTTTTGAGTGTTTGTTTATACATTTTATAAGCGGCTTAAAAGTTGCTAATTATTTGAAAAGCGCAATTTTAATTACGTATACGGCGCGTTAATGCGCGGATATCAATGTATCAAGCCAATTGAAGTGATGTAACTGTTAAAATGATGTTAATCTGGCCACACACTGCGTATACGCAATTTGCACTAATTAAGTATCATAAGCAAAAAAGCGGCTTAAAATCGAGCAACAGATAAATCGTCAAAAGAGTTGCAAAATTCCAATTTAAATTGATTAAGTGAATGCGTCAAATAAGAATTTTAAATATTTGAGAATTTAATAAGATTTAATTTCAAATTCAATATTTTGGAATCAATATTTGCGAATATTGACTTTGACAGCTGCATGAATGCATAATTAGAGTAATTCGAGCTAAGTGAGTAATTGAGCAGCTCTTTAGCTCTTAACATGGCCAAAAGGCATAGCTTATGACTTGGCCAAAACATTATTGACTGTCAGTCAATACACGTTAAGTTTGTAACATTGACAGGGATTAAATGAAATCACAGTCAGCCATTTTAATTGACACAAAGTGCTTTCATCAGGTCAGCTGAGTCCTGAACAATTAAAAACACTTGAGATTATAAAAACTACATTAAATGCTTTTGCATGTCAAGGGGCGGAGGGTGAAGGGGCGTGGCTTGGAGCTCGTTATACACATTCATTAAAATCATTCCACAGCTGTTAAGCATTACAACATCATTTAAATGTCGTTGTCTTTGTCATTCTTGTTGTTTGTGTTGTTGTCCTTGTCTGTCATCATTAAAATACCGTTAACAGTCAGCTAACTAAAGTGGTCATTATGACCATCTTTGTATCTACACAAAAGTCAGTTCCTATGACATTTTCCGAATACATTTTTCTCACAAATTTAGCAACGTTTAACCAATTTCCACAATTAGCAGAAACCAATGACAGATTTAAGAGTGTGATTGAGTAAATGGTTGAGCAGCTGCTGCTTTTAATTGGCAATAAAATTGTCGTGTCAAATGTCGTAGGTCAGCTGCGAGGGTGGACTAATGAGTTCATTTATTTAATTAGGTTTTTCCGTAATATTTGTTCTTTCTTTTGAATTGAATTACAAAATCTTACACTAAAGAAAGATTCTATTAAACATAGTTAATAGTCACAATTTATTGTCTAATTTATTTTACTCTAAAGATCTCTTGTAGCGGAATATTAGCAGTAATAAAATCAGTACTATAAAATTGTACACATTTTTGGAATTACTAAAATGATTTCTTTGCATAGAAAAACCAATTCAATCAACTAAGTGAAATACAAATCTCTCTCTTTTTAAAGCCACACGAAAAAGATTCCCTTTCAAAAGTAAATCTACTTGCACATTATGTTAACCAAATTTCAAGTTGCCTCTAAATGTTTGTGTCCCAAAACGACAACTGTAATACATATTTAAATAGCAATTTCGAGTAATAATACTATATGTACCTGGATTGTTATTAAACTGCTCCAGATGAAACACAGACGAGTTCAAGTGAAAGGAGACCAAAAAAAAAAAGGAATAAAAAAATAACACAGGCTGCAGGACTTTGTGTAGGCGCTTAGGCGTTGTTTGTAAAGTTAAATGGCACAATGCGTTGATTAAACGTCAAGACACACACACGGTAGGGATATGAACACACACACATACACACACACACACACACACATACACAATCTGGTAGCCGACGGCGTCCAAGCGAGCAACGCAACAAAGTAGACAACAATAATATTGCGCAAAAGGCAAAGGCACAAAACCTGTGCACAAACAACAACAACAACGATGACAACAGCAACTAAAAGAAAAAGAAAAGAAGAAGAAAGAAGCACAACAGCAACAGAAACAACAACAATTGTAGAAAACTGTTGCCAATGGCGTTTCCCCTGCCGCCTTTTTTTTTTGTATTTCTTAGTCTGTCTGAATAACTGCCTGTCCGACTGTCTGCCATGTGCGTACACTTTTGCAGGTGAGTGTACAACAAGTGTAAATATAGCCGACGGCCGGAAGTAGTGTGATTTACAAGCCAGGAAACGACACGACGCGCGCATAATGAGCAAAACCAACAGCAAAACCAACAAATTCAACCAACAAGCAGCCAACTTAAAAGCCGACTCAGAATCAGAACTAAGGCTGCGAGCACACTGGGAGCGGAAAGCGGAGCGTACAGCGGAGCTTATAAACGAGCTGATAATTTCAGAACTAAAATGATAAATCAGCTCAGCTTGCAGTGTGCGCGCTTTCATACAAGCAGTGTGTTTGTTTTTTTCAAGTTGATAAGCTCCGCTGTACGCTCCGCTCTCCGCTCCCAGTGTGCTCGCAGCCTAAAGGGATCCTCAAGCGGTTTCCTTCTCTTTCTAACATTTGTATTTCATTTTGTCAAGTTGCCCGTTTATTTAACTCACTTTAGAGTGTTATTTGAGCAGTTCCGCAACTTGAACTGTTGTTATTTCATTGTCCGAATCAACAACAACACCAGCAATTACAACAGCAACAACAATAATAATGCGAAGCAGAAAACTAGTTGCTTATATTCCCTTTAGAGCTGCCTTTAAGTGTATTTCAATAGAACCAAACAAGCATTTAACTCAGCATTTACTTTGCTCTGAGCTCCTTTTAAAGACATCAACATGACAACACAAGAATTACACGGGCGAAAGGCAGCAAAAGGAAACGGCAACAAAAGAAGAACAGAAAAATGAAACAATTATCCATAAAGTGCTGACAGTAAAATACCCTTGCAAGATTTGCTAGTTGCCTTTTTGATTGAACTTTAACTGTGGAAGGTGTAAGGTAGGAAGGAAGGAAGGTGTTTATTTGATTATTGGTTTATTTATTGAACAACAATAAAAATGAGTCGTTAAAAAATAAAATAAGTCAATAAAATTTAAGTTATCAATTAAATTAAATAATTTGAAAGTTAAGTTAGAGAGCCATAAAATAAGAAGATTTGGTATATTTTGTAATACAATAACTATTCTTTTTGCAACAGATAATTATGGAAAAATATAATAAAAATAACCGAAACGTTTCACAGGCTGCATTCGATGTTTGTAATCTTTATAGCTATAAAGAGTTATAGAACCTTTATAAAATTCCATGCAATTGAACTTTGGCTAAAAGTCAGATTTAGTGAATCGGTGGGAAAAATCCAGATTTGGCGGAATAAAATCTAAATTTGGCGGGAAAAAGCTAAATTTGGTGAAATAGTCCAAGAAGAGTTAATCAGTGAGTTTTGTTATGATATAACATACAACAACAGAGTTTTTGATTCTAAAGGTTAATTTGCATCCTATTGTTATTATGACAGCTATATGATATAGTCATCCGACTTTGACCAAATCAGGTCAGAGTGTAAAAGACAGTCCCAAACATACAATCTGTGAGTTTGGTTGAGATATCTTAAGAAACAAAAATGTTTTTCATACTAAGCAATTTCCTGACCGTTGACCCCAAATTTGACCCACTTACAGGTCGAATTTCACAAAATGCCGCGCTGTCTAATTGCAAGATGAAATTATGTCATATATGTTGTGTGAAAATTTCATCTTTCTACGCTTAGCCGTTTGGCCATTGATACTCAGTCAGTAAGTCAGTCAGGACAAAGAGTTTTATATATATATAGATTTAGAAGATCACTAGATGACTGTAGGCTATTAAAGCTCCGTCAATCTCCTCTCTTTCTTATATTGAATAACTACTCTCTCTCTCTATTTCTCTTTCTTTCTCTGTGACAAAGTTTACTGACTATTTTCTTTTTTTTCACTCTCACTATGCATTTTTATCTCTTTTGTTTGTGGTATTAAGTCCTTGTGCCAACTTTCCAATCCACAATCTTTCACTGCCAGAATTCTCTAGCTATAAATCAAAATAAGCTAGAAGTTTATGTTTTATGGGTTGTTGATTAACATGAAAAAAATGACACTTCTTGTAAATTGGAAATATTGTGACATATTTAATGCATTTCTGACCTTATTCGATCCGACAAGCAATATTCAATACCTCAAGACATTGACAGTTGCATTTGCTTTGGATTTGATTTGATTCCCTCGCTTGGTTTCATTGCATGGCATCCAAGCCAAGTTATTAAATTGACTGCTTTGGGTCGTGAAATTATTCGCCTTTGGGTTTCCCTCTTTCGCATTGACTACACTAAATTTTCATTGGCACATTTTATAGAGACATTTTCTATCAGTGCTTGAGCCATTTATTCACTTGGCTGACTGCACAAAATCAGCAAAGCTAATAAAATAGCAATGCAAAAACTTTGGCTTTAACTTTCAGTTTAAAGTGCAACAAACTAATGCAGTTTTCATGTCCAAAAAGTACTCAGATGTATGAGTTTTGCAAAGTATTCATTAAAGATTCATGTTTAAAGCCATGTGTATTTACGGAGTTTCGTTAACTTTGGCATGCTTATCCCAACATATGTATATAATACGATCACATAAGCCACAACAATGATTAGCATAAATTTAAATTCACATAATAAACAAGAAGATTTCGTAGGCGTTTCCTGCGCCAACTCAGCGCTATTTACAATATATATACTTATACTTATACATATGCTCATATAAATTTATACACACCAACTCAGACTCAGACTCAAACTTTTGCCATCTGCACATTTAGTTTGCCAAGTCAGGAAATTGGGCAGAAGGAAATGCTTGGATATCCTGGCCCATCCTGGCCTCGTCTAGTTTGGGCTCTCACTCTGGTTCTTTTTCTGGCTCAACTTGCTCATAGCCACGATAATAACAGTGCTAACATGCTGATTTATGCGGTGCGCTAATATTTGTTCAGGCTAAACCAAACCAGCCTAAAAACAGACTTTAAAAACTTGGCAGCACAACTTTAAGCCGAGAGTACATTATTTATGTGGCAAAGTTCGTCACGATCTTTAGATATTCTGTAAACAGTCGAGGATGACTCAAATAAAATAAAACTATTTATACAGTTCGATATGTTCCTTATATGCTATTCAACACTGTTATTGAATCTATGGTATAATAAACTATGAAAAAATTGAAGCTGAACAGACGCAACTTAATTTTTCTCCGTTTCAATTTTTGCACGAAGAATAAAATTCCCAGAATCACCTAATGACAATAATAGCATAAAATATTGGTAAATATAATAATTGAAATAAATTTATTTGAAATGTAGTTGTTATATTCTTTGTAATCTCTCACGAAAGATTTGGAATCAACCAAACTTTGTTTAAAATATACCGACAATTCCAATTGAATTTCTTTTTAATATTATATGAATTTTGCATTAAAGTTTTCGAATTTATAGATAAGTAATGAATATAATTTAAATGAATTAGAATTAAGTTTGCATTGCAATCTCTCACAAAAGATTTGGAATCAACCAAACTTTTTTAAAAACATACCGATAATTCCAATTGCATTTCTTTTTAATATTATATGAATTTTGCATAAAGTTTTCGAATTTATAGATAAGTAATGAATATAATTTTAATATGTTAGAATTAAGTTTACTAAATCTCTTCAGTTGTTCTTTCGGCACACTATTAATAAAAACGATGTTTATTGCCGATTTACTTTATAGCAAACGATAAATGTGAACTTTTACTCGTGTTTTATCTGTAATTTAAATGTTTTTTCTAGCACCTGCTAAACTCGCAATTGTTTGTGGACTGAGAGTGGAGAGTATGTTGGCCAAGTTGGGCTAAAAGACACTCCCACTCATTTGCAGCAGATGTTAACTGTAATAACAATTGTCAAAGTGCACTCTTCACCCTCATTCTTACTTTTCTCGTTTTCTGTTTTTCTGTTTTTCCTGTTGTCATTGTTGGGAGCTGTCAATGCTTGTGCCAACAATTGACAATTGCATAAAGTTGGCAAGTTGGCAGGCCAGTTTCTCCTTGTGCCATCGTTACAGAGCTGAGTTTTTGTTGTTTACATTTGTCAGCGACTGTCGAGTAACAAGTTGTGTGCACATATGTCTGTGTGCCACTGTCTCTCTCACTCTCTGTATCTGTCTCTGAGCTCTGTTTGTGTTCATTGTTGGCATTTGGCATAATTAAACGCAGCTGAAAGTCATGTCAACATGGCCTCACAAACACACACACACACACACACACTGATAGACACACACACACACGCACACACACTGTTGTAATTACACAAATAAACACTGCGACACTTTCGGCACTTGAGCACGCCTATAAGTATTCTCATCAATCCCATCCTCATACTCATTCTCCACATTCCATTGCCACATCTCTCCACTTTCTGTCTGTCTTTCTGCCAAATTTAGCAAATCGTCATAATTGCGCCAAAGCATCTATGAAATTTTCCAAACATTTTACGATGCTGCCGCTTAAATGCAAATGAGCATTTAATGCTTAAATAAATTAAATCGCTTCTTTTATCCAGCAATACCCTAGCCTACCATAAATTGTTGTGGGGTCTGCCTGATGGCATTTTCAATTATTAAAGCATTCATTATATTTAAGCCATGACGAAGCTTGGGCACATCAAAAAGAACATTTAAAGCCCCTGGGATACGACTTCACACTTGAGGTGCGTGTGCTGGGTCTTCAATCTGCCTCGCATGCCCCATTTGCCCCACTTGCCACACAGGTGGTGCCACACATTCCCTTTAGACACTCACACACACACATTAGTACACTTTAGATGCGGTTTTTGGGTTACCAACATCTGAGAACAAGCCGAATTTTGAGCTAGATAAATAATTAATATGCCAGATTGGCTTAGACACGAGTTCTCGAAAAACAGATACCCTCTAAATAGCTGAGCAAAATTATAAGCCATACCAAATTTTAAATTTCACATTATATATCAAAACAGGATAGGATAATTTAAGTGAAACACTCTAACATGAAAAATAATCAGTAAGATTCTCATCTATAATTTTGATTATTTAGAGTCGAAGGTCTAGTTGTTAGTACTCTAAGCACCCTTTTAATGTATTAGATTTAATATTATATATTCTTTCTAATTTTGTAAATAAATAAATAAATAGATAATTTTGATTATAATTACTGCTATTATTATCAAGTTCTATGTTAACTTGAATACAAAACTTAAGAAATAGAGTAATTTAAATATTTATTTTCAGCATGCAAAACTTAGAAAAATGTACAAAAACTTATTTACAGCTTTTTAGATATTTTTAAGTTCGATAAAAACATTGAGTGTTAAAAATGCAATGAGTACAAGATTAAAAAACATAATGCAATAAACTTTCCTATTTCCACTGCTCTAATTCTCTATCTTCCCTAAAATCGCCAATTTACTCATCTTCATCAATGTTTGACTGCAGGGTATGAGGAAGGCAATCAGCCAAAAGAAAATCTGCTGCCAAGGGTGTACCTTGGATTCCAGTTAATGCATAAAAGTTATTAAAATTTTGCATGCTCCAATGCCCTTCGAGAGCATGTGAACTTGGCCAGCTGTCCGTCAGTCGAGATTGTGACCCAATTTTCAATTTATCATTTTCCGATTACGAGCTATGAGTATGAGTTTGCGTGCGAGTACTCGAAGTTTAACTGTGAGTTAATCCAATCTGAATATGAATCAAATTGACAACTGCTGCTTTCTCTAGTTTAGTGCTTGATAATTGTCTTTATATTGATAATTTCGAAACGTGCTCATTGCCAACACACATACAAAATATAAACACACACACACACACACTTATATACCCTTATGTGTATGTTGAACACTTGACTCAACAACAACAACTTGAACAACTTCGAGAACTATGCTAATTTTGAGGTGGCTCTGGGAACCACCTCTTTGTCAATCTGATTGGGTGGTTGAGTGGTATCTGTGTGTATTTCACCTGAGTTTAAATTGAGCTTTCGATTACCTCCACAGATATTCGGACTATCAACGTCAGCAGGATAATTAGCTGTTGGAGTCATTGCTACACTAAGAAAAATAACATCGTAATTTCCGCTTTGTTCGATTGAATATTTCAAGTAAATATGCTAATTTCAAGTTAATTACAAAATTTGCATTTAATTTGGATATCATTGAGTTAAATTGTTCAAGCCTTCGAAATAAATATGATTTAACATTAAACTAAATAAGGCATTTTTAATTTGTCCAAAGAAAAAAACAAAAAATATTTTTAATTTCAAGAATTTTTCACTTTATTTTTAGAATATTTTATAGTTGACTTTAATGTAAATTACAGTGAACCACTAATGTCTTCATATACCAAAAATTGGTCAAATTTGCGATTTAAAAAAAAAAAATATTTTAATGCAAAACAATTCTTCAAGTAATTCTAAGAGCGATTGCAAAAAAATGTTTTTAAAATCTCTTCTCTACTATTTATTATGATTTTTTGAAAATTGCCAAAAAAGCCACTTTTTGCATGAAAAAAGGAAAAAGGGGTTAAAGTAGTAATTTTTAGCAATTTTCAAAAAATCATAGAAAATACTAGGGAAGAGATTTTTCAAAATAAATTAGAATTGTTTCTGCATCAAAATATTTTTTTTTTAAAAATCGAGTAAAAAAGATGAAAAATCGACTTTTTCTAAATTCAAAATTTTCCATGCGTAATTAATAAGTTTAAGAAATTCTTGTATCATTGCAACGGAGTTTAAGTGAATAAAAACCGCATCAAAACATCTTTATTATACGCAAATTTCACAAATTTATGGTGTATGAAGACTTTAGTGGTTCACTGTATGTAGTTTCCCAAGTTAATATAGAATTAAATTCACAGCAATTTATTTTCAGTGTACTTGTCTGCCACTTGCAAGTGAGTCTCAGTTGACTTAAGCTGATTGCCAAATGCAGTCTGACTGTCTGTCTGACTGACTGAAAGACAATCTCACTGTCTGTTTGTTCGTCTGTCTGTCTGTTTGTCTGTCAGTCGATTGCCGATTCCCATCTGCATCTGCTGCCTTATCACACTTTAGCTGCTATTCGATGCCATCGATTTTATGTCCTGCCTTCTGTCACCTTTACTCTCATTTTTCTTATTTTTTTTGCTCACTTGTCATGCAAACCAATTTGAGTGGAAAACTTGTGACGGTCTGACGAGCAAACATTCAACTAACTCACACCAACTCTGGTGCAGTCTGTTGACAGGAAGAGTGAAAGAGTTACGGAAAGAGACAGAAAGAGAGAGAGAAAGAGAGAGAGAGAGACAGAGGACGAGAGACTGAAGAAGAACAGGACACAACATTTGCAATTGCACTTTGGTTGAAATGAATCTAAATCCTTTGTCAGATTCTCTTGCCAGAGCCTAAAAGCCTGGCTTGAGTTGGCCTTTTGGGAAAATGTTCATACAGAAGATTAACGGTTGCATTTTCTCGATGAGCAACAATTGAAAAGTGATATAGATATAGATTTCTTATCAAGTCTATAGAGGAGTAAATTGTAAATGAGACTAATAATTACATAAAAAGATTTATAGATTGATTGGCAGCAAGTTTGAGCAAAAATTAATTACAAATTAAAAATTATTTTTAAATGTCTAAAAAATTATTTGTTAGTGTTACATTTTATGCAATCAATAAATTCATTTAAATCAAAAAGAAAGTTGCTTTAGACGTTAGAGATTAATAAATAGATAGATTGGTGTAGCATACTTATAGGCGAATTATATGAGAATGTCTCGATGGGCAACAATTGAGAGACTGTCAAGCAGATTGTAAATTAGATAAATCCATACACAGATAGTCCTTTTATCTGTCTTTTTTAGTTCCAAAATCATAAGCCTATCATGTGGCTCAGTTGAGACTTTTTCTAGTCTAATGTTAGCGCTTATTGTTGTGCGGCAATTACATGCTCAACTTGCAACTTACGACGCTTCGAGTTGCAAGTCTCGAATCCCACCCAACGAATTGAGTAATGCCAACAAATCCAGCAATATGGCCATAAAAAAATGTAATGAAAGTAGCAAAGGAAGAAAAAGGACACAGAAAAAAAGGATGGACGCTCGCTCATTTTATGGTCAATAAAACGGGAGCCTTTTGGGTTTATTGAAACCCTTGGACTGCGCATTGGAAAATCTTTAGCTGCCATCTGACCCTAAAAGAAAACTGAAAGGAGAAAAGGAGCGAGCTATCAGTGAAAAACATGCGAGTAAAAATCAGAAAATACCTGCCATTTTCATTAGCTGCAACAGACAGACAGACAGACAGCCATCATGTAGTGTGCAATTATATGGCTAACACGTATACAAACATATTGCGGCTACTGTGGTTAAGCATAATGAACCAGTCCAGGTGTAAAAGGACCAAAGAACATGTGTGTGTGTGTGTGTGTGTGTGTGTGTGTGTTTGCATTCCCTTTTTGTGGTTTATATTTGTGACCCAATTTATGGTCAGGCAACAATGGGGCGCATTTCTTGCATTTTCATTTCTTTTTCCACTTGTTTTGTGGCTGTAACCATAATAAGGCTGCCAACTAGCAACTGCCAACAACACACACTCCAACTCACACAGACACACACACACATATGTATATAAAACTAATTGCTTGCGGTCGCATTTAATTCCAGATAATTAAATTCAATTGCTGAGCTTTGGCTTTTTGTCAAAAGCGAATTATTGCTTGATTTCATTGAAAATATTTTTATACATTTTAATTTTGTGCATAAAATAGGGAAAGAAGAAACTTTCTTTTTGTGAAATATTAAATATTCGGCTTAAATATTTTTAAAACTCGTAGTTTTGAATTCTCATCAAGATTTTTAAAAATAAATATTATAGATCACAATGTAAATTAATAATTATAATGAAATTCGCTGAAATCTGCAAACATTTTATTTATATAGAAGTTGTTTGTATATTTCATGCACATTTCGATTGGAATCTGTAATCAATATACTTAATTACATTCCAATCCCCACCACCGACACGCCCACTTTGGCCATGATACGAGTATAATCCTAATCGAATATGTCGACAAATTATTGGCGGAAATGTTTGCACATTTCAATTGCGAGACTCTGTTTGTGTATGTGTGGGTATGAGTGTGTGTGTGTTTGCCTAACAATGGGCATTGGTCAATAGATTGGCAGAGAATAGCCAAAGGGGGAAAGGGGTAAAGGGGGCAGGGGGAGAATTGGAGCAATCAGTGAAATCAGTTGGCATGCCAAGAGCAACAATACTTAATGCTGTTAATATTTTATTATTATTACTCAACTATGCAAAGGCCATGAACAATGGACGGCAACGAAAAGTTTTCGTGCAAACTTGCTTCCGGGCAATAGAAAAGACGGAATTAAATCCAATCCACAACAATGAAACAGTCTACGTGAGTCTGTGTGTGTGTGTGTGATAAGTATAAGAAAAGCAACAACTGTAAATGTCGTTCGAGTGGATTAATAATTCAATTAGATGGCACTACACGTCATACATTATATACTTATGCAATAGTTAGTTTAATCCAACAATTGGTTATGGCAATGACAATGGCTTTTAGAAAACAGCTATGAAAATTATGAAAGCTGTTATGTTTCAAATTGTCGACTCAAATCGGGGCGTTGGGCGTGGCAATTGACCCAAATTGAGTTATCAACAGCAGCCAAGTTTATAAATTAGTTTAAATATGCATTTATGCGGAAAATGTTAAACGATAGATTTTACACATTTACCATGTCTCTTATCCTGTTGCCTGTTTAGTCAGCTGCATATGTGTGTGTGTGTGTGTCTGTGTGTAACAGTTACTGTTGCAAGTTCCTTGCCATGCGCTGCACGCCAACTTACGTGTTTCTCATCATTTAGTTGCATTCGATTGGAAAGTTCAACGTGCAAACAGCTCAGCATTGTGAAAACTTAAACGTTCTCTCTCTGGATATTCGTGACGGATATGGCGGCTATAAAGCGATATGCTAAATATATATAAATTTATAACAATTTATGTCTGCTTTTTTTTATATTCCTTGCATAGTTGGTAAAATTTTCGAGGATAAAGTTTTTGGCGTACCTGTGCACTCGTTTTCAAAAGTGGATAATGCATCAATAAAAATATATAGAATACATTGATTTATGTGGAATTCATATATGTGTATGTTTGTCTCCTAGAATGTAGCGTGTGTGCTTCTGAGATTTGTGGGAAAAGTTTAACATGTGCGTGGTGTCTGCTAATGAGCCTGGCATTCATTTCATTTTCATTCCATTTACCATTTAGCAGCTGCCAACTGAGCTGAGAACTGAACTGAGCTGAGACAGAAATATAATGGGATAAATAGAAAGGAATGAAAAGTTTCTCACTACCGCAGCAACTCAACCATTTTTTCATAATTACTTCTATTAAATCCATTGTGGGTAAAGCACTACAAATGGGTTTTCATCTGCGATAATTACCTGTAAATGCCATTCGCTGCGCTCCAGGTCACAGCTACTAAAGAGACTTTGTTGATTTTAGCCCACATATTCAATTAGCGCATTACGCTAGCGGTGTTATTTTAAAATTAATTTCAGTTATTATTAATTATTCGAATCTATCAATTACTCAAATAAAATTAGATACACTTAGGTACAGGTATAATTTAAAAACATACCTAATATAAGTTAATTCTTATTTACTAATTAAAAAATGTTTTCTTTTTATTATTTTGAAACTCGGATAATTTTTAATAAAAGCATCCTAGTAGATAAATATTAAGGAAGTCTGACATTATAGAGAATCATTCTAAATCAAAGAGATTTTTTAGACCAGTCTAGTAATCAAAGTTCTGATAAATAAAAGCTCAATATGTAATTGAACTTCTCGCACTTCTTTCACATTAATCACGCTTTATTTTAGAGTTAATGAAAAGATAATCGATTTTCGTATAAATGTAAAATAATAATTGAATTAATACTCAGCTGAGATTAACCGATAATTTGCCAGCTAAAATCTGACAACGATTTAACTGCTGTTGATTAATCATATTTAAACATTACCTTAAATAATTAATAAAAATGCTTCTCCCTTGGCACGAAATGAATGGTGAATATATATATGTGTTCCATTATTTGTCATGGCTTGTTTTTGACAACATATTGGAACATTGGATAGTTAAAGGCTAGTGCTGATATTTATTACACATACGCACCATAAACCACATGCAATCGGGACAACAATGTCTAAGGACATGAACGCGTGTCCGTAATAAAAATGACGTTCATAAAAGCTTCTGGCTTCGGCTCTGACGGTTAACGGCTGATGGCTCTTAACTGTTTGCTGTTGGCCGTTGTAGTCGATCAAACAGTAAATTACAAGAGCAGCTAAAGCAATAACAACAACAGCAACAACAACGACGAGGACACCTGAATATTTTGTGACGGCCAAAGGATAATTTTACGAGCACGCTCTATGAACATAAAGCTGGCAAAGCGGAATCCTGAAATCGATTCATGCAATACTGAAACTAATAACAAGAAATCACAATCAAAGCACCTTAAATTACAGTGATAGAATCTGAGGCATAAAAATACATAGATATAAACGTTAGCCATTTCAAACTTTGCTTAGACTTTGATATAAATAAAATCGAATAAATATTCAATTAATTATTTATTTTTATATTTAAGAATTATCTTTAATTTGTATAATTTTCTCGATGAATTAACAATTCAATGCTTTATATCTTTGTGGTGTAAAATGCAGTTTATATTTAAATAAGTCCTTAAAATTGTTTATAAATGTTTTTAAATTAAAATCTTTTTGTTTATTGACCTTTCTACTTGGTCGGCTTAACATAATAACATCAACAACAACAACACACAGAGGCCTAGATCAGCTTTACAGCTATTTTGTCACTTTTGAGACTTAGAATTCGCAACTGGTTCTAGCTTTTCAAAGATGACATTAGGCTTGGATCGGTGGTCAAGTCAGCATAAGACTGACATCTCTTGAGCATCAACATTTTTGTAAATTGGATAAATTGATGATAAAATTCAGTTTTAAGATGGACTTTCGCAATCTTTTCCCCTCTTTTTCCTCCTCTTAGACTTACCGTGGTTCCGTCATAGCCATTTGTCAGCAGTTGAATGTCGATTTCGAAATCCTGATCCACTTTCGAGGTTGTTAGCTGAAGCGGCAGGTGATCGGCGGCCAAGAGCAACGAGCTGTGGTTGCCACTGTGGCCGCCATTGTCATTGCCAGAGTTGCCACTGCCACCAGATAGTGAACTGCTATGGTTGCTGATTTTGATGCTGCCGATGCTGCTGCTGCTGCTGCTGTGGCTGCTGCTGTGGCTCGTTGCTGCCGCCGTTGCCGCCGCTGCAGCTGCGGCGAGGGCCGCAATGGCAGTTGCCGCACTTACGGCATTTGTCATGCTGCCTGGCAGTTAAATGAGTTGCAAAGTGCAAACGGAAATGGATACGGAAATGGCAACGGAAAAGGGAAAGGATACGGGGAGTACAATAACTTGACCAAAAGTCCGTGTGCTTCTCAAACTCGGCAAACTCGACAACAATTTGCCAAGCAACTGCGGCATGGCATTTTCAATTTGATTCGATTAACTGCTGGTATAGTTATTAATATTATTTTAGCAAGCATTTAGTTAGGGCTGCTGCACATTTCACTATTTTCCACATGTGCATTTTCCATTTTCCCAAAGCGGAAATTGCATATTATTTCGAATGTTGCCAATTATCCAATTGAGCACAAATATTGGCTACGATTTAGTTGTACGATTTTCAGTTAAGTTTTCCCGCGCGATAACAACGACAACGATTGATCGACACCCACATACGCATACACACACACACACACTGACACACACACACACCGACGCAGACACACACACCTCAGTTGCAATTGGAACTGTTGCTGCCGCGCCGAACTGTGAACTGTGCGAATTGAAGGCTGAACGTTGACTGTCCGCCAAGAGGCACGAAGACACGAAGACACGAAGCGACTCGTCAACACACCGATTAAAAGGCCGAGCGGCGGTTGAAATGCCGTGCGTTCATTTGCCAGCGCCGTGCGGTATGCAACAAATTCCGTAGCGTTTTCAGACGCGACTAACTGCCAAGTCAACGGCGATTCAACAGGATGTGCCTGACCAAATTCATGCCACAAGCTTACAAACTGCGCAGCGCACAAAAGAGAGCATAAACAAAGCGAGAGAGAGAAAGAGCGTGGGAGAGAGCGAGAGCGACAGTTTATCACACGCTTAGCACCTGTTGTGCCATTGGCGCGTTTTCCGTGCGTTTCTCGCGCGTTCCGTGTGCGTTTTTACCCGCTTGCCCGCAATTTAACCTCATTACCGCGCCCATGTGACAGCCTGAAGTGCATGTAATGAAACTAAATTGCCAGCACTGACAAATTGCACTTGCAAAGCAATTTTTCAATTTCTCGTTTAAGGCTAAGGCTAAGCATTTATTTTGGCACACAATACGAAAGCTCTGTCTTTCCCTATCACAACATAAATATAAAATAAAAATAAAAATAATAATATTCACTTAGAGCACAACTTAAGAACTTAAGCTGATCTTCGGCACTCCGAAGTTGAAGTATCCCTGCAGAGCTCTGTGTACAATCTTGAACTGAATTACGTAGGATATTTAATCTTTGAGTTTAGTTAAGCAATCTCCAACAATTTTAATTATTTAGTAATTTCTCAATGGCAGCTAAATAAATTGACGGACACGGACACTGACTGTCATCCTGTTCTAGAATCTATATACTTCAAGCTTTACACACTGCTCCACAAAATGATCATACCCTCTGCAAGGGTATAAAAAGATCCGACCTAGATCCACATGTGCTGTCGCAGCCAAGTGATGTGCCTGGCCAGGTCCGTGTAGATCACGGGCTGCGTCAGATCACAGCGGTTGGCCAGACGCTGCCCCGCCGAGATGACGCCGCGCAGCAGCCACACGTCGTGCTCCTGCAACATGAGGCCGCCGCCAGAGTCGCCGGTGCAGGGACCCGCGCCTTGTTTGTTGCTCGCACAAATCGTGCGGGACGTGACTCGACTGCTGCTCTCCGGCGACTTGAGACCCCGCAGGCACTCTGTCTCGGTGACAATATCCGTGTCCGTCATTTTGGCCACTCGTGTATTCGCATTGCCCAGTTCATCCGCCCCCCAGCCAGCCACGTAGGAGGTGTGGCCCGAGGGCAACTGCAGGCGGTAGTTTTCGTTCCACAGGCAAATCGGCTTGATGAAGTCCCCAAAGCTGCGGAAATTATATATACATATATGTATGTGAGTTGTGAGACATTCAATAAGGAAGATAGATTTGATTTAATATTTTAACTTTATTTTATTTCCTGAGTCTCAATTTAAACTATTTAAAAGAAATTAATAAAATTTAAATGCAAAATCAGTTTAGAGCTCAATCCATGATTAAAATGATTCCGCTTGTAAATCAGATCCGCTTTGGCAAAGTTATTATACGAATGAGTTGATTAAGTGATTATTTTCGTAAATTAAGACTTGATTTCATACAACAAAAAATTAAACGTCTCAGAATCAAAATTAAATTAATGTTTTATACTAATTTTGACATAAGAAGTTAAATAAACGTTTAAATTAGAAATATACGAATTTGAATCAATAACTCGTTTAGCCAAACAAAATATTCTAATAATAAATAAAGATATGACTTCGGGATTAAAAAAACAAGAATGCCATTCTTGGTTTAAGAAAATCCGAGATTACCGCACTTCCGACATCGTTTTTTTCTGTGTACAGGCAAAAACAAGACCAAATTGACAGTCCGCTTTGGGTTGATTTTTTTAAATTTTGAAGTGTGATTAATAAAAAAGTGAAACGTCTCAGTGTGATCTTTGTAAATCTTCACCGCATACTATCCTATTAAATATTATACCAACATTTTTTTTTGCACTCACTTAAGTATCTTTTCGTATTTGACCTTTAGCTTACGCCCTTTTCAATCCCACGCCCACTTTAATTTTTCTTCCAAAAATTTCTTTGAAGTATTGATATCTTATCTAGTTCAAAAGTTACATATTTTTCCTCACAACCATGGCTATGACTGGCTGATAATTTGTACTAAACAATGCTAAATTCTACAGCATACGAACAAGGGGCTGTTTTTTAATATACCGGATGTTGCCTTACTAAAACCAAAATAAATTTCGGGTATGTCAATTTTCCCAATGGTTTTTTTAAATATCCACTAAAATATGTACAGAATCATATTCAAAAGTAAAACTCCCGCGCACTCCCATTTTTTCTAAAGTCAACCGAAAGTTCAAAATAAACCCAAAAAAATAGATGCAAAGAAAAAAAAAAAAAAAAAAGCCAGATAAGCCAGCTAAATTGCTCTTTTAAAGCATAAAATTTCTCACTTGCCTTTTTTTGGAAAAATTTGTGAGCTTTGACGAGACCTTTTCAATAAAATACTCCAACCATTTCTTAATTTAAAAATATAAACACTTTCCTCAAACGGAACAAATCGAAAACTGATTTTTGCCACGAGTTTTCGGGAAGCGAGTCACAGTGCGACGATGGTTTTAATAACTCGACTAGTTTGCTTTTGGATATTTTTCTAAGTTCAACTGAAGACTCACCTGACTGGAGATGCCAGCCTGAGCAGCGCAATGTCAGCATCCGTGTAGTTATCCGGCGTGTACTCCTCGTGAATGGTCAGCACGGAGACCTGTCTGAGTTCACCTGCCGACACTAGATCCAAGGTGTTGCGCCCCAGGGAGACAGCGGCCCGACTCGCCGGCAGATCGCGACTCCCGAAGCGGAAACAGTGCGCCGCGGTCAGCACAGTGGAGGCGGAAATCAGTGTGCCACCGCAGAAGAAGGAGATGCCGTTCTCCACACGCTCGAACAGGGCGACCATCCAGGGCAGCTGCCCACGAGCCACTTGGGCGCCATGGAAGATGAGCGGGGAAGTCACCGCCTTCTCCCGCCCACAGACGTCGTTCAGCTGGACGAGTCCCTGGCCACCAGTTCTAGGTGCCGATGTTGGCCTGGGAGGCGGAGGTCTTTGAGGCGAAGTTGGCGCCGGTTGTGATGGTTGAACTGGAACAGGAGCTGGAGCTGGAGCAGGTGCTTGTGGAACGCGTATGACAGGTCTGTCCTCTTGTTGCCATGAGGGACGCTGCGGGCGTTGATCCTGCCGTGGAAATTGTGGAATGAACTGCGGCTGCTGAGCACCGACACTAAACAACGGTGTCGTCGTGGAGCGCAGTGAGTGCGACAGAGACAGGCTAACACTGTTGGGAGGATCTGCAAAGGGGAAAAAGATAAATTAATAATGAAAAGAAAAATGTTAAATGTCATAAATTAAAAATTAATAATTAATAATAATAATTTAAAAAAACTAGTGGACGGTGCTACAGTCGAGCATACACGACTGTCGGAGACCCCGTACTTACCATGGAAAAGCAAACACTGCTTAAAATAAAATAATATAAATCACTATTTGTTCAGATATCTTAAACAACAAATAAGTTTTTCATACTAAGACTTGGTGTTCGACTGATCGTTCCCATGGCAGCTATATGATATAGTGGTCCGATCCAAAATCTAAAACAAACCCGATCTGCCTGCAATACAGAACAACCTACATACCAAGTTTGGAGTCTCTAGCTCTTTTAGTTTCTGAGATCTAGGCGCTATAAAGACGGACATACGGACAAGCCTATATTGATTCGGCTGTTGATGACGATCAAGAATATATAAACACTATGGGGTCTGCCTGTCTTAAATGGTTTCCGAAAATGTTGAAAAAAAAAAATAAAATTACTGAATCCGATAGGTCAACTCTTTTGGGGATAAGATTTCGTGTACATGTTACGAAGACAAAATTTATAATATTGTATCTTACGTCACTGAAACTTTATGAATAATAAAAACCAAAATTCGAAATCTAATGAGTAGTTTAAGTAAATACAATAAAAAATCTGAAATATAAAGTTGGGAACTTACAAGGTGAGGCTCTGCAAAGAACCACATCGTTGATCATCAGGAGCGTCAGCTTGGGGAGAACTCCAGATGTGGGGAAGTCCACGCGATATTGAATGGGTCGCCCATTCCGCAGATTGTACTTGACTGTCTCCTCGTCATCCCAGAGTGACAAGCTGCCCACGTAGCTCTGCAAGGGATTAACAATATTCCCCTTATGAATTACTTAAACTTTTGTAATTTCCGATTTGTCACTGAAGTGATCTTTCCGATCTTGATGCTATTTGATAATGACATTTAGTTGAAAGAATTTATATGTCCAGCTGTGATATCTGACTACTTATACACAGATAAATCAAGCTGGTAAAACCAACACCTTTCTGCGGCTTTTTTATTATTCGAACAATAACAAGATTTATCGCAGCATTGTAAATTTAATAATTCAAACAAATGGCATCAAACCGGTTGCACTGCTTCGGACACTGTAGTTCTAACTAGACAGACAGAGAAAGACAGACGGAGAAAAGACAGAGGGAGAGGGAGAGAGCGAGAAACTTGCGTAGTATCATCTGCGAGTTTTGATATACATACATGTGTATATTATTCAACCTGAGATAGGAGAGCAGCGCGTGGAATCGACTAAATTCACAACTATATTCAGATATTAGCATAAAAAAATAAGTATCAAATAGGAAATATAACAAAGACTAATAGTTTATTTGCTATTATTTACATTAAAATATATTTTAGCTTTGTATAAGTAATCAATGTCAAATAGACAATGATGCTTGAAATTAATGCTAATTTAAGCAAACTTGAATTTCTTTTATTAATTATTTGACTGCTGCTGCGAATTGTGTGTTTAATTAAAAAAGTTAGTTCAACTTTTGTTTTGCTTTTGCTGTCATTGGGAAAATCAGAAAATCTGAAATGCAATCATCGATTGAGGTCAATGCGTGATAAGAGCACAAAACACAGCTTGCAACTATTTGTAATTCCTGTTTGATAAGGAAAGAAAAAACAACAGAACACGAGTTTTTCCACATATTCTATAATAATAATACTCACCGAGCCAAGGCGACCGCGCTGCGAGAACTCCACTCGGAGGGTATTTTCCTGATACTGTGGATCATGTGCGATGGTAATGCGACCCACAAACTCCCGATTGAAGGAGAGATACTCAAAGTACTGTGGACAGGCCACAGGTGGCACCTGCTGAGCAGCTGTTAAAGTTGTTGTTAGCCACAGTGTGAACAAGATGCCTGGCAGTATTTGTAGCTGTTTCATATTATGATTCGAAAATTCCTAAACCTCGACGCGTAACAACGATTCAGACCGCATTCAAAGAGCGCCAACTGATGACTGAGTTGCCATTGTGGCCAAGACGGCTCAGCGATCGATGAGCGATGAGAAAATTGATCAGACATGAGACAAAAACCTGCCTCTCTCCTTCTCAGTCTCTCGCAATCTCTTCGAGTCTCTCTTGACGATTTTTCACTCAGTAAGCCTTTGTCTCTCTCTTCGCCTGTTTTGCTTTGTTATTTTTTATATGTAAATTATACTTTTGCATAATCAAATTACTTAATTTCTCTTGTGTTCGACTGAGATTAATCATATTCAATAATGTTTTATTTATGTATTTATTAATTTTTTTATTATTGTCAATGAGCTTGTTTTCAGACTTGGCGTATTTTATTTTGCATATTAAGTATACGCTAATGACGTATGCGACCCGTAGATCTTCCGTCACTTTATTTATATATATAAATTAACTACAGGAAGAACTTAGAATAAGTATTAAACTCTCTCTCTCTCTCTCTGTCTCTGTCTCCTCTCTCTTTCTCTCTTTCTCTTCTGTTTTGGCTTTGTTGTTCTGTACAAGTAAAAGTCCTTATTCCCAGATATTCTGACGCACCCAGGCTATGTGCTTGGCCACATCTGTATAGACGGCGGGCTTGGACAAATCACAGGTGTTCTCCTTGCGCTGACCACCTGAGACAACGGCTCTCAGCAGCCAGACATTATTCTCTCGCAGCATCAATCCTCCGCCTCCGTCGCTGGCACACGGTCCAGCTCCCGATTTCTTGGCACAGAGCGTATTCGATTGGACGAGTCGGCCTGGCAGCTCTCGCAGGCAGTTGGATTCGGTCACAATATCCGTGTCTGTTATCTTGGACAGCTGAGTATTCACATTGCCCGTCTCATCAGCTCCCCAGCCGGCCACATAGGCCTTATAGCCCGACGGCAGCTGCAGCGGAAAACTCTCGCTCCACAGGCAAATGGGAACAACGTAATCAGTAAAACTATTGGACAGAGAATTGAATTAGAAAACATATGATTTGCCGAATAAATTGGCTTGTCTCTTACGTCACAGGGGCTGCCATGCGGATGAGCACGAGATCCGCTTGAGTGTACTCAGAGGGCTTGTACTGATCGTGAATGAGCAGCTGTGAGACATCTCTCAGCTCCCCCTCCGAGACCAGGTCAATGGTGTTGCGTCCCAGGGAGACGACAGCTTTGCCGGCAGGCAAATCCCGGCCGGGATGACGGAAACAATGTGCGGCAGAGAGAACCGTCGAGGAGGAGATCAATGTGCCTCCACAGAAAAAGATGAGAGCATGATCTTGGTTCCGCTCAAAGAGACCCACCAGCCAGGGCAGCTGGCCACGTTCCAGGGGCTTGCCTCGGAAAATCAACGGTGTCGTGGTGACTCTTTCACGTCCACAAATCGCACTCACGGGCTGCGAAGCAATCTGTGGCTCCACTGTATTGTTGAACTCGAACTCGGGTTGTTGTATCTGTTGTATTTGTGGCACGGGTTGCACAGGCTGCTTTGGCTGCACTCTCTGTACAGGTTGCACTCGGGGAGTTGTGTATTCCTGCGGTTGTGTATTAAACGAGGGCTGATTCGCCTGGAACTGCCACGAAGGAGGTCTCCGTTGACTGGGCAGAAAGGCCAGAGGAGCCGCTGAAGAACGCAGCGTGTGCATCAATGAAATTGCAGTGCGAGGACGTCCATCTGAAAGGGGAATCCTTAGAGTGGTTAATTAAATAGACATACAACGCATACAGGGCCATTACTCACATTGGGGCGCACTGCAGATCACCGCATTGTTGAGCTTGATCTGTGTCAGTTTCGGCGGACTCGAGGGAATGGGAAAGTCAACGCGGTAGTTAATGGGCTCGCCATTGCGAATATTCGACGTGGTTGTCGCCTGATCGTCCCACAGCGATAAACTGCCAACATAGCTCTGGGAAGATATATGTAAACAAATAAATGTAAAATACTTAATTTAAGCACGCATTTTTTAAGTATGTATTCAGGATTAATCTGTATAATTGTGTCTGTATCAGGATTAAAATGGGAAAATAAGCCCAAATTACTTCATTCAAGCTAAGAAATTCTTAAAATGTCCCGTTGATCACAACATTTGCTGAGCGCGAGAACAAAATTATCTCTCGGCCTCTCTCATTCCAACTGGGCCGGTGGATCAGTGGGTAGAGTTGTCGACCTGTCATGTAATTAGAACTTCAAGTTTAAAGGAAACTTGGGTTCGATTCCCATCGTCAATTGTGAAACACAACCATGTGTTTTTAAGTTCTTCGGAATGAAACGCAAAAATATATAATTCCCGTCATTAAAAAGAAATTTAAAAAAAAATAAACAAATAAAAAATGTAAAAAAAAAAAAATTAAATAAATTAAAAAAAAAGAAAATGTTAAAAAAATGTTAAAAAACAAAGTAAAAAAAAACATTTTAATTAATAAAAATTTATTAGCCTGAATTAAACAAGTGACACTTCTGACAAGGTTTCGGTTTGAATTCGGTCTAAATATCCCGGATTTTTTTTGATGTGTACATAATATGTATATACGTTATAGTGAAACCGAAGATAAGTCGAAGAAACACAGAAATAGTCAAGAGTAAAGCCCCGCATGATCTAACTACTCTGAGTAGTAAAAGAACCCAATGATCTAAGGGTCTAAAGAACTGAGGATCTATGTAGAAAACCATTGACTCTAAAGATTGAAATTTAAAGACCTAAGACGAATTTACTTCAAAACCTTTGACAAGTAAGTATACTGAAATTAACTGAAGAATTCTTATTTATATTTCCTTAAAACATCTTTCTTTCACTTAACTTAAATAAAATAAAATAGTTTTTATAATTTTGAAAATTTAATACACTTATTAGTACCCGCACTTTGAAAGTGTATTTACACTTGGTTTGCACTGACTTACCTCATATAATAATGCCCGGGGGATCTACACTTAGGTTGGTAAAACCAACAAATACCTTACCACAAAACTGGTTGTGCTTGGTGCAAAAAGAAATATCTACTTAATTATGGACTCTGGATGAAAAGAAGCACAGATCCAAGCACTTGACTCACACACTGCGGCTATTTATAATCGAAATTCTCTGGAAATCTCCTTAAAGCGAAGCTCGTTCTCTCAGATTGACATAGTCAATGAGGCGTTTAATTTTTATTGATTGTGTTTGTTCGCTAAGTAAACTGTT
The DNA here is from genome assembly GCA_035047525.1 of Drosophila quinaria. Lineage (NCBI taxonomy): Eukaryota > Metazoa > Arthropoda > Insecta > Diptera > Drosophilidae > Drosophila > Drosophila quinaria. Next base: position 7,190,451 of record JAWNPO010000470.1, on the reverse strand, counting down.
GAGGCGAGGGGTCAATGTGTGATAAGGGCAGACGCGAATAATAACATAAAAATTATTTTATAAGTAGTGTCGCATATATATGAATATAGGTACCTACCCAATCATAGGCTCCATGCTGCGAGAACTCCACCACAAGATTATTTACTTCAAAGAGCGGATCGTGTTCTATGGAAATGTGTCCAATAAACTGTTGATTAAATGACAGATACTCGAAATATTGTGGACACGCAATCGGCGGTAAATGCTGAGCTGAACTGGGAAATATTAAACAGAGCAATGACAGCCATAAGCCGGGCAGTAAAAATGACTTTTCCATAGCCTTTTCGTAACACTCGTTAAACTACACTCGCACTGATAATCCGATAATCCGATAATCGAACCAAGTGTCTAAATAGAGCACAACTTATAAAGCGAACCTCACGCTCTGAGCATCGAACAGCGAATGAATTGCGCTTATTTCTGATCAATTAAATTCAATCGCATCGAGTCGTCGGCTAATCGATCTGAGAGATTCGATCGAACGGTTCTCAAGTGAAACCGGATAGTTTCCCACTGACTTGGCTACTATTTTTAGTTGGATCATTGGACTAAACTATGCGACTTAAAACTTTCAAGTGTTGAACATATTACGAGTGTACTAAATGATTTCTATATATTTATAATAGAAATCTAAAATACTTGATTCACTGATAGTTCAAAAGTACTCAGTATACCTTGGATAATTAGTTGAGAATTTTAACAAATTTTTGTTCAATATGGTAGAATAATCGCTGGAAATTGAATTTTATTAATTTAAATTTAATTGTTAATTGCTTAATAATTTATAAATTTTTATTGTAACTTTTAATGATATACTGCATCAAACTTCATTCATAAACATCTTTCAATCAATACATATATCTGCGATTTTAGAACATTGTATTCCAACCTGGGAAAATAGATAATATAAAATTGATTATAGATGGTTATAGACTTATATGTGAGACTTGATTCATTTTAAAATTTCTACACAAAACATTCTACTTTAACTCTTTCTATGAGCAAAGAGAGCATTTGAGAGTCGTCATAACTCTTGGGAATTCGCTCATAGTTTATCAAGCTAATATTTAATTTCCCTGCGTTTAGTATTTGCATTTAAATGTAGTCGCAGTAGATGTTGTCATAATACGTAGTTAACATTGTAAATTGTGTTTTGAGGGCGTCATACGAGTAATGGCAACTTTTGATTTCCCTGTTGGGTGAATCTCCTCCAGCACGTGTTCTTATCTGATCTGATCTGATCTGATCTGATCTCAGCTGTAATTGAGATTGCCCAACAACTTTTGAATGATTTGTTTAGGTTATTTAATGCATAACATATTTATTAAAATCTCTTAGTTTGACTTGACGAATTGACGAAGCCAAGTCAAATGCTTGGACACATCGCAGTACAGTACGTACTGATTGAGATTGCAGCTCAAGGTGGAGCTACGTTCGCCCTGGGAGACGATGCCCCGGAGTAGCCAGCGATTGTTGCGCTTGATCATCAGACCTCCGCCGGAATCGCCAAGACACGGACCCGAGCCATCCAGATTGCCGGCACAGAGAGTGCGCTCCATGACCTTTGGCACCTTCCATTTGCGGGCACACTCCGCCCCGCTGGCAATCTTCGCCTCGACAACACGCGGATACCGTGTCACCGCATTTCCCAGCTCATCCGTTCCCCAGCCGGCTATGGAGCCCGTCTCCACAGTCAGTTCGCTCTCCTCGGATTCCCACAGACAAATCGGACGAATGATGTCATTGAAGCTGCAGGAGAAAGAGTTGAAAGTTTTATAAACTTAAGATTTCTCTTATAATAAACGAAAAGGAAAACGAAAAAAAAAGTATGTGAGAGACTGAGAGAGACCCTGTACTTATTCTGTAAAAAACTCATACGCTCCATATCTTCCGTCTTTCATTGTTCAATCGTAAATAAATTTGTGGAAACGGGCTTGACAAAATTATGAAACAAACTCGATCTGCTTGGAGTCTACATACCAAATTTAATGACTCTAGCTCTTACGATCCTTTTTTTGCTCTTCTTCTTTCCTTGACACAACGCTGCGTTGAATTATAACTTAAATATATTTTGAGTTTGCTATTGGTTCTGATGAAATGAACAGAAGTCTACATACAATATGACGTTTATCTAGCTCTTATTGTCTCAGCGATCTACTTTAGTGCTCTTTAAGTAGGGTCTTCTGCCTAATATCAGAATTTCACCCACCTGACGGGTCGATGAAGTGTGACGAGTGCAATATCCGCATCGGGCTGACTAGTGACCAGCGAGGAATAATCTGGATGCGTTACGACGCGCATTACATCGCGTCCCTCGGCGCCTTCCTCGTGGTAATTATCCAGATCGTAGCGACCCATCGATACCACGACGCGATCCTCCTTTATCTTGTAGACACAATGGGCCGCTGTGATCACCAAGGTGTCGGAGATCAAGGAGCCACCGCACTTGAAGGCCAGCGCAAAGTTCTCCTTGTGGAAGATGGCCGTCAGCCAGGGATACCTGCCCCTCGGGAACTCCTCTCCCCTTTGGATGAAGGGCGTGATTGTGCCTTCCTCTCCACACACAAACGAACCCGATTGCACCTTGGGAACCGGATTAAACCGAGTGGGAGTCGAAGCTGAGGGAAACACAGCTGGAACTGCAGGCAAAAAGGATACGGTTGTTGTTGCTGTTCCAGTTGTCGCTGGTGCTGCTGGTGTTGGCCAGGGCAAAACCGCAGTAGAGGTTCCAGTTGGCCAGGTTGGTTGAGCAGCAACTGAAGTGGAGGGCTGCTCATTGATCCAACTGGCGATTAAGTCTGGAATGACATCTCCAGACAAGTCTTTGCCAATGGGCGCATTGATTATCTTAATCTCCACATCGGATTGACTTCCTCCGAACCCAGTGATCACAGGGGGAGGATTCACCTGACGACCATTAAAATGAATCACATAGAAGCGATTGAAAAAGCTGCTGGGTGGAGGATCTGAAAAGAGTTCTCAGTTAGATCTCTTGTCTGTAGAACGATGAATGGTGACTACTCACATTCACTGCCTACACAGAGTGTGACGTCATTGAAGGCCAAACGTGTCAGTTTGGGCAGCACCCCTCTTGCATCTGGCCAGAGGTTGAGACGGAACTTGGCCGCCAGGGAATTGGCACGCGCGGTGGCATCGTCGGGATGCGGAAGCAGAGCACCAACAACAGCTTGCTTAGGATGGAACGGAATGGAATGGAATGGAACGGAATGGAACAGAATAAATTGAAATTTAAAGTAAATTGCCAAGAAATAGAATACTATTAAATGAAATATAATGGAGTAAAATAGTGGAACAAAGTGGAATGGAATAATGAAAAGGAATCGAAATGGAATTCAATGAATTACAGATTATTCAAGGGCAAGAGATGGAATGGAATACAAAAATTTCACGAATTGGAGAAGAATTGTATAAAATGGAACGAAATGGAATGGAATAGTATAAATTAAAAAAAAAAGAAATAACGGAACAACCTAGAATAAAACATAATGCTGTCGAATTTAATGGAATGGAACAAAAAAATATGGAATGAAACAAAGTGGAGTGGAACAGTAAATTTTATTGTATGGATCGGAATATAGTGGATTGTAACTAAAATGGAGTAGAATGGAACTTCATAAGATTAAATGCAATATTATTGAATAAAGAAAAGTGTAATGGAAAGAAATATAACGCCACAGTATGGAATGGAATATAAGGGAAACTAATGGAAATTTATTGGAATGAATAAAATGGAACACAATGGAATGATTTATAATAAAATGAACTTTGAATTAACTATATTGTGATGGAATTCAATGAAATCGAATTAAATGTAATGAAAGGAAATGTGATATTATGTACTGTAATGTTATGGAATGTGATCGTATCGGAATCGAGGTTCTCGTATTTACGCTCGACTCGCACTCACATCTTGGGCGCCCCGCTGCGAGAATCTCACATCGATGCGATTGCGGCCATTTTGCAGGGGCAGCGTCAACTCGCCGTAGAAGCCGCCAATGCCAGACTGAAAGTACTGAAAATACTGAGCACAAGCGTTATCCGGCAATTGTTGACCCCCGGAAAATGTCAGCAGCAGAGAACAGAGCAGAGGGAGGAGGGAAACTTTAGAAAAACGATGCGAGATCATTGCGCGCTTTTTGGAAAATTGATTGCTAATTCCAATGGAAATTAAAAACACGGCTTATTTTCTAAGAGCACACGCGACATGCATCAATGGGCGAATATAACTAAACGGCAAGCAGCTGAGCGGTGCTTAGAGGTGGCTCAGCGGTGCTCAGTGAGTTTCCGTCTCGATCTCAATCTCAATTTGCATTTCAGCTCGGCAACCGAAAACTGGAAATACTGCATCTCTTCGAATGCAACTCTTGAGTGAAAAGTATTAGATACACTCTCCGCCCCCAACTTACCCCTCTGCCATGCCTCAGATATCAGAGCCGGACATAAACGTGGGAATTACAAGTTAAACAGGCAGCGCTATTGTTTATTGTCTCAACTTATTTGTAACTGTTTGCTAACTGTCTTCTCATTTGACAACATTCTTCTCAATCCAGCGCAGATGCCTAGCCACATCACAGTAGATGACGTAGCGCGACAAGTCGCAGCTGTTCCCCGACCTCTGAGCCAACGAGACGATTCCCCGCACCATCCAGCGATTGTTGCGCAGCACCATCAACCCTCCCCCCGAGTCGCCCAGGCAAGGACCGTGTCCCTGACTATTCCCCGCGCAGAGCGTGCGAGGCGTGAGGAAGTCCTTGGCCGTGACCATCTCGCGAAGACACTCCTCCCTGGACACGGGCCTCACATTGACTGTGGTGGGAAAGCGCGTTGGCTTGTTGCTGCTGTCCGTGCCCCAGCCGGCGACCGCCGCCTGCTCGCTGTCATCGATGCCCAGCGAGGTGCTGCTGCTCCACAGGCAGATGGGACGCACGTAGGTTGAGTACGTCACGTGCTCTGTGAGCACCAAGAGACCCACGTCCGAGTCCGGCACGAGGTTGCCGTTGAAATCCGGATGCGTCTTCACACTCTCCACGGCCATCAAAGTGGCATCCTTCTCCGGATGGACCGTGACATCATGTCGACCCACATAGACCCTCAGCTGAGCCGGAGTCAGTCCATAGATGCAATGTGCCGCCGTTATCACTGTGCGTCCCGAGATCAATGTGGACACGCATTTGTAGGACAGCTCAATGGTTGTGGGATCCAAGTTGGTGTCGTGGTAAAGCGCCGCCAGCCAGGGGAAGCGTCCCCGAGGCACGTTCTCTCCTCCAATCTGCAGGCCGGTGAATCCCTCCACGCCGCACTCCTCTGCTCCTGGTTCTCGACGAGTTGCCACAATTTCCACAGGTTTCTTCGTGGTAATTCTCGTAATAAATGGATTGTTGTTTCCTCCGGAAAACACTGGCTGAGTCACCTCATGCGTCGGCGTCGACGATGAAACAAACAGGTGCAATTGACGAGTTGATGTCAACGAAGGCGCTGGATCTAAAAGGAGAAAATCAAGGATATTTTATAGGTCAGTACTTGGCAATTAAAAGAGGGGAGCTAAAAATACTTAGGTAGTAAGTTGGAATTGCAGACAATATCGACGTGATCTAAGATTGTTCGATTCGAGACAAAAACAAAAATTATAATAGGACTCGCTAAAATTCACACTCTCACACTTATCATAACTTACTAATTATGTTCTTAAGTAGAAAGGTAAAAGGCTTTTATAGAAAATGAGTCTAACGATTTTTATCAATTTTCAACACTAATAATGTTCGTCGCAAAATTGGAAATCAGAAATTTAGGGGCATGGAAATTTTTTCGTCACTAAATTTCTACCGCGGAAAGAGGTTCTTATTATGAGATATTAATTACTCACATGAACTATCTGTGCAGATTGTTTGGCCATTCATTTCGATGAGTACAACCTTCGGAAGTTGACCCTGGTAGTTATCGAAGCTCACGAAGACCTCGGCACTTCCGCCATCGTGCATACGCTGCAGAGCCGTGTCCTTGTCCGGATACGGCGCCAAGTTACTCACAGTGCCAGGCTGTAAATTAGCAAAAAAGCAAAAGAGTATGAGCACTAAGGTGAGTAGCTGATACTCACTCACTTACCTTATCGCCATGCGCGGAGAATTTCAGCTTCCAGGTAACATCGCGCAGTCCATTCTGATTGGGAGTGACGTGTCCAATCCAATGGTCACCCTGATTCACATACTGAAAGATGCTGCTGCAAGCACTTGCCACACGTTTTGGTTGTGTTGTCGGGGTCGATGTCACATATTCCACAGGCTTTTTCGTGGTCCTCCACGTAAGAAATGGATTGTTGTTTCCTCTGGATGCTGACTTCTCTTGCGTCGGCGTCGATGATGATGAAACAGACAGGTGCAATGAACGTGTAGCTGTCGACGAAGGAGCTCCATCTATAAGAAAGACAATTATTATTTTGATTAATTCTATATTAATGGAAAATAAATTTCAATTTGTAATTTTTATCTATATCACATCCTAATAAGAAAACGGAAGAGTCCCTCAATAAAGTAATGTAAATTGGTCTGATTTCTGATCCAGCAAATTTGCAAGTCAACATTTTTGTTCATTTTGGCATCATATTTTTCAATAAAAAAAGGAAACGAATTTAAAGATACTAATTATAATTTAAGGCGTTGATTAAATGTCAAAGCGAAATCTTGGATAACAACATTTTTGGAACGACATATATTTACTTTAAATGCAGATAGAATCAAAAGACCTAACCATGATCAAAACGTGACTCCGCTTGAAAATCAGTTGAGTTGTCACAAAGTTGTGTGAGTTTGAAGTATGTTTGTTCAACTTATTGACTGCTGTAGCCAAAGTCTTTTTGCACTAATGAAGCTCATTGTTTATAAATACTTTCCATCAATCAAGTGCCCAGTTAGGATTTCACGGCGTAATTTGACAAAATTCGAATACATCAATTAATCAAAGTGTTAAATCAACAAAAGACGAAAAAGAACACTAAAGTTTAGGTGCTCGACTTCTAGAGGCCCAGTAAAATAAATTTTTGCAATATTTTAAAATAAAATATTAAAATAATTAAGTCCCAATTATGTTATCTGTGTCTTGGTCGATCGAGAAGAATTAATTCATAGACCAAACTAGTTATGTATCTGGATTTTGAGTGTTGCCTGTCTAACTCTTTGTATCTAAAACTAAAAATAGAGTCATCTGGAAGCGTTTACTCACATGAACTGGCTGTGCAGAGTGCTTGGCCATTTAGCTCGATGAGGACAATCTTCGGCAGTTCACCCTCGTAGTCGTCGAATCGCACAAAAGTCTCGGCACTTCCGCCTTCGCGCATACGCTGAAAAGCCGTCTCCTTGTCCGGATACGCCGCCAAGTTACTCACAGTACCTGGCTAAATGAGATGAGAACGGCAAGAGAATGATGATGATGACGATCATAACCACCTGTATTTTACGTACCACATCTGAGCCATGCGATGAAAATTTCAGCTTCCAGTTAACATCGCTCAGTCCATTCTGATTGGGAGTGACGTGTCCAATCCAATGGTCACCCTGCCGCTCGTAGTGAAAGATGCTGCTGCAGCCATTTGGCGGTAAGCGTTGTGGCACGACGAATCGTAGACAAAGTCCAAACAGGATTGGGATTAGAATCTGTAAGTTGGCCATCAGAACTCAGAGCCGACAACTGTCGCTGATAGCGTTCGAGCGAGAACTGAACTTAGTCGATTAAACATCATCTCGTATCATCAATCGGCTTGACCATCGACGGCTTATGAAAAACCCGATTGATCTCTCTCTTTCTCTTGTTCTCTTCCTCCCTCTCTCTCTCTCTCTTTCTCTCTTCTATTTATTAGTTGATGCTTCTGTTGAGGACAGGTATTTCATTGGGGCTTTGCCCAATCACCCCTTTGGTTTAGATTATGCAAACATAAAAATAGCCGGTTCATGGGTCACAAATATTATATAGTATATATATATATATGTACATACATATGTAGTTGATTCAGCGCTGATTACTGTGTTTGCTTGAATGAAACGTGCTTTCACTCTAATCAGCTTACGGCTGTTTTTGTTTATGTTTTGATTTCTCTCGCTCTATCTCTCTCTCTCTCTCTCTCTCTATCTCTCTCTTTCTCTCTCTGTCTCGCCTATAAACTGGTTCTCCCAGTAGCTTTTTATTCGCCAGTTGCTTTTGAATTTGCGTCAAAGGTATTCCCCTCGCTTGTAATAAAAGTTCTCAACTTACTCATCGCAAAACTTTGCGCTGATAGAAAACATTCAGTATTTTAGCCAATTAGATACATGTTTCAGAGATCCTAACACAAATAAGTGTTTAACTTGAACACATAAAATAAACAGAAATTGGACATTCAAATGCGTTTTATGCTTTCCGCTTTTATTGCTCAAGTAAACATATTTTTTGATTTTTCAAGACCATTTTTCTATTTTTTTTTTTTTTACACTTTATTTAGTTTAAAACAAAAAAATAGCGCTTCTAGTCCAAAAATGTTAATTATTTATTGGTTTTTAAGCACAACACTTAAAAATTCAATTGTTCATTTTAATTTTTGGCACCTATAAATATCTGCAGATATGTGATATTATTTATTAATTTCAAAATTTAATGTAAAATGTTGTTCAATAGAGTTATTATTAAGTTATTTTAAGTTGTTTCTGCTCAGACACTTTTAAGTTTTCGCTCAACACGAAATACATAAAAATGTTTGCATTTGGTGGAATTAGAAAATGAGCCGATGAAAAATGTATTCTGTTTTTGATTAGCAACCTCTGGCTATAACAATATACACACATATACATATATAAATTTCTTATAGCTATTAACTGACATCTTATCTGACAACATTTCTCTGAATCCAGCTGAGATGCTTAGCCACATCACAGTAGATGGCGAATCGCGACAAGTCGCATGTTTCGCCCACTCGCTCAGCCAACGAGACGATTCCCCGCACCATCCAGCGATTGTTGCGCAGCACCATCAACCCTCCCCCCGAGTCGCCCAGGCAAGGACCGTGTCCCTGACTATTCCCCGCGCAGAGCGTGCGAGGCGTGAGGAAGTCCTTGGCCGTGACCATCTCGCGTAGACACTCCTCCCTGGACACGGGCCTCACATTGACTGAGGTGGGAAAGGGCGTTGGCTCTGGGCTTTTGCCATTGGTGCCCCAACCGGCGACGACCAACTGTTCGCTGTCGTCGATGTCCGTCGAGGTGCTGCTGCTCCACAGGCAGATGGGACGCACATTAGTTGAAAAACTGACATGCTCTGTGAGCACCAAGAGACCCACGTCCGAGTCGGGAGAGAGGTTGCCGTTGAAATCCGGATGCGGCTTCACACTCTCCACGGCCATCAAAGTGGCATCCTTCTCCGGATGGACCGTGACATCATGTCGACCCACATAGACCCTCAGCTGAGCCGGAGTCAGTCCATAGATGCAGTGTGCCGCCGTTATCACTGTGCGTCCCGAGATCAACGTGGACACGCACTGGTAGGCCAACTCGGTCGTTGAGGGATCCGAGCTCGTGTCGTGGTAAAGCGCCGCCAGCCAAGGATACTGGCCTCTCGATACGGTTTCTCCCCCAATCTGCAATTCACTGAATCCCTGCACACCACAATCCGCTGCTCCTGGCTCTTGACGCGATTCGACGATTACCAAAGGTTTCTTGGAGCTGCGCGCCAAAAGAAAAGGACTACTATTTCCGCCGGAGCGTGAGGATACCGCGGGCCATCTTTCTTTCCGGTCGTTACTGGGCGTATCAAAAGTTTTGTAATGCGTGGACCACGACGATTCGATGATAGGTTTTGGCGCTGTGATGAAACCTGAAGAAGCCCCTCCAAGAGACATGTGCATCGTACGAGTCGCCGATGAACCGGACACTTTAAGAAAGAAAGTAAAGGGATGTTCTTTAATTAAAAAAGCAAGTAAGACCCCAAAAATGAGATACTCCTTACACAATTTCTATGTGTAACTAATTTTCGACGGCATAAAAATAAATGCATATATTAAGTCAGTCATAACTATAGTTATATTCATCCGGTTGATTAGAATAATCTATTACAAATACTTCTTTACGAGGTAAAAGTCTATTGACGAAGCATTTTCATGCCCCAAAATTTCTAATATCCAATTTTGTGACGAATAATATTAAATTTTACACATGAATTGAAAAAAAAATATACTTATGTAAATATACTTATGTAAATACACAACCCAGAGCTGAATGCCTTAGCCGCCATTGCTCTGTAACTCTAAGCTAGCTTGTAATTTTACATTATACGGTAGCTCTACATAAATAAATAAAAATAAATAAAATAAAAAAAATGTTTGTCACTGGGCACATTGCGCCAAATAATACGCTAAAACATACTTAATAAATAGTACTTTTTTTCGCAGTGACAGTGACAAATTTTTTTTTACCGGTTTTTAGCGATTTCCCGCTAAACTAGCTATTTTTGGAAAAAGTCTTAGAACACATGATTCTAGATTTTCGATCGGGAACAAATCCTCATTCGAACTGTTAAGCTGTGCCAACGATTTGATTGATCCAAACATCAAACAGACAAAGTGACTTTTCACCTCATTTTTGGAGGCAGGTTAATAAAATTGAATTCCGACAAATCTTATCGAAAGTGAAATTCGGAACAGGCCTGATTAATAAAAGATAATTTTAATTATCAAAGCGAGCGTTCTGCCTGTAAAAATTTAGGAGTTATGGATTTTCACCAATTTTTTAGAGCTTAATTTTTGGTTGTTTAAACTCTTTGAGGCGTTCATACAGTCGAGTGTACTGTCTAGCACTCTGCAAGAGTATAATAAGTTTTCTGCTTATAATGGGAATACGGAAACTGTTTTGTTGTACAAGCAAACAAGTTACGGCAGCAATTACAAGTTCAATTGAATTGTTAATGAATACGAAAGCTTGAAATAATCAAACCGGATGAATACGAATATGGGATGAGTACTATCTTCTGTATGTCACACAGACGCTTTTACACATTGAGAGAAATGAAAGAAGATCAACCACTTACTTTTATTGTCACAAGGGCTAGCTCCGCAGATTTCTTGGCCATTGATTTCGATCAGTGTGATCTTTGGAAGCACTTCTTTAAAGTCATCGAAGTGCACAAGAGCCTCACCACTTCCGCGTCCCTTCCTGCGCTGCAAAGTCGACGTCGGATACGGTTCCAGGTGACTCACGCTGCCTGACTTCAATTGAGGAAAGTTGAACATCAAATTGAGATTGAAGTGATTTGGATTTTGGATTAACTTACAAAATCGTTGTCAGTCCAGCAAAATTCCACTTTCCAATCAATATCATAGACTTCGGAATCTGGCAAATCGGGTGTAATATGTCCAATCCAGTGATCTTTCATAAATTCGTATTGAAAAAATATGCTGCAACCATTGTATGGAAAACGTTGTGGCACGACGAATCGTAGACAAAGTCCAAACAGGATTGGGATTAGAATCTGTAAGTTGGCCATCAGAACTCAGAGCCGACAACTGTCGCTGATAGCGTTCGAGCGAGAACTGAACTCAGTCGATTAGCAATCAACAGTCGTCGTTTTATAACCAGTCGGATTTGCATAGACGACGACAGGTTTTCGTATCGGTTTTGCCCCATTCTCTCTTTTGTCTAGGTAATGCGAGATCGCAGATAGATAGAATGCATCTCCGGCCCCATGTGCCAATGCAATTCCAGGCAGAATAATACTAGCCAAGAGTCGATAGAAAATATGAAATCTTATAAAAAAACCTCTTTACGAGGTAAAAGTCTAGTGACGAAAACAGTTATATGCCCCAAAATTTCTGATATCCAATTTTGTGACGAATAATATTAAGTTTTACATATAAATTATTTTAAAAAAAATTTTGGCACTCGGCACATTGCGCTAAAATGTCTCAATTCTTTATAAAACTCACTGTTTTGCGCAGTGCCGAATGCAAAAATTTTTTTTAAAATAAGGGGGTAATTTTAGCGGTTTTTAGCGATTTCCCGCTAAACTAGCGTTTTTTCGAAAAAGTGGTAGAACAAACGTTTCTAGATTTTTGATCGGGAACAAGTCCTCATTCAAACTTTTAAGCTAAATCAACGATTTGATCCAAACAAACAAACAAACAAACAGACAAACAGACAGACTGACTTTTCATCTCGTTTTGAGAAGGGCACCAAAAATTTCAAAATTAATTATCTTTTGAACCAGTGGTCGGATTTTGATGATCGAGGTGTCATTCGACGCGTATTTTTGATAAGAATAGTAAAAAATTAAAATAAATTTCGAAAAGGCTCCAAGGGCTCCATTTGCTCCAATAATTTATATTTTTCCCCTCCCACTAACACCTGTTTATCTCACGAACCAGGTGAGTTTCCAAAAGTCTTAGTATGCAAATTTGTAAGTTTAATTGATACCTTTCGATCGGTACATAACTCGACCCGATCGGACAGTCATAGCAAATTTTCCATTCTTCCTGTGTATATATGCTAGTCGCCTTCGCACCCTTCGTGCTGCTTTCGTCACTAGCGCGGACTGCCGTCCGCAGTGATATGTCTGACAAACAACATGTATTTATAGAAATTGCAGCAGAGGTATTTCACTGTCTCTTACCACAAGCTCTCACCTTACTCAGAGGTTCTTATCACTAATTCAAAATGCTGCCATTGACTGAAAAAGAACTTTTCGCGTTCACTTATTAGATGAAAAGTTAAAGATCATATCGATATGACAAGGCAGCTCTTAAAATGCCAAAAGCAAAAATATATTGAGAATTATGGCAGTTGTATGGAAGCAAGGTAATCGTACATACATTTGTACATAAGTATATAAGTATATATGTGTACTTGTTTAAGTAGCAAAAACTTTTAAACAACAATAAACGCACACAAACTCAATTTTTAGCTGAAGCAGCAGCAATTTCTCCTTCTCCTTCTTCTGTTTCTGTTTCTTCTTTCTGCTTCCTTCTTCGTTTCCCACAGTTGCCGCATTGTTGATTTGGCTTGGAGGGTTTCCTTTTTTCACAGCAACTTTTATAATCAGTTTCAAGTTTGTTAAGCTTTTGTGGTAATTTGTTGGGGATTGGAGCGTAAATTTTATTCATTTGGCCAAATACTCATAACTGAATGAAATACGGGCATGAACTGTTTGTTGGCCAAGTTAAGCAGAGCGAAGGGGGAGGAGAAGGAAGCTAATGGCCAAGACAGCCAACGTTTGACACTTCTGACAGCCCGTATTGAGTCCCGTATTGAGACATTCATATCCGACCAATTTGACTGCAACTCATGCTGAATTGCTTCCGCACCAAGCAGTTGCAACCTGTTGCCCCTCCCTCCCCTTTCTCAGCCTGCCCCCTTGAGTGGCAGGAAGTGCATGTTCGTTGCAAATTGAGCGCATTTCGCATTGACTGGCATTGAGGCGTTATGGCAGACATTAATTGGAGGGCATTAGGCAGCCAAAAACCTCAGACGAACTTGGCCAATTTGCTGTCAATTGCAAGGCTAATACACAGTGAGAACAGATCGAGCACTTTGTTTATTTTATCACCGGTTTGAACGCTTATTTGATTCGGCATTTCATTTTTATTATTTTGAAAAAATTTTAACTTAAACGAGTTGTTTATGGAATCTCAGTTAAACCTTATTTTTATCTCTTTTTAAGTTATTCATCAAAATATTATTATTCGTTCAGAAATGTTTATTTTTTTCGGCGCTGTTCACTTTTTTAAAACTTTTACTCTTGACTCTTTCTCAAAAATTTCGAATTGTCATAACTTGATCGATTTCCCCATGTCATTTTTTTTAAGTGTGTTTTCAATTTTTATTTGATTGCTTATAATTTTTTCTAGGTTTAAAAACAACTGAGAGTCGCAAATACTTAGTATCAATTTATTTGAATTAAATTGAAGTTCTCTTCTCTCTCTTTTCGTTCTGTGTAAATTCTCGAACTCGCAACAATTATTTTTTTTTATTATTTTCTACTTGGCATAACTTGGCTAACAATTTACATAAGGCGCAAAATTTTGTAAGTATCGCAAGTGCAAATACCACGATAACGTGAAAATATGAAAACAAACGCATCGGCACAGTTTTTGAAGAGGTCGCGACTCTGGGCCTCCTTGAGGCCAGTGCGGAGGGAGCTCTGCAATTCCTGGTGCCAAGTGTTGAGAGCGTTCTCCTCGATTAACATGGTCTGGAAGACATTCAGCAGCTGGACATGCCGCTCGACACGTGGACAGCGGACGAGCACCAGCATTTGCACATAGGGTCGAAATTTGAGCCAGCGCTTCAAGTCCTCCACACAGATCTCGGTGCTGGCATCAATCAGCATCAGCTTGCAGTTGTAGTGATAGATGGCCTCCAGTATCTCTCGCTCCATGGGGCAGCCGAATGCGGCTCGCAGCTCAGGTGTCAGCACAAATCCCAATTCGTGCGAGGGCGTTTGCATAGTCCAGGGATACTTGCGATTGGCAAACTCATAGGCCAACTTCTGGCGACGTTCGCCTTGCTTGCGCAGATGCTTCGCCTCCTTGTCCACCCGCCGAATGCCCTGAGAGTTAGAGTTAGGGTGGCTCATTCAAAATCTATTCTTTTCTTTGATATAATATATCTGAGCTATATCTTTATATGCGGAACACAAAAAAAAAATAAATAAATTTAAAAAAAAGAGAAGTAAAAAAATTATTTGCAGGAATCCACTAGTGTTTTTTAAATACATTTTAAAAATTTAATATTGTTTTCTTTTATTATCATGGTTGCTTCCTGTTTTAAAACACTACTATTTCTCTCACTTGTTAAGTTTTCATCATAAATAGGCTTCTTTTTTGTAATTTTTTTTTTCCTTGAGATGTTCCGCATAGGCAGGAAATTTACCAATATTAATATCCTTTTAATTTATGACACATTAACCGCGGACAACCTGAAGCTTAATCCATAATTAATTTGAAGTTACGCATAGGTATTGATATTTTCGATGAAACCGATAGCTTAAGTAAAAATATCAAATAATAGTAATCGAAGTGTTATCGATAACTTGAAGTTGAAACACAATTAATGTCAATTCCGATTTACATATTTATATCAAAATTAACCCAATTATATGTCAAGTAAAAATAATATTCTTTTCATATGGACAAATTAACGATATCGAGATAATTTTTGAAATAAGAATACTCCTACCTGAGAGCCGCACTTCTCATAGTCCCCAAGAGCAGCTGCAGTCTGTAGCTCGGCGGCTTTATTCTCTGCCCTTTCGGCCTTCTCCTCGGACTCTGCCTGTCTTTTGGCTGCCCCACAGCAGAGCAGATCCTGTGGCGTCTCGTAGCCTGGATATCCCACCTTGCTCAACATCGAATGCCAATGGAGTTGATCAAATGTTTGGCGAGGCACAAAGTATTCGGCAGATTCACTTTCCAGTTGACAGGGATTCTCGTTGAGTATTAGCGGCCACAGTGTATCGAAAAAGGAACTGTCCACAGGATTATTACCCGCTTTTCTGTTACCTTCGTCCTCAGAGTCCATGTTGCGGCTTTTTGCTGTGTACTTTGAATTTCAATTATACGAATTTGGTGCTTTGTGACAACAATAAATGCTCGTTTTGTCTAACTGACAAACAATTCATTGGTATGTGCGTGTTTTTCTCATTCCCCAACATTGAGTATTTATCGGGGCAACGAGGCGTATGCGCAACAATTTCATTTTATTATCAGCGCATAAATCAGCTGCTGACTCGCATTCGCATTCTCTCTCTCTGGACATTTGTTTATATTTCCAACCAATTTATGCCCGGTCACAACAACAATAAGAACAACAATTTGCGTACATTTTATGTCATTTCCTTCTTAGGTAGCCGAGTCCTTGATTTTATGAAGCACTGTTACCACTGCAATATGTCCACGATTTTCATTATGTGGCGGCTGGATGAGGCGCATTGGGCGTGGCTGTCTTAGCCAACAACAACAAAAAAGAATTCTCGATGTTTGTTTCTTTTTTGGTTGGGCTCATTAGCTTTTATGACTTTGATTTTATTGCCGCAGCACAAGGCAGAGTGATGCTGAGATATGAAGTCAGATGGATGTGGAACATGCAATTTACTTTCATTTAAAGATTGTCGCAAGTGAAAAACTTACTTTGAGTTGGAAGAAGTTGTAATACGCTAGCATATCTAGTATACAAAAAGTATAAAGCTAAAAACATATGAAATTAAAAACAATAGTCATAAGATTAAATGTTTTATAATAATTGTCATTACTTCCACATCAAATTCAACTAGTCAGTTATGGTAATATTTACATAAAAAATAATAAAAGCATTAATCTAGAAATCATTGAAAAACACTCTCACAGCTCTTGATAGACTCCAATTATTTGCATTGACGCTTTATAGTTTTATTTTTATCTATTTTAATAACTATTTCATTTAAATGTTTTTTTTTGTATATATACTTCAGTCGCTAATTATGCCGTGCACACACACATATATACGTATTACAAAAACTACGCAAAGTGCATTAAAACATGTGTTGCATGCCACGGGGCGTACACGCTCTGACAGACATTACGTATACGCCGCATGTGTGCCATAAATTTGGCTAAATCAATTGTGCGTGCTACTTTTAACGCGCTTGGCTGACTAACTGACACGCCCACTGCTACGCCCCTGCTACGCCCACCTGCTGGCCACAAATCGAATTCAAAATCAAACCCAAAACTCTTACATTTTAACCCTCATATTTTTTTTGTTTTTTCTTTGAAATTTTTCCTCTTTTGTTTTTTGTGCTCTTTTTTTTTCTTTGAAGGTTGTCTGAAAATTTATGTGCGAACAATTATTTCAAGTTCGCCGCCGCCGTTGCAAAATGTTGG
Source organism: Drosophila quinaria (assembly GCA_035047525.1). NCBI lineage: Eukaryota > Metazoa > Arthropoda > Insecta > Diptera > Drosophilidae > Drosophila > Drosophila quinaria. The sequence goes on along the minus strand of JAWNPO010000470.1, from coordinate 7,173,527 downwards.
GAATACAATTTAGTGACGAATGCTTATTTTACGCTTCAGTTTTCCACAACTTATTGCAAATGTGATTTTCGAGCACACAACTCGACTTGGGAAACATTTATTTTTGCTTTTGCAGCGCGACGGTGTGAAAATTTGATTTGTGCCCCGAGGCAGAAACAGAAGAAAAAGCTGCCGTTCGGCTTTACCGACATGTGCAATGTAAGATTTATGGCAGACCGTTTACCAATAAAGCACCGGCTGCTTCCGAAGGTTGTCCTGATGTTATGCAATGAAGGAGAAGGGAAATCGAAATTAATTTCATTGGAAATGCGTGGCGTGAGTGATATGACCAACCACACTTAAAGTTCTAATAGAAATTGACAATTGCTTCCCCCTATTTAAGAACATTTCAAATTGCCTGGAACAACATTTCTGTGAGCCATTAAAATGCGATAGCAACAAGAAAATTCGCGACATTCGCCTGCTGGCAGAAATTCCAGTCAGCCAAAGAATGTATAAAAATTTATCTCTGTATTTATTGTGCTTTATTGGGGCACTCAAAAAGCATACAGAGTATGGGAACAGCCAAAGAAAGAAAATAAAACGAAATAAAATAAAATAAAATAAAAACAGATGCCAAAACAAGCGGCAAGCAAACAAAATGCAAAGACAAGTAAGATCCATATTGACATAAAAGCCAATCATTTTAAAATAGCTTTAAGCTGAGGCGGCGACCAGCGAGAAAAACATCAAAAGCTGCTTTTAGAATGACAAAAAAAACAGAAAACGAAGAAACAGAGAAACAGAGAAACAAAAACACAACGAGACTCTGGAAAAACCGACGGGGTGTGTGTGTGTGTGTGTGTGTCGGGAAAATGTTTATTCAGTTATGCCACTCGAGTAGCCGAAAAAAGACAGCAGCAACCACTGCAAAGCAACTCGCGGAAATACAAATTTCTGATGCAGTCACCCACACAATATTATGCACTTTGATTCCTGCCTGGCATTGGTCGTTTTTTTCCACTTTTCCTTTCCACTTTTCCGCTTTTTGCATACAAAATCAAAGCAAACCATATTGGGAGCAAGTTTAGTGCGCAAGTTCATTGCAAATGCAGCATAGTCTTAGTCAATGTCAAAGTCAAAGATACTACTCGTAGAACTCAGTGTAATCAATCGAATTATCGTTAAAGTGTAAGGCACATGATTGATGTGCTCGACGCCTCCATCAATCATCGATGGATCCAAGTGCATTGTACCAAGTGAAGCTAATAAATCAAAATTCATCCTTCTAGTCAACTGAGCCACATGTATATTTGTCTGACCAAAATTTAAAGCACAACAACAATAATTAATTTTCAATTGCATTAGAACTTTTAGGGAAAATGCAAGCAAAAGTTCAATATCCTTTGGGTTATTTGTCCAACTGAATAAGCAATGTTTTTACAATAAATACTAAACTCTAGGATAAAAACACGTGAATACATTTTCTTAACTCACTCACTTTTTCATGAAAAAGAAACAAAAATAAAAATATTCTAAATCCTTTTTCTATCTACACATAAATAAATGCATTCGCCTACAGTTTGTCCATAGTTTTTTTAATTGATAAGCAATTAGAGAGATTAAAAGTTCAGTTTCAAAAGGATTAAAAGCATCGCCCAAAAAATTCATCATTTTAATGACATTTACAAGGACTTCAAAGATATATACACGTGTGTGTTTGTTTGCCATTTGCATTTTAGTTTTCAAAAATGAATTCAACATTTAAATGGCATTTAAGAATTTATTTATTATTATTTCACATAGAATAAAGAATATTGGCAGAGTAAAGTCTTGTCGAAGCATCTCTCGTCATTCGAGTATCTGCAATATTCAAAGGTAAATATTTGATGTTTGTTTAGCAGAGCATAAAAATAGCTCGGCTTATGCAGGAGAGAGAAAGAGAGAGAGAGAAAGAGAATTCGAAATGCATTCAACTCAAGCAGTCACACATGAAAAGGACCCAATCAAAGTGAATGCATCTGGAGTAGTTGGGTGGTTTAAAGTGGGTTAGACACAAGTTCAAGGTAACTAACGAAACGGGTTAATATACCGAATTCAACATGGTTAGACAGACTAAACAGATTTGCCAAGTTGTGTTTATATAGTAAATTGTACATTTCACGAGTATAGATTTAATTCGTGTGCAACCTTAACTTGCAACACAGGCAAAGTTTCTTGGACGGCATTTTCACGCATGTTGTGGCAAGACTTCAGGCGTATAGAAGAACTGATTGACTGACGGACTTATTGACTGACTGACTGACTGACTGATGGACTGATAAGACTCAGCTGCACACTTGCTGGCACTTTGCGGCTAAATTCTTACCGCTTTTACCACCTGCTCTTGAAATACTCGTACCAATTATCGTTGCAAGTATTTCAGCAACTGCACAATGGGAAAAATGCACTATATTTTGGCATAAATTAAATTTATGGATTGTATAGCTTTTGGAAGTAGTTTCGATTTTTATTCATTGTAATCTTGAGCCAACAGCAAACTCAAGGTTAAAGGTAATTCAAATGTATATTAATTAAAAATTAGTCAATAAGCAGTTTCTAGTGGTGAAACTGCCTACCTAAATATCAAGCGATATAAATAATACAATAAAAATCTATAAAATAAATTAAAATAATACTTACTTATGTTATTAAGTTCAATAAAAAAGATCGAGTAAAATATTATAAATAGCAAAAGCAGGAACTCAAAAGTTGCACAAATGAATTTTAAAAAAATAACATTGTTGTGGATTCTTTTATAAATTATAATATTCAAAATTAATACAATTTTAATTATTTCAGATCATTAATATTTTTTGATTGTCCAAATTTAAGACGTTTCCCATAGTGAGCTGTTTGATTTCCAGATGATTATCTGCAAGTCTGGAGTCCAGAGGGAAACGTTAGCTCTTCAAGTATCGGTACAATTGCTTTTTGCCCTCACTGTCATAAGTCAGCTGCATGTGAAGTGCACTGATGTTGATGTTGCCAAGGGAGCGCTTAACTTAATGCCAAGGGCAAGTTGGCTCAAATGAGCCTCATTATCGTCTGTTTGTATTGGGCTTTGGCTTTGGCTTTGGCTTTGGTTGCATGGTGAGCCTGCTGCCAGAGTTGCCGCAAGATGGTTGCACAAACAGTTGCAGCTCTTGACGAGGCTCCAATATTCCCAAATGACCCAAATGACCAACTAGTGGTTTGCCCGTTGATGACTCCGATTCAGTGCAGAAATTGAATTAACTTTCAGTTAATTTCATTTTTTTCCACTTCTATTCATTTAGTTCGGCAATTGTTTATAGTGATTGCATGCATGCATTTTATATTAAAAATTCATTTTTTTCCCCTTCAATTCATAACAACAATTCACGCCTGTCGTTTATTTAAAAACAAATTTCACTTGTCTATTTTTCAGTTCATTTTTTTCGCTGTTCATATGCATTTTTTCGTCTGTTGTCAATTTGTGTAAGGTTGCCACATATGGTGGCAAGGGGCAAGGGGGTGTGTGTGTGTGTGTGTTGTCGTTGCTCGGAAATCAATATTTAAACAGTGTACGCTCGTTTAGTCCTTGCTGCGTTGCGAGTTGAGTTGAGTTGAGTCAGTGAACGTTTAAAAATAAAATCCAAACTCATTCAACTCGTTCAACGACTCAATAAATGTTGCAAATGTGCTCGTTGTCGCTGCGGTTGCTTATTTCTCTCTCTGGCTCTACCATTTTATTTATATAGAGACAGAGCGAGAAGGAGCTAGAAAGCAATAGAGGCAGCTAGAAAAGGAGAGCATGTCCTGCATGCTGTGCTCGAGTGTGTAACAAATTTCGTTTTAGTTTCAGTTTCAGTTTCAGCAAAAGCAACAGCAACATTTCAAACGCTATTTATCTTTATTTCTCTCTCTCTGTTTGGCTCCTCTCATTTCTCACTGATACTGATGTTTGTTATTTGCTAACCGAAATGATATATACGTACACTGTTGCCCCCAGTTATCATTAGTCATGCTTTGTTTCACACACACAGCCACACTCACATCCACATACATAAAGTCCAACGGTGCGTATGCTTGATATGCCAGAGAAATTGCCTTGACTTGGCCGTTTAACTCGCTTATCGATTAGTTTCGTCAAAACTTTTTGCATCAACATTTCTGCCATAATTCAAACGCAATTTTAAGTTTTATTAAAACCCAGCGAACTCTTCAGTTAATTACCTAAAATTTGAGTTCGTCAAGTGCTTCAGGTGAAATAGCAACAACTTTTCAAACATCGACAAAGTTTCTGCCAAATAGGCAAACTCAATAGCGCTAAACGTTTTTATTAGCCAAGACCCTGAAGCAAATGTCGAGTTCGCGTCCCACCTCCTTCAAGAGTTGCACTTAACGCAAGTCGCAAATAATTTTTCATAATTTTACAGCTTTATGCTGCTTTATGCAAATTAGGGATGTTAATAAATAACGTTATATCGATAAATTACGAGACATTTTTAACTTATTTATTATTTAATTCAATAATTCGAAACATTTCGCATATCGCGCAGCTCAGCTTTGTTGCGAATAATTTAAGCCTATTAGCTCTTACCGTTTGGGCTACGCAAAAAGCATTCTAATTTTTGTTAATATATGGGAAAACAAGTTTGAAAAATGAACGAATCGATAAATCTGTGTTATTTTCCTGACGAATAGACACTATTACAACTCATTATTCAGTCTGGATTTTCATCACTGGTACAAATTTAAAGCCAAGCGGCCCGTCGACAGGCCATAATCACAATCTATTAGCGTCAAGCCAAGTCGAGCCCTACTCAATGCCTGCCATATGCCATAATTGACACAAAATGTCCCTGAGCGCGCATATTTACGCACCTCATCAATATGGTCACTGAGTGGCAGAGACTGTCTGTCAGTCTGGCCGTCTCTTTAGGCCAAATACCGCTCTGAGTTCACTCCCAAGGTAACTTTTCATAAATTATTTACCAACTTAATTAGGCGCACTGCGCGTCTTAGCCAAGTTCAGTTAAGTTGGCCCAAAAGCATCGCAAAATTCACGCGAGTTTGCAAAAGTTTCGCATTAAACTTTTGTCAATATTGACAGAGTCTTAAAATCTGTTGATGAAATGAAGTTTAGCTTAAAACCGCAGACAACACAAACAGCCAAGTTTAATAACAATAACCCCAAGCAGAAGATCGCACAAATGTTGGCCAAAAATTAAATCAGATTAAATGCTTTTCACTTGAAATTAAAACCCTATACCATTTCTGTTAGGATTGCGGTATTTTAAGAACTATATGGAAATACTTAAAGAAGAAGTATAAAAATCTAAAAATTTGCCAAACCATTTTATTTTGAATAGGTTTAACATCTGCTACGTTAATTCAATGTTTCAATTTGTAGGGATACTTTAAAAATTACTATTAAATTTTATTGATATTAATATTAGACTCAACAGTTCAATCAGTTTCAAACTGTTAACTACAAATTGAGTGCGAATTCAATAAAGCAACCCTTTGACATTGTGTAAGAATTTAAAATGTACGCACAAGTGGGCTTATTGAATGATTTACAAACTATTGTAATGGAGTTGTTCAAGGGCAAACATCGGAACCCAAAATAATCTCTGAAACATCTACAACTCAAATGGAATATTCAGTTGTTAACCAAATCGATGTTGGCCAGCCCGAGGGTCCCTTTTAACCGATTGAAGCAATAAACTGAAAAGGGAAGTTGAGTTGAGATATCTGCTTTAAGTTGAGCCGATCACTTTAGGCGCACAACTCCATTTGATTGATGAGATTTGTGCGCTTAGAATTGTATTTTATTTTATTTAATTTCACTTTATTCAGAAGTATTTTCCGCAGTTGTCGCTCTCCCTTTTTTTCTTTTCAGAGCCCCTACAAAATAAAGCAAACAAAAACATTTAAAGCGGCTCAAGGGCAATTCCTTTATTCCTTTTTTGTGTCGTCTCTTTTATATATTGTATATATGAGAGCAAATCAATTGGATTTACTGTCAGAGTACGCAATTTAAGCTTTATCTTTAAGTCATTGTCATTGTCATTTTTAATTGGCTCGTTTTGTGTGCCTTGAAATGAAACTCGAACAGGTTGATTGGCATTAATTAGTCGGCTCTAAAACGTCGAGCATTTCTCGGGAAAAAGCACGCACCTGGCAGTGCAACATTCATCAGTCATCAGTCATTTCACATTCTTAGTCATGGCAACAGTCGACATATGCAAAGAGCCCATCTTCAGAATCTGTTCAGCTCAGATCTGCCCAGTTCTTTGGCTTGAACTCAAGTGCACCAAGTTAGAGGTATCAACCTGACATCCGCATTACATTACGTTCTTTTAATGGGAAAATTCATTGCTCGGCTTTTTCTTCAATGTCTGTCAATGGTGCGTATGAGTAGTTTTAATCTTAAACTGCAGTCGACAACTTGGCTCCTAACTATCAACTGCCTCTCTCTATATTTGCTGTAATACTAGCATTAAGTTGACCTAAGAAAATAAATATATTTATAATTTTTCCGATTTACCTTTTGAAACTTTGCATTTTAAAATAAAATAAAATAATATATTGAATATTTGGTATAAAAATTAAGCTAAAGTTTGGATTACAATTATCCATGTTTTCCTTTTTATCAAATATCTCAAGAATTTTTTTTGGAAATTTTAAAGCATTTTTTGCCGTTTTTGTGCAGAACAGACCTGAATGAGTGTACGGCTCTTAGCGTAGCATACCTTTGAGGGCTCCATTTTGCACAAAGATGTTGACTTAGCACCAAGACACAAGAGCACTCACACACACACACACATACAGACAGCATTTTGCAGTTGAAATTAATTTGCTTGCACTCATTTGTTCTCCCGTCATCGCTGTCTTCGTCGACGTCGTCACCTTTGTCCTTTGTCCTTGTCAGCCTGCCTGTCTTGAGCTTTGGCTTGAGCTCCCTCTCTCTCTCTCTCTCTCTGTCTCCCTCTATCTCTCTGTCTCCCTCTATCTCTCTCTCACTCTCATTGTTTGTCCACGCTTCAAATTACAATTTCGCATAACATTTTTCGCCTTTTCTGCTGTTGCTGTTGCTCATATTTATTGCATTGTCATGCAACCTGCAAGAAGAATGCAGCAAATTAATTTGTCCCTACTTAATCAACAGCACTTTTAAAATACTCCTTTTTTATGGAAAGCAATGGAGAGTGCTAGACTATGATTTATTTTAAGCACAAAATCAAGTTGCTTCCACAAGAAAATAATATGTATAGTTTAAATTTGTTTGATATTATTTTTTAATTTACAATCTTTTTAATTAACATACGTTTAAAATGAAATTTTTGTTTGTCGTCTGCTTTTGTTTGACATTAACTTAATATTTAATTTGTACAGGGTATACGGAAACTTTTGATGAGTACAAAGACTGCATTCAAGCTGCTTGAATTGTTGAAAGAAAACTTGAGATGAAAAGAACGTTGAAAGTGCACTTTTCTCTTAGTCCCTATTCAAGTTTCCTTCGTACTTCGAGGAACAGATGATGTTTTCATAATGGACGCGCATAAAACTGCAAATTAAATGCGTAAATAAGAAATAAGCTAATAGCACTTATGTCACATGCCACATGCAACATCCCAGTTGCAATTGCCATTCGGTGACACTAAGGCGCATTTAATGTTTAGGAAACAGAGACAAACACTTAAACTGACACAGAAACACTACTTGGCACTATGGAAAGTTTAGTCTTTCTTTAAATTTGTCTTGTTTGTCTAATCTTAATTAAAATGAGCCAAAAAGCACACAAGTTGTAAATGAAATTTCATATAAATAATCTTGTTTCGTTTTAAAGTTATTAATTGATTTCAGAAATATGGTTAATGTTTCCATAGTGCAGCAGCATGAGGTTAATACAAGTTCTACGACATTTTGACCTGAAAAATATTATAAAATATAAAATGGCTACCAGACTGTTGCTCTTGCGTTGTTGCTCTTATTGCTGTTGCTGCTGTTGCTGATGTTGTTGTAATTGTTGTTGTTGTTGTTGGGGTCTCTCCAGCTGCGGCAGCAACAGCCTGACAGACAGTGTGCTTCAAATAGTGGCATAGTAAAATATTTACTTTGGCAACGGCTGCAACGACGACGACGACGACAAGTGGGTCGAGAGACTGAACGTTTTAGGGTTGTGGCAAAGCAGGGTTGCCAACGCTGCTCCGCAAAATGAAAAGCAAAGGCAAAAGCCGGGCAAGCAGAAAAAATTCATTAAAAGGGATAACGACTCACATAGTTTGTTGCGGTCGTTGGCGTCATGTGTGTGTGTGTGGTGTGTGGTGTGTGTTAAAGGATTAAGGATTTTTGGTAGCATTTTTTAGTGAAATTTAATTACAAATTATGTGAAGCGGCAAAGCAGTTAGACAGTGGACTATTCGGCTTCATGTCGACCAACAGAAATGGCTTAAGCAGCTTTAAGCTGCCTGTCTGCCTGTCCATCTCCCTCTCTATCCTCACTATCTTGCTCTTTCTGTCCCTATGTCTGTGTAACTGTCAGCTTAGCCTGACACACTCGAAATGGTCACAGTTTTAGCCCAATTGCTTTGGCCTCAGCTGCGCCAATTAACGAGCTTTACTAATTAAAAGCCAAATATGCTTTATTTCATTAACATAATTAATTACTTAATGTTTAAATTACGACTGTTTGTGTCCCATTCCCAAGCCCAGAATTTTAACCACATTGAAACGTGTTTGTTTTACTTAATTATTTAAACTGCAATTACGCATGCAATCGATAGTGTTTTTACTATTTTCATTTCACATTTGCTTTAGCTAATTAGTATTATTGTTTATCCATTGTTTTATCTGAACTGAGTTGAATGAGAGTTCATTTTGAATGGGAAGAGTTGAATAGAAAACTAACAATTGAATTCAGTTGCGTATACGTAATGAATATAATTTTTTACAAACTTATAATTCTCGGTTAACAGAAATCATATTGTATTATTCCATTTACAACCTCGTGATAAACCAGTTGGCAAAATATTAAATATCATTCTCTGATCAAAATATTCAGCTCACAAGGTGATTTCGTTTTTGTCTAGAGGAAAAGAATTTTTGATTTGTAGAAATTAAACTGAGTTCGTAATTCACTAGCCACGTGGCAGAGTGACTTGCCACTTGCCACATGCACCTGCAACTCACGCACTTGAGACTGCACTCGGAAAATGCTGACTAAGCAGATCACCGAGTACCACAAGTGCAACACCAACAACAACAACCAGTAAACAAGAAAATTAAAGAGTACGAGAGCAACTGCATTGTTTTTAATCAGAGCACAGTTCGAGTACACTCAGAAAAAATTGGTATGCTCAAAATAAGTATGTCCATAAGGTTGTTGTGTATTTTTGAACTATAAAAAAACCTCTTTACAAGGTAAAAGTCTAGTAACGAAAACATTTTCGTGCCCCAAAATTTCTGATATCCAATTTTGTGACAAATAATAAGTTTTACATATAAATTGTTTTAAAATAAAATTTTTGATACTCGGGACTTTGCGCTAAATAGTTCATCCCTAATAAATTTTAATTTTTTGCTCAGTGCCGAGAGATAAAAAGGTATGTCTACGAGCTCTTTAAAATACCTTTTCAACGATATATAGATCATAACCGTAGCTTCTATCGTGTGGATGCTGTGTGGGTTTTAAATTTAGCGGGCTTCAGCGAACTACCCGCTAAACTAGCGATTTTTCGAAAAAGTCGTTGTAAAAAAGTTTTAAGATTTTCATCCAAGTTCATCCAAGGCCACTAAAAATTTCAAAATAAATTATCTTTTGAACCAGTAGTCGGATATTGATGATCGAGGTGTTATTCGACGCTTATTACAATTCTTTACCCATTCTAGCATATTTTCTTAGTGTATACACGGTGCTTTTGAATATTAGAGAAGGCAGCTCCAGAGACGGACAACTTAAATCAAGGCAATCAACGCTGTTGTTGATGCAACTGCAGCTAGTCTGAGTTGAGACTTTGAGTTGCACATCATTCAAGTGCTGCACGTGAAATTTTTGGCATTTGCAAGCAAAGAAAATGAGAAAAGGGAGATAGAGAGAGAGAGAGAGAAGCGAGAGAGAGGCACGAAACGGAGAGGAATCTCAAGGATGCCAAATTCCACTTGACTTGGGTCCTTGTACAGCCAAAAGGAAATCAATTTGTGCTTTGATGTTTCACTTGAGCTCATGTCTAACTGCGATTCGAGTACCATTCGATAAAGGGGTGCACTCCAGGCATTATTGCCTTTGCCCAAAATTAATTCATTTATAATATTACCCATACGCCATGTATGGCATGCAGGCAATTAAATTATGAACTGCAATCAATGCCAATGGATGCGCCAAAGATATGCAATTAATCGTATTGCACGCAACAGAAACAAAAACAATCAATTCTGACCACGACTCTACACTCAGAGAAGAATTTGCATTCTAAAAAACATAAATGCATATAACAAATAAATAATAAAAATTACTGAGTTTCAAGTAAAATTTAATTTAAAATTTATAATAAAAAATTTCGAACTTTTTTATATTTTTAAAACTGCTCATTTTTATGCAAAAAGAGGCTTTTTTGCAGATTCAAAAAATTATAAAAAATACTAGCGAAGAGACTATTTTAAAATTTTTTTTGCAGTCACTATTTAAATTGTTTGAAGAAACTTTTTGCATCCAAACATTTTTTGTTTGAAACCGAGGAAAAAAGTTAAAAAAGGAGAGGTTTATAAAAATTAAAAATTTTCAGTGGGTACGTTTCCATTGTTGCCAAACTTTACATGAACTAGTTCAAAATTTGAGTAGAATTAACTTTAAATGGTGCCAAAATACTTTTGGCCACCGTTGTATATTAAAATTAAATATATTTAATGTCAATTTTAATTGCTTTGGTTAACATAAATTTAATTAATTTGTATAAATATTCAGTAAACACATGCTATTTAAACATTTTTCATATTCAATTTAGAATGCTCAATCGGTTCTAGCTTGTCGGCAGTGCAGAATAAATAAATGGGCACTTTTTTCTTTGTGTACTTGCATCCTTTACCAAGTTTAAGCAGCATTTAAACAGAGTCATTAACCATATTACCGTTTGCCTTTGCTGGTTGCCCAGTTACCTTGCAGCATAATTCAATTTATTATGCAAAAGGTAACAAGTAAAACAGGTTGTTCTTGTTATTGTTGTTGTTGTTGTTGTTGTGTTCCAGGAGAGCACTTTAAACTGCCAGCGCATCCTGTCGTTTTCAGGACCCCGCTTTGCACTCGCTTCCTGCATTTTATTAATGTTCTGACGCTTTTAACGCATTTTTAATATGAAATTCACTTTAACTGCGCACTAATTTGCCGAGAGTGGAGTGTGCTTTGCTTCCTGTAACTGTTATTGGCTTAAAGGAGCAATCCACTTGGACAACTCAACTTCAATAACTAACTTTTTTGTTGGAAGCACTTGAAAAGTTGCACACAAATCAAAACCATGAACCTTTCATCTATCTCCCGCTCTCGTTCTCTATAAATTGCTCTGTCTATCTTTATCTTTCTATTTCCCGCTCTGTGCTTCATCGACTCTTTTTCCCTCAATTTTGCTAATTAGGCTCCCTTCAAATGTGTTTACGCAAGTTGCCGATGCCGTTGCCTCTGTTTGCCCATCGCGAGTGAATGTTCCAAAACGACCTCAATTTGTTGGCACGCCATGTGATGCAGGTGAATCTATAGTACCATTTGGCAGGCATTGCTAATTGGCAGGCACTGTTAATGGCACGCTTAGGACTTGGTCACAAGGGGTATGTGTTTTCAGCGCCAACTTGAATTATTGCTCTCCTAACACTTATTGCACGCGCTAAAGTGCAGCCAGACATTGAGTATACGCAGCGTATACGCAACGTGTGAGACAACAACAGGCGGAGGCAGCATGTGAGAAAACAACAAGAAACAACAAGAGACTTCAACTTGTATATCCAGTGTATACACAATTTCCAAGTCAAGCAGTATACAAACTTCATACGTTAAGTATACGTAATATGTAAGTTACCTGGCATCAAATTTAATTTATAACTGAAAAGATATAAACACCTTCTTTCAATTGGCAAAATATCTTTTTTTAAATTAGATACAGTAGCTCACAGCTTATTTCAACCAGCACCTTCGCAAAAGTTTAGGTGTCTATAAAATCTAAACTAAACGAGGTATCAAAACAATTTAAATGCAGGTTGTTAGTCTGATGTTTCAACTTGTTAAATATGGTATCATTTCTTTTTTAAATATTTTTTTAATATTTTATAATAATTAAAAACTAAAAAATCAACCAAAAGCAATGCCACAGCTTATTTCAACCACTTGAGAAAAAAAAATTTTTAATCTTAGTTATTAATCAAACAACAAAAATTAGTACTAGGTATGACTATCCCGTTGGTCAACTACCATTTCTGGCCTTTTTGGCATGGATTCGACCAACATTTGGGCCACTTTTGGACCAATCTTCAAGTAATGCCTTTTTGAGCGAGAAATTGATCTCAGCCACTTCAAAAGGGGCCACTCGCGCAGGAAAATGGATGAGATGTTTGGACCTAGTGATTCTATAGTCCAGAGCATAATTTATAAATTTTTTCCGCGAGAATAGAACCCGTGTTAAGGCCAGAAATGCTCCGAGCAACGTTGTCAATACAAAGTACGACCACTTAATTGTTCGGAAAATTCGGGAGAATCTAAGGATATCGGCTCCAAAAGTGACCAATGAAGTTCAGGAAGACTACTGCTAGTCATACCACCCAGAAACGATTCGCGGTGTGCTTCGGTAGCATGACTTTAATGCCAGAGTACCGCACAAAAAGAATTTTATTAGCTGCCAAAATAAGAAGTGTCTCCAAAAGTTTGTCCAGGAGCACTTTTACAAGGACAATAGTTTCTGGAATACAATGTTATTCTGTGATAAGTCCAAATTTAGTAATTTGGTGTCTGATATGTGTGGCGTTAGCCAAAAACAGAACTGAAAACAAAAATTTAATGGCCTACAGTTAAGCATGGCGGTGGTAGTGTTATGTCGTGGTCCCGAAAGTCGGCACCCGCTCTCAGAAACTTGCAGTTTCTGGGTGGTATGACTAGCAGTAGTCTTCCTGAACTTCATTGGTCACTTTTGGAGCCGATATCCTTAGATTCTCCCGAATTTTCCGAACAATTAAGTGGTCGTACTTTGTATTGACAACGTTGCTCGGAGCATTTCTGGCCTTAACACGGGTTCTATTCTCGCGGAAAAAATTTATAAATTATGCTCTGGACTATAGAATCACTAGGTCCAAACATCTCATCCATTTTCCTGCGCGAGTGGCCCCTTTTGAAGTGGCTGAGATCAATTTCTCGCTCAAAAAGGCATTACTTGAAGATTGGTCCAAAAGTGGCCCAAATGTTGGTCGAATCCATGCCAAAAAGGCCAGAAATGGTAGTTGACCAACGGGATAGTCATACCTAGTACTAATTTTTGTTGTTTGATTAATAACTAAGATTAAAAATTTTTTTTTCTCAAGTGGTTGAAATAAGCTGTGGCATTGCTTTTGGTTGATTTTTTAGTTTTTAATTATTATAAAATATTAAAAAAATATTTAAAAAAGAAATGATACCATATTTAACAAGTTGAAACATCAGACTAACAACCTGCATTTAAATTGTTTTGATACCTCGTTTAGTTTAGATTTTATAGACACCTAAACTTTTGCGAAGGTGCTGGTTGAAATAAGCTGTGAGCTACTGTACATTTTAAACCTATTTCAATTCTGATTAAAAATAAAATAAAATCACATTTAAATATATTTAGAATTAATATGTGTCTTACAATATATATTTATTTTATAAATGTATTATTAAGTACAACCTTATAGTCACGGAGCATATTCTGCGTATACGTAACATACGAGAGCAGTGCAGAGATAACAAGTATACGCAACGTAAACACAGCTTATATTTAGTACATCCCATACGATAAACACATTTGACAGCTTGTTATTGCTGCTCCCCTTGGTCAGCTGAGCATCTTAAGCCACTTATTTAAGTGGTCAGCATTTACCAACGCTGCATTTTCACTTAAATGAAAGCCAACAATTTCCATTAATTCTCATTTGACGTTGACTTTTCGTACGGTATAAGTCTTTTAGATATTTATTTTTAGCCAAATTAAAATAAATTAAGACCTAAGCAACTTGACAAGTCTGCAAGTAATTGAAGACGCTGGGGAACCTATTAAAGAGAAGAGTTTTTCGCCATTGAAAAAAGTGGGAAAAGCTGTAGGAATTCCAGCACCTGCTGTCTGAGGACTGAACGCATCTCAATTATGTGTAATAAATAACAAAATATGCGCACCGATAAACGAGAACTAAACAGAAGAAGAGATAGAAATAGATAAAAGGAGACGGAAACAGGACTCTCCCTACGTGAGGATACGCAGTTGCCGTTGCCTCGACATAATTAAGTGGATTTTAATGAGCGTCGAGCCAAGTGGGACCCACAAATGAGAATGAGGATGAGGATGAGAATATGCGCTGCTTGATTTTGATTTTGATTTGTAGCCACTTGGGTTGGCTATTTAGATTAAGCATACGCAGCGTGCCACAAAACGCAATTCAACAATTCATAAATGTCACAATGGGCAACCAAATGAATGTAAGTATAAAACAGAGTTGACTTTGGCATACAATTCAGTTGAGTTCTGTTCAGTTTATTACAGCTACGTGACACTTCAGGACGCACTCGTTGCCGTCTTCTTCTGTTGCTTTTTCGATTTACTGCGCTTGGTTTGCTGAGACTCCGACTGAGATGGAGACGGAGATGACTCCACAATGCGCTGGAATAACACTGGGTTGCCTTCCTCCAACTGGCGACTGTTGTTGTTGTTTCTGTTGTTGAAGTTCTCACAGAGCACAGACCAACTGCGCTGTGATCCCGGCACGTTGAGCTTATCGAGCAGTCGACTGGCCAGCTGTGGAATCATTGGTTGCAACACAATGCCGCAAAGCCGCAGTGCATCCATTGTCATGGCGATTATTGTCTCGAGGCGTGCGGCATTCGGTGAACTGCCGGCGGCCTTTAGCTCCCAGGGCTTGGCGCACTCAAAGAAATTGTTGGTTGCATGCAGCGCTGCAATGACCGTGTCCGCCACCAAGTGGAAGTGATTGCTCTCATAGTGCTGCTCGCAGCGAGCTGTAAATGCAAAATTCCAAATGGCAGGCATTACTTTTCAGTGCACAATGGCAAAAATTGCTAGATTAGCTTACACTCTTTACTTTCTTTAAATTAATATCTTTTGATGATACTAAAAAATAATTATTTTAATTTAAAAAGGAAATCAAGTGGCATATATATTAACTATAATTTATTTTGGATAAAACACATGCGCTATGTCTTAGTTACTGTAATTTTCTTGTCTATGCAAAACACCTAAAAAAAAAGAAAAAAATAAGAGGCCTATTTATGATGAATTTAGGTGAAAAAATTATTTGCTGGCATCCACTAGTTTTTTTTTAAACAAGTTTGGAAAATTGCACTTTTTTTCAATATCATGGTAGCTTTATGTTTTACAACACTACTTTTTCTCTCACTTGTCAATTTTTGAGGTATTTCGCTTTCAAAGATATTAAATATTATTGCACGTCTAAATTTTAAAAATTAAATAAAATTAAATAAGATAATTCAAAAATGTCTATGCCACACAAATTTTGTAAAAATATTAAATATACAAGACAAAATATCATAGAATTGTTCGTTTTTAAGAAAATAAATATTTGAAGCTATTGTAGTCGTGTGCTCCACTGTGCACCGTTGGCTTTCGCAAGTGCAGAGCACTTGTAGCCCGGTTATTGGCCGGAAGTATGCCAGCATCGAGGCTAACTCCTTTGCAACCACTTCAACGTGGCCGGCTTGGCTTAAATATTAAAATGACTTACCCGCCAGCTGCAGCATCACCTCCTGCATTCGCTTGGCCGCATCCAAGTGCTGCGTTAACTGCGAAAAGTGCTCGGCATGCGGTGCGGGATACAATTGTTGTGGATTCAGCGACTTGGCACAGGCGCGTGATAACAGATTGCCCAAAGTGTCCGCCAACTCCGAGTTTAGTACGCGCAGCGCTTTCACGTGACTGAAATCTGCAAAATGCGAAATAAACTTTAGTCCCAAGCCCAAAAGAACAGAAAAAAAAATGCATGCAGCTGACAATGTCTCGCTGCTCATTAGTGCGCAATTTCCCCGCGGGTTGCACAGTGCGTATGAGTGATGTTGGCTGATTGTCAGCTTGCCATTTGCCAAACTAACATTACTGCACTTCCATTAAAAGCTTTGCGACAAATACTAAATGGGTGACAAATAAACTAAGCACGGTTTCTAATAAAACTAAAATCTAAATTACTAAAGAAAAAGATTGCACACAAAAAGCAACAACAACAACTGTTTCCAGTTGCGGAAAATCGCATTTGACAATCTGCGACAAACATTTTAAGTCGCTTAGCGGAGCAAAGGATTTAAGCAGCTTTAACTATTTCCAAGCTGTCCTCTCGCCGTCACTTTCCGCAGGAAAATTTTGTAAATAGTTAAATGTCCAGCTAAAAACACGAATGCTGGCAAAGCGCAAGAGAGTAAACTTGTTTGTGACCAAGAAACTTATTCAGATTTATTCAACGTGAAGTAATCAGCAGTGCTTTTTTAATTTACTGCAAGATTGCAGAGTGCGTCAAAGTTATGATAGATTACATACGGACTTCACTTTGTAGTGCATTAATCTTTGAGCTCAATTTTGTATATGATTTTTTGGACTAAGAATCTGAGTTCAATTCAATTTAGATATTGAGATGTTGTAATTTTCTGCGATTTAAGAAATTGTTATAGAATTAACATACACAATATTGTCGGACTAAGTTTCTCCGATTCTAGCAACCTGGAATGAATTTTCCGCCATTGAAAAGTTCTTAAAAAGCATTTTGAAATAATAAATAAATGTCGAGCAATTAGCAGTGTGGCAGAAATGTTTAGCTTTAATAAATGCACACACAACACACAGGACAGGGGACACAGGACACTGGGCAACACACAGAGCAACGGTAAAAGCGGGAGCATTAGTAACGGATCATTGCTAATTGGTATTGGCCTTGATTATCGACTGCTGATTATCTGGACAAAATGCAACCAAATTGCTGTGAGACCTCATTTATTTAAGCATGGGTCAATAATTCGGATGAAGTTGCGCCAACAGCCAGTGAAAACAGTTTGGATATTGTGTGCGATGTGGCATGCAATGATAATTAAAATACATGCGAGGAAATTTAATTTTCAATGTGGCAACGAACAAAAGGCAGTGAAATTAGTGATGTAAAAATCTATCGAAATATTAATAAAATCGATGATTGCGTAAACAATTTTTAACTACTTTATTGACTATTTTATTTTTCTAGATATTCACCAGTTTTGTTCTGTTTTCTATATTTTTCTAGCAACAAGAATTCATCAATGATTTGCCCGATGAATCAACAATTCGATATTTTCGTTAGTGTTGTGTAAAGTACAATAGTTATTGAAATCACACAGACAATGGCCGATAATCAAAGTTGGTCAGCCAACAAATGTTAAAATGCTCGTTTAGGCCAATAACAGTTGTTGTTGCTGGTAATTAAAAAAGTATCTGCATTTGCCACAAATCGCCGCTGCTGACATGCAATCACTTTGACACCTGTGTATTTTTGACACCTTTTCAAATATGCATACATGGAAAATATGCACTAATTAGTTTTGGGCCATCAAATTATTGACGGAAATCCACAAAATGCATTCATGCAAGGCACAACATCATAATCAATGACAACAACAACAGCAACAACAACAATTGCTGTGGTATTGCGAGTATTCAAGGAGTTTTCCATTGAACTTTTTGTGGGCTTTCACAGTTTTGGGAATTGCATTTCCATGCCAAGTGAGGGACAGACAGGACAGCAGCTGTTTTGTGTCCCCAAAATAAAAAGAAAAACAAGTGCATATGCAAGCAGATTACACACACACACGCAGACACAACAACCTCTCACACATTCACACACACACACACACACAGACACACACAATAGCTGAGGTTTTCGACTAGAGTACCAAAACTGTTGCCTACTTCTGCTCCGAACGCTTCACATCATTAATGCATTTGTGTTGTCGCTGCTGGTGCATAACTTTTTGCGGGCACTGCAGCAAAGTCAAGTTGTCGAACAACCTGAATTTGAATGCCGTGCACTCACAATCAACTCTACATACTTATGCAAATATATGTATGTATACATATAGTATAGTATATGTGCAAAGCTAAAACTAGCAAAAAGACGCACACTGTGTCAAATGCTAGACTATTTCGATACCCTATAAACTAAAAAAAAAGATTTTACCAATGAATGAAAATTTTTCATACCATTTCATTTCTTCTATTAGTTTACTCTTTATGGATTTCTATTATGATTCGATTTTTGAGTTTCCCAGCACTCCAAGTAAAAAACAATTATTTAATAAGTTTCTTACTTAGTATAAGATGATGTCCTATATTATTCTTCTCCATAAACATTTATTACTTCATTTTAATCTTAAGGTAATGTTTTTATCATTATATTTCCCATGTTTCACTTTCGAAGTAAATTTTATTTTAAAATAGTACAGATTGTTAGTAAAAGTTAACTAAAATCGCAAACAGAAAACTTGTTTCGTAGTCTGATATACCCCATTGTATTGCTGGGTATTACTTAGTTCTGAAATGTACCAGAACAAGTCTTGAATTTCATTTCCAACTGAGTGAAATTTGATTTTCAATGCATTACATTTTGATGACGTCCACAGATCGACAGACTGGGGCAGGGTCGGGGGCAGGGTCGGTTGCAAGCAACATTTGGCTAAAATCAATTGCAATCAAAGTGGGCAAAAAAAACAGCAGTTGGCCCAGTTGAGTGCCATTTTGCCGGCAATTATGCTGCAATGCGTTAGTTTCTAATGTAATTGCCACAAGGAGCTGCCACACGTGTTGCGACTTGCAACCACTTGCCACTTGCAGCAGAGAAATCGAAATCCGGCCTTGTTGCTTTTAACGGTTTTACGTGTGCAGGGAAGAAATTGTACCCGCGGAAAAAAATCGAGAGTCGAGCGTACTCGACAGTTATATGCCCGGTATCCTTCAATTCAATGAGCAGAATTGAAATTTAAATTTAACATATCAAAATAAATAAGTCCAGAAAGTATTATGTCCGTTTATACTGTATTATTAGGGTTGCCACAAAAATCGCTTTCGCTTGAATTTCACTTAAATTTGTGGAAATTCACTTAAATTTGTATGAAATTTAAGTGAAATTCAAGCGAAAGCGATTTCTGTGGCATCTCTGTATATTTAGCTTTTGAATTTTTTGGCTTTTTTTATACACACTAAATATTGTTGACAAATTTGAATGCCCGGAGAAAAAGGTGTTCAAAGAGAAGAAACTTACTTGAATCTAACAAGTCTGGTTGACTTTGGCTACAATGCAGGCTAAAAGCAGCTTTGGTTATGGCTCTGGCCACGGTTCGCGCTGCACTTAAGTCCGGCGGGCACATGTTTGTGGCATGTGCAACAGCATGCGGAACAGCAGCAATATCAACAACAACAACAACAACGACAGCAACAACAGCAACAGCAATTTGTAGAAAGTTTTGCACATGTTGCACACAGGTGCACGTGACTGTCGCAATGTTGGCCGTGCCTCAGACAAATGTTGTTGTTCCACTTATTTGGCATAACATAAATAATATTTTTTGTTGCATGCCCCAAGCCCGTTTACTAGTAAGCGCGCTGCACCTTAAATTGCTTAAATGACTTGTCGCACTTGCCGCATTTTCCCATTTTTTCCCGCTGCGTCCTTGCCACAAAAAATGTCTCTTGCTAAGAATATTGCAGGCAAAGTTGACTGCAATACTGTTCTCTCTCTTTCTCTTTCTCCCCCTCCCTATCTCTTTCTTGCCACACAGTGGCACTACATGGGCGTGGCAGTGGCAGCCTGACAAGTGTCGACGTCAAATATTTAAACACTTTTACACTGAACCAAAGTGCAAAGTCGCCCACAGACACAGTCAAAAAGTGCTGGATTTAAGCTCGAACGCCTTTCCAGGATATAGCCAAAGGCGAGCAGGCTGTGCACATACCCCGCATTCTTTAAGCCACCCTAAAAGGGTATGCTAGACTAGTGACAATATGACAGAGAGAGATAAAAGTCTATTTAAAATTACATTTCTATTTTTCAACATGAATCTATATACTCTGTATGTAGTTAGAAGAGTATATAAATATTTGAAAACTATTTTATTCATGGGAGCACAGCTTACAAATCATAACAGCCAAATTTATGAAAGTAGAAAATTGGTTTAATTTTGCACCTGGCAAATTTAGAAGTTAAACTTGTGTTAATTTTGGTATGATATTTTACGAGTAAATGAAACATCTCAGAATCAAATTTAATGTGTTGTCTTATACTCATTTTAACATAAGGAGTTTATTATATGAGATTACGATTTTATTAATTTTTTTTTGTATTTTTTATTTTAATATTTAAGTTTTAAACTCATTTTATTTTTAAAAATAAACCTCGGTTTACTTTCAATCTAAATACAGGGTATCTGGCTTTAGAGCAAGTTTGCATTGAGCATTGTAGGTGGTTTAATCTGGGCTTTAAAAGCTCTTAAAACTTGAACTTTGCCCTTTTTAAAAAGTAAGACACAGATTAGAAATGGGCCATTAATTGTGTAAACAACATATGAGTTTCTCAAATATAAAAAAAAAAGAAACCGAAAAGGAAACGGAAAGAAAATAAAAGAATGAATAGATAAGACAAAAACTTGGCAGTTGCAGGTTCCCAACCAGCTGAATGAAATGGTGGCACTCAAAGCGATTGTTGCCTTCGGGGGCAGTGTGGCAAGAACATTAAAATCGCGCTTCATTTGGCGCTTCATTCTCTTCACAAATTGTAGCAAAGTTTGTCAGGTTCTTAAATGCAAGTATTCCCACAACCGTCGTGCAACAGGACGCCTTGCCCCCAATGCCCCAAACAGTTGCCAAATGCAGTTTCAGTGTTGCAAGCAACTGGACAGACCGTTGAACGTTGCCACCACTGGGCGGAAGTGGCGCCTCCGGCCGCCGAGTGGCAACAACCGCCGTGGCAACATTTCAAAATTAAATTGTTGGTAATGAAAAGTTGCGCACTTAATGATGCTGCCCCTGCCACATGCCCCTGTTCTTGTTGTTGTTGTTGCTCATAAAAAGCTTGGAAATGCTGTTAGTCGATGGAAAGCGGATGTCACCAATCATACGACTCGACATTGGAAAATAATCAAGTGCGAGTGCGAGTGCAAAATGCAATGGGGAAAAACTTATTGAAATGTAATAGAAATGTTTGTATCAGCGCCCGCCGGCGGCGGCGGCGTTCAACAGTGCCTGTCACAAGTATTTCCCACTCAAAAGACTGCTTAATTTAATAATCTTGGCGCTGCCACAGCTGCCAGTTTTTCGCACATTTTTCTTTTTTAATATGCACAATATTAACGAGACTCGCGCCTCGCAGGAAAATGCAATAAAAAAAAGCGAGCAAGAAAATATATATTTGGTAAGCCGAAGTTTAAATTCACTTTACTAATTTATTGTCCGATTACATCTATGGAAACTATATGTATCAAATATTTAACAGTTTGAACTTAACTGTTTGAACAGTTCTTTCAATTGCAGAATTATGTTATACCAAGATGTGGTGGTTTGATTTTGATATTTATAAATTTAAATTTACAAATTTAAAAAAGCCAAAAGACCATTTTGTTTGTAGAAGACTCTATTGTGCTCCTCAAACTCATTAATATCATACCATTTGTAAAGAAGACCTTAAAGCGTTACTAATCTCTTAAGAATTGCATAATACCCAGCTCAATTGGCATAAAAAGATGCAATTAAATTAGCCGCAAGGCAGCAGGATATAAAATGGAGAGCCAGAATAAAACCAGAAGTTGTCAGCTGCCGTGGCCCAAAAGTGCAGAAGCAAAATTGAGTAAAGGTGGGATGAGATGTGGTGAGGTGAGGTGAGCTTGTCGGAAAGTCGGTAATAATAATTGAAAATGGAAAATTGAATTTAAATTTAAATTTAAATTGCTGGCAAGCAACAGAAACAAAGCAGACGTCAAGTCAAGCTATTAAGCACAACAACTGAGAACTAAGAGTCTTTCAGAGGTCCGAGTTGAGGCTTAAAAGCGTTCGTCTTTCATTTATGCAAATTGAATGCTGAAAACGGTTAAGGAATCAATCAAATTCTATGAAATGTGGGCGTGACAATCAAACAACAACAGCATCGTTAAAGTTGATGACTTCTGGCAGTGCGTCGAGGCGTGTTAATTGCTTTTTGGCCAAATTATGAGGGTGTGTTTGACAGTCGAAAAGGGCGGCACAATATTGAGATAACAATTGGCATTAGACATAAGGCTGTTAATAGATTACTCAACCACAAATCAAATCAAATCAGTTGCATAACTGATTAAACATGTGTTACAATGGAAATAGAATCTTGGACAACTTAAAGTAGTTTCCAAACATCTGGAAAAACGGATCCTTCGGGGTTTGGATGGCTAACTAATCGCATCTGCCAGCAACTTTAAAAGTTTGAGACGTCTGGGGGTCTGGAAATGTCGAAATCTCGATCCACAACAGAAGTTTGTCTTATGCAAATACTTAGGCAAATCTTAAGTCAAGTTCAAGCAACAACAACTTTGCAACCGAATAAACAAAAGTCATCAGCTCCTGACAGACCAAACACTTGGCAACAACAATACATACGTTGTTGTTGTTATTGTTGTTGTTACTTTGGCATAAAATTGATATGCAAATGAAAAACAAAGGTACGAGGAAAACTAACGAAATCAGGCAAACATTTGCATACTACAATACACATGTGGACATCAAAATAGAAGTGTTTCAAATAAATATACAATAGGTGATTTTAATTACTATTAGACAAGACTTGACCGGTCAGCATTCAACTCTTAAAAACAACTGGGAAATTCTAATTAAACATCTTACTACAATTTTTTAAAGAATTTTAAAATAAATCTATATCAATCTGCGAAACCATCTTCATAATATTATATATAGTCTTTGCATTAAATAAAATTAAGTGGAACTTCAAGTACTTAAATTTTTAAGAAATATATTATATTATATGTATTATTTCGTACTTTAAAATTACTATAAACCCAGTTGATAGCAATTGAGAATCTATGAATATACCTTAAAGGATCGGAGATTTCTCCATCCGCTTATTATTATAAGACATTGTCCCTATTCAAATGCCAGGCAGTGTTTAGCTCAACTTCGTGGTTAGTCCAACTAACAACTAGTTCGTATACTTACTGCCATCACTGTGTGCGACGCCCTCACGCAGTAGAAAGTAGCGAAGTCCCTCCATGGTGTACAGCTCAGCCGCCTGGACGGGATCCACGACATTGTGCTTGCTCTTGGACATCTTCTGGCCGTCCACGGTCCAGTGCGAGTGCACGTAGAGCTGCTGGGGAGGCGCCAGGCCAGCGGCTATCAAAAAGGCAGGCCAATAAATGCCATGGAACTTGAGAATGTCCTTGCCAATGACTTGCTGGGCAGGCGGCCAGTTCCTGACATACTAAACGAAAGCGAAAGCAAGTCAATAGTTGGACTCTAAGGATAAATTAAAGATGAATTTACCTGCTCATCGGGATACCCTCGCGAGCTAAGATAATTGATGAGAGCATCCAGCCAGACGTAAACGGTTTGTGAGTCATCATTGGGCACTGGAATCGCCCAATGCACTCGATTCGAGGGACGGGAGACGGACACGTCGGGCAACGGTTCGCTCAGCGTGTCCAGCAGGATCTTCTCGAACTTTGCTGGCCTGACGCGTGCCTCCTGCTTAACCCAATGACGCACATCGTCTTGAAACTGTGACAGGCGAAACATATAATTCGTCTCCTCAGTCCACTCAACGGGATGTCCCGATTCCAGCGAGAAGCGTCCTCCGCTCTGCTCGTCCAGCCGCAGCTGCGAATCTGTGAGAAACGTTTCGTCCGAGACGCAATACCAACCGCTGTAGGCTGCCGAGTAGATGTGACCTCGAGACTGCAACAATTGCTGTGCGAAAGGAACAAGAGTTAATTACCAATTACAGTCGAACTTCCCTAACTCGAATCACCATTATCCAAAGAAAAGGTCCGAGTTAGGGAGAAATTCGAGTTAGAGAGTTCTTTTTCCTAATATTATTAATTTTACTGCCACTCATTTAGTTCGAGTTACAGAGAAATTCGAGTTAGAGAAGTTCGAGTTAGGAAAGTTCAACTGTATAACAAGAGTTGATGATATGAGATACCCTGTAAAGAGACATTCTTTCAGAGGGACATCCCTAAAACAGCCTGGTTTGTAATACTGATCAAAAATAAATATACTTTATAGCGGGGATTAAAACCGAAACGAATATCGGTTTCAGTTACCATTTCGGCTATATTCGCATCTAGGATTTCGGTTATCGGTAACGCAAAATCGTTTAATAAGGTTTCGGTTATATTATTAATATTAAAAAAAACATTACTTTGATGTAGTTTAGTTTAACTTTTCTGTTTAGTTTAGTTACAAACTAAACGTAAGAAAATCTAAATTTTCTAAAGTTTTCTTTTTAAACTATTTTTAACTTGTTTTTAAAATTATTTTCTTGGATGTATGAAAAACCGAAATTAGCCCTTATTAATGAAACGGTTACTTAACGGTTATTTCGGTTTTAAGGTTTCGGTCAAATGCACTTTTGTTTTGGTTACGGTTTCAGTTACGGTTTTTGATTTCAATCTGTTTTTAACGATTAGAAGTTACGGATTAGGTCAGGGTTTTAATCCCTGCTTTATGGAATCTGAGATGACTCCTTTGTCTGTTACATAGACTGCCACAAAGCTGAAACACTCCTAGATTCCTGGGTATGGCTAAAACAGCTTCTTTATAGAATCTGGGATGACTTCTTTGTGTGTTACATAGACTGTCCTAAAGCTGAAACACTCCTAGTTTGCAGGGTATGACTAAAGCAGCTTGGCTCGTGATGCTGATCAAGAATAAATATACTTTATATAATCTGGAATGTCTCTTTTGTCTGTTGCATACACTGTCACAAAGCTGAAACACTCCTAGTTTGCAGGGTATCGCCTTGCACGTACCCAGAAGTGAGACACCGCCGTCTTGTGCCGCTGCTCAGTGGTGCGAATGAAGTCGTCGTGCGCTACTCTCGCCGCCTGGAAGACGCTCCTGTATCGAAGCGAGATCTCGTCGCAATATTGCGCAACCCTCACGTTGTTCCCCGCCGCCGCCTGTTGAATCTTCGTCCCATGTTCATCCGTCCCGGTGCAAAGGCGCACAGTCTTCTCTGGATAACGCAGACGCTGGTAACGGCAATGGGCATCGGCTATAACCGCCGAGTACAGGTGACCAATGTGCGGCGCTAAAATTATAATATATTATTAATTTTTCAATTGTTATTATTGTTATTCAACAATTTGAAATATCTGTTAGTTGCCCACCTGCATTTACGTAGAATATGGGCGTTGTTACGTAATGCGAACTATTGCAGCGCACGCCCAACGCCTTTATGTATTTTATTTTACTTATCAACATTAGAAAGGCACTTAATTTAACTAAGAAATGCACGCATTTAATAAATAAATAACAATTTGCCGGCAACTTTTGCAGCAATCAGCTGTTTGGCCAGTGCTGCCCATCGTCGTGTTTAACAGCTGTTTATTGAGAGAGCTGTGGAGCCAACAGTGAACGGTTAACAGCTGAGGAGCAACTATTGTTTAGGGAAAATATTGCTTATAGGGTATTTACACTGAGGTCCGTAAGCAAAAAGCCGTAGCTTACGGCGAAAGTCGTTTACACTGGTAGGCCGGTAAAAAAAACCGATATTTTGACGTCTAGTGTCAAACTGTGAAATTGTTTGTAAACAAAGGCGAAAAAATTAAAAACACACAATATGGATCCAAAAGCTATTGCCGCAGTGACAATTACGTTTATGCGAATAAACCAAGGCATGAACCACGCATTGGCGGCTTGTGAGGGATCCAAGGTGCAGATTAATTCATTAAATCTTGCATTAGAGCAGACGTCTAAATCAGTTTGGGCGCACGTAAGTAAAAAGTGCATTTGCAGACAAGAACGGTAATTTTTCACACTTTTTATAGGAACGTAACGGCGTATTCTGGGAGAGAGACGTGCCAACATGTCCAAAGGAGTGTTTTTAGGATGGAGCGCGCCGCTTTCGATGTTGATGCAGGCACTATCAATTATTAATTATCAATTTTGACCAGAGCTGCCACTTGATTTTGTCAAAAATAGGCCGGTATTGACGCCGGTATCCAAATACCGGCACGCCGTGAGCCTTTATATTTGAACCAAACTGTCAAATTTTGTATGGTAAAGGCCTACTTACGGGCCGTATACCGGCTTTTTTTCGTTACGGCGTCGTACGGGCCTCAGTGTAAATACCCTATTATTCTTAAAATCCCTGTCTAGACGAGTGTTTTTATTTCCCTGTATTTTGAAAGGCAAATAAATTTCAGTTGAAATGAAACTAAAGAGAAAAGTAAAAAAGTAAAAATGTACTTAATAATTTAATGGGCAGCCAATGAAGCGAAGTAAGTGAATTAATTATTAATTGCTGGCACATGCAATATTTACCTGTTTGTTAACAGCCTCACAAATATTATATAATTATTGTTTTTAATTCCTTTTATTTAAAAATCACCTCAAATTTTGTTGAACATGATTTAAAATGAGTGAATAGCAGTTAAATTATTATCATAATTAAAAGTAAAGTATAAACTTGAAAATACAATTAACAAGATAAGTGAGTGAAGTAATTATAATTTGATGGCACAAGCAATAATTAAGTGATTGTTAACAGCGTTACATATGTATGTATGTAAAATGTAAATGTTATTAATTCGCTCTATTTTGCAAAGCAATTGATATGATGGCAAATTGTTAACAGCCTCATCCAAAAAACTACTTCTATTTGAGTAGTGTGCGAATGCCATGTTTTTTTTTTAATTTTCTTAAATACGAACAATTGCCCAAAATCAACATTTGCACCAATTGTAGTGCTAATCAAAACCTACAAGTTTCGCCTTTTGTCAAAATAAAATAAAGTCTTGGCACATGTTTCATTTCACTTTGAATGCGTTCGAATGTCGCATTCGACATTAAAGAATTACCCATTTGTAAAATGTAAATGTTATTAATTCCCTCTATTTTGCAAAAGCAATAATTATTGAGCTCGAAGCCGTACTGGCCACGAAGTATGGTGGTCGTAATCGATTCTCGAATGCGAATTTCCGCCACTGGGAATTACCTAATTAACAGCCTTGCAAATGTAAATCTTAAAATGTTTTTTATTCCCTTTATTTTAAAGAACAAAGAGCTGTGTCATCAAATAGATCAAAATGATCTTGAAAATATAATAAATAACAGGGGAATTGTTATGCTTTGGTGGCACAAACAATAATAACTTGATTGTTAACAGCGTAATGTAAATGTTATTAGTTCCCTCTATAATTACCTAATTGTTAACAGCCTTGCAAATGTAAATTTTAAAATGTTATTAATTCCCTTTGATTTGAAAACAAATAGCTGAATCATTTAATTGGTAAATAAATCAAATGAACTGAAAAATATAATAAATAACAGGGAATTGTTATGATTTGATGGCTTCTTCAGCTCCAGTGTCCGTGTCTGGCCGTTCTCCTGGCCCGACTCGCCTTCTGCTTGGCCTCGACCGCCGCACAGGCGGCTTTGTAGGCGGCGCTTTTGGTCTTCTCGAAGTCCTGCTTGGCCTCGGCGATCTGCCGGCTGAGGCCGTCGAGGCGGTTCTTGGCCGCCTCCAGCAGCTGCGTCTTCTCGGCCAGCTCCTGCTGGGCGCCACTGGCCACGTTCTCGATGTTGGCCAGGTTGGCGGTGGCGGCGGCCACAAGCCGCTTCATCTGGCACAGCTGGGACTGGGCCTCCTGGGCGGCCTGGGCGGCCGCCTGGGCGTTGGCCTGGGTGCTCTGCAGCGAGGCCGTGATCTCGGTGACCACCGCGTCCGCCTCGCACATCTCCTGCTGCAGCTGCTCCACAATCTGCTGCTTGCCCGCCAGCGCCGCCTCTGCCGCCCGCGCCGACTGCGCCGCCCGCTCCGCCAGCTCGGCCTTGACCTGCATGGCCGCTGCCTCGGCGGCGGCCATTTGGGCGTCGCTCGCCGCCCGCGCCTCCTGCGCCGCCTTCTGGGCGATGTTGGAGGCCTTCGCCTTGGGATCCCCGCTGCCCATCGGGTTCCTTTGACTCTGGCCACACTCCTGCCCCCCGCATCCGCTCTCGCCATCGTGAGAAACCAATCCGGAGATACCATCGCCTTCGTCGACTCCTCCTCTTTCGACTCCTCCTCCTCCTCCGCCATAGCTATAGCTGTCCAATCTGGGAATCGCCTGCAGCAATATGAGCAAGAGGAAGAGCACTGTACGATAGAGCATATTCCAAATACTTCTCCTTCGAAATTCGACACATTTCGACACTTGAGGCAGCTGTACCTACGATCATATACCCTGTAATTACAGTATAGGGTTTATAACTACAATTACACCCAACTGAAGAAAGTAATTTTAATTTTGAGCTGGAATCAAAATATGATAAGTATGACAGTCCGCGAGCAAATCGGTCAAGTTTTGAAAAAGCTACGACAGATTAAAGTTTTCGAAAAAGTGTCAAGGGTAAATATGGAGAAAGTGGACAGTGTTGGACAAAGAAAAATTTTTGATATGTATGAAATGAAATTTTGATATGGATTCAAATTAGATACAAAATATTATCAAAAGCATATTGGGTACGGAAATCAATCTGACAAATGTATGATACTTTGTAGTTTTTGAAAAGCGAACAGCGCACAGTAACTTTTGAACCAAATGAGATCCATATAGTAGTCCGATTTCAACCAATCTGACATACTATGAATCTGGGCTAGTCTTATATATGGGCGTAGCCAATAAGTGAGCATCTAGGAGGCGTGCACTTTTCATAAACGCTTATTTCATAGGTTGAAGAGTTATCTATCTCATGTCATTTAAATTATTCGATTATCTCATTTGGTACAAAAGTTACGATTTTTGCAAAGCAAAATTAGCACTGGTCCCACTGTGCAGCGTTGGAAAGGAGAATAAAGAAGAGTTAAGAGTGAATTAATTGGAATAAAGGAGAATATAGGGGAATATAGGAGAATATAGGAGAATATATAAAAGAATAAAGGAGTATTAGGAAGAACATTGCAACGAATACAATATGCCCTTTTACTTATTTAAATAAGTAACGGGTATAATAAAGAGAAAGTAAAGGAGAATAAAGAGAGAATAAAGGAGAATAAAGACAGAATAAAGGAGTCTTAAGCACAATTCAAATTGCTTAACGAGTAAAATATTGTAATCAATAGTCTTTTTATTAAGGTCGCTTAACAAATATACGAATGTGAATCTATAGTCTGATACAATAATATCGCCCATATAAAAGGGGGAATCCCCTAATTTTCGCTTTTATGGGACATGCGTCGATTCCTCTGGGCCTTCTGCTTGGCCTCAACGGCCGCACAAGCCGCCTTATAGGCCGCTTTCTTGGTCTTCTCAAAGTCCTCTTTGGCGGCCTGCAGCTGATGGCCCAGATTCTCCACGCGATTCTTGGCCGCCTCCAGCAGCTGCGTCTTCTCGGCCAGCTCCTGCTGGGCGCCATTCGAGACGTTCTCGATGTTGCCCAGATTCGTGTTGGCCGCCTGCACCAGCTGCTTGAGCTTCTCCAGCTGCGTCTTCGCCTCCATTGCCGCATCGCCCGCCGCGGCGGCATTGGCCTGAGTGTTCTGCAGGGAGCTGGTCACGTCCTGGACAACGGCCTCCGCCTCGCGATGCTCCGTCTCCAGCTGCTCCATGATCTGCTGCTTGCCCGCCAGCGCTGCCTCGGCGGCCCGGGCGGACTGCAGCGCCCTCTCGGCCAGCTCTGACTTCACCTGGGCCGCCGCTGCCTCGGCTGCCGCCATTTGGGCATCGTTCGCCGCCTTCGCCTCCTGCGCCGCCTTCTGGGCGATGTTGGAGGCCTTGGCCTTGGGATCCGACTTGCCCAGCGAGTTGCCACAGCTCTTCTGGGAGTGGCAGCTGCCGCCTTCCTTCTTGCCACCACCACCAGCTTCCTCATCCAACCGCACCAGGTCGGGATAGATGTCCAGGTTGCGTTTGTTGTAAACCTGTCCAAAAAGGGTATTTGTAGTTGTGGGTTGGTAATTGAGGGACTCTTACCCACCTTATCACGCGATCTGATTATATAACTCTCGGAGACACAGCCAATGTTTAGCAGTATGAATACGGAAATATAGAGCATTGTGCCGAGAATATTCTAAACACATTTTCATCATCTATCCCAGAATGTCAAGATTTGAACTTGTGCTCCAAATGTGAAAGCTAAAACTTGCAGTAAATTTCGAAAATGGACTTTTAAACAGAAAAAGTATTTTGAGTTTTTTTATAAATTAACATACGATTTGTAACATTAAATTAAAAATATAATTTATATTTGTGATCTAACTAAAAATAATAATAAATATAATGCAAAGTTAGGCAATTATCTTAATAAAGACGATTCTTATTTATGATGAATTTAGGTAAAATAATTATTAGCGGGAATCCACGAATTTTTTTGAAATAAATTTTAAAAATTGAATAAAAAATTAACTTTTTTCATTGCTTGATCATTGATCATCACTTTACTGACTAAAACACATTAAGTCATTAATCTGGCCCTTAAATTCCTCTGATTTACCATTTGTCTTTTACAAACTATTTTTTCTGATGAAAAGACGTGAAATTTTGTTGGCCCTGTTGAGCCCGATTCCATTGGAGAGATTTGCATAAGGATTCAATATACTTCTCTGAATGAAATATGGGTGGCGTTTCTGTTATGGTGTAGGGGTCTTTTAAATTGAAAGCCATGTTGCATTTACAGTTTACACCATTTTAAATGAACAGCAAGAAGTACATTCGTATATTAGAAAACAGTCTCCTTCCATAAATTGAAGCAAACAGTAAAGATACTCTTGTTTTTCAACAAAAAAAATATGTTCCCCGGATCTAAATTCCATTCAATATGTTGGGGTACATACATAAGAATGAAAGGTTTACGATGAAAAAAAATGGGATAAGCTGGATCCCAATCTATTGAAAAAGCTATTCGAATCGATGAAAAACATATTTTTTTTAATCCGATTGACTATCAAAAATTTAAATTACTGCCCATAATCGCAAAGTTTGCCAATCAGTTTGTTAAATCAGTGGACGGCAGCCCGCTCTAGTGACAAAAGCAGCACCAAGAGTGCGAAGGCGACTAGCATATATACATAGGAAGAATAGAAAATTTGCTATGACAGTCTGAGTGGGTCGAGTTATATACCGATCGAAAGGTATCAATTGAATCCTTAAGAAACGCCTAAGCACTAATTTTTCTTGAATTAATTTTTTTCCATAAACTAACCATTCCAAATTCTACTACAACTTGTTTGTTTTATAAGAATAGTATTATAGTTACGAATATAATATTAAAAGACAACTAAGATACAAAATGTGTTTTCTGAAATATGAACAAAAAATTGTATAAATACTATTTTCATAAGAATTAATTGAAATTGGCATTAAATATGGAAAACTGTTTTATGTAATTAGTAAAAATATATAGAAATATAGATGTGAACTTTCCGCCTTCAGCTGTTCAACGCTGCTGGGTATGCTGAATCCTTTGCTTGGCCTCGTTGGCCGCACACAGAGCCCTGTAGGCGGCCTTCTTGGTCTTGGTGTAATCCCCGCGAGCTTCGCTCAGTTGCCGGAGCAGCAGCTGAACTCGTTTCTGGGCGGTTTCCATGAGCGTCGTCTTGTCCGCCATGGACTGCTGACAGGCGGCGGAGACCTGCTCGGCACTCGAATGATTCTCCCTGGCCAGCTTGAGGCCAGTTTGGAGCAACTTGAGCTCATCCTGGGCCTGGCGATGGGCCTTCAAGGCCAGCTGGCTGTTGGCCTCGGCCGAGCTCAGCTCCTGGGACTCTTCCTGGACAACGATCTCCGCCTCCCGCACCTCCATCTCCAGCTGCTCCAGCACCTGCAGCTTGGCCGAGAGCACAGCCTCCGCCGCTCTGGCTGCTGCTGCTGCCTTCTCGGCATACTCCAGTTTGATGCGATCCGATGCCAGCTTTACGGCACTGGCCATGTCGTCATTGGCCCGCTTCGCCTCCTGCGCCGCCTGCACTGCGATGCCCGTGCCGCGGGACTTGGAGCTGCCCGCCCCTCTGCAGCCTTGTCTGCGCAGCGTCTGCGCTGCCTCTTGGCCACTCTCCCGGGAGCACCCGCTCTCCCCGTGCTGCTCTCCACAGTCGTAGGGCAGCAGACGCTTCGGTCTCGGGTGTCGCGGATCCCTGCGCAACGGATGAATCGATGCCACACTTTGCTGTGTCACGCAAGACAATATTATGATGAGCCACATCACCTGAAATTCTAGCCTCATTTTCCCATTTCCCACAAAACATGACTAGAAACTCGTCCGACATTTTCCCATTTCCAAAAACAATTTGTAGGTATCGAAATCTACTAGGTGGGTTGAAAAGAAAGCTCCTTGACTAGGAAACTGCGCTGCAATCGCAAAAAAATATATGGTGCCCTCTAATCTATTCATAATTATTTTATGTTAAATTTCAGCGCGATACAGTCATTTGTTTTATTTTTTTGAGAGCCGATTTTTGGAAGGTCTGAAAAATACCAAAATTCCTCCTCCGTCGATAATCTTCTCTGGCGAGCTGTTTTTTTATTGATCATTTTTTGAGGTCTGGGAACAGATAATATTTTGAGGGAGCCAAATTAGGCAAATAAGGTGGATGGGGAATTAATTGGAGCCCTAAAATGTTGATTTTCCGAAATGGATTCTCTTCACCCAGCGGCAGGATAATTTTTTCACATAAAAAATCTTATACTTGCAGCATTTGCTAACTGGTACACCTTCACCTTCATGTATTTTTTTGACATTCTCTTATAAAAGTTATTTTTCAATTTTTATTAAAAAGTTGAAAAATAAGAGTTATTTCCAATTTTTATGATAGAACTTATAATTAAGAGTTATTTTCCAATTTTTATTTAAAAGTTAAAAAACAAATAAAATTTTAAAATAAATTCAAAATTAGAAGTTGAATTGAAATATCTTTTGATCGGAAGGGCCCCTTTCATGAATAAAGGTATGATCATTTTATGCGCCATGATAGATAGGTAATGAAGTGTAGATAAAATATGTAGACCGTTTAATAAAATGGGCCCTACCGATCAAAAGATAATTCCATTGAACTTTTATTTTTGTTTTTTATTTTAAAATTTGAAAATAACTCCTATTTTTCAACTTTTAAATAAAAATTGTAATTGTTTTTGCCTGCCTAAATTTGATTGTACTAGAAGATACCATAAACTTTTTTGCGATTACAGTGCATTTTCCACATCAATGAGCTTAATTTTCACCCCACCTAACTAAGCTATGATGTTACCAAATATTAAACAAAAACAAAACAATGGTACTATGTATTAAATCAACGTTTTTATATTTAAATTTATTATTATAGTTAGCAAAAACAATTCAATTCAGTTTTAATATTGTCAATGTAATAAAAATATATTAATGAAATAATTAATGAAGTTATATTCCAATTGCTACAAAAAAGTTTCAGAATATCCCTTTTTTGTATATTTTAAAATGAGAGATAGATATTTTAAAACAAAAATAAATTAAATAAATACACGTTGTCAAAAATAAAAAATAAACTACAAATAAGCACAGAAATTCTTTTAAACAATGTATAATAATAAAACTGGAATATAATTGTTGTTTCGTAGTTTCTATTTTAAATTTCTATTTTAAACTACAGTCCCTGGTTTTAGCTTTCAGACTTTCAACAGGCAAAACGAACAAAACAATGAATTCGGAAAGATGGTCAAAATGCTCTATCTTTCAATATTTCTGCTCCTCAACATTGTTCATATATCGGACAGTTATATTATGAGGCCCCGCGATAAGGTCAGTTGAATCTTCCCTATCTGCTCAACAGTTTCCTCTCAACAAATCAATGTTGACAGATCTACAGCAAACGCAACCTGGATTTCTATCCCGATCTGGTCAGGTTGGAGGAGGAAGGCGCCAAGAAAGAAGCTGGAGAAGGTGGCCAAAACTGCCACACCCAAAAGAACTGTGGCAGCTCGTTGGGTAAATCGGATCCCAAGGCCAAGGCCTCCAACATTGCCCAGAAGGCGGCGCAGGAAGCGAAGGCGGCGAACGATGCCCAAATGGCGGCAGCCGATGCCGCCGCTGCTCAGGTCAAGTCCGAGCTGGCGGACAAGGCGCTGCAATCCGCCCGGGCCGCCGAGGCAGCTCTGGCGGGCAAGCAGCAGATCGTCGAGCAGCTGCAGTCGGAGCACACGGAGGCCCAGGCGGTGGTCCAGGAGGTGTCCAACTCCCTGCAGAACACTCAGGCCAATGCCGCCGCGGCGAGTGATGCGGCCTTGGAGGCCAAGAACCAGGTCAACTACCTCAAGCGGCTCGTGCAGGCGGCCATCACGAATCTGGGCCAGATCGAGAACGTCTCGAATGGCGCCCAGCAGGAGCTGGCCGAGAAGACGCAACTGCTCGAGGCGGCCAAGCATCGTGTGGAGACTCTGGGCCAGCAACTGGAAGCCGCCAAACAGGACTTTGAGAAGACCAAGAAAGCGGCCTATAAAGCGGCTTGTGCGGCCGTTGAGGCCAAGCAGAAGGCCCAGAGGAATCGACGCATGTCCTCTTGAGTAGCATTAGATTACTGTTTGTAATTATTAAAAAACAATATATCATTTATATATTTTATAAAGCTTAATTTGAAGTAAAGACTTTAATGCAAATGAAAATTGGTCAACTTAATATGAATGATAACATAGGATTTTCTGAAATTTAACAATATTTATTAACTTCGAAGAGTCACCCAAAATATTAAAATGACATAAAAAAAAGCGCATTTGTTTTAAAATAATTTATTCGTAGTTTATTAAACTTTTTTCTTTAGGGAATAAAAATATAAAATTCCTTGACTTTGGGGCAAAAAGTGCCCCCGTCTGAATGGCTGCCAAAAATGCTGTGGATCTCTTTGCCTGTACATTCGTGTTTTTTGCGTTTTGCTTAGCTCTTTTCTCTCTTTTCTTATGATTCCGAACCAAACAATTTAAATAAGTAGAGTATAAGAGTTAAGATAGGTAGATAGATAGGTAGATTGATAATGGATGTTGATTGATTGGTTTCTCGTACCGAATACAAAACGAGCTTAAACAAAACTAATAGAATACAAAGTGGGAGCTTAATAAATAAGGATTACATTTAAAAGCCGGCAATTGTTGGCTGACATTACGAGAAGAAACAAAAAATTGTACACAATCTAAAAGCTAAATTATATGCTTAAACTATAAATTTAAAAATACAATTACAATTTAGAACACAATTACAATTTACATGGACACATTTCAAATAATTGTTAAATTTTAATAATAATAATAATCATAATAATAATAAATAAGTATATGCATATGCGTTGTTTGTTTATACAATAACAATAAAATTGGTGTTTTTGTTTTTAGTTGTTGTTGTCTGTTCACAAAATAATTTCAAAATGGTGATGCTTAGTTGCGTTTCATATTAGGTTAGGCCCAGTGAATATTATTGAATTATTAATTTATTTATTTATATTTATATATGTATATTAGTTGTATTAGTTGGTTGGATCAATTGCAACAAACAGTAAATACTCTATTTCAATTTGCAATGTGTTTGTTTGTTTGTCTGTTTGTGTGCATTATTCTCATAATCCTACCATAAAATAGTTTCATCTGTTTTTGTTTTTTTTTCTTTTTCGTTTTCTTTTTAGAGATTTGTTATCTTATTGTTAATTATGTATGTTAATTATCTAATGCTTTTTATCGTGAAGCCTTCTTTTTTAAGTATTTACAAACTAACAAAAGCCCCTGTAAATAAACATTAAATTGTTTCTCCATTGATCAATTGTTTTTTTTTTTTTTTAGATTGATCAAAACTGTATCTATGGCTAATGCTTTATGTATATATATATATTGTTGATCTTGATCGTAATTATGTTAATAAGTATATAGAATCTGTCAAGCCTTAACATACTGAATTTCATACAAAGATATATTTATATCTGATATTAATAATATTTATATATATATTATTTTTTCATATACAGTTTAACGTTCTCCGCTGAATACTGAAATCATCGAGTGTGTTTTTGTGTGTGTGCTTATCTTAGATGCAGTTATGGGTTATATCAATCGGGTTATATATATTTATGTATATATATAGATTTTGACATATGTATAGTATTATAATATCAACGTTTCAACTCTTACATTTACAACTGCTACTTAATTATTTGTATGCTCTATATAATGAAAATGTATCACGATTGACCAAAAACTTCGATCGAAATAGCCGTTAACTACACATGTTTCTCTCTCTCTCTCTCTCCTCCCTCTCTCCGTCTCTATCTTTAGCTGCAATTCTTCTTTTGTTGAGTATGTGTTTGATGCTTCTATTTGCTGTTGTAGTTGTTGTAGTTTCCTAGTCTAGTTTAAGTACTTGCGACAACGCTTTGAGCCACATGAACAGGGTATCTTCTCGTCCTCGAATGGGAACTTGTAATCGTAGGTCAGTTCCTCGCCCTGCACAATGCGTCGCAGCGCAAAGATGATGATGTGC
The DNA here is from genome assembly GCA_035047525.1 of Drosophila quinaria. NCBI lineage: Eukaryota > Metazoa > Arthropoda > Insecta > Diptera > Drosophilidae > Drosophila > Drosophila quinaria. The sequence goes on along the minus strand of JAWNPO010000470.1, from coordinate 7,136,631 downwards.
TTGTGTCCAAGTATATCGACGACCTTCGAGTAGCAATTCGGCTGTAAAACATGTCAAAGTTTAACATTAGTTTCATCAATCAATCTGAATCGGAAGCAATTCAACTTACCTCACAGGAGTGATTGATGAAGCGTGCCGCATTGCCACGCATTGTGGCATCCACCACCAGATTGTCGTCGATCTTGAACATGTAACAGCCGATGCCGCGACTGTCGTAATAACGCTCCCGCTTATCCGTCAGCGTTGAGCGTATTAGTTCTCCGGCGTATTCAATGACCATTTCACCTGTTTTCAACATAAATATAAATTATATATGCTTAGTAGGAGAAGAGGGAAGTGTGAAGAGATTACATACCTGCTTCAATGTCCTTGGTGCAGTAGAGACCACGTCCGTGGATGTGGGAACGGAAGACGCCAACGTAATCCTTGTAGGTCTCCTTCAGCGTGCGATACTTCATGGCCATGGGCAGATTGCTGCCAGTTCCGCGTCTGCCACAGATTGTGATTGATGATTAAGATTGAGATTGAGATAAGTTACTTATACAGGGGTGCCACAGAAATCGCTAGCGATATATAATTCCGCTGAAAGCACTTTCGATGTGCCACAGAAGTTCGAGAGATTTCACATTTTTTTTTTTGCATTTTCACCAACCATTTCGAGCTAGACGACTAAGGGTTGACCCCTTCTCAGATCAAGTTACCCAAGGGTTTGACAACTTTTTTAAGATTACTATTGCGGAACAATAAGTTATAATATAATAAGTATAGTTATATAATAAGTATAAAAATGTATTTTGTTTAGCTAACATAAATTTAAAAGTAATGGGCGCGATAAAATAAAAGTTACTCGACAACTCTAGCAACTTTCTGCCATTAGTCTGGCAACTCTTCGTATAAATTTTTACAAAGCAAAAAAAAAAATTTTACCTCAAAACACTAATTTAATGGTAACGCTGATAAAGAAAACAGAAGTGGTTCCATACATACGTACTCTCGAACTCTACGAAAAAAAGTGGCATCGCTGCCCTGACATCTGCCATTAGTCTGGCAACTCTTCGTGACAAATTGTTCACAAATTGCACAATAAATAAAAATTGTTTGACCTCAAAACACAAATTTTTATTAATGCTTAATTTAAAGAAAATAGAAGTGGTTCCATACATAAATACTTTACTTCGAATTCCGAAGAAAAAACGTGGCATCGCTGCCCTGACTTCGAAAATCTAAATCGGACAAGGTGGCAGCATCGAACGCCAGCGGATTTAGGGCTAGTTTGTTCCGCTCAAAATTATTCTGCGAATTCAGTGAAATTCAAGCGCAAGCCATTTCTGTGGCACCCCTGATAATGTTGTGTTGACACCTACCTGGGCACCAGTTCGTTATCCGAGGGCTGGACAAAGACCTGGATGGGCTGCTTGCGATGCCTGGATGCCAGCCAGCTGAACATGTCGTACTCGGAGCGACTGCTGTACGGCTCACACCTGGCACACTCGTAGGCATTCTCCAGCAACTCCTCCTGGTCGGAGCCATAGTCCATGGCCAGCTGTCCGTCGGTTCCGCCTGCTGCAGTACCGCCAGCACCAGCTGCGTGATTAACTCCCGCTGCTGTGGATTGCGGGCTGGTCATTGCGCTTGTGGTATTTGGGCGTGTACTTGGCACACTTCTCCACACCCGGCAGCTGCTCGATCAGATACTTGAGGGCGTTCGTCTTCAGTCCGATCATCTGGACGCCACTCATGTCGGCGAGGGGACCCTCGGGCAGCGGGGCAAGGCCGTGGGCACGTCGTGCCACTTGCACCGCCTCGAAGACCTTCTCCCAAATCTCGGCAATCGAGCTGGACTTGTAGGTGAAGCCGTCTTCACTTTGAATCTCATACAACAAATGTGGTCCACTGATTTTCTTGGCCTCACGCATCGGATCGCGTGGTGGTGGTTGCTGTGGTGCAGCAACTGTTGCCGTGGGCACCACACTAATCTCAGCAACTGTTGCTGGCTTCGGTTTTTGAGATTTCGTGAGATTTTCGTGCATCTGTTTCAGCTGCAATTCATGTGCCTCGGCCATTTCATTGATGTAGCTGGCGGCTGCCTCCACAGCGGCTGTTTCCTCCGCCGTGGCCGTGAACTCCTCATCGTCGGTGGCCACAACAACCCCGACACCGCCGACAGTTGCTCCCGTTGTGGCCAGCACATCCTCTACCATTTGCTGATAGCCCGCATTGTTGGCCTCCACAGTGGTTGCCGTCGCAATGGAATCCGCACAGTCATCGTTTGTTAGATTATCGAGTATCTTGCTAATCTTCTCCTTCACCGCGGGCTCCTCGCTGTCGGACATGTCATTGTGATCATTGCAAGCCGAGGTGGCCATCTTCAAGCTGAAATCATCATCGTCCTCCTCTTCGTCCTCCTGCTCATTGTGCTCCTGCTCCTCCATTTCAGTGTTGTTGCTCTTTAGACTCGCATAATGATCTTCGGTATCCATGGGCATTGCCTCCACGTGATACGTTTGCTTCTCCAGCAAACAATTGTCCACTTGAAAACCATTTGCGAGCATTTCCAACTGTGGTTGCTGTTGTTGTTGAGGTTGTTGCTGCTGTTGTTGTTGTTGCTGACAATTTGTTGCCTCGATTAGCATCAGATCTTTGGATTTCTCCGCTGCTTCCTTCTCATAGATCACCTCATTGTAGCTCAATTCATGTGCATGTTGTTGTTGTTGCTGTTGTTGTTCTTGCTGTTGCTGTTGTGGTTGTTGCTGTTGCTGCTGTGACTGTTGCTGTTGCACTTGCTCCACACTTGTCTTGAGTTCCGCCTCGTAAACTGGCGACTGTGCATAACATTTGACCCCCGCACCTGGAGGTGCCACCACCACTGGCGGCGTCTCCTCAATTGGCTTGGGCGGTGTTGGCGATTGCACCACCGCATCGGCATCGAGTGTTGCTGGCTCCTGTTGTCGCTGTTGCATTGGCAACACACGGTTTGTGGGTCGACTATTGATTGTTGTTGTTGTTGCTGGTGGTGGCACCACTGTGGTGTTGGTGGCACTCGCTGCGAGTGGTTGTTGCTGCAGCGGATTCACCACATTGGTCGGCAAACAGTTGCTCGCATAATGTTGCAAGCGATTGGGCAACTCTGGCTCTGGTGTTGCCAGTGGTAGTGGTAGTGGTAGGGGTAGGGATTGTGGTGCAGGTGGTGCAGGTGCCACCAGCGGTGTCATGACAAACTGTGTGGTTGCCTGTGCTGGTTCAGTGGTGTTCACAATGCTAATGATGGGCGCTTGTTGTGCCGGCTGCAACTGTAGTTGTGGTTGCTGTGGTTGCTGCAGTGGTTGCTGTTGCTGTTGTGGTTGCAGTGTCAGTTGCTGCTGTGCTTGCAGTTGCTGTTGCTGCTGACGTTGTGGCAACATTGTCAGCTTGACGGGCTGCTGCTGTGGCTGCAATTGTTGTGGCTGTTGCTGGTGTTGCAGCAGCTGTTGTTGCAGCTGCAATTGTTGCTGCTGTTGCTGCAGTGTTGCTGTTTTGGGCGCTGTCTTCATCAGTTTGGGCTTCACTTCCACCTTGTGTATGGGCCTGATCAGGTTCGTCTTCTTCTGCAGCGGCTTGGAGGCAATGCTCGGCGGTGCACCGCAAGTGGTGCCCGTTTGCACCACCACAGTGCCTGGTTTCTTCAGCTCAGCTGCCGCTTGTTGCTGCTGCTGCTGTTGTTGTCGTTGAAATTGTGCAGTCAACTTGAGCTGATTTGCCAATGCTTTCTGTTGTTGCTGCTGCTGTTGTTGTTGTTGTTGATGTTGCTGGTGGTGCGTGGTTGTTGGCAGCACCTTGTTAACCACCTGCGGCTTGCTCAGCACCGAAATGGGCGCCTTGTGTGCGTTCGTCTGTCGCTTAACTTGGCTCACTGGCGGTATCTTGGCGGTGACCACCAGTGGTGCCGCATAATCGGATATATTGCTGCTGATTGATGTTGTTGCCGTTGCCTGCGAAGTGGTTGTTGTTGTTGTGGGAAACTGAAAGTTGGCCGCATTCTGCAGCAACTGTGCGGTGGCATCGTTGCTGGCACTGAGGAAACTGCTGGCACCGCCAGCTGCACCACCCGTGGCATCCACCGTGTTATTCAGCACCACATAGCCGGCGGGCAAGTCCACAATCGGTTCAATTTTGCTGGCCTGAAACACTTGGGTGGTTGTCGCCGAGAAACTGGCGTTCTGGCTGAGCACGCCCGGCATTGCGGTGGACACAAATTGCTGGGACGACATCACCGTGTTCTGGACAATCGTCTCGAGTCCGTAGTACATGGGCTGGGTGGCGAGTATCACCTGTGGTGCGGCCGTGGCAAACTCCAGACCCGTCGGATTGCCCGCCGTGGCACCGCCCAAAATCAGTGGCTGTTGTTGTTGCTGCGAGGCATCGCCACTCGTGGTCAGTTGCAGTGTCTGCGGTTGGATCAGTGTGCCAATCACCTGTGGCTGCGCCAACATCTGTGGTGCCGTCGTCAGCATTAGGTTGCCACTGGCGTCCGTCTGCAGAAATGTGGCACCACCACCCGGCGTGGTGGTGGTCAGAAACGTGGGCTGCGTTTGCTGTGGCTTAAAGTCATTCGTGGTGGGTATGGAAATGTACTGCAGTGGTTGATTCTGATCCGCGGTGACAAACGAGATGATGTTCTGTGGTTGCGTCTGTGGCAACAGCAATTGTGGTTGTTGCTGTTGTTGCGGTGGCTGTTGTTGGAACAACAGTTGTGGCTGCAACAGTTGCTGCATTTGTATGGGCTGCTGATGTTGTGGGTGGTGCAACTGTTGTGGCTGGTGCTGCTGTTGTTGCTGCTGCTGCTGTTGTGGCTGCAACTTGGCCTGTATGGGCTTGACACCATGCCCCGCCTTCAGTTGCTTTTGCTGCGCCGCCTTGGTGGCCACTGTTTTGTGCGCCTTAGCCGCACCACCACCTCCTCGCACTGGCAGCACAATCTTCTTGTCGCTGTTGGTGGCCTGCAGTGTCTGATAGGTGGTTGTTGTCGTCGGCACTGCGCTGGTTGTTGCCTGCAACACGCCATTGTGACTCTGCGGCAACTGTATGAATTGCTGAGTGCCGTCGGGATTTGTGGACAGCGCTATCAGCTGTGGTTGTGGTGGCGCCAAGGCGAAACCACCGCCCAGATTGGCAGCCAGATTCTGCAGCGAGTTCGCATAGAGTTGCAGCTCGGTGGCATCGCTGCCAGTGTTGCCACTGCCGCTGGCCGTTGCCGTTGTTGGCGCATTCGGTTGTGACAGGAAGAACGACTGCGGTTGCAGCTGCAATCCCTGCAGTCCCTGTAATCCCTGCAGTCCCTGCAATCCCTGCACACCAAACTGTCCGATTTGCACTTGAGGAAACGACGTCTGCAGATAGTTGCCACCCAGTGTGAATTGTTTCTGCAGCTCATTCAGGCTCTCGGCACTGAGTTGCTGTTGCTGTTGCTGCGGGGGATTCGTCTCCGATTCGGACTCACTGGTGGACATGGGCTCACAGCTGGGCAGGTGGCGCTGAAAGGACTCGTAGTTGCGATAGGTGCATTGGCAACGCTCGCACTTCACCTGCCCCGTAAACTGGGCCGTCGACAGATTGCCGTCGTTGGAAATGATGCGGAACTCAGTGATGGAGTCGTCGACACCATCCATTTGCATAATCTTCAGTTTGTCCACATCCCGCGCGCTGCTCTCGTTCTTCTCAAAGTAACGCTTGGCCGCGCTCCATGTGAAATTGCGGCCCTCTGTGGACATTTCGCTGACGGATTGACGCCGCGTGATGCCCGCCACGGTGGCCATTTCCTTGACGCCTTTGCTGCGCTGGTTGAGGCTCAGGAGCACGCCCTCGGCCAGGTTCTTGGAGAGCTTGCGCCGCTTAAAGGCCGCCACGCTGCTGCCGTCGAGCTTGGCCATCTTCTTGAGCGCCGTCTTGGCCTGGAACTGGCTGGAGCTGCGGGCGGCGGACAGCATGGCGTCCTCGACGGGATTGCTGGCGGGCCAGCAGTTGAGGCTGCTCGAGTTGCGCGTATCCTCGTCACAGATGCTCACCGACGATGGCGGGGCAGTGGGCGGCGCAGCTGGCGTCATGGCGATGGCATCCTTGGACTGCGACTGCTCACTCATGGCAAACAGTTCCGTCTTGTCGCCCAGTTCGCCGTCGTACATGAAAATGTCCAGCATGGAGATGCCGTCGAGCAGTTCGTGCGGCAAATCCTCGAATATGGCATCCTTAATCTCTGGCGGCAACAAGTCCGCATTCTGCTGTGGCTCCCCCTCCTCCGTGTTCTCGTCCAGCGATGGCGGCGTCGTCGTCGTTGTCGTCGTCGTTGTGGGAAACTCACCCCAGTCCGTGTCCAGTAAATCACTTCTGGCCAGGCTGTTGTGCCACCTGGCAATCTGTGCCAATCCCAGTTGCACCAGGGAACCATTTGCATTGCTGTGATCCACTGTGAAATTCCTGCCCGCATCCAGAGTCAGGGTGGAGCTGGAGTAACTATTCTGGATGGTGGTGCGCACGGTGTACTCGACAATCTTCCAGGGCTCCTTCGAGGACCAATAGAGGCGACTGCACAGAAAGTTAATTGGCACAATTGCCTCAAACGAGTCCGAGAAACGGGGCACAATCGAGCCCAGTTGTCGCACCTCCAGGGAACCAATGTGAAATTGCACCTTCGACGGCTCCATCAGTTTCTTGCGCTTCCGGTCGAGCTCCACGTAGACGGGCCGTGACACCTCAAAGTTGGACTCAAAGGTGACGCTGGGCGAACCATTCGATTTGAGGGCGTTGCGGGCATGCAGCGGACAATACATGGACTTGTCGGTGAGAAAGGCGCAATCGATGCTGCGGGCACAGGGATAGTGATAATGCTCCCCGCACGCCTTCACATTGCAACCGACGGTGGCGCCGCGATTTCCGCACACGCTGCACTTGATCATTCGGCCCCGGGAGACGGCGCTGTGCACGTTCTGCAGCGAACCGTCGATCTCCTCAAAGACCTCGGCGGACCACATGGCACAGTTGGTGTGCACCCAGCAGTCGTGGCCGCAGTACAACAGTCTCGCCTCCTCGCCGGACAAACCCTCGCCGGACTTGCGGCAAAAGAGACAGACGCGCGAATCGAGACGCGTTTTCAGTGCACAGCCCCCCAAGTCGCCGCCATCCACATCCTCGAGCGGAATGTCGAGTACACCTTGGGTTTGTTGTGCTGCATTGCCATGGGCAGCTGTGTCTGCATTCACATAGCTGGCAGTGGCCTGGTCCAGCTCCATATCGTAGCCGCAGGACTCGAACATGTCCTCCTCCAGGGCATCCGTGCAGGCCTTTGTCTCGTTCTGGAACCAGGGAAACTGTTCGCTCAGCAGCTCCTTGTACGCAATGTCCAGTTCATCGCAGTTGCTCTGCTGCAGCACTTGGCTCATGTCGTAGTTGAATTCCGCCAGAGAAACGTACGCATTGCCGGCAATCTTCTGCTTGATGTCCACCAGGCTGAAGGACTGCGATTGGCTTTGGCTCATCATGGGCTGCATCAGGCAGCTGCATGGCACTGGCGGCGTCGCTGGCTTCGTTTGCTCCTTGAACTCGTAGACATCGTCGCTGTTCTGCGATTCCCCATCGCTGCCCAGGCCATTGTAATTAAACTGCAGCGCTTTGGGCTGCAAACGAGATTTAGTTGCTGCAGTTCCTCCACCTCCAGCCGATCCTCCTCCCGCTCCGCAATTGCAGCGCAGTTTCTTGCGCGGACTGAGCTTCAAGAGGGCACAAGCTTGCCGAGATTTGCTTAGTAATTTGAGCACACTATGCAAACTGGATTTGAACTCCTCCATCACCGCTTGACGCCATTCGTCCGCCTTGTTCCTGGACACATCACAACGCCTCGCACACTTTTTGCATATAAACTCAATGGATTCGGGCAGCGTGCTCAACAGATTATATTGCTCATCGCTCAATCCCTCGCATTTGGAGTGCACCCATTGATTGCAGTCGCCGCATTCCATCATCTTCAAATCGAAATCGTTGTCATCATAGCATTTCTGGCAAATGGGACAAAAGTTGCCCTTTTTCCGCAGCTTAAAGCAGGCGGTGCACATGGGCAGATTGCCAACGAACTTGGAGACTTTTGTGGTGGCGCAGGATTTGCATTTGAGGCAATTGACACAGATCAAAGGACGATCGGCGCCCAGTAATCGTTTGCTGGTGCCCAGACAAGTGCTGTGATAATTCTTCAGACACTTTTGACACTTGACCTTCGAGCCCGACGACATGTTGCACGTGTAGCAGACGGTGCAACGTGGACACAGCCAGTTTAGGCGTTGTGTCAACTGATTCAATGCCGTCGTTGAATTCGTGCCACAATTTGTTGTTGCTGTTGTTGTTGAAGTCTCCAACAGACTGTTCATCAGTGTATCCTCAAAAGAGCTTTGCTTCAGATTATATTCATCCAAGACACAATACTGATGATACGGCTCACAGCAGCAGGCACAAAAGATCAGTGGATCTAGGCCCGTGGAGCCGCAGAGAAAGCAGAGAGCACGTTGCGCCACCGTCTCGGTGACAATCAAACCGAATCCCGTTTGACAGACCTCGGCGGGATCATAGTTCTCCCAGAAATCAATGGATATCAGAGACTTGATGCGATGCACTTCCTTGCTCAAAGCACGACGTGATGTCTGATGATGATTTACACCAGCACTTGTTGTTGTTGTGTGTTGGTGATAATGTTCCATGTTTCTCTGTTTCTTATTATGGCTTAAAATGCCAACTGTTGTTGCTGTCGTTGCTGTTGCCACAGCTGCATTCCTTGTGGTCACTTTGCCCTTGCTGGATGTCACCTTTTTAGCCTCTGTTTGGATATGTGATTTACCCAACTTGGTCTCCTTGGTATTTGTTGTGGTCTCCTCTGGTTTCAACGTGCAGCTGGCACAATTCTCATTCTCATCCATCAGCATTTGCTCGGACTCAACAGTCTGTTTGGTCATCGTCGTCGTCGTCGGCTTCTTCTCCTCCTCGACTGTCGCCATTTCCTGCTCCTGCTGCTGCTGCTCCGCCTCCAACTCATCGCCAAAGGTGGCCAGCGGCTGGCCAAGCACAATGGATGCACTGCGGCAAACGTGCTTCACACGTGGTCCCTTTAAATCGATGCGTTGACGCTTCAGACTCTCCGGCGCCACAGTCTCCACAGTCTCCGATGGACTTGTGGTCGTCGGATTTGCATTCAATGTCGAGTTTCCATTCGTGGCACTCTCCTTTTGCTCCTCCTTTTGCAGCTCCGTTGAAGTCGAAGTCGACAACTCTGTTGCCTTTCTGGCCACTGGACTAAGCGGCTTTTCGCCCTCCATTTCTCTAGACTTCTCCTTCTCCTTCTCGAGCTTCTCCTGCTTTGTTTTCCGCGTTGTTTTCGTTGGAGCAACTGGCGCTTCATTGGGACTGGGACTGGGACTTGTTAACGCCTCATTCGACTTCTTCTGCTCGCCAATCTTCAGGAACAACGGCTTCTCGAGAATAGCAGGTCTCAAGAGTGGCGTGCTGCCAAAGGTGACATTATTCTCCGCCAGAGGATTCGATTTAATCGAGTTTACTGTCTGCTCTGCACTCGACTTCCACTTGATTGTTGTGGAGCTGCCTCCAGGCGTCGCAAATCTTGGCGACAACAGCTCCAGCGATTTCTCTTGATCCTTGGCAGGGGGAGGAGCAACTTCGACACGCATGTTGGTTGGCAACATGGCAACCATGCGACTCCTGTGTCCAGTTGGCAGCTGGAAGGCGGCGAGGCACTTCCTCAGCCAACAGGCCGTGCAGCGTGTCTTGTGCAGCTTCTTGAAAATATTCGAGCTCACAAAGTTCTTCAATTGGCTGTTGAGCGGACTTATATTACAGCTGCCACCTGTGGACAGAGACAGGGAGAGAAAGAGAGAGAGAGCAATTAGAGAGTACTGCCCAGAGCAACAAATCAAAGTAGACTTACCATCCTTGCACTTTAGCAGCTGAGTGGGCATTCCAGGCGTGTACGACTTGCAGATTTTGCTCATTCGCGAAACGAACTTGCAGCAATAGTCGCAGGCAATGGCGCCATATTTGCGCTCCAGCGGCGCATCCTTGTTGCTCACAGGTGTCGCACACACGGCACAAACAACAGGCACAACTTTGGAAAGGACAATGATAATTACTATTCAATTCTTCATCAATTTATAGATTTATATTTATTAATTTTTTTAAATAATTATTTAACAAGATTTTCTAAAAAATGTTAGTATCTCTTATCAAATTGTGTGACGAACGATATTAAATTTTATGCATAAATTATTCTAAAGGTTTTTTTTATTAGCTATTAGGAATCTGTAATTTTTTGCGCAATGCGCCGAATGTCAAAAATTTTTTTAAGAATCATTGGTGAATATAATTTACTAATGTTCTTCACAAAATTGGATATCAGCAATTTTGGAGCATGAAAATGTTTTCGCGACAAAATTTGTACCTCGTAAATCATTATTATTATTATTTCTATTATTTATTTCATTTTTATTACAGAATTTTCTTACAAATTTGATCATATTAAATTTATTTTGAAATGTTGTAGACTTGTGAAATAAGTGCAATTTACCTGAATTGGCACTATTGTGTGAGCCAAAGTTGATCGCAGTTGTTGTTGTGGTCGAAATGGTTGAAATGGCACTTGAGGATGTGGTCAAAAGCAGCCCTGATGTTGACGACTTGGCAAAGGGTCCACTTTTGTCCGTTTGGAATTGCAAACGCGTGGGACGCAAAACAAAGCTGTTAGTGAGCTTCAAGCCGCCAAAACTGGAAAATGTTTCCTTGCCCAGTTTGAGGCCTAATGCTGTTGACGTGGACGCAGAATCTGCAGCAAAGTCACCAAGTCCAAAATAGTTCTTGGGCTTCGTTTTGACAGTTTGCACATCATTAGAGTTCTTTTTGCTGCTGCTGCTGATGCCGCCAACTTCCAAGAGTCGCTTGTTGGGCTTAATGATGCGCGATGAACGCGTGCTGCGTTTTGGTAACACAAAGTGTTTGTCCATTACCAATTGCCTGTCCTCGTTGTTGTCCTTCTCCTCATTGCTGGCTGCTGTCTCTGCACTCCTTTCCGATGTGGCCTCCTCGTTGTCATCCAAGTCATCGTCGTCCTGCTCATTATCGTCATCATCCTCCATGTCATCACTGCTGGCCGAACTAAAAGAGAAGTTTTGCATTATTATTAAAATACTTATTTAAGGCAAGGAAATAATAATAATTAATTGTGAATTAAGTACATATCGCTCGAATTAGTTTGATTTCTATATATATTTAAAACTCTTTGTCCTGACTCACTAAGCATCAACGTGCAGCCCAAACGGTAAGAGATAGAAAGCTGAAATTTTCACACAACATAGATAAGATCATTTATAATGAATTTTAAATGTTTAATTCTAAATCAATATACATATGGGTGTTTCCAATATCGAGAACGCGACATTTGTACGTCTTTAAATGAAAAAATAAATGACCAAAGTTGACATTTTCAAAAATGATTTCTCACTTGTGTAGTGCATTTTATCAACACTATTTTTATCATAAGAGACAAACTTTGAAGACTTGTCGTTTTCGAATTATTTATTGAAAACATGTTTGACTTCATCATGATAAATGCGAAAGTCTGCGAAATTTGGCGAATACTATGGAAGAAAACACTTATAAGCCATAATAAAATAATGTAGTTTTTCATTTTGGAAATAATTATGACATGTTACCATCATTTTATTTATTTTTCAAGTTTTATTAGTAATTTGTAACGCGATTTTCACCTGGTTTTTTCCAAGAGTTTGTTCATCAAAATTTATTCGATATATGAAAACAGCTTGAACAACTTGTTTTAAATTAAATATTCAATAAAATACAATATTACCATCTTACTTAGTCAGAATGAAAATGGTGCATTTTGGAAATCAATTTTCAAGAAAATGGGCAGAAAATAGAAAAAGAGAATTTATTCCAATGTAGATTTTCATCCTATTGAGTTTCTTGTATAGTATATTGCTTAAATAAATAACTTGAATACATTTTTGGAAGAAAATTTCACAAGATGTGTATGGCATTCTGGAAATGCCCATATATAAATCATATTTTCTTTTTAGTTTTTAATTAAATGATTTTTTGTCAACTTAATTTACGGTGCCTCAAAGTGCTGCCTACTTTGAGGCTGTCACTGAATTGAGTTTAAAAAGTGATCAATCATTTGTGATTGAATCAAGACTTACCCATCATCGTCATCATTGTCCTCGTGCTTGCGAAATGTGACGCCACCGGAGACGACATCCTCATCCTCCAAAGGGGCGCCAAAAGCACGAGATAAACCAGAGCCAAAGAGACTCGCAGTTGACGAGGCGGAGGTGGAGGACGAGGCTGAGGATGATGATGTGGATGCTACTGATTCATGTGTAGATGTTGCGGATGCAGGTGGCTGCACCGATCGAAACTTGAGCGAATTGAGCTTGTCGATATTGGAGTTCTTGTTGAGTATCTTGGAGAGGATCGAGGGACGCACAATGGACTCGCTGCCACGACAATATGCAAGCGGCCGATTCAGACTGTCCTTCTTCATGATGGAGACGAGGGGCACGCGATTATCCGGATTGTAGAAGCGCTTCACCACCGACTTGTCATCGCTCGTCTCGAGTATGTTCTTGAAGGTGACCGTCTTCTTTTGCTTTGTTGTCGTTGCCACGGCTGCTCCTCCTCCAACTGTTCCGGTTCCCGCTCCAACACCATTTGCATTGGAACTGCATTCACTCGGTTTGACCACCACTGCACCACTGTTGCTGTTGTTACTGTCTGCTGCTGTTGTTACTGCTGCTGCTGCTGGTGCTGCTACTATTGCTGGTGGTTGAGGCATCCGTTGCCGCCTCATTGATCATTTGGTCGTTGGAAGCCATCAGCTGCAAAAATGTAAAACGACAGGTTTTAGGGCCAACACTTTACAATAACAACAAAAAAGTAGCAAGTCAAAAGAATACAGTCAAAGTGCTCGACTATTGGCTGCCCAGTACCAGTAACCATAAAATAAATAAACAACTATTCATAAAAATAAATAATTAATTAAACTAGCCTTGGCTTTTAACTTTAGCTAGAAGATTTTCTGTGCTGTCATTAGACTATTTGTATGTTTAATTCAACATTAACCTTTGTTACTTAAAATCCTAATACCGCACAAGAAATTATGAAGTTCTTAATTTAAAATTGAATAGCTGTAAAACTATTATTTATTTTTTAAGAAAAATCAAAAATTAAAAATATCAAAACATACCAAAAAAAATACAAAAAACTAAAAAAATACAGAAGGGATACCCTAAATGAATTTCGGTATTTTATGTGTGAAATTTCTGGAATTCTTAGTATATCTAAAAAATTTGTATTTTGTATTTTATTGACATTGTGGTATTTTTTGATATGTATTGATAACAATCACCAAACAAATGTTTTATTTTTTATTCTTATTTTAGTCTTACAGATGGAGAAACATTCTCACGAACCGATATTCTTGTTTATCTTTCGGGTACTGGGCTGTTAAAAGAAAAACTCCCATACTCGAGTCGAGTCTCCCACAGCCAATCAATAATTCATGCAACTAACTACATGCATGCTCGTAAAAAACTAAAGCAACCACGACAACACACACTAGTACAACAACAACAACAACCACCAACACCAACACCACATACAACAACTACAGAAAATTAAGAAGCATGCAAAAGCAAAAGTAAAATATCATAAAAAACAAAGCAGAGCATGGAATAAATGAAAACAATAAAAAAAATAAAGGGGATTGGAGCAAAGAAGCAAAAAAAGCAAGTGCAAGTTTTGGGGGAAAACAAGTTATGTTGCAGCCTGTACAGCCTGAAAGTTGGCTAACAGAGGCAGAGCGCGAAAACGTCATAAGAGCCAATTAAGCAGGTAAACAGGTAAGCGAGGCAGGTAAGACAAGACAAGGCAAGCCAAGTTGCAACTTGCAACTGAAGTCGAGTCAAGGCAGACAGTCAGACTGTTTGGAAGGGTAACCGGTGCAAGTGTAACTAAGTGCAACTTGGGGCGCATAATTTAGTGTGGCAAGCAGTTGGTAAAAAGGGAAAAGGGCGAAGAGATTCAGAGTTAGGGGGAGTAGCGTGTTTTCTTAGAGTATTTACATTTATGTAGGTCTGAAATGCGGCAGCATAAGTAAAAATAAACACGCAACACACACAAAGGGCGAGACCCAACAAAATCAGTGAGGAAAATCGCATTTAACTTATAAACTATATGCATATAGAGTACCTATGTAAACAGTTGGTCAAGTAATTGTTTGGCCATTGAAATGAACTCACATAAATGTTGTTTTATTTTGAAAAATTATTTAACTCAATTAAATGCATGATTTTATTTAAAAACTTCTTTTAACCATAAGCAACTATAAAATAAAAAATAAATTAAATTAGTTTTTGGACTCTTATTTTATAAATGTTGTTTATGGTTTTTTGAATATTTAAAAAATAAAAATAAATGGGGTTCCTTGTTTTTAACTAATTTTCAAAATATAAAACATAAATGTGTTATAATTTTGCTTTGTCAAAACAATTACTGGACGTACTGTATGCATTTGCAAAGCGTTCGCGAAGCAGCAATAGCAATAGCAAAAAAAAAAAATCAACTTACCATTGCAACGTCTTCGTTGCTGCCACCGCTGACTGCGCTGCCAGCTGCCTCAACAACTTTTGCTTCCACTGCGACTGCGACTGTGGCAAATTGATTTGTTGTCAGCGGAACTCCCCCTCCCCCGCCCACTGCCGTTGTGGCCGTCACCAAAGACGCTGGCGTCCCAATCGCAGTCTCTGCTGCTGCTGTTGTTGTTGTTGTTCCATCTGACAAAGTTGTTGTTGTTGTTGTGGCTGACAAAGTTGTTGTTGCTGTTGTTGTTGTCGCAGGAGCAGTTGATGATGATGAAGGGCAATTAAGTTGCAATTGTTGTTGTTGTTGTTGCTGCTGCTTGAGTTTCGACGTCGAGGGCAACATCACCTCCGCTCTGGACAGATTCAAGTTTTTGAATTTTTTATTGCCTCCTTTGCGTGCACGTTGCAACGATGCAAAGGCTGCAGCAACTGTTGTTGTTGTCGCTGTTGGTGCTGTCGCAGGCTTCTTGTCATTGATGCTGTCATCGTCGTCATCATCGTTTGTGTCCTCGGCAGCAGCAGCAACAACAACAACAGTTGCCGCCTCGTTATTGTTGCCTTGATTTTTGCATTCCTTCAACTCTGCGGCAGTTGCAACTGCTGCTGCTGCTGCGTTTCTATGGTGATTGTTGCTGCTGTTGTTGTTGTTGGTGTTGCCCTTGTCATTGCTGCCACCGTTTACACTGCCACCATTTGTTGTTGTTGTTGTTGATGTTGTGTTGCTGCTCGAGCCACTCGCGCCACTTGTGGCAACAGCTCCAGTTGGCGCATTATCATCATCATCATCGTTATCACAATTGTTGCTCTTCTCTCTCGTTGCCGAGTTGGCGCTCTGTTCGCTCTGTTGTTGTTGTTGCTGCTGCTGCTGTTGCTGCTGTTCCGTTGTGGTTGTTGCATCCTCGAGTTGCAGCACACTTATCCGTTTGCGATTAATCGACTTGGATGGTTTGCCGGGGAACTTGGAACGGCCCATAATAAACACGCACTTGCCACAGTTTTTAGTTTTTGCATTTGCAATTTTTTGGCGGCACAACTTTCCTCTTGCAACAACTAAAAACAAATGAATAACAACAATGTTCACGTGAGCCCGTCAAAAATACCGGTATTAAAAATGCGACAACAACAACGACAATTACACACACACACACTCACACACACACACATGCACAAAAGCTGCAGCTGAAGCCTCTGTTAAGTGAACCACGTTTGGAATGCGTCAATTTGCCCCCTGCTCTCTTTACTCGTTCTCTTATTTTAGTTTTTGTTATTGTTGCTGTGGTTACCAATGCCACTCGAATATCCCCCCCACTCGACACTCAACGCGACGCGACTCGTTTTCGTATCGTTTCGTTTGCTGCTCGTATCTTTAGCTCGTTTTCGCGCGCGTTCCTCGCTCCTTGCTTTGCAAATTACAACTACTAAAGCCGAATGTGACGTCGGCATGCGGCAGCCGCTTTACCTTTGCAATTGCTTTCGCTCTCCCGCTCATTTACTCTCTCTCACACACAAACACACACACGCACTCTGCGCCGCTCTCTTTGTTTGTGCTGCGCTCTCTCACGCTCCTGAACATACGAAAGGTGCAATTGCAGCTGCCTTTGTCTCGCTGTTGTTATTGGTGCTCGGCTGCAGCTCCTGACGATGACGCTCGCGCCGCTGCCAAGTCTTGCGTGACCACCAGCACACACCACCACCTTTACACGCTGCCTACCACTAAATATGTATACGTATGTATGTATGTAGTTAAAAAAAAAACAACAAGAACAAATGTTGCTCCTTAGCACGCGCTCGTTTTTGTCTTTAACTTCGTTTGGTTTGGCAGACAGACTCCTTTTGAGCAACTTCTCGCGCTCTCGCTCTCTCTCTCTGTCACCCGCTTACACTCACTCACACTCTCTCGCGTGTTAATCGCAACGTAGTTGTTGTTTCGCTCCCGTCAACAGTTTCATCGACGTTTTAAGTGGTTTTTCTACTTCAGACTTGAACTTTTTATACGTTGCAGGATTTGCTTGCCTTGTCGTTGTTGTTGTTGCTAGAAATTAAAATTCTTACGCTTGTTGTTTTAGTGGTGGGTTTTCCTTTATGACTGCCCTTTTACGACAGCGTATTGTTGTTTTCAGTTTTCAGTTTTCTTTTTCTATTCGGTTTTCATTTTTTTTTTTTTTTTATGGCAAGTCGAGAATGAAAATTCTTCTTTTTGCGCGTTTAGTTTTTCTGCGTTTTGAGTTTTTGCTCGTCGTATTTACAATTTTCCACATTGCTGTACTTTCGCGGATCGTTGCTTCAACTATGATTGTTCTCTCTCATCGGCAACAACATCATTATCATCATCATCATGGTTGTTATCATTATGATCATGATGAACTACATCATCAAATACTTTTCGTACACTCACAACAATCCCCGCTCTCCTTCTTCTTCCTTCTCTTCTTCTTACACTAGCACACTTTTTGCGCATCGGCTTTTATTCGCGAATTTTGTGTCTTAGCGAGAGATTTTTCTTGAATCTGGAAAAATGATTGAAAAAAGAAGGAATGAGGAGGGGGGGAAGGAAAGAAAAAACAAAGTAGAAATTTATTAGTTCGCTTCGTCGCAGTTGGCAAACAAGTTGAGTTTTTACTATGTGTGTGTGTTTGTGCGAGTGTGTGAATGGGTGGGAGTATGGGTGCATGTGTGTGTGTGCGTATGTATGCATGTGCTGTGTACGTGTGTATGAATGTAAGAGAGTGCAGCAGGAGCTGCATGTGACAGTTAACCATGTTTGTGAAATACTTAATGCCCGATGAAATGAGAATGAGGTGAAAAACGTTCCCGTTTCTCCCCTCCTCTCTCTCCCACTCTCACCACCTCTCCCCACTTTGAACGTTAACTTGTTATTGCTTTTCTTTTTGTTTTCAGTTTTCAGTTTAGTGCAGTTTGCTGCATGCATGACTCAGTTCGTGCATAGGTGATTGAGTTTTTTCTATTTTTTTTTTAAATACCCTTGCAGAGGGTATTATAATTTGGTCACGAAATGTGTAACGCATTAGAGGAAACTTGACAAATATTGTTCACAAAAAATTGGCTTTAACAAATTCATGAATACGTAGAATAAAACAAGTGGGAAAGGCTATAGTCGAACTCCCGATAATTCCGAAATCAGTTTCACAAAGTTATGCTGTTTGACGTCTCTGGGAATTCGAATATTAAAATCAAGTCTCAGAATAATATTTAAAATTAAGTTTTATGCTAATTATTACATAAGGAGTTGTGATAATGATAGTTAGAAATTCAAAATAATGAATTTTCAAAAACAGGGGGTAACTTTTTGTTAAAAAACTGATATTTTGGAACAAAAACTTGTGTGTATGAAATAACTTAAATGTTAATTAAATTGATTAAGGTGGTCAAAATTTACAGTTTAATGCTTAAGATTTAAAATGTTTGAAAAAGCATTATAGAAAAAGCAAGAGGGAATCGTGTGTTAAAATCGAAAAATTTGATAGCATTTATTAAAGTTTTATTCTTAAGGGCTAAATTATTACTTGTTTCCTATAAGTCCTGACTAAAAATAGTATGTAAGAAAATTATTAATGTTAATTTTCCTATGAAAATATATTATTTTTGAAGCAATTTTAAAAAGATTTGTTTTAGGATATAGTAACTTTACTTTTGCAAGAAACTAGGGTATTAAATCTTCGATATGCAAAGAATAAACTTTCTTACTTGTTTGTTTGTTTGTTTGTTTTTTTTTCTTTTACGAGGTGTTTGTATTGGCCAAGGGGCACACGACCGACCCACGACACAACGGCACAATTACCAACACAGTTACCAGTTACAAGTTACAAGTGACTAGTTACTACTATTTGCTAGTTACTGTTGCTCGTATCCATCGGTCAGTTAGTTAGTTATGCAGCTAGTCAATCATGTCAACTGTACACCAACCAAAGTGCCTGCATTTTTTGTTTCAGTTGTTGTTTTTGTTTTCCTAGTTAGTTGGCCAGACAATCGTTTCTCATTTCATTTTCCATGTTCACAATGAGTGTGCGCATTTGTGTTAACGTTTGTTATTTCATTTGCGGCTTAAACGGACCGTTAACTGCTTTCCTTTAATCTTTTGCGCCCACAGCATGAATGAATGATGTAATACAGTCAGATTGATTGAATAGAATGCTTGAATGATGATTGATGTACCAAATCAGCAAACAGTTAGTTCTTCTTTTACTTGATGTAGTGGAAAATCTTTAAGTAAATTTAATAAAAATTTCAAATCTAGACATTCTATATATCAAGAGATCACTTAAATTGTGTATTTTTCAACATTTTGTCAGCTGTAATTATTTGGTGTTGTGTGTGGGAAAGATGTGATGATTGATAAGGGGAATGTGATGATGAGATGATAGTATTGATAGTTTGAATCAATTAAGTGTAAGATTATAATTAAGGCAAACTATAAGTGTAGGGGCATTCCAAAAGATATAAGCTCATGAATAATGATAAGATTGTTGTTGCAATTGAATATGGTCTCAAATTTGTAATACGCCTAATGTGAATATTTGAAAACTGTCAAGCAAATAGAGACATGACAGATATGACATAACAAACTAAAGGTTAATTCGCTCAAGCTCAAAACAATTGTCAACAATTTAATACTTAATACTCGGACTCGGACTCGACACACAAAATACAAATATAAACTACGCTTTAAATTGCAAATTGAACACAGAGTGACACATAAAACTTTGCAAACTAGTATTAATAACAGTGTAGAGTGTCTCTGTGTGCGTGTGTCTGTGTATGAGTGCTGACATCAATTAAGTAAATCGCTATAATTAAACATACATACATGTACGTATACAGACGTGTGCAACATATTAACAACACCTTGCCATTAAATTGATGCTTTTGAGTGAAGGACTCAACCATCAGAAATAAATATAATGGAGAGATTTAAAAAATGAAGATAAAAAATCATACAAATTATGACATGAAAAATATGCCGAAAGTGGCATCTACACTCCGGCCAACATTTATTTGTACACTCTTTTTGTATGTAAGTCAAGTCTTTACAGTAAAAAAAATATATTTGGAAATGTCGGCTAAATTCCGTTTGAATGATGCAAAAGTTTCCTTAACCCATTAGGTATCCATTGAAAATTTTAAATTTTTGTAAAAGTCTACTTTTTCAACTTTTTTTCTCTATTTTTTACAAAAAATATTTTGATGCACAAAAGTGTCTTCAAACAATTCTAAGACTGCAAAAAAAAAAATCAAAAATCTCTTTGCTAGTATTTTTTATAATTTTAGTAAAATCATAAAATTTACTATTTTTACCACTTTTTCCTCAATTTCATACAAAAAGTGACCTTTTAGCAATTGACTTACATAGAGCTGTTAAAGTAAATAAAAAGGGTGTACGAATACATATTGGTCTGAGTATATAAAGTCTGAACAAAATTATAGACATCATTTAATAATAGCTCATATTTAAATCATAAAACATATATGGACTATAAAATCAATAATAGATTATATTATAAAAGATGTGAGCAATGTTCTTATTATTTTGCATATATCTGTACATAGTATGCATGTGGGGAATAAGTGTGCATGTGTGTGCGTGGATGCCACATGGCTGAGCTGTAAGGCATATTATTGAACTAATCAATAAAATCTCGCTAAAGATGACAAAATGCGAGCTCTGAGAAATGTGTGCACAAAGCAAAGACGGAGGAGAAGACATAATAAAAAAAAGAGCAATTGATGTGAATATTTTGAATGCTACAAATAAATAAGAGTCACGCGAGCTGTGTTAAAGGGGTGGAAGGGGGAGGGGACTTGAGATGGAGCCGGAGATGGAGGTGACTGACAACAAACAACGCACACAAACACACACACACAGCGACAGACAAACGAGTGAGCTGACCAATTCGTGCGAATCAAAACGAGTCAATTCGCAGCCGAAGCGAGCCGATGCAAGACGAGTTAAGCCGAAGTCCGGCAATCGTGTAAAGACGACAACAACGACAGCAACAACAACGTTAAGGCGCGAGGCCGCACACACACCTTTAATTTAATTGCCATCAATTATGGTAAAAAGATTAAGAAATCAAAACAAGCGCAAAACGTACAAAAACATGCATAAGGCGAATGAGTCGCAAAACGAAACGAAATACGTACATACAGAGACAGATTGTCACACACACACACAGACACACATACCTGTTCAGACAGGTAGGCACAACAACGAGACTGAGACAGAGACGGAGACACAACTTGCAAATTGCGAGTAATTGAGCAGATTAAAGTCAAGCAGCGACAACAGAGGGAGCAGACAAGACAAACGAGACAGACAGCGAGGTGAGTGAATGAGTGAGTGAGGATAGTGGGCGACGGGTGGGCTGGGGAGGGAGGGGGTTAGCAGGTAACGACGACGATGCCAAGATGTCGATTGAAAGCCGAATCAACTGACGAACGATTAAAAACGTGAGCATAACAATCACAACAACAATGCTACTAAATATATGTACATCTACATACATATAAACATGACAGACAAGTTGGACAGCAAATACACACACGCACACTTACACTATATATATGTAGATAAGTATGTAAATTTGCATGAAATTATGCGAAAAATTGCCAAAAATACATGTGCAGGCGAAATGAGAGCAACTAAGAGCGAGAGAGTGAGAGAGCGCAATGGAGCCAAACAACAAGAGAAAGCCCATAAACACAGGCCAAACTAAGCGAAGAATTTTGAATTAAACACAGCAAAAGACAACAAGCAACAAATGTGTGTTGTGACTGCGAGAGAGAGAGCGGACGAGAGCACAAAAGAGAGCACTGAGGTGGGAGCTCAAACTAATGAATTATAAGAGAGAGCGCATATGCGTGGGTGTGAGTATGCGTGTGTGTGTGTGTGGGGCGAAGGTGATTGAGGTGCCCAAAAAGTCGTTTAAATCAAAACACAACACGCAGCAAAGGTGAAAGAAAATGTGCGCGCCAATATGTGGGAGCAGAGGAGGCGATGCTCTGATGTATGTATGTGTGTGTGAGTGTGAGAGGATGAATGAGCAGCAAGAGCTAAGCGTGAAACGCAGTTCTGATGCCCAATTGCCACGAAACACAAAAGTAGTAACAACAAAAACCATAACAACAACAACAAGGATAGTAGGCAATGTCTTGTTCTTGTTTTATTAGTTGTTTTGTTATTGTTGTTGGTGGTGGTGGGTTCTCTTTAGTTCTCTCTTCAGCTGCAGCAGCTGCCGCACGTTTAATAATATTTGTATGCATGTATGTGTAGTGGCAATGTAAACTGATAATTTGCCTAACACTGGACAACAACAAAATTTGGCACATTTGCGAGGTGTGTGCGATAAGTTGCGTCTGGTGCAGCGAAGCGTAAAAACAGACAGCAAAAAAAATTCAATTTGCGACGTTCAATATTTTAAGGCGTATGTATGAGTGCATTTAAGTATGTGTGTGTGAGTGTGCGTGTATGTAAATATGTATATGTATATGAGCAAATACTCATTTGGCGCGTAGTTTCTCACGCTTTGGAATTTGGCTTTTTGATCGACAAAAATGCCATAGGCAAAGATGGCGTCAAGAGCGAAAGAATGAGAGAGAGAGAGAGAGACTTGTGTATGAATATGCAAATATACACAGATACAAATGTATCTAATAAATACGTACACATATTTCGTAATTATTCATCAAAATTATCACAGCAGCCCAACGACGACGACGACAACAACAACAACAACAACAGCAACAAAAACAAAACAGAGAACAACAATAATAACAACAACAACGTTGCGCTGTCGTTAGCCAATCGATTTAGCTGCATGGCAGTTTTTCATTTTATTGTACACACTTACACACACACACACAAATAGACATGTGTGTGTACATAATTTATTAAAAGTTTAAAAAGCAACGCAAATGATCAGCGCAATTTTAGTTATAAATACAAAAGCACAGTGCGTATGCGAGCGAGCGAGAGAGAGCAACACACACCGAACAGTGTGAAGGGGGGTGGGGGAGAGGTGGCAATGAGAGAGAGTAAGTGTGAGTGTGGGAGAGAGCGAGTTTATTTGATTTGAAATGAGTCGACAACAAAAACAATTAACTGTAGATACTCAATACACACATTAAACGTTATTTATTGATGCTGTTTGTTGTCCCCTCTCTCTATCTACTGTTGTTGTTGTTATTGTTGTTGCTCAATTCGTTTTTCCAACTTGTTTTCTATACTATATTTAACAACGTCGTAGATAAAAATCACATTTAAATACTTGCACAAATAACAGTACAAGTTGTGCTCGTAAATTTAACAATTCCAATGCAAAGAAATATAATCAACAGCAACAACTACACAAACTACTACATACCTAAGGAAAACAACAATCTAATGTACATATGTAACTATCTAATGAATGAAGGTGTTAGTAATTTAATTGTGTCAAAATGCAATTGTTGTTAGTGACGTGACTCATCTTGGCCAAAAAGAAAATACGATTTAGCCGACGACGCCTATTTAATGTGTATATTATTTAATTACCTTTTGTTTTTGTTTTTTTTTTTTGTTTTTGCAAATGTATCCAACTTGTGGCTGGGAAGGGGAAAGAGTGCAGGGGAGGGGGCTGTGTTAAGACATAATTTGTCATACACAAAATAAAACACTAACACGACTTGTTCCAATATTCGTTTTCGGTATTTTTCGGTTTTTATTTTCGTTCACTTATTTGTTGGTTTTTGCTTTGCTCTCGCATTCGCCTGCTTGGCGCGCGCTTGCTCTCTCACCAAAAAGACAACACACAAATACACATACGCATCCACGTACACACAACACAACACATGTACGACTCTCGTTTACGCTCTCTTTCACTCTCGCGCCCGCGCGTTATACATATATACATCAGCGTTAACGTGTGCGTGTGTGTGAGAATGTCTGTATGTATTTTACGACGATGAAAAAAAGCCTGCCTCTTCAGCAATCAGGTTTGCAGCATTTTATTTTACATTTTCATGCATTTTACAATGCGAATTTCATTATTTGACACTACACAGATCACTTATTAACACTTTGCACAATCATTTATCAATTATTTACGACATTTTTCGCGTTTTTTCACGAAATTTCTTGAGCAGCTTCGCAACGCTCGCTGTCGCAAGATGTTATCGCTTATCGATAATAACATTTCAACCCTGGCAACTTGCTACACTATCGATAGTATCGCTTGTTGAATGGTTTTCAAAATATAGAAATGTAGTTTTTAGCCAATAGTAGATGAATTACATAAATAGAAGAGTATTTATTTGCATTTGTGTGTTTGTAATACATTAATTATAAATATTTGTTTATTACAATTATTTAGATCATGTTACGATTGAACTGTTGACTGCATTGCTGTTACACTCAAAATAGCACTGTTAATGTGGTGCAAAGACGACATCTGGCGTAATGTTATGAAGACACAGTAGCTTGGCGGCTTATTTGAATTGAAGATGCAAACGATGTTGATACTGCTTTTTACAATATCGTTAAATTCGTTTAGTTTTCACTTATATATATTTAGTGTAATTGTATTTTGTAACTTATGTTTATTTATGTTATATCTGTGAATGCAGGAAGACAACATTTAGATCATGTTTACATTTGCTGTTAACTGCCTTGCTGTTACACTCAAAATGGCACTGTTAATGCGGTGTTATGGAATAGATCTCTTTCTGGTCGTTCAGTGTTGTATATTGTCGTCTGTGTGTTGTCGTGTAGTTTCATCATCAAGTCGCTAGAGGGCGGCACTTTTGTAGGTTAAAGCGACACCTGTTGTGACATTACGACAGCATTGAATTTGGCGGCTTATTTAAATTTAACAAATACTATTCGGAGATGATGCTTCACTTTCTTCTTCGTCGGCACTTGCTTCCAAGATGTCGGTCAAATCGTCCGCCAGGTAAGAGGTTTCCTCGTACAGTGCCTGCGTCATGTATTCAATCGAATCTCGGCATTCATCCAAATATGATTCGAGCACCTCGTCCGTCTCATTAACCGCATCAATTAATATTTCATCCTCTGGAAAACAAGTCAGGGCATCTTGAAACATTTGTCGCATGGTCAACACAAAATGCTCGAAACCCTTAAAATGATTCTTTGCCAGTTTCTGGCCTAAAATTGTCCAGTCTAATTGCTCCACATTGGTATGATAAAAATCCTCATTCTGGCAATAAATGGGCCAAAGTTGCCAGTTGTTGAAGGGCCAATTGTGATGGGCCCGTTTCCGTTTGGTTAAGACCCTCAGCAGATATTCGCAGTGGCTTTTCTCGATCAGATACTCTTGGTATCCGAGAAGCTGTTCCGTTTTCAGCTGCCACTTCTCCAGATCTGTTAACGGTTCGGGTTCTGGCTGAGATTCGGGCTGGGACTCGTTCCAGAATTCTGACTCCCAAAAAGGCAGGTATTCAACAAGCTGGTTCATCAACAGGTTCGGGTTTGGGTTCGGGTTCGGATTCGGATTCGAATTGAGAGTCGGGCTCGAGTTCGGGTTCATGTTCGGAATCCGATTCGTCAAAGAAGTCTTCCGAGTTTTCAGAATTTTCCGGCATTTTCAGAAACGGGCTCCTCCTGATGCTCGCTATATTCCAACTGTGTCTCCTGTTGTCCAGTGTAAGTGGAGCACTCGTCATCCGAGGATAAAGATGTGGTCGGCGCCTTGCGCTTCGTCGATCCCGGCTGAGACATGATCTCCACCTCGCTGCTCATGTCAATCAGGTCCAGTCTGTGGTGGAACGCCTCCCTCAGCTCCCTGCCTGCCGCATGCACCTCCGTGCCCTCCTCGTTGAACTCCAGGCAGTTGTCGATCATCAGCTCGAAGTCGTCCATCGCCTCGTCCGCTTGCCAGTAGTAATTGTTGTGCAATCTCTGGCGGATTGTCGACAGATCCATCGGATGTTTGATCACGTTGTGGTAGTCGGGTATGCCCAGGCTGACGGCGTCTACGGGGTATCGGAAGTAGTAGGACAGCCGACTCTTCCAGATAATCCCCAGCACACCCTTCAGGCTGTCCAGCACATTCGTCCGTCGTCCCGGCCGATTGGGCGGGGGAATCACCGGCGGTTGCACAATTCCGTTCACCGGCTCAACGTGCGGCTCGAATCGCGGAGGCGCCTGCGGCTTCACCGATTCAGGTCGAATCCATGCCCAGTCCATCTTCTATCTTCTATATGCTCTCTGCTTGGAAATCTTGCAAATTTTTTCCTCTTTTCCGCACACTTTATTTTAGCTCAAGCTCAAACGAATCTTTGACAGCAAACTTCCAGTGAACCAAATTCTACAAATAAATTTGTTTAAAGCAAGTGCTCGAAAAAAAAAAAAAAAAATGAAAAGGTTTGAAAAGTTTAAAAAGTGGAAAATGTTAGAAAATAATTAAATTTTCTGTTTGGATGCAGAAACGAAATTGAGGTCAAAATATGACTTAACTGACATTCCAAAAGGAAAAGTTGGACAAGGGTTTTAAAATTTTGAAAATCGTCTAGAGGTATGGAAAAAGTGGATAAACTTCGAAGAAAAAATTAACTTTTTAAAATACACTCGAACTTCCCTAACTCGAATCATCATTATCAAAAAAAGGCAAGAGAACAAAAGATAAATAAATAATATTCCCCAATTAATCTAACAAAAAAATAAAATCGATTAGGAAGTTCAACTGTAGATACAATTTTGATGAAAAATCAAATCAGAGTTCAAAATTTGATTCAACTGACATACTGCAGAGAAATCGGTTAAATTTTGACCAAGGATTAAAACCGAAACGAATATCGGTTTCAGTTACGGTTTCAGTTACGGTTTCGGTTATGTTCGCATTTAGGTTTTCGGTTATCGGTTGTGTATGTTTTGGGTTTAAATTACCGGTATAATTTCGGTTCACAAAAAAATTTTTTTTGCAAAAATATAATTATGTCGTGGCGCTATCAAGTTGATAGCAGCCTCAGTAGGCTTGGTGTTGGCTTTGTTGGCCTATTGTATTTGCTTAGTCATGACGTCTTGTCATTTACTGCAGTGTTGGTAAAAGAGTGCAGTAAATAGAGTTGGTCAGAAAGGTCCGAATGAGTGAGATGGACCGAGCTGCTGCTGGACGTAGTCCCTAGAGTGTGAGTGAGACGGCAAGGAGTGCCCTCAGAATGTGCGGGGTCATTATGTTTGACAATTGAAGTTGACAAGTTTGACCGCAGAAAAGGTAGCACTCACTTTCTCTCGGGAATTCGTATAACGCGCACAGCTCGTAAACAATAGTCATAGCGAACTCTAAAACTCCATATTAATAATGGGAGATAATTCGGAAAATAGTGTTAACCCGACATCAGAAGTGGGATCGGTGCCACCACCTACGTTTTCCGAGGAGCAGTGGCGCGTCATTCTTGAAATGCAGAACCGCAACTTTATCGAACTCGCAAAAGTTATGCAGACATCGTCTAACGTGCAAAAACAAAGCAAAGTCGTCACGCTGCCGAAATTTAATCCCGAGGTTAAGGGCGTGGACGCGTCTCAATGGTGTCAAACTGCTGACATCATACTGTCGGAGCAGCCTTTAGAAGGAAGTCGTCTCATCATGGTCCTGAGCAACTCGTTAGAGGGTAGCGCTTCGCAGTGGCTAACCCAAATATCATATCCTGGCATCAAGTGGGAGCATTCAAGGAATTATTCATTCAGCGCTACGAAAACGAAGAGACACCGGCGGCCAGTTTCTAATTTCTGAACGCCGCCCGACTGACACAGTGTCACGCAGTATATCGAGTCGTCTGGTACGTCGTTAACAACGAAGTGGCGAAATATGAGTGTCAGGAGATAGCTGTTTCAACCGTGCTTGCACATATGGCTAATTTTGACAGCCGATTGCAACATATGATTTTTACTTCGAATTGAAGACCAGAAGTAAATTGCAGATGGAGTTAAAGGCGTTTACGTTCGACAAGAAGCGTAGAAGCACCCGTGAGGAAACTACTGAACCTGATCACAAAAAAGCAAGACCGTCAAGCATCTTGTGCCATTTTTGTAAAAAACCGGGGCACAAAATGGCGGACTGTAGAGCTAAGAAGCGACAAATTGAGGAGACGAGACCGCAGCGTGAGAAGCCGAATGTGACCTGTTTTCGGTGTGGCCAGCCGGGACACTTCTCCAACCAATGCTCGAACAACGGGAAAGCCAAACAGGGAGCAATTCAACACAAAACGGTGAACCAGTGCTTTGTGTCGGAGCCAATGGGAAGCATGACGCGCGAGGTGAGATCTACCCGATTGTTTTTGACTCTGGACGAATGTTCGATAATCAGGGAGAAAATTAGCAATAAGTTATCGGGCAAACGCCTCAAATTACTGTAATGTTAACGGGTATAGGCGATGGTGGAATACAGTACGTTGCAAATTTAAGTAACGTCGTCATTAACGAAAATACTTTGGAAATCTTGTTTCATGTTGTCAGGACGAACTCTAAAATATGAATTTTATCGGACGTAGATCTAAGTCAGGTTTAAGTTATCTTCACCTAAGATCGAGGTTATAAAGTCAAAATCGGTTAAATTTGTTCCGTGTCTGAAGAGACAGACGTTTTGATTGACGTTGACACTGAGTTGATTGGAAATGACAAAGATAAACTAATTAAATTACTTGAAAAATATTCAACATCTTTCATTAAAGGGATTCCTCCACACGAGTTATACAGGAGAAATGGTAATTCGCTTAGTTGACCATACAAAAACGGTGCACGCGGCCATATAGACTTAGTCCTGATGAGAGAGAAACCGTTCGAGCTAGATAGAATAAGGATGAAATATTCGGCCTAGTTCTTCCTTTGCCAGTCCTATCTTCTTTAAGAAGAAAAATGGTTTATCTCTCTCGTCGACTAAAATAAATCGAAACTTCAGAAACCGTTGCCGTCTTAGCGACAAACCAGACTCGTGGGCTATTACGTGCCTAGACATGGCAAGTGGTTTTCACCAAATACCAATCATCCAATTCCATAGAATATACTCTTTCGTAACGCCTGACGGCCAATACGAATATGTGACAATGCCCTTTGGACTTAAAAATGCGCCTTCTGTTTTTCAGCGCGCCATTAATAAGGCACTGGGAGATCTTGCTCACTCATATGTAATTGTTTACATGGATGATATTATGATAGTATCACCGACAGAGGACTGGGTTTTAAGGTTAAATTGTTCTTGACGTTCTTACTGAACTGGATTTTCTTTTAACGTAACAAAATGCAGTTTTCTAAAGACCGCTGTTCAGTATCTAGGTTATGAGGTACGAGCGGGAGAAATACGACCAAACTCACGGAAAATTATTGCCTTAAGTTCCTTGCCTCCACCACAATCCGTTTCGGGTGTAAGACATTTATTGTCTGGCTTCAATTTTCGTAAATTGTCATTTTCTCCCAATAATATGCCACTATATTCGCTTGTCTCAAAAGGTAGTTTTACTTGAACGTGGAGCTGAGGAAGTTCGACAGAAAATCGTAGCCATTCTCACGGATGACCAGTCTTGACTTCGATCCACAATATCCGATAGAGTTCACACCGATCTAGTTCCTACGGATATGGTCTATCTCTTACACCGGATCAACAATAGAAACCATGTATAAATACTTCAGCAAAACGACATCCCCGGCTGAGTCTAGGTACCATTCCTACGAATTGAAACTTTGCGGTTTTAATCCGTAAGCATTTTCGCCACTATCTACTTGGTCGCGAGTTTGTGGTATTCACTGACTGCAATTCCTTGAAAGCCTCGCGCACCAAAATGGATCTAACTCCTAGGGTACACCGCTGGTGGGCATATTTGCAATCTTTCAATTTTGACATTCAATACAGAGAGGGAAAGCGCATGGCTCATGTTGATTTCTTTTCAAGAAACCCTCTACCGTCAAACTCTACTTCAACTATATTAAAATTCCCGAAAAGCAGTAAATCTGCAAAATTTCAGTGATTGCTTCTTGCGGAACAGCGATTAGACTCTGATTTAGTTAACATTGTCTCTAAATTAAAATCAAATGATCTTCCTGAAGATTTGGCTAAGACTTATGAATTAAGGCAGGGAGTGTTACATCGCAAAGTCCAGAGGAATGGAAGAACTCGTTGTTTGCCCGTTGTGCCCCGTGCATTCAAATGGTCATGATAAACCAAGTACATGAATCAATAATGCATTTGGGATGGATAAGACGCTCGATAAATTTACCATTTTATTGGTTTGATAAAATAGCAAATATGTTCGCAAATTTGTCGACAGTTCATTACGTGCAAATCTGTAAAGTCCTCTTCGGGTAAAATTCAACAGAGCTCCATTCCATCCCAAAAATCAATGTACCCTGGCATACTGTGCACGTGGACATTACTGGAAAACTAAGTGGTAAAAGCGACCAGAAGGAGTTTAATGTTCAGATTATCTTTCACGAAATTCGTTTATTTCATCATACTCTAAAGTTAATCCGAAAGCTGTGTAATCCATTAAATCGTCCGTCTCTTTGTTTGGAGTACCGACGCGTATCATTGCGGATCAGGGAAGGTGTTTCGCTAGCGCAAGGTTTTCGGAGTTCTGTTCGTCTCAAAAAATTAAGCTTCATTTAATTGCCACAGGAGCGAGCCGTGCAAACGGTCAAGTAGAACGGGTAATGAGCACCCTTAAAAACTTGCTAACAGCGGTTGAATCGAGCCACCGATCACGGCAAGATGCCCTTGGCGAGGTACAACTTGCGCTGAATTGCACAACTAGTCGTGCAACTAAAGCAAGTCCACTAGAGATGCTAGTTGGTAAAGAAGCTCGTCCTTTAGGGTTGGTTCCACCGTGCGATACAGAAAGCGAAATTTATTTAGAAAATATAAGGGCTAGAGCCACAAAGAGCATGGAATCCTTGGCTTCTTATGATAAGTCGAGGTTCGACAGAAGTAAGGCGATGGTTGTGAGACACAAGGTTGGAGACTATGTGCTACTTAAAAATGAAGAGAGGCATCAGACTAAGTTAGATGCAAAGTTTAGAGGACCATTTTTGGTAGCCGAGGTTTTAGATGGTGACAGATATATGTTGAAATCATTAAAAAACAAACGGACATATAAGTACTGCCATGAAGACATTCGAAAAATGCCAGAGGGTCATGTACCAAACGAGCTAGACATAGAAAATGAAGAATTGAGCCTGCCTAAGAGTCCAGAGGGGACTGAGAATGAGCCGTCTAAGTAAGACGATGTGGTATCCGTCTAGGTGAGACGATGAGTTATCCGTCAGATGTGGCGATGTGGTATCCGTCTAGGAGACGATGAGTTCAGTTGGAACGATGAGATAGCCGCTAAGTTTTGCGAAGGCCCAAGAGTGTGGCAATGGAGTTATACAGGCGGAAGACCAGTGAATGGTATTGTAATAAGTGGTAGCGAAATGAATTGACATGAGAATATTCGGATGTAATGTGAAAATATGTTAATTAGAAACTAATCAAAGTTGTATTGGAATTGTATTTAAAGAGAAGTTGAAGCTATTTTGTGTAATGCGAATGTAATAGAAAACGAATAAGTTATGTTTGAAATAAATGCTGTACAAGATTTATTTATTCGTCGTGATATCTATACGAGTACACGAGGACGTGTAAGCGTCAGGATGGCCGTGTCGTGGCGCTATCAAGTTGATAGCAGCCTCAGTAGGCTTGGTGTTGGCTTTGTTGGCCTATTGTATTTGCTTAGTCATGACGTCTTGTCATTTACTGCAGTGTTGGTAAAAGAGTGCAGTAAATAGAGTTGGTCAGAAAGGTCCGAATGAGTGAGATGGACCGAGCTGCTGCTGGACGTAGTCCCTAGAGTGTGAGTGAGACGGCAAGGAGTGCCCTCAGAATGTGCGGGGTCATTATGTTTGACAATTGAAGTTGACAAGTTTGACCGCAGAAAAGGTAGCACTCACTTTCTCTCGGGAATTCGTATAACGCGCACAGCTCGTAAACAATAGTCATAGCGAACTCTAAAACTCCATATTAATAATGGGAGATAATTCGGAAAATAGTGTTAACCCGACAATTATATTAATAGTATAATAATAACTTAAAAGGCATTACTTTTTAGAGCCGTTTTTTCAATGTACATATAAAATTTATTTAACATATAGTAAACAATTTGACATTAATTTCTATACATTTTACGTCA
Source organism: Drosophila quinaria (assembly GCA_035047525.1). Lineage (NCBI taxonomy): Eukaryota > Metazoa > Arthropoda > Insecta > Diptera > Drosophilidae > Drosophila > Drosophila quinaria. The sequence continues at coordinate 7,104,784 of JAWNPO010000470.1, read as the reverse complement.
AATTAAATACCTTATATAAATACCTTAGACTTTGAAAAAACGGGCCTTAATCTTTCATTCGCACATTTTTTCGCATATTCTTCAATTTGATGTAGTTTAGTTACATTCTAAACATTTTAATATTTCGATCAAAATTTTTATTTTATTTCAGAAAATTTAATCTTGAATATCACAAATAAAAATTAAAAATTAAAAATTGGAGAATAAAAATAAAGTTTTTTGATGTATGAATAAACCGATATTAAAATGAAAAAAGTAAACTTTCTGTTTAAATAAAATTTCAATGTAGAATCAAATAAGAGTTCAAAATGTGAATAATTTGACATTCCAAAAGGAAATCGTTGTGATAAATTTATAAAGACTGAAGTTTTTGAAAAAAGTGGACAGTATTCGAAAAACTTTTTAGACATAAATACAATTTTAATGAAGAATTAAATGAGAGTTAGAACTATAATAAAATTGACATATCACAAGAAAATTGGTTTCGTTATCAGGAAGTCCCGAGACTTAAAAGTTTTCTAAACTATGTTGCGTTAAGTATGAAATATTCGAAATTTACTACATTAAAACATTGTTTAAGAAAGAGCTAAAAAGAATTCGCTTTGCTGCTGAGAACTGAAGATCTGTAACGAATCAATTGACTTGGCCTAATGCTAAACTGGCCATATCAGTATGTAGAACGAGTTTTTTTGAATTCAGTTCAGTTTAGAATGTTGGTCAACAGCCTGTGCTTGTGCTTCTTCTTCCTCATTTCGTGCTTCTCTTCAGAGATAATGGCTGAAGAGTTGACTGCCACCTCGACACATCAAATGAGACGTGTGCTCGAGGGGGAAGACGATCTCCTAAACGATTTTCGCATCTATATTCAAGTTGTTGAGCAAAAGTTGAACAACATACGCATGTAAGTTCAAGTGCACAATGTGGAAATGATTTTAAAAATTAAATTGAAATGAATTCCAACAGAATTGTAAATGATTCATTGCGGCGACAGGAGGAGGCACTCAAGGATCCCGTTGGCTTTGTCTCGAATCCTTTGAATACTCTGCCAATGCTGCGAAGAATGCACCAGGATGCGCCCAAATTGTACAGCTATCTGAAGGAGGAAGAGGGCAAAGGTTCGCATTATTTTAGTATTTATTTTAATATAGTTTAAATTAATATCACCCATAGATCTGCAGCAAATTGCAGACTACAATTTGAATGTCATAACCCAATTGGATCTGGAATACGCGGCCAAGGGATTGCTGCGCATCCAAGAGACCTACAATCTGGACGAGCGGGACATGGCCAAGGGTCTCTTAGCCCAAAAGCAATTCAAGTTTGTCCACAACTGCTAAACTGAAAACTCTATGTAATTGGGCAGTAGCTTATTCAGGCGGTGCACTCTCCCTTTTCAGCGCTAAATTGAGTACTTTGGACTGCGTCTGCCTGGCGAAATATCTGCGACACCAGGGAGATGTTCAGGAGGCGGCCAAGTGGCTGGAGATTGCTCTGGAACAATATGAGGAGACTCCCGAACCGGTTTTGAAGCTGATGAACACAGAGCGTGCTGTGATTTTGAGGGAGCTGGGCGTCATTCGGGCTCAACAGGGTTAGTTTTATTCGTACACAGAGAGAAAAAGCAGCCCTGCCAAAATAGAGTTCAAATCAACTCGTATTTTGTTTATCCAATTTTTCAAATTCTTACTTACAATAAGTCCAAATTTCTAAAAATTATTATAAATTTTCTGATATTTTGTTGTATTTAAAAAAAAAAGTAAAACTCCAGATTTACTAGAAATATGCACGAAAATTCTTTACTTCAGTAGAAAACTCAGGCTCAAAGCGGGTTTACACAGCAAATATTCACGCATTTGTAAAATCTTTAAACAAGACTAAAATTTCTTCTTTTAAATGTTGAATCCTGTTGGAGATCCTTGATCTTAATTTATCAGTGACCGCAAATAATGATTATTGAAATTTTTTCACATTAAAAAACCAATAACTAGAATAGATGTATAAAAAATAATGATTATGATTAAATTTTAGCGAAAATATAAAACTTGCAAATAATCATTATTTATGATTATTATTATTTTTGGCTCCAAATAACACTCACTTTAAATTCATGGCTTTTGTAAATTCAAGTATTTTAATTCCCTTTAAAAGAAACCCAGGGGACCCATAAAACGCAAGAAAAATCTAAAAAATGATGACGTAAACTTTTTTAAAAGTGAGTTTTATTTTGGTGGAAAAAATAAAAATCACAAATAATGAATACTTTATTTTTTTATTGAAGAAAATCTTTATAAATCTGTAAATAATAATTACTATGTAATTTTTATAATATAACTCATAATGATTACGGTTCCTAGAATTTATTCTTAATGAGAAATCAATTTAGAAAGCATGAAATGAAAGAGTCGACTCTATTTTAATATTTTTAGATAATTTTCTAGAGATTTGGACGACCTTTCAGCAGGTTTTTAAGTACGCCTCGAAAGAGGAGCAAAAACAGGAAGCGGAAGCTTATATGACAATGGCCCAACAACATCTCTCCCATCTGTCCAATTGTCGGGGACTGAGAAAACTTCCTGTCAGCTCCGAAATACAGTGTTCTTACAATACTATCAATTCTCCCTTTCTTCGGCTTGCTCCTCTCAAACAGGAGCAACTGAGCCTTGATCCCCACGTCGTGCTCTATCACGATGTCGTCTATAACGAAGAGATTGCCGAGATTCTACGCTTGGCCAGACCATATCTAAGACGAGCTCTTGTCGGCTCCCTCTCGGCCAGACCAGATGTTCGGCAAAGTGCCATGAGAGCGGGCTTAGCCCAAAATGCCTCCGTGTCCATCGAGCGTCTGCATCGGAGAATTAAAGACATGTCCGGCCTCAAATTGAGCTTGCACAAAAATCTTGAGGTGATCAATTATGGCATCGGTGGACATTACTATATGAACTATGATTGTGGCCTCGATGTGGACCAGGTGAGTCCTTAAGACCGGGTTGAATTTTGATTGAGAATATGTGGCTCTTTATCCGTGAGAAATTTCTAGTTTGTCCAAAGAATCTGCCTGTTTCTACTTCTCGTTTTATGAAATTCCGAAGAGAATATATTCATTTTTAAATAACCAAGTACTACAAGACTTTTTCGGTTACAATAATTTCGGCATTAAAGAAAAAGTTTTGTTTCGGTTATGGTTCTAGTTGCGGTTAACAATTTCAATCGGTTAATAGTTAAAATATTAAATTTCCTAATATCGGAGATTAAAACCGTAACCGTAACCATAACAGTAACCGTTAATCGGTATTAACCGATTGAAACCGTAACTGAAACAAAACGTTTTAATAATACCGATACCGAAAAACCAAATCTATTTCAACCGAAAAAACCATTAAGAAACCGATTCATGCATAACGGTTAGTTACGGTTCGGTCGAGCCGAAAATTAAAGTCTATTGTTATACGAGTATATACATATGTAGATCTCAATAAACAGATCTTAATTTTTGAAATTTTTGGTCATTTGTTTTCAAATTAACATATCTTTAACATCTTTAATATTTTTTTTTTCGAACCATAATCATAATGGTATTTCAAAACCGATATTCAAAAATTTAGATTTACCTTTAGCCGAAAACCAAAACCTGAATCGTAACTGTTTTGATACCCAACTTTATAAATATTGCTGGTTGATTTTGCTTTAATTAATTAATTAGCGATTTCTGAAAGTATCTTTAGCTGCTGTCCCCCATTTGTAGGTCACGTCTGAATTGTTACTTCAGTTAATGTTTAATTTTTTCTCATTAACTTGAGTTTAATTCTTGCCTTCCACAGGCCTTTTCGGAATATAAAAATAAAAATAACAATCGCATTGCCACCGTTTTGTTCTACGTAAGTTGACAGCTGCTGCGACTCTTCCGCTCTTATTAATAACCTCAGTACTCAATACTCGCATATGCATTTACCGATAGCTAACCGATGTGCAGCTGGGTGGAGTCACATCCTTTCCCGTCCTGTAACTGGGCGTGCCACCGAAGAAAGGCGCCGCCCTCGTGTGGCACAATGTGGACAATGCGGCCGGGTGCGATAAGCGCACGTTGCATGCCGCCTGTCCGGTGCTGCAGGGCAACCGTTGGGGTAGATATCACACTCTTCTATATATGCATATATGTATATGGATATGTTTTTAATATAATTACCTCATTTATTTATTTAGTGGCTGCACAGTGGTTCGAAATGGCCAAATAAAAAGTGTCGATTTGCAGCAGCAAGTGAACGAAAGCTGAACGAAATCTTTTTGATTTACTGTTTTGCAAAAATTATAGATTAAGATTCAAAGTAAACTATTTTTGATCTTTTAATATTATAAAAAAATATAATTTAAATCACTTGAGTTATTATGTACTGTTCAGTTTAAATTAAAAGAAAGACAGATGCTAACAAATATCTAATAAAAATAAAAAAAAATATTGTTTTTAATATTGGAATATAATACAAAAAAAAAAAAAAATTGAAATCATTTGAGTTATTGTTTGCTATTTAGTTTAAAGAAAAAGAAAGACCAGTAAAATGAAATATATAATACAAAAAAAAAATTGTTTTGATATTGGAAATTAATAAAAAAAATAATTGAAATCATTTGAGTTGTTATTTACTAATTATTTAGTTGATTTATTATTTAGTTATAAATAGAAGGACAGATGAAAATAAATATTTAATAAAAATAAACAAAATTGGTTTTGATCTTGGAATTTAATACAAAATATAATTTAAATCATTTGGTTTATTTTTAACTATGAAGATTCAATAAATAGGAAGACGAATGGAAATAAATATACAAAAAATTTTTTTTTATTGAAATATAAAAATATAATTAAAAAATCATTCGAGTCATTGTTTACTATTTAGTTTAAATAAAAAAATATAATAAATAAACTATTACTTATACATTAAATTAAGAGACAGATAATAAATACCACAATACAACATTGCTAGCTTAATTGTGCTTTTATGGTCTGATTTCGTCACTAGCGTTGTTTGATGTTCACAGTTAGTTTCTTTTGTTGAATAAAACAAATTATTAAAGTTTTCTTTTATTATTATTATTTTGTTTTCTTTTTGTTTGCGATAATTTATTCAATAATTTTTCGTTAATTATATTTATGCACTATTTTATAGTATTCGTGTTTAATTATATGCAATTTAACATTATGCGACATATTCTTTGGGGCATGTTATAATTATTTTTTGGTTTGGCATTCGATTCGATTTTAATACTCGGGACAGGAGGAAACAACATTCATCGTGATACGTATGTAAATGATATAGAAGAATTATGTATATTGGCATTGTGGTCTCGTCGTCCACATATCGATATGTTTTAACACAATATGTTAAGGGTAGGCTCTTGAGATGTGGGTGTTGGTAAGGGGTGGGTGGTGGGAGAGGGGGCATAAGCGGTAAGGGCTGATGATGATGATGAGAAGGGGGAGGTTAACACCTGTAGGAATACTTGATTGCCGGCTGACGCTCAGTTTTCATATCACGCGTCCCACGGTGCCAACAACAGTGGCAGCAAAAATAGCAGCTGAAGCAGCTGAAACAGATGCCACGTGGCAGCTGCCACATTACGCGGCGCCTCCTCCAGACCTGCAACCGAGAAATGCAAAAAAGTCAGAAAATTCAGAAAATTTCGATATCAGAAAACAACAAAAATCAGAGAAGAGAAATTCTCAACTTACCGCCAATGTAATTTAGATGCTCATCGTTGCTCGATGAGGCTCCGGGATGAAGCTTGATTTCTGCAAAAGCAACAACAACAACAACAACAAGAGGGATACACATGAGAATCGTTTGTTTTGGTTTGGCTGAGATTACGCATACGCACCGTAGAGCCGGAGTGTACCCTCGGCACGACCCAGCGAATTTGTGCTGACGCAGTGATAGGTGCCCACATCGGAGGCGGAGAAGGAACGCACCACGAGCAACATGACGCCGCGATAGCCATCTCGCTTTTCCGTTATGCCATATTTGGGCCTGGCCAGTGGACAGTGCAGAATGGAGAATGGACAGTGGAGAAAAGTATTAGTTATGTAACTGCAGTTGAGGCTCACAAAATTCGAGCTCGTCGCAAATTCAAATTTGACAGAAATTAAAACATGAATTCATATTAATTTAATTAATTTAAATAACTGTCAATTAAAAAGTATAAAATGAATGTGAATAAATAAATAAATTATAACAATTTTAAAGTGTTCAAGTTTGTTCCAACTTTTATTAAACAATTTATTTCTTAATTTATAAAGAAAAAATACAAAAAAGTAATTTGCCCATCAAGATTGTGAAAAACAAAACCGAAAAATTAAAAACAATTAATTTATTAATATTCTTAAACCTGATGTATGTCATTTAATTTTTAGAGATTAAAAAAAACAATAACTTGGGCATAAAAAAATGTAAATAAGTATTTATAATTTCAATGTACATTTCTAATTTGTTGAACACAATATAGAATAAAAATAAATTATATTTAAATTTTTTTTTATTTTTAATCTGTCTAATCGAAAAAATTAAATATGTTTATAGCAAAATTTAAAATGGAGAATGAAACTAAAAAAAAAAAATAATATATAAGATAAACTCAATTACAATTCATTTCAATTAATATATAAAATAAGGGTAAATTTCTTAGGTAAAAGAAAAACTGTTGTTTCAATTCGGTTGCAAATCGTGAGAGTCTACTGTACTTTGTGGATTCAGATTGAGAATGGAACTCACCCATCGAGCAGCATTTCGGGGCCAGGGGAGCCGGATTCGAGGCTGGCGGTGGAGACGCTGGCAAAGCCGTTGGATGTGCGTGCTCCCTTGAGCCAGTAGGAGACGGGCGAGGGGGAGGCCTCCACCTGGCACTCCAGCTGCACGTCGGAGCCCAGCGGGGTGCCCAACAGCTGGCTTGGGGCACGCACCATGGGAGCAACTGCAAAGAGCAGATAGAAAGAGACAGAGAGGCGAAAGTAGAAGTGACAATAGAGAGCAGTGAGTTCATTCCTTTGACTTACATTGGACGCTGAGGGAGACGCGTTTGCTGACAGCCGGCGGCACATCATTGGAGGCAATGCACAGATAGGCGCCCATCTGGCGACGCTCCAACCTTATGAGCCGCAGCGAGGAGCCGTTGTAGGTCTCCACTGTGAAAGGAATAAGTAAGGAGTAAGTGCACAGCAAAAAAAGCCATTCTAAAGTCAAGTTTAAAATACTTATTAAAAAATTAAAAATAGTTAAAAAAAATTATAAAAAAATATTTTAAAAAAAGTTAAAAAAAAACATTTTAATTAATAAAAATTTTTTAGCCAGTATTACACAATTTCAGGATTGAATTCGGGATTGAAAAAATCAAGCATTTCATACTTGGTTTAAGGAAACCCCAGATTACTTCTGACAACGTTTAGGAGTGAATTCGGGCTAAATAAGACGGACTTTTTTTCTGTGTAAATGTTCACTTAGACAACGACCCACACTCACCTTTCATCAGCTCTCGACTGCCGGACTTGCGTATGAGTATCATTTCGCCATCCTCGCGTCGCCAAATGACACGGGGTTGGGGATTGCCGGTGGCCTTGCACGTCAGTGTGGCATCCTCGCCCTCCTGCACCGCCAGATCCGCCGAGGATTCCTCGTTAATGATGTCCGGCGGCACTGCAACACACATACAAGCACACAAATATCATGTTATTTCCTTGCACTTGACTTATTCCTATGATCAGGGATTAAATCCATAACCGAAACCATAACCTTTAACCGGTAAAAATCGATTGAAATTTAAATCCGTAACTAAAACCGTAACTGAAAAAAATTTTTTTTATTTCACAGAAACCTTTAAACCGAAACTCTGTAAACCGAAATAGCCGTTTGGTAACCGTTTCATTTATAAGGATTAATTTCGGTTTTCATACATCCAAAAAAATATTATTTTTCACTTTTAATTTTGATTTTGATTTTCTTTTGTTTAATTTTGAATTTTTATTTGTGATATTAATGATCGAATTTTCAAGCACAGTATAAGCGCAATTCAAATAAATTTGTTAAATGAAATATTACATTAATCGAAACGTTACCGGTATTTTAAGACCGAAACACACAAAAGCCGGTTTACCGATACGATACCTTCATTAAAAGATTTTGCGTAACCGATAACCGAAAACCTTAATGCGAGCATAACCGAAACAGTAACTGAAACCGATATTCGTTTCGGTTTTAATTCCTGCCTTTGATATAATCACTTCATACCTTGGACATCGATGCAGCCGACTTGTTTCTTCATCGGACTCGTATTGATCTGGCACATGTAACATCCTCGATCACTTTCCCTCAATTTGCTGATCTTCAGCTTCCAACTGAAGGAAAAAGAATTTTGTAGTTAAGGGAAACTCTGTTAAAAACAATTGTATCTTGGGATACTGAATTTAAATTGTCAATAAATTGATATTAAGAAAACTCACTTAACTTAAAACTCTCTAAAATTCCATATGTACATATTTCCAAATTGAGTATCAATTAATTTAATGGTTTTTGATAAATTTTTAAACACAATCTTATTGTCAAGAGATTTTTAAATTTTAGCGCAATACTCCCAAAAATAATTTCTTTTTCTTTTCTATCGACATTTCACTGTACTCACGTGTGCATATCCTGATGCATGACACTGATCCTGGCATTGTGCGTCACGACGCGTCCCTGCAACGCGAGCACCGTTTGATCCGAGGCGCGCAGCCAGCCCACCTAGAGGAATACAGATTCAAGAGATGATTGAGAGAGAGAGAGTGAAAAAGAGAGAGAGAGATGATGAAAGAGAGACCGAGAGAAGTGTTGAAGGGGAAAGTAATACGTTAAGCTTGGCATTAATATCTTATGAAAATCTCATTGTGTATTACAAAAAGTAGTAATGAAATCATTTTATATTATTTTTTGCAGTCAAACAATAAAAGTTATTAAAATACGAGTATGTAAAGCTGTTAAAAATAAAAAAAATTCCAAAATGTAAAATATTAGAAATAATTATTAAACAAGAAAAAATGTGATAGCTGTAAATAAGTTTAGTAAAATGTTGACAAAGTTAAATTTCAAAATTTTAATAACAATTTAAGAAATTATTAAAAATTTTAAAGTTAAAATTTAAAATAAAAGTATTGAAATTAATGTCAAATTGGAAATTATTTGTTAAATAAAACTTAAATGTACATTGAAAAAAACGGCCCTAAATGTTATGCAAATCTTAACCAAAAATTTTAATTTGTTGAAAAATATGTAGAAAAATGTAATAAAGTGCTGAAAATTTTTAAAAAATAAATGTTGAATGACAAACGTACTTTATTCTTGCCCAGATTGCGGACAGAGCAGGCGAGAACCGCCTCACGACCAGCCGGATACGTGACATTGTTGATGAAGCCAATAAACTCCGGATCCGGATCCAGCTGTGAATTTGATTCTGTGGGACAAAGAGAGCAGAGAGAAGAGCACAGCACGTGGCCATTAGATTGAATTAGCATACACGTACAGTGGGCCAAATTGGGCATTTTAATGCACGCAACACACTCACCATGATGCTGATGCTGATTCAGATTCTGGTTTTGATTCTGTGGCATGCCATTGGCATTGCCACATTTGGTGGCCATTATCAAAATGATAAAGAGAGGCCCTAAATGCCACTCCATTTTGTTGTTGTTGTTGTTGTTGTTGTTGTTGTTGCTAGTGAGTGTTGTTGTTGTTGTTGTTGTTGTGGCTTGTTTTTGCGCTGTTTTTTTTTTTTTTTTGCAGCTGACGTTTGTTATTGGCTGCAGCTGTTGCCAATTTTAGTCGCCGCTGTTGTTGACGCTCTTATTTTATGGCTACTTTTTCTTGCTGCCGCAATTTCTATTTGCATTTGAATTTTCGATTTTCTATTTCGATTGCGATTTCGATTTATTTTTGTTGTATTTCGATTGCTATTTGCCGCTTTGTTGTTACTGTTGTTATTGTTGTTATTGTTGTGCGTTGTTTGTGCAAATTGCGCAAGGGGCTTTGATTTCACTGCAGCTGCATCAATTCCAAGTGCTGTTGACATCTGCAAGCAAACATCCAACAAAACAGTTTAATAAAATGCATGCCAAAAAACGAAACATCAAAAATAGCTACCAAACAAATTTATTTTACAGTATTTTTACGCACACACACACACCCTTGTACACACACACAACAACAGCAAATGGTGTTCAGTTTAAGTGCTGCAACAATAGAAACAAACAACAAGTAAGAATGCTGCAGACGAGTCTGATCGATTAGTAGATACTGTGTAACCAATTTGAAAATTTATATATGTCAGTAAATTGTTAAATGGTATATTACCACTTTTCTCTTATTTCATAAATATTAATATCCTATATTATAAATTATAATCATAAGTTTGTTACAACTTGTAGCACTAGGATGTTAAATAAATAAATAAATAAATAAATAAGTAAATAAATAAATAAATAATTAAATACATAAAAAATAAATAAAAAAAAATAAATAATTAAATCAACAAATAAATAAATAATTAGCTAAAAAAATAAATAAATAAATAAATAAATAAATAAATAAATAAATAAATAAATAAATAAATAAATAAATAAATAAATAAATAAATAAATAAAAAAAAAAATTATTTAATTAATTAATAAATAAATAATCCTTGTTAAGCAAAAAATAATTGTGCCGAAAACCGTTTTTTAAATACTAAAGCAAAAGTGTATTGTTAAGTTTTTCACTCTTTTATTTAATGCATATATAATAATGATATTTTTATTTATATATTTATTTTTCCTTTTTTTTATGTGCCATATTAGGATGATTTGGAGAATCCCAGTTGTCATCCTTAACCTGTTACGTACAAAAGTTTTAAGTAATAATACCCGTCTCTACATTTTTTATTTCTACAGGGTATACTAAGTGGGGTGGGAGTGCAAAGGAGAAGGGGGTGGAGATGGATTCTGGTTAACTTGATTATATGCGACGCGGCGCAGTTTTACAATTTTCCGCTGCCTGCTTTTAGGCGCAGGCAATATGGTTCCGTTCAGCTTTTAACCCCGATCCCGACCCCGACCCCGCACCCGTTCCCGACCCCGGATGCCGACCTCGACCCCAATCCCGACCCCTTGTTAACCCGCGAACAAAGTGTTGGCTCGCTATCTGGCGCAATTTCTTCATCCGCAGCTCAAAGTAAAGGCAAATGCAATTTTGCAACACAAACACGAATTTATGGCCACCTTTTGCGCCACCCAGAAAATGCAGAAAAATGTATGTGTAAAAAAAAATATGAGGAAGATGAAGAAGAAGAAAGTGGGCGAGTTTTTGCGCGTCAGCAAAACCAAAAGGTGCAAAATATGAATGTAAATATTAAAAAAGTTTCAAGATGCAAAAAACTAACGAGGTGTTCGCTCATTTGCTTTACACTCTGGCCAAACTTCCTCTCCGCGCTCTCTCTCTCTCTCTGTCTCTGCCCCTTCCGCTCTTGCCACGCCCACTAAGAAGGCGAGGCTGCACTTTGACGCGTCTGTAATTTAATTTCTGTGCGAAATTGAGCACTTGGCTAATACTAAATTTGCACTAAAGCAGTTAGTAAGCTGTCTGCGGAGAGAGTGTGTAACAGAGGAAAAAGAGAGAGAAGAAGGGCAAGAGAAGAGAAGGAGCAAGAGGTAAAGAAATGCCTTGTAAACTTTTGACGAGGTGTCAATGCGTTGCCTCTGGGCATGAAATACGCGACAAATTCCCCCACTCTCTCTTCTATTCCCCCATCCAATTCAGGGCAACTTTCAGCTGCGAAAATGCGATTTACTTATTGAATTAGCTTCGGCTTCAGCTTCGGCTTCAGATACAACGACATGGAAATAGCGACAGTTGAGCAAGTGGGATTGGGACTGCAATTGCAACTGGAGCTTTTCCACTCTCTCATAACATGCAAACCACAATTGACTTATCATATTGTTGACTATTCAAATGCTGCAAAAGAGTTTTCAACTATCTTGATTTAAAATGTACACAATTTAATTGCAAGAGTTCTAAACAAGTCTATTATGAACTAGACAATATTAGAGGAGCAAAAGAAATTAAAAAAACCAACTTTAAGTACTTTAATTGAATTAACAAAATGCTGTTTGCTTTGCGACGACGAAGATGAAGGCGACTTGCAAGCGCCAATTTGTTAAAAATAAGGTAAAGAGCTCGATAAGCCAAGTAAGTCAAAATTTTGTAGCTTAATGCGCTGAAATTATGGAAAAAATGCACTACTAATATGGTGAGAATATGGAATGAAATGATTTAACAATAATAAAACTTTAATTAAACTGTTCTCTGCTGGTTTTGAAAGTATGAAAACTCCCACTGGATTTCTGCCTCGATTCCAATCCCTTTTATTTAACTGATTTCAAAATTCACTACAACAATAGTTAGAATATGTAATGAAATGATTTAATAATAATACAACTTTCATTAAATTGTTCTCTGCTGGTTTTGAAAGTAAAGTATGAAAACTCCTACTGGATTGCTGACTTATTCACTCTCGATTCCAATCTCTTTTATTCAACTGACTTCAGAATTGTATCTTCTTAGTTCAATGTCGACTCAACTGGTTCGAAGCAATTGCAACAACTGCTGACTTGACTTACAAATACAATACGAGTAAATACGTTAGGGAAATGCCTGTCTCCATGCTGTTGGTTTACCTTGTTGCAGTGTTCTTGATGCCAACACTGTTTTTTATACATTTCAGTGGCCATAAAAAGCCAATGATAAGCGGCTTAGCGGTAAAATAAAAAAGCTAGAAGAAGAAGAAGAAACACAACTGTTACAAGCTGGCAAAAGTGCTCAACTGTAATTATATTGTTCAGCATTAAAACATGATGATGGATATAAAAGTGCAAGTTTACAAGCAAAAGCCTGAAATTGAGATTCTATTGTTTGGGAGCAGGAAAAAGTTTGAAATGAATTTAAATGAAATCAAATCTCTGTTGCTAAATTTGTGTTTAAATTGCAAGTTGGGGGGGGGGGGATAAAACTGACTCTACATTTATTTATATTAATCCCTCACTTGCTCTTTCTTTCTTTCGCTTTTTCTCTATTTCTCTGTGCATTTTTCTCGCTGAAAATAAAAACAAATTTGCATCAGCACTTAAGAAAAAGGGAATATTTAAGAAGCATACCGAAAAATGTGCCACAGCGCGAACATAAATAAATTTGCCGTGTAAACAAAAAAAAAACACAAAAAAAACACAAAAAAATGCCGAAGAAAACAAGTTAAAAAAGTGCGACAAACAAATGAAAAGAAGAAACTGCAAATCAGCGCAGCTCGTTGCAAGGTAAACCAACAGCTGGAAATTGCAGCAGAGAGCGAAAGAGAGTGAGAGAGAGGTAGACAGTGATGAAGAGAGACGGCGACAGCGACAGCGACAGCGAAAGGAGCAAAGGCGCAGCGACAGAAAACCGTTTGAAGTGTTCTACAACTACCAAAAAACAACAACAACAAGTGGGTAAGGTCATAGTCGAGAGTGCCCGACTGTGGGATACCCCTCAAACAATTTTAATATTAAAATGAAAGCATATTTTTAGGGGTCTGAGTTGATTTAAAACCTAAAACATCCATAACTATCGCTTCACTTATTCGATCTTCATAATTAGAGAGTTCTATGATGAATTTGAAACCAATTATGATTTGCTTGGATCTCTTTACAATCTGTGAGATCTAAGTGTTCACACTCAGACTCAGACGATATGTCAGACATATGACAATTTTCCTTTCCCCTGTTACATTATTTTCAACGATTGAAATATACCAGGGACCGTAAACATTATTAAAATTACCTAGTAATGATTATTTAAAGATTTTTAAGGATTTACTTCAATGATAATGATTAATCTTGAGCAAAAAAATAAAACTCACAAGTAATCAATATTTGTGATTTTTACTTTTTTTCGCTCAAAATAAAACTGACTTTTAAAAAAGTTTACGTAATCATTTTAAAGATTTTTTTTTTGGCGTTTTATGGTTCTCCTGGGTTTCTTTTAAAGGGATATGCAAAAATACTGGGTGAAAATTCTACGCAAACGCCATGAATTTAAAGTGAGTTATATTTTGAGAGAAAAAAATAAAAATCATAAGTAAAGTTTATTATCATAAGTAAGGATTATAATCCTTATTTTTTGTATGTGCATTCTAGTCATTAATTTTTTGATGAAAAAAATTTCAATAATCATTATTTGCGGTCCTTGAAATATACCCTCTTACTTACTTTTGAAGTAACGGGTATAACAACAACAATAGAAGCAACAACAACAACAACAATCACTTGAGCTATGAACTGAAGTCAACTGCAAGTGTCAACGCCAACGTCAATCTCTCAAATGTCGGACATCGTGTGCTGTCAAGGCGCAGACACTTTAACGCCTGGACGAGAGCGAGAAGAATGAGGAGCAGTAGAATGAGGAGTAGCTGCGGAAAGAGCAATTTGAAGAGCAGCTCGGGAGAAGTTGCAAACTGCGGGGACTGAATCAGAGGAAAGCAGAAGAGTTGGAAAATCAAGGGAAGGACCAAATTATTTAGAAGGAAAGGAACAGAAGGAAGAGCAGAAGACGAAGAATTGGTAGGGGAAGCAAGAGAAGAAATTGGGGCAGAAGTGGTAGAAGAAAGGGTGGGAGTGACATCTGGACTAGGAGAATCAACAGAACAAAGAGCAGGGGAAGCGTAAGAAACTGGAGAGGAGAATGACGAACTGGCTGAAGAGACTAAGAAGAGTCTCCCAAAGGAGTCGCCGGAGGGAGCCACTGTACGAAGGGCGGGTCAGTGATGGCAACTCGTCCAAATGACCCTCGACCGTCTGCCTTTCTGGCAGTCTGTCTGTCCGTCAAATGTTGCTGCTAAGCGACAAAGCAATTTGACTTGAAAATGTGCTGAGCACTTGCAGATATATGTGTACACTGAAAAAAAGACCAATTTCTAAAATCAAGAACATTCATCTTAAATATTTTATTCTTGAAATAAAAATATTTTAAGACCAAGTTACTAAAACTAAGAATATTAATATTTAAAATCGTAAGTTCTTAATATTAGAATAAAATTCTCAAATTTAAATATTTTGTTCTTAATAAAAGAATAAAAATCTTAAATCTTAGATCTTTTTCTCTCAGCTAATATGTCACTTATTGGGACTCAGAATTCACAACAGGCTCTGGCGTCTCAAAGAAGAATAAGAATGTAAGAATTTATGTTCTGAGACCAAAATCTTGATTTTAGATCCTTTTTTTATATCAGTGTATAGTATATATAAAGTCTGAATGCTGACGTTGTTGCCTCAATGGGCGTGTCAGCGAAATAATGTAACGCCCTCTAGCGGCAGCAACGGCAACTGCAGCAGGAGAAGCGGAAAATGAGAAGCGGGGAATCGGGGAATCGGGAGGCCTTAAAGGATCAAGCTTAAGCTCATTTATTTAAATTAAAACAAACACTGCAGGGGCAAAAACAACGGCCAAAGCAAGCTGCAAAGGGGGCGTGGCACAAGGGGCTGACAGTGCTTAACTTTAGCACAGAGCGCACCTCGCCTCGAAACCCGACGGAAAGTCACGACAGAGTGCACAACTACTACATACATATGTATGTATGAACATATGTGTGTACACAGAGAGAAAAAAGAGCTCGAATTAAGTACTTGATACATGGACGAGTTAACTAAGTGTCAAATTAAAACAGAAAATTCAAAGAGACAGTTTTTTATTTCACTCCAGTATTAACCTGAAATTGAGCATATTATTAAGAAATAAATGAATACAAATACAATTGCCTATGATCATGAATCAAGTAAAATTCGAGATGGATAGAAAACTCTGAGAATAAGCTCATCAAATCAAAGTTTATGAAACAGGGTCTAAGAGCTCTTAAAAAATACTACATATCTGCAGCTTCAGTGGTTTGGAAACTATATAGGTGTCAATTTGAGCGGATTTTAACGATATTCCGATGTTTTTTTTTGGAAAATTCTTAGTTCGCAACATTTTTGTATATATTTGTTAATCTTAAATATTTAAAAATACTAGAATACGTAAAAATTTAAATATATACTTGAAATATATTTAAAATTTTGTTAAATATCAAGTTTTAAATATGGGGTTTTAAATTCGAAATATTTGATTTTTTTCTCTCTGTGCGTGTGTGAATTTTGTGTGCTTGCCTGCAAGTCAGTTGTATGACTGTGTGTGACTGTGTGTGAGTATGTGTGAGTGTGTGTGTGTGTGTATGTCTGACTGGCATAGAACTTTGGCAACATTTCCGATTGCCAACGCCGGCTTTAGCTGCTGCTGCTGCTGCTGCCATTGTCCTTTGTCCTCTGTCCGCCGTGTCTCCTGTCCTTTGTCCTTTGTCCTCTTGTCCTTTTGCTCTCGCTGCCTTCACTGTTGCCTGTTCCTGCCTGTCATTTGTCCACTACACAAACGGGGGCAAATTGTTTGCAATAATGCGCGTGCCAAGTGAGTTGCCATCTTCCCTCTCTCTCTCCCTCTCTCCCTCTCACCCTCCTTCCTCCCCTCCTCCGTCCCCATCACCCCTTGCTAGCTTACACCTTGCCCCAATGCCACGCCCATAAACACATACAACTTGCAATGAGCTGACAACAGCATGCTGCAGGTGCAACAACTTCCTCTCCTCCTTCCTCTGCTGTTGTTGCCACCAATGTTGTCTGCCGCTGGCGTTAATGATTTTCATTGCAACAGCAACAACAACAACTGAAACAACAACAACGAGAACAACAACAATAAACACTGACAAGTGCAATAAATAGCGCTTGCAAAGTTAAAGCGCAAAATCACAAAATGAAAATGTTAATTGTTTGTCTCACTTTTTATTCTGTTATACCCTGTAGCCAATGGATGTGCGTAAAAGTGGGTAGCTTAGTTGGCTAGCAGTTGCCCTTCAACATATACTTTCTATACATTTTAGTTTGCTGTAAATAATCTGCAATCACTTCAAAATGTTTGCAATCAATTCATTTTTAAATGATACAATTTTAATAAAATTTACTTTATTAAAAACGATCGATAAATAGTTAAGAAGTTATTGCGTTTTTTATGCCCTTGAGAATTTATGAATTTAAAATAATTTAAAATGTGTTAAAAATGTCCAAAATAATACTTAAGTAAAACTCAATATAAATTAGTTTAAAGAAAATAATTACAAGACATTCAAAATAAAAGAAAACATGTAAAATTTCAATTAAACAATAAATATAAAAATAAAATGTTGACCTATATCAAATCAGTCACAGGGTATCTTTAAGTCACTTTTTTTTTGAAATGCAACTTTCTTACTTGTTTTTATTGGTATTTGCTACTTTTTTTTTATATTCGTTGTGCTGAAAAGTTGCTCGTTGAGATTTTTTATTGCAATCGTCGAAAGTTTTTGATGTGGCGCCATTAGTAGCCAATTATTGGCGACTTTTTACGCCCGAAGGAACGAGAGAAGGCCAACAACGAGAGAGTGAAGAGAAGGCAATCGAGAAGGCCTCGATTGGCCGAGAACTGAAACTGGGCTAAAACTGGCAGAGGCTGTTGGCCAATTTATATAGTAGCGAGCAACTATTTGACTGACTGCATTAAAAAGTTCAATAATGAGCGACTAATAACTCAATTTCAACGAAGGAGGCCCAAAAAAAAAAGAAAAGCGTTAGGCGCTAATGAAAATGGTGCTGTCAGGAAGAAAGAGAGGACTATAGAGGGCGAGAGAGAGAAGGAGTGAGGGGAAAAGCAGAAATGCGATGACTGCATTTTAGCTTAATTAAACATTGGCGTCTCACTTTTAATTGATTGTGAGCAAACTGAAAGAGACAGACAGACAGAGAGAGAAAGAGAGAGAGTGGGAAAGAGAGAGAGAGAAGGAGAGAGGGAGCGTGGCAAATAAACAATTTAACTAAATGCGCCGCAAAGTAGGCAACGCTTTTAGAACTGCCAACTGCAAACTGCGAGTTGCCTTCGCCTCCGCCTCTTCCTCTGTCTTTGTCTTTGCCCCTGCCTCGTTGCCTGCCACAAAGCCTTGAGCATTAGACGTGGCATGGAAATGATGCTTGCAAAGTGTAAATGTAAACACAGCAGACCCAACAAAAGGCCAGCAAAGGCGTCGAGCACGAACAATGCGTAGACCTGAATGAATGCGAATGCTGAAATGCTGAAATGGAGAAAGGCGGCTCAAATTGTTATAAACAGAGGCGTAGAGCGCATTGTATTTAGAGGCGGATCATGTAATTAAACTATTCTATTTTGCTTCCTGTTTTGTGATATGATATGTTACGATTATTCGCTCTTTTACTAAAAGAATGTCATAAGTTAAACAAACACGTTTTAAGTATTAAACACAAGAATTGTCTTGAGACTCACGTGAAGATTATAAATTATATGAATATGAAATTTTGACACAATAAATAACAGGATATTCAGAATATTTTAGCTTCATTTACTACAGAAATGGTTTAGTAAATACGCGATATATGTACTTTATTATTACAAAAAAGAATCATTCAAAATTCGTTTTTAAAAATTTATATAAGTTCATATAAAATATGTTTTGAGGGAACTGGTAATACTCCTGAATAATTTAGTTTTAAATTGCCCATTTTTAGCCGATTCTAAAATTTTTTTTTTAGAATTCAAGTGTTTTCAGAGAAAAATTCATAAAAGGATTCAAATAAATGCTATTTCTCTATGCTTAACATTTTAAGTTCTCAACACAATTTTGAGACGTAAGCTCTTTGTTTTGAGACAAATTAAATTAAATTATATGAAATATTGAATCCTTTCTCTTTTAATGGGACAAGAGGACACCTTTTGCTGCCCCCTGTCTCCGCCCTTGTTCATAAGAGTGAGGGGAGGAACTGGTGCACGAATGAGTGAATGAATAGCAAATGGCAATGATTGTAGGCTCACTGTTTGGTCGAGAGTGGAGTGGAGAGAGAGAGGAGCTGAAGGCGGGAACTGAGAGGATTCCGAGTACAATTGTGATAATTGCCGTTGTCTCACACCTTTTTGCCGGCAGCGGATCGTGAAATGATGACAAGCAAAAGCTCTTCCGGCATGCTGCCTCTGTTTGCCACTCTGCCCCACTCTGCCCCACTCTTGTAGTATGTAGTAGGCATACAGCGTAAATACATACGTGCCCCCTGCTCTCTTTTCTACTCGCTTTTCTCCCGCTCAACTGTTTATTCAACAATTTCATTGTTTACATTTATGTCCTGTGAGTGTGTGTGTGTGTGTGTATTTTAATGCCTTGCACCATGTGTGTGCCTCATCTATGTGGCGAAAACTTTCTTACGTACGGCTTGCGCTTCCTATCATCCTTTGCCCCTTCCCCTTCCACTTCCCCTTCCCCTTTCTGTTCGAAATTCACTCTTCTCACTGCCTTTCTAGCTGAAAATTTTCTTTCATTTTGGCGCTTTCTCAACTTTTTTCGCGCACAATTTGCATGCGAATTTGCCGCTGTCTGTTCGCCCACCCCCCCGCAAAACTTTGGCCCCTCCATCCGTTTGCCTTTCCCCTCATTCGCCTATCCTTCCTCTCGTCCATCTGTCCGTCTGTCTGTCGCTCGTTGTCCGTCCATTTTGGTGTCCTCCGGCTTCATGCGCGTGCCTTTTACTGCACGACTGCCACTTGGCAGTTGCCTGCCCCTTCCCATTATCCTTCTCTCCTCTTCTCTTCCTTCCCTCCTCCTTGCACCTCTACTGGTGCTGCTGGCGTTGCCACCGTGTTCTGGTCTTGTGCAGTTTTTCTTTCATTTTTTATGCGCCGTTAACAACTTTTGCTCGGTTTACTTTTTCCGTGTCGAGCGGCGTCGTCGTCGTCGTCGTTGCTTCTTTCAAACTTTAATTGTTGTTGCATGTCCTTTTTGCGCACTCCTTGTCCTCATCATCATCGTCATCGTCATTGTTGTGCTTCCAGCTCTTACTCCACTTCTTGCACCTCTTCGTGTTGTCGTCATTGTTGTTGTTGTTGTTGTTATTTTTCTGGCGTAAATTGTACGCCTCACGTTTTTACGCCTGCAGCCAAAGGACGCCCATCTGCATACACACTCACATATGTACACACATGTGTGTGTGTGTGTGTGTGTGTGTGAACGTCTGTGGCGACGGAAGTGTGAAACTGAAATTGAGCAACTAAAGGACTAAAAGACTCTGGCAGTTGCCTACTTGCAGCCAATGCACACTGGTTCCACACATCACCAAAATCCGAAATCAATTAATTATAAAAAAATATTGAAAAAAAAAAACAAAATACATAAAATACTATTAAGTTTTTTACATTTTTCGGTTTTCCTAATTGGATTAACTAAACAGTTTTTGAATATTTTACTTTAAAGATAAATTAACATAAACTAATGGCTTTAGAATAATTTTTTTATAATAATAACATATAATAATTACATTAAAATCATTATTTTCCAGAAATAAATAAATAAATAAATAATAAATAAAATAAATATATTTCGTTTCTTTCCTTGTTTTTAGCAAACTATTAATGTTCTCAATTGCCTAATGTCAAGTTGTCCTTAAAGTTATCCATATAAAGCGCATTTTTATAAGTCGAATATATGTTTGGTTTAAACTCTTTGTACAAGAATAAAACTTTAATTATTAATTTAAAAGCAGTTTTTGTAATCATTGTAAGTGATATTCAAAAAATTTTAAAATAATGATTAATAATAAAAAAATAAAACTTCTTTTGAGCAAAAAATAAAACTCAATTTGTAGTTTCGACTTTTTCTTGGGGAGTAAAGGCAAAAATATTGGTTGAAAAAAAATTAAAAATTGAAAAAATTTTAATAATGGTAAAAATGCATAAATTAGCCATAGAAAAGAATATTGATATTTTTCTCGGTGTCTTAAAGTTATTATAAGTGAATGATTTTTTGGCTACAAAAAAAAAAAACAAATAATCATTATTTGCAGTTCCTGTTTAAAAATAATAATATAACACTTATGATGCTTACTTTTGACCTTAATATTAAATGACTAAGTAATAAATTATAATGCTAATAATAATTAATTGAATAACTGACTTATGGCCATTTGTCTAGCAGCTCAAAAAACACTTAATTAGCAAAATCCCATTCCATAGGCCTAGTTAATAATAAATTATAATTTTGTGCAGAATTTGATGTGCTTGTGGACCACTGTGCAAAGTTCTGAGCATTCTTGTTCATTGCCGACGTCTGTTACTGTTAAATGTGCGTGCGTGTAAGTATCTGTGTGAGTGTGTGAGAGTGCGAGGGTGTGTGTGTGTGTGTGCTCGACTTTATTTGGTTTTGCGTAGCACTTGGCATTTATTTGCCCACACCGAGACATGCCACTGTTGTCTGCCCCGCCCCTTGTCGCCCCTTGCCGCCCACTCTCCCGAACAAGCAAAAAACTTCGTTTGCAATTTTTTGCTTTTTTCTTTGCTGAGAAAAAAAAGTTGGTTTCGAAATAGCTTTAGGGAGTTTGTAAAACGCATTGTGCTGAACGCTTTCAGCATTAACTCCATTCAACTGGGCACGCGTGTATCTTTTCTATCTCTTTCCCTCTCTCTTCCCTTCTCTCTCTCTCTCTCTCTCTCTCTCTCTCTCTACATCTACCTCTGTGTTGTTTTTTTCAAATTTCGATAAGAGTGGTAGCGATAAGATAACACATATGGTATTATAGAGAGCTCGATTTGTTTGACATGTGCTATCTAATAGTCCTGATTGCACAATCATTTCGTAAATTTCATTATAATTGAAAGGCACTTGCAAAGGATACTAAACGATTCAATTGCACACACTGCTATCGATATGAGTTGAAATAAAAATAGGAGTTGAAATAACAATCAAGTATTATTCTTGGAAATTCATTTAACTGAGAGAAGAAGACATCTCAAGAATAAATACATAAATAAATGCCAATTTCGATTTATGGCTGTTAGAAGTTTTCAAGGAACTCAAAAGTATGAAACTCAACTTAGAACCAAATTGAAATTATGAATTAGCATTCAACTGTTCATACAAATAAAATTGACAAATTAATGCTAGGTTTATGTGCAACTAATTTATGTGTAACAGCGATTTAAAATTAAATTTAATTTATATTAAAATTAAATTGAGTCCAAAATAGTATAACTTCAATAAATATCGATAGCTTTAAAAAAAGAGAAATAATTTAAATTTTTATTAGACTGCTTCATAATTATAATCGCACAAATTTATATGAATACATTTCAATATTTCAAAATAAATTAAATTAAATAAAAATTCCATTCAAAATTCAATTCACTCAAATGTGGCAAATAAATTGAAAATGATGAAAAGTCTAGAGCCAGAGTCTCAAACCAGAAAACAGATGTTACCCTTTATTTCCTTAGGATGCAATTGCAAAGACAACAGACATGATTTAAATACACTCTGAGTAATTAGCCCCCAAAAAACTAGACTGTTTATTATTAAAAAAAAAAAATTAATGCTTGCTCTCTCTTTTCCTCTCTGTCGTTCTCCCACTCTATAACATATGCTCTGTTTTGCAATAAAGGAAACTAAAGTTCTGGCTGTTTGTGGCTTTTAGTGCTTTAAGAATGTTGAACAATTGTTGAGCTGTAATTGCCGCTGCTTGCTGCATTCGTTACCATAATTGCTGTTGGCTTAATTTCAACAGCCGACTTCCGGACCGGCAACTTCAACTCCCTTTTACTTGTACAGTCTCATTCACAGTCTCAGCCACATTCTCAGTTTTCAGTTCTGAGCCTCAGACAACTCAGCGAGAGGGAAAACAACGACAACGACGACAACAAGAAAACCCATTTGACTTACAATCTTAACATGTGTGTTTACTTGAGTGTATTTCTCTGTGTGTGTACACTGACCGAAAGAATCAAGTATTTTCTACTTAATTTCTTAATTAATTTCTCTTTTTAAAATAAATTACTGATGCTACAAGTATCTCAATCTTATTTCATGTTCGATTTAAGCCTATAAGGAGTTAACATATAAAATAAAAAGTTTCATTATAAATTTTAAATCAAATCAATTATACCGTTTTTTTTTAAATTTAAAATACTTATTGTTGGTGTTCATTAAATAATCAAATAATAACAAAATCTTGATTTATGATTTTATGAACTTGTTTTCTAAGCATTAGCTGTAAGACAGTTTTTTTGTTCCGATTTCTAGTAAATCTAGAGTTTATGCCACTATTTTTGTACCTTCGAATATAATATTTATGCTTTATTGTGTAATTCGTTATTCATAAATATTAACTATGCATTTTTAGAATTGCAATTACTTGACTAAATTTTACTATCACATTTTCGCTCAGTGTATTGCTCATTTGGTTGGCTTTCTTCGGCTGCAGCTGCTTTGGCTCCTTGGCCGGACTTGCAGCAACATCCTTGCCCCCTTGCCTCACATTTGCGGCTGCTTTTGTTATTTTTATTGCTGGCTGCTGGTTGTAGTCCTGCTCGTCTGGCTATGTATGTGTGTGACTGTGTGTGTCTTAAAGCTACGGGTCCTGCCTGCCTGCCTGCCTTTTGTGCCTCGTCCTTTGGTTGCAACTGCTTCGACATTCAACGCTCATCAACGCCACATTTGCGTGCTCCTTTGGCTGCCAACCGGTGTCCATATCGGTGTGTGTATTTTACCCTCCTCCTTCCTCCCCTTTCTTCCTCTCTCTCTCTCTCTCTCACTCACTCTTTCTCTTTCTCTGTTCAGAAGCATTTCAACTGTGGCATTTGCCTGCTTGCTTGAGCAGCAATTCAGCTGTGTTTCAGAGCCTTATCTGCAGTGTTGTCATTTAAGCTATTTTATAGCTAGACTTAACAAAAGCTTAGCTAAAAGTAAATAAATGACTTGGCTAATTCTGCAGTTTTTCAGATAATTTTAAAATTGTCATACTCAAGAAAATAAATAAAAATATATATTATAATTAATATCACGTGCAAACATACAGAGAACATTTGTGGTAATCCAATATTTCAATACAGAAAAACAATTTAGATTTTAAAAATAAGTGAAAATATATTTTCGGTTAATTATGTAATATATGTCATATAAAGTATTTGTTGCCTATTATAACTTTAAATTTTTTATTATTGGCTTTACATAATAAAAATAATTTTAATTTTTTTTAATTTATAAATTTAATAAAAACTTTTTAATTTTCTTATGGCATGTTGAATAATTTTGTTAGCTTTTATGGCAACTTGTATAGTTAATTGATTGATGGCTTTTTTATTTTTTAAATTTCTGGCAGCACTGTTCTGTTCTGCTCTCTTCTCTATCCACCTCTCTTCTCTCCTCTCCGCTTCTCTCTTATCTCACCTCTGTGCTGTCTCTCATTCACATTGCTCTGTCTCTGTTTGCATAAATGACTGCGCCTGTGTATTTGGCATGACTCTTGAATTAATTTTGCAACATTTTAAATTGAGCGCAATTAATTGCAAAAATGTTTTATTTTTACCCACTTGCACTCGTTGCACATTTGCATCTGTATGTGTGTGTATGTGTGTGTGTGTGTGTGTATATATGTGTGTCTGAGTTTGGGGTTTTTGAATGTGGCTGCTGTGCATTTTGTGTAGTTGCATTGCTCTCGTTTCTGTTTCTGTTGTTGTTGCTTGTTGTTGTGTGCAAGTGCGAACACGCGCATTCAAGCATATGCAGGCCTGACTTGCCATACACACACACACACACACACTCACACACACACTTACGTGCATATTTTATGCATTGCTTTTTGTATAGTTCTATCAATGTGTTTGGACGTGTTGCCTTTTTTCCATTTCTTTTCTCTTTTATGCATTGCTTTTATCGCGTTTTCTACGCGTCTCACATACACACACCCACCCACACACACTCACAGTGCCTAAAAGTATGCAGCATGCATTGAAAGGCTTTTTGCATGACACTCTCTGAACGCTTTATTTCGCCCTCTTTTTTTCGTTTTTTGGTTTATTTATTTATTTTTTTTTTTTTTGGTCCATTCTGTCGCCATTTCTGCTATTACTCTGCGTTGTTGTTGTTGTTGTTACTCTCGATGTTGTTGTTGTCGCTGTTGCTGTTAATTTTTGGGACGCTTCTGTTGCATTTTTGCCAGCATTTCAGCATTTTGTTTCATTTTGATCGCATTCGAGTCACTTTGCATCTCTCACTGTGCGTGCGTGCGAGTGTGTGTGTGTGGTGTGTGTGTGTGTGTGTGTATTTGTGTGTTTGTGTGTGTGTGTGCGTTTGGTATGTTGTGACTGTATGTGTGTGCCTGCTGTTCGTGCTGCATCGCTTATTTATATCCAATTGTTCATTTGTCTTTGGTTTATGTTACGCATACGTCATGTATGCCCATATTTTATATTTTTATATGTATGTATGTGCAAGCTATGCTTCAACAGCAAATGCAGCTGTATGTGTGTTGTACTTACATTCAGAGTGGTGCACCACAAATGTAAAATATTTTTCGTTATATTTATGCGTATTTCCAGTTTTTCCTTTATAAATTAAATGTGTCAGAGCACTTTTGAAAGTACAATTTTCATATCGTTCGCTCAGACACGGAAAATGCATTTATATTTTTCTTGTTGTTGCTCGAAAATTATTGTGAATTTAAAGAAATAATTTAGCACTATGTCTCTCTTTTTACCCAACTAATAGATTTCCTATTAAAGAATTTTTTCCTTTTTCAATAGAAAACTTCCTTGAACTTCAGCTTTTCTTAGATTAAAACCATTTTTAATGATTTATTTTTAATTTAATAATTTTCTAGATGTCTTCTAAGTAAACTTTAAATTAAACTTTCAATTATTCGCCCGCTTCATTCATAATAACTTGAATATCTCTACACTGACTGTTTGACAATTCTCAAAAGATGCTGAGAGTGCGACACTGTGCATATCTAAAGCATCTGTCAATCCATAGTTGTCATGATTCTATAGAGTATTTTCCCCACTCATCCCTCCTTTTCCTTTTTCTTTCCCTTTTCCACAGTTTCGCAAATCTCATCGCACATGCATACACTTTTGCACTTTCGCTTTAGTCAAAAAATAAAATGTAATTTTTCTTTTCAATGCGAAATTTTATCATTTTGTTTGTTCAATTGCTTTCATTTTGCCTGTCGCAATTTGTTGCCTTTTTTTGTGCATACACTTACTGAGGGTATAATACTTTAGTCATGAGATGTGTGAAAACATATATAAAATTAGGATGAACTTGAGAGCTTGAGTTGAAATACATATTTGTCAATCTGTTGAACGCTTTGAGAATTTTATCGTATTTTTACAACGATTTAAATCAAACATTTTGCAATAAAAGGGATCTTTAAAAAATAATATGAATATGAATAACTTTAACATCTATTTTTCCTGACATCATATTGAAATTCAATCGAAAATTCAATTAGAAAATCGCATCTAAAAAGTATCCTAGATAATTTTTGTTAATTGTATTTTAGTTAAATCAATCACTCCAATAAAAAGAGTATTACAATTATGTCATATTAAAGTTATTCTAGTTATTTCTGCTTGCTTTGCTCTGTATATGTATTTATATACAATATTTTTTTGTTCATTTCTGCACAGAATTTTTTGCATTTTTTTTTGTAAACACTTGCAACAGCAACAACAACAACAACATCAACAACGACAATGACAACAAATTTGTCTTGCAAAAAGTTTATTTAGTCTGTCACATTTTCTTATTGTAGTTGATAAACTTCCCGCTTCGTGCCTCAATCCAAAAAGGCAGAGCAGAGGAGAGAAGTGGAGAGAAGAAAAGTGAAGAGAAGAGACCATGTCCAAGTGCCTATGACTGTTTATGGCCCGTCAGTCAGTCTGTCAGTATGTCAACGTGAGTGTGTGTGCTCGAGTGTGTGTGTGTGTGTGTGTGAGTGTCGACATGTTTTCGTTTTTTATTATTCAGTAAATCAAATCAGTTGCCTAACAACTCAATCCAAACACTTGCAGCACGCGCCACAGTATTCCTACTTTTTCTATCTCTCTCTCTCTCTCTTTCTCACTTTCTCCCTTTCCCTTCCTCTCTCTTACTCACTCTGTGCCCTTCACTGCTTCAGTTGCTCGCAGGACAATTCGACAACTCCCACTGCTGGATATTTGCCTCTTCTTTTAGCTTTCACTCAACTGCAGCATGTACACTGAAAAAATACTCATTTTAAACATTAAGGGTCGTTTTCTTATCTTGCCGTTAATCTTAAAACTGCCCAAAATATTTGACTCAAGTAAGCCAAATTTTTAGAAAGCAGCGAGAATCCAAATTTGAGCTAATTGAAAGTCCGAAATGAATTGAGAAACTCGTGCTCCACTTTGAGAAATTGCTAGTACCCTATTTAAGTAAAAAACCAATAAAAAAAAACACTTTAAAATTTGTAAAATTCTATTGATTTACACGTTTTATTATCGTTCTTTGAAGTAAAGTAAATATCAGTCTATAATATTTTATATTGTATCTAATAATAATAAATAAATAAAGAAGATAATATTATTCTTCAGTACAAATTCCCAGATTGGCGAACTTTTGACGCCATTGGAAATTGATTTCATTACTTAGGCGCCACAGTTTTTTGCAGTGTATCTGTGAGATCTTTCTTCTGTGCTGTCATTGCCATTGTCGTTGTCGTTGTCATTGTCATTGTTGTTGTTCTTGTTGTTATTTTTACAGTTAAGTCAATATGCAGCCGTCAAAAACAACACTTGATACTTTTGTGTGCTACTTGGCCTGGCCAAGACCATCGGCCATTTCAGCCCTCGTATTGGCCCTCCGCCTTCACTTTGATTACTGGTCACAGTTATTGCAACTTTTCTTTCATTTTTATTTTTGTTTGTTGTTTGCAAAGTTCTGCACACAAATAAACAACAACAGACAGTAGTTGAAGACGTTGAAGTTGGCAATAGAGCAAAGTAACGAATTTATGGTTATATCCAACAAACAAACACACACACACACACATACATATGCACAGAGCTAATACTGGTTAAGCAACGGGTGACCATAATCGACTTATGTGCATAAGCCTTTTGGCCCAAAAAGAAAAACACGTTTGAACTATCAACCTCAAAAAAGTCAATGGACTCTTGGCTCATAAGCGCTAGTAAGATGATGTCGTATCAGACAGGATTGTCAGTCAGTCAGACAGTCAGTCAGTCAGTCCGTCAGTCCGTCAGTCATTCAATCATCTACATAACTATGTTTCAGTTGATGCCTTCTTCTTTCGGCTGCAACAATTGCGACAAAACCTCCGCAAAGCGGATTGTTTTCAATCGCAAAAGAAATGAAGCAAATAAAGGGCTTAAACTAAGGTCAATAGATGTCTAAAATGAATATAGAAAGAGACATATTTCCACACTTTAATAGTTTTTGATTTTTATTTATAAGTATTTATCAACGAAATGTAAGTCAGAGAAGCTTAAAGCATTTAAAAAAGTGCAACTACCAATTTCATCTCTGTTTTTATGTGTGATATCCCAGAAATTTATAAAGCTGAAAAGTTGCTAGAATTATTTTGCCTTTTTTTCCTGAGCTTAAAATAAATCTAGTTTATTGTTGAGTTTTTCCCATTAATTGACAGTGGGTTACAGCTGAATGCTGTGATAGCATGTACTCGATTGCTTGGAAATGCATTTAGAGCATCAGCATACAACTTTGATAAAACATATAAATGTTTCGTATCGTTCCGTAAAGTTCAAATAATTTACTTTTGGAATATACCCATGCACAAAACTTACTTCTTGGTGATTAACGTTTAGTACTATTATAATTTATAGTCCTACTCAATTTCATAAAGATCAAATAAATATAACGATATTTATTGCTGTTTGAAGTTTTCTAGCAAATCAAGCCCCTAAATGGATGCTTTCATAGGTAAAATCAACATATTAATAATAAAAATAGGCA
Organism: Drosophila quinaria; assembly: GCA_035047525.1. Taxonomy (NCBI): domain Eukaryota; kingdom Metazoa; phylum Arthropoda; class Insecta; order Diptera; family Drosophilidae; genus Drosophila; species Drosophila quinaria. Next base: position 7,075,867 of record JAWNPO010000470.1, on the reverse strand, counting down.
GAATCTGAAAACAATTTAATATGTTTTGTTTGTGACTTCGAATGCTTAAGTTATTTGTCTATTATCATAATTTTGTCATTGACAAGGCGTTGACGAGGACTTTTCCATGTTCATTTGGTCATTTGGTGAAACACTTTTGGCCACTGTCTCTTGGACTGATCCGAAACAACAGAAGTTGGCACGTAGGCGGACTGGGTCCGTCCCTGGGCTCTGACCAGGGTTGGAGCTGGATGCTGAAGTTGAAGCTGAATCTGGGAATTGTTGGAAAACCTTTTTTACGAGTTACGTGCCGTTTCCCCAGGGAGAGAAACTGGCGGCGCGACGTCTCTCTCAGATGTCCGCCTCCCGAACACGCCCCCCTGACTGACTGACTGCCTCATACATGGCTTTTAATAATGCTCATATTTTTATGGCCCGCCCAAACGGTGGGATGGAGCTGGAGGTGGAAGGGAAAGGGAAAGGAATGAGACAAAGGTGGAGGCATCATCACATTTTTTGTGATTTCTTGTTGTTGTCGTTTGTTTGTTGTTTGCTGGCAACTTTTGTTGCTTAAATTAACAAGTTCTCTGGCAACACATACACACACATGATTATAAACATAGAGCAAATATTGATGTTTATTCTGTTTGACCCCAAATCCACTTTAATTGAACACGCAGCACAGCGTAATAATATCATGCAATTTTAATTATCAAATATGTATTCGCAATTGGAATTGAACATTTTATCCAGCCAATTTTGGCAAAAAGAGGGAGGATAAGCTAAGTAGTAGGAAGGGCTTCAGTCGAGAGAATACGACTGCGAGATACTCCAAATAAAATTATTATGTAATAAAAATAGAAAATTAAGTTTATTTAAGCAAATCTTAAATTTAAAGCAGATTGGATTGCTCGACTCGGCGAGTAAGTTTTGAAATATACAGCGGTGGCCACAAGTATTTTGACACAATTTTAAGTTAATAATACTCATAATTTGAACATGTTTTATGTCAATTTTGGCATTCAATGAAAAGTTCATTTGAATTCCGTTTGAATGATACAAAACTTTCCTTAACCGCTTGAGTACATATTTAAAATTTAGAATTCTTGCAAAAGTCTACTTTTGTTACTATTTTCCTGGGGTTTAAACAAAAAATGTTTTGTTGCAAAAAGTTGGTTCAAACAATTTTTTTTTTAAATCTCTTCGCTAGAATTTTTTATGATTTTTTGAAAGTTTTTAGATATTACTTTTCCTTCTGTTTTATACAATATTATTCTAAGATCATCCCATTCAATACCTTCCCATTCAGTGGCTTATTTTAAAAATCAAATCTTTAAGAAAAATAATGTTAATTTTAGAAACCGCTTGGCTTTTTTAACAGTGTACTGCCACACCTCTGCCTCTGGCTGCCTTTTATGCCAAAACTCAATCTAACCTTTGGCCTTTTTAAGTGCAGGGTCTAAAAAGAAAGGCAAACAATGCAGAGTGTTTGCATTAAGCCCACAGCCCGCAGTGTTGTCGTTGTTGTTGTTGTTGTTGTCGCTGTTATTTTCGCCGCATATGTGTTTATATTTATGTTGTTGTTGTTGTTGTTAAACTTGTCCCTGGGCTTGTTTGCTGTAATTCAATTTGATTAAACAAATTTGGATCAGCTGAGCTGAACTGAGTTGATTATTTGAGGTGGAACAAAGCTTGCCTTGATTGCCACAACTCGGCTCTCATTTGCTGTTATGCTGCATATTTAATGCAACGCTTTTTATTATACTTTTGGAGCTGCCAATGCCGCTGCCACTGAACCTGCCAATGCCCCTACCGCATGCCACATGCCACATACACGCAGTGTGGCAACAACAAAAGCGCCAGCCAAGTTTAAATAAACTTTTAACTTGAGGCATCAACGCAAGTTCGGTTCGAATGTCAGACATCAACAGGAGGAGCAGGAGCAGGAGGAGCAGGAGGAGAAAACGAAAGAGCAGGTGGAGTCTGGGGAGTTGTCAGGGAGTGTCGTCCTCTCGTCCTTTTGGCAGCACAGTGCCCTGTGGCCCATTTGCCACTTGCTGTGGCAACAGAGGCGTCATCATCAGCCCCTCCCTCTGCCTGCCTCCCATCAGCATTGTTATACCCGTTACTTCAAACATAAGTATGGGGGTATATTGTATTCATTGAAATGTTTGGAGCACAGAGAGAAGAAAGCATCTTTGAGACCATTGATTATATGGATAGTGTTTTATATATATTTAATAATTAAGTTGATATAGCAATTCCCAAAATTCTCTTCTTGATGATTACATGTTTTTTTTTTTTAATTTTCTAATTTTTATTATTTATTTTTTATTTTCATTTATTATATTAACAAGTACACTGCTATCTTATGGCAGCTTTGTATAGTTTTAATGACAATCAAAAATAGTGACTACAACAATTACAGTGAAATTTATAATTCTGATATTACATTAAATTTTTGGATACTACTACTATTATTATTATTTATAGTTCTACTAAATTTCATGAAAATCAAATAAATATAACGAAATTTATGGCTGTTTTTAGTTTTCAAGCAAATCAAGCGCCTAAAACTATGCAGTAATTTTTGTAAAATAATAAATATATATTGTGTAAGGGGTATCTCATAGTCCTGCACTCTCGACTATTGTTTTCTTATTCGTTGTTGAGGGTTATTTGCGGGGTTTTCGGTTGGCAAAAATGAAGTTTTTCTTTTTGCCATGAATTGATAATGTACACATGTTCATATATGTGGGGGGAGGTGAGTTCAAAGGGGGGGGAAGGGGGAAAGTTGCTGATACGATGCTGTTATTTGCATAACCTTATACCGTACCTATAAGTGTGTGCGTGTGTGTATTTGTAGATTATTTAGCCAAAAGTTAAAAGGTATTCGAAATTTTGCAACCAAAACTAAAAACAAAACAAAAAATTCACAACCCCCGAAAACTTTTATTAAGTTGAAGATATTTTGTTGAAATTTATATACATTTGCCATTTCTCTTACTTATGCCCATTCTGTCTCCTCCTCTCGCTCTCATTCTGTCCTTTTTTTCTGTGCGCTTGGCCGTTAAAAAACTACAATGCAAGGCATAATGTCTGGGCAGAACATTTGGCATTTCTTCTTCATGGGGATTTATATTTTTAAATGGAAAGTTAAGCTTATAATAAACTGTGAAGAAAAACTAGATACTTATGGTTTTTTTTTGTTGTCCTCTTCTCTTTCCATCTATTGTTTTTTCTTCTGCTTTACGTTCTTTATGAGATTTCTTTGGTTATACTTTTGTTCTTCACTTCTTTGCACAAAAGTTCAACTCAAATATTGCTGGCCCAAAAAAGGAAAAACTTTGTTTTTTCGATTTATTTGTGTGACATAACAGTATCTACTATAAGTTGAACAAATTGTCATGACCTATATTTATGGCATATGACAGTACATCAATGTGATTTAGTCTATCATAAATATAAGTGCTATCGAATTAAATCTTCATTTCAAAGCGCTGCAAAATTCGCAATCAAAATGCGCATATTATTCACAAATGACTCAAAAACAATTAAATTGTCCATTTACATATGAATTGAATAATCATCAACAAACACAAATATCGATGTGCTTTAGACTGAGTATGCTAGACAAGGAGATGCTCTGTAAGAGAGCTGAGAGACAACAATATTAATAAATTAAATATTAAATATATTTCATAATAAAAAAAATATATAACAAACGACAGAAGTCACTGATTGACTTACTTTCTTCACATTTTTATAGCTAAATCTCGTTGTATGATTACAGGGTATTCAAAATAGTAAAATTGACATTGAGCTTGTTTTAAATGATATTGTTTATATACTTTAAATATGCTTTTAATCAGACAGTATAAATTCTAATGTTATCACACCCAACTTGTCAATTTCATGACTACAGGGTATCTAAATGAAGCGCTCTGTCATTTGTAAATAGCAAACATACTACATACATACACTAGAGATAGCTTTTGAAATAACTGAAGCAATGACAACAACAACAACAACAACGACAACAAATGTAACATCTAAATCAAACGCAAAAACATTCGTTAGAGGAAAAATTTGCATGATATTTTCGCCGAAGTGAAAATCGATAATGAATAGCAGGCAATAAATTACCAATTATTATATAAAACACAAAAACACAATGTCGCAATTTTCGAAATAAGTGTGGGAGAGACAGAGATAGCGAGTGGGGAAGAAAGAGAATGGGAGAAAGGATTGCGGCATGTAAAACTAGTTCAATGGGAAGTGGGCAGGAAAATGGAAAATGGGAAAACAGTGTCATTTTGGAAAACATATTTATAAATAATTTGCACGCTAATATGCATTTTATGTAATTAGCGGTTAAAATAATAAATACACTACATAATTATCGCCCATTTCGTTGACCGCACGAACTTGACACGAACAGACCCACATACAGATACAAATACAGATAGATATGTATCTGTATCTCATGATCCAGCACTTATCGCTGCATGTGCAGCGAGTGTGTGTGTGTGTGTGTTTTTTGGGTGGCATTAAGGCATTAGCACCGCAAAAACATCAACTAATTGTGCATTTTAGCGATAATAAACACTGGCGACAAGAGTTTATTATTTCAGGCTTGGCCGCATTGCGTATACGCCACGTAAAGCGACGAGTTCAGAGCCGAGCCGAGTCGAGAGCTCAAACAAGTGACACAAGTTTGACAACACACACAAACACCCATGTGGGGGGTCATATTATTAAGCATCGGATTTATTAGCAGTCAAATAAAGAGATAAATGTCACTCATACGCAACGTTGGCCTGCTCTGAATCCCCCTTTGCTAAAATATTAAAATATTTAATTTGAATGGCAAGTGGCAACTGTGGCAGTTGCTCTCTCTCTGTCTCTCTCTCTCTCTGTATGTGTGTGTCATGCCACTCAACCAAACAACAGAACGCGTATACGTATACATGCACACATATGGCAAATATTTCAAGTAGTTAAGCGCATTAGCGGCACTTTTGGTTGGATTTGTCACGATGAGGCTGAGGCTGCCCCTGCCCCTCTAACCCCTGCCCCTTCTGAACCCTCCTTCATGCTGTCGCATCTGCAACTGCCAGTTATCGTTTACATATCGCACATACGCAGCGTGTGCCGCAGCCAATTAAAGTTCTTAAGCCTCTTCCTATCCGCCCTTTGCCCTTTCGCACTTTTCCCTCTTCGAAATTGGCGCATTATCCATCGCAATTGTTTAATGAACTTTTACAACGCTCTAATAACTTCATTAACAAGCATCAAAAATTAGAGAGAAAACTTTTGCAACCCATTCCCAATTTTTTAATTTCGTTTGCAAAATGTTTTCCATGCATTTTTCATAATCGTCGAATTGCCGTCAAGCCCAAACAAAAGGGGAAAATGCAACTAAAAATTGCTTTGCATATATGCAACAATTAAATAAATCATTTTGCTGTTTTAGTAATGAGCGAGCACAGGCAGCTCAAATATTAATGTCATGTCAAACAGCAATTACAGCATGTAAGAACTACAGCAACAGCAACAACAACAACAACAGCAACAAGGACAACAACTACAACAAGGATAACAAATAGCATAAATGTTGCAGAACATTCTTTGGCATTCGCACACTTGAGCAATTTGACAAACACAAATACATATTTCATTGTTATTTCATCAAATTTGTCATTGATAATGCTTAAATGGACTTCAAGACAGAAAGGGACAAAGAGAAAGAGAGAGCGAGATCGAGAGCAAAACAGCTCTTAAATTCGGTCCAAAAATATTTGAAATTTGCATATTTAATGCATTTTACAATCTTTTGCCGAATGTTTATCGAGCGAGGCTCCTAAATCTTTACACAATAAACTTGACACACGGCCAACAGTGGGCACAATCGCTTGATTTGCTTACTGTGTTTTGCTTTGTTTTTTAACGTTTTTAAATTTAATATAATTTTTAAAAACACAAAGAAAATTTATTAATCAAAGCTCAAACGAAAATGAATAAATGGTGAATAAATATTATATTCCTGTCGATAGCAGATCAGTTTTTTTTAGTGTTATTTCGGAAAAATATACAAAATAAACTTAAAAAAAAACATTATTTATTTTAAGTAAGAAGCATTTACTTTCACAAAATCCATTCAAGAATGTATGAAAACTCCTGAAGTATATAAAAATCTATTTGTTGTTGCTTTTAAAAGCGCAGAGCTGTATAAATACGAAAATTAAAATTAGAAAAAAATAACTGAAGTATTGATAATCGAATGGTTAAAAAAAAGCTTATGCCAGATTTCAAAATTTGAATAAATATAGGCTAATTTGGCGGTTGTTCCCACTGTGCTGCAACTGCAACTGCAACAACGGGCAACAACAACAACAGACAACAACTGGCAGCTGCAGCAATTGCAGATAGCAATGCATGTTAACAAAATTGCTGACAATTATCGTATGCACACATACATGAGCACGGACACAACACACGAACACAGAGTTACATACAAATTGCAATTTAATAGCAAATGGTTGTTGCCTGGCCTGTTCTGGCCTGGCCCAGATTGAATTAGCCAGAGAGACAAGCGGAATGAACGAAAATGATTATTAAATTTACATTGCATCTATCTTTTCAGTTGACTTTCATTAAATGATTTCATTTTGGTTAATGCGCATTGCAAATTTGGAATCTATCGTTGTTGCAATTTTCATTACTTACACAATGTCAACATCCTCTTTCCCTTCTCCTACTTTTATCTTCCTTCAAATGTTGCTTAAGATACGCAAAATAGTCTTGCCTCATATTTGAGTTCATTTAAAGCATATTTCTAGCACTAAATTAAATTAATTTATCAAACTGTCCAAATATGAATATGAAAATGTTTGCTTGCCACAAACTGTATTTGAAAATTGCCTGAGCTTTGATTAAATAAATATTAATATTAATATTGATACTGATATTGATTTATAAGATACCAACTCAGTTTTGACTTTGGTTTCTTTGAGTTCTGGTTGTTGTCGGTTCTGTTTGTGCAATAAGGCAAAAAGCATCGTTTTGGTATTTATTTGATATCATAATTTCATTATTTTAACAATATTAAATATCTTTCACTTGCATCTTTCTCTTTGTTTATTAATTAAGAGCTATAATGAGCTATAATGATAAATTAAAACAGTTAAATTAAAATGTACTCCATTAATGGAGTTTTATATATCTTTCTTCTATATATTCTCCTTATTCACTCATTCACTTAGTTAACCAACTTCCTGATTTCGATTATTTATAATCATGCAAATTAAGCTGGCGACAACAATTAAAGTTCTATAAAGTGCACAAAGGAAACGACAAGTAATAATTTATAAGTTTTTAAAGTGCTTAACAAGATTTATGATCTATCGATTTATGCATAAGCATAACTACATGTCTTTCTCCATTCCTCATCACCATCCTCACTTTTATTTATTTATGCATTTAAAAATATCAATATAAGAGGAGTAAGGAGTACAGGTGTCAGCAGCCGTAATAATAATTATGAATATACGTAGCATACATGTGAATATACTCACAAGTTATTTGCATAATTCATGTGCACCATTAATGGAGTTTTATTTAAAATTTGGCTGAAAAGTATTTTTTGGGAACTCGCCGTGAAAACAAATCCTTTTCACTTACTCATACTCTTTCTCTCTCTCTCTCTCTCTCTGCCTCACTCTCTCCCTCTCTCTCTCTCTCTCTCTCTCTCACTCTCTCTCTCTCTCTCAGCCTCGCTCTCTCTTTTCTTCACTTTCTCGTTATGGAGTAAGTTGCAGAAGCGGATTTCCGTCAATGCCTGGCACTTGAGAATTAATATCAATTTGTATTCATTTGTGAATATTACAAAAGGATTATACAAAATTAATTAAAATTTGCACAATTTACGTTCGAAAAGGCAAACAGTGGAAAAACTTGCTTAATTTGCTTATATTGCAGAAAAATCAGAGAAAATCGTTTATAACAATAATTAATTTAAAATAATCATGACTAGGGATTTAAACCATAACCATAACCGTGACCGTAGTCGTTAACCGATATTAACCGATTGCAATTGGTAACCGTAACTGAAATAAAACTTTCTTATCAAAAAAAAACATAAAAACTGAAATTATTTTAACCGAAATAACCGTTTAGAAACCGATTCATGCATAACGGTTAATTTCGGTTTGGTCAAGATCCTGGTTTTTAAAAGTAAATTTAATTTTTACTTCTGCCCCAAATTAATTTAAATATTGATCTTAATAAAAAAATCTGAATTTTTGAAATGTTTCAATATTTTGCTTTCAAATTACATATTTTATAAATTTTGAACATTTCTTTATGAGCCGAAATCATTGAAACGAAACATTAAAAAAACCATTAACCGTTACGTAATCGGTATATAGAAATTTTGCGTTACCAATAACCGAATACTTGAATGCGAGCATAACCGAAATCGCACCTAAAACAGATTTTTTTTTATGTTTGATACCCCGATCATGACTTATTAAAAAAGAATATTACGTTGAAAAATTTTTATGATTTTATTTACTTTGGAGCATACTTATTAATATGAGCTAATCTAGTGGCTTTTCCCACTGTGCCGCGGTTGTGACATCAGCATCGACTGTCTCTGCCGCAGCCTCTGCTGCTGTTGTTGCTGTGGCATCAACGTTTGCTTTGTCGTCTGCTTGTTGCTGGGATCTGTGGGAAAACTTTTGGACAGCTGGAGAGCGACAGCGGCGAATGAGGCAGGCGCGAGTGTTGCCGCTTAATGGAGTTTAATCGCATTGATGAGCATCAATTAATCATGCCGCAAACGCAAGTGACATTGCATACAAACAGCTCGAGTGGGAATTTACCCAATATCGCCCACTAATCCCCCAAATCCTAAGTCTGCACATTGCGCATACGACACGTACGACGGCAAAAATAATCGAATTGCCAATTAAAAAGTGCCAAGTGGAGTCGAGTCGAGTCGAGTTGAGTTGAGATTGAGTCGAGCTGGCAATTACAACATAATCGAAAACAAACACCAAGACCCTCAAAATACTGAAAAGTAACCGCACACTTAAGGCACTCAATAAACGGCATCATTTGTCCGCTGTACTGTACAGTGAAGCGTCTAAGAACTTAAAGCACATGACACACACCTGTCGCACAGGGCAGACAATTGTGACTATATATTGTATACATAAGTACGAGAGTACAAACAAACAAGCCATTATCATAATATGCGCCACAAAAGAAGCCGAAGGAGTCTGCCAGCTAAAGTTGACATCGATGACGATGCTGTTGCACACAGACACACACACACGCACACATACACATACACATACATACACAGTGAGAAAAGTGTACAGCAATATTAATATTTACGCTTTGATTTAACTATTTGCCATACGATTTGTGGTCACACAATCTAAAGTGTGTTTACTTTAATTATACAATTTAAATGACTATAAATAAATAACAAATTTAAATTCCACCATTTAAAAGTTGCATAAAATAATTCATAGAAATATGAAACATACTTAATTAAATTTATTTTTTTTTAGCTTTGTAAACATTGAAAATAAATATGAGTATGAAATAAAGTATTAAGTGCTTTGTTTTTATTTATTTAAGAATTTAATAAAATGAGCAATTGAAATATCATTCAAAAGAGTGAGTAAAACAATTATAAGTTAAAAAGTTTACTATTTGCTCTGATTGAAAATTTGTTTTTAAATGTAAAATGGTAAATACAAATACAACTCGAGTTTAAATTTACTCTGATGTTTATTTCGCTGAATGTACACTCATATCGGAGGTATAGTCATTCTGGTTGAGTGAAGCACGCGATATGATGATGATGATGGCGATGGCAATGGCAATGGCGATGGCAACAGTTCGTGTTCGCATAACTGAGCATAATCGACGCCTTTCGGTTATAATTAACTCATTAAAGTGAAACGTCAGCCGCAGGATGTGGCATTTGCTGACAGAAGGCAAGCAGCCATCAAAGCGCACACGTAATCCGAGACACAGCAGAAGAGAAGAAGAGAAGAAGAGCAGAAGAGAAAGAGATGAAGAAGACTTAAAGGCAACAACAGCTGCTAATAGCAAAAGCTGGCAGCTAACCAAGCGTAACCCACACATATATGTACTCATATAGTCATACTCATACACTCAAACGCGTACTCGTATTCGTACTCACACTCACACTCACACTCGTAAATAAGAAATGAAATCAAAGTTAACATTTTGTAAATCTGGTTTTTATAACTTTGCCACACACACACACACACTCACACACACTCTAAGCACACACGAGATGTGAAATTGCAATTAAATTAATGTCACGCATACGCCGCGTATAACGCGCGCTCTTCTTCTGCCCTGTTGTTCCTCTTCCTGCTTCTCTCTCGCTGTGAAATGTAACAGGAAAAGCGGGCCACATAGCTCAGGTTTTATTGCCGAGCCACAAACAACAAAACAACAGCAAACAACAACAGCAGCAACAATTAGTGCGTGTTGCCAACCAGCAGCAGCTGCTACACACACTTGTCAAACAGAGAGACAGAGACAGAGAGAGGGAGAGTGTGTAAGCGGGTAAGGCAATCCATGTATGTGTGTGTGTGTGTGTGTGTGTGAGCTGCATATAAATCGATGCTGATGTTGTGAAAATTTGCCAAAATAACTACAGACATACACTTGCCAAAAGCAATTAAACTGCTAAAACCACATTTTGTGCGAGAAATAATTGCAAAAATGCCAAAGCATAAAGCCAAAGCCAAAATACAAGCATTTTGGCTATTGGCAAAAACACAGCTCAAATACATTCAAATAACAGCCAATAACAACAACAGCAAAAACAGTCAAAAAACACCAACAAAAAAAAAAAAAAAACAGTCACAAGCTGCGCTGCCAATTATAATAACGTGCCCCACACACATATGTGGGTCGCGAGTGGGCGTGGCAGCCACACTGATCGAAACATAACCCACAAAAAGTCAAGCCGAATAAATAGGCCTGGACAAAGAATCAAAAAAAAAAAATAAATAAAAATACCTAGAATGTAATGTTAATTCTGGCAAGACGAAGTATTAATACTCTTAGGCCCGTTTTTTTTAAAGCACGTATAAGTTTTTTTTAACAAATAATTTAAAATTTGACATTATTTTCTAAACATTTTATGTCAAATTCTCTTTACAATATTAATTAAACGCCGTATTTAGATATTGAAAAAAAAAGATAAGTACTTTATTTTAGTATTCTTTTCTCTCCACAGACCATTTTACAAAGATTTCTTCTGCAATTAGAAATTCTTAAATGGTATTTTCATGACATAACAAGAATAGTATCTATACCACAAAATAAACATCTTATTCTTAGAAGATTCCTATTTTGTATAATAACGTGGCAAAATAAACAAAAGTTTTGACTTGAAAGAATTGCAAGGTCTAAAACTACACCAATCTTTCAACTAACATAACTTTGCAATAACAGATCCGATTTCAGAATGTCATTTTATTCATTATTTATTTATTTATTTCGCTTACATATTTTTATTGCCTTGCTTTTTGTCGAAAATTCAAATTTTTAAATCTCAAATTTTAACATTTAATCAATCCCTTAGGGCAAAAAAAACATTTAAAATTTGTTTCAGAGACACTTAATTTTTTTTTGGATAAAATCATGCCAAAAACAAAAAAAATGATCTTCATGTGGAATGTCTTATAGACCATGATTTTACCTCAAAACTATTCCCATTTTGATTCATTTTGTAATAACTTTTTTCAAAAAAAGTACAAATTAATACTTTAAGGCTTAGTCTGGGATATTTCATTGACTTGTAAAAGTTGTCAGAGCTAAAGAAAATGGTTTAAGTACTAGTATCCCGATTAAGTGCAGTGTATCAAAGCGTATACAAAAACGGTAAATTCCAGCAACAAATCAAATATATTATAACGCAAAAACAAACCAAAGTCAACGCCACTGCCAATAACAATAACACGGCCTAGCGAATGTGGGGGAGTTGACTGATGGATGTGGGGTGAGGTAGGTAGGTAGGTAGGTAGGTTGGGGCAAGTGGTGGGAGAAGGGAGCGGGCAGAGGGGCACTCTCTGTCAGAATGCCAGCATTTGGTGGCACATTTCGGTTGCGGTGGCTTTGTTTACACTTTACAATAGGATTTGGTTTGGGCTTTTCCACTCGACATTTTGGCATTGTTTCGACGCCGGAGGGAAAACTAATGCGATCTTTTATGTGAATATTGTGAAAATCATACGAGTTTCATTAATTAATTAGACTGTAAAGTGTATACATGTGTCAAAAATGGGATTTGTCGGTTAAAGCTGGACAAATTTTTGGAGCGACAAATATCGATAGACAATTACAGCAACAGGAACGGGAACAGGAACATTTATTACAATTCGAGAGGACGCCGAAAAGTAGGCAACAATTTATCACACTGAAGACGCTGCACCAGCTGAATGACAAATTCCAATCGACTCGCTTCGTAGCGCGCAAGAAGAAGAAAAATCACAGCAACAACAAGGAGAATGCGAATGGGAATGAAAACGACAAAACAAAATGAATGGCAATCGCGGTTCAGTCGTCGCCAGTCGCGCGAGTGAAAGACAAATTAAGATTATAAAAAAAATAATAAAAATACAACGAAAGGAACACAAAAAAAAAGGCAAAAAAACAGAAACAGACAAATGCGAATTGATTGATTGATCTATCAAAAATATACACAATCACACACAACACACCCCTTATAAATGTACACTGATAAAAAGAGAATGTATAAATAAACATTTGTTTATTAACTTTTTAAATTACATAATTTATATAAATAGAAAAAGTATGTTTTAAGCGTCAAAGTCAATATAAAATATAGTTAAATCAAAGTGATAAACAATTAAAAATAAATACATCATATGTAATCAAAATTTATTATGTTTCATATATTTTATCCAACTTAAAATCATACATTTTTTTAGTATATTAAAAATACTCGCTAAGTATATTTGAGTCAAGTTTTTCATATTTATTTTAGAATTCTCTCTTTAGTTAAGCAGTTGTATGAGCAACTATTTTGTTTATATTCAATTTAAAATTCTCAACTGGTGATTGTTATTCAACTGATTGTTATAATGCAAATGTTAAATAGATTGTTTTTTCTAAGTGTATTGATGTTAGGGAATCTGTGTGAATGTCTGTGGCATCCCTCGGCGCGTATCTGTATCTGCGACAGCGTCGCCTTTGTGATTTGACAGACAAACTGACAGCAAGACGCGGGCTAAGGGCGGACAGAGACAGACAGGATGACAGACAGAGATGGAGTTGGAGTTGGAGATGGAGACAGAGACAGAGAGAAGCGACCTGTGACTGCCTGTCGCCGTTTATGTATGCGCGTAATTCGGGCTCTACCTTCCGCCCACGCAATACATTTATATATATATATACATATTTTCGGTATTTTTTTTTTTCATCTGTGGCATGTGCCTATGAGGCACTGTGTTTGTGTGTGTGTGCGACACGTAGCACATTTTATTTTCCAAGTAATAAATCAATTTTCCGCACCACTAAAAATGAAAACGAAAAACGAATTGAAGCTGAAGCTGACGCTTCCTATCGACTGAAGTGTGTGCGTTTATCGAGGAAGCAGCACAAAATTGGCGAAGGAGAAACCGAAGGAGTGGGAGTGGGAGAGAGACTGAGGTCACAGCTGCTTTCGGCCCAGTTTTTGGGAGGTGGGGGGCAACAGTTGGTGCACCTGAGAAGAGCGTAAATTAAAGTCACTAAATCAAAAAAATTTCCCCAACAACACAAGAACAACAACCAAAATGAAACGAAGCAAACAAGAAAGTTAACATTTGTTTACGTGGCCGCGCTGTCTAGGTGGAAGCTGAAGTGAAAAAGAAGAGTTTGGGGGAATATACTATAAGAACTTGCCTCGGTCCGAGCTTCAGTCATTTATTGGCCAAAGTTGGCCGAAAAGCAACGCCAAACGCATAAAGGAACGGGCTTCAAATGAGCAACTTGGCGCACGAAAACAAAAAGTAAGCAAAACAATTTGCTGTTTGCCTGTTGTTTTTCTTGCTATACCCATTAGTCGACAAGGAATGGGCTATGTTGTATTTGTTGCAAGGAATGTAACATGAAAAAGGCGAAGAATATAAACATTAACAGCACAGTAAAAAAAGACGATAAAGTGTTTTCGGAATTTTGAGAAGGTCGGAATCGGGAAAAACTACAGATGCAAATAGTCAGACTACAGATACAAATATTCAGACAGACTATTATTAGGGATTAAAACCCTAACCGAAACCTTAACCATTAAAACAGTAACAGTAACCGAAACTCTGTAAACCGAAATAACCGTTGAGTAGCCTTTTCATTTATAAGGGTTAATTTCGGAAAAATAAAAATATTTTTTTATTTTTAAGTTTGATTTTAATTTTTTAATATTTAATTTTTGATTTTTATTTCTGATAAGTGCAAATAAAATTAATTTGTTATATTATTAAAATAATTATACTTTTGCAAAACAAAACTTTATTTAGTGAACCGAAACGTTACCGGTATTTCAAAACCGAAACATACAAAAACCGGTTCACCGTTACTAAACCTTTTTCAAAGATTTTGAAAAACCGAAACCCAAACCGATATTCGTTTCGGTTTTAATCCCTGATTATTATCTAAATCGCACCAAGATAGCATATATAGAATAATAGTTATGGCTGCTTTAATTTGTTGAACAAGTCGAACGCCTAAATGTATGAAATATTTCTTTTTACGAAGGTATTTTTTAGTCGGGAGCTCGTCTTTGAGGTCCAACTTGTATTTTTTTTCTACTCTATTTCTACTTCTGCTACGTCTACTTCTCCCACTTGTTCAGCAGTACGGCAATTTGTTTTGAGTGGGGTCGCCTGAGCGCCAGGTGGCAAGGGGCAAAGTGGCAAAGGTGGCCAGGGGCACGGTGGCAAGGGGCACGTAGTGGCGTCAAAGGCAGCAAAACAAATCAAGTCAACAATCAACAGAATACATAGACACACACAAGTGAGTATATATAGACATTGTGGCAGACACACTGTAAAAGTTAATGTAACGGCGCATTTAATTGCACGCACGGCAAACGGAGGCCAAGAAAGCAGCCCCCTCAACCGAATCCCCGTCATTCTCATCCTCCTCCAGCAGCTCTTCTTATTCGCAAGCTGCCACAAAGTGGACAAGCGTAACTTTCTTTGCCTAGACACAGACACAGATGGAAAGGGAAACAGAAACAGAAACACAGACAGTTACTTGGCTTTTCGGCCTTCTCGCTCAGGTTCAGGTAAGTGCCGTCCGAGTCCGCGTCCGCGTCCGAGTCCTCTCAAGTAAGTAAAAATGGCTATTAGCCAAAGCATTTTATGTAGCTCTTTCTTCTTCTTTTTATGCTTGCCACGCCCAGTTGGCTGGCCAACAGTTGCGGCCCCCTTTGTTGTTGCCTAATGCGCTTTGCTATTTTTTAATTATAACTAAAGTTACCTGCAAATGAAAAGTAAAAGGGCTGCCAAGACGACAAGCCAAAGTAGTAGACGTTGTCGACAAGGCCACCACCGTCTCCGTCTCCGTCGCCGTCTCCGTATCCTCATCCGCATCCGCATCCGGCCGAAAAGACATGAAAACGCTGCTCTGCAACAGACACACTTAAATGCCTTTTAGTTGCAGCAAAACGGGGCACAGCAACAACAAACAAAAAAAATAGCAAGTATGAAAACTTTAGTGGCACGACTTAGATATACCTTCTTCACATTTTAAATGTTTATTATTATTATTATTTTTTTTTTTTTTCATAAAAATTTGTTTATTTTATTAAACAAGTTTTCTGCTACCTTTAGTGACAACTTAATCTAGTTTTAAATTCAATGGAGAGAGCAATTGATCACAGGTGATATATATGTATTTACAGACTTTATTCTTTTATCTTCAAGTTTTAGGCTGTTAGGCTTAGCTACGGTAAAAAAATAAAAATGCATACTTTCAGGCGTAGGTGTTGCTTGAAAACTTAAAAAGATCCATAAATGTCATTAAAATTATCCGTGATTATTGCGATTCAATTTATTGATTGATAACAAGTAATGTGAGCGTTTAACACCAAATAAAACATATAATCTTTAAAATTGCGAATTCTGAATTTGTGGGGAGTTATTCGCATCCATACAGAAAATTCAAAGTCTCTAACTCTTTCGTTGTTTATGCAAAGCGTTTTAAAGGCATTTGGTAGGCCTACAGCTCTTTAGTCTCTCAAATGTTTAAATCGACTTGGCCTTGTTTGCTGATCAGGAATTGTTTTTATAGGGCTAGAGATGCTTCTTTTTTCTTGTTACTTGATTTTACGAATACAATATACCCCTTGAATTTTTTTGAAGTAACGGGTATTGAAAAGAAATCGCTGGCAACAATTTTAATTGCGTACAAATGTGCACTCTTTCTCTGTCTCTCCCATTTTCCCTTTCTTTCTATAGTCCGTTGTGTCTCTATGTCTATCTCTGCTCTCTTGCATTCTCTGGTCTGTGCCGTGTCTGCGACAAAAGCAAAGGCCAAGAGCTGCAACAAAATTAAATTACTCATTCGCTCAGTTGGTCAACGTCGACAGCACTTGAGACTGCAACGGATTTATTGTTAATTGGAAATGAGGCATGCTCGGACTATTTGATGCGCTAAAGATTTCCACTTCCTCTTCCGCACACTCAACAAGAGACTCGACAAAACGTCTCCACTTTTTCTCTACCCTCTACCCTCTTTTCCCACCCCCCTTCAACTCTCAGGCTAACACGCAAAAACGCTGACAAATCGCACGCGTAATTAGAAATTAAGTTCGTCTCATTGCTGTGGCCAGCTTTTTAGTTGATTAAGTCCAATGACCAATCGAATTGCTAAACTATGAAATTGAGAGCTTTAGTATACTTCAGGCTTAATATCCAATCAATATCGAACACTCTTAGTTATGTGAAAAATACCATTAATGGCAAGCGTAGATAATTTCGGTCTGAGCATGAGAAACTGAAACTACTTTTTTTTTAGATGATAGTACCAAAACAAATTTCAAAAATGTTTGTATAAGAAATTCAATTCCTAGAAATTAATGAACACTTCAAAGAATTATGTTAAAAAATTAAGACAAAAACACAAAAGAAAGTGCATAAAATTTGTCATAAAAATTGCATAGAATTGTGGAAGCTCAAAGTATTTAAATATTGCGTATACGCATCCAATAATCTCAAAAGAACAAGTAAAAATAATACTTTAAGCAATCATATACTTAAAAAAGAAAAGATTCCTTACGGGGTATCTAATTGCTTCTTCTTTATAAGTCGCAATTCAACCCGTTCGATTCTGACTGCGCAGAAGAAAACCGCAAATCCGTTAAGTAATTATATCAACATATCGTAATTTATGGTATTAAAAACTCTTGCCAGTTACACGATAATTGAAATATATCCTTATCGTATATATGATAATTAATAGGCAGCCGACAGACAAAAATCTTTTCACCAAAAGAGTGAACATTTATATTTTTTCTCTCTGTTTCTGCACCATTTCTGGCCAATTGGCTCTTCTGGTAGAATGGCTAATTGGCTATCGTCTCACATTTTGCTTTTTATAAAGTTGAGCGGGGGCAGAAAGAGAGGAGACAGAATTGCAAAAAAAAAAAACAAAGTTGCCTGTGGCAACTCTCGAATCCTGTAGAATGTCCTGGCCAAGCAGTTAAATTACTTCTCGTTTATTTTAAATTGTGAAAAATATGTGCGAATGTGCTCGACCAAAGAACGAGAAGGAGAAGGAGTGAGAGAAAGAGCTGATATCCATGAGAGACATTACAAGATGATGATGATAGTTGAACAATGAGCGAAACGAAACTCAAACAAATACCAATGTGAATACAACTGTGAATACGAGTGTGAATACAAGCAGAAATGGCAAATGCACACGATGAAAGTGTTCTACAATTTGCTCTGAAATTTGCGCGCTGTATTTTCAAATAATGCGAAAACTTTTCGCCTATGTGCGGATTGAAGAGGAAGAGTGGGAGCGATAAAGGGTGGTAGATAGAGAGAAGGAAGGAAAGCGGAAAATTCAAACCAGCAGCAGCAGTGGAAGCAGCGGTAGCTTTCAATATACTTTTGTTTCTTTGCCTCTATTGTCCTGGACATTTGCGTGAAATGCAATTTCTCATATTTGCATAACTGCAGACAGCAGATAGCTCAAAATAAAGTTGAAATTTTGTAGAACAGTGTGCAGTGTGTAGTGCACTGTAGCCGGTTTGCGGTTGCAGCGTCAACAACAACAACAACAACTTTAATATCGCCAGACTGCGTTACGTTCGTAATTGCCCGCGACCCCAAGCTGCGTGTCCTACGCCCCATTCCTTTCCCCACCATCTCCCCCACCACCACCAACACTTCCTTCTCCCCCTGCCCCTCCTCCTTCAGCTCCTTCTCTGCAGGAGCACAGTGGTTAGTTTGCCGAGGGAAACGGATAAAAATTAATTCAAATTGTAATCGTTGTCAAGTAAGATTTCTTTAAGCTAATAGCTTGCATTTTTTTATGTAGAACTGTTAAAATTATAATTTATTTTATTAAAAAATTAATTCATTATTTACAATAATTGATAAAAGACAAAATTCTACACTGTTTTTTAACTATTTTATATTTTTGTGTAGGCTCAAATATTCAACTATATATAGATTTTTTATTTATTTTATATTTATATCTCATTATCCTAATTTAATAATTTTATTTAATTTTTTCATTATTTTTAACTTATTTTTTACTTTAAGAAGAAGTATAAAACAAAATCTTTACTAATTAATTTAAAACAACTTATTTCTATAATATAAAAAAACTTATTGACATCAGAAAGAATAGTATGGGTACCATAGTTAATGCAAAATATAATGGGCGTGTCAGAATGCAATTTTAACATTTCAGGTACGCAACATTACAGTTCGATGTATTCCCAATAAGAATGTAAAAAAAGTTTGTTAATTTGAATACTGTTAAAAAATTAGTTTATATCAGAAAAAGGTTCCATTTGACCCATAGTGCACTGCAGCTGCCTATGACGCTGCCTGCAGCGGACTGCAAACGCGCAACAGCCGCGCGAATCCTTCCGCTTGCCTCGTCGTGTACGCAGCACAGCGGTTTCCGGCGTGGCAGCAGCAGCAGCAGCAACAGCAGCAACAGCCGTGGCCCAACAATACGGCAACAGCGGCATGGCGACCAAATTCAAATCAACGGAGTTACGCGCACACACAATGCCCACACACACACACACACACACATAGTCGCCACAACATGTGTGCGTGTGTGTGTAAGACAAAGCATACTTTCAGGCGCAAATAACAAGCGGAACAACGGAACAAGCGAGAAAGCCAACAACTAAAATAGAGAGAGAGTGAGGGAGAGGAACCTCGTCGGACATCTAGCTCGGAACTGCGGCTATTCTATTAGTTCTACACCCACACACACACACACAGCATGCAGAAAGCATACGCTCATACAATACACTCTGAGAAACAATAAATATGAGTAATTTTAATAGTTCGTAATGTTTTAAACCCCATAATTTTTGGAAAAAAATGTACTAATAATCAGAGCTATTTTCCTTAATTCTATAAATAAAAACAATATTTAAAGAAATATTATTTTAGAAAAATGTATTGTAATTTTGGAAAAACAAATAGCGTAGCCAAATTAATTTATTTTTTTTAGAAACAAATATAATTTTTGAAATATGAAATGATTATATAGTTGACATTTTTTAAACGCCATATTAATTGGAAAATTTACTAATAATCAGAGCTATTTTCCTTAATTCAAAAAGTAATATCAATATTTTAAGAAATATTATTTTAGGAAAATGTATTGTAATTTTGGAAAAACAAAAAGCGTAGCCAAATTTTATTTTTTTTTTAGAAACAAATATAATTTTTGAAATATTAAAAGATAAATATGAAAAAAAAACTATCACCACTTTTTTAGAATTGACAAAAATATTTAAAAAACATCTAATAATCATAATTAGTTGCCTTAAAGTATAAAGTTTCACTCTAATAATTTTTTTAAGATATATAACTTCAGAAATAATTTTGAAAATACAGAAAAATTATTATAAGAAAAAATATCGCACAAGCTAGAAAAAGTTTATTTTTATTAAAAATTTGATGAACCAGATTATTGTAAGTATTATGATGAAATTAAAACTAATTTTCGCTATTTGCTTTTTAACATTTTTATTTATTTCCAAACTAAGAAATGAATGTTTGTGTCTAAACAGATTTAAGACTTCTCTTTAAAAAAAAAGCTTATATTTCAGGAAATGGAATACATTCATAATAAATGGCGCTAGAAGACAAATAATGTGTGAAATTAAGATTGTTAAGGGCTAAGTAGGGGTTGTATTTGTGCGAGTGTAAAATATGATGAAGGCCAGCAGTCGTAGCATATCAAATTATACGCACAAAGGCAAACAAGTGTGCCAAGGGATGTTGTCCTGGCGAGTCCTGGGATTGGGCAATGCCAACAGCATCGATGGCCAAAGCAAACATAATTGATATCGTAATCAATTCAAAAATCCAGCAAAACTAAAAACAGCAAATGCTGTGAAAACAACGTCGTCATGCGAGGCAACGGCCACGAAACACGCAACACGACAACTTTGGCAGCGTTTTTTGGCCACAAGCATTTGAGCAATGCGCACGTAGAGAGCTCGACACTTTGCCACACACCCCCAACCCCCAGTGTGTGTGTGTGTGTGTGTGTGTGTGTGATATGTGTGGCAGTGCGTGCCACTCAATCAACTCGGGGAAAAAAGTCTACAAATATTAGCCCCTAATGCCATTGAGACCAGAGCCAAGACGTAGCTGCCACGGCTGCTGCTGTTGCACACAGCAACTTGCCCCGAAAACTCCAGGCCAGGACACCATAAAAAACTGGAATTGTGTATAAAAATGAAGCAGCAAAAATACGAAGAAAAAAAAGTGACAGCTTCAAATAAAATTGTTGCGACAAAGGCTACAACAACAACAACTACAGCAGGAGCAGGAGCAGGAGCTGAAGGAGCAGCCGAAGGAGCTGCATCGGGCACGGCGATAACATTAAGAAGAAGTATCGAAAAAATGTGTAGTGCCACACAAAAAAAAAAAACCAAATAAAGAAAAAGAAGGAAGAAAAAAAAAATAAGAAGAAACGACGACGACAAGGACACAAAAGCTGAATAACAACACAATCAAGCGAGCAAGCTGCAGAAACAGACTAAGGATGAGGACAGGCGTGAGCGGGAGGGAGTGTGAGTAGGGGTAGAAGAGGGAGAGGGGTGCCGGGGGGACAGCGGAAGCGTGTCTGGGCATAGGCGGCCACTGCATAACTTGCCAGCGCCAGCGAAAGCGGCACGTAATAACATTTTTCTAAAGAAAGCACAGCAACAACAAAATCAACAACAAGTCGCTAAAGTGCTGAAGAGTGTGCTCGACTGCGAGATGCCCGGTATAAGATATAAAAATAGATATTTAATATCATTTATTTGAAGCATTGAATTTGAAAACTTATAAACTGAAACTGAGTATACTAATATTTTTCTAATAACAGTTTTTTTAAAGGAAATACACAAAATCCGATTATGAGATGCTCGGTAAATTTTAATTAATATATGTATAGTAAGAAAACTGAAAACAAATGACTAACGTAAAATTTTTATTTTAAGTAAACTAAAATACCATTTTCCGTTATTATTATAACTGCTTTTTTGTTAATTTTATTTGTTTCATTTTTAACTTATAAATAAATATTTTTTAATTTTTATACTCTCGATAAATTTAAAAAATTAGTAAGTCTGAAATTAAGCTTTTCTCGATTCAAAATGTTTGTTGCCGAATCCGCTGAAAGCTCATTTGTTAAATGTAAATTTTGTCCATTTGTGGAGGGTATTTATTAATGTGACATAAATTTATTATTTTATTTTATTTAGTATTATTTGTATTACCACAAACTTATAACACCATTATAAGCATTGACTACCGGGTCAATAAATAACGCAGAGCAAACGAGTGGAAGCTGAAGACGAAGACGTCAAGCGTAGCCAAAGACGAAGCCAGGAGTATAGGAGACTGAGACTGAGACGGGGAAGAAGTCGGAGGCGGAGACGGAGACCAAGATGAAGACGGAGGCCGAGACTTTGGGCCAAAACTAAAGCCGTTGCTAAAACGTGCGTGGCGCTTGTGGAATGCTGTCTGGAGACAAGTTATTGTTTTTGATTTCATTTTTCTCTTTTTTGTGGCTATATGTGAATATGAAGCTGCTTATTTCCATACAGGAATGTCTCTGTCTGTCTTTTTCCTCTCCTCTGTCTTCTCTAACTTCTTCTCTTTTCATCTCCCGCCTGAGCCGCACTCGAAATTGGTTAGTTTCGGCTAATCGAGGTATTTGCCAGCGGCATAAGTGGGATTTTCTTTTGGATTTGGCATTTTTATGGCTAGATGGAAAATTGCCTACGGCTGCCTTATTATTATTATTATTATTCCTATTATTATTATTACTGGCATAACTGTTATTATTATTAAAAGTGGCCCAATAATTTGAAACTCAGCTGAATGGAAATTATTGCAAATGGTCAGGTGCGTTTTTAGTGGGAAAACCCTCAACTAAAGCTCTATAAATAAATTTGATCAGCTTAACCTAACGGAATTTTTAAATTTAAGCCCAATTTTTTAATCTTTGTCTGTCTCTCATTCTTTGAGTGGGCGGAACTAAATTTTTTAGGCATTTCCTTCCTTTGTTTGCTTTGCAAAGTGCTCAGGTTTTTTTTTTTTTGTTTGGGTAACACAATAAAAAAGTTGATAAAAATACGATTACTTGTGAGAATCTTTCTTTCGTTAAAATATTAAGCTAAAGTTTAGCACATCTGTATGAGAAAGGGAACCAATTTGATAGATTGATAGATATTATGCTATTTAATTATGTTTAATTAAAATTTAGGGTTAGTCTTAATCAAATTTAAAGTTCCATCATATGGAAGGTTAACGAAAAATTTACACAGAATATAACTAATACAGAGATTTCCTAGACACGAATTATTTAAATGATTCCTAGCTTAAATTAAATTTCTATCTAGAAAACACGCTGAAAGTATGCAACAAATATTTGTAAGAAACAAAAGCTGATAATTTGTGTAAAAAAGTACCACTTCAAGAAGTGGTGACACTTCAAGGATTTCAACTCTCTAGAAAATAGAAAATGTCATGTCATTGCACTAAAGAATATTCTTAAGGACTATGAGTATTTATTTACATCCCTTTAAGAGAAGACACCCAAAAAAATAACTCAAAGTACTAACTTCAAAAGTGGAATTTATTGTATCAAGAAATTGATAATATTTAGACTATTTGTGTGAAGGAAAAGAAATACGAAAGAGAAATCGCTTGTCAATCTCTGGTAGATTTAATAGATGAAAAACTTAACTCCAATTTTATGAAAAAGAAATATTTTCATTCTATTAATTTTCATTTAAAATTATTTATTAAAATGATCCAATTATTGTTGCTTGAACTGGGGAAAGCCCCGAATAAGTTGCTGAATAAATAAGTACAAGAATTTGTTTAGTGAAGAAATCTTTTTATAGCTCGAATAAACAAAGTATACGTAAATAGTACTTGATATTATTAGCATATTTAACCTACAAAAAGCCGCTTTATAGAAAATCTTTGAAAGCTAATCAAAACAAAGTGAAAAGAGATAAAAGTAAATGCCAATAAGAATTCGTGGTAGTCCTGTATATCGCGATAATAGACACTCATCCATATCAATCAATCATTGCCGTCTCGCAATATAACTTGTGCAATTTGTGTTGCCGTTGCCGTTGCCAGACACAGCGGCATCATTAGGCTTGCAGCATTTCACAATTTGAGAGGGGGCAGCAACTCTGGTTTTGTTACTCTCGCAAAAACAAACTTTTGAAACTTTCTAATAAAAATAGTAGCCCTAGTTCGAGTTACAACGCAATGTTGCCCTCAAGGTGCGAAGCGAGAAGCGAAGAGCGAAGGGGAAGAGAAAAGCGGGACAATTCAACTCATTGGCAACTGCTGCTAATGTCGTTGTTGCCGCCGGCAAAGAAGGAACAACCATAACCGCAACAGCAGCAGCAGCAGCAACTCTACTTGCAATGATGCCGCATTACATTCGGACTCAAAGCCCAAACCCGAAGCCCTATGCTCAACTCTACAGTTAAGCCTCACTCTTGCACTCTCCCGCTCTTCCACTCTTCTACGCTCCCACTCCCTCTCTCTTACTGACTTACACACGCAACAGACACAATGCAGTTTCAATTTACAAGAGAGCGCACGCGACAGAGTAAAAAGCTTTTACTCTTCTTTAGTTTGATTTTTTTCTGCTGCTGCTGCTCTCTCACTCTCTCACTCTCTTGTGTTCGTTTCCACTTGTTTCTCGCACACGAACACACACACACACACACACACATACATGGCCGCAACATCCGTTACAATTTTTTACGACTCTCGACTTTGTCTGGTTGCTGCCGTTGCTGCTGCTGCTGCTGCTGCTGCTGGTGCTGACGTTGATGTTGATGCTTTTGGCGGCAGCAGCCACTGAGATGCTTTGTGGTTGCGCTATGGCTGCTCTAAGTATGCGTATATCTCTGTATGTGTGTGTGTGTGGTGAGTGGGTGTGTGTGTGTGGGTGCATGAGCATGTCGCATTCAAAGATTGAGCACATTTTTGTGGGTTGCTTCAGTAATGATATGGAATGTGTTGGAATTTCAAGAAGTTACTACAGATTTCTTTATTTATTTAAATGAGCAAGCAGCCAAGCAGCAACCCATCTCTCCTCTCTATCTCTCGCTCTCTCTTTTTCTCTGACTATGTCTGTCTTTGACTTTATTAAGGTACGTTTCATGTTTATAACGCCACCCATTTTTTGGCTTTATTGCTGTAACTGTACATTTTTCGCGACTACGATATACTAATGAAATATCTGTTAGGATGCAACAACAATGCACACGAAGTTTGGACTTTCTTCAGATAACGGTACTTTTGCTTTTGCGAGAAATCCATTTTTAGCCTGTTTCACATTTATAACGCCACTTGCTTTAAATGAGTTTTGTGAGTGCAAGTGGAAGGTTCTTTATTATTTGGTTGATGCTTTGGACAAATATAAGAATAAATAAGCTATGCTGCGTGGAAAAAGTTTAACAGAACTTGAAAAGGGAAAAATAATCGCTTACAAAGAAGAAAAATGCAGTGGAAGGAAGATATCGCGTAATCTGGGCAGGAGCCACAGGATAATCCAAAATTTTTTAAGGGATCCTGAATCTTAAGGAACCCATAAGCGCAGAGGAGGGCCATCAATACTTTCCAGCCAAGATAAGAGGAAAATTATTAACAAGGCCAGCAATCCAACACGGAGTTCGGGTGACCTACAGGATGTTATTGACAAAAATGTTAGTCGCACCACCGTTTGAAGGACATTAAAATGTTCCAAAATTGTTAAAAATGAAATGATGAGATGTGTTCCAGCATTAAAAGCTGAACAAAAAATGGCTCGTATGGGATACGGGCGCAGAAACATGAACACCAATTGGTCATATGTAAGCCACATGAAGTTTGCAAGCGATTTGTAACCGTAACCGTATCCCATACGAGCCATTTTTTGTTCAGCTTTTAATGCTGGAACACATCTCATCATTTCATTTTTAACAATTTTGGAACATTTTAATGTCCTTCAAACGGTGGTGCGACTAACATTTTTGTCAATAACATCCTGTAGGTCACCCGAACTCCGTGTTGGATTGCTGGCCTTGTTAATAATTTTCCTCTTATCTTGGCTGGAAAGTATTGATGGCCCTCCTCTGCGCTTATGGGTTCCTTAAGATTCAGGATCCCTTAAAAAATTTTGGATTATCCTGTGGCTCCTGCCCAGATTACGCGATATCTTCCTTCCACTGCATTTTTCTTCTTTGTAAGCGATTATTTTTCCCTTTTCAAGTTCTGTTAAACTTTTTCCACGCAGCATAGCTTATTTATTCTTATATTTGTCCAAAGCATCAACCAAATAATAAAGAACCTTCCACTTGCACTCACAAAACTCATTTAAAGCAAGTGGCGTTATAAATGTGAAACAGGCTAAAAATGGATTTCTCGCAAAAGCAAAAGTACCGTTATCTGAAGAAAGTCCAAACTTCGTGTGCATTGTTGTTGCATCCTAACAGATATTTCATTAGTATATCGTAGTCGCGAAAAATGTACAGTTACAGCAATAAAGCCAAAAAATGGGTGGCGTTATAAACATGAAACGTACCTTATACCCTGTAACAAGGGTTTGTAATAGAAAGAAGGAGGCGTGACAGATTCCACTAAGCATATATATATACTTTCTTGATCAGCATTAAATGTTGAGTCAATGAACTTATGTTAAATTTCCATGTCTTTATGTTTGAACAATCCAATCTCAGAGTTTTGTAGAGCTAGAGGCACCAAATTTAGTATGTAGATTTTAAATTTTCAATGCCTCCACGGAAAATAGAAAGCAGAATAATATAAGAGATTTAAAGTATGATTTTTGATACGCGTGTTAAAGAACATAATTCTGATCTGTCACGAAACATACATTTAACATTATGTGCTTCTAGTACTTAGCAGCTTAACCGAAAGCCGAGAGCTTATTAAAAAATGGTGTGGTTTGAAAAAAGACCCCTTTTGGTGTTTCACTTTCAACAAAAATGTTTTCCTGAAATGAATTTTCGTAATAAAAAAAAAACTGTTGTCTTAATTAAGATTCTTCAATAAGTTGGATGTAATTATCTTTAATAATTATTATGATTATTAATATACAAATTATAATGTTTCGAACAAGATGCGCACTAAGGTTATTAATTGATTTTGTTCTACAGTCCCAAATTTATTGTGCTGTGCAGGGTATGTGGTAGTCGTGTTTTGTCTCTCTTGGTCTTGTGGTGGGCAGCCAGCCAGCATCTTCAATTGACTGACTCGCTGACTCCGACTGTCTGTCTGTCTCTCTGTCTGTCCTTTGTCTCTCTGTCTCTGACTGAACAGCGTACAACTAAATGAGCGTTGTTATCAGTCTCTGCCGCTTCCCAAGCGACTCCCTCTCTCTCCCTCTCTCCCATTTCCTGGCTTTCTCTCTGTGTGACTGTGCGTGTAATTGTAACGGGAAGAAGAAGCTGTGCCAGCATCTCTTGGCCAAAAGTCCTCCTGGTCCAAAAGCAACGTCATTGAAATTTATGCACGTTGTACATTCCGTGTAGTGATATTTGTATTGGGAATTAAAACTATGCCCTTGGGATTATAACCTAATTTTGGCACTCTCTTCATTTGTGCCGGCTTAACTTCCTTCCTCCCTCTCTTTCTCTCCCCTCCCCCTCTCTGTCACTGTCTCTGTTTGTTGCTCGGTTTTTGGCATTTTTACTTTTCATTGCTCTTGTTGCCGTGTAATTAAAATAAAGGCGTGGAGTAATTGCTGAGGTCAGTTCTTCGAGTACTTCCTCGTATACATAATGCCAACTAAGCGCACTCGCAAATTAACACTTTTTTTCTGCTTCTTTTTCTATTTTATTTTTTCTTGGCCAAGCTAAGGTTTTTCTATTCTTCTATGCACAGTGGCTAAAATTTCAATAAATATTGTGTGTATGTTTTTCCAATTATTATTTATTTATATCTTATAATAATTTTAATTAATTTATTAATAATAATTTTGTAAAAAAAAAAAATTAAAACTTGTAAAAATAAATCAAGCATATTTTTATGTTGTTGCTTTTTGAAAGCTCAAAAACGATTTTAAAACAAGCGGAATATTTTCTATTCGGAATCCTGACTTTAGTATACATGTTTCTTTTTAAAATATGCATAAAATATTTTTCTTGCATACTTTTGGGCACTCACATTGCTTAATGACTTTAATCAGCCATTACTTCAGTTCTCTTTAGCCAACCTTGCTGCAATTAAGTAGGATGATAGCTTATAATAATAGATAGACATACATTACATATATTTTAACGAACACAATATACCCTTATTTTTTAAATAACGTGTATAATTAAACAAAAAAGGTTTAAAGAACTCCTCAAAAAATTTAAATAATTGTCAAGAAATCTAATGAATTTGCTTCACTGTGCCATGGGGTGTATTCCTTGGAGCTACCGAATTGCAGATAAAATTCTCAGTTTAACACTTTGTTAAAATGCTGGCCCAAAACGCCATGTGCCATTTGTTTGTTTGTGTGTTTGTTTGTTGCTTCAGCTCGGGGTCATTTTGGCAGTAACATAAAAATGTTGCCAGCATTTGTTGGCCATTTTGGACTTTGGGATACGTCTGTTATAATTGCTGTTGTACTTGTACTGTGTCTTGATGCGCTGGCAGTAAATATCTTTAACGTGGCCATCAATAGGTAGAAGATGAAAGACCTTCAGACCTAAATTTCCATGCTAATTGGTTTGCCATTGTATACATGACTTTGGAAATTGTAAAGCCAGCGCTTAACACGTATTAATTGGGTAAGAGTAAGGGATCGATATAGTGTGTAAGAGAGAGAGAGAGAGGGAGAGAGAGAGAGAGTGAGAGAGAGAGATAGAGATAGAGAGTGTAATCTGCTTCTTACAATGCCCAAAAGCCATGAATGTTGCAAAATTGGCTTTCGGCAATGGCCAACTGTAAATCCAACTTCAAATCGAAACATTTGTCTTTCTCGACTGCAATTCGCTTCCAATTCAATTTCAAATCAGATTTCTCTCTTTTTTCTTGTAGCTGTAAAGATTAAAGATGTTTCGTTTTTAGTGTTATCACGGTTTTAACTTCTTTTGGTAAATGGAAAGACAAATGAGATCAGGTAAGAGAGAACTTTCATTTTCATATACAAAAGTATGAGCTGCACTTTTGATTCGAAATATTTTCCATATTTATTCAACTTGTTCGAGTATGCATAATAGAAAATGTTAATTTGAATCTATCATAAATCAAAAACATCAAAGAGAAACTGTATCTAGTAAATGAAGCTATAATTTACAGAAAAATATATTCTTAAACATACCTGTTAAATAATGATTAGTAATCGAAATCATTAGTAATTGGATTATATTTGATTATTTTTGAATAATCGTAATAATATAAGATTTTTTTTTTATATTTTCCAATCGTAATCATTGAATAATCACTAATTTTTCAACAGTGAATTATTGAATCACTACTATTTTTTCCAAACTTAAGCTAATTGATTAATAATTCTAATCGAGGCTTAACAGGAATGTTTTTAAAACATTTATTTTATATTTTATTTGCTGATCTAAGGTCAAATTAGATCAGTGGACTATAACTGAAAATTTATCAAAAGAGACTTAACTTAATAATGCAGCTGTAAGTTTTATTACGTATACGTTACATTACGTATACGTAATAGAACAACAGATACAAAAGTTATTGGCAATGCTTTGAGCCTAGATTCAAAATCCATTCTATTTTCTGGTTCTCGTTACTTTCAGAAATTTCTCGTTTCTCTTTTGTCGTTCTGTTGCTTTTGTTGTTAATTTTTTTCTTGAGCTCTTTCTCCTATTTCTCTGTATCATTTCAGCTGCAATCACAATTGAATGTCTCGATTGTCATCACATTTACACCCACATATCATTGATGAATGTTCTCTTGAAAAGGTCCCAAATATTCTTTTCTGTTTTCTTAGCTATCAATCAGCTGTGGTTTACTCTTTTGGCTTATAAAAATGTGCTCATATATCAATAAACTAAAATTGAGTCATTTTATCTCTCTAGTAATCTATCAAAATGTTTAAGGTTGGAAATTATAATACTAAAATCAAAATATATATAATTAAATTGCATAATTTAATCAATAGAAAATTGGAATACGGCAAACTTTGAATATCTATTCAACATTG
Organism: Drosophila quinaria; assembly: GCA_035047525.1. Classification (NCBI taxonomy): domain Eukaryota; kingdom Metazoa; phylum Arthropoda; class Insecta; order Diptera; family Drosophilidae; genus Drosophila; species Drosophila quinaria. Next base: position 7,045,921 of record JAWNPO010000470.1, on the reverse strand, counting down.
AAGTTTGTTAAGCAAACTAAACTGCAAACAGTGCAACACTTGGATAAACAATTTGCACAAACTTGTCATTTAATTATTCATTCATAACACCAAACGAAATTAGCAACTTTGTAGGAAAACTTAGAACTTTGCTCAGACACAGAGACAGACAGACAATTGAGCAAAAGGTCGATGCAGACAATTGAAATTTGCAATTTGCAAAGTGAAACAAAAACTGTCATAAAATACACGAAATTAACTAATAGACTAATTGCTATAATAGAGAACTGTCACTCTTAGTTTTTTGACATAATTAACCGAACTTGTTAGGCCGAAAAAGATGACAATTAATCAGTAACATCATCATTTATGGCATTTAAATGCAAGTTAAAAGCTGGACAGAAGAAACTGCTTCTTTCTCACTCTCTCTCTCTCTCTGTGTCTGTCTCTGTCCCTCATGTTCAACCTGCTTATTACTGAGAAACTAAGCCAAATTGTACGCACAAGTGCCATAAAGCCATAAAGTAATCAAAGTTGATATCAAAGTACCACACAGCTAACTTATGCTCTCATGTATTCAATTAGGACAGATTTTCGAATGGTCCTGCGTCCTTTCGTTCTCTCGTCCTCTCGTCCTGCGTTTCCCCGTTCATTTTGAAAGAATTAAGCACTTTTGTGGAGCGCAGCTGTTAAGATATTACCGCAGCTCCATCTACTGGTAGAAAGGTCCTGTGACCGCTTCTGCTCCTGCTCCTGCTCCTGGTTCGGTTACTGCTCCTGCTGCTGCTCCTGCTCCTAGTGCTGCGCCTGCAGCTCCTTCAAGAACTTTCAACAACTTCCTATGCCCAAAGTTTCCACAAATTAGTTATGCAAATTATGTGAGTCGCCTCTACCTCAACGACAGCAGTCAACCGCCAACTACAACAACAACAATAACAACAGCAACAAACACAATGGAGAACAACAACAACACCAAAAAAGTATAGTGACATGATCGACAGTGCACGACTGTGAGATATCCCTTAAACAATAAAGATATTTTTTAAATGAAAACGGTGTGCAAATTTAAGCCTTCCAGCTCTTACCGTTTTTGGCTCCACAATGATCAGTGAGTGAGGACAATAAGTTTTTCAGATATTCATGTATTTGGGTGAAAGAGTTTTAAATGCTTCTCCTTCTTCCTGTTACACACATTTCAATAAGTATAATATACCCTCACACTTATTTAAGAAACGGGTATCACAATTTAAGGATGCCAAGTTTTGAAATCCGCATTTAAAACAATGGCGACCTCAGCTCAACTCAGTTCATCTAGACTCTGTACCCAAAAACTTAACTGAAATCAAGTCAAGGGAGCTTGTGATACGAATAGTGGTAGAAAGGTTGAGGGGGAGGGGGAAGGGGGATAGGCAACTCAATCCTCTAGTCCGATTAGGTCGCATAACAAAGCAGAATTTGTGTAAGTTGCTATTTAACATGCTTTATGCATTCCTCAATTATAAATAGATTAAAGTCCAAAATAGACTAAAGTTAAATGTTAACTTTCCGGCCAACATTCACAAAGCAATTAACGCGCCCCAAAGGAAACAGCAGGGGAGTGAGAGAGCGAGACAGGAGAGGAGAGGAGAAGCAGAGAGGGAGAGAGGGAGAGGAAGGCAGAGTCAGAACTCAATTTAACTGACTGCCAACTTTCACAATCACTGCCCATCATCAATTCCAGATTTTGCTGTATGTTTTATGTAGGAAAAGTAGCAGGAAAAGGGAGTAGGAAAAGAGGGGAGGGACACAAAGCGTCAAGTCAGTCAGTCAGTCAGTCAGTCAGTGAGTCAGACAAACAGACAGCTGGACAGAGGTACAAAAAAAGTGAAAACAATGATGAAACGTCCAACTAGCAAATGTTGCTACAGGGGAAACGGAGAGGGACAAGTGACTAAAGGTTGATCTGTCTCTGTCTCTCTCTCTCTCTCTCTGTATGTATGTGAATAATTGTAAGTGTGTGTTTACTTTAGCGTAAGCCTTATACACACACCCACACACACACGCACAACAATAGCAAGTCAGATAAAGCAGCGAGTGAAAGAAATACGAGTAGAGGACCAAAAAAGGGTTTGGGCCCCGTCTTAAAGGATTGCCCAAGTTTTCGGTAACCAATATGTAAATGTGCGTGCTGTGATTAAGCACAATAGCCAGAGACCAAAAGAAAGAGATGAGAGAAGGAGAAGGAGAAGAAGATCCGCCCAGTCAGACACCTCGATGGATGGGGGAACTTTGCTTAACCTAAAACCTAAAACCTAAACCTAAAACCTAAAACCGAAATCTAACCACAATTTGGAAGCGCTGAAAATGTGAAACCAAAACAAACGGAACAAGAAAGAAATATTGTTTCCGCCAAGCCGAAGGTTTGATACCCCTGCTGAAAAATATATTTAAAATAATTTAAAAAATATAAGATATTTTAATGCTATTTCTATATATTTCGTACAAAAATTCAATTTGGATCGTTTGCTCATATGACAAAAAAATTTTGAATATTTAGTATATCTTAAGTTTTACTTAATAAACTTTGCTTTTCATGTAGTAATCGCACGTTGACAAATATTTAAGACAATTTGTGAGATTTCTTAAGATCTTTTTTTTTTCTTCTTTTGTCGACAATTTTAAAATAAAACTAACTTATTGCTGATGGCATAAAGATTGGAGACATATTATAATAGTTATGACCGTTTTCAGTTTTGAAGTAATGTGGACGCCTGAAAGTATGCAGTAATTTTTTTAAATAAAAATTATTAGGTGAAATTAATATACAGTCGCACTTCCATAGCTCTATAACTCGAATTTTCTTCAACTCGCACTCGAAATCGGAATTGTGTGCCTTACCAACATTATTAATGTGTTACACATTTTATGATAAAATTATAATACCCCGGGGAAGTGCATAAAATCGCAGACAAAGTCAATGAATGGAATGGACAAGGCTAACTTTACACACCTCAAGTGTTTGTTTAGGTTGCGCCAAAGGGACAGACAGAAAGAAGGACAGACGAATGGTTGGATGGACGGACGGATGGACGGATGGACAGACATGGCAGCATCCATGGCCATTTGCTTGCCTTATTCTCGAACTTGTTGTTGTTCTTTTTGGCCAACGGCAACATAAATCTTGTCTTGCCAAACAAAAGCCTCCAAACGCCGCAACGAAATGCGCCCAACTGACGCTAGATGGCGCCAAAAGACAATGCCCGAAACTATTAGCGGAGAAGAAGAAAAAGAAGAAGACGGCTGCGTCTTTACCTTGCCAACATTTGCTCTCCCTCTCTCCCTCTCTCCGCACTTCCCCTCTCTCACACTCTTTTACTCTTTCTGCCTCACTGTGTGTGTGTGAATTTTTAAGGGGCACGCACATAAATTGCAACCGCCAGGTGAGCAATGCTAGTTGCCACATTGGTGGCCTCCCTCTCCCTCCCTCTCCCCTCCTTTTACTCCCCCTTCACTCACCCTCCTCCCACTCCCCCCTCGACACCTTCTTGTGATGTATCACACAAACAAGACACAAAATGTATTTATGCTACTCAGTTTCAGGCCAAGATGGGATTCAAGACTTGCTTTTCTTCTTGCTTCTTCTCCCTCTGCTCCCTCCCCTTCATCTTATTTTTCTCCTGCTTCTCCTGCTTCTTCTTCTTATGGGCATCAGCCGCGTTCCTTCCGTAATAAAAACTAAAATCCGCACAACAATATGTGCGAGGATAATGCCATTTCCGTTTTATGTGAAATCCTCTCACTAGTCCGTGTCCGTGTCCGTCTAACAGTACACTTCCACACCCCCTCCTCACCACCCTCCACCCACCACCCTCTCCCTAACACATGTGAGGCTTCCTTAAGGTGTGTGCTGAACGAGTTGAAATACACCGAGCCGAAAAAAGTGTACGCTACCCAAAAAAAAAAGTTTTTTATGTTATGGCACTTTTGGATTGCGGGTAAGCAAATGGAATAGGGAAGGCCGGAAATCAGGCATGTCGAAGGGCGGGGGGAGTGGCTTTTTATGGATTGGCATGTGAAACACCTTGAATCACGGCGAGTACATGCAGATAAACCCAAAACTTTCTACCACTTTCTTCTACCATCTATTGTTAAAACCTCAACAAATAAAAAGGCGAGAGAAAAAAAGCAAGCTTAAAAATATAAAGAGATTATTCAAAATTCAGACGAAATACTTTGATTAATAACAACTGACAGTTTTCATTTACTGTAATCATATTAATCAAATTAATTTTTAATGATAAAATTTATTATTATTGAAACTTAATCAACTTAATTTTATTATGATATACTTTATTAAGATACATATATTCTCCAAATTTATCCATTTAGAAACTACAAATGGAGATAAACAATTATTGAATATCGCCAAAAAAAATTGCATAAGACAATCGTAACTAAAAATAAAATGACTAACAATTTCTAAGACTCTTAAATTACATTAGAATTGTCTTAAAATTAATGACTATAATTATTTGGTGAATATATAATTTATAAGCATAAACCATTAAAAACTTATGGCTTCAAGCCAAGGATTTATTCGAATCTGGCAGTAAGACAAAAATGATCATAAGAAGCAGATTTTAAATATTGTTAGAAAGAAAAGGAAACAGAGAGCGAGAGAGAGACAGGGAGAGAATTCTCACATTTCGTACCTTTTTCAAGATTATGTGACAGCTCTTTGGTCGCCTTTGGATTATGAGGGCCATTCATTAGCAGCATTTGGCAGCTTATGGGGCCATCAACAAAGTGCTTGTCTTGTGGCTAACTGAAGTTTTGGGCCCCTGGCTAAGACCGAGAGGGAGAGAGATAGAGAGAGAGTGTAACTGTAAAATGGGCTAACTGGTAACTGGTAACTGGTAAATGTAAATGTGGCATAGTTTTTGCTCTCAGTGTGTATGTGTGTGTTGCAAGTTGAAACAAATGTACAAGTTGCCAGTTGGTAAAAAGCGCAACGAGCATAAGAAGAAGAGGAAGAAGAAGATGAAGCTCAGGCAAAAGAAGAAGCCAAGAGGAAGCGAAGAGGAAGAAGAAGAAGAAGCGGAAGAAAAACCATAACTAAATCCATTGCCATAGCCAAATCCAAAGCAAAGTCTGCAATGCAAATAGTAGAGATTATGGGACTGTTCTCTTCTTGCACCAGATGAATAAGAAGAAGACCAAGAAGAAGAAGCAGAAGATGGAGATAGAGATGGCGATGGCGATGGCGGATGTGTTTCAAGGCAACACTAGAGGTGCAGTAGGTGTGTGTGTGTTCTTTTTTTATTTTTGCGAGTGTGGCACAATAAATCTTACAAGGGTGCCGAATGCTGGGAGGCAGTGTTGAAGCTGCCACACATACCTCCCCATCCCCTACAACGCCTCTCCCCTCCGCTAACAAGGGGAGTGAAAACCAAAACCAAATAAAACTGACATTATGCGAAAAGCGAAAGCCATAACTAAAAGTTGGTCTGCATCAGTGATGCCAAATCGGCATGTTTTCCGTCAAATCTGGTTTTTTTCCAAAGTCCATTTGGGAGAGAAAATTTGGATATTTCAATAAGTGTTTAAGGAAAAACAAGTGGGAAAGGCTACAGTCTAGCTTCCGATTATAGGATACCCGTTACTTATTTAAATTTAAAATATTTTTTATTGCATGATTTTAGGCACTTACATTGCTTAAAAACTTTAATCAGTCATTACCACCTTTCTAATTGTCCGATCTTGTTACGGTTTAGTAGGATGATAGGTTATAAAAGTAGTTAACGATAATAAGAAAAAAGTTCCTTATATCTTATATAAGTAACAGGTATAAAAAATAAGTCACATCCAGCTTTTTCTAGTTAGTTTTTGAAGAAAATTTAGCCTTTTTTAAATCTGCAAACCGCCAAAAGTTGGCAACACTGGTTTGCATATGTGTGTGTGTGTGTGCAATGTTGTATGTGTGTGTGAGTGTGGCATGATGGAACGGCAGTAAAGTTGATACTGGCGCAAAAGGAGAAATAGCAAAATAGAAATGATAGCTAAGAGTTCTAAGGTCTGTCGAGGGACAAAGCAGGAAGAGGCGAGGAGTGAGCACCGAAAGGGGGAAGTAAAGAGTATAGCAAAATACGAGGCGGAAATCGACTTTGGCAAGGCTTTTACCTGTATATATGTGTGAGTGTTTGTTGCACGCTGAACTTGCTGCAAGTTATGCAAATGTTCTCACAGTTGCCTCCAAATCCCGTTGAATTCGATGATGCGGCTGCTGCTGCTTCTTCTAGTTGTTGTTGTTGTTATAAGAGCTGTTATCAGTTGAAAACACCGTCGTGTTTGTTGTTGTTGTTGTTGCTGCTGAAGTTGCGCGTGCTAATGACATTTGCTTTGATTGCGAGTTCAACTCAAAACTGTCATTTGATTATTCATCTTTTTGTGCATATGTGTTATTGTAGTTTTCTAAATAAATGTTTATATTCGATATTTATTGCACTTTTCTATCATTTTTAGTTAAAATTTAAATATGATTTCTATGGTATTTTTATAAAATTTTTTAAATTAATCATACAATTTTAAAAGATTTCAAAATATGCATATTGCATTTTGCAAAATAAATAATAATGCAAAAAAATAATAATAATAATTATATAAAAATATGAGTATTTCTTTTTAATTTATATTATATTATAATTAATATTCTATTCAATGAAATTTTAAAAAAACAATTTTGAATAAATTGAAATTTGAAATTAACGAATAATTATAACACAAAAATATGCAAAAATCGACATAAATTCAGCAAATAATTTGCATCGTATTCAAAAAAAAAGTATGATTTATAAAATATGTTTTTTTTTTATAATTCCGATTTTTATTGTATTTCTCTAATATATTTTCTTTAATTTATATGCATATTAGATTTCCATCGTACTTTTGTAGTACATTTTTTATGAATTTTTTTTATAGGATTTTTATTGTATTTTTGTAGGATTTTTCGCGCGAAATGTTGCTGAAGTTGTCTCTATATTTAATTTGCATGCAATTTTCAATTTTTATGCGAATTACTTTGAATTGACAGCAAACGATGCGCACACACACGCACACACACATTGGCAATGCACAATAGAAATTGAATTGCAAAATTTGTTTGCCAGTCAATCGTGGCAGAAGAAGAAGTTAAAGAGGAACGAGGGAGACGTAGTGGAACTAGAGGAGGAAGTCAGCAGCAAAGTGCGCCACGTTCATGGCAATGTCACAGCCAAAGCCGCAGCCAAAGTCACAGCCTGAAGAAATCGCACAATTTGGCGGCGAAAAATGTCAAGTATTCAGAATGTCACGACCGCGACGCCAGCAACGACTGTCACTACAATAGGCGGCAGCAGCAGCAGCAACAACAATGATTTGCCGGCAAATGTGCACACACACACACACACGCACACAGACATACGCAGACGCACACACAGAGATGTACAAGTAACAGTAGTAAATAGTGTGAGTGAGTCACAGCTTGCAACTTGCCGCTAGTTGCACTTAAAAGTCAGGCAAACAGAGGCGCGAAATCGCGATATTAAACACGACACGTTTTAAAAAAGATGAAGATTCAATACGGCGTTCCGTTTCTGCCCAATGCGACCGACTGCAACGACGAACGCTCTGAAACTGAAACTCAACGCGAATGCCAGAAAGGATGCTGAACAAAGCATCGCACACAGATGGGATGTCAACGAAGGCGATGCCAAAGCCGAAGCCACAGACGAAGCCGCAACCGAAACACGAAACCGATGTCGAAGCTAAGCATAAAACCGAAGCTGCGACCGAACAATGCGTTCAACTAAGAGCACAGCACACACAGTGAGAGCGCGAGAGCAACAGAAAAGCTGTTGGCTTTGGGATGCTGCTCAGAGAGGCTGCGACTAACGTGTGACTTCGTTAAATTTCTGCGGCGACAGCACACAAAACGGATTCGGAAGCGGAAGTAGCAAGTAAGCGAGCGAGCGAACAAGTGAGTGAGCGGCGAAAGAGAGTGGGGGATTGTTAGGTGGGCGGCAAGAGAGGCGAAGTAGGCGAAATAACGCTACGAGTGCCAATCGTTGGGCGAAGCACGCGGCGACTATTTTGGTAGTGGCAACTACTCGTACATGCTTTTGGTTACGGGGGAAAGGGGGAGGGGACGGGCAACATCAATATTCACATTCGCACTTGTGCGAGTATTTTCTGATTTGCTGCAATCGCATTGCCAACAATCTTTGTAACAACAACAACAACAATAACAGGGAGAACAACATCAACACATACAGCAAATTTTCTAACGGATGTTGAGCAAATCTTTTTTGCGCCGGATACTAACGGTGTCTTCAGCACGACGATACACGGATACAGCTATAGATAAACATACATATGTACATGTGTGTGACTGTATATCGATAACTAATAATGTCATTACATTTATGCCAACCTGTGTGTGTGTGTGTGTGTGTTTGTCTCTGACTCGTTAGTCGCCCCTCTGTCGTCGTTTCATTTGCTTGCATTCTCCCTCTGTCTACCTCCCTCATCCTCTCTCTCTATCTATCTCTTTGCCGCTCTGGCATTCGCTCTGTAATTGTATTTTGTTTTTGTTTTGCTATACATGCTTTTTTTTCTGTTAGTTTTTGCACACTCACACAGACACGTGCAACTAATTAGAAACACTTGCACATACTCTTAACTTGCCTCAACTGCACATATATGATTGTGTGCGAGTGTGTTTATGGGCGGGAGAGCGGGAGAGTGGGAGAGTTGTGAGTATGAAGGAATTGGCAATTGCTTAGTTGATTTTCATTGACTGCCCTTTGGCAGTGGGGGACAGGACAGATATTGCAGTTGCTCGCTGTCATTAATTGGCTGTGGGCTGTTGTTGTTGTTCTTGTTATTATTCTGTTTCTCTTTCTCTCTCTGTTGTGCTGACAGCAGTGAACGATCGCACAATGGATAAATGATTGCCAATTCGATTCGAGGTGCTTTTAGGCTAATGGAAATCAAGTGGATCAAATTCAAAACAACACATATTCATTTGTGCATCGCTTTGTATGTCTTTTTTTTTGCATGCCATTTTCTAATTAATTTAATGTACATTATTTTAATTCACTTGAAATGACTGTAGGTAAAATATCTCTATGAATTTTGGAGCTTTAAATTAAATTTTTTGAATGCATTTTTTATCTTTTTGAAGATTACAAATTTTGCAATTCTCTAATTAATGTAATGCACATTATTTTCCTTTAATTATTCGATTCTTCTATTTGTTGATATTATATTATTTAAATACTTTATTTTGTTAAAATTCCTTAATCAATTTTGTTATTTTTTTTTAATACACATTAATATTATTATAAATTGTAGTAGTTTTTTTTTAAATTAATAAAATGTTGCATGTCATATTCTAATTAATTTAATGCACATTATTTATTTTTTGATTATTAATTATTTACTATTTATTTTCTGATGTATAAATTTGTTGTGCACTTAAATTTTTTTTATATTAAAAAAATTAAATACCTTTTTGGAATATTTTTTAAATTCACATTAAATTTGACATCAAGATCAGAATCTGTTTCAAGTTTAAACAACTTACCTGTTTTTGGTTTAAATATAAACCACTCACACATACAGAGCTGCTATTGGCAGCTTAGTTAACTTGAGCAGTATTTTAGTTGTGGGTGCTACTTCATTTCCTCGCCTCGACTTTGCAACTCATAATCAGCTTCCGTGCTGGCAATTTCAAACTGCCTTAAAGGGTCCTGTTATTGCTGTTGCTGTCAGCCTGGTTTTTATTATTCAAAAGTATTGCCAAAGCTCTTCAATCGACAATACTTCCGGCGTATTTTCAACCGCATATTGCAATTTTCGCCCATCGTGCACTATCGGATGTCTTCTCGAATGGACCAAAAAGCAAAGCATCCACGCTGAGAGACTCAAACTTTAAACTGCAAACTGCGAAACTCATAGCCTGGCCAGGAGACCAGGAGACCAATAGACCAAGAGAGCCACAGACATGGCATAGACTCGGACACGGACTCAGAATGGGACACGGCCACGGACAGAGGCAACAAACAAACAGGACATTGAATTTGTTTTTGGTTTTGATTTTTCGATTTAAAATTGTTCGTTTCAATGGCCTGAACGTGGACCTGAAAAACAGGTCCTCTGTACAAGGACAAGGACTTTTGGCCAAAACCGATTGAATTGGTCAAATGGTTTTTGGCCCAAGTTGAAGGTGTTGTAAGCAGCACATTTATTTTGCTAGTTGTATTGCCAGCAGCTGCCACACAGCACGAAAATTCAGCACAAATTCCAATTGGCATCTTTCAATAGAAAGCTTTTCCCAATAATATCTACGGCTACTCAATAAAGTAATTAAGTGTTATGGCTACACACATACACACACACACACACATACACATACACATATGCATACACAATTTGTTGTTAATACAATCTTTGCGGTTGAGTGTGTAGCTAATATTTACTATGACAAAATCGAAGAATTACCAAATTTCCGAATTGCATTCAAATTCCTTAGATTTCTGCATGTAATTTCTAAATTAAATAATATCAACACACACAGAGAGAGATAGATAGCGAGCTAGAGTGAGAGGGAGAATGTGCTTTCAAAAAATGAAAATTCTTAGTTTAATTTGCATTTTTAACATCTAAGATGAAATAATTTTATTGAAGCCATTTCAATTAGCAATAACGATTGAGCTAAACAAAATATTGTTTTTCCATAATTGACAAAATCTATAACAATACAAAAATAATTGAATATTTTTAGCTCTCTCTCTCTCTCTCTCTCTCTTCCTCTTTCTCTCTTACTTTTTTGCCTTATGAAGTTTTCCTAATAGATTTCAACAGAAAATATATGTATTTATTTCCATTTTTCACTTTTAAATATTTCTATTTCTGGCCAGCATTTGAATTTAGTATTTATGGTATATTTTTTATCTAATAATTCCAATGCATTTTAAGCGGGCAATTTAATAACTGGCATTTCATTTATTATTTCCAATTTCAAGTAATTTCAGACGTATTCTAATTCTCTTGAAAATCCTCTCACATAACCTCAATTAAGTACATTTCTAGCTTGTTAAATGTTAAATAAAGCTAATTTTAGCTTATTGACAATTTCATAAAATTCAATATGTGTTTAAATAATTTAATTTTATTACATGAATCTTCTGCGTGCTTTATAATACAAGATGACATGCAGAAATTGATAAGAGTCAAGAGTATTCGACGAGCAGTTACCCTGTACTCATTTGTTTTGTAATAAAATAGTCAATTTTAATCAGAGTGGCCACCTTTCGCAAATTTAATCCACTTTCTGTTTCGTACAGGGTATAAATACCGATTACTAATAAAATGTGTCGCTATAAAATAATGTGCGATCGATAAATAATTACTTTTTTTCTTTTGAAAATCGATTTAAACTTATCTTAAGAGCAGCATACTCGACTATAAAAAACCCAATAATGCGATTAAATACTTTTAAAACATAGTTTTTTTTAAAGGAAAATTTAAAAATCCAAGAATAGAATTTGTTATAAACTTCATCTAGTTAGGGTGTATAAAAATCTGTATAGCCTATTATGGCTCTTAACTTTTAAGCCCTCAGAAACCAGTCTGAACAGACAATTCCATGACAATAATTTTTGGCTGTAGTTCAGCTACACCATTTAGGCGAACTGCCTGCTACAGGGTATACGAATCAGGCAATAATGACCGTAGAGAAATACAAAGTAATGAACTTTGGTGCAAGCATGTGACCGCGAATGACATGTAGATTAATGTTCCGTCGAAATCGAATGAAAGGACATGTCCAGAGTTGCCAAGGATAACGAAGCTGCGATTGAAGTGAACAGAAAATCGGTAGCGAAGGGCGGGGAGTTAATTGATTAATTAGAGTAGAGAAAAATATACACATAATATGTATACACTATTTAACATGTTTGCATTTAAAATGCAATCTTCAAATAGAGACATAAAAAAAAGAATTAATACAAATAAAATAATAAATTAAAATAAAATTAGTTGTGTGATTTCTTACTTTTTTTTAAGGCTTTGAGCATTGACAAGTTGTTGGAGGACAATAAAAAGCGCAGCTTCAATAAGCAGGATGCCCAAACGAGGAAGAGGGTAGGGTGGGAGGCAAGGTTGAGGCAGCAACTGGGGCAGACACTGGAGCAATTGGTTTGTGGCACAAACAAAAAACGAGTTGCGAGTTGAGCGTGGCAAATGGCTGAGAAATGTTTCGAGTTGTTGCCTCAGTTTGTGTGTGTCCTATGTTTGTTGTAGTTGCTGTTGCTGTTGTTGTCTTTGTTGTTGCTGTTGTTGCTCACGCTGGTTGCATTCGTCATTGCAGCGCGTTGTCGGCATCCTTTGAGCGGGCGCTTTGACAGTCAGCCGTTGTTGTTCTTGTTGTTCTAGTTGTTGTTGTCGAGTAATAAAAAATAGTGGAAAGGCAACAGATGAGCAAACATGACTCTTATTTACCCTGTATAATTTAATTAATAAATGAACGAATAACGAATTCGACGCGCAGAAGATTTGAAATCCTTGTAGAGATATTTGGTAGAGATATTTCCAGAAAGTTTAATGCCAGCTTACATTATTTTATAATTTTATAACTTTATAATTTTACTAAGCTAAGATTTTATTGTTGTGGATCTATGCTTTCAATTTAATGTACTTCTAATACTGATAAAACCAACACAATTCTGTTTAGTTCAGTTTTCCCTAAAGCTTTAATCAGTTATCAAATTTTATATTCCAAAGATTCATTTTTGAGTGATTTTTTGCGACTCTAGCATACTAACTTGTTAGTGATATTCACTGCCAATAAATTCAGGAAGGACTTCAGCTTTCCCCGTTTGACAAAGACAGTCCCATATATATTTTCTTGATCCAGCTTCAATAGCCGGAAAGATGTTGCCCAGAAATATGATGAAAAACATAAGCAATCCTGATTTTTTTTTTTTTGATAAACTTAATAACCTTGTGGTGCTTTGCAGTACAGGGTCTGAACAAAAAAAAAATATAAAAACAAAAGATGAAAACTTGTTTACCAGTTTCTATTGCTGGCCGCCTCTGGCTTTGCTTTATTTAGCTATAGTTCCGTGTTATTGTTTGTTGTTGCATATCCGAGACCAGTTGCAGCATTATAATGCACACATAGAGAATGAGAGTGAGAGAGAGAGGGAGACAGAAGAGTGAGAGAGTGTAATACATTTAAACTTCTTATGGTTCAGCCAGCCCTAGGGCTGCTTGCCCGCATCCCTGGCAAAAAAAAAAACGAAAAAAAGAAGAAAGTTTCACTTGCGAGCTTAGCAGCTGAGCTCAGTCTCGGCCCAAGCTCACTCTTGGCCACATTCTCCAGCCAGCTACAGTTCGCAGTTCACAGTTTGAGCCATGGCCAGTTCGAGCGGCTTTTGGAGCATTGGAGGCAAAGGATAAATACGGATTGTCCTGAGCTGCATCGACTTTTGCCATAGCTGCCACTGTTGCCGCTGCTGCTGCTGCTGCTGCTGCTGCTGCCACCACGGCAACTTTTGTTGGCTGCTGTTGTTTACCAAGTTTTTCCTTTGCCTTTGCCACTTTGGTGCTCTCTGGACTACAGAGAACTCAACTCAACTCAGCTCAGCTCGACTCGAGTGAACTCGACTCGGCAACGCCTCAGTGCGCCTCGCTTGGGTTCGGGTTCGCTTTGATACCCTGCTGACAGAGGGTATTATAAATTAGTCACCATATATGTAACTTTTTTTTTTTTTTTTTTTTTTTTGTTTTTTTTTAATTATTCTGTTATTATTTACAACAACCATATATGTAACACATTTAAAAGATAAAAGATTTTGTGGTTAACAAAAAAGAACATGTTTCAAGTTCCCGACTATAGCATACCCGATACTTATTTAAAAAAAAAGTGTATTGCACACTTTTAGGCATTTTCATTGCTTGACTTAATTCAGCTATTACCAACTTTCTATTTGTCCGATTTTGTTGTTATTTAGTAGGATGATGGCTAATAAAAAAAGTTAACGATACTTCAAAATAAAAAATTATATCTTAAAAACTGTATCATACAGAATTTTAAATTCAGTATGAAAATGTTTTGTGTCTCTAGGAACTTTCACAACCTTCTCAAATTTCATTCAGCATTCTGCAAGAGTATCAAATTTTCGTTGTGCAAAAAATACATTTTCATTTTAGTTGGTTGTTTGTTTGTTTGTTCGTTTGTTTGCCTGCCGCACAGAGCTGCCACGTCTTGTGGCATATACAATCTGCGTTATCGAGTTGATTGATATTTTTAAATTATGTGCCGCAGTCGGCATAAATTTAAATTTGAAATTTTCGGCTGCTTCCAGCTTCTGCTAATCCAGAAGCTCAAAAATGTCCAGAGCGCCGTGTCAAAATGCCAATCGAGCGTTGATGCCTCCAAAAGCGAACAATGATGATGATGTTGAAAGCTGATGATGATGTTGCTATAGCTGTTGATTGGTATTAGTATAAGTATTGGTGTTGGTGTTGGGTATTGGGTATTGGGTGTCTTGGCACTTTTCTTGCTTACATTTTGGCCGTTGTCGATTTTAGCATAAAATTAACATTAATTTACTTGCGGTCTTTGTGGTATCGGCAACGTTGTGGCTGCTGCCACACAGCCGGCTTTGTTCTTGTTTTTGAATTATGGAGCATTTTTGATATGGCCCCAAACCCCTCCCCTCCCTCCAAGACTCGCTGGGTAACGACCAAACAATGCGCTGCCAGCCATTACCGTTGCCTCATGCAGTTGGATTCCTCTTTGGCAACAACGCGACGCACAATGGGAAAAGTCGGTAGAATATACATATTGTTCAAATTTGGATTTTGTCTTTTTTCTGATTAATTCTAATCAGAGATTAAAACCCTAACCGAAACCTTAACCTTTAACCGGTAAAAAACGATTGAAATTTAAAACAGTAACTGAAACCGTAACCGAAAAAAAAAATTCATTTGAACGAAACCTTAAAACCGAAACTCTGTGAACCGAAATAGCCGTTTAGTAACCGTTTTATTTATAAGGGTTAATTTTGGGTTTTCAATTTAAAACGAACTGTTACGATTTTTCCGACTGATAAGTCTTGATATTTTCCCGGATATTTTGTTTTTATAGTAGTTTTCTATTTTTTTTTTTTTTTTTTTTTTAATTTTGGATTTTGTTTTTTATTTTCTTATGTTTAATTTTGAATTTTTATTTGTGATATTCATGATCGAATCTAAGTAATATCAATATTTTTAACACTAATTCCGTTTACTTTGTAATGTGTTTATATTTACTAAAATTTAATTTAAATTAATTGACTTTTTAAAAGTAAAAGCTATATATTTCAAAAGAAAAAACATTATCCTCTATACATTTTTTGTATACGTTTTGAAACAAAGTTCTAAAACACTTTACCTAATAAATGATAGTTAATTATTTATGTCCCAAGTTTTTTCCGAATTGAAGACTTTTTTGCGGAATAAGATTATTAAATTTAAGAGTCTGAAACTCTTTATTTAAATTAAATTTCTTTAATTTTGTTTCTAATTTGTCAAAAAATCAATAAAAACAACAAAATTTAAAAAATAAATTACATAGGTATCTAAACAAAAAATTGTATGACTCACATAAAGCACATAAGAAATTTTGAAAAATATTTATTAACAAAAACAAATCTAGCGGTTTTTCCCACTGTGCGACTTCGCATCGCGTCGCTTATCGAAGCGTG
This sequence comes from Drosophila quinaria, assembly GCA_035047525.1. Classification (NCBI taxonomy): domain Eukaryota; kingdom Metazoa; phylum Arthropoda; class Insecta; order Diptera; family Drosophilidae; genus Drosophila; species Drosophila quinaria. The sequence goes on along the minus strand of JAWNPO010000470.1, from coordinate 7,030,172 downwards.
GCACAAACGTTATCGGCCATTTCCATTAAGAGGCGGCCGTTTAATGAATTCTAAAGTCGCCGTTGCCTTCGACATCGACGCCGTTGAAGGATGTGCGTCCGGCTTTGAAAAGATTCGATTTTGGCTTTTTCAATTGTTCGCACGGCGTCGCCGCCCAAAACTAATTTGCGGGTAACGTTTTCTGGGGCCAGGCCGGAAATGGTTGAGGCCATTAGGCTGCCTGTAGACTGTATAGTGTTTTCTCTTCCTCTCTTTCGTTCTCCCTCTTACGCTGACTCTCTCTCACTCTGACTGGCATCACCGAATGGCTTATGTGAATGTGAATTGGCAGTGCACATGACGATTCGGGCATTTTGATAAGCCAGCGGAACAAATTTAACGCTTCGAGCCTTTTCTGGCATTGATTAACTATATTTAACTTACTTACTTTTGAGAGGGCCCCAAAAAGTAGGCAATGTTTTTTTGTTACTTTGATTACGTGATGGATTCGAGTCATTATGGCTTTGCCTTGATTTGCATTGTTTTTGTGTGTTAGCTTTCACTTTCACTTACACCGGAATATAAATGTACACACAGCCATACTTGCTTAGATTTCTGGATTGTTGTGTGCTATGTGGCGTATGCGTAATATGCTCACGTGAAAAAGCTGTAAAACTAAATTGCGGCAACTTCACATAACATAAATAGCACCAGTCGAAGCGTTTGTGGATGCCACAGTAAATGCCCGTGCCATTGCAACATCCAAACATTTTAGAATATGCTCGACTATGAAATACCCTTGGCATTACTTTTATATTAACTTTTGACTGCATGTCAAAATCCATGCATGTCAATTATTAATAATAGATAAATAAATAAAGAGTAGAAGATTTTTAAAAATCCTTGCCCGAATTATATATATGAAAACTATTCTTCACTCTAAGTTGAAAATAAAAAATGTTAAGTTAATGAAATATTACTTTCTATATTTTATTTATTTAAAATCTTTTTAGAAAGTAATAAGTAAAAAATAAAAAAATAAAAGATAATTAAAAAAAAAATATTAAAAATAAATAAATGAATAAATAAAAAAATAAATGAATTAATAAATTAATAAATAAATAAATCGAGTAGCAGATGCCAACTTATGTCTGTTAAACAAAACTGTAATACCCCATTTCGCCCACTTTCGATGGATACCGGCTATAAACAGGGCGTATGCGTAATATGCACAAGAGCATTTTGTTAGCCAACCACGTTGATTCCGATTCCGATTCGATTCGAAATGCAACATATATTAAACGCCACATGCAACCACATAACGCATGCAAATGCGCAAATCAAATTTGTTTCATATATCCCAATAACGCACACATACAGATGTACATGTGTGTGTGTGTGTGTGTGTGTGTGTGTGTGTGTGTGTGTGTGTGTTGCCACTTACTTATTCAGATCAACAGAACAACGCAATGCTGTACAATTAAATCAAGTGTCTCCTCTCACATTACGCAAATTAAAATGTGCTTCAAATTTGCTGAATTCAATTGAATTGAATTGAATGCTCGCACTTAATACCATATTGGATTATTACCGCCTAGCTTGTTTGGCTTAAATAACTTGGCTAAAAGTTTCCATAAATTTAACAAATTTATAGCTAAATTGAACATAAGCACTCATTCGTTTATTCGTGAATAAGCCATTCATCTACTGGCTGCAGCTATTCAAAAGGCTGCTTGAAATCGAGCTGAATCTGTTGAGTTTTATTAACCGATTGGAAAATTGGCTAAAAGGCCTCGATTGACTGGTTTTAACTATTCAAAAATACTTTAGAATGCAGTTTCATTTATGTTCTGTGTGAATATAGGCCACAAATACCTTAGAGGTTGGCTTAAATCATTCAAAAAATAGCATGAATCAATGTCAAATATCAATGTGTAATATGGCTTTTAGAATATTGGCTAATAAGCCAACATGTAATGACTTTAACTGGTCAAAAGTAAACAAGAATCAAATTGATTGTTGTATTTATACAGTAAGTGGTATTTTTGGTAAATACAGTATGCTTATTTAAATAATAACAAAATACTCAAAGACTGATGTCTAAAATTAAATATACCTATAGCTAGTTTAGCTTCTATGCATCTTCGTTTGGCTATAAGCTGATAACTTATAATTCAAAAATGAATATTCATTAATTCAATAAAAGTGGATAAATTGAATGGAAAGTTATGACTTGTATCGCTTTAAATTATATTCAAAATTCAATTGAATTATATAAAATTTTTAAGTCCTTTGAAATTTACTTCATCTCAATTGAATTTCTTGAATTCAATGTATATGTTAAACTTTTTATAATAATCACTCAAAAAATCATTATAATTCATTTAAAGAATATTTTTAAATTAAACTTAAATGTTTGAGTTGTGTATACATTCAATTATTGACTGATGGCTTAAAACATTCGAAATCATACTAAATTGAATTCGAATTATTAAACTGAAAAATATGTATTTATTGAACTGTATTTATTCTTTAACCCTATTCAAATATTCAAACCAAACTTAAATTGATTGATTCAGTTTGATATATATTTGCAATTGTTGGCTTAAATCATAATGAACCCTTTGGAATTTCAATTGAAAAATACTGAATTGAACACGAATCATATACGAATTCAAACATTGGCTAATAAGCACTCAAATGTTGGCTTAAAATATTCAAAAAGTGTGCACGAATCAAATAACCGAGTACATAATTGAAATAGTTGCTGCTACTTAGTTATTATGGGGAATGGGGGCGGGAATGGGAATGGGAAGGGGAAAGTGGAAAGTGGAAGGGGATAAGAGGTCGTCGCCTTTCTAACAATGCGAAATGAACAGTTCAAAGTTAGTCAAGGGTTAAAAGGTGATCGGTGGAAGGGGTTGAAAGGTGAGGCTGCACTATGGGATAAAATAAATATTATAGAATCTATTTTAATTCTAAATGATTTTTATATTACATACAGATATAATCTCAACACAAAGTTGTGCTAAAATCTTAATAAAATAAATATACTCCACTAGATTTTAAAATATGCCTTAAATCACGTATGCCTTAAATGAGGTAATGAATATACTTGACGGATGTTAATAATATACTGATTTTTTTTAATTTTAATACTTGATAATTTTTCAACTGATACTTATTACTTTATAAAAATTAATTAAATAATATACCACTGAACACAAACTACATTTTTTACTTTTGAGCTAAAAATGCACATGAAAATTGAAAACAAGATAAAAATAGTAAACATTTTGACCAGCAATTCCTTGATTAACATTTTCATATTTACACTTTTTTACTATGTTAATCAGCTGACTTTCAATGAGCTTTAAATATTACATTTAAAAAAATATGTTTTTCATCTCAACACGAGATTCAGACATCAGATTGAGTAAATAAAAAAAAATTTGTAAAAATACTAAACACCAAAATAATTGCATTTATGCCAAAATATTGGGTATTTTTGACCATAGTGCGCTGTTTGCCAAAGGGACAATGCGGAATGCAGTCAAATAAATGGCAGTTCAAAAGCGATTTGAAAATAATGCCAAAGACAAATAACATTACCTGTTACACACTCTCACACACACCCACACACACACACACACACACACACACACACACACATGCTGTGAGCCTTTGGCGTTGTCGGCTTATTTATTTAATCAACACTCCACAGTTGGCTTAGTCGGATTTGTTGTTGCTTTTTTTTCTTGTTGTATTTTTGGTATGCCTTTAAGCCAAATAAAGTGCGACGCTTAATCTTTGCCACATTTTATCAATTTAATTATTTCAATTTGAGCGTAAGCAGCAACAACAACGACAGCAGCAACCGACAATTTCAGTTCCAGATGCGACCCACACACACACACACACACACACACAAAGAGTGAGTGAGAGAGAGAGAGAGAGAGAGAAAGAGGGGGACAGAGAGACATTCACTAGCATCCTGCCTGTGTCGTGCTCCCTACCCCCGACCCCTCTGTGATTTCCTCCTGGCTAAAATGCGCGCAATCTGCGCATCAATAAACGCTTTAATCTCTGCTTGCCTGCCAAGTTGTTGTTGCCGTTGTTGTTGCTGTTGTTGTTGTTGTTGTTTTTGTTGCTTCTGTTGCTGGCTGGTTGGCCCCACTGTCTGTGTGTGTGTGTGTGTGTCTGCTGTTGAGCTTTGACCTAAAGCGATTCAATAATCAACTGCCAACAATTTTACCGTACTTTACTTTATTTTCACGCTAAACTATCTCAAAGATGCGAGCTCAAAGATACGCTACAGCGATTTTTTGTGTGTGGATTGCACAGCACAACCATTTCTTCATTCCCCTCCTTTGATACACCCACACAGTGTGTTTATGTGTGTGTGTGTGTGTGTGTGTGTGTCCTGCCTTAGGCCAAAAGTTACCATACTAACTTGTTTTTAGTTTCGAGTTCGTACGACATCATTTTACTTTAAGCACTTAAATATACTTTGTGCCCACGCCCCCCACAAAAAAAAGTGCAAATGGCTGCAGTTGAGTCCTCGACTATGAGATACCCCTTACACATTTTAGATATATTATTTAAAATTGTAAAAAATTTCTAGCCTTCCAGCTCTTACCGTTTTGTACTTCACAATGAATAGTCTGTGGTAAAGAGTTCTACATACGTACATAAATAAGTAGATATCAATAAATTTCTAGTTTTCAAAAAATATTGCATATGCTTAGGCGTCTGCGTTGCTCTAAAACTTAAAACAGCCAGAAATATCGTTATATTTATTCGATATTGATGCGATTCAGTAAGAGAATATATAATATTAAAAGACTAAGTTTAGTTTAAAGAAATGAGTTCTATCTTCAAAACTGTGGATGATTCAAGCACACTTAATCAACGTGGAGTTCATAAATGTCCGATACAGAATATGTATAATTTATGGGTTGAAAGCTTTCATACAATTCTAATACAATATACCCTTCAATTTTGAAGTGACGGGTAGAAATATAGAACCAAAGAAAAACCAGCCAGGGGGCAACTCCTACCCCTGCTCCCTACCTGCTGCCCCTCACCCCTCGCCCCCAGCTATATTCAGGCTCGACTTGGCTAAGCTATTCCATTCTATTCTATTCCATTCTATTCTATGCTATTTTGTTCTATTTTATTCCATGTCTCTCTCTGTCTATTCGAGCAGTCCGCACTTTTTATATCGGCAAAACTTTTGTTGCTCTGCGAGTTGTTTGTGTTTTTCTTTAGCAGTTTTCAGTTTGTTTTCTCCCTCTTAATCTCATCCGCTGCCTCCCTCTCTCTCAGCCCTCAGTCTGTCACAATCTCTATAGAGCATATTTATATGTATACATATATATTTATATATCTGCGTCTATCGCCGTGTTTGCCTTTGGTTGATCTGAAGATTTCTATGCTAGCTACCTTGGACCAATGACTCGCTTCCTTTAACTGTTTATTGGGGGGGAGGGCAGGAAAATGGGAAAATCGGAAAGTGTCCCTGCGTCGGCTTCGGCGAGGCGTATTGAAAATGGCATAAAAATCGCATTTGAATGTAGTCCCCTTTCTACTGAGTGCGTGCGCTCCTTGGGGAGGCGGAGTACAGTGGGAGAAACGAACAAAAACGATGCCAAAAATAACAACTTCGAGAGAAACTAAGAAAGAGTCTTCTAGTTCTTTCCGTTGTATATTATGTAATTCAATGAACTAAATATTAATTGCACTTTATTAAAATAATTTTTTATATATTCCTATTTTCACTTATAAAAGTAAGTAAAAGGTAATGGATTTTATATTGGGATCCAAAAACATAACCGACGTTTTTTCTTATATGCAAAAAGAAAACATCGCTAAAAGTCATAAAATATTGTGGTCCCTTATTAACTATTTACCAATTTACAGAAATTTCAAACAGAAGACTTTTGGACATTACTTTAAAAGAAGAAAATATAATACAGCAGTAATCAAGGATAATCAATTAATGATTATTTTAAGATTTTTAATGATTTTCATCATTGATAATGAATTATTTTGAGCAAAAATAGTAAAACTTACAAATAAACATTTTATATGATTTTTATTTTATTCGCTCAAAATAACACTCACTTTTAAAATAAGATTTCGTCATCATTTTAAATAATTTTTTTGCCTTGGGTTTGGTTTCCATGAAATAAAGTTGAGTTTTATTTTACAATATTTTATTATACCCGTTACTTAAAAGTAAAGTAAAAGGGGATTTTGTATTCGTTGCAATGTGTAATATGAAGAAGGAAGCATTTCCGATCCTATAAAGCAGCGGTGGGCACGCAATGGCTCTGGGAGCCAGCGGCTGCTAACGAATTCAAATTTCGTGCCCACCGCTGCTATAAAATATATATATTCTTGATCAGCATCAACAGCCGAGTCGATATAGCCATGTCCATCTGTCCGTCCGTCTGTACGTCTATGTATAATGTCATTTATTTGTTGATGTAAGAAATATCAATTATCCCTGCTAAATATATAGGCTAGATGGGCTGTTTTTCCCACTGTGCCTAGGCTGGTACGGTGGTTCGGCCTCAACGCGCCACTTTTGGGGGCAGGCACGTTAAGTCAACGGTCGGTCGACCCTTTTAGAATCTGCAGCGCATATAAATTTGGTGTTGTCGCTGTTGCTGTTGCTGTTGTCCTTGTTGCTGTTGTCGCTGTTGTTGATGCCCGGCGACATCGTCGAAAGCCATCGCCCATTCAGCATCGTCGTCGTCGTCGTCGTTGTCGTTTTCGGCCTTGTGGGGCATTAAGGCAAATCGGGTTTAATTGAAAATAAAAATTCTTAATGGTCTTTAACCCAAGATTATGGTGCTGTATTGCTTGCTTGTGCCTTTTAGTGGCCTCCTTTATATATTAAATGTGAATGTGTGTGTGTGTGATTGTGTGAGTATATGTAAGTGTTTGTGGCAACCCTTTAGCCCCTCACACCCCCATCATGATCGGGGTGCAGCATGTTGCCACAGTTTTCTTGCCGCGTTGTTGGTCAGCGCCATGCGCCATTTTTATGTCGCCGGAAGTGGCGTGTAATCGTTTTTATTTTGTAATTGTTTTAGTGGCACTTCCTTTCGTGTTTTTTATGTGTTGCCAGCTTCCTTTGGGTCCTTTTCTTTTTTTTCTTCATTTTTATTTCTCGTCCTTTTGCTTTTTTTTTTGTGCTTCATTTTTGTTGTCGTTGCGCACTTTTGGGGCAAATAGGTGGCCTCATAAATCAAATATGTCACAGCAATTTAGGTGTCACAATTTTTATTTTCTTATTTTTATAACATTTTTCTGGCCAAGACGATGCCACGCCCCCGCCTCGCACAACCATTCTAAAAAGGGGCCAAGCCGAAAGGGCAACCCAAATGCGATGCGTAAAACCCACAAAAAAAATATTTAAAGGTCCCTCCCCCTTAGACCCGAGACTGGACAGCAGTGGGTTAAAGGCATCAGCATGGCTAAAATGGTTAGATCTAGCAGAGAAAGAGAGGAGGGAGATGGAAAAATATTTTTCCCAGGGTTCGAAATTGCGCACAAGAAAAAAAACGCTAAATTTAATGAAAAAAGTTTCATAAATATTGCAATGAATTTAATTAAACGCACAAACACACAAACACACACACACAAAACAAGTAAATATAAAGAATGTAAAATGCGAAAGGCGGCTAGGGGAAAAACAGAAAGAAAGACAGAGAATGGAAATGGAAGTGGGAAAAAACACACAGCATGGAAAACAAGCCGAAAATGTCGGCGCACTAATTACGCGAATTAAACGTCAATTTGCAAAAACAATTCGTTTACCAAGCATTCAGCATACAAACTGTATCTAAAGAACATAATTGTAAACAAATACCGAATAGAGAATACTCTCTGATTGAATAAATTTCATGAAACGACTTTATATTGATTCGAATTAGATTATTGAATTATTTTTTATATTTAATTTTACATCATTTATTTTATTTTAGTTATTTTTCTACTTGCGTTATATTGAAAATGCAGTTTTTCATTTCATTTTCAGTAAATACATATTTTTTAGTAAGAGGCTTTACAATTCGTTTTTATTGTGCATTGAAAGATTATTGAGATTATTTATTTGCTTATCACTTTTTATCAAAGACCACACACATCAATTTCATATAGCGTTAAACTTTAAACAACTTTATATATTTTTTTTGGTTGTTTATAAGATTTATTTAAATACCCTTCAAGCATATTATGTTTAAAGGGGTATTAAAAAAGTGGGAAAATAATCAGCGAAATGTGTAACAAAATAAAATAATAAGTGCAATTCATTTCAAACAAGCCGGAAAGGCTATAGTCGGGTTTCAGACTCAGCCTCAGTTTTCAGAAAAAAAAAATTGTAATGCATACTTTGAGGCACTTAGATTGCTTCAAAATTTAAATAAGCCATTACCACTCTTCTATTTGCCCGATCTTGTTGAGATTTAATTGTATGATTGCTAATAAAAGTATTTAACTTTAATTGCCAAAAAACACGTCAACTCTCAATCTTAAGACCAATAATCTAGACATAGTACTTTGCGTCTAACTAGATTAGCTTAAGGAGTAAGAATACTCAATTGAATTGTATAAATTGAAATAGAATGCAAAAGCTTACGACACTTGAGAGTTGAAGTTGATGCGATTGCTGCTGTTGTTGCTCCTGTTGCTGTTGCTGTTGTTGATATGGTCGTGACTGGATCAAATGTCAGTTGAATTAAGTCAAATTATCTTTCAAATAAGTTGCCGTAAATGTTTTGGCATACGCCACAAGCACACAGGACGAAAAGGACGACGACAGGACGACGATGTTGAAGTTGAGGCAGAAGCGAAAAATGTGCCGCTTGGCTAGAGACTCAGATTCATTAACTGAATGCGCCACGTTCTGTTGTTTCCCCCGAAAAACTTTTGCTGTTGCTTCTTCAATTTCTGTGTGTGGGCCATGGCAAAATGTTAATGAGCATCGTGGCTCACACCGACACAGATATGGCCAGTCTGACAGTCTGTCTCAGTCGGCAAGTCCGACTCTCTTTCTCTTTGGCAGTACATCATTGTAATTGAGTGTTCATTAGCGGTCGAGTCGAATGAATGAATTTTGGCTTATTGGTTGCGGGCAGCAGCAGCATCGACAGCAACGGTACAACGTCATTAACTTGCCACCCAAGGGTGTCGAAGGGAGGGGGGCAAAGGGTGGTTGGACCCCCGAGATTTTATATCCTTGTTGATGCTTGACTTCAGAAAATTCTTAATTTAAATTTCATTTTTGTGGACTATATTTTATAAGTTATAGAATTCCTTAAGAAATAATAACTATTACAATCAATATTAAATTTTTTAAGGAAATTTTGGGTCAGTCCTTAAAAGGACGACAAAAAAAATGAATACATTTTGTAAATATTTCCCAAAAAATGCAAAAAGCTTTATTTAAAAGTTAAGTGAATTAATCAAAAATCTTGCAAAAATATAAAATTAAAATAATTCTTTTACTATTTTATTTATTTACAAACTTAGACAAAATATATATTATTAAGTCTAAGACATTAGGGGGTGCTTAGAGAACTAGAATATCTTTTTAAAATTTGAAATGTAACCTCTAATAAACGTTTTAATTCATAAAGTAATGAGCTAGGCATAGATAGCAATGATTAAAGCCTTTAACAGACCCTATCGATATTAATATTAAGATGGAGATTTATTTACAGAATTGTGTTTAAATACTTTTCTTGTACTTAAAAAATAAAAACAATTATTTTCTTTGCTAGTTTTTAAACATTTAAATTTTCAAAGAATATTTCAAAATATCCAGAAATTTTACTTTAAAATTTGCATATATTTAGGTGACTCAATAAAAAAAATTGCAAAAAAAAATAATAACAAAATATTGTGCCTTGCGTCCCCCTTTTGTTATAAAGCTGTCGACGCCTCTGCAGTCCGAAACTTAAGCCAGCCCCCATTTCGAGTCAGCCTCATTATGGTCATCAAGTCATCATCTTTATACGCTAATATTTGTGATGTACGCGCCAACTTTTGGGCCAATTTTAATGTACATTAAAGCCAGCAGAATCTGACAGTGGGAAGAAGGGGGCCGCTGAGTGGGGCAGCTGAGGGGGAGTGTGAGAAGTTTACAAATATAATTTTGTAAATGTGCGTTATGGCAGTATGAAAAGGACGCCAACTCTTTTGGCCAAACTGGCGCAGGGAGAAAGTCAAAAGAAAGAGAGGAAAAAGGGCAGAAAGAGAGGGAAGAGGGTTACGAGCTGAGATTGTTAAGGACTGACTGCCAAGAATAACAACAAATTGCTGTCCGTGTTATTATTGTTATTATTGTTATTGTTGTTATTGCTGTTGCTGTTGTTGCTGTTGTTGTGCTCAAGTTTTTCGGCAACGCGGGCAACATCTGACTTGGATTTGATTAATTCTGAAGTCGGTTTAACGGCTAAGCACCAAGAGGGGGTGATGGCTAAGGGATGAAGTGAGTGAGGAAGGGAGGGGGCTGGGTACTCATTCATTTTGTTGCGGCTTGTGCGCTGTCTGCTGGGGTAAACTTTGATGAGCAACCAGAGACGTTAAGCTGAAAGTAGCGCCAAGTAACAAGTTTGATTATAAAATGCAACAACTGTAAATGTTATCACAGCACAGGATATGGACGTGCAATATGAATGATGACGCCAGGGGGGTGTCTAGTATTATAAAGAAAGGGAGAGTAAAAGGGGAGACAGTGCTGCCAGCATTTTAGAGCTAGATTTGAAAACAAAAACAGGCTTTTAATTCAAGTAATACATAATCAAATAATTAACCGAATTAACTATTTTTCTTTTAATTTTCAACAAAATATTTTAAAAAGTTTTTATATTGTAATAAATAAAATTCCATTTTTATTGAAATATCGTAGAACTCTTGTTTTTAAATAATAACTGAAGTTAATTTAATATAAGAGTTTTTTGTTTAAAATCAACCACTAATTAATTTTTAATTTTTATTTGTAAAATTTATAAATGCGTTAGATCTCGCATTAAATAAGCTAAAATGTCAACACTGGCAGCTAGTTAGCCTGAGAAATCCTGACTTTTGAAGTCGCATACTTATACGTTTCATTGTTCTATTAGTTAGCTGCTTCTTAATGCCTCTCCCTCTATTTTTCTCTATCTCTCTCTCTCTCTCTCTCTCTCTCTCTCTCTGATTTCTCTGTGCAGCTGTCAAGTCAAATTAGACTCATTGAGGTGCTTCACAATCTTTTGCAAAAAAGTTGAATTACATTTCATAAAACACATCCCACTTGCTCAGCTTATTCATTTACAACTCGTATTTGTTATGCCCTCTCTCTCTCTCTCTCTCGTTCCCCGTTTCTCTTTCCCACAAGTAGACAGACATAAACGAGTCCTCGAGAGCTCCAGAGCATAAGCTCGAGCACCTCTCCGCGAATTTCAAAGCACCTTTCATAGTTTTAACACAAATTAGAACACGATGCAAGCAATCTTTAATTTGCTAATGACTGAATAACCTGATAAGTAACTCCTCTATAATGTACAAACTTAACGCAACTGAAGTTTTGCACATTTCATTGAGTTATTAACCAAAATTTTAGTTTTTTTTATGAAGTTTTATCTTTAATCTATTTATTAACATATATTTAATATTCAGAATCAACATCACTTAAAAACTAAAGTCCATTGAAACCTTTAGGAACATGTAAGGATTAAAGCATTTCAGAACCTTAAGATATATAGAAAACAAAGTTAAATAAAATAAATAATATAAAGACCATTTAGGAGCTCATCCCATATGAAGTAGACATGTTTGAAAATATATACATATATATTTGCATCAAGTTTTCAGTACAATTATCTAATCAGAGTAATCTTTTGTAAGCGCTGCGACTTATCGTCCAGCAAAATTTGTAACAATCTAAATGCAAATGGCTAAAATCACTTTTGACGCTGACTTTTGCCACAAGAAGTTTAGTGATAAATCCACTCGGAGAGACGGAGATGAAGTTTGAGTTGAAGATGAGGATGAGGACACACATAATCAAAAAGAACTTTAAAACTTTGTGTAAAACCCTAATGCACTATGCGAATAAAGAATGATATTGCTAAGTCCTGACATAAGACAGACTCGTCAGATGTTGTTGTTGTTGTTGTTTCTATTGTTGTTGCTGTTGTTGTTGCAGTTAGTGCTTCCGTTTTGTATAGCTGTCAATCTAAAGCAGTCTGTGAGAGAGCTCAAAGAGAGAGAGAGAGAGAGAGAGTCCCAGACAAGTGGGTCTAGTGTGGAACTTGCAGATATTAGTTGGCCCCTAGTGTCAGAGTGACTCACAGTGCACTATGGGCATAAAAGCTCTGTAATTTAAAAACATTATTTAATAATTATTGTGTAAAGCTCGAAAATTAAGAGTTATTATTCAATTTGTTGAAACAACTCATAAATAAAATTTATATCATATTTTTAAATTTAATTTTTAACAATAACATTCATCAGTAATTTTAAATCAATATTATTTAAAATTTATTTAATAACTATTGTATAAAAATCGAAAAATGTAAGATTTTATTCACTTTATCCATAAAAGTAATAAAATTATTCAATTTATGAAAAAAAAAAATTATTATCATCATTAAATTAAAAACATTATTATTCGTACTTTTTATCAGTATTATAAAAAAAGATATGTTACTTAATATTGTATATGCATTTAAAAAAAATTATATATCATCACCTATTCTGAAGAAATTTTAAAAATTTTATAATTTTTATGTTTTTTTTTATCAATATTTTGAAAATTGAACAATTTAACAAAAAAATTTTAAATTAATTTTAAGACCCAGCTTGTAATGAATTCAATTAGAACTGAGCTTGCATTTATTTACTATTATAAAATTTTCTTTGAATATAATTCAACCCAACGAACTCCTACAATAAAATTTTAAGAAATATCAAACCTTCTCCATAAATGACTTTAAGCCATTTTTAACAAAAATATTTCCAAATTATGCAGCGAATCAATGCGGAACTTGATTTGATTTTTGCCAACTGTTCGTGGATAACGAGCCACTGTGCCGACTTCTCAGCTCAGTTGATAGTTAATTTCAGTCATTCAGATAGAACTGTGTGCATTTGTTGTTCTTCTAGTTGTTGTTGTTGTTGTTGCTGTTGTTGCTGTTGTTGCTGTTGTTGCTGTTGTTGCTGTTGTTGCTGTTGTTGCCGTTGCAAACTTGAATTATGTGCATGTCATTGTGTAACTACACTCGCATAAAACTCATTTGCCAGCAGAAACAGAAACAGAAATAGAAATAGAAACAGTCGCAGACACTGTCCAGTTTACGGGTCGGACTGAAACTCAGACTCGAGTCTTAGTCCGTCGTCCATCGTCATTATCATTCAACTATCTAACTGCGACAACGATCAAAAAATACCAGAATATTTCCCTTTTGCACAAACAAAATAAATTAGAATTGAAATAATTCGTAGCAAACTTTGCGTTTTTCCTAGTTTTTAATAAAGCAAACGCCGCTGTGCAAACTTTTGGCCAGCGGCAACGCTGCGTATGGGCAATATGCAAAATGCCAGCCAGGGAAACCAAGGACAGACAGGACAGTAACGGGAGGGTCGGCAGGGAGGGGGTAAGGGGATGGGTAGATTTTGCGGTTGGACTCGTTGCAAACAAACAAGCATAACAAAATGAGGAAATAGAACAGAACGTAGCGTAACGAAACGGAATCGGAGTCAGAGTCTGAGTCATGACAGAATTCAGGCATGAGAAAGTAGAGGAACAGTAAGGGGATCGGGAAGGGGGGTCAGGATAGGATAGAAAGGAAAGGGAGCTGCGACTCGGGGACAAGCTCGACCAGCGAGCGAGATATAAATAAATAAAATTTCAAGGATGCGTGCGCTTTTATCTTCACAACTTGCTTTGCCTTTTGCCTTTGGTATGCTATCTTTGCCCTACACTATGCAACAGGGTAATCAGCACATGTCATTCAATGTGTGACGCTTTAAAAGACGCCATACAAATAACAAACAAAACAACAAAAAACTGAAAGCCTCAACCATTTTAAATTAATTCAGAAATAACACTTTTTACAGACCTACAAAACAGCTATATTTATACAGTAGCTAAAATTCACATACAATATTTAAAATGATTAATTCTGAAATTATTTTCTATGTAAATTCTGCAAATGCGTGAGATATATGTGGAAAAATTCTTAAGGAAAAAAATGTATTATTTGAGTAATAATAGCACATAACAGAAATCATTATTAAATGTAAAACTTCATTTACTTTACTCTAACATTACAAAACAATAAAATAAAAACACAGGTCAGCAGAAAAACAAATCTTTTATGGCTGTCAGAGAATTTGTTTTTCGACTTGGAAAACTTATCAATTTCATTTTACGTTTTTTTTTAAACTCTGGTTTGTTACATTTAGCTATGTGCAGTGTTTCATATGTTGTAAATAGCTTTCGCTTCCAACATTTCTACCCAAAAACTTTTTGTGGCAATTCAAACTAATGATTAAAAATTTGGCAGTTTGTGTTTGTGCCGCCTTTGTGTTTGTGCCATGATATTTCAACATCATGATACATTTCAGTTAGGATTCATTCATATTTGTGCTTGGTCCTTTCAACAGACTCAACTTGTGAGTTCTTTCATGGTCAGCAACCGCAATTTGAATAAATATCTAAATACATTTTAATGATGTCGCCGTCGCTCATTAATCATAATCTATTCATTAATTTTGGAAATCTCTCCTGCCTCACTGACCCTAAAAAGTGGCTGACATGTCAAAAAATCTTAAACAAAATGTAAAATGTTTGAACCTTTGTTTTACATGAAATTTAGATAGGATCGCAACAAACAAACAACAACATAAATAAGAAGCAAAGCGGAAACAGATACAAATAGAACACGACATGGCAGTTAATTAACAAGCAATTTTTTTCATTTTCATTTTCAATTCTGTTTTTTGCTTTTTTTGTGCCACCTGCCCCAATTAGTGGAAAAGCGACCACACCGCGCTTTTCTTTCCTTTCTTAATGGCAATGACAAATTTTCTGTATAAATTATGTATTACTTGGCTCTAGATGCTAAACGCTTTGCTTTGCTTTTAGTTTAGCTCAGCTCAGTTCAGCTGAGTGTCCGAAAAGCGCTGTTAAGCGTTTGAAAGATAAGCAAGTATACGCCCAGTAAGCCAGCCTCAGCCCGAAGCTCTCCAGAGCTACACAGAGAAAGAAACGGCGTAGCAAAATGAAGTTCGACTAAACTTGATTTCATATACTGTATGCTTGTTATAAGTTCGAATTACTAAAAATAAGCATACGAGTTCGTTAATCAAGTAAAACGAACCTCAAATCAAGTAAAACTCTAAAATTTCTAGAAATGAGTAATAAAATTCATAGTAGTTCAAGACTCAGGTTCAACTCACAGATCAAGTTCGTAACTAACTTAAATCAAGTTCGTTAAATCTTAAATATTTTAGTGTTTGCTAGAATTTTCAAATGAAATAAATTATTAATAATGATAAATAAGATGTAAATACTATACTTTAATAATTTCAATCGTAGTGAGAAAGCAAGTTCAAAATATCGAAATACTTGACTTTTTCGCTCTGTGTATCCTGGGCTATCCAAGGATGTCCAAGGATGTCCAAGTATACCATTGGGATGGGCGTGTCGCCTTACACAGAATGTGACCCATTAGCTATTTTTTTCCCTTTTTTTATTTTTATTTTTTTTGCTACTTTTTATTAAATTCAAGCACAGTTGTTCGCTTAGTTCGTCTATTTTCATTTTCATTTTTATTTTCCTGTTTTTTTTTTTTTTGCTTCGTTCTCTCTTGATTTGATGGGTCTCGAGAAATCGAAGCGGGATAATTTGTCACCAGAGAGAAAATGGTGAAACATTAAATTTGGCAAATAAATGGACACTTGTTTGTCATAACGCTGCAAATGCGTCCAAATAAAATGAAAATGAAGAACCAAAAACACAAAAAATAAAATAAAGGACGACGGCGACAGCTACGAACATGAAAAAAGAAATTTTCTAAAAAATGAAAAACAAGACCATTTTCATTTGTGCAATAAAATAGAAAACAACTAGAGAAACTATGGCTGAAAAACTACATAGAGTATAGGCAATTGAATGCGCTTCTTTGATTATACAAAAAACGTTAGAGTTTTGATTTTGCTCAAAACTTGCAGAATGTATGAATTATAGTTTTTGTGTTTATTTATTTAAATATTTAGTTATTTATATATTAATTTATTTATTTCGCCTGAAAGTGAAATAATTGTTTAAAATTGAATTTGTTATCAATAAAGTATTGTTTATTCCGGCACATTCCAATTTCTGATATCGCTTAAAATTCACTTAGTCGAAAAAGCGTTTCTAAATTTTGTATATTTAGTGAATATTGAACATTGTACGTTTATTTCATTTAATTCATTTTAAACAGTATCTTCTTTGTAGACTTTCTTAGGTAAAGTCAGGTCCGTTCCAAGCATCGAATTCACACAATCGCCAAAGAGTTAAAAATAATCGTTATAATCGAAATGGAGACATGATTGGGGCGACATTTAATGCCCATAATGTCCATATGCCATTATTTGTTGCTGCAGAGGATTTGGCCAAAAAAATACAACGACAGCAGCAACATCGGGTAAGAGAGGGAGGGGCAGAGTGGTTGAGAAAGAGAGGGAGTGAGGGGAGGTGGAAGAGGCGTTGAGGGCATGGCAAACGGCAAATGGCAATGGCAAAAAGTAAATAAATCGCTTCAAATTTTCGCATGGGTTGCGAGTCAAGGGAAAACGTTGGGAAAACTGCTGAGCTGAGCTGAGCTGAGGAAAAGTCGCAGTAGATATGGCAAGTGCTCGTACACTGAACGAAAAGTAAACCATTCTAAAATTAAAGTTTTCAATTCTTAATGTTAGCATATGTTTTTAAATTATGTTATGATAATATTGTTAAATTAGCATTATGAGATTGATTACATTAATAAAATTCGTATAGAGCCCCAATTTTTTTTCAGTGTACTCTTTGTAGTCGCAGTCAACTGTGGCACGAGTTTTGGTGCCTCGAAGCGTGGAACCGTAAGTAGAAGAAAAAGCCGGCGTAACTGCAGCGTAACCGGAGAAGAAGAGCAAAGAGAACTGGAGAAGAGAGGGGAGAAAGTAGAGGGGAAGAAGGAAAGAGAGAGAAGCAGGAGTGGGGAAGGGAAGGGGAGAACTAACACCAAACCCTCATACGCCCTTTGGTCTTTTATTGTTTTTTGTTGAAATGTTGTTTTCGTTGTTACACTCCAGTAGAGGAAGTATTACAATTTTATCAAGATATGTGTAACGCATTTAAGTCAGAACTTATAAGGTATACACATTTATATATTTCTGATCAGAACTGATCGATATAGCAAAGTCCGTCAGTCCTTCTGTTTTTATGTCAGTTTGAAAGCTCAGAACAATAGTTTAAAAAATTAAGATTTATATGAAAAACTTGTATATAACTTATGATAGCTCAATCAAACTTACAAAGTGTGCCTTGTTTTTTTTTTCCTATACACCATGACCAATTTTTGATCAAATCAGTTCACTATTTAACAGGGCTGCCATAGAAATGACTTATCGAGAATTAATGCTTAGTATGGAATTTTTTCTTGAGATATCTCAACCAATTTCGCAGTTTTCAAATTTCCTTTTATCTTGTACTAAATTCATTTTAAATTTTAGTCGTTGTCATATACTTACAGCTCTCATAGGTAGAATCAGTCGAAAGCAAGGGTATTAAATCTTTTGGCCTGATAATGATATACTTTCTTTCTAAATGTTGTTGTTGCTGTTGGTTTTGTTGTTGTTGTTGTTGCTGTTATTGTCGTAGGTTGTAGAGGTTCTGCTTCTTGGTTTGGGTTTGGGACATTTCTCTGTAGTACGTACCAGGTGCAATCTATCGATTCTCTTGTCCCCTGCTCTGTTTGCCCCTTACTCCTTGCACAGTTGTTTCTGAGTTGCTGCTGCTGCTCGTTATTGCTGCTGTCCGTGTTGCGTTGCTGCTGTTGTTCCCTAGTTGTTGCAGTTGAAATATTTACGATGTACGTTGGGCTATTTCACTATTTGTAACACTCCCCCTTCCCCACTGCCTCCCTCATTTCCGCTTCACTTCCCAGTCTCAGTTGGAGTCGGAGACACACGCACAAGTGTTGCCATTTGTTGTTGTTGTTGTTGTTGCTGTTGTTTTTGCTGTGCGTCACCTATTTTATTGTTTTCTCTGGCTTGTAACGACGAAAACAAAAACAGTTGCACCAAAATGTATGAAATTATCAAATAAAAGCAAGGTATAAAAAAAACAACAAGCTTATAGAAACACATATATAAAAAATGGTAACGATTAGTCGACTCGTAAATACCCTGCTAGGAAATCAACAAGACATCAATATACACTTTTACTTACGACAAGTTAAAATAAAGTTATCTTTTAATGGAAAGCAGGTATAAATACAATTTAAGCGCCGATCTGCGGATTAATGTTAAGCTTAAGTAAAATATTATCATTTAATTTTGTTTATATATATTTGTTTATATATATTTAGCAATTAAAAACAAAACATCGTTTAAATGGAACTAATTTTTTTGCACTTTACAGGATAAATAAAAGGCGAACCAATTCTGCAAATAATGCAATGATAACATACCCTTCACAAGTGACATTTTTTGATTATTGTATCACAATTTTTTCTGCTACAATCGCTCATGATAAAAAATGGTTGATAAACAGAGTTTTTTAAAAACAATTACTTGCTGAACACTTTTTAGTGTTGTACAGCGAGGTGCAAATATCAGCATTATTTTGAAAGTGGGAAATTTGTTGAAATTAACTAAATTAAAAACACATTTGAGAATATGAATGAGTTTATGTTATATTCGCGGTGTAGTACCACACTGAAATAAATGATGGAAGATCAATGTTAGCCCAGAAGTAATGGATAATAATTAATAGAGAATATGTATTCTATTAAGGTTTATTTATTTACTAATTATGATTTTTTCTATTAATCTTTTTTTTTACTTTTAAACTTTTTTATTTATCAAATTATTTAAAACCTCAGAAAAGTATGCTACAAAAACGCTTACTAAATTGATACGCAGAATCTGAAGATACAAACAAATATTGCATTCTCAGATATAAAATGCAGATGCTAAACATCTAAAAACTCTTCAATAAAAAAAATTATGTTTTTTTAATTGATATGCCTCACGCACAGCGACGTTGATTTACAGGGTATAACGAAGCGCTGCACGCGTTGCTTTCATTTATAATTTTATTTATTTTCTCAATGCATTTTGAGCAAATAAAGAAATAAAGAAATAAAATGCGCGCAAAAAAATATACAATAATTTGTGCAAATTTTATTTGCCGGCACTTTTCATTATATTCTTTAACATTATTTTTATTATTTGCGACGAAGAAAAGCGCGACAAGCAGACAGGGCAAAGAGGGAATGAGAGAATAGTGAGTAGAGAATTTAGAGAGAAGGGGAGAATTTTAATAAAACCACAAGCCATACATTTATACACAAACACACACACACACACACACACATGTCGGTATGCACACACATACATACATATACTTTGTTTAAGGCAAAGAAAGCAATTGAGTTGCGTTGAAGTGGCATAAAGTAGTAGCAAGTGGCAGCCAGGTTGTTGGTACTCGTTGTTGTTGTTGTTGTTGCTTTGGCCCAGTACAGAAAAGTAGTAAAGATATATGAGTTTGTGACAAAGCGACTTGAAGAGCTAATCGATAAATAAGGTGAGAATTTAAGTGTTTTTAAGTTATCAATAAAATTTTTAAGAGATTCGATACAAATACAAAATTTTTTTGAATCAAAATAAATAATTTTAAATTTGAATAAAAATGCATAAAAAGTACTTTAAATATATTTTTTAAATAATATTAATCATTTCCTTAAAATTTTTAAACTGCAGTCAAATTTAGTGACTTTAAAAATATGCTTTGAAAAAATGGAACTTTCTGAAATACGTTTACGAAACTCTGACGTTTCAAACGGTTGTAATCAAAAGCAAATTCTCTTCAAAATCTTATATATTAAAATGGAATGAAGATATTAACAAGATTTAAGCACAGATTGTTTAATCAATGTTTAAGCTTAAGTAAAATATTTTCATTTGTTTTTTATTATAACTGAAGAAAGCAATAAAAACAAAATGTAGCTAAGAATGTAGCGCAGAGGTGGGCACGAAATCTTAATTCAAAAGCACAACAATAACAACCTCAACAACAACTGCGAGTCTTTTGTGCGACTTCACGGCGCCGAATATGCAAAAAAAAATAGTTGGGAGCAGTCGCTGCTCCCGGAGCCACTGCGTGCCCACCGCTGACTTAGCGGGTCAAATAAGCTGAGTGCTGGACAGATAAAAGTCGAGCAGCTTGCAGCTTGTTGTTGTAGTTGTTGTTGCTGGTAGTTATAGTTGTTGGCATTCGGTTTGCTTTTTAACCATTTTGTTTGGTCTTTGCGTTTTCCCTTTAGGCGGTTACAAGCGGATCGCAGCCCAGGTGAAAACGCAGTCAGAGTTGCTGGCAATGAATGCTGGCGGAGGAGGAAACGAAAGAGGAGGCAGGTGAAAGGAGAAAAAAGAAAGGAGACTGAGACTGAGGCAAATGTAATGGGAAATGAAATGAATGAATGAGCATAAGCACTTTTTTGTGTTTGTTTCTGTATGTGTGTGTGTGTCTCTCTGGTTTTGTTTGTTTGTCTCTCGCTCTGTGTGCGAGTGTGTGTGTGTGTGCATATTCGTTTGTTTGTGGCCGCAGTCGCAGACGGAGCGACAAAGCGACAGAGAGACAGAGAGACAGAGAGAACGCAACGGGAACTGAGATGTGCTGCACTTCAAATTAAAATGCGAATGCAAGCGAAAACTTCAAAAGAAGCACTAGAACAGAAAACAGAAGCGCAAACGAGATACTAATAGACAATGCCAAAGCTAAGAGCGGCAAAACGTATGGCATGGCGAGTGGGGAGAATGAAGAGAGAAGGCCAACGAGGAGTGATGGCAGAAGAGAGAGAGAGTAAGAGTGGGTCGGGAGGGGGCAGGGAAGCGCTATACAACGTGCATATGCACTGCAATTGAAAGGCACATAAACACACTAACACACTGCGCCAGCGAAAGTGTCTCTGTGTATGTGTGTGCATGAGTGTGTGTGTGTGTGTGTGTGTGTATGCAGCCAAGGATAAAGTTAGCGACGTCGACGTCAGCGTAGGACATACAAATGCACTTTGGACGTGGACGACGCGCGCTAAATTCGCTTTAATTCACTTTTCATACAAAACAGTAGGCGACAGAGAGAGAGAGAGAGAGCGACACCAACAGAGGCGGCAGCAATACAAAAGCACGCGCCGCACACACACACAGACACGGACACACACCCACACAAACTCATGTTTGTTGTAATTAATTTAAAATATTATTACAAGCGCGCGCGAGCGCTAAACTAAGAAAGCGAAACAAGCAAAAAGGAGTTAGAGCGGAGAGAGTGAGTGCGGGAGAGAGAGAGAGTGGCAGGCATGGACACGCAGCAACCGCAGTGTGATGGGGAGAGGGAGGGGGTGGGGGCGGGGGAGCAGGAGCAGAAGCAGTGACAAGGCAGAGCTAAATAATTATAACCCACGCGAACTGCACACGAAGCGAGCGGCAGACAAACAGCAAAGCAAGCAAACAAACAAGACCGAGTATGGAATTACAAGAAGACAGACAGAGAGAGGGGCAGCACAGCTGTGTGGGGGGAAAGGAGCATGTGATAGACATACAGTATGGCAAGTAATTGTGCGCACAAACGAAATAAATTCTCATCTCTGCAATTTATTTGTAAGAATAGTTGAGTTTCATGTAAAATTCCTTTTTTATTACTTGATCTAAGAACCATAGCAACATTATTAAAATTATTAAACAAAAATATAAGCCAAAGAAAAGATATTTTTTGTAGCAAAATAAAATGTAAAAGTATTGTAATATAATAATAATATTGTAATATATAATATAATCAGGGATTAAAACAAAAACCGATTGAAATTTAAAACCGTAACGGAAACCATATGCGAAAAAAAATTTCATTTGACCGAAACACTTAAACCGAAACTCTGAAAACCGAAATAACCGTTTAGTAACCGTTTCACTTATAAGAGTTAGTTTGGGCTTTTTATCATAAAAAATGAAGGATTTTTAATTTTTAATTTTGATTTTAATTTTCTTTTGTTTAATTTTGAATTTTTATTTGTGATATTCAAATTTGTTGAATGAAACATTAAAGAAATTCAATTCCGACAAATCTTATCGAAAGTGATATTCGGAACAAGCCTGATTATATTAATTATTCTTTTGTGGGAACCGAAACCATAACGGTATTTCAAAATTGAAACATACAACCGTAACCGACAACCGAAAAACTAAACGCTACCATAACCGAAATCGTAACTGAAACCGATATTCGTTTCTGTTTTAATTCCTGAAATATTTGCAAAGTTTGAAGTAAAATTAAATTAAATAATCAAAGATAAATAAATTTATGACAATAAAAAAAACTATGTGAATTATTTTGCCTTTTTTTTTTGTTGTCAAAACAATTACTTGGCATACTGTAGGTGCACACAGATACATATCAACATACGTAAGTAAGCTCAGCGAAAAACAAAATACGCTCAGTCAAGTTTTTTAATTGACGTGCAAAACGCGACCAAGTTAACGTCGACATGCACTAAGAACTAGCAACAACAACAACTGAAACAAACAACACACAACAAATGGAAGCAGCAGCAATAGCAACAACAAATCAACAAACAGTGACTGCAATGCACACACACATATACATACACACAGAGAAACTCAGACACACACATACACATAGAAATAAGCATGAACGACACGCCAGACAGTGCGCCAAATGCCAAAAATACCGAAGTCGACGAAATTGAAAAAAGTAATAAACGTAAAGCTATTACAAAATCTGATAATGGTCCACCGCTGGCAATGGAGCGCAAATGCCGGCACACACACATACAAACACACACACACACGCAGCAGGACTTCAGAGTCAGCGAGACAAAACGAAAACAAACAACGAAAAAAAGCAAAAAACTTAAAGAGCGTAAAAGAGCCGACAATTGCAAAGAGAGAGAGCGCAGTCTGGCGTCAGCTGCTGAAACAAAATGGCATTGAAACACAACAAAAATCAAGTTGAGCTAGAGTTAGTGGGACAAGGTGAGGGGCGGGAGCGGACAAAGCAAGTGTAACAGCATGCTGGCAAAAGGGGCACATAAAAAACCCTTACAATATGCAGCTGCAGCGTCAGTGCAGCAACAACAACAACAACAACAGCAGCAGCATGGAGACGTCAAACATAAACATTGTGGCGCGCGTGCTGCTGCCCCGAATCGTTGCCAGCGCAATATTAATTTCACGAATGAACAACCCTTGAATAACCATGCACTTCATGTGCCGTTATTATGGCTTTGCTACGTGAGCCAACCAAGAGAGTAAAACGCAAAGAGAACAAACAAACAGAGCGAACGTAAATGCAGCGAAGAGCTTAAGAGCAACAACTGAGAGCGAAAGCTTTGCAAATTTGCCGAAACTAATGCAAAGAGCAAAACGAACACGAACCGAAAACGAATGGTAAGGACGCTTCGTTTAAATTCGGCTAAAAGCCGAATCAGCTGGATATGCTTTGGTACAAGTGTGTGTAAGTGTGCGTGTGCGTGTGCTTGTGTATGTGTGTGCAATGCTTTTTCATTGTGCATTTCCCAGAGGTGCATTTTTCTGAAAATCTAATTTGAGAGATTGAGATTGTTTGGTCTTTCAATGTTCTGCTCGCTCGTTCGTGTTGCGACGCTTGCAATTTTAGCCCAGCCATACAACAACTACAACAACAACAACATCAAGAAGAAGAGCTATTCTTATATTTATGTACACACACTCACACACACACATACACACACATGTGTAGTGAAACATATTGGGGAGTTATTACTCAGCTGCCTGCGTCTGTCGCTCTCTCTTTCTCTGTCTGTCCCGTTTGCCGCTTACTTTAATTGGACGCGCGGGCGTTACGCTGTCGTAATTTTTTGAGAAATCTCCATACTTTCACACCCCAATCCACCCACCCCCCCCCCCCCCCCACTCTGCTTGATACAGCATCCGCATCCGCATTCACATCCGCATCTCAACGATAACGATGCGACGCATCGCAATGGCTTCAATCATTGCGCGCAGCGCTCACTGCGGTTTGACAAACATTTTTCACTGGCTGTGTGTGCAAAGTCCTTAGCACAGTGGTCCGTTTCGTTCATTTAGCTGGCATTTCTTTCAATTTTTTAAACATTTAATTACGCTCATATTTAAAATCAACGAAATTCAATATTGAAATATTTAACACAATCAATTTTATTAACTTACATTTTGCAGTTTTAAATAATGCTCATTTTTTTATGATTACTAATGTATCTCTGATATCTTTTTAGTCCCATATTTAAATTACATTTATGAAATACAGTCAAACTTCCTAAACTCGAATCACCATTATCCAAAGAAAAGGTTCGTGTTATGGAGATATTCGACTTATAGAGTTCTTTTTCTTAAGTTTATTAAATTTACTGCCACTCATTTAGTTCGAGTTACAGAGAAATTCGAGTTATAGAAGTTCGAGTTATGGAAGTTCAACTGTATTTTATACATACTAAATTAAATAAATATAAGATGTTTCTTATTTAAATCATTTCCATATTTTGTTTATTTTTATCAGTATATTATGTATCTTAGGTTTTTTTTTTTGGCAATTTTGTAACTTTTCTTGGATCCACAATTTAATTAGCAATAACTACCAAAAACTTTTCAATGCGAGCTTATTTAAATTATTTCAAAAAATCCGGATTTTATTAAAATAAAAGCAGCTTAAAACCATTTAAAATGAATACCAGTTTATTTTTTTTTTTTATTTTTAATATTAAATTAAAATGTTAAGAAAGATTTTTATTTATTTAACACGAAAGCTTTGAATTTGTACTGCCCAAAGTTAATAAATTTTGAATAAAACTTGAGCTTAATCGATCGAAAACACCACTGTGCAGCGTCGTCACACACACACACACACTGGCATACACACACACACACCCCATCAGAGACGCCCTATATGTTTGATGAGTGTGCGAGAGTTTTATGGCTGTATTGGGAATGAATACACAGGCTGAAGCCAAGCTAACAGCATCAATGAGAAGCAGGAGGTGAAGGAGTAAGAAGAGTAGGAGGAGAGAAGGGCCAACTCAAGTGGTGTATGGGGAGGGGGCTGCGGGGAGGGGGTGGCAACCCTGGATGTGTGATTGGGTTATGTTCTGATTTTAATTTTGAAATCATACAAGTGCAGCAACTGCAAAGTGATACATGCGGATTTATTTATTTATGTACGTACGTGTGCATATATACATATATATATATATCTAGCTGCAAATATATTTGTCTGTATTTTTCTCTCTTTTACTCTATACATGTGTAAATGTGTGTGTGTGTGTGTGTGGCCGTTATGCGATAAAGCGCCTTACAGGATTTGGATGATGGCTGAAAGGCAAGGCCGCTTCTGTTTGCAATTTGATAAGCTCTCTGGCATTATTTTTACGACATTTCTGTTTCAGTTGCTGCTGCTTCTTTTATTTTGACATGCCCGTCGCCTGAAAGTATGCAATAAAAATATCAATGCTAAGCCAATGTGTAAATCAGTGAATCTTATTGTTTTACATTTTTTTGCTGTTTCGTATTTCTGTTTTTTGTTTTGACGTATTTTTTTCTCTACCTCACCTCATCTCCTTTTCTTGGCAGTCTGTCCATTGATTCTCATATCTCAAATTCAGTTTATCATTTGATTATTTTGCATTCCTCTCGAGAGCAGCGTCAATCGGCGAAGTGGATAAAAAAGGACAAAAATAAATCGAATTATGTTGCATTTGCCTTTTTTTCCAATGGGAGTTGAATTGGAAATTCTTATGGGTGGGAAATTTGATATTGTTGCAACTCCCCAAGCTAATGCTTTAATCATAATCAATGTTAAATTAAAGCCTATGTTGGGAGCTGCCGAGCTTTTTCGGCAACTTTGCGCATTTGTCTTTAGATGAAAACAAGGGTCTATTTTCAATTATTCAGTTTATTAACATTACTTAAAAACTATGCGCGGTTGAATAACATTTATTTAATTTTTGACGCGTTCCCGTGGTTTTATTTTAATTGTTCTAAGATTTAGTTTTTTCTATCGCGAAGCTGCTGTTGCACCGTTCGATTAGCGAGATAAAGAATAAGTGAAGTACAATGTAAGGCGAAATTCAAAAGTAAAAAAAATGTATGAGTGCAAAGCGCACGAGTGCAAAATGAGTGAAGTTAGAATAGCGGTTTCACAAAACAGAGCGATAGTTGAGCGCGAAAATGAATCGTATGAAATAAAAGATTACTGCTTTGCATCGCAGTCGTTGGGATCAGCTGTTGCTCCGAACATCCTCCCCCCCGTTGAAAGCACAGGGGTTTCAACCGAATCCTCAACTGGAAGGACGCACAGCTTAGTGACTGCTCGTCGAGTTGTACCCGAGGGCGTGCGTAGAACAGCAACTCGAATGACACCATCTGATCCACTTATAGTGTCGATGACTCGGGCTAAAGGCCATTTTAAAGGTGGAAGATTCTCGTCCTTGATGCTCACAATGTCGCCTATTCTAATAGGCTCCTGAGGGGTGCGCCACTTTGCTCGCTGCTGAAGAAGTGTGAGATACTCCTCGCTCCAGCGCTTCCAGAAGATTTGCTGGAGAGATGTGACCTGCTGCCAGCGATCAAGGCGATTATAATTGAGCGCTGTGACGTCCGGTTCAGGCGGTGAATCAATTGGGCCACCAATGAGGAAGTGTCCGGGTGTTAGAACATCTAAGTCTGCAATACTTTCTGAAATTGAAGTAATAGGTCGTGAGTTAATTATTGCTTGTATTTGGCACACTAAGGTGCGCAATTCGTCGAATCCGAGAAGAGATGAGGCTAGCGTTCGGTAAAGATGATACTTGGCCATCTTCACGGCTGCCTCCCATAGGCCACCAAAGTGGGGAGATCTTGGCGGAATGAATTTCCAACCAAATCCATGATTCAGGCACCAAGCGTGGACTGCATCGCGATGTTTGTCACTTCCAAACAAACGCCGAAGATCCTCTAGCTCGTTCCTTGCGCCTACAAAATTTGTAGCGTTATCTGACCAGATGCAGTTTGGCATCCCTCGTGTGGCGACGAAACGCTTCAGAGCGCTCAGAAACGCGGCGGTTGACAAGTCCTTAACCAGCTCTAACCACACAGCTTTCGTTGCGAAGCATATGAATACGCTTATGTAGCTTTTCTGGGGTGGCTTGTTGCGCACATCGGATTTGTATTGGAAAGGGCCACAGTAGTCCACACCAGTGATAGCGAAGGGCCGAGTGTATTTGATGCGATCTCTCGGGAGATCAGCCATGATGTGCTCCATAAGCCGAGGTTTGGAGCGAGAACAAATGATGCATTTCCGTAAGGCTCTTGAAACGGTTTTTAGGCCACCAATGGGCCAGTATTGTAGTCGAATGGACGCCAGCAAGGACTGTGGTCCTGCATGAAGATTTCTGAGATGTAGATGTCTTATTATCGCCAGAGTTAGTGGGTGGTGCTTAGGCAATATGATAGGATGACGAGAGTCGAACGCCAGCGCTGAGTGACGCAGCCGTCCACCAACTCGAATTATTCCAGCGTCGTCGAGAAAGGGAGATAGCGAAACTATGCTGCTTGAAGAATCGACGCATTTTCCCTTTCGAAGATTCCGATATTCATCGCACAAATGGATTCTTTGGACAATGCGAATAAGTATATGCGTTCCTTGGCGAATGTTCTCCGTAGTGAGGGGCTCTGTCCCTGATGATCTCTTGAAAGTTATGAACTTATGAACGTACCCAAAGATTCGTTGCATAGTCCCAAATGAGTTGATGTACTTGAAGGACATCGAAACATCTGTTTGGTCAGAAGTGGCGAGAAGAATCTTATGACGCAACTCAGGCAGCTGTGTATCCGAAAAGCAGGGCTGGGGCCAATCACTCCTTGCTCCAATTAAAAACGAAGGACCATGTAACCATAGCTCAGAGTGCAGCAATTCCCTCGGCGACGAACCTCTAGACAACATGTCCGCAGGATTCACTGCAGTTGGGACATAATGCCATTCCATGCCTTCGGTGAGCTGCTGAATCGCGCAGATTCGGTTAGCTACGAATACGTTAAACTTTGAAGGTTCCTGCTGCAACCAAGATAAGACTACAGACGAGTCGGACCAACAGTGGATTCTGCAATCGAAGAGGCGCATTTTGACGATATCCTGAATCAACAGGGCAAGTAGGTGGGCAGCGCAGAGCTCAAGCTTAGGCACAGTAAGCGTCTTCAGCGGGGCAACACGAGCCTTTGAGCAAAGTAGGTGCGATTGAATCCGGTCGTCCTTGTGTGAGAGCACATAAATGCACGCTCCATATGCCTCCAAGCTGGCATCGCAAAAAGCGTGGATCTCGAATGTGGCACCAGGCATCAAAACATAGCGCATATATTTTGCGTGGCATACGTCGGAAAAATCCTTACAGAAATTTGACCATGACGTGCTCAAGGATTGAGGTAGGCTTTCGTCCCACTGCAACTTGTCCCTCCACATGCGCTGCAAGATGATTTTGGCTCTTGTCATTGTTGGTCCAATGAGGCCGAGAGGATCATAGAACCTTGCAATGGTTGATAGGACAGATCGCTTTGTGTGGCTGGCAGAGCTTAAACGAGACGAAAAGGTAAATAAGAAACTGTCTTCATTTGGATCCCAAACAAGACCGAGGGTCTTGGTGACATCTAAGCTGTCATTAAACTTGACGAAGCATTCCCTCTCGCTTTCCGGTATGTCGTGTAGCACGTCTTGACGATTGGAACACCACTTTCTCAATTGAAATTTTCCTTTTGCAAGTAGATTTGTCGTCTGATGCATGATGGCGCGAACTTCCTCTAGAGAATTGCCTCCCGATATCATATCGTCTACGTAAAAATGCCTCAATATGACTTGGGATCCTAGTGGAAACGAGGAACATTCATCCATGGCGAGCTGATGCATTGCCCGAATGGCAAGAAATGCTGCAGGCTTGGTTCCGTAGGTCACAGTGTCTAATTTGTAGACTTGTATCTCTTCGTCAGGAAAGTTACGCCACAATATGCATTGATAAAAACTGTCAGCCTCAAAGAGACGAACGCATCGATACATTTTGCATATATCGGCCGTTAGGGCGATGGGAAAAGTCCGGAATCGAAGTAGCGTGTTAAAGAGTTTGTCCTGTATCGTGGGGCCTGCCATCAATACGTCATTTAAAGATATTCCATTTGTTGTTGCTGCAGAGCCGTCGAATACAACTCTCAGCTTGGTTGTGCTGCTATCTTCCTTTATGACACAATGGTGAGGCAGGAAATACTTGCATTTCGTAATGTCATTTGTGGCGACAAGTGACATGTGTTTGAGATCTAGATATTCTTTAATGAAGGCTGAATATTTTGTCCTAAGATCTGGATTGCGAGCGAGCTTGCGCTCAAGATTTTCAAATCGACGCTTCGCTTGCTGAAGCGAGTCGCCTAACGATTCCAAATTACGTTTTGTAGGTAAGCGGACCGAGTATTCGCCAGAAGACAGCCGAGTGCAATGCTCCTGGAAATGCGCCTCGCAATTGAGCTCCTCTCTGGTTGCCTTAGATACTGGCTCAAAAGAATGCTCTACCTCCCAAAACTGCCGAACCAATTCATTCAGCTGAGCGCTGGGGCTGATGGTGTCCGAAGATTTCTTGCTAACGACGAAAGACGACAGTTTTGGCGCGCGTTGACCACCACCTGACAGAATCCAGCCCAATTGCGTCTTCTGTAGCAATGGAAGTCCTGGCGCCAGCTGAATTTGCCCCACGCACAGCAGCTCGAAAAACAGACCAGCTCCGATGAGTAAATCTATCCGCTGCGGCACATTAAATGCGGGATCAGCCAGTTGAATGTTTGAGGGAACGTCCCAATCTGTGATGCTTACTGGAATACCTGGCTGGGTTTCAGTAATCGATTGTGCAACTATTGCTGTGATGCAAGTTGCATATTCTGAAGTCCGCGACTTGAGAACGAGGTTGACCGAATAGCCTTCGGTCTTGAAGCTAGAGTCGCCAATGCCCGACACGGCAGTAGATGACTTGACCTTTCGAAGCTGCAACGATTGTGAAAAACGACTTGTAATAAAGTGCAATTGGGATCCGGAATCCAGCAATGCTCGACAGGGTATGTAGTCGCCAGCATTGTTTTTTATGAGAACGATGGCCGTGGCAAGAAGCACAGCGTCAGAGGCAGAGTGAGTTACAAGGGCCTGGTGAAGAGTGGACGACACGACTGGCGGTAATGCGGATTGAGCTACAGGAACAGGTGCCCTATTGAAATGCAACAGGCTGTGATGCTTGGCCTTACATGTACGACATGAGCCCGATTTGCAATCACGCAACATATGACCCTTTTTCAGGCAATTTAGGCACAGGGCGAGTTTCTTTGCTTCCTTTTGGCGATCATTTGGAGACATATTTTCGAAACGTGGGCAACTATAAATCTTATGCTCTGGATTTTCACATAGCGCGCATCCACTTGCCGAAGCGCTTGATGCAACAAAAGATTTTGTGCTTTGTGTACTCACTACTTTGCTAAACTTTCCAACTTGATTGACGTGCATGGCGTGATCTACATTCTCCAGAGTTCGACATCTCTTCTCTAAAAATGCCTTTAATTTTTCCCACGAAGGTAGCTCACTGGACGGCGAAGTTTCCTCCCATTTTGTCTGCGTATGCTTGTCAAGCTTCTGGAGCAATGTATGCACTAGGATACAGTCAGCAATCTCATCCTTCTTGGCAAGCGATTCCAACGCCCTTAGGTGCGAGGTGACTTTGTCTGTGAGCTCTCGCAACTTCGCCGCCGACGCATCAACCTTGTCCAGCCCAAATATCCCTCTGACATGTGCCTGTAAAATGAGACGTTTATTATCGAAGCGATCTTTAAGAATGCCCATTGCGATGTTATAATTAGCCTCATTTATTTCCAAGGATCTTATAGTGTCCAGCGCAGTACCACTCAAGCACGAACGCAGATGCTGAAGCTTCTCCACTGGCGTAAGCTCAGTCTCCTTCTCGATCACTGCATTGAACATAGAGAAGAAATTTGTCCAATCTGCATATGCGCCACTGAATTGGGGTAAAGTCAATTGGGGCAAACGGGATCGATTTGACATAACCAGAATTGACGGGGAATCCGTTGCATTTACTCGAAACGTAGAGCAATGCTGCGATGAATTCCGTTTTCCAAGCTCGCGCTGTAGCGCCGCTTTCAGACCAAACAAGGCTGAATCAAACTTGCCAGGCAAGTCACTGGAAATGGACTCGAAATTTAGCTCCTCCAAACCTGTGTGAGCAGCAATGAAACTGTTCTTAAGCTCGTTTGCCGATTCCAGGAGACAACTCAATCCATATTCATCCATACGGGCTAGTGTGTCCGTGTCCATGTCACTACATATGCTCTCGAGACGAGCGAAAATTGCTCTTGTTTTTAGCTGCAAGAACTCGATCCTACTAGGCACTTGGATGGCGCTATTTCCAGAACTGGCTGGGGGTTCACTTTGCGGAGTACTATTGGCACCAGTTTCGCCAGCCATGTTGATGGACTCTGCTGAGTTTTATTGGCAGGTTATGTAGAATAATCACGTGTGCAATTTAGTGACGAGTGAGCAGCGAGACAACGAGACTTTAAAAAAACGCAGAAGATTCAATAGCGCACTGATAATTAACGTCCAGCGGGAAGAACAATGTTACGAAAACCGATTTATATGTCTTAGTTTATGCACACAACTTGTCTCTAGGCTCGAGTGCCCGCAAAAACGAAAGATTTTGCTTGCAGGTGTACGCGTACTTTTCTCCGCCACTGTACGAATGCGACGAAAATGCAAAGAGAAACGAAGAATTACAACGGTTCAGCTGCTTCGACGAGAGCGATAGAAATTCTATTTGCAAAGTACGATTTGCAATGTTTTGTGTTATTAAAACAATTAAATGATGCGACACGGCGAAGAAAGAAAAATCACGTCGGGGTCACCAAAATGTTGGGAGCTGCCGAGCTTTTTCGGCAACTTTGCGCATTTGTCTTTAGATGAAAACAAGGGTCTATTTTCAATTATTCAGTTTATTAACATTACTTAAAAACTATGCGCGGTTGAATAACATTTATTTAATTTTTGACGCGTTCCCGTGGTTTTATTTTAATTGTTCTAAGATTTAGTTTTTTCTATCGCGAAGCTGCTGTTGCACCGTTCGATTAGCGAGATAAAGAATAAGTGAAGTACAATGTAAGGCGAAATTCAAAAGTAAAAAAAATGTATGAGTGCAAAGCGCACGAGTGCAAAATGAGTGAAGTTAGAATAGCGGTTTCACAAAACAGAGCGATAGTTGAGCGCGAAAATGAATCGTATGAAATAAAAGATTACTGCTTTGCATCGCAGTCGTTGGGATCAGCTGTTGCTCCGAACAGCCTAATTATGTCAATCAAGGTAAATTGCATATTCTCTTGTTTTGACTAATATTTTGACACATAACTTAATTACTGGTAATTTAAATTTTAAATTAGTAATTTAGAATTAAAATACCTTTAAAATGAAATAAGAATCAAATGTTTTTTACGAATTATTTATTAAATTTCCTATTTTTTCCTGTTATATGATTGAAGCTAATAGTTTTTAAAACCTGTTTAAAAATAAAAAAAAAAGATCCATTGGGTCTAATAGTTTTTAAAATAATTAAATAGCAAATAACAGAAACCTTCTCGAATTGTTATGAGAGCTTTAATATTAACAGATCTTTTGGATGCCAGCTTAAACCTAAGCTTGACATTTATTTTCGCAATTATTTATCTGATATTTATGTATATTAACGTTTTCAGTTTTTATATAAGCTCATGAATTTTTGGGATTAAATGGCAGGAAAAATATATTTACATATATATATTGAAGAATAACCAAACAAATTCATCGTAAATCTCAAAAAACGTTTTAAACATTTTTAATATTGATTATCTCAAATTAAAATTGACTTCCTAAAAATTTAAAAAAAGCAGTCGAAAAAAATAAAGTACAATTTTAACTTGTCCCAAAAAGTTGAAGCGGTTTATTTTTTATTGTTGATTTCATCAGCTTCAATACATAAATATAAGTAAGTAAATATAAGTATATACACAGTGTGTGTTACATGATCAACTTTTTTAGTATAGTACGAGTACATTTACAATCTAAACTATACAGATTTTGGATAGAGCGACCGATAACCGACCATTAAACTAAACACAATCATGAGTAGCACTAAAAACTACACTAAACTATTGCGAAACTGAGACAAAGATAGAGACAGAGAGAGAGAGAGAGAGAGAGAGAAAGATGAAAACAGAAGTAACCTCGATTTAATATGATTTAAGTGTTTATACTTTGGATATCTTCAAGAGATTAAAAGAATATTAGCTTGACCAGTCCGTAGAGCGCCCACAATGTTAACGAGTAGAAAATTGCCAGAGTTGTATAATGTAGAATCATCATGCTGAAATTAAGAAATTGTGTTTAGTAAATATTTACAAATGTTTAAGATTGAAAACGAACCGTTTAATACGCTTTATGGACTCGGGCAGATTGCTGGGATCATCCTTGACCACATAGAGCCGCAGGCCATAGAGACTGACCCGGAACAGATTCTCCCAATCCAAATCTCGCATATCGAAGGCAAACAGACGCTTGTCCCGCTCATCCAACTTGTCGACCAAGCGTCGAACATTATCGTTGTCGAACTTGAACTCATTCGAGCTGAAGAACTTCAGGACATTGCTGAACTTGTGTATCTTGCGATAGATTTTCATCATTCTGAAATCGAATAGAATTAGCTTAAAATAAAATCGAATTCATCTTTTACACTGATAAAAAAAAGTTGTTCTACTAAAGCCATTTTTAAGATTTTGCGGAAATGCGTTAAGAACAACAATTTCTTTTATCAGTGTAGATAATACTTATAGAAAAAAACATCTTAATTGTAAGATGCCTTTTATTTTTTCCTAATATTTTTTGCATTATTTTTAAAAGCTCTTGAATTAAGAAACCAATTATTTTTCTCAGTGTACACATAAGTTAACAACAATTTTTTTTTATCAGTGTATAATAAAAATAGTGAAAACATTTTAATTGTTAGACAATTTATACATGTTCATACTATGTTTTGTATTTTTCTTTTTGAGTTAATGAATTAAGAGATCAATAATTTTGTACAGTGTACTCACCTGGGTTTCTTTCCCATTAGAACCATAATCAAGTCCATGAACATGGCGGGCAATGTGTGGTATAAAAAGCACAGTATGTGATACTGCCACATGTGTGGCACGATTGTGAAGCACGGATACCAGATGGACTTTCTCATGGGTATTGTATTGACATACTTGAAGCCCGTCTGCATGTAATTCCGCCAGGTGACCATGTTATCCGCATCCGGCACATAGTTATAGATGGGCGGCTTCTCATAGCTGTGGTATTTGAAAATTGACAAATATTAACTAATTTATAATTCCATCACTCAAAAACAATAATTGTTTTCTATTTTGGCCAAAAGTTGTATATATTCACTCAAGTAAATATTAACTTATTTTAAGATAATATTTTCCAACTTCAGAAAAAACTTTGTAATTTCAAGAAAACAAGATTCTTTTTATGAGTGATTCTTTTTTATGCCGACTTTCTAAATTAATGATCGAAAATTCGTATTTTTATATGAAGATGATAAGTTTTTTTAAAGTAAATTCTACAGTGCCACCTACGTGTTTCTTGCCACATCCCAAGCGGTGGCCAGCAAGGCATTAACACACATGTCGACGGGCACAATGTGCGCCTTGTTGTCCATGTTGCCGGTGAAAACACGCAGGACGCCCGATCCAATGCCAACAATGACGCCACAGGGTCCATACATATTATCAATCCAGCCGGTCACTGGTTCCCGATAGCTAGTGATTACTGTAAAGTGAATAGTAAGCGTGAGTTGTGTTATAAATTAACTTTAAGTCAAATGAAAACTAACCAATGCCTGGTCGAAATATGGTCACTGGCAATTTCTGTGCATGCTGCTGGATCACATCCTCGGCCAGCACTTTGGTGTAGGTATATGTATTCGGATATCCCTTGATTATCGTCGGCGTCAGCGTATTCAGCGTATGCTCGTCGAGGCATTCCGTCAACTTGAACGCATTATCGCCGGTCATCATACAGTTGTAGAACTTCTCCTGAATATAACGCAAGTTGCAGTGCGCGAATGCTGTTGAAACATGCACCAGAGCCTGTCGAGGGGAAATCAAACATAGGAATTCATTTGAATTAAAAAAATTTGTAGTATTTTATTTCATTTAACTTGAATTTGCTTCAGCAGTTGGGTGAAAAATTGCAGCCTCGCAGGTCTTACCGTTTGAGCTCTACTAAGATTTCTTATAATTTGATTTAACAAAAATAATATTTTTAATAAACTTAGCTCAGCTATATTGAGTGAAAAATTAGAGCCTTGTAGCTCTTACCGTTTGAGCTATACAAAGTCATTCAGTCACAAACACTGTTATATAAATATATTTCCTGATTCTATACTTATGCTGCTGAGGCTTATTATTTAATGTAATTTAGAAAAAAGTCATAAATTTAAACATATTTGAAACAATTTCATTATTATTTTTCTCTTTAGAAAATTTATTTTGCTTCAAAAATATTAAATTTATAAAGTTTGTGATAAACTGATTCGAGAACCAATATGTCTTTATTATAGAGAATAATTTATTATATATATCTTTTTAAAATATTTATTTTAAATGGAATACTTCCTAACTTATTTTGAATGAATATACCTCCAATAAAACTGTATAATTAAATTTTTCAACTTGTTTATTTGAAAGTGAAGCTCACCTTAAGGTGGACAATCTCTTTGGCCAACTTGACGATCTCCTTGGTGCCATGCACATTGATGGCAATGGCCATTTTGAGTTTCTCATCGAATCTCACTGTTGCCGCACTGTGCAGGACAATGTTGACATTCTCCTTGATTGTCTCACGTTCGTTGTGTGAGATGCCCAAGCCGGGAAGCGAACAATCGCCGCTAATGATTGTGATCTGACAGCGATACTTTGGATTAATCTGTTTCATTTTGGCAAAGACCTGTAGGGGAGAAACAAATATATGAAATTAATATAACTATAAATATTTTGTAATGATTTTAGAAAACAAATGGTGGACAATTTAAAACCATTTTATTTAGATTCAGTTTTAGAATTGTGTATATTTTAATTAATTTCAAATATTATTTAAACGATATATATATACATGTGTAGTCTGCTTTTAGTTTAAATTTAAGTAAATATATGAAAAACCAAAAAAATTTATAAAATTACAAGTTAATAAACAAATGAGAGAATAAATCAAAGAACCATTTCAAATAATTTAAATAACAAATGGTGTATGAAATTTACAAACTTTTTTCTCTTTAGTTTCTTAAATTGTAAATAATTCAATTATTTATGAGACTATAAGTAACTTCTTTAGGCTGATTTTAGTTATCTTTACATAAATTTACAAAGTAAAATAAAAGAAATTTCTTAATTAATTGCTATAGAATTAATGAAAATAATTTACCGGATCATTGAAGAGATCCTCGATGCGTGCGTGGGCATCCTTGCCCTTTTTGGTGCGAATCAGCAAATAAATTTGTGCCACCTCCGTGACGCGCAACAGTTTCTCAATAATAACTGAAATGAAGAAGACAAATCAATTTGTGAGTATACTCACATATACATACATTCAATGTGCCTCAACTCGCACCGAATCACATCAATTATTCAAGTCACGTTTTGAATACGTTTTAAGTACTCGACTCGATTCAACTTACTTTTGCCAAAGAATCCAGTGCCGCCTGTGAGGAAGACGCCTTTATCCTTGTAAAACATTTGCATGGGCGATTCATCTGCAAAGATCAATGCAAACAGCCATTAAACAATTAGCCAATTTGATGCGCATCATTGTGTTCCTCTTCATGCCCTGTCCCTGTCCCTGCCCCACCACTTCACCTCTCACCTCGCCTCTCAGTTTGTGGCACACTCGTCGCTTGTTTGCCACCCACTTGAAACGCGTCACGAATTTAAATGCGCGCCCCCCAAAAGCCACTTCAATTGCGCATAATTCACGCCAACAAACACACTCACAGACAGTGGGAACGAAACACTAGTTTTTCAAATATTAATTAAAGTCTACCAAAGTAGATCATTGGAAATTTTCAGTGCGTTAATATGGTGATTTATAGATTTTTTTTAAATAAAAGGGTATATTTTATTTGTTGAAATGTGGATAATGTTTGTCTGTCTTTTATTATAAGCTATCATCCTACTTATTCGCAAAGATTGCAAAAACAGAACGGCAGTGATAGCTTCTTTTCTTACGAATAGAAAGGTGATAATGGCTTCTTTTTTTTTACAACAATAACAAAATTTCTTTTATTTTATAAGTGTGGAATCCGTACATACAAATTAGGAGTACCTACACAGATATAGTATTTAAAATTTTGACCAAAACCTCTTGCTTAACGAAGGGACTTAAAAAATAAAAATCTGGTATTATGAGGGGCTGAGGGAGTTGGTCATTTGTTTTGACAAAACCCAATCTTTTTAAACGCCTTAAAGGCCTGGCTGGGAGAAGTCGTCTGGCTGATTTAAGTTTTATGCACTACATACGCCTAAAAGTATGCAATGAAATATATTTTATATTTATTTAAATAAATAACGGGTATTCCATGGTCGGGAACTCGAATTTTTAATTTTTAAATTAAATTAAATTAGAAAAAAAGCAAAAGTCAAATTTGAGAAACAAAACTTTAAATTAATATTAGCCAATCTAGCGGTTGTTCCCATTGTGGCACAGAGAGACAGATAGGCAGTTGCACGTAAAGAGGCCGTTTTGGCATGTGGCTGCATTTTGGCCATATGTCAAAATGGCAACAACAACAACAAGAGCAGCAACAACAACAAGAACCACAGCAACACTCAAAGTTAACGCCGATGCTGACATTGTTGTCGGCTGCCGTTGCCGTTGTTGCCGTTGTTGCTGCCACTTGTGGGCCACTCATAAATATTTGCAAGTTAGCAGCTCGTCGTGCTATTCATCTAACATACAATGGCAACACACACACTAACACACACTCACATACGCATATATATATGGCTAACACATTCCTTGCATCTTGAAGGAAACTGAAGCTGGGCCTAATTGCCAATCGACGACGTAAATCACTGTCACTGAATGGCTTATACACAGGCACTTATACACAGCCAAACAACTAAGAATGCAGCAATCAAGGTGCTCGACTTTTAAATGCCCAGTGTGTCTCAATCGCTATAAAAATTAAATTACAATGCTCTACACGAATATTAAAATGAAATGTCTTAGAATCTGTTTTTTAATGGTGGTTTTCTAAATTATTATTTGAAAAATTAATAATTATTTTAACAAATTTAAAAAAAATTTGAATATATAATTGACGGGTAAAACCATGATTAAAATACTTAAAATTTTGGACATAGCAATTTTACAAGTCAAATAAATGAAAAATCTCAGAATCAGCAATAAAGTGTTAACTTTTACTAATTATGACACAAGGAGTTTATAAAATGTTAACAATTTTGCGATTAAAAATTGGGCATTTTCCCTTTGCTTCAAAATCTATTTCTTAACGCAAATAATGCTTAACGGAATTAATAAAATTTGAATGCAATGAATTAAGAGATTAGACCATGGTCGAAATGACATTCCGCTTGGAAGCTTTGGTAAAGATGTGAAATTTCCAAGTTGCTGTTTTTATTGAACTTATTTTTTTAAATTCTAAAAAATAGTATTTTGAATAAAAAATTTAGTTGAAACTCATATATTTAGATATAAACAAAACAATTTGTAAAAAAGTAATTAATAATATAAAAAAGGATTTATATTATTATATATTATTTTAAAATAAAAATTGAAAATAAAAGTTTTTCACTTTTCTCATAGCTCTTCTTCGAAATCCTCGAATCACAAGCCTATAAGCCTTTTGAGCCGTTCAGGGACTGGGCACACACAGTTGGCCACTCGATAATTGCATAATAAATGCAACATTGTTAAGGACTTGAGAGTCTCTCTCTCTTTCTATCACTCTCTCTCTCTTGCTTGGCCACCCGTCGACTTGGCATCCAACGGCGTCAAACACAACAAACTCACACACTCGCACACACATTCATATTCATACAAATATATGGGCGACACCTAGCGGCGACACTTGTGTTTTGGAGTCGCACTCAAACCCAAAGCCCAAATCCAACAAAAAGCCACTTGGCACTCGCTCACTCAAATGTTTTGTTTACCTATGCTAATTGGCTTAAATGCAACTCAAGCGCACTTCTCATCCCATCTCAGCACCAAGTCGAAACTGAGCCGACTAACACCCCCCTTCCCCTCCCCTCCCCCGCCCCTCCTCTCTCTCTCTCTGTCCCACTCACTCCCTGTTGGCCCCCTTCCTGACCTGACACCATTGTTTATGAGTTCGCTGCGGAATTGAGCTGCCCTCTCTCCCCCCTCGATCCATGTCTTTGGAGTGCGAATGCCGCGTGCGCATTTAAAGCTTTTCGAGCGCTTTGGGGCATTTGTTCAACGGCAGCGACAACGCCAGACAAAAACAAAAACAAAAATAATAACAACAAGTAAGCGTGCCAAGAGTGTGCTCGACTCATTATATACTCTGTGGAGAACGAAACAAAATACAGTCGAACTTCCCTAACTCGAATAGCCATTATCCAAGAAAAAAGTTCGAGTTAGAGAGACTTCGAGCTAGTGAATTTGACTTTTTCTGTTTTTTAGTTGTCAACTTTTTAATTTGTTTTTTTTTTTTATTATCTTGTACTTACAAAATAAAAAATCCGAAACTAGTGACTTTTTTTATCGTTAAAGTTAAATAAAACTAAAAAAAATCAGAAATACTTTACAAAAAATCATACACTCCAAATAACTTTTACTCTTACTTTAACTTTTAAAGTTTCTCTTATTCTTCACGACTTAAAAAATCTGAAATTAGGTTCTGACAATTATTTTTTTTATATTATTTTCTAAAAAAAAAAAAAAGGACTTCCAGTTTATATCCTTCGAAGCTGCGCTTAAATAGCAAAAAAGTATTTTTTTACTTCAAAATAATGATGTTATTCAAAAATAAATCAGTAAAAAACAAATGAATTAAATAACAATTTTAAAAAAATATGTAGCATATAAAAATCATTTCTGGCTTTGAGCCTGCACTTAAGTAAATACATACAAAAAAATCTCATTTCACTGCAAATTTACGTAGCTTTTTCTTATATTTATTATATTTAATAAATAATTATAGTAGATTTAACTTTAAGTGTAGTGTAATTACTTTTAACCCCCACTGTATAACGTGTAAAAAAATAAATAGGAATCGAAGAGATAATTTAAGATATTAAATACTCGTATATACTTAATAGATTTTAAGTTGAGACTTTCTTTCTACATATGGCATAAATTAGGACAAATTAATAATACTCCTGCCTACTTTGGCTACTGAGTATAACAACGAGAGCAACAATAAGAGCAACAACAATAAAAACAACAACAGTGGCGGCACTTTGAGTGAATTGTCAACAATTGTGTTGGCTCTTTGGATTTGTGGGCCGCCATCGTTGTCATTGTCGTTGTAGTTGTTGTTGTCGTTGTGGCTGTTTTCGCGTTGTGTCTCTGGCAGACAAAAGTCTGTCACATAATTTGTCAATTTCAACAATTTTCTTAGCCCACCCTCGACAAGACAAATGTAATTCTTCATGAATGCTTATTGTTTTCTTTCATATATTGTATATATTTTTTTTTCGGAACTGGTTCCTCAATTTGCTTCTCTCATTTTTTGTATCATTTGTCGCTTTGTTTGTGATTTTATTTATGTTTTTTGGTGAACCCCAAACTGAACCTGAACTTGGGCTCTTGACTCTGGCCGTGACTGTGACTGTGACAGAGTCAGTGACTGTGACAGTGACCCCTTCATTGCATTGGTCACTCACCCTGTGTGCCAGTGATAACCGGGCAATGATCGTCCATCGTTTTCGCATAACCATTGCGGAGGCTCAGCAATTTCGCCTCATCCATGCTGCCCAGTAAATTCCTTTCACGAACTGTAAGTAAAAAACAAAAATAAATAACATTAATTTCAATATTTATAAATACGAATAAATGAAGTCAACTAACTGATACTCTGTACTTTTAGTACATGATTATAAGTAGTATAATATTAAAAGATTTTTAAGCATATGGAAATTAATTGCACTGCTTGCAAGCAGTTCACTCCCTTTGAATTATAAACTTTTCAGGTTTTTTTTTACATAAAAACTGTTATAACTTTTGTGCTTACCAGTCGATAGCTGTTAAATTTTTAAGATACAAAGCAAACATAATAAACTATATGTTTTCCAAGACATAACTTAAAGAAATAATATTGTAAATTAGATTACTGCACAAAAATCCCAAGAGATTAAAATCAATTTGTCACAAATTAAAATATTTGTATATTTTCATAATTTAAGTAAATTCGAGATTCGTTTCTCCTTTTTTTATCGTCACTACAATTTTTTACCTTTGCAAATATATTTATTTACAGAATATATTTAAGGTTTTTAAACTTGTCAATTTTTTGTACATACATTTTTTGATAGATATAAAGCTGGGCCTCTCATATTGCTGTTGCAACTCAACAGTTTGACGTTGTGCCATTGCGAAATAATAAAAATGTGTATTGTTTTACACCTGTTGTTGTTTGCTTGCTCGAATTGATCAGGTACTCCACTCAACTCCAATTGTACTCGTTTTGTATGAAACTAATTAGGAATTGTTTCAATTGAAATGGTTTAGGCAATTACAAGACCGGCGGCGGTCTCCATGCGACTGTTTCGTGGCGACTAAAAATCAAATATAAGTGAATTTCGTTACAAAATTTTAATTAAAACTTTGGTATTGCTTTGTGCTCCATGGAACCCACTGGCACTGCACAAATGGGGGAAACTAAAATTTCTAATGAAGTGCCAGACGCACCTGTTGACAAAAAGCGACACAAAAAAAGACGAATTGAAATTGAAACTCGTAAAATTTTAATAAAATTTATGTTATAAGGCTACAAGTTGAAAGCAAGAACCCGATTTAATGAATGCCACCAAGACAAAACAAAAACTACATTGTTTGTGTCAAAGAAGCTATCGAACCTTTAAATATGCATGTGAACCCATCGCAGACACCCATTAAATTAATTGGGCAACAAATGAGCTCAGTCTAAAAATACCGTACATATTCATTTAACAAGTGCTCGAAAATCGAAAAGAAGCAAAGTCATGTTCAGGTGGAGACCATTGTTCGGTCAACAGAGATACCCTGTAATAAGGTGTGTAGGTTCTGTTTCTTTTTACACTATTGAAATTTCTCATACAACTTTTTCATTTAAAGTCAGTAAAAGTCTCTCAACTGTCTTCAGTTTCTACATACCTCATTACGGACTATATTTATTGGGTATTAGGTGAACAAAAACTTTGCATAAAGGAAAACATGCGAAAAATAATGGAGATTTTAAATTTAATAGACGAATATGAAATGAGTTAGCTAAAAATCTAAGTATATTCAAAATGACCAATAATTTTTTGGTCAAATCTTTAACTAAATTTAAGCTATAAATTACTTAAAAATATGAAACAATTTAAAGATTAAATTTTTATATTTTTCTTGGAAACAATTATATATTTGTTATCAAATGAAAGCATTCCATAAAAATGTATAGAAAATTCTTTGGTAAATCTTAAAGTGAAAATTTATCAAATTAAAACGATTTAATAAACCACAATTATTAACTAATATTTTTTTTTTGGTAAGCCACTGAAAATACTTTATATCATATAATATTTTCTAAAATAAATTTAGCTAAGTCTCCTTTTAATGAGTAAAATAAATTCAATAACAACTGCAGATACTTGTATGATTAATTGAACAAAGAAACCCATGCAAGGTGTGAGTTTTTGACATTCACTTACCAAATAAGTAGTCATATTATGATTCACTTAAGCACTGCCATTCATAGAGCTTAAGTCAAGTGAATCTTTAGCGAATAATCAGAGACTCAAATGTGTTAAAAAAACAATATTCATGCAGTGTGGAGCTCAGCTCGGGTTAGATTTCAATATAATTGAATTGAAGTGGTGCTCATGAAGTTGTTGGCGTAGATAATGTTGTAAAATTTAAACAAAAAATTGAAAAAAAATGGAAAAAAATGGAAAAAACGCAATTACTAAAACTAATAATGATAATTACAAGTTCGACGACGATGACAACTAAATGAATTAATTACTTGATTATCAACGAGACAATGAAAATCTACTTATGTAAATGTGGAAAGAGACAGATAGAGAATAATTGAGAATAAAAAGAAGAAGAGAACAAAGAGAAGGCAATAAATGTAAAACGACTGAAATTCATGCTGTGAGCACAACAACCAACAAAGTGCAAAAGAAAAAGAAAATGAAAATGTGAATGAAACTGAACATTAAATAATTC
This sequence comes from Drosophila quinaria, assembly GCA_035047525.1. Lineage (NCBI taxonomy): Eukaryota > Metazoa > Arthropoda > Insecta > Diptera > Drosophilidae > Drosophila > Drosophila quinaria. The sequence goes on along the minus strand of JAWNPO010000470.1, from coordinate 6,986,386 downwards.
GAGTGTCGAAGTCTCGCACAATTAACCCATATTTACAGAGCTTGCAATGGAAACCCGCTGGCCAAAAGAGTCAGTCAGTCAGTGAGTCAGTCAGCTGGCCAACTAGCATGTTGCATTTCACACCAATTGAGAGGGGATTTTCCATTCCCCCCCCCCTCCACCCACCAGTTACCCTCCCGCGTCCCTCTGCCAGCGCTTGACTTGGCGCGCACTCATTCGTATGAATGGCGAAAGCAACGTGGCGTGGGAGAGCGAGCGAGACAGGTATATGGGTAAAAGGGAGGCAGGTGGAGGCAATGTTGTATGGTCAGTGTTGCCAAATTACCAAGGGCTAAAATAGTTAATTTATTTAAAAAAAAAAAAACAATTAAATGCATAAAAAGTACTAAAAAAGTGCTTTAAAAAATTATTACTATTTTACTATGTTACTAAAAAAGCTCTTTAAAAAATTATTACTATTTTAATAATAAAATTTAAACTTAAGGTTAGTAAATAAAATAATATATATCATTATCTTTTTCCATAAACTATATTTAATCAACCTTAATAGAGTCTATATTATTATATTTTTTTATTTTTTAAATTATTCATTGACATATTTCAATATTTTTATAATATATTATTATTATTTTTTAATAATATATAATAATATATTTTTTTTAGTGTCTAAGCTTATTTACTTGCTGAAATGTCAACACTGTGCATGGTCGACAAATAATGTTCTGATATTTCTTGCAGATTCTATTGAGCTTTTAAGTATATTTATTATTATTAATTTATTTAACAATATAAAAAAGTAATAAATTAAATTTTTAAAAAAATATTTCTAGCTAAAATTATTTTTTTAGCGCTTACAATAGCTAAAGCTGGCTACTTAATAGCTGAAATGGCAACACCGTGCATGGTCGACTGCCTGGGCAGCTTGCCAAGCTGACTATTTGACTATTTGACTGACTGACTGACTGAACTGGGCCGACTAGTAGCAATGTCGACCGAAAAGCAACCACAGCAACTGATTGCACCACACCGGCGACCACAGCAGCAACAACCAACAACAACGACATCAAAACCGAACTGAACTCAACTGAACACAAAACGCACTCTGCACGAATTTCCCGGCTACTTCAGCAATATGATACCCTCTTTTTTGAGGTGCGGAGAGTGCAGTGGGGGTGAAATGAGGGGACTTGATTTTGCATGCGAATTTATACACTGTTTAAGCAGAGAGTGTATAGGCCAACAGTTGCTGGCGTTACTTTTAGCCAGTTTTTGTTGTTGTTCTTGTTGTTGCCTCTTTGTCTGTTGTCTGTTGTCGACACCAAGTTCCATCGGCGATGCACATCGAAGCGCAGCTAATTGAAACATTTTGCACACTGTACTATATGCAGTTTTAAAATATATTCAATATTTCATATTAATATTCATTATAAAATAAATATAATATCATATATTCATTTTATTTAATTTTTCATGATAAATGTATTTGCATTTCTAAATTTATTTAGTTTATAAGTGTAAAACTTAAATATCTTTCATTTTTCTTAAAACTTACTTTTACCTAAATATATGATAATAATTTTATTTTTTGTTTTGAAAGTACATCAATAAATTTCATTTAAATACATCATTTTTTATTTAAACAAAATTGTATTTTGTAAATAAAGATTATCAGCTGACTTGCGGTCTGTTTATTATTGTCTATATGGCAAATTAACACAACACCACAACTATTTTTTTTAAGTGTGAAATAATTAATTTGTCAACAGCTTTTAGGTGACATTAAATAAATAAATAAATATATGTTAATTGTAAGCCATAATATAAGTTAATTGACAACAATTTATAGTAAATTTAATTAATTTTAAATGTATGCCAACAATTTTCCTGTATGATAAACTTTTAGCAATAAAGCGACATAACAATTAATTCAGTAGTTAATATTATTACCGATTGTAATTGCATTAGTGATGGTTATAAAAAGAAAGTTTAATTAGCTTTTAAATATGATTGGGATTGTTAATTCAATGGCAATTTTACTGTGAACCGTGTTATGCTTACAGTATTAAAATAAATATGAGGCAAAATAAAATTTTTCAAATGAATCAAATGAAATTTTAATAGATGCTATTTAATGAAATACTAAATGGCAGGGATCGCAAATAACAGTTTTGATTAGCATATTAAGAAAATTGCACATATTTTATTTTTGAAAGGACTATCCGGGAACAAGATACATTTTTACTTTATTTTTAACTATTATTTTTGATTTGTAAAATAAATATTTAAGAATAAGTTTTATTTTCAATTTTTAGTTTAGCAATTAAGTTCTTATTATTATTATTATTTTTTTTTTTTTTTTTTTTTTAAATCTTTAAATAACTCATTTTATAATTTCTTTTCATATATATTCTATGGTGCCAAAGACATCGTTTTCGGTTGAATTTCACTTAAATTTCATACAAATTTGAGTGAAATTCAAGCGAAAGCGATTTCCGTGGCACCCCCGATTATATTTGCTACAATCCCTGATAAATAAGTTTTGTGCCACTGTGCGACACTGTGCTTCTCATCTCTATATCATGCTGCTGTTGGCAGCTCTTGATACTTGCTACTTCTTGGACTTTAGCGCTTGTTTGTTGTCGATGTTGCCGCTGCAGAAAACTCCAAACAATGGCTGCAACACACAAAAGTATGAGCCGCAACAACAACAACAATAACAACAACAACAATCGCCAATGAAAACTAATGCAATGCAACAACAACAACAACGTCGCATCGTCGCATATTTCATTGAAGCCGAATGCGAATCGAAGCGTCAGCGTCGTTGCCTCAGTTGCCTCGTGCCACATGCCACATGCCGCATGCTGCTTGCCTCCATTTTTGGCGAGGCTCGTTCGCTTTGAATTTTATTTAATGCTTTTGTAATAAAGTGTAAAATGGTGAAAAAGTGCAAACAACAGCCATGGGAGGAAGGAGACGGAAACACAGAGGAGAGGAGCAGCCAAAGTGGAAAGCCCCATTGCATAATATCAACAACATCATCATCAACGCTACCAGTAACAACAACAACAACAACAACATCAGGGGGAACATGAGTAAGAACTACGCCATCCACAGTAGCCACATTAAAAGAAGAAGAAATAATTAACAGCAACAGTTTGAAAGTCCATAAAGCGAAAATCGTTATTGTTGTTGTTGTTCACTGCCCGTTGTCATGGACAGAAAAGTCCGGCTCAGTGTTGTCAAGAAACAAAAGTAGCTTCTTTTAGCGGGAAGAATATCAAAAAAAAAATCGAAAAAGAAGCTACTGTTTACTTTTTGTTTTCGTGAAACAATTTTTTAATATTAATTTTTAATATTATCATCTTGAGTATCAAAAAATTTCAAAATTTTAATTTAATAGAACGTAAATAACTGATAAAAAAAATAAATGTAATCATAATTTAGTGACATGCATTTATTCTCTTTGAATTTAGACTAAGTGTTTAAAAATTATAGTTTTTTCTTTATCGGACTTAAAATTATCAACTCAAAGTGATATCAATCCGCTGAATATAGCCAAAATTGTATTAGAGCAATTTAAAGAAATTCAATTCCGATAAATCTTATCAAAAGTGAAATTCGGAACAGTCCGGAATATTAAGTATACTTGTCATTAACATTTTATTTTTTGAGTTTATGAGTATTTAGTATGTTTTTTTTCTTTAAATAATTTTTTAATATTTTTATCTTGAGTATCATAAAATTTCAAAAAATTTATCTAATATTAACGTAAATAACTGATAAAAAAAATAAATATAATATAAAGAATATTTGTTTTTAATATTTTATGTATTGGGCTTTTGAGCAACTCTACAGTAAATAATTTTAATCAACACATAAAAGTATTTAAGTATTTTTTTCTTGAAAAATATTGTTATTTTAATAAATTTATTTATATAATACATGAAAAATAATTTCTTTTCTTTAATTTGACTTTGAGAAAAGCTATATTTGTGCTAAAAAAAAAAGCTGCTTGGTCAGCACTGTTGCAGCCCCAGCATGTGGCATGTGGCATGGCCATACAACTTCCGACTTCCGAATGGCTGACCGAGAGCTCTGTGGCCTGCTCCAGTCGTTGTTGTTGTTGTGGCTGTTGTCTCTGCCATAAGGACTGGGAAATGGGAACGGGGAACAGGGAACAGAGAGAGTAGAACAGGGAATGGTGCTGTCCAAAGCGAATGCAGTGCGAAAAATGTTCGTTAAATCTATTAAAAGATAATTACGTGAAGACAAATGAACGGTGGCAGGGGAGATAGAGACAGACACCGAGACAGAAAATGAGAGAGAAAGAGAGGGAGGATTGTCTCGCTGTGGTTGTATGCGCTGCACACAAACATACATATGTACATATTGTTATTATTCGAGTTCAATGATACGATAACGCTAATGGATATGGATATTGATTATAGTTTTTATGCTGCTGTGAATGCTGCTAACGTCTCGTCTCGTCATTTACTCTGCTCTCTCTCTCTTCTGTTGGATAATGATAATTTTTGATTATATTGATGTGTCATTTTATGAGCCGCAATGGTATTGAAATTGAGTGGTTTGTGACAGCCATCGCCTTGTTTACGACCACGATGATAATGGCTCGCGTTTCGAATAAGATATTCATGAGGGGAAACTCCAATTATTATTAGCTACTCTAATGTGTCTGACCCTCTGTCTGTCTGTCTGTCTGTCTATCTGATGGTGTGGGAATACTTTGACTTAATTAATATGACCCAGTGCAATAAGCAACAAGATTACGTTACGTATACGTAATTATCGACAGACACTTTATTTAATATGTATATATTTGCAATTAGAGAGTAGTGAACAATTAATGAAAGAACTCATTACGATCATTAAGCAACAAAGTGCATTGAGCAAGCAAACTAGGCGTATACTTAATTAATTTAATATCGATTTTTATACAATTTATATTATAAGCAAAGCAAAATGAAAGCCGTTTATATGATTGATGCATAACTTATTGCTTGAAATATAACGGAATTTTATAATAAGAGTAGGAAAAAATCGCTTAAAAATAATTATACTACAATTGCCCAGAGACAACATTGAGTATACGTACTAATTTGTTAGATTTTACACCATTTAATCTCTATATTTTTTTTATTAGAGCGAAGATGTAAATAGCTTTGTGAAAAAACAAACAAACAAAAAATATTACGTATACGTAATTATTGACATATATATAAAAATATATTAAAATATATTGTGCCATTAAAGAAATTGAACATTTAAAATGAAGAATTTAAAGAAAAATAATACCCAACAAATGATACAGGCACATTACGTGAATGTAATTAAGTGTATATGTAAATATTATTTTTATACATATTTACTATGCAATTAGAGTTTTAAGCCTTGAAAAACGTAATAAATGAGACGTCATTCTCTAAACAATTCTTTGAAAATCATTATGCCAACATTGCGTATGCGTAATATGAATATGTTTGAATTGCAATTAGAGTGCAACGAATGCTCGTTACACAAAGAAAGTGCTTGAAAACCGCCAAAAGTAATTATTCAAATCTAACAACAACAACAAGATTCGACATTGTCGTTAGCACAGTGGTGTGAAATGGTCAGAGGTCAGGCTAATTGCAGCTGTGTGATCCCACAGCTTGAAAGTCAACTAGTCAGTTGGGTTCACTAAATAAATAAATACTTGTTGTTCAGTTGGTTGTTTGCACTTAAAGTGCATGTGAATAAAATTCGAAAGCAACTTGGCCAAATGTCTTCAATTGCCTTAAACTCTGTTGTCTATCTAACAATGTGGCACGTGTGAATTTGCCACTGTGAGTGTGTGTGTGTGTGTGTGTGTGTTTGTGTGCTTGTGTTTCTATTATCTAATTAGAAATTTCATGCAAAATGACACACATTTGCAATTACAAATGCTACGTGCAACGATTGACACAGTGACTCACAGCTATTTTGACCCATCAAATAATACCAAAAAAAATGTAAGAAATCTATTATTGTATTGTCGCCAATTTTTTAATTTATTATTGTATTTTTCCATTTTCGTTTCTATATTTTCTTTAATTAAAAAAATAAATTCATTTTATTTTTCTTTAATTTTTTTCTTTCCATATTTGTGTACTGTGTCAAATACAACAACTTATTTGACCCACTAAATAATACCAAAAAAAAAATACTTCAAATTGATTTAAATATTTTTTTATCGAATTTGTACATTTTGTTAATTTCAATTTCTGTTTTCTATATTTTGTTTAATTTGTTTCTTTTTGGCAACGAAATTTGTTTTATTTTCAATTTGAATAATAAAAATTTCCATTGTCATATAAAAATCGTGGGTGAACTATGCTGGCAGCCACTGTAGATACTGGGGATTTCTTTTCCAATGCCAACATTGAAGCTGTTATCAGTCTTGCATCTTTCGGATTTCGAGCCAAAAGTGTTGCGCATGCGTAAAGTGTGACTGGTGTGTCAAACAAGGGAAGGGTAGAGGGCAGGGAGGAGTGGAAAGGAGGCGGGCAGCACAACAACGAGGCCAGCTAATGAGCGTCGGCGTCGGCGTCAACGTCAGCGTCGACATCACATTGTTGATATGCCTCATTGATGGCATTGCGGTTTCGGTGCCTGCTTATTGCCTACCTGCCACGCCCACACGCCCACCACACACACACGCACACATAATGTGCGCACCTGAGTGTAACCAAATTGTTGTTGTTGCTGCCATTGCTGATAATGGGCCTGGCCATAACATTTATGTATGAGTTAGGCAAATATTAACAATAAGCATTGCTTCGCTCTCACAATCACAATCACATGCACATTGCCCAATAACAATCACATCAAATCAAATAAGCCAAAATACTACCATACATACCAGCCAAGTTACCTTCCCTCTAAGCCCCCTCTTCCCCCTCTTCAGTTATTACACTCAGAAATATTAAGCAATTTAAAGTTAAGTAAAGTTCTGTTCCTAAAGCTTTAAATAAATAAATTGTTTAAAATTGAATTAAGTATAAAATGATTTGTATTAATTATTTTTGTCATTTTGTCAAAGACACCACTATTAAATTGTAATTAATTTACATATTTATGTCAATTTTTATTGTATTATTAAATTAGTATATTTCAAGATTGAAACGATAAACTGAAACTGATAAATTTTGTGTTAATATCAAGATTTTTGTGTATTTCAACTAGTATGTTCCGATCTTTTACATACTTAAATGAATCCAGAAAAATCGTTTATATATTTAAAATCGATTTTTGGCTCTCAATTTTACAACAATTCCGAACCCAGTCAACTTTTAAATTAATTTGTACTTTATTTTGTAGTTAAATACAAAATACAAATCTTGATGGTTTTTCTGAGTGTACTTGAGTTTAAAGATTGAGTTTGGCAATTGTGTGTGCGAGTTGAGAGTGAAATTCAACACGTTTCGATTGTAATAGCTAATTATGAGCATGGTTGCATGAAATCTAAACGGCAATTGCAGACAAAAGCATTGCAAATCAAAGCAAATTAAACAAAGCATTAAGCATACGCAGTGTTGTGCAACTCTCTCTACCTCTCTCTCTCTTTCTCTATGTGTATCTTATGAATGCTCTTGATTGATAACAGACATTTTCTGCTCCTTATCATCACATTAATTTGCATTAAGATTAAGTAAGCATATTAAATGCTGCACATTAAGCATACGCAGTGTTGTGCAATCACATAGATTAAGATAACGCTCGTTGAAATGAAATGTTTACTCTTTAATCTATATTTAAGCTATTTGAAAACATTTGGAATTTATTAGTTGCATTGGATATACACATAAAGTATACGCATCGTATTACAAATCAGTTGCCTCTCGTTTGTTTTAATTATTATTCATTAATTAGATGTGCTCATTTTGCCAAACAGAAATTAAATAAATGTAATTTAATTTGCAACATTTCCACAGCGTTTCACTTTTTATCTGATTAAAATTGTATTTAAATTGCGCAAAACATTTTCTAAATCAATTTTAATTGTTCATTGCGCTATTATTACACCTATTAATTTATTGCTAATATTTTAAAAATTATACGAAAAAAAGAAATCCAAAGTCGAACGAGGGGAATTGTAATTACATAATTTGCGCGCTATCAATGACAACAGAAAAAGCGAAACAGGTAACCAAACCTTACAAAATCGATGTACAATATAACGGTAATAAAAGCACAGCAACAATAATAATAACATACATATACATATATAAACATGCCTCGTTATACTCGTAATTTATATTAATTAATCGGTTTTTTGCCAAATAGCTTGGATTGCCGGCGGCCTAAAATCAAAGCCTCAACAATTGACGGCAAAAGAGCAAAAAACAGGCAATAAAAAATATGTTAAGGGCATGCGCGACTAGCTGTTACCCTAGAAACAGTTTGAAAATACCCGAAAATGGGTCAATTATAACACTTCATAATGGTAATTTTTTCAACTGCATTCACTAGTTGTTTATACCCCTTTTTACACGATGGTTACACGATATATTGGGAAAATTGAATAAATTTATGCGCTAATAAATTAATAAATTTTCAAGCATTTGCAACTTGAAGTCCCATTTCAATTTGCAACGTTTTTTATATATTTTATTATTATTTTCATTGTTTATTTGTTTCTGTTTTGTCTTTTCTTTTCCTCTTTTTGTTTGCTGGCAATATTTGTTTTGCTAATATTTATGTGTGCATAATTTAATAACATCGATAAGTGTTGTCATTATTGTTATTGTTGTTGTTGCCTCTTTTTATGTATAACATTTAATTTATGTTAAAGTGCTGTGTGCTGATTTGTGTAGCCACCACAACTACTGTTTATTCCGCAGTTAACTATTTGCTTTTTTATTTACACATACAATGGAAATTATTGGTCAAAACCGAAGCACTGTGGGTAACATACATTTAAAATATCAATTGCATTGCCAAATTGGAATCTTTTTCTGATCTAAAAAGAAATAAGAGTATTTGAAGCATAAATGATGTATTTTTTTTAAATAATTTACTTTTTTACATTTATCAATATTATATGTCATTTAACTGGCATATAAACTATTAAATTAGTTTTTGAGTTATAAATGAATACAAACTAATTTTGCTAATTTTTAATTGAATTATTTGCAGATACATAAAGAAATTTTGGCAAAATTCTAAAATTTATACTCCACAATTAAAAGTAATCAAAAAAATTAATTAAAAAACGACATGCTGATATTTTATTAACCAATAACTTAAGCCAAGTTTACCTATTAGAACAACTTTCAATGAATATTAATTTCATTTTAAATTTGCATTTCTTTAAACCGGCTTTGCTCGTGTCTATGTGGCAATAATAGCACTTAATATTGGCTATTTGTTTAATGGCTGCACTTTGATTTTCTGCAGATTAGATTAGATATTGGTTAAATAAATTTAATTAAATAATTTATTAATATTTTTTTTAGTAGCCATAAACTAATAAAATAGTATATAGTGAATAGTAAAAACGATGAACAAACCAAATAAAGTAATATACCAACTTTATCGAATCACATTAAATATAATGAAAGTAATAAGAAATATTTGCTAACCGTTTAATAAAAATTATTTTAAATAAGTTAAGAATAATTGCAAATAATAAGTAAATAGTATTATACAAATAAATAAGCTCATTTAAATAAACAGCTAAATTTTTAAATGAACTAAAAGCTCTCTCTCTCCATTTATGTAATTTACACACTAACATTGGCTCATAAAATACGATTACTTGAATATAATCACCTAGTCACTTATTTATATACCATATAATGGCATAAGCATTTTCTGGTGTTTTTCCTAAAATAAAGTCCCCATCATCAACATAAACTGAGCATAAGGTGCTCAAGTTTCAAGTTCTTTTGCAATGCGAAATGCGAGACAGAAAGCGACAGTTATAAGTACATATATATTTTTACTTATATATGTTGTAAGAAGTGGGGAAGAGGTGTGAAGGGGGAGGAGTTGGGGGGGTAGATTCGTGAAGAGCAGGCCTGGCCTGAGGAAATCACGTCATAAACGTGGCAAGCACGAATTATTTACAAAGCAGGGCGAAGGCCCCAAAAGAGGTTCCAATAAAATAACAATAAACTATGTCACACTTTGCTGCCCGGTGAGTGTGTGCGTGTGTGTGCACATAAAAAGAAAACAACAACAAGCCACAAAAGCATAAACAATTGTATTACAAATACGACTACAAATGCATAAAGCAGCGCCTACAATAAACGAATGTCGCTCGCTTATAGACGATTATTTATTGTTAACGATTTATACTCGTGTTTGTTGTTGTTACACTTATTGTTGTTGCTGCAAACGCTCACATTTCAAAACAATGTGTGTGTCTCTGTGTGTGTGTGTACGTGCGAATGCTTGAGTGCGAACAACAGATTGCATGAAAGCTACAGCAAAAGGCAGGTGCTTTGGGGGGTGGTTTGCTGTAGGGGTGGTTGCGGGTTGAGGGGTGTTTTGGGAATGGTGCTGCCTACACATCGATTGAGCCTGATTGCCGGCTCAAGTGTCGGTCGCGTCACACGGATATTAAGGGCGTTAAGGGGGCGTGCCAGGCAGTGCAGACTGCGTGCTAAGCAAGCGAATGCTGGAATAGAAAGAGCAACTGCCTCTTGGTACACTCAGAGAAAAATATTAAGCACAATTAAGATATCAAGTTTTTCTTGCAAAATCATTCTGTCTAAGTCTATCACCTTAAAATAATAGAACTTTAAGCAGAATTCTAATATTCTTAAACTCAACTTTTAGCGCATAAAAAAAATATATTTAAATAGAGTTTCACAATTTTTAAAACACATTTAATGGCGAAATAATTTCTTGTCGGTTTCAGTTACGGTCAATTTCTTTCCAAAAATATAATTATATTAAAAATATAATAATAACAATTAAAAAGACATTACTTTCTTAATGTTTCATTCACACATTTATTTCACATATTCTTCAGTTTGATGTAGTTTAGTTACATTTCAACAATTCTAATATTTCATTCAACAAATTTATTTTATTTGCGCTTATTCAGTGCTATGAAAATTCTTTCATGAATATCGCAAATTCAAAATGACCCAAAAGAAAATTAAAATCAAAATTAAAAATGAAAAATAATTTTTTTATGTATGAAAAACCGAAATTAACCCTTATAAATAAAACAGTTACTAAACGGTTATTTCGGTTTGCAGAATTTCGGTTTTCGGGTTTCGGTCAAATGAAATTTTTTTGTTTTCGGTTACGGCCTTAAATTTTAATCGGTTTTTATCGGTTAAAGGTTTTCGGTTTCCTTGATTTTGTTTAAAATGTTCTCAAATTAATGTTTCTTAAAAAAAATACTAATTACAATATTTTTGACATCAATTATTGCTTTGTATCTGGGAAAATCTGCACGCATATAAGATTTGAAAAACCCTGCATTAAGAAATATTTTCTAAAACCTTTTATTATATCGAGCCCTTTTTGCGGATAAGAAAGAGACAAAACGAAATTCTAATTTTTGGTGAAGTCTAGGAGTCTCCTTTTGATTTTGCTGAGTGTAGCTAGGCCAGCTTGACTTTCGCCTGGCCTGTTGTGCTGGCCTGGCCTGGCCTATGCTCTTGCCCTGGCTTGACTTTGGGCCTGGCCATCATCAGGCACAAGTGTTACAGTTTGTTTTCCCACACGTCGTCGACGTCGTCGTCGTCGTCGCATCGCTTTTCGTCATCATCAAAACTGTGCGGCATGTTTGACAGCAATGAGTGCTTGACACGTACAAAGGCTTTTGTTTGGTCTAAGTGTTGCCATTGTTGTTGTTATTTTTGTTGTTCGTGTTGTTGCTCATCTGGCAGTTTATCTTGCCATTGTGCATGTTATTTAGTGTTCACCGTGGCTTCTTCGTTCATGCCATCAATGTGCGCTTTTCTTTAGCCACTGTATCAAGACTAGAGATGGGACTAGAAAAGCCCCAATTTTTTCATCCCGATTCAAAAAATAAAATTAAAAAAAAAACATTTGTTTGTTTGCTTCATTTATTTTAATTTTGAACTCATTATTTAGGCCTATAAAATTATGTACTTAAATAACTTGACATTAAGTTAATCGGACCTGGGTTAAAGATTTTATTAAAATCTCTCATTATTTCAAAATCAACATGAAATTAAATTCTAGATACAAACAAATAAAAAAAAATATTTATTAAAAACCAATGTACGGCTTAAAAAATACATTATTTTGTAGGGTTTCATTTCAAAACGGAGCTCAAAAATAAATAAAATTTAAAAGAAACGATAATTGTCTTATTATTATAATACTCTTTCAGGTATATAAAAAGCTAAGAAAATACTAATTTTTAAAACAACCCCAGATTTCAACATTTTTATTATTTAATTTATTTCTTATCCTTTCAATTTAAAATATAAATATATACTCGTATATGTTCTTAATTTTGTTTTGATTTTTAAAAGTACTTTTAGTCAACGGCTCTTAGTTGACATTAAATAAATAAAGAAATAAGAAAAAAAAGAAAATCATACTCGTAGTATCTTTAAGTCCATCTCTAAGTCGATTTTACTCGACTCTTTACTTAACTCTAGCTTTATCTGTAGCTGTGAGTTGTATTTGTATCTGCATCTTTGCCTGTCAATTGATTATCTCTTTCATTCTGTGTGCGTGTGTGTGTGTGAGTAGTTTCAAATTACATAGAAAATGACAATTTGTTGCTTTTCTGTCCGCAATTATGTTTCGAGCTGTTGTCAACGCCCAATTCATTGACTTGGTTCCCGCCCCAGTTGGCAAGCTGCCATTGCCCCCAAGCTACAAGAAACCAATCTCAGCCTGGAAACAACCCCATCAAGCAAACAACCAAATAACCGACTGACCCAGACAAAGTAGCACAAAGATGTTTTACTACCCAAACTTTTCTTGTTGTTGTTGTTACAATTTGCTCATTACTTTTTATCACTTGTACAACGTCTACACATAACCTCAGAAAGGTCCTTCCTTAACTTCCCCTATACTCCCCCTATATAACAGACATTGGCCCTTAGCCCCAAAGTAAATTGTTGCCCCTTTTTTTTGTACTTGTTTTTCTCCTGTTGCTGCTCTTCATCTATTGTATTTTTATAGCTCTTTCGCTGATTTTTCCATTGTTAATTCCTATGATTGCTGTGTTGCACCCTCAAAGCCAAAAACGAACTGCAAATAGACCATGGCTAAGTCAGAGAATTACAATCACAACAACGGCAACAACAACAATCATAACTGCAACTACACAGAGAGAAAAACACAACATACTTGTTTTATGTTTTTAATTATATTTTTTTTTTTAATAAAAGTATAATGAAGTATAAATTGCATATAATAATAATTTTAATGTGTTTATAATTTCAAATGATTCTCCATTTGATTTGGCTAGATTCCTAATAACCTTGGCATTTAAATATGTTTTCTTTTAATATAAATTTTTTACCTTTTTCTTTAATTTTGAATTATGTTACTTCGAACGTAAACACATATTTTTTTTACACATACACATTTTTTATCAGTGTACCATTGAGAATATATTATATGTTTTGTGTGGCCACGAGCATTTTGCTCCCTTCCTTCAGTTGAATGCCAACATATAATTATGCAATTGTGGATACGGATACTTGATACGATATAGAGCATAAACCAGACCAGGCTCCATCTGTATAAGGGAAAGGGGGAGGCACGGGGAGCCACATGCATTTTACCAGCTGGACAGTTAAATTTATTTAGCTCATTTTTATGCGGCCCACAAATTGCATACAATTTATTTCGCTTGTTGCAAATCAAAAATTTCCATAAAATCAAATGTTTGGCACAATGTTTGCCAAAGGGCATAAACAACAACAACAAGAGTAACAACAACAGCAGCTGGAGACAAAAAAAAAAGTATATTTAATGCGGCATAAAAGTTATTACTTCATTCATTTTAAAATGCAAATAAATTTGTTTGTGGCCTTTTGATTCCATTTACCAGATTTCATTACAGCTCAACTCCCGTTTTCCGTATTCTCCGTATTTGTTTATGGATTTTAAAGTATGCTGCATATTAAATAAATTAGAATGCTTAGCCCAAAATGCTGTTTTGTAACTGATTCAATTATGTTTCTCTCCACAGTCGTTGCTTTTTCGTTTTTCGTTTTGTTTCGTTTCGTTTCGTTTCGCAATTCAAACGCTTCAATTCAATTACATTGAATTCAATTAAATAAATTTCTGCAAATGTTGTTGCATATATTTCTTGATAATTATTTTACGATATCAATTCGAAAAGAGTTTGTAGCACTTATTGAGTGGATTCATTTGGTATATTCGTATCGCATCCAAATAAAATCGTTGGTTATTTTTGGCCAAGTTTTTAGCTACGCGTTTGTAACTCAGCAAGGCCAAGTTACATGAATGCATACAAATGAGTTGATTTGACTGCTAGAGTAATCGAATATCAATTTGTTATGGCAACAAGGCATGCAACAACTGCTAAACATGCTCTGATCGCACTCTGCTCAACCTGCAGATACCCTGTATTTAGTTTGTGAGTACATAGATAAAAACGCTTGCTCACACTGAAGAATAAGATCGGTTTCTAAAATTACAATTATTCGTCTTTAATTATATTTTTTTTAAACGAATGTTTTTATTGGTGTATTAGTTAGTGACGATCACCAGCTAACCATCTAGCTAAAATAATCGAAAATAATCGATAGTATTAGTAAAATAAATTTTTTGTTCATGCCTTTCTATTGTTTTTTTTAACCATGAATATATTTTTTGATCATGACTTTCTATTGTTATTTGTAATCAGGGATTAAAACCGAAACGAATAACGGTTTCAGTTACGGTTTCGGTTATGTTCGCATTTCGGTTTTCGGTTATAGGTTACGCAAAATCTTTGAATAAAGGTTTCGTAACGGTGAACCGGTTTTCATATGTTTCGGTTTTGAAATACCGGTACGGTTTCGGTTCCCCAAAAAAAAAATTTCTTTGTAAAAATATAATTATAATAAAAATATAATAATAATAATAAAAAGGCATAATTGTTCATATGTAGATATGTACGTTGCAGTTTAAGTCATAATGCAAAACACATCACAAGTCACTTAAATCAAATGCGTGTATGTATATACATAACTGTGTATGTATGCAAATGTATTTATGTGCATACATACATACATATGTATGTATGCAACTACGTATGTTTCACTCACTGAAATTTCTTTTTCACAGCGTTTATTGTCACTTTCGACCAAACAAGAGCTTGTTTCTTTTCTAAATTATACGAAAAGAACTTTCTAAACGGATTAGATTCCGGTCGCGGCATTTTGTTCAAAATATTTGTCTATTTAATTGCGCGTACGTCTTCTTCGTTGAAAAACTAACTCCGATTGAAGTTGCGCACTCTTTCAGCAGGCGAGCAGCGTTGCCAAAATTAGTCCGTTAAAAAATAGCCAGATTTCAATACTCAAATTTTAAAGAAATAATAAAAATTATGGTACTACTTTTTTTAGCAAACTTTTATTTTATTTCTGAATTAGAATGGAATAAAATAACAGAATGATAAAAAAACAGTACCATATTTTTATATTTATATTTATTTGCCAGTTGCAACCCACTAAATCTGTCGGGAAAATAGCTAAATTGGCAAGCCTGCAGGCGAGGCAGAAAATGTAAAGTAACGGAATGTGCGTGAAATAAAGAAAGAACGCTCTATTCGAAAGGCGACTGTGAAATACCCTATGACTTAATATGTTCCTACATATGTAAAATATAAAAACAAATTATTAGATCGTTACATAAGTATTAACATATGTAAATATCAAGCTAATATGTATGATTAATATAAATAATCTTATGTAAATGCAGATATTTTACATATGTATGTACATATGCATGTCAATAAAAAAAATATGATGGGTATTTCTGCAGTCGCATATGTGAGTCGGCATATGACGTGTGCTTGTACGATTTCGACTGTTTGCTGTCTCACTCGCACTTGCACACTCAAGCGCACAAAAGTAAGCGCCGATCGTCACCACGAAACGAGGAGGAGACAATTGAAATTTCGTTACTTTTTGCATGCATATGTATGTATGTATGTACGTACATGTGATGAACTGCTCAGTTTACAGTTATTGTAGCATATTTTGCTTATTTGGCCTTGAAAACATTTGACGCGTCGCGTCTTTCATACAAACATAATATGTACATACATACACTGAATCAATAAAGTATGTATGCAATTGGCAATACAAACTTTAGGAAATAAGAAAGCATAACTGCAATGTATTAAGATCAAATGAGTAGATATATTTCAAAAATATAAATTATTAAATAAAGTTAGTAATGAAAAAAGAAAAAACATAACATAATTAAATAAAGTTAATAACTTATATTTCTGAAATATATCTACTCATTTGATCTTAATGCATTGTAGTTATGTTTTTTCATTGCCTAAAGTTTGTATTGTCAACTGCATACTTACTTTATTGATTCACTGTATGTTTATATGCATGTGTGGACATGCATAAGACAATAAAATTCTGATTTTTTTTTGCATCTTGCTTTAATTTTTTTTTTTTTTTGCATGTATGGAAAACCGAAATGAACCCTTATAAATGAAACGGTTACCAAACGGTTATTTCGGTTTTCAAAGTTTCGGTTTAAAGGTTTCGGTCAGATGAAAATTTTTTTTTTCGGTTACGGTTTCGGTTACGGTTTAAAATTTCAATCGGTTTTGACCGGTTAAAGGTTACGGTTTCGGTTAGGGTTTTAATCCCTGTTTGTAATATATAAAAAACCTTACCCGAAGATTTCGATATATAATCGATAAATAGCATACGCGATATTAAAGCTTGTCTTACAAAACCATCGATCTAGTTAATTGTTAAGTTAATTCTTTTTATAATAAAATAAACTTTCGATAATAATCGATAAAAACCTTAACGATAGTAAAGGTTGACGGTTGATCCTTCTAATTGTTATGTTAATGGTTTTTTAAAAATGTTCTTATTTTATAATGAAATAAACCAGCAATAATAATCGATAAAAACGCTAGACGATAGAAAAACTTGACTAACTAAATTATAGATAGGTTGAACCGCGTAATTGTCATGGCAATAGTTTTTTAAAAATTCTCTCATTTTATATCAATATCAATTTATCAATAACAATCAATAAATATCCTAAACGAAAGTAAAGTAATGAAACTATCGATATTTTGATCTGTCTAACTGCTATGTTAATAGTTTTTTAAATAATTTTCCTATTTGGAAATACCTGCTTCGTTCTCGTTTAGCATACCCTTCTAAAGTGTAGACATATACAGGGTATCTAAACCAAAAGCAACAATTGAAAGTCATAGGTTAGAATTACATATGCAGCTGGCAAAATTCCAAATCTTATTGTTTCTCTCTTGTTATCTTTTGATTTTTTAATAAATGCTTAAGTAAAATCCGAATATGCTCATATTCGAGCCAGTGGATTTAACTCAAATAAAACTCACACACACACACACACACACACACACACACACACACACACACACACACACACACACACTTAAGAGCAAGTAAAAATGGAAAATACTTTGCGTATTTGCATAAGAAAACTAAGTTGAACCGAAATCAATGATTGCTCGAGCATTACTTGAGAGAACTACAACTGCCACGCCCCCTCTTTTGCTCTCACAGTTGCCTCTGGCCACACATATATTGAAACATTGGAAAGAAGCTGATAAGGAAAGGGAGTGGGCGGGGGGAAAGGCAGTTCAGTTGGCTTGTGGTGCCTTGGTGCCTTTCATATTATTACTTTATGGTTGCCTCCAGTTATGCATACTATAACCATAAATATGCTCAAACATGAACAACATGGCAACCCACTGGGCTCTGGTCCAAGCTCCAAAGATCCAAGAAACACCAGCAGTGGGAACCAGCGTTATAAAAACAGCTATTTTCAAGACAAATCTAGCTTTTTTCAATGTCTAATTATCAGGGAACGCAAATAATGATTAAATTTGAGCGAAAAAATAAGACTCACAAATAATCATTATTTATGATTTTAATTTTTTTCGTTCAAACTAAAACTCACTTTAAATTCATGGCTTTTGTGTAGGATTTTTAACCAGTATTTTTACATATCCCATTAAAAGAAACCCAGAAGAAAAAACGCAAAATAAAATCTTTAAACTGATTACGTAAACTTTTTTAAAAGTGAGTTTTATTTTGAGCGAAAAAATAAAAATCAGAAATAATAATTACTTATGAGTTTTATTTTTTTGCTCTAGATTAATCATTATCATTGAAGTAAATTCTTGAAAATATGTAATTTTTATAATATAACTCTAATTATTTAAAAAGATGCGGATAATCTTCTTTTTCTTTCCTTCGAAAACATAAAAATTCAATAATTCAATTAATTTTTTTACTGGGCCTAAAAACAATTAAAGAAAAAGTATGTTATCATGAGTAAAAAAAAAAAAATCTGGATATAATAAAAACGCTGGAGCTTTAAACGAAAACATTGAAAAGTATCAGGAAAATTGTATATAAACACGACAGCATAAATTCCGTTTCCAAATGCTAACTTTTTTTCGATTTTCTTGCCACTAAAAACAGCTTTTCTTTGCTTTTGTTCAAGTTGGCAACACTGGTGGGCGCAACAAAAGCATGTGAATAATATTTTGTGCTTGTATTAATGCATCCTCATATTTATACTATAGCTCAAAACAATAAATAGTAGAAGCTGGATTATGATTAAATCGATTTCATGCGAGCGTATTTTGCCGGAATGGCCCGAAAAACGCCCCCCTCGACTTGCTTGTAATCCCATAGATACATGTATGCATGTGTGTGTGTGTTGGTGTGTGTGTGTTGTTGTAGCTACTGGTTGGCTGCCTTTGAGTGCAATACGCCCAAAGATAGGCAACGCCCACGCACGTTTATCGATTGCACTTGCTCGAATTTTAACAAACAAAATAAAAATAAAACCAAACAATATAGAACGTAGTTATCTGTCAGCATGATGAAGATTTAATACTCTGCAAGTGCATTGCAGCTACAGCTATATAATATATAGGGCACAACTTGGGAATACTTCTTCACCCTGAATTTGTTTGTTTCAGAAATACGAGAAATATTGTATTGGAAAAAATAGTTAAATTTGATGATAAATAAAATTGCTTCTTTGACAAATTGATTTCATTTTCTTTTGTTTCATTTACTTTTCTTTCTAAAATATAAGTAACATTTTAACGGAGAAAAAGTTCAATATTTTGGTTAAAATTTAAAATGCTTCCTTAAAAAATTCTTTTTGCTTCAAAAATTTTAAAGAATTGTTTTAACAGAGAATATAAAAAGTTTGTTAGTTGCAAACTATCTAATCGGACAATCAAAAATATTATTAACTCAGATATTGTCGTATCTATGAATCTAAAGATCATTATCTTCTCTAAAGAATCAAGAATCAAATCGTATATTCAAAACTGCTCAATGTGCACACGCAAACGACACGTTGTGATACCCTATGAATGCAATTTATGGGTGCAGGATACAGAAAGACGCAAGATATCATAAAAGTAACAGCTCGCTTGATGGCCAAATGGCTGTAACAGTGGTTGTGAGCAAGGGGAGGGGAATGGATGTGGAGTTAGGGGTTGGGTAACTGTTACCCACTGCCTGTATACTCATATTTATTAATGCAAACATAAATGTTTGTATTACTTACATACAAAACACTTTGGGCGCAAAAAAAATAAATATGAAAATTCTCGTACGTATACGCAATATTTGGACAACATAACTGAATGGAATGAATTGGTTCGGTTCGCGTGCACTCGCAATTCGAATGAATGAATGAATTTAAAGTGCAACAGCATGATTCGAAAATGTTGCTTCTCTTTTACTCTCCCACTTGCTGACCAGTTTCAGTTTGTGACAGCTTTTTATGATATATTTTTATGTAAAATATTCATGGGTTTCCCTTGGCTAAACCCTTCACATTCCCCTTCCGTTTTCCTTTCCCCTTCCCGTCCCAGACATTCAGCGTTTTGCTTGTTGGCTTTTTCGCACCCACCACAGCACAACTTCCGCTTCGAGCTAAACGGAAACTTTCCTTAAATAAGAATCAACTTGACGCGTCGCGTCGTCAATTAGCATTAATCTTGTTGACGCAATTGTTTTGCACACAAAAAATAATATCCAACGATCAAGTAAATACGAATTTATTCACACATTCGTTTATTCATAAGTATATATAGTATATTTTATTTAGGGTTCACAAAACTGGATCCTCACTTTAAGTGCAAATGTGTGAAAACTCACTCATTTTTTCAGGCACATCAAATAGTTTCAAATAATATTGTATTTTTTTTAAATATTTTATCAATGTCTTTTTCAATTATCATTTCACAAAATGATAAAAGAATTATTTTTTGGCATTGGATCTCATTCTAAGTTGTAACTGCTCAGATGAGATTTTACACAAACGCACCGAATAACAAGCGGATCAGTGGAGTGCGCTCGACAGTAATATACCCTGGGCCTAGTCCCCGGCACGCCGCAACTTGGTGATTAGATTTTGAGCAAGTTCTTACACTTGTTGGTGCAAAAAAAATTGAACAGTTTAGCTTAAAACCCCAAATTAAAGGTGGTGTAAGTTTTTGATAAAATACTCTTCCTATAGTAGGCGGGGTAAAATTTTAATATAAACTGAAATTGCCTGACATAATGAGGAGTCTTTATTCCAAATTTGGTGGTCCTTATACGGACAAACGGACCGACAGACAGACAGACAGGGGTATATCGACTCGGCTGTTAATGCTGGTCAAGAATATATATACTTTATGGGGTCGGAGATGCTGCCTTCTGCCTGTAACATACTTTTGAACAAACTTAATATACCCCCAGGGTATAAAAAATGTTGGTTAGAAACCAAACCTATTTCAAATGCAATAAAACATCTTTAAAAATATGTGTTGACTGTTATTTGCGACCACTGGCTTATTCATAAGTATATTCAATTTATATAACTCTTAAAGCCCTTCAACATTCAGCACATTCAAACACACAATTTCAAACTCCTTTTGACTCCCCGTTAGCTCCGTCGTTGACATCTCACGTGGCCACTGACCGTGCTCCATGTGTGGTTGATTGTGGTGCGTGTCATAAACTTAACCCACTCTACAATTCTCAACTGAATTCCGATATATCCGCACTTCTCACCCACACAATCTCCTTCTCCTTTCTCATCCCTTACTGCATCTCGTTTTCATATCGCTCTGAGCTTCTCTTTGGTTTTATGGGTTAACATCGAGCGAAATACGAATTGATTTCTGTTTTATTTCGTTTATTATATATATATAAATATTTCTCTCATTTTATTTACATATGTACATTGTAGATACATATATTTGAATTCCAGCCCAGAGCACTTTTTATGGCGATATGATCAGCATGTTATCCGCTTTCGCGGTTTGCATTTGCATACTCTGCCATCAAGTTCATACTTTATGACTTGCAAAAATTCAAGTTCAGATCCAAAAAATAAAATTAAATGAACTTTGCTGTTTGCTAATTTCTCATTTACATATATCATCAATAAAAAAACAATTTGCTCAAATTTAAGTCTTAGAATAAAAATTTTCTTAAAATATTTTATTATTAGAGCATTCTAACTTATCATTTACTAGCTTCTTTCATTCTCTTTCTTCCAAATTGCATCTTCTCACTTCTTTGTTTTATCTATACCAGGGGTGCCCATCGCCTATGCACACAATGCACATTTGTTTTTGTAATGCACATGGGATATGGGAAATATAACAGAATACACATAGGTAAGGAATTTTTACACATTGAATTTCACACAAACAAATTGCAGCAAAACAAGAACAACTTTTTCATTTTTGCTTTCCATCCATTTTCGGTGCAGGCAAAACAAAAACAATTGCATTGCGTCGGTTATCTTTTGCTAATCCGAATGTAATTTGTTGTTGTCTTATCGTTTTGTGTACAATGTAAGCGTATTTAGTCTTCGATATGGTATAGAAAACTTAGCTTATTGTATTTTGTGGTTTCTTTTTTTGGCCAGTGGCTTTTGCTGCACACGACTTTATCTGATATCTGTAGTCCATGTGAGTTGTGAGATATTCAGTACCACATATTTATATTGTAGGTTATTTCATTAAGTAAATAACTTGACTTGAACTCGATGCTTCTATAATTAATAGGGCTAGTTTACTTACTATAACCATTTAGCATTAGGAGAATTACAAGCACCTGCCAGTTATGAATGCAACAAATAATTATATATACAATAAAAAGGCACTTAAATAATACATTTTACAAAGTTGCTGCGTAGTCTGTGATTATACAAAACTAGGGTTACTACAAGGGCATTTATCAATGAATAATTCAAATGATTTTTACACTGTTTGCCTATGACAATTTTTAAAATGATTTCGAAACTGAAACTGGAACTGTTTTATAAGAATGCAATTAAATATTATACAAAGTTGGAACTAGGTTATTTAAAAGGCAATTTATAGATAAATAATTCAAACTATTTATAAAAAAGGTTTCGAAACTGGAACTGGGACAACAGAAAATTATTTGTGCAGTTAAATGAAAAGTTAGCATCTCAAATCGCCTTTAAACCAAGGAATTTATAATTGAATAATTTAAATAATTTATACAATGTTTGCTGCGGGTAAACTTGGAAAGTCAAACATATAAATGTAATCACGTCTGGGGACGAAAAAATATGTGAGCTCAGAAATTTCGAAATTGGGACTGGAACTGGAAGAATACATAATAAGAATGCAAATAATAATATACAAAGTAACAACGAAGTTATTTAGAAGGAAAATTTATAGTTAGATGATTAAAATTATATTATAAAAAAATGTGAACTGTGCGGTTTTGAAACTGGAACTAGGATTATTTGTGTAATTAAATATTATACAAAGTTACATTCTCAATTCTACTGATTTAAAATGGAATTTAGAACTGAATAATTTAAATTATTTATACAATATTTGCAGCGGGTAAACTTCGAAAGTCAACCATATAAATGTTATCACGTCTGGTGACGAAAAAAAAATGTGAATTGAAAGATTTCGAAATTGGGACTGGGTCGCGATTGGTAATCAACGCACAGGAAGAAAACTCGCGCACACGTTTCAACATTTTAAATATGTATATATAAATGCTGCGTAATGCATAACAATATGAGTAACAAACTATGGAAAGCCCGAATCGAACCAAACGGAACCGTTAAGAATAACCTGTGTGTGTAGAAACTCGTATTGGTAACTCATTTCGGCCAACACAATTATTTTTTGTAGTTTGGAAAGTCTCCATGTGTGCGTGTGTGTACATAGAAGGGCTTGAGATTTGAGTGGGAAGTTGTGTTAAATGTTTATGAGAACCACGTTTGAAACTCCGAGCAATGAACACCGAGCAACGAGCACGGCAAACAACTTTTATTTTCACATATATCTGTTAGATACCACGTACAAAATGTGTACGTGTGTTGTCGTGCGTTTTGATATTTTAAACAAATATTTAAAACAAATTACCAAAGCGCAAAAGAAGCACGCAAATATATTAAAAAAGCAAAAGGAGCTAAACTGACCGACAAGGCACAGTGGGTGGAATTACATTAAACACTGATGAAAGTGTTAAAGAAGCACAGTGTGAAACAAGATAAATTTTAAAATAAACCGTGAATGAAAGATGCAAAGCAAGAACCAATTAGAGAAGCAATGGGAGGAGTGAGAAGCACAGTGACAATCGTAAAGAAAATTAAAAAAAAAAAAAAACAATAAAATGAAACAATCAGTAAAGTGCTAGAAACTAATTACAAAATTCAGCAAAAGGTGAAACAATTTGCAAAGAGAGTTAAAATGCGGGCAAGAAACGATGATTATAATAAGGAGTTATGATCAACTAAAAACTTAATAAGCTTCAAACACATTAGCCCAATACCGAATTAGCTTAGTAAATAATTGAGCAATTTGCCCCACTGTGACTGGTAACTGGCATTGCTTTGATTTATTTACGAGCTGAAAGTTGGTAGCCACCATGGTGTTGGCTTTTAGTTAGTATCATTGCTGCCACCAAAAATATGTACATATGCATACACACACACACACACACATACATAGACGTTGGAGTACATGTATGTGCATGGATACTTGTAGTTTTGAGTGTGGACACTGTGGCTAATATGCGCACACAGGGGCACGCACGCCTTGTAGCTTAGAAATTTGGAAAAGATACAAAGTTTGAAATACCCTTTGCAAAGGGGGTGTTATGTTTTCGTGGTGTAGTGTGTAACGCATGAAAGGAAGCGTAATGATTCTGAGACTGAACTAGTCTCTTAGTTTTGAAGTTATCTTTATTTATAATAAGTAGAAAATTGGTCGAAATTCAAGCTTTAATATAATGAATTCGATTAACAAACTGTGAACTACACAGAATTTTATAATTTCTGTTCGTAATACATAATTCATAATTTTACTAGTGATTTAATTTTTTTAAAATATTCTTATATTGTTTCAGTTTAAATTTATATATTTTGTTAATGTAATTTTGTGCTGTACTTTTTTGTTTTTTTAAGTGAACTGCTTTTCATTGCTATTAAATAAATAGGTAAATAAAAACTAAAATTAAACAAATTTTAAACTAGCATTAAACTTTCTGAAGATATTTTAAGCAAATTCGCAGGACTCTAGAAGGGTATAAAATCTTCCGTCTTGTATTTTTTTTTAATTTTTTGGCTAGCCAATGTACAGTGGGGACACTTCAAGTGGTGCGGTGCGTGTGGCACATTTGTTGGTAGTAAGGGGATAATGTGCGGGCCAAAACGGGCTAAAAGCAAAACGAGCCAACGTCTAAACGTCTAACGGCTGTGAACCGACAGCATTGGCGACTGTTGCTCATAAATTGTGCAAACAAAACGAACCGAATAAGCCGAAATGGTTGTGGTGGGCCAAACACACACAAAAAAAAAGAAACAGAAAAATAAATGAAAAAAGATGTAG
This sequence comes from Drosophila quinaria, assembly GCA_035047525.1. Classification (NCBI taxonomy): domain Eukaryota; kingdom Metazoa; phylum Arthropoda; class Insecta; order Diptera; family Drosophilidae; genus Drosophila; species Drosophila quinaria. The sequence continues at coordinate 6,961,287 of JAWNPO010000470.1, read as the reverse complement.
CTAAGCAAAGCAATGTGCATGTGAAATGTGCTACACAGCTAGCACAGTCAACGAATAGTATTTGTATCCATGAGATACAAATAAGCCAAGTAAGAGTCCAACTAAACAATCAACCTCAACCACTTACTTAACAACTGAGAGTGCTCTACAGTCCAGCTGCTCGACTGTTAGATGCCCTGTATGTGCAAAGCAACAAATAACAAAAATAAAAAATTAAATGAACTATGAGCGTAAAAAAAAACAAAATTAATAAATATGTAAACAAATAAAAAATGAGATAAAACTCTTTCTGAGCTCTAACTTGAATGGCAGGCAGAGTATAGTTCACCAGGCAGATATTGTAGTGTTTATTTTTAATTTGGAATATTTTTCAGATCATAATTAAAGTAATAAAAAAAAATTAATAAAAAATTCAAATATTTTAAATTACGATTGATAGTCAGCAAACAATCGCAAGATAGCAAACATTCCTGATTTAAAAAAAGTAGCAATGTTTTTTTTCCATTTTCGGATTTGTTTTAAACTTTTAATAGAAAGTAAATCAACGTTTAAAATATATGATGAAGAAAAATATAATAGAAACGATAATATTTTTTTTAATTTTTAAAATAGCTTGAAAAAAAATAGTTGTTTTTAGTTTCATAATTTAGACTTAATACCTATTTAACATTGTTTCCTATATTCATGAGCAGCTTTTGATCACATTATAAAAAAATTGTTTGAAATGTCAAAATGACAATCGTTTCTATTATTTTCACCATCACTGTTGTCAGCAAATTAACTTGTTCTAACTCATAAAGTTTCTAAGATATAGTTGTCTTTTTTTCAGACAGACAGAGGGGCATTGCCACGAGCCTATAAACCAACGTATCCTCTGAGTACTGGGCTAATAAAGCGTCAAACCCGATGCGTGTGTTGTGTCTGAGTGTGTGTGTGTGTGTTTGTGTGTGTGTCGTGGTCAGTTTGTCATCAGGCTATGGAACCTGTCTGTCAGCCTGTCTGTCTGTCTGTCCGTCTGCCTGTCTGTCTGACAGTTTTTGGCCACAAACATTATGTCAAACCAGTTTAGAAAATACGTGTAGAGCCTGCAATTGATTGAAACTCTAAAAACAAAAAAAAAAAAAAGAGAGAAAAAAAAATTGTTTGGTCGTGGTATTTATTATGGTGCAACCAACTACCTGATCTAACGTAACAACAGCAAAAGCAACAGGTGTATCGGACCACCAAAACACCAAACCACACTCTGCACTCTTTGCTCTCATTAAATGCAATCATTCGAGTTGCGTTCGTAACTAATCCGCAATAGGAAAAACTTTTGTTTTTTTTTCCGGAAATATGCCGGTTTACCAGCTTACAGGTTCTCCCGGTCTCTCTATCTGAACAATTTTCCCAAAACTCCTGTTACAGTTTTTCGCTCTTTTTTATTAAATTTCCATTATTTAAAACATTTCGTGTGTCGAAAAAATAAACAACAACAACATAATGAAAAAGAGATATGCAAACTACATAAATGCTTCCTGAAACGAATTTAATTGTATTTGGTTTATCCATATGCAATTTCAACCGAGAGTATCTGTATCTGCGACTGTAACATTGTATCTGCGTATCTGTTTCTGTGTATCTGTAACTGCAGCAGAGTTGTCCATCCATCTGTCAGAGTTGTCTGCCGTGTGTTTTGCATCCGTGACGTTGCGGCTTTCAGGTTTAATTGGCTGCGGAAATATTCCGTGTGATTACTTAATGAGACCCAGCTCGTGTTTATTACCCGATGGTTCAACTAAAGTCCACACAAGTTAAAAGGTTAACAAATTAAGCACGCAACAGCAACTACAATTCTGACACTCCACATATTCAATTTAAAACAAGGATACAAAAAAAAACAAAAGAAATAAAAAATATTGGCAAAATCTGTGGTGGAGTGTTGGCAAGGGAGGGCAATGTAGTTTATTAAACAATTATGCGTTCATTAAGGTACATCATTATTAATTTAATTAAAGGTAAAAGCATTACTCGATTCAGTTTCCCCATTACGAGCACTTATACTGCAATCTTTGCGCTTTTGTATCTGTTAAATACACATGCGAGCAAGTCTTTAATTAGCTACGTTTGACCTTAAATTACTTAAACATATAAATGTTGTAGTTTAAGATATTTACATATCTTTCAATGAATATTATAAGAAGGTAGAATAGTGTGAGAATTAAAGTTTTCCTTCTTCAATTGCTTCTAAATAAATATTTTATTACCTTGAATTAAATGAATGCCTCAATTAACTCGAATCTTTCTGCATTGTTTGACGAATGTTGCATATCTTTACATTAAATTTGGATGAGTTAAATAATGGAAATCTTTAATTGCTGAGCATAGTCTAAAGACATTTTTGGTTGTTAAACTATTTCACGTTGAAATCAATTCTTTTGCCTCACCTTGGAACATTGTGGTTAGTTGCCAAGTTAAACCATGAGTACACGCGTCTACAGCACATAACTTTTGGTAAGCACTGTCTTAGTGCCATCTTATTTCTCTACACATTTGATGACCTGTAAATCTCAGTTTTATGTTCACGATTTCAGTCAAGGTCCCCGGCAACTAACTTGCTATCTAACTGGACTAAGACTAAGGTAATGACCTAATTGCTTCAACGCTGGCAAACGTTTTACGTGAAGCTGGCCAAAATGCTTATGGCCAAATGCATAATTAAGAAGTCATTACAGGCAGTAAGTGCTCATAGTTTTGGGCTTATTAAATGCCAGATAAATATGCAAAAAGAAGGCAAGGCAAGGGAAAATGAAACATGAATGCATTCAACATGTTTAACCTTTCATAAGGCATAAATAATTGAATTGGCCAACAAGTGGCCAAAACGAGAGAGAGCTGGCAAATTGTGGCTGTCAATATGTCTCTGAGTATGTGTGCGTCTTCTTTGTCTCTCTCCACACAGTTCTCTATCTTAGTTGCTCTTTTGTCCAAGTATCACACAGAGAAAACTTGAAAATATTTAAACTAATGAATGGAAAATCGAGAAATATTTTTAAATATTATTATACAAATTAATTTTAATTTTTATAAAAAAAAGGCAAGATTAATTACTGGTTAATACATAGTTATAAAACTGAAATACACTTTATAGCATTTATTTTATTTTTGTTATATGTATACTAGTTATACTAAGGATTTTAAATAAAAATTTTATTTAATAATCAATATATTTTTTTATATGTAAATGGATACAATAAATTAAAATTTTAATTTTATTTAATTTATAAAAAGATCATTTAAAATACTAGAATATACTTTTTGGCAATTTTGCTGTTTATGTTAGTAACTAGTTATACTTAGGTTTTTAAATAAAAAATAATTTAATAATTATTATCTTTTTGTTTTTTAATTAGATAAATAAAATAAGAGTTATTACCTTATTTTATAAATTGAAACAAAGACAACTAATTTTGTATTGAATAATTTACACTTGAAAAACAATTGTATTTGTTACGGTGCCTGGTTTTATCTGTCTCTTGAGTTCTCTTCAGCTGATTCAAGCTCATTGCTCAGGCACAGTCAAGGTATTCAGGTGCATTAATTGCAATTAAACACATGTTAATGCCAAAAGCTGTTGGCCACAAGCAACAGTAACAACACAACCACATCTAGTATATATACTAGCAGCTAGTTTAATACTTTAGCTAGTCGACAATTCGCTTAGAATTTCAATGGCGACCACCAGAGACAGAGATAGAGACAGAGACCCCAAATAAAAGCCATGCGCTGACCTTGCCAATAGTTGCAACTGCAACAACTGCAACCAGCAGCAGCTACTTGCAACTGTTGTTGTGGTTCAAGTGGTTTTCCTTGTATTTGATTTTTCAATTTATCCATTTTTTGAACAACCAACAAAAGCTGGTCCAGGCACCATATAATTAAAGTGGCAACCAAATGGTTTTATTTCTGAGCACACCAAACGCCAAAAGATACAATTGTATCTTGTAGTTGTGGGTGTGTGCAAATTGACTGAGAAGCATCAATTGACAATTCATAGGAAAAAAAGACTAATTCATCGATTTACAATGCAAATTTTCAAATATTGAAATTGTTTGAAAATGGTTCCTAATTTTTGGGTATATTTAAAGCAGCGGTGGGCACGCATGTACTCCGGGAGCTAGCGGTTGCTCTCGAATTAACATTAATATCATTACTAATAATTTTAAGATTTTAATTAATTTTTAGAAGCAATCTTCATTGTTTTTTGAGAATCCTAGTTAATAGCAAAGCACGAAAATATTCATGATCATCGATTTAATGCACACGATTTATAGCCTATAAATACATTTTTTAATGTAGTGTAAAATTACTTAAGAAATCATCGTTGTGCACAGTTGTATCTTGTAGCTTGGTGAGCAAATCGACCGAATATTTTTTTTGTTAAGGATGGAAGGGGGACTGTTGATTTAAACGTTAGCGCAATATTCGTACATTTATCGATTACAAATCAATTTCAAACAATTGCGCATCTCACGTAACTACTCGACTCGACCTCGACTTGGACGCGGCTCTTGCCATTACCCAAGTACTTTGGGGTCGTGGTTAAAAGTGGCGAGGGAGGGGGCGTTGAGTGGGAGAGGGGGAGAGGGGAAGAGGGGAAGAGGGGTAGGGCGTCTGTTGCCAACAGTGTGCAATGCATTGCTGCCGGATTACACGATTAACGTCACTTGCATACAAATTGGCGCATTTCAGCATGCGTATATGTATGTGTATGAGTGTATCTTTGTGTGTGTGTGTGTGTGTGTGTGTGCTACCTTTGCTATCCGTAAGATACAGATACGCGGCCTGCACTCGTTAGCGCTATGTGGTATGCCTTCGGAATCTGTATCTGTATCTGAGTCTGAATCTGAGTCTGAGTCTGGGCATTGTGCGCCATTTGGTTTCCTCAGTTTCCGTTGCAGCTCGCAAATTGCATAAACAACGAAGCTAACGAAATGAAAACTGCAAAGGTGCGAAATATAAATTACACCTCGATAAAACTGCATGCAAATTCCGTTTTCAGTTTTTGATTCTGCCTCACAATGCCAATGCCAAGTTGAACATATTTATATACTTACATATACGTTCGAAAAATCTGTAGCAATTTACATTTTTAAACAATTTGAATAAGAGTACACAAATTGTATTGTTAATTAGTTCTTTTGTAAATTGAAATTCAATGCAAAAATGCATTTTATATGAATTAAAATGCTAATAATTTAATGGGTATATTATACAAATGTTATTCTCAAAAGTTAAAATATATGTTGAGAGTTTTGATAAAATTGAAAATAAATTGATTTAAAAAAAAGATCACAAAATATATTTTCAATTTATTATGTTAATTGTAAAATATAAAAAAAATTCAAAAAATTGTAAATAATTCTCAAATAATTTATGATGAATTGGATAATTTTGCAATCGATGAAATTTCAATACAAAATTTATGAAATTTCAATATTGAACAAAAGCGTCGATGAAAATATTTTCAACTCTGGAAACATTGATTTATTTCGACTGTCGGTAAGTTAAATAACAATTTTGATCGATTAAGATTTATAACAAATATGACTATTAAATGAAATCTATAATATTTTCAGAATAATGACATTTCAATGTATTGATTTTTAAAAGCACTTGCTTTTGGTATTTTTTTGTTAAGCATACCTGTTATACGTATATGCATACAAATTTATTATAAAAAAATACTCCTGTGAAAGTAGATAATTCACAGACAGCTGCGGCTCCCTGCTGCCATCGTCAATCTCATCCACATCCACATCTTCATCCACATCCTGATGCTTGGACTTTCCCAATCTCAAATCCGCATCTTGACGTGACGACAGCATAAGTAAAAAGCGCATTCGCGGGATTTGTCAAATATTTGCGCTACGCTGCGCTCATTCATAAAACCTTAGCCAAAAGCCTTGGCTCCAACTTTAGCCTCAACCCCCCACATCAATATCTATCTCTCTCTCTCACTCTGTCTCTCTGCCTCTCTGCCTCTCTCTCTCTCTTTCCCTCGATGTCTATCTCTGTCTGTGTGCAGTTTTTACGCCTTTTGCAAAGGAAAAACAAACTTTTTCAGACACTGTGCAAAGTTCGGCAAGTTTAATGCTGTTTGACTTTGATTCAATATTTGCATCGATTAAGTTTTTTCAACTTTATATTTATTTTTGTTTTTTTTACTTAGCTGAAAATCTATTGGTAGCTACTTACAGCAAGAGCGAGGCTTACACACACATATACACAATATTATTTTATACACTCAGTGACAATACAGAATTTGAAGTATTTTTTATGAATGCAGCTCAAGGCAATTGCATAAATAATGCAAAAATATGTTGACTTAATAAATATAAATCATTTTGATTTTATGACATCTATAGTATCAAAATTATTTATTAAGCATTTTTTTATTGCAAGTAATTAGTATAGCGTAAATTCTAAAGAAACGTCTTTAAAACTTGTGCAACATGGCGTATGATTAACTTGCTTGTCAAGCTCATTCATGCTAAGACAATGGCCCAAGTTCTCACTTATTATTTATTATTTATTTGTCAAAGCAACCACTATTTATTTTGAAGGTAAGCTTGTCAAAACTTAATTACAATAGAAATTTACTCTCAATTTTAAATAATTTCTATACATATATTATAATATATGTATAATAATTAAAATAATTTACTGTGTCGAGTAAATACCCTCTCATTAAATTTATTTAAGTGATTCTTTTTTAAATCTTTTTTTTTTCGATATTTATACGTACATTATAGGCAGCCTTTACTGTACCAATTGTACTTTAAACACGTGCTTGCTCTCAACTTAACGTATGCCCATATGATTTATGTTTGAAGTATTGCATAAGTATTTGCACAGCATTTTATTTAACAAATTGTTATATTATTTGTAAAGAGAATTAAACAGTTTGCTATTTGTTTAATTTTTGACACATACTGTCAAACGTCACTTTAAACATTATTACTAAACAAAACAATGATGCAAAAAAATAAAATTATAGCATATGCAAAATTGACCACAATTTAAAATTTCCACTAGCAAATAAACAGCTTTGATTAATGCTGCTTAGTGACATTTATTTATTTTTTTCTATTTTTTCCAACGAAATTTCTCAAATGCATATTTTTTATTTCTATTTATTTTTTTATAGACTTTTGGCAAATGGCCAATGATGAATTATAAACAGTATTTGAAATGTTGGCTTACTCACGGATATATCCAAAATTTTTAGTTGTTTGAGCTGTAAATACTGTGATCTGGCCAAAGTTAATTGTGTTGTTTACACAAATATTTTGTTGATCAAAATTCGTCGATTATGCGAAACATGTACCATGTACAGTATATCCAAATAGTATTTGCTGCAATTGGCTGCGCACTTTCGAAAGTTTTTCACGTTTTTCACATCGAGAGTTGCACAATTAGCTGGCCAGCGGCAAATAAAAGTGTTCCGAAATACGTACAGATTGAAACTGAAATTGAAATTGAAATTGGGAAAAACCGCTATTTTGGCTGTTGTGTTTCTTATTTTTTTCGCGGGTAAAACGAAAACACCGAACCACCGAACCGAGCTTATTTATTACAGCCAATTGTGAATTGTTAACTGTGAATGGAAAATTGTGAATTGAGTTTTATACGCGTTCCAGAACCGCGCTGCCAGGCAGACGAAAACAGACTCAGCTTGAGTGCGGCTTGCGAAAACGACAACACCTGACGGCGGACTCGAAACAACAACAACAACGGCCTGACCGCGGCTTGACGCAGCGACAACAACAACAACAGCTCTGGAGTCCGTCGCAGTCGCCGTCGCGGTCGCGGTCGCCGTCGTGGTTGTCGCTGTAGGCGTCGACGGCGACAGCGACGTCAGCTGACAAAAGCCAAACTTTTAAGCACGATTGACGTCTATTCAGTTTTATACTATGCGAACCATATTAAAGAAAGAAAATATAAATCAAATACCTTTTTAGGTAATTGAATTCTATAAATATGTATATTTCTAATTTGAGTGCCTGGTAAATTTTAAATACTTACCAACGCATTAAATATGTAAAAAGAAATATAATAATTTAAATAAATCCATCCTTTTTCTTAAGTTTGTTAATTTTACTGCCACTCATTAAGCGCGAGTTAAAGAGAAATTCGAGTTATAGAATTTCGAGGAAGGAAAGTTCAACTGCATATTAATAATATGTATAATAATAATAAAAAAAGGCTTTACCTTCTTATATTCTTTCACATATTTTTCAATTTGATGTAATTGTGTTACAGTATAACAATTTTAATATTTTATTCAACATTTATTTTATAATCGTTTATTCAGTGCTATGAAAATTTGATCTTGATCAAACATAAAAATAAAAAATATTTTTTTTTGTTTGAAAAACCCAAATTAACCCTTATAAATGAAACGGTTATTTCGGTTTAAAGGTTTCGGTCAAATGAAATTTTTTTTTTTGGTTACGGTTTAGGTAAGGGGTTTTAATCCCTGTTTACAACATAATTGAGTTTTAACTGATTCAATTTGACATTAATTTCTATACATGATCTCTATAAGTGAATTAACAGACTTAAAAACTTGACAGAGAAATAGATGGATCACAGTCTTCTGTGCATATCCTGTTTTCTACATATCAAAACATGTAAAATTTTGAAAAATAATTCAAATAATATATCAAACAGCTTTCGGAAAATAATATCATAAAACTTACATTTTTCGATAACATTGAACTCCTATAACTTTATCAAAACTAATTCTTATCCAAGCACATTTGAAAAACTTTAATTGATTTTGCATTTTGAAATTCTTAAACTCTTAAAACTTTAATCAACTCAAAAAGTTTCCAAGAGGAATGCCAGCTTAATCATATAATTTTTTGTGTAATTGAGATTGTCGTCCGTTTCAAATTTACTCCAACACATTACTTTGAATATTCCGAATTCTCATGACTTTGTCATAAGTTATCTGATTTAGATGCGGAATTTTAGTTGGTTGACCTCTAAATTAATTCAGCTTCATTTAAGGAAGTGTTTTTTTTTTTGTTTTTATTTTCAAATGCATTCATATAAATTTTTTTTTGTTGTGTAATTTTATACAGACGTGATAAGGTTCATGACTTTTGTTTCGATGTACAATGTCTATTTAATTTTGTATTTGATCAATCTGAATTTGATGAACAATTTTTTTAAAATTTTATATTTTACATTTTGATTGCTTAAAAATGATGAATTTTTGTAAAAACTAAATATTTTTAAACAATTTTTTTTGGTAAGTTGTACAAATGTTTTCATGTTATTAATAAAATAACGTACAATTTTATAAGACGTGAGTAAATATAAATGTACCAACGATTACTAAATGTACCGGTTTTTGTACAATTGTACCACAAGTGCTTAAAGAGTTGTAGCATTCGCAGTCAGCGTCGCCGTCGCCGTCAACGTCGCACTCAACATTGCAGTCGGCGTCGCAGCAGCAGCAGCGACAGCGTTAACGAAACTGTTAATTAATTACCTGAGCAAAGTAGCAACTATTATGCGCCACTTGGCCAGCTGTTTGTTTGGCCTAAAGGCCCTCCCTTAATGTTGACTTGAAGTCAATTACAGATCAAGTAATTGCAGGCAACAATTGAATCATCAGCGAGTATCCAATCCCCAATCCCCATCCCCAATCCCCATACCCATCCCAGTCCCCATTTCAATCTTTATCCCTATGCCATTCCGATTGAATCGCATCGACATCCGTCAGTGAGAATCCTACTTTGTATGCCTGCATTGTGCGACCGAAACGTCGTTTGGCGTTGTACGCTCATAAATTTAGCCACATTTTTGTAATTTTCCTTTATTTTCTATACCCGGTTCTTAAAGCATTTGAATAAGGGTATATTGTGGTCGTCTTAATGTATTTGACAGTAAGAAGAAAGCATCTTCGACCCTAAATAATTCATTTCAATCACCTCAACCACCCATCATTATGAAGCCCATAACGATAAGAGCTAGAAAACTACAATTCTTACACTTAATTAATATATCTAAACTGTGCTTACTGTAAATAAATTTATCTATAAAACTCTCTGATTCACTCACTATCTGATCATTATGCTCATAACGGTAAGAACTAAAAATCTAAAATTTTCAAGCCCTTTTTTTTTAAATGAACATATCTAAACTATGCAACGGGTATCTCATAGTCGGAATAGTCGACTTTAGGCTTTTCCGCTTGTTCTTGCTAGACTTATGTACAAGTATTTATTGTGTACAGTGAATACTCGCATTATACTCGAATATGTGTGAGTACACTCACTCTTAAAGCCTTAATCGCGACGATGCGATCAATCACGTAATTGCCAGCGTGTTTGTTTGTTACGCCGTTTGCATCTGTATCTCTGTATCTTTGTATCTTTTCACACAACAACAAAGCGCTCACAAATCTATTAAACTGAGATACAAATACATATGTATACATATGTACATATATATGTACATACCGCTTGATGAAATAAATGACAAACAAAAGACGACGCAATTATTAAATTTTGTTAATATTGTTTTTGACGTTGATTCACTTGATTTTGTTATAGTATATTATTTTAATGATGCGTCCATATCGAATTATTTGCATTTATTGATTTTGCGTACACTATTTGCATATACTCATAACTGTTTAAATTTAATACATGTGCAAATAAATATTATATCTCAAATGGTCATATAAATCCAGTTCAAGTTATAAGTAAAGATCAAAGGGTGCTACAAATTTAGACACATTACGGGTTTCAATACGTAAATTAAGATTATTTACACTGTCTGATGAATGTCTAAAAATCACACAATCGATTTGCCAAAAATAAAAGCTCTAATAAAATAAAATAAATATTTAAATCAATACGAGTATTCTAACTTTAAATATGGTTTGATTTTTTAACAATAAGAGCACTGAATGATTTTAAACAATTTTAATGAATGCAGGCTATAAATAACAGGTTAGTAAAATACAAATTGTATTAAATAAAACTGATACCCATTTCAGATTCGAAATTAATGTGTCTAATAACCTTTGCAAAGGCGATAGAAAGTGAAGAGATATAAGTGTGACTATCATTAAACAAGTTCGAGTTCTCAATTAGATATCTTGTTAAAGGACCCACTTATTAGGAAATCAAGATACCTGATATTTGATACCGGATCAACAACACTTCAATTTGGAATTCTGAACTGAAACACAAATTGGTCTCTTGCATATAACTAGCTTCATTTTGGATACGATACAGAATTGCCACCCAAATCGCTGAGGCACAAAAAGTAGATAGACGACGACTATTATCAGCAATTATGATGAATAATGTTAACTATTGGATTCGACAAGTCATCGTGTCTCTTTGGAATACCAAGTTCAATGCAAAAGTAAACAAACAAAAAGGCAGACAGGCGGACAGACAGACGAAACAGATAAACATATAAAAAAGTCAATGTCAGAATTAGCAACATTTCCAGCGAGGTATTCGTAATTACTATTACGGATTTGTACTCAAGTGCAGATACATAAACAGAGATACAGATACACGCAAAAATAAATAATCTGGATTTGTAGTTAGTTAATATAAAGTGTGTACACCTAAATTTTAAATTAAATGAGAATATATTTGTAAATATTTTTTTGTCGGAATTGGGATAATTCATATTTGATAGTAGTAACTAGTATTGTGAATCTTACCAGTGTTGGACAGTGTTAACACTGCTAGAGTGGGACAATTTCAATTTATAAAACCGAAATTCATAAACAATCTTAAGAACCTTAAAATTTTGTCGACTCCCAAATATTTGTTTTAAAGTCCATAATTTTCAATTAAATATTAATGCAAATTTAAAATACAATAGATAATAAATAATTTAGATACTTTAAAAACAATTTTCATTAAATATAAAAATACATCATTTTTTATTTAAATATAAATTATTTAATTTTCAACTGTTTCATATTAAATACAAAATATTTAAGCATTCATTTTTAGTAACCAAAAAAAATCTACAGTATTTTTACTGTGTAATAAAAAAAAAAATATTTGACTTTAATATTTTCTCCAAATATTGAAATTATTATTAAAGAATAATAGGCAATACATGTAATCTGAAAAAAATATAGTACACTTGTCCGAATTTTTAAAATAGATATGATTACACATTAAACTCAATAAAACATTTTGATTTTACTATAAGTATATAAATTTTTAAATGTGTTTTATATTTATTTTTAACTCATTTTTTATCAAATTGTAATATAGTTAATACAAATATTATTATATTTATTTTCGTTATATATTTGTATTAGAATGTATTTTATATTTAAATCTAACATGGGAAATACAAATATGATTATATTTATTTTTATGATGAGCTATTTCTCTGCGTGTACTGAGAGAAAGAGATACAGATACAGACATAAAGAGACGTCTACAGTGAAGTCTGCATGTCACTGGATAATTATCCGGGCACTCTTAAATATATTGTAGGTGAGGGCGGCTTCAAGAGTGTAGAAGCGAAATGCGATATTTGATATGCGATGTTTGATATGGGATATTCAATTCGCCTTGTCTCGATTCCATTTGGCGTGATTTAACATCGACGCCTGTGTCAAGCTGCCTGATTTATTTTATGACTCAACACATGAGCCGGCGTACGACTTTAATTCCCTACATATAAAAAGAAAAAAAAACAGAAAAAAAAATACCTGTCATGATAGAACGGCAAAAATTACCAACACCAATGTTGGCCAAGTTGCCAGCTAGCTACCAAAAATATCCATTGAAATTCAGATCGAGTTCTGGCATTGGCCACAGCTACAAATCGCGCAAACAACTCGACTGCATTTCGCATCGTATTGCCATCTTTCACCAACGGGGGCTTAAAGATGGCGGTAAGGGGTGGGCGGGGCAGGGGGTGGCAGTTAAGCACTGGTGGATTGTGAAGAAGCAAAGGGAAGGGGAACGGGTAGCTGCAATAAAGTCCCAAATGCGATTTTTCTAAATGCATTCGAGTGTTTTATTTATTGAACTTTGTGTGTGCGTCTCTCTCTCCCTCTCTCGCTCTCTTTCCCTCTCTCTCTCTCTCTCTCTACACGTGAGACAGGTGTAAATATCGCGATAACTATTCATTTTAGCAAATAAACAAATGCATTTTAAGTGCAATTAAGCGTTCACAAGTTGATTACCCAACTAAGCAATGAATTTAATTCAAGCTCAAGGTAAAGAGAACTTTTTAATATATTGTAGTTTTTGGACAAATACCTTTTTTTTGGCTGTTTATCTTTCGTCATACTTAAACGCTAATTAATGATAATTCAAAGATATGTTATGATTTAATTTAAGAGCATTTCTTGCTTGCAAATATGGAATACCTAATATTTTTCTCACTCCGCAACTTTTGATTGTCTCCAAAAATAGATTATTTTTTTTTTTATGTCAACCTGTTTTTAAACAGCTGCAACATTAGAATGAAAGTAATTTGCGTAACACACTGCATTCCATTTATGTATAAAACTTGTTGATTTTTGGTTTAAAAACTAAACAAAACAAATCAAGTAAGAAAGCTTTAGTTGAAAGTGCCGATGATTTGATACCCTTAAAACAAATTGTAACACATTTTGAAACAGTCGCATTTTATGTGTTTATTTAACTATTTAATATCAACTAAGAACAGATGAGCAAAAGTACTTTTATAAAATTAAAATAAAATTTAGCATCTTAATAATGTGTTAAGTTTTTACATAATTCATATTAGTTATTATTATTTCACTATTAAAACTCCCAGCAATACAAGTATAATAAACTTATGTTTGTAGTGCTGGGAGCTTAATAAAGAATTTTTTTTATATAAATATATTCATAGCTATAGTTCAGTATTGTTTTTAAGAACACACTGCGCGCTAATTAAAGTGATTTCTGTGTTTGTTCAGGGACTTACCAAAGCATGTATGTAACCGTTTTTTTTTTATAACATAACAGGAGAATCGAGCCTCAAAAATTAATATAAATTTATATTTCAACTGAACATGTATTTGACCTCCCCAAATTCATATTCTGCGAAATTCGTTGAGTTATTTTAAAAATAATAACCCTATTGACTTTTCAGTCAAATTAAAAAATTCTCTTTCTTAGTAAATTGCACATTCACTCTAAAAAAGAATGTAGTCCCCACAATCATTTGTATTCCGTCAGAATAGTAGTTAAATATATTAAAATAGTGGGTATTGTCTTAGTAGTAGTCTCTTGTATGTCTTAGTTTTTAGGGGATTTCCTGGATGCAAGTTAAGAATACTTAATTATTTGACACAATAATACCACCTAAGATACATTTAATTTCAGATTATTTACATTCTTTGTTATATTTACACTTATAAGTATTTACCTTTTTTAGTAAAAATTATTGACGCAATAAAATTTCTCTTAGTTTTAGGAAGCAAGTAAGGAATACTTTATTTCTTCTTGTATGTTTTTGTTTTTCCTATATTAGAAAATCGCCTTTCAAAACACTCACAATCTTAACAAGGTATACTTGTAAAAAGTTCAACCTTTGCCTGCATAAAAGTTGGAAATAAGTTTTCCGCATATTAAGAAAGCATACAAATAATATGTTTACTTTAATATTTCATTTCCAAAAACAAAAAAGGTAAATAAATATGGAAAGCGAATATCAAGTTGTGTGCAAAGAGTGTGTTTCTACTTGATTGCATTGAAGAAGAAATGCAAAGTAAAGAAAAACTCTTTAAATGCGTTTGGAATTCAATGAAGTGTATTCTCATATTTATTTGACATCCGAGTTAGATGGGTGTTATGTGGCTAATTGCTACCTTATAGAGTAGAAATTTATTATGGACTTTGAGAAAATCATTCTGGAATTTAATTTCCAGCAATATATGTATATAGTTCTAAACTCTATACATAATTGCTAATTTAACGCTTTTAGACTTTAATGCCCATTAAAATATTATTATACTCTTAAGTATTTTGCTCACAAAAAAAGGTCAGCTAGTGTGTGCAATTAAAGACGCTTCCTGAAATTCATTAAAATAACACTAAAAACTTTATAAAACCTAAAGACACATTAATAAAATAAACTCGCTTTCGATTTCATTCACGTATCTAAATAAAACAAAGGAGCTATGAAACTCTAGTTTATCTTAAGTAAACAAAAAAAAGCTAGAAATAACTTGAAAACTGTAAAAAAAATCAAGCGGGAAAGGCTATAGACGAGTTCCCAACTATAGGATATCCGTTTCTTATTTGAATACACATACGTATACAACATTTTTTTTGCATACTTTTAGGCACTTACATCGCTTAAAAACTTAAATCAACCATTATTACCGTTCTGATTTGGCGATCTTGTCGCAATTAAGTAAAAAAACAACTTATAATAACTCATATTAGTACATACGTTACATAAATTTTTTAAGTAACGGTTATACAAATTATGAAATAAAAAGTATTTTTTAATACACATATTTTTCTGAGTTTTTAGACAAATTTTTCTGTTACTTAAAAATTAACATTAATTTACTTGTGCTAAAGAAATATATATTTTAATTAATACAAAATAATAATTAATATTAATGGTTAATAAAAGTACAGGAAAGACAGATATAATAAAAATACTCCCCACAAAAGTAATGCAAGGGCGAACCTCGTTTTAAAAATTAAAGAATACTTTTCGGAGCAAAGCTGATTCCAAATTTTGCATGAACAAATTTAAAAAAAAAAATACATGTGCATAAAAAATAATAATTAGCATGGAGATCGTATCGGGTTTCAACTGTACAACTTGTGCTAATGTCTGAAAGCTTGAGCCTAATTGAGTGAAGCGGTTGAAAATGATTATGTGCATTTATAAATGCCGTGTCTAGTTAATGCTAATGGCTATTAAACAGTTTAATTGCAGTTAATTGAAAATAGATTACCACACAATGTTGGCAGCACATGAAGTTAATTGTATTGTTGACCAAATACAAACCAAATATCAACCAAACTTAAAGCCAAACGTGAAAAGATCATCAAGATGAAAAGTCAACTGACAATTTGCATTTTATTGCTGCTCCAGATGCAATGTGTAGGAATCGAAATCAAAGTTCTGACTTTTGACTGAAAATAATACTATTTTGAATTATTTACAGAATGCTGTTGTCTTTAAGTTGACAAATGCCGTTTGTGAGTCGTACAATAAAACCTGGGTGGAGTTTGAATTGTGTCGATTGAGGGCTGTAAATCGTCACAAAGTCAATCTGAATCTAATTGCCAATTTGCATTATCCAGTTAATGATGTATTCATTAAGGGCCAACTGATGAAGAAGGCCAATGGCTATAAGCCTTGGCTCTATAGCGTTTTCTTTGATGGCTGCCAGTTTATACGTCGAAGAAACAATCCTCTCATCAGACTCGTCTGGGAACTGTTTAAGGAATATTCAACTTTAAATCACACCTGTCCCTATGTGGTAAGTACTCAACATTAATTAATTAAAAATATAATATTAGTTCTTTCTAATTTTATAGGGCCAACAAATGGTTAAAGATTTTTACCTAAAACATGAAAAGCTTCCCACTCCATTGCCAACTGGTGACTATTTGGTACTTTTAACTTGGATATTCAATAAGAAACCGCAAGCAACAACCAATTTTTATTTCACTTTTGTAGAGGATTTGTAAAAATGTACAAAAAAATCATACAATAAATTTTAATACACATACCTACAGTACTAAAAATGTTATCTTCATTTTGAACATTTTTTCATATTTTTTATGAAGCTTTCACACTTTTATTTTTCAACAAATTTAATTAAAATGTATTTTCAGATTTCTCTACTTGAAATTATTGATAATTTTTTACTTGGGTGAAAAATTCTCAATTTTAGATTTGAATTGTGAACATTTTCTCGCAAATTTTTCTATTTATAAACTAAGGCTCCCAATTTTTTTTACTTTTTTAACAAATTGTCTTGAAATTAATTTTCTAAATTCTTTTCTTGTACTTATTGAACATTTTTTACCAACATTGAATAATCTCTGCCTGAATTTTTCTGGCGAATTTTCACAACTAAAAAAATAATTAAACCTGAGCTTCAGCGATTTTTGACAATTAATCCATTGCACGGAAAACTGAAGTAAACAACTCTGAATTACACCAGCCTATTTATAGAGTGAATTTCTATATTTTACATATGTATATTTTATAGACACATATTTGTTGAGTATCTAATGAATGTCTAATTAGCATTGAAATGAGATTGATCAAAAACTAATGGGTGAGTATAAAAATATGTAAATTTATCTGTAATATTTGTATGATGAATATTTAATACGCTTAACAAAATCATGGAACATTTTAAAGTTGTCGTATTTGAGTGATCTTTTAAAGCTGATGAATATTCAATTTGTTAAACAAAAAAGTGTATAAATATTAACCATGTAAATTAATAAATAATCATCTAAGACATTAGGTTCATTGATGTTTTTACAAATTTAATGCCTTTTTAATTAATTACACGGATCATTAAATAACAACTCGATGCTTCATAGTTTTTAACTAAATATTTAATTTCTAAAAATATACAGGGTGAACAATTTATAAATGACAGTGTCATATCATATATTATGAATATATTTAACTAAAAAAATACATGACACCCTATAGTAAATATTTTATACCTTTTTGCTCTCATTGTTTTGTATGCATATGATAAATCTAAATTAATTTTGTCATTAATTTTCCATTTAGATGGAATGCTTACAGTGAAAATATTTAACCAACTTAATTGTAAATAAAAAAAATCAATCACTTGAATGTTAAACTTCACTCAGTAACTGTCGCAATGAGAAGCAAAGTGTCAAATTTTATACGATTGCTGCCTTTTCTAGTTATCCTGCGAATGAACGTAAAATTTTTGAAATATATAGCATATTTCAGTATTTTGCAAGGATTGATTATAAGTTTTGTGAAAAAAAAATAAAAAAAAATAAGAGTTATTTGCTGATTCTTATAAAAATTACAAAATATTTTTCAATTTTTATTTAAAAGTTATTCTTATTTATTTTTTGAATAACAAATAAAAAATTAATTGAAATATCTTTGCACGAATTTATTATGTTTGTGGGTATATAAAATATATAAATTTCAAAGTAATGAAGTGTTAATTAAAATTATATGCCGGTTTATGAAATGGGCCCTTCCGTTTAAAAAATATACATATATATTAAATTTTTATAATAAAAACTTTAAGTTTTATTCGAAAATAATATAATAATAATAATTTCTTTTTTAATTTTTATGGAAACTTGCAAAATAAAAGTTATGGTGTAACTGTTAAAACATAAAAATTGGTAATAATTACATTTTTTTCTTACATATCTAATTTGAAATAATTACAGCACGGACTTGTCTTTAAAATGACGAATGCGGTTTGCGAGTCGCGCAATAAATCGTGGGTCACAATAGACACCTGCCGGCTTCACGCACTGCAACGCAATAAAACGATTCTCGATTTAATTGTGACCTTTTTGCATCCCACCAATTCAATTAGCCTAAGACTGCAAGTTCAAAAAAGAGCTAATGGATATAAGCCTTGGGTTATTGACACGACCTTTGATGCTTGCCAATATATGAGTACCAAGAAGAACAAGATCTTTAAATTGATACATGATCTCTTTAAAGATTTTTTCCAATATTAATCATTCGTGTCCTTATGTGGTAAGTTATTATAAGTGCTAGGAGTAGTAGTAGAATTCTTATAAATTATTAGTAGTAGCAGTTTAAGAAATTAAAAAATATTTCATTTCTATCTTTTAGGGCAAACAATATTTATCTGGCTTCTATCCTAGGGCCGAAAAGCTACCGCTTGTGTTGCCAACTGGTGACTATGTGCTGCTAATGACCTGGAAATTCTATGAAAAAATTCAATTCGTTACATATATTTACTTTACATTTGTCGAGGATTTCTAATTTGTGCAAAATGACATATTCAATTAATTAGCGTTATAAAAATCACTCATAAGTCACAATAAAACGATATTAAAGTGTAAATTATGTTAGCTCATAGTATTATTATATTCTGATAGATTAATGCAATATCATCAACAAGGTGCCTTCACACGGTTTGAATTGCGCGCGAGAACTTTGACGCACCGATAAATTAGTTAATGCTGAAATATATCGAATAATTGGAAGGAACTAATGGAACAATGATCATTTGCTTTTTTGTTCTTGGCGCGTAATTTAAATTTAATTCAAACAGCTTTTCATTTTAACAATTAATTAAGTAAGACAATATAAAAACATGTAAGTTCATGATTAAAATTAGTAATTCTAAAAAATGCATGCAAATTTAAATTCTTAAAATGTTGAGAAAACGGTAAATTATCCTACCCTTTTATAAATTTGCATTTACATGAGATTAAATGCGTGATTTCTATGCGAAAAAGGTCATACAAACGACACCAACATATGCACCTGTTGTCTGTTTCCAAAAAATACTCCATCTATGTTTGGTTTGAGTAAATTCGCATAAAAGAACAATTTAGACGAACAAGTTCCCTTCAGTTCAGTTCAGTGAGCGACACATTTTGGTTCACTCATCCTATTGATTACTAAAACAAAAAGAATTTGGCAAAAAACACAAACTCCCGAGGATTGCTTGACTTTTAAAACACTTGTAATAATCTTTGAAGGCTGCAAGCATGGATGTGATCAACAAATTCTACTCGTCGGCCGTGCAGACAGTGTCGCAGTTGTCGGGGGTGCTGCCTGGCAACAATGTAACACGGGAGTACGAAGTTTCGGAACAGGTTTGCACAGCGGGTGTGGGTAAGTGGGAAAAACAAATAAATAAATAATAAGCTAACATATGTGAATGTTGTTAATTGATTAAACAATTGTATAACTATGCAGGACTCATGTGGAAGGTCTACAATGGCCACAAGAAGAGCACGAAGCAAGAAGTCTCTGTCTTTGTGTTTGAGAAAAAATGCTTGGAGCGCTGGTCCAAAGATGATCGGGAAACAATGCTCGAAACGCTGCGACGCGGTGTCCAGCAATTGACGAAAATCCGTCATCCACATGTGCTAACCGTACAGCATCCCCTGGAAGAGAGTCGTGACTCATTGGCATTTGCCACCGAGCCCGTTTTTGCCTCGCTCGCCAATGTTGTGGGCGATTCCGTGCGCTCCGATAAGAAACTCTATGATGTGGAGATACGACACGGTCTGCTGCAGCTATTCGATGGCCTGCAGTTTCTCCACAACGATGCCAAGATCGTGCATCGCAACATTAGCGCCGAAACCATTGTGATCAACAAGAATCGCAGCTGGAAACTGTTTGGCTTTGACTTTTGCATTGCCAATCAGCCGTCTACAAACGGCACTGCCCATTGGCCATGTCGGGAGCATAGCACGAACCTTCATGTGCTGGCCCAGCCCAGCTTGGAGTACACAGCCCCGGAGCTGGCCTTGAACAGTGTCAACACACCTGACAGTGATCTCTTCTCGCTCGGTAAGCACATAAAAAATTTTAATTTTAAGAATAAGAAAAGTAAGGGTAACGAATTTCAAAAATTCTTTGACAAAAGGAGACATCTAGAAACCCATAATTAAGAAAAAATTATTCGAAATGGAAAAAAATAGGTAAGAAATTTTATTCACATCAAAGTAAAGAAGAAATACAACACTTGAAAATTTGAATTTAACAAGTAAATAATTAATAAAAAGAAGAAAAGTTTAAGATACAAAAATTATAAAAATTCGATGTTAATAATATTTTTATTTTTTTTAATCTTTATTTTGCGTTTTTAAAAAATCGCTTAAAATTGTTTTTCTTTGACTCTGTAATATTTCAAATACATTTTTTAATTACATTGAAGGAGTGGTTCTTTAATATTTTTAGGAAAATTAATATTCTGGCCATTACCGTTCAAATAAATTCGCACTTTTGAATAAAAATTGTATTTGAATTGTTAATTAAAAATGTTTTTTAAACCCTTTTCTAACTTCCTACTTAGTTTACCTTGTCTTATTTTAATTGTACACTTATTCTTTTTATTCAAACTATATTCATTTTAATTTTTAAGAATTGCGAAAATTCGAAAGTCAAAATGTTTTTATAAAAAACGACTGGTTTTTTTTTTTATTTTAGAGCATTTTTTAATTGTTTTTAGAAAAATTAATATTCTGACCCTTACTATTAGAATAGACTCGCACTTTGAAATAAAAATGTATTTGAATAGAAAATTCTAAACTTATTTTTAACTCGTCTCTATCTTTATTTTAACATTACTTTGTGTTATTTAAATTTAAACAAAAATATCTTATCGAATTCATTGCAGGCGTACTCATCTTCACCATTTACTCCGGCAAACCCTTGAAGATGTTCGGCAGCGATTACAGTGGCTTTCGACGTTATGCCAACGAATTAAATCAACGCAAATATCCAGCCATGAACACGATTCCAAACGAGCTGACGGAAAGTCTAAAGGCCTTGCTGCATCCCAGCGCCAGTTTGCGACCCAAATTGCATGAGTTGAAACAGATTGCTTACTTTCAGGATGTGGGCGTGAAGACGCTGAGCTATTTGGACTCTCTATATCAGTGGGACAATCTGCAGAAATCGAAATTCTACAAGGGCCTGCCACAAATAATACCGACGTTGCCGCATCGTGTTAATTTACACTCTATATTACCATATTTAATCAAGGAGTTTGTCAACTCACCAATGATTCCCTTTGTGCTGCCCAACGTGCTACTGATTGCCGAAATGAGCAGCCAACGGGAATACTGCGATCACATATTACCACATCTCAAGCCCATTTTCAAGCTCACGGATCCCATACAGATTCTATTAATATTTATGCAAAAGATGGATTTGTTACTTAAACTAACACCGGCGGAGGAAGTGAAGCAAAGTGTGCTCCCATTGCTGTATCGTTCTCTAGAGTGCGACATGCCACAAATCCAGGAACTTTGCCTGGGCGTGCTTCCCACTTTCTCCACTCTCATCGATTATAATGCCATGAAGAATGCTGTTATACCACGCATCAAAAAACTCTGCCTGAACAGCAATAATGTTTCGGTTAAGGTTAATTGCTTGATTTCGATTGGCAAGCTGCTGGAGAATTTAGACAAGTGGCTGGTGCTGGACGAGATTCTGCCCTTCTTGCAGCATATTCAGAGTCGCGAGCCGGCTATTGTAATGGCCATAATTGGTGAGCACCTAACTATACATTCATTTTAAAACCATTTTAAAGTATTATTATTCTTTGCAGGCATTTATAAAATCGCCATGACGAACACAAAGCTGGGCATCACCAAGGACGTGATGGCCCACAAATGTATACCCTTCCTGGTGCCGCTGAGCGTGGAAAATGGACTGACCATAGCTCAATTCAACACGATCATCGCGCTGATCAAGGAGATGCTGGGCAGAGTGGAGCAGGAGCAGCGCGAGAAGCTGCAGCAGTTGTCAACCATACAGCGTGACAATAAGTAAGTTTTAGGTATCCAACATTGGGAAGAAAAATTTAGGAATCATAAATTAGGAATATCAACTAAGAAAAATATTCAGAGTGCAAAAAGAAAATGGGAAAAGTTTCCTGTCATTGGTTTTCCTGTCATTGGTTAAATTCTTTCGAATAGTTTTATACATTATTCAAATAGCTCTGTGACGGAACGGTCGGTTGTTTTTGTTGAAAAAAATTAAAAATATATAAGCCACAAGCATCCGTCTAATATCGCTACTCAAAAATGATAAAATTATTGAATTTTTATATAAGGTGGCACACATCTTATATGTACATGTAGACCCTATTGATTTTGTAATAATAGGTTTGCGCCTCTGATCGCATAAATATAACATGCTCTGGAAATCAAAGTCCTGATTTTTAAATAATTGGCTCGACAAATGTTGTCTTTTTGTTAATATCGCGATTTTTAATAAAATAGTTTTGATTTCGGCTTTACCTTATTTTTCCCAATTTTGGTTTTCCTAATTTTTGTTTTCCTGATTTTGAAATAAATGGTTCGACAAATTTTGTCTTTTTGCTAATAGGGAAAATATTTTATTAACATATTTTTGATTTCGTCCTTTCCTAATTTTTGTTCTCCCAATTTGTGTCTTCCTTATTTTTGTTTTCCTAATTTACGATTTCTTATAGCTGTATTCCTAATTTCGGATTCGTAATTTTGGATTCCTAATTTTTTTCCGAATTTTCGTACTCTGAGTAATAGTTCATTCGTATACAGAATCCATTCGTAAATAGAACCCAAAAATATATAGATATTTATATACTGCTTTTACCTTGAAATAGACCCAAGGATGCTTCCGAAATATTGGCCAATGAATTGGAGAACAATACACAGTCCAACACGGCCAGTTTTGGTGTCAGCAATGGCAACAAGAGCGACGATGATATGTTCTCCGGCTTCAGTGTGGGACAGACAGCGCCAAAGCCCGTGGCTGCCCCATTGGCGCCAGTCAAGACCAAGGAGCAGCTTAAGTAGATGAAGCAGTCAAAGTTGCAAAGCAAGCAAATTAAATGTACATTGATTTCAATTGCAGAATAACGCACAATACAGCGAACGATGCGTCAACGAAGTCGGACATGTTCTCCTCGTTAATGCAGAGCAACTTGAGTGGACTGGCCATCACCCAGGGAACACCAACACCAACAGCAGCAGCAGTAACAGCAACGAATCCTCAACTATCGATGCCTTTTAGTGCAGCCAACAGCAGCAATAATAGCAACAACTGGCATAGCGCCAATCCCTTGGTTATGAATCATATATTGGCCACGCCGCAGCCCAACAACAACAACTTCTCCTCGCTGGATGACTTGGATCCATTTGGTGCTGGGAACAATCAGGCAGCGAAGCAAGCCAACAATGCAAATGGTGCCAACATGTATACGTTGCAACAGCCGACAGTTAATTACATTTATCCAACGGGCTACAATTCAGTCAACAGCATGAACAGCATTGGCCTAAACAAGCCTAGGACTATGAATATGGGCGCAACTGCCACGCCCACAGCAGCTGCGTTGCCACTGCTGCCACAAACGCAGCAGGCACAAACAGATGGCAAAAATCTAAATATGCTGTCACAGCAGGACATACTTAATTTCTTGAACTAAACAGACATCCCAACATTCCCAAATAGCCAACGTTTTAATCACAACTATTCCAAAATCTAAACATATAGAAATTATAAATGTTAATGTTAATGCATGTCTGTGTGTGTATGTGTGAAGAGTGTATGATTTAATTAGGCAACTCAAGTTCAACAAAATATCAAGTCTATAAATGAATGAGTGTATTTTAATGTAATTTATTGTTAGTCTAGGCCAAAAAGTCAAAACAACCTACTATTATTATTATACATTATAAATATATACATAAACATATGTGCAATTTGCTCCTTGGTGTATTTAAAGTACACAAAATTAGTTAAAATATACCTATACTTATATATATAATCAAATTAAATATTATAAAAAAAATTTTTAAAAACGTTATTTTAATTTATTATCAGGGATTAAAACCGAAACGATTATCGGTTTCAGTTACGCAAAATCTTTGAATAAAGTTGAACCGGTTTTTGTAAATTTCCGTTTTGAAATACCGGTATGATAATAATAAATAAAAAGGCATTACTTTATTTAATGTTTCATTCACACATTTATTTTGCATATTCTTCAGTTTGATGTAGTTTAGTTAAATTTTAAAAGTTTTGATATTAACAACAATTTTTTTTTTTGCGCTTATTACAAATAAAAAAATGCTAAATAAACATCAGAAAATTAAAATCAAAATAAAAAATATTTTTTTTTCCGAAATTAAAAGAAAACAAATTAAAGTTTTGGTGAAATAAAACATTTTTTTTTTTTGGTTACGGTTGCAGATACTGTTTTAAATTTCTATCGGTTTTTACCCGATAAAGGTGACGATTTCGGTTAGGGTTTTAATCCCTGTTTATTATGCATCCTTTTATTCATTCATTAAGCATTCGCAAAACTACAACAATTCAAAATATGCATTATTCTATAACAGTGCTGTGTTTTGTTTGGTTTACATTCATTTATAAATATTTATTTCTATATAGATATATTCATTTACTGGGCTCACAGAGATTCCTTAACTAAATAGAGCCCTAAAAGCTAATTAACAAACTGCTTATGGCAAAGCTGAAGGCGAGTTCTTGCTAGTTGTTGACTCGATTTCTCTCTCCGGTCTCGACAAGAATGTGCGTAAAGAGACTGTGCATCCGTCGCTCGACTTCCTTGTACTCGAGCGAGTTGAGACCGTCGTTGTGCATGCGCTGCGAAGCGGCTCTTAGGAGAGACATGCGATTCTCATTTGGTATTTCATGTTTGTGCTTAAGCATTGTGTATTCACTGTACGCCGGATCAAAGCGACAGATTTCCACGCCCACGACTTTCAGGCGCTCGTAGAGATCATCATCTTCACCACCCCAGCCGTAGTACAAATTGGACATGCCGTTGATCATATAGAACTGTGGTGTACTTATTGCCACAACGCCACCAAAAAGCGTCAGATAGGGCAAGTGGAAACGCCAGCTGTCCAGCGCTGAGCTCATGTGACGCGGCAACGCTGTGCAGGCATAGATCTGTCCAGAGTTCAGTGGCATTAGGTCGACGTCGTGCAGTATCAAACAGGGATAACCGTAGCTGGACGCTATTTTGGCGCCAATATTGAAGAGCATGGCACGATTGAAGGGCTTTCGATCGCTCTGTTCCACCACAAAGATGCGATAATGGATTAGCTGGAGACGCAGATAGTTGTGCATGTAGCTGAGAAAAGCCGCCAGCTGCTCCTGCCGGTCACGGTACGGCACAATGATGGCCGTACTAAATCTTGCACGGCACTCCTCCGGCTGGTATTCGCCGCCCTGGCGTATCTCCTCGCCCCGAAGGATCTTCTCCCGATGGAATGCATCGTAGATATAGGTGCTGTCGGCAATCACCTCCCTGTAGCTGCAGTCGGGTGCCAACTGCGCTGTGGACACATTCGGCGTTGTCACCGCCAGCAGAGATTCCTCGATGTGCCACCGGTCGATGTAGTCATAGCGCAGTGCAAATCGATGAGGCAGAAGAATGTACACAACGAGTGTCAAAGCGCCGCTGAAAATGAGCAGGTCATAGATATGAAAACTGTGCTGGCACAGCCTTATTAACATTATTCACGATTGTTTTATACACCCAGTTGAACGTCGCGTCTCATTGCGGGCGCTTATTTAAATATTATGCCAATTCTTGCATTGAATTTCAGGAATTTCCACAGTAACAACAAACACGGGATTAGTGTTGGGTTGCTCATGAGTGAGTGAACAAAAAAGAGTTGCTCCCTGAAGTGAGCAAGTGAACATGTTCCTTCCAAATTGCTCTTTAATGCTCAGTTGCTCTTTTTTTGCTCAGTCTTGTTCAGTTGTTCTGTTTTGCTCCTTATTGCTTAGTTGTTCCTATTGCGCACTTTGCTCGAATTTTCTCTGTTCTCTTAGACCTCTTAGGGCATAAATGTTTATTGACCTGTTGATTACAGATCAACCTGAGCAGCCATCAGATTTAAATTAAATGTAACGTAGGATATTTTCGATTAGTTTGGTGAGGGGCTTAGTGAATAGCTCAGTGAATAACTGAGCTAATGAGCAATATGCGTGAGCAACTAAGCAGGTGAGCAACTGAACAAGTGAGCAACTGAACAAGTGTGCAACTGAACAAGTGAACAATCTGAGTGAGTTGACTAAACTAAAAAAAAGAACAAGTGAACATGTTCCCCTAAATGAGCAATGCTTACCCAACTAGTGCTGCCAACTTAGCTTTTTTCCCGTCAAATCTGGCTGTTTTTGAAGACCAATTGCGGGAAAAATTTGTGAATTGCGGGAAGCGGGAATTCTGGCTTTTACAGAAATCCATTTGGCTTTTTTCCGCTTTTTTTAATGCTGCCACCAATTTCATGAAAATATGTAGCAATCCGGTTGCCACCTGCAAGAAAAAAAATATTGTACCAAAAAAATACTATTTTTGATAGAGCTGTGGAAAAAATGTTTACTGACGCTCTAAGTATTGGTAGAAATATACAAAAATGTGCGCATAATGAATGGCACATATTTTTTCTATGCCAAAAAAATATATACAAAAGTGCCGCGATGCTTGGCTAAAGAGCGGAAAATTGAAGACACGGCTTCGCAGGGATGACACGGACGAGAAAAGGGTCTACTGCAAGACTACATATACTGCAAAGCTAAGCGATTTGCAAAGCTAAGCGATTACCAATAAAAAAGCTGAAAATATTCCAACAAAAAAAAAAAAAAATCGAGAAGAATTTGACGATTTGCTGAAATCTTATAAATAAATCACATATATTAATACCATAACAATGCGCTTTTTTGTTTTTTTTCGGAATATTTTCAGCTTTTTTATTGGTAAAAAGTTGGCAGCACTGTACCCAACACTACACGGGATTGGTTCGTTCTTTTTAATCGATGCGATAGAAACATATCGTTTTTATTGTTATCGAGCTAACTGCTATGTTATTTCGCTCAAATGAACGAGTGACCATAATTAACTTATTTAGTTCATTAACTTTTCGTACTTGATCAATTTAAATTACGATTTTCTTGAATTTTTTGAGCAATTAAAATTGTTTCAGCAATTTTATTAAAATTTAATTCGGTTTGAAATTTAAGTAGCTTATCAATTACAATAACCGTTGATTTATAATAATATTAATTCAGTATCTTAACTCGAAAAATAAATTACTCACAAGTTCTGGTAGACAAATTGAAATCAGTTAGTTCGTCAATGTCCAGAAACACACTAAATTGAAATCATTGATTATTCTATTTTCTAATAATAATAATAAATAATAATCAGAAAACGGTATGATAAGATATGGCGCAACTTTTACAATTCCGTCATTTGATAAGACTCGGAAAAGTTTTTGCACACAATTACGATAATTGGTTAAACACTTGTTTACTAATTGGGCAAACGTTTTGAGAGCAAATAATTATTAACCGATCCAGAACGGTTGTCTCTTCAAAGTAAATATGTACAGATGTAACAGCTACTCACACTGGACCATAGGTAAAAAGGGAACATATTGATGTACACACAGATAGTTGAGAAGATAACAATGTCATCGATAAGATAGACGACTCACCTGCGTCGTTCAGTCGCTTGTTGTTCGTTAAGCTGTTAACACCTCATGCTTGTTCACTGTGGACGCCAGTCCACGCTGGTGACGAAAGCACTTACTTGATCAACGAAAAATGTGCAACGCATTTAAATATATTGTTTACTTCGCCGTATGCTTCAGCTACATTTTTGGATTACCAGCGGACGAATGGCATTTACAATGTTTGTAAAATATTTATTTAAGATTTTTTACGTTTGATAATCGAAGTCATTTCGCTTACAGTTATTAATTGCACGAAACTTAACGAATGTCCCGATAACTCGATATGTACAAAAGTTGGCGCCATTTTAAAATGCGTTTGTTGGCAGGGACACATTCAGCATCCAGACTGGAATGCAGATGACATCGAAAACAACGAGGTGGAGTACTGTGCCAGGGGTGCAGCAAATAAAACAAAAACTTATAATCGCCTACCTGCAAAAAGGGAAAACCTCGCGGTTGCCATTCTACTGATATTGTTTGGAGTGATTTTCGTCACACTTGTACTTTACTGTATGGTTGTTCTTCGTCCAATAAACCGCACAAAGGCCGCATATCGTCGTATTCGGTTGCGTCGTAACAATCATCGGCGGCTTGAAGAGTTTGACGATATTGACATGAGTTTTCGAGATTCGCGCAGAGTAGAGAATCTTTCCTGATTTTGTGATACTTAAGTTAAAAGACTGTAAAATAGCAAATACATTTTACTTGGAATAAAAAGAATGCGCTTTAATTGATTGATAAGATTTTATATGTTTTCTTGCATTTGGATATAGCTTCATTTTCGGCATATTTCTTTTAATTTTTAGCTAATTTTTACTCATCGATATTTCGATATCGATATCGATGACGGACATATCGTGCACACCGGCTGATGAACGAATTTCATTTCGTTTGTTTACCACAAATTAAATGTATATTTTTTAAACTTTGGCTGATACAACCCGCAAAATGACATCAATTATTAAATTGCACACGATATCGGGTGCCATGGATGAGTCGCCGCCCTGTTATATACTACAAATCGACGATGTGCGAATATTGTTGGATTGCGGCTGGGACGAGAAATTCGATCCGAATTTCATAAAGGAGCTGAAAAGGTAAACATTAAAAAAAAATGTGATTAAATATATTAATGTGCACAATTTGCAGGCAAGTGCATACGCTGGATGCGGTGCTGCTGTCGCATCCGGATGCATATCATCTGGGCGCATTACCGTACCTCGTGGGCAAGTTAGGACTCAATTGTCCCATTTACGCCACAATTCCCGTCTTCAAAATGGGCCAGATGTTTATGTACGATCTGTACATGTCGCACTTTAATATGTACGACTTTGATCTGTTCTCGCTGGACGATGTGGACACGGCATTTGAGAAGATCACACAATTGAAGTACAATCAAACGGTGTCGCTGAAGGGTAAAGGTTATGGCATCTCCATAACGCCGCTCAATGCTGGCCACATGATTGGCGGCACCATCTGGAAGATCGTCAAGGTGGGCGAGGAGGACATTATCTATGCCATCGATTTTAATCACAAAAAGGAGCGCCATCTCAGTGGCTGTGAGATGGACCGACTGCAGCGTCCATCGCTGCTGATCACCGATGCCTACAACGCTCAGTATCAGCAGGCCAGAAGGCGTGCCCGCGACGAGAAGCTGATGACCAACATATTGCAGACGGTGCGCAATAATGGCAATGTCTTAATCGCTGTCGATACGGCGGGTCGTGTCCTGGAATTAGCCCACATGCTCGATCAGCTGTGGAAGAACAAGGAATCCGGTTTGATGGCCTACTCCCTGGCCCTGCTCAACAATGTCAGCTACAATGTGATTGAGTTTGCCAAGTCACAGATCGAGTGGATGAGCGATAAGCTGACAAAAGCCTTTGAAGGTGCCCGCAACAATCCGTTCCAGTTCAAGCACATCAATCTCTGTCACACTCTGGCGGATGTCTACAAGCTGCCAGCCGGGCCCAAAGTGGTGCTGGCCAGCACTCCAGATTTGGAAAGCGGCTTCACACGCGATCTCTTCATCCAGTGGGCTGGCAATCCCAATAATAGCATTATTCTGACAACTCGCACAGGTCCAGGATCGCTGGCCATGGAGCTGGTGGAGAACTGCACGCCGGGCAGGCAGCTGGAGTTGGATGTGCGGCGACGCGTGGAACTGGAAGGCGCCGAGCTGGACGAATATTTGCGCACACAGGGCGAGAAGCTAAATCCGCTGATTGTCAAGCCGGAGGTGGAGGAGGAAAGCAGCTCCGATTCCGAGGATGACATTGAAATGAGCATAATTACGGGCAAACATGATATTGTCGTACGAGCCGAGGGTCGTCATCATTCCGGGTTCTTCAAGTCCAATAAGCGACATCATGTCATGTTTCCCTACCACGAGGAGAAGATCAAATACGACGATTACGGCGAGGTCATCAATTTGGATGACTATCGCATTGTGGACGCCAGCTACGAGTATGCGACGGACGACCAAAACAAGGAGAATGTCAAAAAGGAGGAGCCCCATTCCCACTCCCACTCCCATGTGGAGCAACAGACCAATGGCAATGGCCATGGCATCGACGGCGATGTCCAGCTGCTGGAGAAGCCCACCAAGCTGATCAGTCAGCGCAAAACGATTGAAGTGAATGCCCAAATCCAACGCATCGATTTCGAAGGACGCTCCGACGGTGAATCGATGCTCAAGATTCTATCCCAGCTGCGGCCACGACGTGTCATCGTCGTCCACGGCACCGCGGACGGAACGCAGGTGGTGGCCAAGCATTGTGAACAGAATGTGGGCGCCCGTGTCTTTGCCCCACAAAAGGGCGAGATCATTGATGTCACCACGGAGATTCACATTTATCAGGTGCGCCTGACCGAGGGCCTTGTCTCCCAGCTGCAGTTCCAGAAGGGCAAAGATGCCGAGGTGGCCTGGATCGATGGACGCCTTGGCATGCGTCTCCAAGCCATCGATGCACCCAACCAGGCGGAAGTTACCGTCGAACAGGATGCGGCGACACTGGACTCCAAGACGCTCACCCTCGAGACCCTCGACGTGGACGAGATTCCCGTGCACAACTCGGTGCTGATCAACGAACTGAAGTTGTCCGACTTCAAGCAGATTCTCATGCGCAACAACATCAACTCGGAGTTCTCCGGCGGCGTCCTTTGGTGCTGCAATGGCACCTTGGCTCTGCGGCGCGTGGATGCCGGCAAAGTGGCCATGGAGGGCTGCATCTCGGAGGATTACTACAAGATTCG
Organism: Drosophila quinaria; assembly: GCA_035047525.1. Lineage (NCBI taxonomy): Eukaryota > Metazoa > Arthropoda > Insecta > Diptera > Drosophilidae > Drosophila > Drosophila quinaria. Next base: position 6,929,779 of record JAWNPO010000470.1, on the reverse strand, counting down.
CGAACTGCTCTACGAGCAATACGCCATTGTCTGAAGAATACACAAAATGTACACCAAAAGTTCAATTGGTTTCCTTACTTTATAGAATTTATAGCTGCTGTGGGCACACATGGGCTCCGGGAGCTAGCGGCTGCTCCCAACTTTATTTCTGCCTATTCGGCAACAAAAACTCACACAAGACTCGCAAGCAAGCTAACAACAACAATATAGGAGCAGCTTGAGTCAAGGCGTTTCTGACATTTTTAATGAATTGAAAAACTAGCTTTTTTATGGAGTTTTTTAATTAATTTTTTTTGGAATTTTTGCTACGTTCCTCCCGTCAGAAACAGCTTTTTTCAAACAAAGAGATGTATATCAAGGGATTAGCCTATATAAACTGCAGCATGGGATCCTCAGTGCGCGTTCGTTTCTTTTTCCACTCCTCGATCTCCTCCTCGGTGGGCGCCTTGACGTCATACATGCTGTTATAGGGACGCTTGCGATCATCGAATTCCTCGGGTATCTGCTTGGAGCGAACTGATGAAGTTTCCCTTTCCTTGCCTTCCTTTGCTTCCTTGTGTTTCTTTCTGTTCTTGCGCTGCTCCTTGGCCTTCTTTTTCTTTTCACGCTTCTTGGACTTTTTCTTTGACTTTTTACTTGGCTGCACGGTCTCCTCGTCGTCGGATGAATCCTCCGAGCTGGGCGCAGAGTCAACTTCGGATTCGACAGGTGGTTTCTCTGCATTTTCCTCAGCCGAAACTCTTGGCGGGGCTTCCACAGGAGGAGCACTCGTTGTTGTTGTTGTTGCTGTTGTTGTGGAATGCTGTTGCTCGGAGTAACCTTCGGGCTCCTGCATGCCCACACAATACGAGTTCTTGATGAAGGATTTGCAGCATTTGTAGCCCCAGCGTCCGGCATTCCAAAAGCTGCCCCAAATGGTCGTGTGATTGTTGATGTAAACATCCTCTTCGTAGATGCTCCTCGCCTTGGGCTTCTCAATGCCCTTGATGACTTTGCCACTGCGCGAGTACTCGACATATTCCTCGGTCTGGGCCAGCAGCAAGGATTTCGATGGCACCTGCAGATGCTCCTCCCCTCCATACTTTTCCACAATGTCTGTCTTGGTCTGCAATCATAAATGATTATGAAATTGTTAGCAATATATACAGAAAATATACATGAAAATGAGATGAAAAGTCAGTCTGTTTGGATCAAATCGTTGATATAGCTTAAAAGTTTGAATGGGGACTTGTTCCCAATTAAAAATCTCGAAACATTTATTCTACTTTTTCGAAAAACGCTAGTTTAGCGGGAAATCGCTAAAAACGCGCTAAAATTGAAACCCCCACATTATCCAAAACATAGAAGCTGCAGATATGATCTATATATCGTTTTAAAAGTCTAGTAAAGAGGTTTTTTTTGATAAGATTTGATTGACTTACACTTGACTTGAACTGCTCCTTCTTCTGCTCGTACTCCTTCTGCAGCAGTTCCAGTTTTGTGGGCTCGGCCAGCAGATGGACATCGACGCCCTTGCCGTGTGCCTCCCAAGCAAACAATTGTGCGGTGGCCTGAGCTGTCGTGTCGCCAGAGAAGCGCACAAAGTTCTCGCCCGCAAATTCCGCTCTAAAAACAACAAGCATTACAACAAGTGTTTACAAAAGATTGTCTACTGCACTTACTCCTCCGCCGGCACCTGTGGATTGGGATTGTCTCGCATGGAGCGCGTCTTGGGATCATAATAAGCCGAATTTGGATCCAAGTTGCGCAAATATTTGGCAGTATCCTCACGAATGCGCAAGTTGCGCACGGTAATACGTTGCTTGGAATCGACCTTGGTGCCCGGCATGTCCACCTCGTCCACGTACTTGTCCTCGTTGCCCTCTTCGTCCGAAATCTCAGCATCGGGATCTGGAAAATCACATTTAATAAAGAAATTGGATTGACTTTTATCCTCTTCACTGTGGTGTTACTTGCCATTCTTAAGCTTTTCCGCCTTTAGCTGTCGCTTTGCCTCCTCGACTTTTTCATACTCCTCGATGATCTCGCGATGATTGGACGGATCATAGGAGCTCCAGCGATCGCGCTTCTCGTCATAGTTTATCGAGGCATCGTTCACAAGGTGCTCGTCGTGCACCACAATGGATTCGGCGTATTTGGCCTGCACCTTTCGTGGTCGCTCCAGGCAATCCTTCCTTTTGTGCGTCATCGCGCCACAATTCTCGCAGGCGCCCTTGCGGAACTTGGTCACCAATCTGGTCGTGTCCAGGCCCTTGGGTGCTCGATTGTCCAAATGACCGCGCTCGTCCTCGTGCTGCGGTCGCTGATGCTTCAGTGTCGGCCCCTGGGAGCCGTAGTACCACGGAGCATTTGAAATATATTGTGGAATGTGCGGATTTATGTCGCGTCCTTCTTCATCGACGGCCGCTGGCGCTGTTCCCGCTTTTCGCGCCTCCTCCAGCTCCTTGGCCTTGCGCCAATCTTCGCGGGACTTCTTCTTGGGCTCCTCTTCGGCATCTTGGTCATCCTTGTTGTGGATTATTTGCGACACAGGTGTACGAATTGGCCCTGAGCTCATTTTACGCAGAAAATTAATCAATCAGTTTGTTTTGATACCAGGGCTGCAACTCAACCGAACAAACGTATGTTCGCTAACCAGTGTTGCCAACGTCTTTACACAAAAAAAGGCCGGTTGAACCCAAAAAAGAGACAGAATACGGACAGATATTTTCTTAAAAGGACAACAAATCTGAACAAACAATCTTTTCTTATTAATACATACAATAATAATCCATATGATAATATCATAGCTTTAAAAATAACTCCAATATTGAAAGTATTAGTTCCATTTTGGCCAGTAAAACATTTTGGGCAGGACAAGCATCAATTTTGTTTTTCAATATCAAAGTTATTTGACGATTCGTAAATTAATATATAAGATAATAAATAGTTTTATTTGATATATTCTATAAGCGACTTAGAACAATAAAAAAAGGATGACTAAAGAATAAAGAAACATAAATTAAAAATAACTCATTTTTTCCGGATAGGGGACTTTTATAAAATTTTCCGCAAATAACAGTTTCAAAACGGACAAATTGGCAACACTGGTTCGCGAACACAAGTGAACTACTCTTCCATTGTTATCGATAAATAAACACACACACACACACTCTCTGCGATAACAAAAACAGTTAATTTTCGACAAACGTTTACAGCTGAATGGCACTCTAACCAGTGCTGCCCTATTTGCCTTATCGATTATGGCAGCACTGGCTCTGACGGCGTCTCATTCGTGTAAAATTTATACCACAGTGCAGACGCGTCTCTAAAATATAATCCAAAAGGCCACTAAAATTTCGATTTAGTTGCTACAATCATTCCACGCATAACAAACAAATAACGTGCCTTGTGCATTTCTACACGCAATTATCATACTAAGAAACAACAAACAAAAAATCGATTAAATAAAAATGGTAATTACAACAAAGAAGTGACTGCGACTGCGGCGCAAGCTGCTTTGACAATACTGTATTTGTGTGAAGTTTATTGCGCGTGCCTCGCATAGTAGCGCGACCTTAAATATTAATGCATCCATGGACCACGTAGTGCGAATATTGGCTTATTACCGAGGCGTCGTATGCGGCGCTTTTCAAATAAGGAAATTTCAAGCAGTGTTATTGTATGGCGGCAAATTGTTCATGTTTAACCTCAAATCGCAGTGTCTCTAGTGTCAATTTTTTTGCCGCCACCATTTTGTGTTTCTTATTGTTGAATGTGTTTGTGTTTTTTCTAATTGTTTGCGCGTTATATTCTCTACTCTGCAGGCTGGCGGCAAAGCGGGCAAAGATTCTGGTAAAGCCAAGGCGAAGGCAGTTTCACGTTCGGCGCGCGCGGGTCTTCAGGTGAGTAGTGTTACACTGTTGTTGTTGTTGTTGTCGTCTGTACCAAATACATTTTTGGCGCCTTTTTTACCAGTGCACACAGACACGCACGCACATTGTAAACAGGGTGCGTTTGTGTTTGTGTGCCGAAGAGAGCTGGGAAACAAATTGGCTTGTGTTGGTTGGTTGGGGGGTAACAAAACATAAACAAGAGAGCAATTTGTATTTAATGCGTTTGGTTTTTCTTTTTTGTTTTTTGTGCGCTGCAGTTTCCCGTAGGCCGTATTCATCGTCATTTAAAGAGCCGCACCACATCTCACGGACGCGTTGGTGCCACTGCCGCCGTTTACTCTGCAGCCATCTTGGAATACTTGACGGCTGAGGTAAGAAGTTCCCGCTTTTATATTTTGTAACGGTTTTGTTGTGCAGCTCGCTGCTCTCTATTGGAATTACAACTTTCCAATTGGATATTTTGAATTGTCATGGTGAAATTATTAACAACATTTAACGTAAAAAAAAGCAGGGACCGTAATTGTTGTTTTAAAATATTAATTGAAAATTAAAAATTATTTTCAAATTTGTATTTGAAAGCTACAAAATAGCAATTGTTTTTAATTTTGATTTAAAAAGTAAAAAATAATCATTAAAATTCAATAACAACATTTTTTTTTTCTATGATTCGAGACCTTTCACTTTTGCACGTCCCTTAAGAACGAAATAAAGAATCCGACTTTTTCTACTATATTAAATATGTATGAAGTAATTATTTTCAAACAAAATACCAATTAATACTTAAATAACAAAAGTATGCCATAAATCAGCTGTGTTCACGAAATCTGAATACGTTAGCATCCGCTGGCTCCCGGACATTAACTTTAACTCTTTAACTTTTATTTTTTTAATACAAATTACGGAATAACTCTTTGTAACTTTTAAAGTAAAAATCAAACATTAACCTTATTTTTTATTTTTATTGAAAAAAAGCTGTTTTGACAGCACTGCTGCTGGAAGAGAGTATGTCCACCTTGTTAATAATTTCCAATGTCAACTGTTGCTGTTGCTTGAAAACTTTGTAAACTTTTGACTCACACATTATTGTTATTGTTTTGATTGCAGGTGCTGGAATTGGCAGGCAACGCATCGAAAGACTTGAAAGTGAAACGTATTACGCCGCGTCATTTGCAATTGGCCATCCGTGGAGACGAGGAATTGGACAGCCTGATTAAAGCCACCATTGCCGGCGGCGGTGTCATTCCGCATATACACAAGTCGCTCATTGGCAAGAAAGAGGAAACCGTTCAGGATCCCCAGCGAAAGGGCAACGTCATTCTGTCGCAGGCCTATTAAATTCAATTCATCTCTTGAGCTTTTTTCGGATCATTTCGGTATACAAATTTTACAAATCTATGTTTAAACAAAAAAAAAAAAAACAAACAAAACAAAAATATATCAACGACGCATTGTAAGAATTATGTTTTGGCGTCAAGAATAATTAACAACAAACAACCCCCCCCCCCTCCCCCACCCCCTCTTCCAGCCGACATCAACAAAACACTCACTCACACCGACAAACACACACAGACACACATAAATGTAAACTTAATTGTCAAGTAAAAGATTAACAAAATGCAATGTTAAAAGAGAAAGAGCCTAAAACTAAAGCAAAACTTAATTTAGAGCAAAGTAAATTACACAAATACATTTACAATTAATACAACTTTAAATAAAAAATAAAAATACGAAAACAAATTGTTGACTAAGTTGTTGAAATAAATTTTGTGCGCAAAATTGTTAAAACTTCGCAAATTATATGTCAGTGCAGCCAACTTTTTAACAAAAAGCTTTTTTTGACTGGAGAAAAGGGAAAAAAAAGTTTAAAATATTCTGAAAAAAACGCAAAAAAGCCAAACGCTTTTTTATAAAAGCCAGAATTCCCGCTTCCCGCAATTGGTCTTCAAAAACAGCCAGATTTGACGGGAAAAAAGCTAAGTTTCACAAATTACTGGTGATGTAAACATCGATTTGATTTTGAATGGCGATGTACAAAAATCGATTTATAAAACGATTTAAAATAGTCGATCCATGGCCTGGAATAGTCGATCCATCGAGTAGACTAGACGAATTTATCGATTTTTGCTATATTGAAAACATTGATATTATTGATATGCAATTTTTGGAAATCAAAAAAGGGAAACAAAAGATTTTTCCTGACTATCGATTTATTTTACTCGACTTTTCGGCGAAACAAATTAAAGTAGTTACAAGCTATCGCTATTATGATGCATTTTTACATCACTTGTGAATTACAAATAGGCAGATTTTCCATGAATATCAATTTATTTTATTCGACAAACTGTCAAAGACAAGCATCGAGTTATTGTAATTAAGTTATCGATATCTCGATGTAACTTTACATCCTAGATATATTCAAAAGTGGTGGTATCAAACAGATATGTATGTGGAACTAGCCTAGCAGATGTGGAACCGCCTTCTGGACATCGTCGCAACGCTCCTTAAGGTCCTCGGCATCGAGTTCCAAGCAGGCGCCCCATTCGATCAATGTGATGCGATGATCCTTGTTGGAATCACACGACTCGAGGAATGGAGCAATGCAATGCTCCAAACTGACCAAGGGAGCACGAATGGGGAACAGTTCGTGACGGGAAACAGAGCGATCGGTGTCGCCATCGAGATCACACCACTTCCATACGGCCGCATTGGACCAACGGCGTGAATTGTTCGTCTCCGCCTCCAGTTCCATTTGCATGTAGTGCTCGGTGAGCTCATCGCGTTCGGCCAGATCGCGCATCACGTTGAAGAGCCAGTCGCGCATGCGTCGGGGGAAGTCCTTGAGGTCCTCGCCGTCGCAGACGCGCGACTCGTGGCAGGCGCCATAGTAATCAATGTGGAGATGCGCATTGGTCGGGTCACGGCAGCCAGGTTCCTGCAAATATCGATAAGTTTCGATAAGATATGTAATTTGTAACTCATCTATTACTTATTGATTTCTTGTCAACAAACATGACTTCACTCAAAATTTGAGTTGAAATGAATTAATTCGAACGATGGCGAATTGAGTTGAATTTGAGTGTGAGTGACATTGAGTTCTAAAATAACAGGGACGGTCTTAAAGGAATAATGAGTTTGATTATCTGGGTTGGTGGAATAAAAAGAAAAGTAATTGATATTGATAATTTAATATTTGATGATAATTTACCTTGATGTCACACCAGCAACGTTGCTGGTACACGGCACAATCAGACGGCCAAGTCTCGTTCTTGTTGGTGCACACATGACGACGTGCATCCGACTCCTCGGGGCACTCGGGAATGCACACGCACTCGGGCTTGTCCTTGTTCAGCTGGCAAATGCGACCGGCACCACAGTGCATTGTCTCGCAGGGATCAATCTCCACCACGGGATTCAGAATGTTGTGCTGCACATCCGCCAGCTTCTGGGCCAGCTCGTTCTCACGCTCCACATCATGGTTCTAGAGTTGTAGAGCACAACATTACTCGAATATTGAAATGTCAAACAATTCAGCTGCTGTCAAGATTACACACCTGGGCCTTTTCCTCGAGCAGACTGAGGAATTCCTCATCGGCATCATCGAACTCGGCAATATTTTCCAAGTCCAATTCGGCGAGGAGTTCCTCGGGAGCGTTCTCGTCGGCGTACACCTGAGATGACACCGCCAGAAGCCCCAAACAGAGCAGCAGCCAAAGGGAACGCATTTTTCAACGAATTTGTCTCAACTGAAACTGTTCAGAATAAAGATTTTACAGGGTATTTCTACGTCTATTTACAACTCTGCTCCAGTTAAAGGCCCTCATTGGGAACGAAATACAGTAAGTACCTCAAAAACGAATTCGTGTACTACGAATTTTCATGTATTATAATTTGAAACAATAATTTATTTTAATTGTCGATTTTTTAGTTAACATTTTAGTCAATAACAATTATTTTCAGTCCCTAATTTATGGTTTTTCAAAACAACTTCAAAAAGTATTTGTTGAAATTTGACCAACTAATTTTAAAAATTTAGTGAAGAATTGATTGATTTTTAAAATCTAAGCTGTTTTTCTAACAATCTAAAAAAGTTTTAAAGAAAGTTTTCAAAAAGATGTGGTTTTTGAATTTTTTTAATTAATAGCAACTAATTTTGAGAATTTACTTAAAGTCTGCTTTTAAAATTTACAACTTAAGATATTTTTCTAAAAGTCTAAGCAAATTAAAAGAATGTTGGCAACTAATTTTAATAATTTATTCAAACTCAGCTTTTTACTCTGTCCGTTTTTTTAAATTTTGGTGTACTCTATCTACTTGTTTATATCAATTTGTGCCAGGGTCTAATCTCGCTTCCAATTCGATGGAGGTCAAAAGGGTAAGCGATTAAATTTGGCCTTCATTGTAGACGCCGCTGTTAAATTCTTCGCCTTTCGCGCTTAGTTCGAAAAATTTCTTAAATTTTCTCAATAGCTTCAGACGGTACTGTACTTGTAACGGTTCTTGCGCTAAATGTTACTGTAAACAACCCCCATTTCTTACCTTACACACATAAATATGTAAGTGCGTGTGATTTTATGGGAATTCCTATGCACTGTATATTTTTACATATGGAAATTCGTGTTCAATCGAGTTCAAAAGGTCATTTAACAGGATGTTGCGAAATTCAATGTAAACAATGCACAGTTATTGTTGGCATAGGCAAATGGATGTTGCAACTGTGTGTGTGAGTGTGTGTGTGTGTCAGAGATTGGGGTGGACCAACAAATGCACAATGGACTCGAAGATCTCTTAAGGCGCATTTAAGCTTTCGCTAGGAACCAAAAGTGCACCCTAATAAAGGTTCTACTGTACTTTAATAAAAGGCGTATTTTGATGATTAAATTTCGACTTGTTAGATTCAATTTTACTAGAATATTGACTATTCTTTATTATAAATTACTCGGGTATTGCATTAATTTTTATTATAATTTTTGTTTAATTCTGTTCGGAAAATTATTCTTTTATCTATTTCATTTACTATTCTTTATTATAAAATTCTAGGGTATATTTTTAATTATTTGGATAAACTTTTTGAGAAAATTTCGAGCTATAGTTTTTAAAATTTCTATTAATTATTCTTCATTATAAGATACTCAGATATATTTTTTTTATTCCTTTTATGAGAAGATTTCCAGACATTTGTTTTATCTATTCTATCAAATTTAAATTTTTTATATCATAGTAGATCATATTCAATTTATTTCTCATAATATACTCAGATAACTCTTGAATTTTTGGAATTGATTTTGGTCCACACCAAGAAATGATTTCAGCTTACTTAATTTTTGGGGGCATGTCGAACACATGTTCTTCAGTTTATGGCAATAGAATTTTGCTTATGATGCCATGACAAAATATTTAAGTTACTGAAATCATTGCTATATATAAAAAAAAAACATATAGATGTCATACACATTTGTACATAAAATACATTATACACAGCTGATTAAAGATTGACCTTAATGCTGAGGGCTACAACTGAAACTAAAAAAACCATATTCTAATATTCGGCCCCATTATAATCAGTACAAAATGTCGCCGCTACTATAAAATAAAATCTATAGTATATTAGTTAGTTAGTTGCACAACGCTCTCAGTTATCACTTAAGCGTGGATCGAGCTTATCTGTCTGGTCTGAGCTTCCGTTTTGGGACTGGACTCTTAATCGTCACATTTCTGTATATTGTAGTAGAAGTATCTTGGCAAATGTTCTGAAACTGGCACATTAATTCCTATACACATCATATACTATACATACATGTGTATGTAGTATCTATATATACGCATTTGAGTACTTATGTGCATCTTAGCATTGCAACAAAGTTCCAGGAATATTTCAGTTTCAGTTGATGCTGCATGTTGTTGATGAAACTCACGCCTCATTTTCTTCTCGTTTCGCTTTGTTTCGTTTTGCTGCAGTTTAATTATAACGAAAGCCCGACAAAGAATGACGTGATGCATCTCATATATAGACTCTGATATTTGTTATGATTGTGTTTAAGAGTGCCAGCATGTACCACAGTATTCATTGTAAAAAAAACTACACAGCCCCAAAAATGGATGAGCTCCAAAAAATTTAAAATTTTGAGATTTTAAGTAAATTGAGAGATTGTCAAAGTATTTGAGTTTAACAAAAAAAATATAATTCCAAAATTACATTAATTTGGCTTAATTTTGAAATTTAATAATAAATTTTTAAGAACTTCAAACATTTCAAAACGTTTATTATTTCAGATTTTGCTAAAGTATTTGAGAAAAACACAATCATAAAATTAAACAAATATATATCAATTAATCTCCATTTTGAAATTCATTACTAAATTTCCATAGATCTTAAACATTTTAAAATTTATTTTTAAATCAGTGCAGATTTAATTTTTTTTTAAGTTTTTACTTCGTTTCTACAAAAGAACTTCAAAGATTTTCAAGAGATTTAATTCACGAAAAAATTTCGAGTGCAGCACTAAATTTTTCAGATTTTGCTAAAGAATTTGATATCGTTAAATTCTAAAATCTAAATGAATTCAAAATTTAAATTTTTTACTTCGTTTTATAAAAAAAAAATCTTCAATGATTTTCAAGAGATACTATTTCCATGTGATTCTGTTTCCGAGTGTAGCATTAAATTCGCGGAACTGCACTTTGATGATGATACTTCTGTGGTTCCCCTTAGCCATAACCATATAACCTTGTATCGTCCAAATAGACCGAGAGCATTAAATGACACTCTTGTTAGTTGAATCAAAAACATTTCAAATTTGCACAAATTAATTGTCAATACGCAACTGAATTGAGTTCAATTAACTTTCATTTCACAGAGATTATTGAACTTGAATATCAAATATCGGAATAGTCGTTTGATTTGCTGATCAAGCAAATATCTATATCCACTCGTATTTTCTCGACTTTTTGTTTTTTTTGGGTTAACTATAGAGCGGAACAGGTAGTCCATAAATTGATATTGTTATAATACTCACGTTATGACTATTTGCTTTTAATATTCTTGAATTACGATCCAATCGCGACGGCAGCCGACGAATGACTGTTGCTTGGTCAGAGAACTTCCCAGCGATTATACATAGGTCGGCATGGTCGGATCAGATCGGATTGGTGTTCCAACTAGCCCCAACTTGTTGGCTTCCAACATGTTCGTTACAATAAAAACACACACATATTTTCATACTCAAACGTAATTTCTTTTTATTTGTTCTCAATTAAAATAAAAGCATAATAAAACAAATTACAAGAATTTTTGTATCAAAAACTTACCTACAAAGTCGGCACTTTTATCAGGTTCGGTTTCATCGTGAGTTGCTCAAGGATTTGTTTTTGAAAAAGAAACAGTTGGTTTTGTTTTTTTTAGAAATGCTGTATAATTTTAGTTTTTTAATATACATATATTTAAAGAGAGAGAAAGATAGTGTTACTTAAGCAGCGGAATAAATTTTGGATGAGCCTAAAATTGGGTCAATATCACTTACCTGCGAGAACTTGTCAGACCATACACAGTACGTCAAGTAACTGTTTTGACAAATTAAAAAAAAAAACTAAATCTATTTCTAGATTTTTATATTAAACAAAATAAAAATTATGATCTATTTAACTTACAAAAAAAAACCAAATAAATACGAATATTTTATTTTCTTTATGTCAAAATAGTTACTTGAGTAATTGTGTCTACAACTGGATAGGCATACGATACGATTAACTAAACTGTTAACTAATTGTTAATTTAAGTAGTAGTACTTAGTATGCTTCCATTGTTAAACGAGACTTACTTAAATTGGACAGCTCAATAAAATAAATATTTAGATACATAGTGTGGGTTTTAATTTATTTATTTATTTTAAAATAAATATATATATGTGAATATTTTCATTTTTTCTTTTCTCCATAAATTGTTTTTATTTAAGTATAATGTAGTTGTAATCAATAATGCTAAATTAAACTGCAAAAACATAGGGACTACGCTCTCTTAGTGACCCCATACATAATTAATACAGTAATCAATGGATTATATATAGTTTAAATACATATTTATACGTATTTATGTATATCTTCGTATATTTTATAATTTAGTTGTAGAAAATCATTGTAAAGCCTTTGGCGTGCGCTACAAAAACTTAAGCATATCAATATAGTAGTTTTCTATGATTATTCTGAAAGTAATGCTAAACTTAGAGTTCCATGTCGTGGTTCATTTATAACACAATAATAAACATTAGTTTTCAAATAAATAATTTCATCAATTTGTCGCACAGTTTTTTAGTATTTCCTTTTTTGTTGTTTTTAATTTTATTTATGTTTGCTCTACATACATGTCCATCTAAATATGTACGATCGATCTTTCAGTATATGCAAAAATGAGTTTCAGTGAGACGAAACCGTTAAGAGCTTAACATAAGTTTTGGGGGGAGTAGATATATACTACATATCATCAGACTGTCATATACATGAAAAAATTGACAATTATTTTGATATCAACTCCTTAACATTCTACATATATATATGTATATATATATACTTTATATATTATTTGAATCCGTGCGTTGCTCACCAACTTTTCCGTTTGATTTGAACGTTATATGTTTATATTTTACTGGACGTATCTTTTTTTTTTGGTAGTACGCTCGAGTTGATCTCAATGATGAGATCACGAGTATATTAAGGCGTCTAATAACTAAAATACGATATAGAAGAGCTATAAATACACTGAACTATAGCTCAATAAGCTCTGTCTAAAGCTGTGAAACATTGTCTTTAATTAGCTGCTAATTCTTGAATTGCATTTTTTATATATGCTTTTTGTAATGCTAATTTGTTTACAAAAATACAATTAGTGTTGTTGGTGAACCTCGCACTAGATTATGTCTTCATTTGATTTAAAATTTATAGACTGAGTTACATTTTAGGCGTACTTAAAACTAAAATATATAAAGAGAGGGAGAGAGAGCACTAAATTCTATGTAACTTTTAGGTTTACAAAATATATATTAGCAATATGTATTTAAATAAAGCAAAAACTTCTAGGTCTATATATATATATTTTCCGAAAAGAAAGGCAAGTTAATCTCGAAATTAAAGCAAACTCAAAAATGGCTACAACTTGTAGTTGTATGCCGCAAAAAAATTAAGATCTTACAATTAATTTCTTCAAATATTTCTTGTCTTATTATAATTCATACATAGATTGGGTATCAATCATTTAGTAAATAACATTAGAGCTTAAGTTAAAAAAAGGTGTCTAAAAACTGTAGTTAGTTGCCTTAGATAAATAGTTATAGGTAAAGAGAGAGAGCGAGAGAGACAACGCTGTTAATATATAGATCCTGGTTGTATTTTAGTTAAAATTTAAGTTACTAAGCGAGTGTGTGTGTCCTAGCTTATAGCAAGCCTATTTTTTAGTAACAGTAACTGTATCTTGTATCTTGAACTTGTTTCTGAATTTGTAAAGGCATCTAAATTAAAGAGAATTATAAAGATTAGTATACTTTGACAATGCACATATACTTAAAGATGTTGCCCTCATACGAATTCCGAATATTTTTGTAAGATTTACAGTACCAAAGTAAATCAAAATAAGAATGCAATTTAGAATAAAAATAAGAAATATCATTTTATGAATATTAGAAAAATAAGCTTTGATTCATTAGCATTTGAATACATTTTATTGGATTTGTCTTCTCGACACTACGACAAAATTTTAAGATTTAATTTTTTGAAATCAAAATCAGAAGTACATAATATTTTTGGGTTTAGTTTTCTTAATTTTGGTCTTTCTAAATAATTTTCCCTAGGTCAATTATTCTAATAAAATTAAATAAATTCTAATAAAATAATAAGATTTAATTTTTTTAAATCAAAATCAGAAGTACAAAATAATTTTTGATTTAGTTTTCTTAATTTTTGTCTTTCTAAAAAATTTTCCGCAGCTAAATTATTCTAATAAAATAATTGCTTGCAATAAATTTCTAATTTTTATGCTTTTCTCTGTTATTCTTCGCATAATTAGTCGAAATTCGTATGGGGAATCCTTAAAGATAAATATAGAAAAAAAAGGAACCACAAGTCAGTATTTGGTACCTTAAACTTTGCTATATTTGTACTAGGCATAAGACGTACCACAACAACGACGAATGGCGAAATGGCGTTGGTAACAGAAATACAGATACAGATACAGAGATCAGATTGATAGCCTCTTCTTGCTCTACTTACCCCACAAAACAACTAACGGCGATATTTGCTATTGGCACTGGCTCCAGTGGCCACCGAGCCATTGGATACGTTTTTGGGCACAGGACCTGAGGTGGGTCCATTGCCACTTGGTGGCGGAGCAGCTGCATTGTATGGCGCATAACCAGGTGCTGGTGGCTGGGCGTTATCTAAATGGAAGGGAAGTGAGAGGCATCATTAACAAAACGAATAAAACTGCTTGACTCTCAGATGCCCATTCATCACTTACGATAGTTGCTGGGCGGTGCAGCGGTGTAGGGATTCATGCGATTGCCATTCATGTTGTTATGCTTGGTGGGTCCACCACCGTAGTTCTGTTGATAGCCACTGCCGAAGTTTGGTGGTACCGGCTGCTGTTGTTGTTGCTGTGGTGGTGGCGGCTGATGCGGCGGCGGACCTTGTGTCAGTGGCATGGAACCGGGCACGGGTGGTGCCGCCGATGCGGGCATATTCCAATTACCCACCGCTGGTGGTGGTGGACCACCGCGCTGATGATGATTCACGGGCGGCACACCCGGTGTGGGCGGTTGTATGGCACCCGGCGGACCACCCCACTGATTGGCATGCCACTGTTGGGCGCCTGGTGGTGGCGGCGGCGGTGCATTCCAGCCATTCTGTGCGGGCGGATAGGCATTCCAGGCGTTCATCTGCGGCGGCGGCGGTTGCTGGTAATAGGGCTGCATCGGAGGCGGTGGCCCCCAATAGTTGTAGTTTGGTGGCGGCGCCGACATTGGTGGCGGCGGTGGTTGATGCTGATACGGCGGCATTTGCTGCGGCGGAGGCACTGGGGGACGGTAACCGGTCGGGGGCATGTTTGCCTTGGGCGGCGCTTGTTGCTGATGTTGCTGCTGCTGCATTTTGTTGCCATTGGCGGCATTGGGACCCTGCGACATGCGATCCTTCTTCTCCAGATTGTAGATGGACTTCTTGACATCGACGAGCACGTATTTGATAGAGTGCTGTCGCTGAACTGTAAACAGATGCAGATGTTAATTGTAACAAATGTAATTATTAAGTAAACTTCTATATGGGCGATTCCTAGGTTGCGGACGTTACATTTGTACGCTATAAAACCTATTTTAAGATAAAAGCCTAATTGTTTTTTATTAGGCCTGCTGAAAGTTTGGTTGCGGACGTTACAAAAAATGGAAGTCGATTTGAGATCATCTGCGCGTATATTAGCGAATTTTGCATTATAAACAAAAAATATCCAAATACAACAAATTAACTGGAATATATGACCATATCAATCCAGCATCAAAAATACAGATAAGTAGTCTCGTTAATTAAAAATCTTTGTTTTTGTCAGTTGCGGACGTTACACTTTTTACTCTCACACTTTCTTTGAAATTATTAATATATATTAAATATCTATTCGATACAGTTTTTATCTTAAATAAAAGAAAATGAAACAAAGTTTAAGATGAGCTAAGCGCTAATCACTCAGACGACAGACAAAAAACAACTATTATTAAAAAACATGACAAAATTAAGTTTTCGCCCTTGGTTTAAAAATTTGCGGAATAGCCCATATTCATATTCAGGACACTTACGTATTGCCTTGTCCACCGCATCGTAGTCATCAAACTCAATGAAAGCAAAGCCTCGGCGCTTGCCCGTGGTCTTGTCCGTTAGCAGCTTGACGGATACCACATTGCCGAATTGATGAAAGTATTCGCGCAGACAGTCCTCATCGTGATTGTCTTTTAGTCCACCCACAAATAGCTTTTTCACCGAGATATTTGTCTCGCGCGTTTCACGCTCCGGGCGTGGCAATGCGCGTTTCGCCTCGACAGTTCTAGATTAAATTAGATGACACAATTACACGTTTATGATTAACAAATAACAATTTGATAATTATAAGTCGGCACATACTTGCCGTCGATGATATGAGGTCGGTTCTCTTGGGCCGTATCAACCATAGCGGACTTTGTGTAGGTAATAAAACCAAAGCCACGCGATCTTTTAGTTGCCGCATCCCGCATCACAACAACATCCACGACCTTGCCCCATTGCGAGTAGAAGACTTTGAGGCCCTCCTCTGTGGTGTAGGGCGCCAGGCCGCCAATGAACAGCTTACGCAAATGCTCCAGCTCACAAATGTCCTGCAAGTACAGAAATCAACACAAACAGTGATTCAAATAATTGTTTTCACAATATACAAAATTCAAATAATTTCTAAATTTACTTAAAACCAAGTGCATTTCAAATAGAATGTGTATATTTTAATTTGTCAAAACAATTACTTGAGCAACTGTCTACATTGATGTGTGTGTGTGTATGTGTATGTGTTAGTTTTTCAGCTTTTGGTAGTGTGTGCGTGCGCTGTGCGGCGTATCGTTGAATTTCAATTGCCACTTACATCTTCGTCTTTGATTTCAAATATTTCCGGTGTCGCTTCCTCAGAGGAATCCTCCAGTTTAATCACTTGTGTTGTGTTTGCCATATTTGGCGCACGGTTTCATATAATTTACAAAAGAAATGCAAAAACGCAGCTCGTTAGAAGACACGCACGCGAAGAAAAAGTCAGTCGTTCAATAGAGCTGTTCACAATAAGCTCAAATGAACAACAGTTCATTGAACGTTCAGCAAATTGAACTAAAAATTCCAATCCCGAGACTTTATTTTTTTTTTTGGTAGCCCTGGCTTGTTATTGTTGCGCAAATTATGTGTTCTCGAAATATATTATAAAAATTAACACTTTCGTTAAAATAATATAGCACGTGCTACAACTGCAACAACAGCAAATGCAGCTAAAGCAGGTAAGTTGAATAATTGCATTGCATTGAATATTGCGGCACTTGTTATGGATTCTTCTGCAGTCAGCGCTGCCAGTTTTGGCGCACTACAAGCTAAATGCTATGAAAAAGTCAAAACAAGTTGTCAATTTTTGTGAAATTTGTTTGCATTGAGCGCCTTAATCACTGCGGACGGCAGTCCGCGCTAGTGACGAAAGCAGCACGAAGGGTGCGAAGGCGACTAGCATATATACACAGAAAGAATGGAAAATTTGCCATGACTGTCCGATCGGGTCGAGTTATATACCGATCGAAAGGTATCAATTAAACTTCCAAATGTGCATACTAAGACTTTTGGAAACTCACCTGGTTCGTGAGATAAACAGGTGTTAGTGGAAGGGGAAAAATTTAAGTTATTGGAGCAACTTGAGCCATTGGAGCCTTTTTGAAATTGATTTTAATTTTTTACTGTTCTTAACAAAAATACGCGTCGAATGACACCTCGATCATCAAAATCCGACAACTGGTTAAAAAGATAATTAATTTTGAAATTTTTGGTGCCCTTCTCAAAACGAGATGAAAAGTCAGTCTGTTTGTTTGTTTGTTTGGATCAAATCGTTGATTTAGCTTAGAAGTTTGAATGAGGACTTGTTCCCGATCAGAAATCTAGAAACGAAAAAACGCTAGTTTAGCGGGAAATCGCTAAAATTCGCTAAAATTAAAACCCCTTTAGCATCCAAACTATAGAAGCTACAGATGTGGTTTATATATCGTTGGAAAGGTTGAAGGGCTTTTAAGCATAGCTGTAAGCTTTTTTGCTAAAGAACACAGGTAAAAAGCTACAGGTGAAATAAGGTTTTTTTTTACACTTTTTTTCGATTTAGGAAAAATCTGTGCTTTATATGTTGTAGACAATTCAATTCCACGTTTTTTGACATATAAAACACATCTCTCAAAATTCGTTTGGGCAAGATATTACCTATCAACTGAATATACCTTTTACCTTTACACTTCTGCATGTACATATGCAGTATGTACACTGCTTGCAGCGCATTGCGGAAATAAACTGCTTGCAAGTGGTGAATTCTTTTTGCGGCAGAAAAACCATATTATAATTGCGATTAGAGTAATATCGGTATATATTTAGGGTTACTACTCATGATTTAGTCGAATATTTGTCGATATTACTTCTTAACTGAATGTATACATTTTACTTAGAATTGGAATAGGACAGCAGCAGCAAAGTGTCATAGCAGCATGTGTGTTTTTAAAGGGAACCAGTGTTGTCAGACAGTTCGTTCTAGCTTGTACAAACAAGAAGCACCTTTTAACAAGGTTATACTCTAAAAATTTATTGCGATTTAAAAATTTCTGATGTCTTATTCAAAAATTACTGATATCTTATAAAAAGAAACCTCTTTACGAGGTGAAAGTCTAGTGACGAAAACAGTTTTATGCCCCAAAATTTCTGATATCCAATTTTGTGACGAATAATATTAAGTTTTACATAAAAATTATTTTAAAAAAAATTTTGCATTCGGCACATTGCGCTAAAATGTCTCAATTCTTTATATAAAATAAAACTTAATATTATAAGTCACAAAATTGGATATCAGAAATTTTGGGGCATAAAACTGTTTTCGTCACTAGACTTTCACCTCGTAAAGAGGTTTTTTTTATAAGATTCTTAATTTCACATTCAATTGCTTACATTTGGGCTTAAAAAAGTTAATTTAACAACATGGTTTAACATTTACACATTTTACCCAGTAGCCTTGTAAAACCTTTTTTTTTTTAACTATCAACTTAAAAAATATATTTTAAAATACAAATTGATTTTTTAACATTAAATTTTTTTTAAAATAATATTTAATTTATTTATTATTATAAAATTATTTATTATTATTAAAATTAATATGTTAATTACACGAGTTAACAGCCAAAATGCAAAGTGAATCAAAGTATATTTTTCACTTAAAATTGTTTTTATAGAAGCATTTTCGAAATATTCAAATATTTGGTTTAAACCGGACCACTATATCATAAAACTGTTATACGAAACATCCTTGAAAATATTTGGAACAGTATCAGCTTACGTTAATCCTTTAAAAAAAATTGAACTTTGCTTTCGAACTAAAAAAATCACAAAAAAACGCCCATTTTCGAACTTACTAAAATCGCTAGCACCTGAACTGCTGAACCGATCTTAATACTGTATAGAACAAAGTTGAGGAAAATTTACTTACGTTTAATTTAAGTGCTTGCTTGACCAAATCGGATAGGATGAAATGCGAAAATTTTCATTATTTCAAAAATGCTTTCATAAAAATTTTAATCTTGTAAACTAGTGTTATTTTCTTTGAAGTTTATTTTCAAGTGTGTCGCGTAACATAAAAATATTTAATATTAGATTTTTTTATATAAAACTTATTAATATTGATTTAAATTAATTTATTTTCAAATGTTTCGCCTAGCATAATAATATTGATAACCAATTGTTTTTTATAAGATAATAACTTTTAATTTATTGTTAATTTATTTATATTCAAGTGCTTCGCTTAACATAAAAATATTTGATATTTATTTTAGTGTAGTATAATAATTTAAAGCTCCATTAAAGTGGCCAAATTCTTAAGTGCTAGCATGTATTGATAAGCGTCGGCGGCGGCACAAATTGGCGCTGTTCCTGTTCTCGCTGCTGCTGACTGGGATGCGGCTCCTGTTGGTGGTGGTTAAGATGCCGCTGCTGGTCTTCCATGTCAGCATAATTTATGTCCTTAGCCAACGCTGGCGCTGGCAACAAAGCCGGCAAAGCGGCTGGCGTTCCATAGTAGCCCACGCCCACGCCCACTCCGCCTCCGGCTGTGCCCAGGATCGTTGAGGTGGTGATCGGGGCTGCAGGTGACGTCGCGTAACTCGTTTGTCCCATAATAGTGCTCATAAAACCATTGGCCACGACAAAGTTCCTGCAAATTGATTGTATCTTGTCAAGGCAAGTTTTTTTTTTTTATTTTAAATGAAACCAACACAGACCACTGTGTCTACACCCCTGTACACCCGCACCCCCTAGGTAGCTATCTAATTGGGTTTGTGTGCGCGTAAATGTCGTAAAATTAATTTCGTGTTAATTTTATGTGAGTACATCAATTAAATTTGTGACATTCCTTTGAATTACTTCCGTGGCAAATTTCAGGACAGGCACAGCAACCAATTGAGTGGTTGTTCTCTTGTTAGACTCTGTACTTAAAAATTTAAGAGTGTTTATTACATTTTCCAAAAGGGAAATGTGCTTAATCAGCTGAAGATCAAATAAATTTTACTTCTCGTCTCATTTATTAGACGAAAATTCAATGTTGATAATTGTGAATTTTTATAAAAACTGTATTTTTTATAGGTCAAAATCTCAGAGAGATAGGAGCTAGAGTTACCAACAGAGTTACTAACAATATTCCAATAATTTGTACGATTGTTGTCAAGATTGTTTTCAAGTTTACACATTACGAATGGCCAATAAACTCGAAAGTTTTTCTATAAATAGTTTTAATTTTGTTACAGGGTCTCCTTCAGTCGGGTTCTCTCAACTGTAGGTTTTACTACTCTAGTTTCTATTTAGTTTTTGTTGCCCCACCAAAAATCGTTACTCACCTGTAGTGCTGATCAATTTGGGCTTTTTCAATGCGCTTGTCCTTGGCACGACGATTCTGAAACCAGATTTTGATTTGTGTCTCCGTCAGACGCAACGTCTCCGCCAGCTCAAAGCGTCGACTCCTGGAGATGTATTCATTTCGATGGAACTCGACTTCCAGTCTCAGAGTCTGCTCCGTGCTAAATGTGGTGCGTTGTCGCCTCTGTCGTCCCTCCTTGCGACGCCGACGGGCCACTGCCAATGAAAAAAACAAAAAAAAATAGAAAATAAACAATTTGTCAGAGAATAGGTTGCACGAATTCTCAACAATAGTTCAAGCTGACAATGGAGATGTCGAAGCGAAATTAATCTTACATTAATAAACCATCAAATTGAGCTCAACCCCTGCACAAAAAAAACTCATATATATACATATCCTTATTTCAGTTGCGTGTGAGCAAGTTAAACAAATAATTAACCAGGCTAACGCCCCCCCCAACCCCCTTTATGCCACCCCTCTGGTCTCTGTTTTCCACTATATTAAGCGTTTTTCCTGATCGCGTTTGTAGCGCACATTAAACTGCATTTTACACGTGTTATTTTCAACTGCCCATTAGCATCCGGCCTCGCATTCTCTTCTCTGCCCTTCTCTTTCCTTTCCCTCCCACAAACTCGCATCCTCCCAACCTTTCCCTTTTCGGTCTCAATCTGAGCCGGGAAACTTTCGACAATGCCAACAGATGTCTGCCATCCTCCCATTGTTATTGTTGTTCTTCTGCCTCATCATAATTATACACTACCTTTGAGGGCATTACAAATTTGACAAGTTTTTATATTTTTTGTACAAAAGTATATTTGTTTTTTTAACAATAAGTCTAACAAGTGAATTTTTAAATTAATTATATTATATTACAATATTTTACAAATGAATTGACCTACTATTTCTCAAAACCCTTATTATAATATAGCACGATAAAATTGTCTCAGCTATGTTGTGCGAAAATTTCAGCTTTCTAGACTTAACCGTTCGGCCTACACGCTAATAGTCCTTTTTAATCTTTTGAAATCTTTGCGAAAACTACTTACAAGAAGTTGTTGACTTAAAGTTTTTTCAAGTAACTTTCAAAACCAGAGATACATTTTTATGTCAATTAGAAAAATTTTTACTAGGTTATAAACATTGTTTTTTTTTACTTCTTTTAAAGAAGTCATGCTATAATTAAGAATGCCATAGATATATCCTAGACATAGGAATAGATTAGGTAACACAAAAATAGTAAATATTATTTTTTTGTATCGCAATTTTTTTTTTAATTGTTTTCTGCATTCTAAAGTAGAAGTAAATGAAAAATAGGCTAAAAAACAAAAGCATATTTATTTTTGTTTTGTAATTTATTTTTTCAAATTTCTTCTGTTTTAACGGTCAAATTCGGGCAGCACTGATTAGGGTATACAGTTGCCATTATGTTGGAAATAGTTTTCGTATTTTGGTTGTTTGCATTTGATTGTGACGTCAACGTTAGCCAAGCGAACATTATGCTTGCGCCACGCCCATTGTAATTGTTTGTTTCCCTTACGCTGATTACCGCCTAATTGTTGTTTTCGCCCGTACCGCTCTATTTCTCCTGGTCTCCTGAAAATGGGAAATCTGTAAAGTTTTTCACTTTGTTGTGGGTGCGAGAGAGGGGACTAATCTCTGGTTTGCGCCTGATTACCCTTTGCCTGACTAACTTCCAACTTGCCTAAGCTCTGCTTTGGCTTACAATGTTCTTCCTTTTCTTCTCCTTTTTTTTTAAATCACGTGTGAAATTCGATATGACAAGTGTTCTTTTGGGGGACGGAACGCAAGTGTCACTGTCCCTCTCTCTCTCTCTTGCTCTCGGTGTTTTTTAGGTTTCCTGTTTGAGCTCAATTACAATGTTTATTTTTTTGAACAGTCAACTTAAAAGCAGAGATGGTAATGATTACAATTTTTAAAATACAAATTGTAAAAAAAAAGCAGATTAACAAAAATAAGTCTTTATTTTCGATTTAAACCAGCGGTGGGCACGCAATGGCTCCGGGAATTCAGATTTCGTGCCAACCGTTGATCTAAGCAACAATAATAAAATTTCAACAGTTATTGAATTATTTAATGATTTTTTTCAACAAGTTGCAAAGTAACTTTAAAATCGCGATTTTAATTTTTACAACTATGTTGCATCTAAACAATACAAAATACCCTAAAAAGCTATTATCTCTTGATAAGTATACCTCTTTATCCACTGTGCATTCTAGATTTCCAAAACCCTTAACGGTCGACCTTTAAGCGTTAATACCGCAAGTAAATGCGAGTTTTTACAGCTGAATGCATTTTAATATTTTCTTAATTTCTTTTTTCTTATAACCCCCTCTTCACGCTCTCGCTTCGTCTCCTTCGTTGCTTTCTTATTACGAGTACGCTTCTGCTTCGACTGCGTTTTTCATATTTTTTCTTCAATGATTTACAGCCAACTTCAATGATATTTAATAGCTTTTTTTCTTGAGCTGAGCTTTTTTTTGAGTTCCTGCGGAACTAATTTTTTCTTAGCTTTTAAATTTGTACACCTGCATTTGCGTCAGCGTGTGAAAGTGCTGACACTTCCCTTGCTGTTTAATTGACAAATTTTGAATAATTTCAGATCTAAATCCAATGCCTGCTCCCCTGTGCTTCCGCTGCGCGCGCTACTTCCTAATGGGCTGCTCCAGAGCAAGATTAGCGCCAGCTTTTCCAGCTAGGCATATGGCGGACAAAAAGGAATCAGATATAAAGGTAAGTTTAGGGAGCTTTCAGGAGCTATAAAAAACTTTTAGGTACTTTACTTATTACAAATATCTAAGCTTTAATTTAATTTTACTATCCTAATGGTCTTTAAAAAAATTTAATCAAAATTTTCTATGATATACAACAATTCTAAAGCTAATTTACAAAGTTTTAACTTGCCTAGCACAGCTTTTTTATAACCTTCACGACCTTTTAATATTTAAAGATTACTATTTTGTGATAATATATTCAAAATATCCTTTAAGAGCTTTTCTTTTAAATCACAGCAATGTTTTAACAAGCTTTAAGTTAACAGAGAACTATTTAAAACTGCAATAAAATTATTTACTCTGCCTTAATGAGCTTTTATTCATTTTAAATTGTTTATTACTTTAACTTATCTTTACGGTTTTTTCAAAACTTTGAAGAGCTTTTCTAATAATTTTCTGAATTAAATAAACTTGTAAAACTTTAAAGAACTAAATTGAGATTAATTAAGCTTTTTGAAGCTTTAATACGTTATTCTAATGGAATTTATCTTCTATAAATTCCCCAGATTCCCCCGGAACCCACTACCTGCTGTATGTCTGGATGCGCCAACTGTGTTTGGGTCAAATACGCCGAGACTCTTGCCAAAATACTTGGCGATAATGACGAGCGTGCTCGTGAAATCGTTTTATCGAAGATTACCGATCCTAATTTAAAAATGTTTTTGAGCGTCGAGCTACGAAACTTGAAGCTAATCCGAGAACAGAAAGCAGCAGCAGCAGCAGCAAAAGAAAAGCCAAAGGAAGCACCAAAATAGTTTAAATTCTAGCACAAAATTATAAGTTAATAGTTAATAAATTATTAAGTCGGGTCAAGATCTTAACATACTCTATACCAGCTTTAAATGAGCTGAATCTCTCAACTGATAAGGTATATATGAATATTGTCTAGTCTGGAAAATATCGAGTATTTCAACTACCTAATAATTTATATCTTATTACTATCTTGAAATTGTTATATATCTCGGAAGATTCTGTTCATAACTTATAAACACTAGTGTTTTTTCCTGGTGAACAAAGTTTTAACACATTTGTTTTTGAACAGTCGTTCGTTATAGAATAATCCTATGATATTGATGATTAGCAAAATATTTAAACTACAATTCAGAGTTTATTTACTACAAAATAAGTTATTTGACTATATTATTGTATATACTACTTTGGTCTACATTGTTCCAATTGTAAGAGAAGTTCTTTAAAAGAATCTGAAGATTGTTATTATTTTCAGGGAATTTTAACATTAAAATTTTTTGATAATGAGAACTTATGTTCTTTTATGAATTACGAAAAGTGTTTCAAATGTTCTTACATGCATATTATTTTTGTACTTTTAAAGAAATTTTAAGGGCTACACATTATCAATTATTTAAAAAAGAAAATTAAATGATAAAGTATAAAGTATAAACTCACAAAATGCTGAAAATCCTGCTGTTATATGGGGATCCGTAGAAAAAGCAGAAAATGGCAAAGCCGTCGGGGAAGTTCCGGCAGTGGAAATAGCCCTATAAGTCGAATATTCCGCCGGAGTGGCATGTAACTCGTATGCCGGACAGCTGATGCGGGAGACGCGTTCGTCACTTATGGAAATATCCGGCGAGGATACGCTGCCGCCGTCACTTTGATAGGGAGTCTCCATATGGGTGCCGACATCGATGTCACCGTTTTCACTTTTGTGCGTTCGCGTTTCGAGATGACCGTAAAGACGCTCAAAGAATTGACGCGGCGAGGACGGACGCTGCGGTGGGGTAACTATTACAGTTTCTATGGGAGTCGGAGATTTTTTAATCTCTGGATTTTGTTGCAACATTTTTAAAGTACTTGATTCGAATAACGATTTTCGAATTTAATTGGTATTTATGGATAAGCGTCTAGAACTAATCACCTCAATAATCGTTGAGCGACTGAACTTGACGTTTACTTCCGACGTCGACGTCGATGTTGACCAAAAAGGACGAAATTGGTCAAGCAGCGGCGCTTTGCATATTTTCTGGCATATATTAAAATCAACAAGACGCTTCAAATTGTGGTTAATAAAAAATATGTGAGGCGCCACAGCTGCATGCACGAAAAAAAAGAGCGTTGCGCTCATTGGCTAAAAGTTTGGCGCAATCAACCCTTGTCCATTTCCGCTTTTCGAATGTCCGTTAAGGGTTGCAGACAGGATAAGCGCCGCCCCTTTCAGCATAGCAACTAGCTTCTTATGACTCTTCGACTTAACTTTGGCAAGCTAATTGATATGCAACTCAAACCAAGTTGCTGCGTTGTATTGAAATATATCGAATTCATTAATCGAACCAACTTATCAGTTCAGAACACGAAAAAATACTAAATATTTAAATACTAAATAATAATTAAGTGCGCAAAGAATAGAATCTTAAAATCAAATTTAAAATGATAGTTTAGACTAATTATGACACAAAGAGTTAATTAAATTTAAAAAATAGATTTTTTAAATTTTGAATTTTTGATAAAGTCTAGTGGATCTTGATGCAACAAATAAATAGAATGTAAATAAGTAAATTTGAGTGCAGCAAGAAATTTAGTTTGGCCCATGATCCAAATAATATTTGGAGTGATATTTGAGTAAATACTAAAATTTGGTATTAAAAAAAATTGTATTTTTTCGAAAATAAAGGGGAAAAATCGATATTTTGAGCCAAAAAATTAATTGAACGAATATTATATACAGACGAACTTCCCTAACTCGAATCACGATTATCCAAGACAATAGTTCGAGCTATGAAGACTTCGAGTTAGGGAATTTTATTTTTTTAATTTTAAAAGAAACTATAAATTCATTAATGCTAAATTGTGAACATTTTAATTTGTCTTTTTTTCTTGTAGGGCTTACAATCTTACTCAAATAATAAAAAAATCAGAAACTAGTGAAACATCAGAAGTTAAAAAAATTTAAAAATTACTTAAACTTTTAAAACTTGAAAAATCTGAAATTAGGGTCTGATAATTTTTTTGTTTAAACTAGTTCAAACTGTGTATTTCCTAAAACTATTTCACCAAAAAAATGTCTACTTTACAAAATTTTTTTTTTTATTTTTTTTTAAATTTTTGACATTTTTTTTGGCCACCGCGGATCCAACCCCAATTGTGTGATAAAGGTGGAGCAAGCTCCTTGCACTCCGTCTGTTTCCAAAAATCAGTTTAACATTTGTCGTTCCCCAATGGGGAAACTCTACTGTAGACGAATTATTGAAAAAGGTGAGTAAAAATTTATACCTGGAAAAAAAATTTTTTTTTTTTTTTTTCCGATTTTTGACATTTTTTTTGGCGACCGGGGATTCAACCCCAACTCTGTGGGGATTACAATTAAACTTGCCACACTACTATCATTTCTTGTAGTTAAATTTATTATTCAGTTGGGCCGAATCCCGGCGGTACTGCAATACCGGGCCAACCCGTGACAGAGGTGGAGCAAGCCCCTAGCACTCCGTCTATTTCCAAAAATCAGTTTAACATTTGTTGTTCCCCAATGGGGAAACTATCAGATGTTAAGCTGATAAGAACAGATACTACACTTTGATCTTAGCCATAAGGCCGAGAAGCGATAACTTTGAACAGAAAACAAGCAACACTCCATTAGCAAACAGCTAGAACGAGTTGAGAATTTGAGGGTCGCAGCATGAAAAATATAACAGTGCTGTAATACACGAACAAATAACTTCATCCACTGTAGTGTTGACAAACGAAGCATGCAATATTATTGCAACATATCGATATTTGACAAAACAATATAAAAAAGAAACAGTTAAGGAAATGGCTGAAATTTTGGATTGCAAAAAAAAATAACAAATAATAATAAAATAGGGGTGAAGGAGTTTGTGTATATAAAGTTCCGTATATATCGTTATATCGATGACTTTAGACATGTAGTGTTTTAGTTTTACATTTATTGTAACTTCCCTTGCTTATATTTTATTATTCTATTGCAAAACTAACTAATTAATTTCTCCCCATAATAGAATATTAGAATAGCGCCAATAATTTCGCTCAATTATATCGATACTAACAAGTCTATATATCGATTTTTCTTTCACCAACCCCTATGAAAGATACTCTATCGGTATTGTCTGCCATCACTACATTATATTTGGCTGTACAAAAAAAAAAAAAACATTTGTAATTTCAGCAAACGAATAAAGTTTAAAATATGTCGTATCAATTATATCGTAATACCACGCTGGGCAATACCCTACAGGAGAGTCTCGACGAGCTAATTCAGGTGAGTTCAACATCTTAAGAATGCAATAAATTAAAACCGCAACTCAAGCTGCGTCGCAGACAATCGACAGAATTTGTGTGTTAAATATAAATGTAATTGTTGCACATTTCTCAAAAATTCTAGAAACGTGTGTGTGCACATAAAATCTTGTTGCGTTTGATGCATTTGTTTTTTGCAAAATTGATTAAATCAATGTGGTTTAGTTTTTTGGTAATTTCGTTTTACCATTTTTCGCTGTTGTAAAAATTACAGTATGTCAAGTAATTGTGTGAACAAAGAAACATGTTTCTTTTTTGTTTTTAATAAATACTGTTTTCAATTAAATTGTGAAAATTATTTAAGCAACTGTAATGTTTGTTTTGTGTGGCTAAAAAATAAATATTTTATTATTTTATTTTCAGTATGGACAGATAACTCCCGCGTTGGCCTTCAAAGTCCTGCTGCAATTCGATAAAAGTATTAACAACGCATTAAATCAAAAAGTTAAGGCTCGAGTCACGTTTAAGGCGGGAAAATTGAATACGTATCGTTTCTGTGACAACGTCTGGACCCTGATGTTAAACGACGTGGAATTCCGTGAAGTGCACGAGTTCGTAAAGGTCGACAAGGTCAAAATTGTGGCCTGTGACGGCAAAAGTGCCGACTTTAACTGACAACAAGAGAAGCAGCCAACAATCAACATTGCGACGCATTCTACTCTTTAAGTTACAATTACTCATAAGCTGGATTTGGTTGATATTCTTGACCGAAATCATTATATTGGGGAAGTCAACCTTTAATTCATGATTTGCTGTAAATTGTTTTCTTAATATCTATTCAAATAGTTTGTAAGTACTTTAAAACACATGTACGGAATAATTAATGTTAATTTATCCATTGAAACTAGTTTGACTTGAATTTGAATTTACCCGCTGCCTTTATGGTTGCCTATCGGTGTCGATAATAAAATGTTAACAGCTCCTTAACAGCGCAGTGAAACTATTTAGCGAGCGCAACAGTTGTCTATTTATTCATTTAATTAAATCAAATATTTGAATTTTCCCCAGTAATGCAAGACTGGTTTGACTTTACTTTGCAGTTAACCGCTGCATTTCTGGTTAATTACATAAAATAATTGTCTTGATAAAATATGTTGTATCTTTTAAATAAACATTTAATTAGTAACTATATGTAATTCATGTCTTAAAATCGATAGCTTAGCAACTCTGTAACAGTGCTTAACAGCTAGAATCGATTAATTTAAAAGTGGATTACGAATTTAATTAATTATAAATTTACTTCATTAATTTAGTGTGAAAAGCAATAAATAGCAAAATAAAAATGAATTAAAAAATATATATTTTAAATAAAGCTATCGATATTTTCAACATCGTTTGCACTATCATAAAATATCTATCACAAGAAATTGAATCCAATCGCGAAACTGCATGTATATTCTATATTCTAATTGTATTTCTCTATAAATTTAAAATTATTTTAAAGAAATTACTGACAAACTGAACGATTCAGTTCATTCGTTCATCTTAATGACCCGTTCATTTGAACTTTTTCAGAACGAAACGACACAGCTCTAGGGTTGTTGATATATTTAAAAATATCAAAATATTTCGATTTGAAAAAGTATGGTTTTTCTTGATATTTTTGAAAAAAAAATATCGATAGTATCGATAATATAAATACCTAAAAATACCGCTAATGTTTACTATTTTAATGCAAAATTGGCACTTAGATGTAGTGTCGTTTATTATATTCGTGAAGATAAAAAGTGGCTGCAAAAGATAAATAAAACTGGCAAAAGATAGCCCACGATAATATCGCACAAATATATCGATATTGATAATATCATCAGAAAAAAATATCGCCCAAAAATTTATCATCACCAAAAATTAAATATCGATATATTCATATTATATCAACAACCCTAAGTTCAATCGAACTTAGTCCGAAATCGTTTTGTATCGACAAAACGCAACAACAGCGCGTCGTGTTCGCACGGATCCGCCGTTTAAAGCAAATCTAGAATTTTTGAAAACCGCAGTTGTTTTAATTGAATAGGTCGAATCGTAATAATTTTAATAGTCGTTATTGAAATAGAGTCTGTACGCGCTAATAAAATCGTTGTCTGACGCGAATACATCGCGAGATGCAGCAAATGTTGTTGAACTGCGACAAGTGAAAAAGGGTGTAGAACCGTATGAAAATCTATTTATTCTCGACTGAAAGCAAAGTTGCTAAATAAATTGTTTTTCAAAAAGGTATATAAAATATGCAATGTGTGATTATAATGAAAAATCCACTTGCCTTCGGCTTGTAGGTGTTTCTACACACACATGTACAAATAATTGTTAATTTACATACATGCATGTCTGTGTGTGCGTGTGTGTGTATGTAGGTGTTTGTGTGGAATTATTAGTTGGTCTGACTGAGCGCAGAGAAAACGGAAAAGGAAAAGGCAAAACGCATACAAAAAATATACATATAAAAGTGCATTCATCTTGAAACTGCGCGTGTTAATTTTGTGTTTGATTTTTAAGCAAAAGCAAATAATAACAGTGAATCGATAAAGTGGCCAAGTTGTTTTTGTTGTTGTTGTTGCAAAGCCCTTGAAGTGTTGCAGAAAAAATACCTGCATATACACATATACATACATACATACATACGTAGAGTGCCGAGAATGGAAAACAAAGCGCAAAACGCAAACGACGTTATTATTGTTGTTGTTTTTGATGTGGCCGAAACTGCATGATTAAGCCATATAGAACGCAAAATATAAACAATAAATACACACATACGTTTGTTTCTATTTTTTTTGTTATTGCTTACAAGCAAATATTGTTTTGTTATAAATTTTATGGCTTTCTTATTTCGTTCTTGTTTTGTTTTTTTTGTACGGTCCCTGTTTTTGCGTTGTCTTCCAGTCCAATTGGACTCCCGCAATTTCTTAAAAGAATTTCCATTATTCCAATTTCCAAAGTGCAATTGAAATTAATAATAACAACAACAAATTCCAATCAAATTAACTTCAATAAATAATTTTATTTAAATTAAAAAAAAAGGTTTAAGAAGACATCGTCAAAATTGATTTCCGTCGGATCAAAATCTTTACCTCAAAACTGGATTATAATAAATCCGTTGATATTGGCTCGCAGCAGGAAAACAATTCTGGGGTAACCAACAAAATGGTCAAACGGTAAGTTAAACACACTATGTTTATTTTTTATTTTATTTTTTTTTTTTAATTTTTTGTCAAAGCATTTACTTGACATACTGTAAAGTAAATGCTTTGACAAAAAATTAAAAAAATAAAATAAATAAATAAGGTACTGACTTTATTATATGTATTTTAAAATTGCAAATTAAAAGAGGTTATATTTTTTATAAATAAAATTAACGATTTTTTAAATTTTAGCAAGAAATTTAATAAATCAACCATTATAAAAAGAAAAATAAACTAAATAAATATATAATAAAATAAATTAAAAAAATAACTTTTTCCCATGAATGGTGTTGCTTGTCAAAATAATTACTGTATGTGCTGTACGTCTTTCAATATTGATAAGCATAATGCATTTCCTTATCAACAACAACGTTGCTGCTGCATTAACAGTTCATTAACCCATTTGTATTGCCAAGAAATTAGCACCCGCCCATGCGCATTATTATTACCACCCCCCCTCCCTCGTAGATATATTATTATTTGATATGAAGGTCTATTTTAAGAATTATTTGGATTTATTACTCGTGTGGGTCTGTTGAACTTCTGCTTCTTCTTCGTCTTTTAGACTGACTGATAAAAAAAAGCGCAATTTATTATTGTTAATTGTTTAACGAGAGAGTGGTGGGGGGAGAGGGGGTTGTTTTTAACTACGTCGCAGTCTGTATTTTGAGTTTGTTTAACCATGTTCCGAGCTCCACCAACAACCCCCAATGCTGACTAAACAACAACAACAACAAACAAAAAAAAATACACCCCTCAGCAGCTGCAGCAGCCACCACCAGAAACAGAATCGGAATCAGAATCAGAAAACAGAAACCAAAAACAAAAACACATATCCAACCAAACTGGCGACAAGCGGCGTCGCATAAATTGTTGTTGTGTGCGTTTTTCGAAAAAATCAAAATGTAAAAGCACAACAAAAACAACAACAACAAGAATTTAAGAAAAGCCAACGCGGAAATCAGTGCTGCCAACTTTTTAACAAAAACAGCTGTTTTTCACTGGAGAGAATGAAAAAAAAGCTGAAAATATTCTGAAAAAAGCGCATTGTTATGGTCTTAATTTATGTACTTGGTTTTTACGGTTTTCAGCAGATCGCCAAATTCTTGGCAAATATCGATAAAAACGTATGATTCAGCTGCCACACTTACACACATTTGAAATATTACTACCAAAACAGTAAACATTTTTTCCACAGATTTATCATAAAAAGTATTTTTTTGGTATAACATTTTTTTTCTTGCAAGTGGCAACCGGATTGATTATTTTCATGATATTGGTGGTATTAAAAAAAGCGGAAAAAAGCCAAATGCATTTCTATAAAAGCCAGAATTCCCGCTTCCCGCAATTCACAAATCTTTCCCGCGATTGGTCTTTAAAAACAGCCAGATTTGAAGGGAAAAAAGCTAAGTTGGCAGCACTGGCGGCAACAGCTCAACGCATGCGCCTTGGCGTCATAACAATAAAAAGGAAAAAACAGCAACAACAAGAATAACATCATGTCTGTTTTTGTCTGCAATTTGGATTTTCTACACAATTTTATGCTTTCTCATCTGCTCTGAACACATTCCAAAATAGCAGTTCTAAAAAAAAAAAAAACACAACAACAACAACAGCGTTGAATAGGAGAACGACAGCATAAATAACTGCATACGTTGCACTCTCTCTCTCTCTCTTTCGGTTGCTCGCGTGCTTTCTTTATACCTTTACACAAATACATGCATACACACATATGTATGTAAGTAGATGCTCCTCTCTTTATCTCTCATGTAATTTTAGATGTTAGCGGCGATTTGCCTTTACTTCCATTACTTTGTCGCGCTGTTGTTGCTGTTGTTATTCTTACTTCTCGTTCGCAGCAGGTTCTTGTTGCATTATTACAGTTGCTTTTTGGTCCCCCTACCACAGCCCTAAACCACCACACAGGCAGCAGCATCACTAAAAGCAGCAACAACAAGTACAACTGAAGAGATATCTTGTCATATTGTTGCTTTTTACCTGCTTTGTTCGCCTTTTGTTTTGACCACACGAGTTCGTGGTGGTTTAGTTTCCTGCCTGCCCTGCTGCTAATTTATCGATATCTCGCAGTAGTTTAGTTCCTGCTTATTTATTATCGATACATTTATCTTAACGTTGTGATTGTCTCTCGCTCTCACTTCCTGTTGTTCTTGCTGTTTACCTGTTCGCCTGGTTGTTTGTGCTTGTTCTTGTTGCTGCTTGTCGATCGGTTTCCAGCCTTCCAGCCTTGCATGCACATATGTATGCGTATTGGAGTGTGTGTGTGTTTGCATATATGTATGTATGCCCGCATTATTGTTGCTGCTGCTGCTGCCTCTGCAGATCTTGACTGCCTGCTTGCGTTATTTTTGTGTTTATTAAATTTTACACTCATACATATAGATTTGTATGTGTATTGAATGCATGCAAGTTTATTTGTCTGCACGCCATTATCCATTAAGTATGCATGTATATACATTTATTATGCACTTGTATTGGTGAGAGTGTACGGAGTCACTCCCCCTACTCTCCCTCCCTCACTCACTCTCTCTTTCTCTCTCTCTCTCGCCGTGCTGCTGTTTGTTCTTTTCGTTCAGTTTGGCGATTAAAATTAAATTTTAATTCCGTTGTTGTTGTTGTCTGACTGCCGATGCTGTTGTTGTTGTTGTTATTGCTGCCATTGCTCTGTCTCCGCCTCTCTTTTTCATTGAGCATTGCTTTGTTTTACGACTTCCTTGTTGCCTGGCAGCCAATCTCCAGCAATTTCTCTCCCTTCGCAACTCTTCTCTCCTCTCCACTCCAGTCACCTTCATCATCATTGCATGTTGCTAGCCTGTTGCGCTTAGCAACATTCTGTCCATTTGTTAAGTGCAAATTTATTTATGAAAAGCCGCCACACACTGTCACAAACACACACACACACATAAGTGCGCATAATTAACAGTTATTATTCATGCACATGATTCACGAAGCTGTTGTTGTGTCTTTTATTGTTGTTTTTGTTGTCTCGATGTCAAAGCGTGGGAGCAAAATACAAACACAGAAACTTGTAGGTACAAATGTATCTATGTATGCTTAAAAATTAAACTATTCTGTATAGATTAAAAATGTAAATTTAGTGGAATATAAATAATGGAATATAATGCGAATTTCTCTAATATAGATACGTATTTATAAATATATTGAAATATTACCAGTTACTATTTGATGCAAATGTATCTTTCTGTTTAAAGATAAAACTTTTAACAACATTTCAAATAAATTTTAAAATTTAATAAATTTATAATAATTTCAATCAATAAAATTCACTTTTAATTACTCAATCTTCCAAACCTTTATCAAAAACAACAAATTTTTTTGATAAAATACTTTGATTTTTCTGCTGTCTACTTTCTGATCTGCAATTAGTTAGAGAAGCTTGACTGTACTTTGCCAGTTGATCACCTTATTCAATGGGCTTTAGTAGTCAAATTAAGCCCAGTGTCTCGCTTGTTTTTGCCCACTCTTTGCTCTTCTTTCAATCTGAAGTGCTTTGGCTTTAGCTCTAGCTTATTTCGTTGTAGCCTTAACATTTCGCATTTATTTGAGAAAGAAAAGCTGACAGCTAAGAAGAAGCAGAAGCTGCTAACGTCAGCAAAAGTTGCGTTTAACAATTTAGCTATTTTTTTTTTGCGTGGCAGACAGAATGAGCCTCAAAAGCTGATAAGATGCAACAATAACAACAACAACAAAAAAATACACACAAAGAAAAATGATTAAAAATTTGAATAGTTACATTTTAGAAATTTTACATTTTACAATGAATATAGAAATAGATTTCATATTTAATGTTAAGAAACAAAGTAAGAAATTATGTTAAGAAATAAAATATTTTATAGTTTGAGTTTTCTGACTTTAATATAATAAAATTTGTCTTTAATATTTATAACGAATTTTTAAATTTCTTGATTTTAAATTGAAGAAATTCCAAATAAAAAAATAAGCAAATAGTGTAATAAAACAAATTATGACCGTATTTATTTTTTCCTTGGGTGTAATGCAACAAAAAAATAAATGAATAAAGTGACTCAAAGTTAAAATCTGTGCACGTGACCTGGTTTTGAAGCTGCAATGCACGCGGACTCTGATTACACACCACACCACACGTTGTGTGTGTCTGTGTGTGTATCTATGATAAGAAATGTGTGCTTAGAAGCGTCAACAAAGTCAACAGACAGCAGTTGAAATAAGTCAACAACATTTCACTCGTCTCGAGATTAAAATAGTATCTTCAATTGCATTAGCAAACTTTGATGTCAAAGTTCATTGTCAAAAATGCTGTGCGTGTTGTTAACTGTAATATTTGCTGCTGACCGAACAGACGATGAGTTCAAAGTTCAACCAGAGCATCTTTTATCTGTCTCCTCTCTCTTTTGTTCTCATTGCTGTTGTTGTAGTTGTTGTTGGAAAACCAATTGCCTTTGCGTGCATTGCCATTTGAACTCAACTGAAATCCAGGCAAAAATCTCATTTCAAGAGTTTGCGATAAGCAAAAAATAAAAATACAAAAAAAAAATAAAAGAAAATAAGATTTTCTCGCAGCTTTGGCTTCAGGGGAGCATTTTGACCCACTTAAGGTAGTTGAGAGCTGATATTTTGTGCCGTTTTCAAGTGAAAGTTTTCTGGTCAATTTGGTTTGAGCCATTTTACAGCAATTTACAACAATTTACGACAAATTTGCATTGGGCTCTTCGTGTGAATGTGTGAAAAATGAAAGTGAAAATGTCAATGAAAAATTGATTTTAACGATTGGGTCTTAAACGAACTTAAAATTATGGGAAACAATTGTGAAATATTTATGATAAGCCGACTATCGAGCATTTTAAGTAATCGATAGATTTATTTGAGTTTATTCAGCAACACACCTAATCTTATTCTGAGTTTCAAATATTTGATCTTTTTAGTCAAAGAAGATATTTAAAAAATTTAATTTTAATTTCTGATATCTAAAGGAAACTTTTATTTATTATAATTCATTGGAAAAAATATTACTCAGAGCAATAATTGTTTAGTTTTTGAACTTTCTGTTTTGAACATCGGATAAAATATTCTGAATAATGATTTCATAATGTTTGTAGAATAGCTTGTTATACTGCTAAGAATGTGATCCAACTTATTTAATGTAAAAGATACTATTATTGGTAATGTTAGCGATCTATGTTAATGTTAAGAATACTGTTAATGTTAATGTGAATAAGCACGCTGTTAAGTTCTTGTGCAGACTCTGATATGTTTTGATATTTCGTCTATTTTCATCTGTACAACATAAACTTTAATACAAAAATGAAAGCATTCCTTTGGGAAAAGGAATTCGCGCAAAAAAGGAAGAAAAATGTAAAAAACTAGATGCAGGATACATACTGTGTGCCGGATATGAGCGTCGCTGAGTTGCAGTTGAGTTGCAGCTGCAATGAAAAACTTGCACACATCCTGTGCTGTTGTTGCAACAAAAAAAAGAGAAGGAAGAAAAAAAGGAGAGAGGTTAACTTCGGAACACCGAAGATTTGATACGCTTATAGAGTCCTGAGAACTGGAAAGCTTTCTTGCTGATTCAAAACTTAAATTTTAGCGTTTAATTTAATGTACTGTATTTTATTATTCAACATTGCGAGACTAGTTCCTAAAAGATAGAGTGACAGTCATAACAATAAACATCAAGAGTATATCCTTTTTATTGTATAACTTGCCTCCTTTTTGTGCGTTACAAATTCCATTAGAAAAATATAGTATCCTTTGCAAGGGTATAAAAACAAGTAGAAGAAGAGCAACAGAAACTTTTATGTCATGTCGTTGTCATTAATATGCGGAACTTCTCCCTTCCGACCACAGACTGAGGGGGGAAAAGGGAGGGAATTTGACGAACTGACAAACTGACGAACTAACAAAGCAGCCGACGCGTCATGTCTTTGGGCTTTGAAGAAGGCGTTGATGAAGGTGCAAGATACAAAGAGGGCGGCATGCAAAGGGGAGGTTTTTGGGGTCAGTTCTTTGCTCTGAGCTTTTGTGCATGATTTGACCTTAATTCGCTGTTGGCACATTGCACTTTATATGCACACACACACACAGAGAACACACAGACACACACACACTGTTGCAACTGTCGCGTCCTTTAAGATCTTTGAACTTTTGTTGCGAGCGTTTCCGGTTACGGTCCAAGCATCTTTGCATCCTTGTTGGCCACTTACAGTAAACCTGTCAGCTCCAAGATTCTTTTGTGCTCAGCTGGGACTTTGATAAGTTTTGGTTACCAGTTTCTTTCTTTTTCGATGCGGGCGCCCGCAGAAAAGTGAATGAAAACACACAGGAGAAAAAGAGACAAGAATTCAGGTTTGCAGGATGTGTGAGTGTCTGTGTCTCCGTCTCTGACTTGTGTCATTGCACTTAACTCTACTCTTAAACGTTACTCCCTTAAATTGCAGCACTAAAACGATATAATTTACAATAAATATCAACTTAATTATTGATAAACAAGTTTAAATGCATTGCAAAGTATCATATATAATAAGAATATTCTTGAATTCAAAAATAACTTAATAAAAAAAATATATGTATATAATTAGATAAAATTTAGGATAAAATTTAGGAGCTTAAATTAATTTATCGATAAAGAATTTTCATTGAAAACTAACATTATATTTTAAAAATGATAATAATTACATTTCGTTAATATTAGATATCAATTCACTAACAATTTCTATTTTTCTTTACAGGTAAGTTCCGCTTGAATATGTCTGGAAACAAAAGCCACACATGACCTATGACCCTTGAAGTCCGCCCAGGGTTTGTCTTTTCTTTCGGTTTTGGTGAACTCATTTAAAATAATTATACTGCAAATGCTCAATGTCTTTCACAGCTATTGCTCATATTATTTTTAAATTTTTTGCAAGTTTTAACAATTTTGAACAATTAATTTCCCACACAAACATGACAAAGCACCAAAATGGGGAAATTCCTAGCCCACAATAGACTTCATGACAGACATGCAGACAGACAGTCAGAAAGAGAGACATGAATAGTTATTGTTTGTATGTTAAATACGTTTTCATTTTGGCAACATTGTGGGCTTAAAGTTAAAGTGTGTCTCTGTCTCTGTTTGCACTTTGTACCGACAATGTGTGGGGTAAAAAGCACTTTGAGCACCTTAAAATAACTCAAATTGTCTAAATTGGCCTTGTACACTTTGATGTTAGCCGGGTTTTTGTTGCTGTTGTACAGCTAGCTGGCCCATTAACTATTTTAAATCATAAGAATACTTTTAGCTGACATTTTAGAGAAATTAAAACTGTATTACTTTTAAGTTATGGAATTAAAAAAACAAACAACATGTAAATAAATATGTCAATCCAATTTATTGCAAACTTTAGCTATACAGGGTACAGGGTATTTACTAGTCAAGCATGCGCTTATTTGTATTGAAATGCTTTGCATAGTGATAAATTTGAAAATAGTTTATTTTGTTTATCTACAACTCATTCATTAGGGATTTAGTATGTACTTTAAATACCAAAAGTATGTACCCAAACATGTGTTTTTTTAATTACCTCTAAAATAAAACGTGTTTTGTGCTGTTAACTTGGTTTTCTTATCTCTCCACTGTTGATGAGTTTTTAACTGAATTTTTGGCTTATGCCTTGGTTCATCCCTTAGTGTACATCGCTTCTGGTATTTTGCTGGTATATGCTGCGTATATGTGTACATATTTAATACTAAATACGGGCTTGTACATATTTGATGTGTAGATTCTACTGGCTCAAAGCTGGCTCGTTTTCCTTGGTGTTGTGTGCCCATTTAGTGGCCTAATTAATCTGTTTACTTGCATAATTTCCACGTTAGTTAATGCGTAATTGCATTTGTCTGTGTGTGTGTGTTGTGTGTTTGTTGTGTGTGTGTTGTGTGTGTGTTGTGTGTGTGTTGTGCGCGTTACTTTTCGTGCAATTTTCGAATTGCAAACAAAGTTGATGGAGCGACGATGGAACAACAAAGGCGCGCCTTGGCATTTTGGGTGGTTTTTCTATACCCGTTACTTAAGTAACTAATATAAGGGTATATTATCTTCGTTGGAATGCATGTTACAAGGAGAAGGAAGCGTTTTCGACCCTACAAAATATATATATATTCTCGATCAGCTTGAGAGCTAGAGCTTGTAACATAGATTTAAATAAGTTTGTAGTAAATCATGTTTATTAAACATGTTTGCGAATATCCATCTCACCCACAGTTTTGAAAATAAAGCTTTTTACTTGTGGATTAACGTGTATTATTATTATCTATCATCCTGCTTAATCGCATCAAGATTGATTAAATATAACCGTAGGTAGGACTGTTTTTAGATTTTAAACAACACATGCGCCTAAAAGTATGCAGTAATTTATATAAAATTGGCTTGAAAGGCTTAAAGTAGAAGGCTACAACTTGTACACAATGTTGTAACTAATTTGCATCTGAATTGTGTAACGGGTGTCACATAGTCAGGTTATCAGTTGTAGCCTTTTCCGCTTTTTGGTCTGTGTCTCTCTGGGGGTTTTGATTTGTAACTGCAGCCCAGACACACTCACACACACACATATACATATGTACTTGATAACTATTGTTGTGGCATTCATTGAGTGTTTTTGTTGTGGTTTTGCTGTTGACCCACATTTTTGCCAATATGTTGCGCAGTTTATGCCATCCAAAGAGTAAAAAATTGTGGGAGAAAGAAGGTATCTGTAAGTAGAGTAATCGACGTATGAAGAGTAAAGATACATTTTATGTGTATGTTGGAGAGAAAATTTGGTATTTGCGAATATTAAAGTAAAATTCAAAATGAGTTATTTAATTATTAGAGACTATTATAACGGTTGGTCGCATATCAGACACTGCGAATCTATCTATTTCTTATATATTAACATGGAAAGGGGAAGACCCTTTTCTGTATTTCATTCTCTCTATCTCTCTCTCCCATCCTCTTTCTCTCTTAGTATTATCTTAATCTGGATTATTCCAGTAAAAAGTATAATTTAAAACTCTAAATGATTTTATCAGTGTGCAATAATTATGTTTGTAGTTGACCTCGGCTCAACTGTACTTATTAGAGATGTGCATATTCGTTTGTATATCGATTACTACACCTGTGTAATGACCTTCTCCAAAATGACGCCACTTTTGCAATTTAAAACTCCTCGGCGTCAAGTTTGTAGCTTCAATGGTAAGACGCCTCATCATCCGATACTATAAATAATGCATGTAGTATATAGTCCATTGTTAATTTAATGCAAACACCATCAAATTGCGGCAATTAACTAACAAATTGTTGAGGCAGATCAGCGATTAAAACATGAAAATGCTTTTATGCCAACAATAGCAACAGCAACAAACCAAACAATAAAACAATAAGTGTTTGCTGCGAAACCTAATTACTACAATTCATAGACAACAACAAAATGTAGGGGTAAAAGTTGTACATATTAAAAATTATAACAAAAATTAAACATCATTAATTTTAAAACACTGTATCCGTAAACTGATTACAAAATTGTAAAAATGTTTGAAGTATTAAATTTCATAACATATAGGAAATTCAATAGATGGCAAATTATAC
This sequence comes from Drosophila quinaria, assembly GCA_035047525.1. Taxonomy (NCBI): domain Eukaryota; kingdom Metazoa; phylum Arthropoda; class Insecta; order Diptera; family Drosophilidae; genus Drosophila; species Drosophila quinaria. Next base: position 6,889,373 of record JAWNPO010000470.1, on the reverse strand, counting down.
ATATGATAATTTCTTTCGATTGCTCCTTGGGATATTATTTATTTAATTATAAAAAAATTAAATAAAATTAAAATAAAGACCTTAATCCGTATCCGTAGGATGTGCAAACGTGTCTAAAAGATTGCAAAGTGTAAACAGACTGATAACAGATACAAATATTATTCGTAATACAATTGCATATACATGTGTACTTAGTCTAATTAAGTGAGAAGACTGCGTTTGACTAGTAGATACTCTGTAATGCTTAAACAAATATTGGTTTGGAAATTCGGTTAGCAAATGAACTGAAATGATATTAGAAAATCGTTAGACTGAAGTATAATTTTACTTAATGGATGTATCAAACCCGACTGCCTTTGTTACAGGGTATACAAAGAATACATCGCAGACAAATTTATAACAGAAAATGAAGAAAAACTGAACGCACTCTCGATTCGTGTCGATTCAACTTGAAACCTCTTAAGTAGCTATGATTAAAAAAAAGCGTCAAATAAAAGATCAGCATCAATGCAGTATTTTTATTGGTCTTTTGTGCAGCCTCTCGATTAAATCATAGTAAAAGAAAGGCATAAAAAGAAAATAAAAAAGGGGAAAAGAGAAAAACTAAAAGACCAGCTTCGTCGTTATATGCGTCATAGGTGTAAAAGAAACTGGTTTTTATATGCAGCCGATGAGGCAATGAATGTCGCTGACCAGCTTTCAGGTGTGTTCAGCTCCCACTGTCACACATACACAGATACAGATACACAGACTCATACACACAGATTCACAGATACATAGATACACAGATACAGACACATAGACAGTTGCAGTTGCTGTCTCATGAAAGTGACGCCGCCGTAATCGTCGCTTGGCCTTTGTCTTTGGCTTTTGCACTGATTATGGCAATTGCAAACAATGCGAAAATGAAAAGTCAAACAACAACAACAATTTCAAACGCTACACAGCTGAGGTGCTCGAATTTTAGATGCCTAGTAGATCATCATCAAATGAAAATGTATAGAACCATATATGTTAAAAAAAAAATATTCAAAGAAATATTTAAGAAGATTTGAAATAGTTTAATTTTTGATTTAGATTATGATCCACTAAAATTATTTTAGACTGTGTATTTTATTATTTTGGGGCGATGTTTTATAGTCCATGCATTTCTAACAATGATATATATTAAAGTTAATTAATTAAATTATAAATTATAGTTAACAGTTTGCGTTGGAGTATTGGTTGCTCTAACTCATATAATTCCGTGTATCCTTTTAGTACTGGGTTTAAATAATGCAATGAAAAGAAAATGCAACTTGTCGCACTGTTGATTTGTTGTTGCAATTGTTATTGTTGTTACTGTTGCTGTCGCCTAGAGACTGTCTGCATCTGTGATGCGAGTTCAGCGTCTGATTATTGACGACGTCAACAACTGCGTCGCCAGAGTGTTGTTGACATGTCGTCGTATCCATAAATCCATGCTGCCTCGTCAAGGTGCCACTGCCACTGCCACCTTGCCACTTCCCTCTGCCTCAGTCGCTGCCTCAGTCGCTGCTTGCTGTGTGCACTGCACTTGTCAACTTAGTTTGCGGTTGGCGATGCCGACAACTTGGCTACTTGTTATGGATGCCATAGCCTGACCATATGCTGTGGCAATTGCATCAGTGCTGCCCACTTTTGAGCAGAAAAAACGTTGGAAAAACATAAAAGTTTATGAAAGAAAAGTCTTAAAATGTTAAACATATCTTAGCTTTAATTATTTTTCAAGAATATCGAAAATTCTCTATGATTATCATAATGAGTCCCATATCCGCTAAAAACTTGTGAAAAACTTTATTAAAAAGTTTAGAATTCCCGCTGCTCGCTATTGTTCGTCATATCCTCTTTGAAAAAACAAGATATGACGGGATAAAAGCTGTTCTGGCAACACTGATACGCATTTGCATTACAACGAGAAATGTATGAGTGATTTCTGCAATTAAATATGAATTATCTGCACGCTTTGGCGATTGTTGAAATACATTGAACGAATATCAAGATACGAGCAAGCAACGATTATGATTATGGCTCATAGGCAGCTAGAATGACAGTCACAGATACATTTGTATCTATGCATGTATCTGTAGCTATGTTGTCATATCAAGTTTAATTTGATTTGTGCTGTTAGCTTTGATTTTATAGCTGTCTAAAGACGCAATTGTAGGAGTGTAAGCTCCAAAAATAAACAAAAATATTTCTCATTAAGTTGCCTTGTTAAATGGTATCTATGATTTGCAATTAGTTGAATAAGTTTTATTTTTTTAGAGTAAGAGATGTATTAATATTATTCTCAAAATGTTTTTAGTGAAATCCGATTAAATCAAATCTAACTTAACGATGCCGAAATGGTTAATTATGAATTATTTATGATAATTGTAAGCTGCTTATAGACAAATCCATTTCATTATTGTAATTTTTAAATACATTCCATATTTGTTTCACTTGGTAAGTTGACGATTCTTATCGGTTTTGGCAATTCCCAACGATAAGAATCGTCTTTTTACTGGGCGGAAACACGCTTTATATCGCAGTACTTTGTTAGCGGAAATCTAAAGAAACTCAAAAGAAAAAACATTTAACCGCATGCCAGGGCAAATACTTAAATATTTGTACTTGTAAATAGCACATATGTATGGGTCAAATGAAACTTTGTTTTTGTTTCTAATATCCGTTCCAAATTCGGCAGAAACTTAAACTGAAATTGAAAGTGCGCATGGTAAATTTGACTAATAGTTTTCGAACAGCACCGTTAACTAAGCCCCCATTCAGACCCCAATGCCAGACCCGGGTTGCACCATAAAAAAGAAAAACAAAACTTGGGATAACCTTTGGCTCACTCACTCAACGTAATCGCATCGACAATTTCTTGGCATTTCGTCAGCCTTGGTTGGATGGGCGGGGAGGGGACTGAGGGCGGTACGAAATAGAGAAACTAGAACGGATCTGAAGCGCTTTCAAAATGTAAAAACGTTTCTTGCATTAGTAAAATTGAAGCGGCAAGAAACACAACAAGTGCACTGGGAGAAATATACACCCGTATTTCAATTGGAAAATCTGAAATTTCTATACATAATGCAATGAAATTTATTACTAAATTTTAGAAAAATAGTCTAATATTAGGATAAGACGCCAACTAACATGGATTAATTCCAAGAAAACAGTTTGGTTCTACAAATATTTCTATGTTTAAGTTAAAAAACTAAAATTTGTATATTTTATACTGACCTAATTTGACGAATTTAAAAACCAAGGGAAATTTTCTAAAACAAGAGTTTTATTTTTTTTGTTGAGTGTTGAGTGCTGGTAAGCTGGTTTGGGTCGCCAGGGGGCGCCACTTGAATGTATCATTGCATTTTACAACAATTAAATTTATGGGTCTGCCTTCGATGTCCGTCGGTTTGCCTTTTGACATTTGTATTTTGGGTATTAGCGTGAAATTTTACGGATTACGAAAACGTCACTTTGACAGCTTTACAATAATTTCTCACATGTCACTTGTCGCGTTCTTATTTTCCATGGTGGGGGAAATGCTTAGGCAAATTGCGATTCGGATGGTCCTTAAAATGCCCTTTAAGCTGGCCCCAAAAAAAGCTTAACCCATGTCTGTCAAGTGGAGGGAGGAGGTGAAGAGTGGGAAAGGGAACTCAAATGCCGCAAAACACGTAATGATAATAGTATGCAACATTAAGGGAAGCAGAGGAGGCGGGGAAGGGGCTGTGGTGGGGTTGGGTTGGGATTGAGTTGGGGTTTTATGGACTGTGGACTTGGAGACGGGTTTGTTGTTGTTGTAGCCCGCGCAGAGCTCAGTGACATAATCGACACAGTTGGCCTGGCAACAACTGCTTTGCAATTTAAGCATTGTTGTTTGTGTTTCTTTTTGTTTTTGTTGTTGTTGTCGTTAAAGTGGCCCAGGAAAACTCTATTCGAGTCATTGCTACAATTCTTAACTTTTTTAGTGCTTTTGGGTTAATGTTTAATGCGAAATAAATTTAATCAAATGCAATTTCATCTTCAGCTTTCAATTTTCAGATGAAATCTATAGAGTTAAAATGGTCTTAAACTTTCTGAGAGAATTGTCTTATTAGAGATTATAATTGAAAACCTTAATGAGTTTTTGCAAAATACTTTTAGAAAAACAATAATTATTTTATCAGCAGTGGGCCACCGCCAGTCTCCATTTTTCAGTAATAACTTATTTTGGATTATTTTTAAATTATTAAAAAATAAAATTTAATAAATAAATTTTTTTATTTATTTATATTACATAAAATATAACTTCAAGTTACTTACCTCAACATTTTCTTGGTTTGCCTTGAATATTAACAACAATTTCTGACATAAATTCTTTTGTTGTGGTCTATTATAAAGATTGCAGGTCAGTTCGTGTGCGACCTTTGCCATTTGACCCAATGGGACTGACCTGAGTTGAAATTTGATTGACATACTCGTATATCAATCTGCAATTACAATTGCAAATGTCACAGCTATAGACGGATTCATATTAAATGTCAATGAACCAAACAGAGAGAGAGAGAGACGGGGTTTTCAAGGGATTTGATTGGGATTGGGATTGGAATTGAGATTGAGATTGAGATTGGGAAGAGGAGAATGGAGACTGAAGACTGTAGACTGGCAGCGGGGCATGTCCATGTTTTATGGCTTTATTTCAATTTGGCATTAATTGGCGCTCGAATGTTGTTGTTCGTTCGTTGTTGTTAAACCTTATTTCATATTTGGTTGATTTCGATTTTGTTGTTGTTTTCTTTTATGCATATTTATGGCTTTCGCTGGTCGCGGGCGTAATCAGCAATGGCAACAACAACAACAACAATAACAACGGCAACAGCTGGAGTTAAAGCCATCAAAGCAGCTGGCATCGATTTGGGCTCAGTTCACCATGGGATAAAAACACCAATTTTTGGCATAAACTCTAAAAATAAAGAAAAATACTTGAAATTTGAAATAAACTTTATTTGTTTTCGTTTTCGGTACTCGAATTTCTGGTTTTAAAAATTGTATGCAATTAAACTAGTTTATTTCAAGATTGAAACATTCGTGATAAGATTAAGATTTTTGTATGGCAAACTATTTTGATTCGAGTTTTTTATCAGACTTTAATTTATCACAAAAACATTTTTCAAATATTTTATAAAATTGTATATTAAAATTTCCGGGAATGCACATTTTTTAAAATAGTATTTAAAATTAATCTTATTTTTTGTTTTAATTTACTAAAAAACTTGAAAGTACTGAATGAAAATAAACTAATTGAATCTATGCCAAAGTATCCGACTCTATTTTCCACAGTGCAGTCTCAGTCTCAGGAACTGTAGTTGTTGTAAACATGCTCGAGTGACGCTGTATCTGTATCTGTATATGTATCTGTATCCGACTCTGACTCTGGCTATGCAGATTCAGATTGCCGGCTGCAATTTTCAATGCATAATCAGCAACAACAACATTTTGCTACGTGACGAATTACGTGCAAAATTGCTACGCTAACAACAAAAAGAAACAATAACAACAAGAAGAATAACGAGTTAAAATGCTGCAGTCAAGTGTTCCTCTCCTCGACAACAGACGCTGCAGCAGCTCAAGCTTTTAAATTTGCTGCCATCCGTGTTAAAAGTTGAAAAGAAAATACGAAAATAAGGAAAACAAATATTAAAATATTCTAGGAATTTTATTAGGTGTAAAAGAAAAAAAATAAAATACGAAAAACATATATTAAAATATTTTAAGACTGCATTTTAAAAAAACAATATTAGATATAGGCATAGAACAAAAAAATATAAATCTAAAAATATATAACTACACAACTAAGTGTTAATAGCCAAATTAAAAAAAAAAAAAAAAATTCAAAATCTCGTTATTTGCTTTTTTCAGTTTTTTCTTTCATTAAAATGAGAATTCTATTTAATAAAACAATTGTAAAATAAATCAAAAAAGCAATCAAGTATCTGTATAATGCTGTGATCCCATGAAAAATTGATAAAGCGATACAGGAGAGAATCTTCTAAGAAGCTTTCTAGAGTTGTGGGTTTTGCCCTTTAATGGCATTGCTGTCAAGTTGGCAGACATGTGAAATGGGATAGGGAATGGGAATGGGTATCGGAATGAAGTCCAAAATCAAAGGCTTCATCTAATGCGCATATTCTGAAAGCTGTCTTTCCACTTGATGTCCAGTTTTCATCAGTCTTCAAGTCTTCAACCCCCTTCGAATGTCACGTACGCCAAGTCAACCAACGATTTTATTTTATTTAAGCTGTATGCCAAATGTTATTGTCCCCACTCTCTTTCCCCCTCTCACTCTCTCTCTGTTGCTTCGTCTCTTTCTGGTTTATTGGCACGCATGCGCTGCGCATACATACGAGCATAATTTTTAATCAAATCGCAATTTTGGCCAGAAGATCAACGCTCTACACGTTGCTTTGCCATGGAATATTGTATACGGTATACAGTGTATACTGAATAATGGGGTTGGCTTTGCTTTGCCATGCTTTTGACTTGGTTAGCAGTGGCTGCTCCTTTTGAGCCAGGAATATTCATGGCTGGCAGGCTCGAGTTCAGGTTCGTTTTTTTGTTTTTAGTTTTTTTTTGCAGGTGAAATTGTGTGCAGCGTAACATATTATTAAATTGGCTTGATTATGGCCATGGCCAACAGCAACGGTGGGCGTGTGCTTTTTGGGCTTACACTTGCACACACAAACACACTCTTTCAAATACATTTACACTCAAAAAAAGAAGAAGGAAATCTTAAAGATCTTCAGCATGTCAACAAATTTATACCCTTGTAAAGCATTGCAGATTTAAAAAAAAAAGTATTTAAAACAAAAGTATGATAATGTAACCATATCTCAGGATATATTTTTTATATTTCCATTAATTTAAAGTTAAAATAATAAAATAATATTAAAAAATTACATTCATTCAGATTCTAAATGAAGTTTACTTCCGATCTATAATTTCTTAAATTTTTTTTATTTATTTTTTTTTTATATTTATGAATTATAATTATATATTATATATTTTTTTTAGTATTGTTTTTTTTTTATTAATATTTTTCATTTTATATTAATTTTTATTTAATATTATCATATAAGTACAGTTACATTGCTGGGCTTATTCATAATACCCTATGCAAGGGTCTAATAACCAATTTTCAGAGCGTTTCCTGTCGTGCCACGCTGGTGCCGTTGTTGTTGTTTGCTTTGTTGTTGTTGTTTTGTTGCCGTGTCTTTTGCTCTTTTGTGTTGCCACGCCGAGTGCAATTAAAGTGTGTAAGCTGAATTGACTGTCGGACCGACTGTATTTCGGGCTATAATAAATCTTCCAGCATAGCCAAAAATAGAGAGAACGAACGCTGTGTTGTGTTTTGGAATCTCATGCACTCAAAGTGCAGCGTCTCTAAGGAGACCAAAAATAGACGGGGAACAAGACAATCAATAAAAGCTAAAAGGTCCGTTGATTGATCTACGAGTGGAGATATAAATATATATATAAAGTCTAGAGATATTTTCCAACCAAATTACCCCCTATGTGGGTCAACATATTGGAACTTTACGCCTCGTCGATCGTCGAACTGTCAATGATTTTTAGTTTTTGATAAAGTACAAACGCACTTTCGACTTTCCTGCACAATAAACATTTATATATGTACCTGTATGTATATATTTATTTAATTCATGCGATTATTATTATTATCTAGATTCTTGTCATATTCCAACTGAGCTTCGAGTTCCGTAACTTATCATTAAACTGTCTCACATAAGTATACCGACTATTATTTATTATTGTTATATCATTTCTTGTTGTTTGCTTTGCTATTTGTTGGCCTTTGCTTTTGCGCTTCTTTTTCGTATTATATCATAATCATTTTAGTCACGACAATTTTATACAACTTTTTTACTTGCAATCTGCAATATTGCGCATTTTAATTAATGCTCTGTTAAATCGTTACTAATTATGTCATCTGCTTTGCTTAAATGTTTAATTTAAAATTTGAAAATGGAAAAAGATGAAACTAATGCCCAAAGTCTCAAGTTCCGTTCACTCATTAGAGCGAATATTTAAGTCACTTTTTGAGAGTAGGGGTACACCCACAGAATAAATAGTAGGGGTACTCCCGACAAGCACCCACACAAAACAATTCCCAAATGACCCACGAGTCCAAAAAAAGAGCGATAAGTGTTTTTTTTTATGCCACATTTTTTGTGCTTTGTTTCTTTTGCATTTTGTTTTGCTAAAGGTTTGTTTCGTTACTATTTTTGGGACTGTGAAGTAGAAGGGAAGCGAATAATGAGTTAAACAACCTGCTGCCATTTATTTAACATTTTTGCTGAAAAACAGCTATTGAAATATTACTTTATTATGCATGAACATTGTTCAAATCACATTTCCTTACAATGTTTAAGCTCTTAATAACGTATTGTAATTATATGTCTATTAAATTGAATATATTTTTTATTTATCTTAATTGATAATTAATTTTAAATGAAATTTCACACACTTTGTAAGCAAATAAATGAATTAGTTAATCTTAGATTTTTACTCTTCCCTTTAAATTAATTATAGTGTCTGTTGCGGACGGCATAAAGAATTACAAAGTAAATACAGGAAGAGTACTATAAAGCAGCGGTGGGCACGAAATCTAAATTCTTTAGCAGCCGCTGGCTCCCGGAGCCATTGTGTGCCCACCGCTGCTATAAAGTACCATATTGTCATTCACAATTTGCTATTCATTAAGAGCCATTGCCCAAGCTCGTCATTAATTTCGTAATCACGCAGCGAATCGCATCGCATCACATCGCTTGATGATTATATTGTTCTATTGCCAAGCCTCGTCCCCATCTTCTCCATTCCCTGCCCGTCTTCCTCGTCTTTATTTATTATTGTTGTTGGTCATAAAATATATGTAAAATTAGCATATTCATGATTTCATGGCTGATAAAACTGCAGTCAGTTTGTTCGTTCGTTCTATTGCGATGAACACTTCAAGTTCGATTCTCTTCTTCCGGATTCAACGGCAAAGAAAATTGTGAATTGTGACAGTCATTGGCCCAAAAAGTCAGACACAATGACAACCAGACATGAAAATTGAAAATGGCAATATGTGCAGTAGTCTTCAGCAAATGAAAAGCGAAACTAAGCTAAACATTAGCACAGAAATTGTGCTGGGACTCCATTTGATTGCCGCTTATTGTGTTGTTTTTTTTAGTTCCAAAAATAGAAAAACAAAAAAACAAAGAGCGCAAAAACAGTGAAAATTGTCAGGCAGCAAAAGAAAATTCATAAATGTGGTAGGCAAATCTAGGTAAGCTAAAAGTAAAACAAAAATGAAAATAAATGGCAAAACTTGGAAAGGCAAAAGTAGAAGATAAAATACTCTGAAAATTGTAGCTGAGTTAGAGCAATAGAAATGAATGTAAAGCTGATGAAGAACACAGTTAATAGATATTGCAAATATATATTCACAGAATAAAATCCAAGATTTCTGGATAAAATCAATCCAAAGCGATGTCAGAACTTCGGTTAACTCGGATTCTCTTAAATCAAATTTAAATTACTTGTTTCTTCTCTATAGATTCTCTCTTTAAACGAATATTGTGTTGACTTAACAATAATATCATGAATATATGCCAAAATATAGAATATTAAGCTTGAATTTTAGAATGGATTGCTTTTTCCTTTGTAGGAAATTAAAAATCAAATAAATTAGAAATATCATTCACAAATCTTTGGCAAAATATAATCATATTTAATTCCAAGAGAATTTATTGCATTGAAAATTGACTATGCTGCCATTGTTAGGGTATTTATCCATTTGAAAAAGCCAAGGCGTGCACAAGAGCTCAGAGCCCTCTCAGCTTTAGTTAGTCATGCTCGGTTAGTTGCTGCTCTTGTTGCCATTGTTTTACTTTTTTTAGCCCGTCTCGAATGCTGTTGTTGTGGCTGGCGTTGTCACCTCGTGAAGAGTGGAGTGCTTGCAAATTTTTTTGGCCAAAACGAAGAAAATTGTTAAAAACGTGCTGCCAAAGAAAACAATTTAATGCAAACGGAACCAACAAAAAAAAACAACTAAACTAAAGCAAATAACAAAGCAACTTCTGTATAAGCAGCCCGACTAAAAACACAGTCATTGTTATTGTTTTTGCTTGTTTAAGCTAAATAAATGTTATGCAAAATACGACGAAAAAAATGGAAAAAATAAATAAATTCAGAAGAAAGCTTGAAGCAAAGTTGTTGTTGTTGTTGTTGTTGGGCTTATGTAACAAATAAAAACTTCAACTTACTATAAAACAAATATTGTGGAAGAAAAGTTGTTTTAGAAATTGACAAGAGGTCAGATTTGCATAATTAGTGAGACGTTGCTAACCAAAAAGGGGGCGTGGCAAGCAGCTGATTGACTAACAAGCTTAACCTTAGTTTGAGTGTCTGTGAAATGTATCTTTAAATTGTCGTTGTATCTGTATCTCGAATCTGTTCTGTGAATTTCAGCTGCTCTGCAATTTGTTGTTGTTCTCTTCATGCTCGCTTTATGCTCAAAATTCGCTGAGAAAACGAGTTTCTGTCTTTTAGTTTGGCACGTTGAGAATTTCATTCTTGAAATGCAAACAGCTGTGCCAAAAAGCCGCCACATAAAACTGAGACAGACATACAGATACACAGATACAGCTACAGATACGCATGCATATACATATACAGATACATAGATACAGATACAGCTGCTACAGCTTTGGCATATGAATGAAGCACTCTGAAGTGCCATCAGCAAACCAAAAACAGCCACAAATTTGGCCATAAAATATGGCAACGAAACACCTGCCATGCATCAACTGAGCTCAAGCAGACAGAGATAGCTAGAGGGATAGAGTGGAAAAGATATGGAGACAGTAAAGACAGTGCTTCAATGGGCACCTGCAAAAAGTGTCGTCTGTCTCTCATTCTCAGTTCGTCCTCCTCTGCTACTGTTTCCCCTTGTTTATTTTTTTTAATCTTTCATTTTCATTTGCACATTTCTGCAGTTTGCAGGTTGCATATTTCAGTTATTCAGCAGACATTTGACATGCACACAATCAGCTCAAATTTCAGCTACCCAAGCAAACATTGTCGACATCAGTGTTGCCAACTTTTGAGACTAAAAAAAGCTATTTTTTTGGTGACTTGAAGATTAAAAAAAAGCTAAATTTTGCATAAAGAAAATCGGGGAAAAAATTCGCAAATGGTCATTAAAAGAGCCTGTCGCATTCTCAGATTTAAATAATTAAAAAAACAAATATTCTAGTTGAAAAACTCTTTAATGAAATTATCACATCTTAAATTAATATTCAAACTACAAGATTAGAGAAACATTTGCATGTTAAGGACTAATTTTTATGCTTATTAAATAAAATACAAATATTCATCTCCTACTTCTGAAAATAAACACGTTTGTGGATTACAAGATGGTAAATTTTTTTTTATAATCCCAGATTTTTTATATAATACAAATTGATATTCATTGAAAATTAATATCATATAAGTAAATAGTAAATATTGATAATTTTTATAAAGGTCACGAATTCAGACAAATTCTGTTATTGTACTTGTATTAAATGACATTTGGCACTCATTCAAATTGACCTTTAGTTGCCATCGCTGGACTTGGCCCTTATAATGATATAACTGAATAAAATTAGCTTAATGCATTTCGTCAGGCAATTAGAGTCTCTTTTATGGTAATGAAATGAATGCAGCCAACTAATACACTACTATATTTTTATCGTATTTAAGAGTAATAATCAAAACAATTTACATAAAACACAATGGAACCTTTAGTGGCGTACCTCGATCGTACGCTGGAAAAAAAACGAGTACACTGACAAAAGTAAAATGAGTTTTATATTTAAATCAACTATAAATTGATTCAGAACCAGACATCAAAGATATTATTGGATTAAATTGAGCCCAAACTTAAATCCGAATTAAAACTTTTCTAAATATTGTGTGAGTAAAATTGTGAGATTTACGTTGCTTTTTTCTCTGTGTGGTCTAATAATTGTAAACTGGCCTGATTTCATATGTCACGCCCTGTTCCTGACATTAAAACTGAACTGAACTGAACTGAGCCCTATTGCACTTGTTGTTAGCATGCAATGGTCGCCTTTTTCATTTTGCCGGCAGCTAACGAAGAATTTATTGTAATGCGATTGTTGGTCTGAGTTGCATGTGCATGAAAATGCGGCAAAAAAAATTGGAAAATAAAAATCGATGCGAGCATGTTGTCAGGCAATGAATTAGCGTGCATTTGTATTGAAAGGTAAGGTACAATATACACACAGATACACAGATATTAGCAAAGAGACACACACAGACATACACAGACATGGCTAAAAATTGATTTCCCCTAAACGTAACAGATACAGTTAAAGATACAGATACACATACACACAGACAGAGATATATTTGTATCTGTTGTACGGTGAAGGCAACGACGCAACGGTATCTAACTGTGGCCCGTCGTATCTCATAGATACAATTCGACTGTTTGACTATCTACAAACATATAACTTTACTTTTTACACACCACTTTTAGTATGGCCATAATGTTGGCTTAGTTTCGAAATCATTGTGTATGCAAATGCTTACATTACAAATGTGCTTACTTACACATTGACATGATAGATAGATAGATAGATAAATAGATACATTTGCCTTCATTGTGTGTATTTGGTTCTTTTGCTTGTTGTGATTTGAAAATCGATAAGCACAGCTGATTTTTGAGAAATACGTGAGGCAAATGAATCAATTGTTGGCCCTTGTTTTTTTAGCTTAAAATAATTGAGATTTATGTCATTTTGAGTTGAGAGCTCTTTGAGGGTCGATCTCTGCTCCCTTTCTAAGCAGTTCTTGGTATTTGAGATGAGATTTTTGTTTGTAAATATACTTGAATGAGGGTACGACAATCAAATGCCAAAGATAACAAAGAGTCTGTATTTTTATCTCCCTCTCTCTCTTCAGAATGTTTCCACAATTAAAAATAAGGCACGCTTAATCAATTTAACCTACTTTTTAACTTGCTGCATTGTTTATAACTTGCTTTTCAATTAAACGCTGCCTCAGCCTCAAGGCTTTCAAGGTCCCATTCTTGCAGTGTGTCCTAATAAAACTCGGAAAACAAATAAATAAATAGGAAAATGATGAAAGTATTGATTGTGCAACTAGTTTTCATGTGTGTGTGTAAAATGGAGCAATTGTTAATTGCAATATGCTGACTTTGTTATTTTGGGGCAACGAATTTTAAATGTAGGCTTCTTTTATTTGTCTATAGTCTAGCGATAGTATTTCGATAGTGTTACTATCGATATTACAATTATTTGTTGTATAGCGCTACAACATACAACATAAAAATATTTAGTTTTTGAAAATGCAATACATTAAAATGATTGCTAATCTGTCACAATGAAAGAAAAAACTGTCTCAGCTTTAAATTAAAACTCCACCGTACTATCGCCCATACTATCGTTTGATTTACAGCGCTGTAGAATAATTGTAAACACAGTAAATCAACTGAATATTATTTTTACAAGCAATAACAATGAGTTGTCTTGTTGGTTAAAAGCCTCTCCATTGTAAGTTTAGATGAGCATGCGATAGTTTGAGCTCGTTCAAGTGCATTGCAAACAGAACAATGGATAGTTTTCTATGCTTTATTCCAGCTGTCACTCAGCGCTGTAATACATATGTGCATATTTATCAAAGGGCATAATAGAGCTGTAATAATGCAAAGACGGTTGTGTAATAGTCAAGCTGACACTCACAAATCTTGGGCAGCATTGTTGCATGCAGCATGTGGCGTGCGGCATGTTGCATAGTAACTAAGACAACTAAGACAATCATATGCAAATCGTGTGCTCAATTGCATTCTGGCCAAGTAATCCGCGTGGGACATGCACAAAAATCTTGTTGCTATGTTAACTAACAGCGCACTGTTAACTGACATTTGCCATTTGATTTGTGGCCTGAAATGTTGTCAACTAAACTGCAGTTGATCTGTAGACTGCAGACAGAGACTGAGACTGAGACTGATGGACTCGTTTCTATACTGAAACAAAAGATGTACTAAAATGAATCGAAAATAATGTCTGCACACATAAATTTAGAAAATAAGTATGCAAAAAAAACTGTTGAATTAAATTTACAACTAAAAATATCTTGTTTTAAAATCAATTTAAGATTTTGGGGGGATTTTTCATTATTTGGAAAAATTGTTCTGAAATCTAAGGCAGTTTTAATCATATTTAAGTTCTAGGATAATTAAATGTTTTTGACGATTTTTTCATTTTATTAAAATATTTTATATTTTGTAATTTTCTTAAATTTAAAATACCATTTTTTTGGAGTGTGGTTCTGTGTGTATCCTAAACAAGGCTGCAGCGCTAATTTGATGCTTAACGACAGGGCGACAAACATGCAACGTTCCTCATTTACCTTTGCACGCGCCACCAGACTGTGCCCCAACCTCCCCCCTCAAATGCCTCTTTGTGCGCACGGAATTTCTGTCTGCGCTGCACAATTTCAAGTGCCTCCAACACACTCCCCTCTGTTGCTTTCTCTGAAAGGGGAGCAAGTTTAAATGCAACGAGCAAAAATCAATGCAACCCCAAAGCAACTCGTGCCACATAGCACCCCAGTCTCAACCAGAGAGTATATTATAAAATCCATTTACCCGCTATCCGTCCAAGTGTGTGTGCAGAGGGGGGAGGATTGGGGATTGGGGACTGGGAGTGTGGGGTCTGTGTGTGGGCGTCAACCGGCGCCGTGCTGTTTTATTAGATTTCTGTAAATAAGTTTATGACGCGTCCCCAAAAAAAAAGAAAAAGAATAAAAACAAACCAAGTTTTGCTTATTAGGTGTCATAAGAGAGGAGGCTGTCGTCAGGCTAATGAGCTATCGATACTATCCATGACATCGTCGATTCTTTACAGCCCTTTTCCTAATTACGGCTTATACTTAAAATAAAAAATTAAGGACACTTTTACTATTAGAAAATATGCAATATTGAAATTGAAATATGGGTTTTGAATAAAGTTAAAATTATATCATTATTTCTTCATTTTTGTTTATTGAAATAAATAATGTTTGTTATAACTAGAGTACGGTGGTTGAGTAGAGTACACTGGACTGTCGGACACCCCGTACTTACTATGGAAAAGCAAACATTGCTTAAAATAAAATTATATAAATCGCTATTGGTTCAGATATCTTTAACAACAAATAAGTTTTTCAAACTAAGACTTGAAGTTCGACTGATCGTTCCTATGCCAGTTATATGATATAGTGGCCCGATCCAAAATCTAAAACAAACTCGATCTGCTTGCAATATAGACCAACCTACATACCAAGCTTGGTGTCTCTAGCACTTTTAGTCTCTGAGATCTTACTGACGGACATGGCTATATCGACTCGGCTGTTGATGCTGATCAAAAATATATATACCTTATGGGGTGCAACGCAATGTTTTTATGACTTCATCTAGCAAAGTCAGTGTCAAATTTGCATGGCAAACGAAACGAAAAGAGCTGAAATTGAAACTGCAACTGCAATTGCAATTGTAATGCACTTTGCACATTGCCAGACAACGAGGAGTCTCGAGTCTCGACTCTAGAGTCGCCTTCAATGCGATTACACATCACATTTCCTCATTTGAAATTCTAGTAGGACAAGAAGAAGCAGAAGAGAATGACTGGATATGAGCAATTTCTTTGGCATTTTCTTTCCCTGCAAAACTGTTTTTTTTTTTGTTTTCGTTTTGCAAAAGAAATTGTACTGTTTTATATTTGTGCTGTGCGAGAATTGCGTCATAATGATGCTTCAAGGAAATCGCCTAAACTCTCTAAATACATTACAAAAATTTAAAAATATAGTCAAGTTATTTTAGTGCAATTTGCTTATAACCATTCTTTAATTATTATTTTTTACATTTACAGCACCGACGGCACAGAATCTCCCATACTGGCTGAAGACGGGGGCGATGGTCATGACAAACCCCGTTTACGATATGGAGAATTAGTTATACTTGGGTAAGTTACAAAAATACGACTTTGTCAGACCTTTGTTACTCTTTCAAGTTCATTTTATAGTCGTCGGAACTGTAAAAAAAATACTTTGCACTGTTGCAGACTGACATCGACGATGCCACGCCCAAAACAATCAGCTATTCAATTCATTTAGTCCGCTGATCAAGGGCATTGCACAGTGGTTCCTAAAAAAATATTTTTTTTTTTTATAATAGTAAAATTAATAATTTTTACACATTTTGGAAATATTTATTTTATTACTATTAACGTTATACTACTATTTTTCATTGATTATTTCACTTTATTATTTGAGACCAAATTTGTTTGTACAAAATTAAAAAAGTTGAAATGTAAATTGAATGTTGAAACTATTTTTTGAACAAAAACCCATTCCGCTTGGGAGTCGCTTGGGAATCTTTTAGAAAGCTATGTAAGAGTGAAGTCTTAAAGAATCGTTTACTATAAGTCTGAAACTTATAAAAAGGCAAAGTTTTTGTCTATTCTGAGATAATTTTCTTCCAAAAAAAAATTTGAATTAAAGAACGGTTCTCACTAAACTGGACAAATTTCGAAAAAAAAATTGTTTTCACAAAATAATTAAAGTTAGCATATAAAGTAAATTAAGTGATCAAAAAACAAAAGAAAGAGCCATAAAGCATTTATGATCACTTTTTGGCTGCATGCTTTGTTTTTCTTGCATACTCGAACCACTGTGCAGTGGTGGCGTGACGTCAAGCTGTTACCTGACCTGCGTAACCTAAGAATATAGCCGCAGCTAGACAACAAAAGGCTTAAACCACTAAATGTTGCATGTTGCAACTACCACCAACTAGCCAACAGTCGGTCAGTCGAGTTGAGTTGAGTCTGCCACATAAATTAGACACACCGCCGGCAGCAGGCAGCGTGGCCAAGATTGATGATTTTGGCCGGCAGCTGCGACAGACGATGGTAAATCTTGATGACGGTCGGTCTATCTTGGCTCTCTTGCCTGTCTGTCTGTCTCTCTAGCTTTCTGGCCAAAAACGCTTGACATTGCGCTGATTACTGCGGCGCGCCGGCTGAGTCATAAATGAATTGGATGGGATGGGTTGGAATGGAGGCATTGTGAGCTTGAGCTTGAGTCATTGTCATTAGCTTAACGTTCTGTAAATGGCTCTTGTTGTTGCTGTTGTTATCTCTTAACACTTTTTAATTGTTGTGTGAGTTGGCTCTGGCACAGTGTGCCAGCATATCGGTATTAAGGGGGTATTGCTAGTTGGAAGGCTGTTTTTGGGCCTTTTTAAAACACAATCTTACTTGAAAACGGAAATAGTTGTTTAAATTCTGTTTTTTTTTTTATTGTATTAAAAACATATTGAGTTAAATAAAAACTTTTTTTTCCTTTGGACGAGGACTGTTCAAAAAGTTGTCGGCCTTCAAAGGTGGACGTCGAAAAAAAGATATGCTACTGGAGGCACGGATAACTTCACTTCGGATCATCCGAAATGAAAAAAATAAACGGCGTTAGATTCAGTACAGATGTACAAAATGTCGACCATTGAAAAATTAAAAATCGATTTTGGGCTATTATTTTTTTAGTTTAGTGTAAAAAAAAATAGTATTAAAATTTTTAAGATTAAGATTGAGGTAGGGGCCATAATGGTGGAAATTCTGCGTCGATTGGACTTTGTTTCATCAAAATCGGTTCAGTGTGGCACAGTGGGTAGTATACTCCAAATGTGTCAGCAAATCAATTTTTTATTTCTGCACAGTGTGTTTAGTTCAATTTGCCGACCACTTAAATGGATTCTTCTTCCCCACACATAAATACATTATTCTTTTGTTGTATCTGACGGATAGCAACGCTATCTGTGCCCAGCCAAAACCTGATTTACGCCGACAAAGTCCCAAATTTTTAATTGTTAAATGAACAACAAAGAACAACAAAGTTCGCTCGTTGTAAATGCGTTAAATATCATTTACAACTGCTTAAATAAGCTCATTAATATATCAAAAAAGCATTAAAGTCACTGTAATTACAGACCCGAAAATGTCCACATTATTCCCGCTAGCGTTTTCTTTTTTTTTGTTGTTGTGTTGCATTTAGTTTTACTTTTTTTCTGTTTCTTCTTTTTCTTTTATTGGGAACGTTTTGTTTTTATACTTTTTTGTTCCCAGAACGTAATATCATGATAGAATTTGTTTATTTATTCCCTTTGGAACAGAAACATCAATTCCAATGAAATTGTTTCAATGAATCTTTTACTTCTGTTGGTGTATATTTGTATGTGCGCTGGGCACATCAGCACATTTCAAACATGTCAGTTTATAAAATCGTATACATTATTATTGATATTTTATGAGTGGGCTGTCTGGCTCTTTAGGTTGTCAAATCTTAGGTAGAATCAGAGCTCTTATGACCCTAAGGAAATATTTACGATTGTGTAGATATTATGCAGGGGATGTTCATAAAGTTAGACTATTCTAAAGTCAAATGGCGAAAGTCACATTGTTTTTAAACCCTGAAACATTCGATGATTTATTGTTGAAAAATATTATGAGTTTTCAATTGTTTTTCCTCCAACTTCAAATTAATTTGTGTTCATTTCTTACTAGTTTCAGCACTTGAATCATTTATTCTATAACTTATTCTAGTTTTGTATATGGATTCGTTGAAAACTCTTTAAACCCCCCACGTTGTTCGAAAACCCTTTGATTAGTGTTGTGCGTGACGTTTTTCCAATCGCTGAGATATTTTCACTGAACAAGAGCAACAGCTGTGCATGTTATTAAAAAATCTTTTATAGCAATCCATTTGACAAGTTAAATATATATATTTATAACTATATATTTAAATTCACATGCATGGAACTTCAATCCCATTTATGAGAGATTTTATCCACGGGCAATTAACGTATTTACTCGTCAATTTGGCCTAAAAATGAGAAGCGCAAATGCTTTTAAGTTATTATAACTAATTATCTGCGTATGGGCTTAGCTGAATTGTGGGCGTGGCATTGTTAATTGCATATGTACACACTCAGAACTTGACCCATAATCGAAATACATTACATATTTTACATTTGTGAATACAAACTGAATATCGAGTGTAAAATGGATTTTTCAGCATCGACAATAAATCATTAAATTGTCGTTTCAGCGAAACAATTAGAATGTTAGTACAAATTTTTCAAATGTTGCAGAATAAAAGTGTAGTGTGATTATTATTTATTTTTCTCCATTAAATGATCGAAGTATTTTCACATCATTAGAAATAGTTATGACATTGCTTTGTAACCCTCTCAAATTGGGTCGCCTTATCATTAATCAACCGTAGAACGTTGAACTCATAAACTGAGTGCAATATGTTTTCATGTCTTCTGTTTTCATGTTGTAGCTACAATGGCTACTTGCCACAGGGCGATCGCGGTCGCCGACGCTCCAAATTTGTGCTCCACAAGCGGACAGAGGCGAGTGGCGTCAAGCGCTCCAAGCATTATATCGTACAATCACCACAGACATCCAAGGCCATTTTGGATGCCAATCAGCACTCGATATCGTATACACTCTCGCGCAGTCAGGCTGTCATTGTCGAGTACAAGGAGGACACGGAAACGGACATGTTTCAGGTGAGTGAGCGACACATACATATGCATGTACACGTGTATATAAAGATAGCTCCATAACCACTGCACAAAAAAAATTTAACATTTTCGAAAATAGTGTATCTCTTACTTTTTTTCTTAACCCACGACTCAAACTCTCAGAAATTCGTCAAAATTTAACCGATTTCCTTGGGGAATATCAATTTGATCGTTGCCTGACTTTTAATTTTAATCTGCTTCAAAACTTTATTCAATTGGACAATTAAAAAACTTTAGACTCTTATAACTTTGTCAAAACTTAATATATTTTAAAGCAAAATGTCAGTTTGATAATTTTTGTACCACTTATTCAATTCTCGATCAAAACTGCATTCATTTTTCAAAAACTTTAAGCTGTCATGGCTTTGTCAAAACCAAATCGATTTTCAAGCAAAATGTCAAATTCATTCATCTTTTGAATTCACTACGTTGTACTCGATTTTCCAAGTTTCATATATATCAATATGAATATGCAATCATTTTTCATATATCTTTATCGTGTAAACTCTTTGCTATTTAGCTTTGTTGAAGTAATGTATTACAAAAGTACTTTTTCATATCCATTAAATTGGATAACATGACTAAACTGTGCGTCAAACTGGGCTCGATTGATTTGTTAAGCTCATTTCTGCCCTTCCTCTTGGCTGCTACCTCGCAGGTTGTGAGATACTTTGTATCCCATTTGACATTGGCCCACACCGACGAGCAACACACAGCGAAAAGCAATTGACATTCATTATTTATATTGATTACAACTTGTGCTTGGCCTGGCAACACTTTGGATTGCCATTTGCACTTCCTTATTGGCCTTAAGTGGCCTGGCATTACCAATGGCAACACCGTTATTGCATGATTTGGCATTTAGTTGTACACATAGTTGAACAGTGATAGATTGCTCGATAAATATATAAATAGCAAGATTTCTGGGCCAATCGATGAGAGAAGTATTTTTTAACAACTTACAGTTGAGGAAATATTTTTAATGTTTTAGAAATCTATAATACACTATTTTTTATGTGGTATCCTGGAAATAGAACAATCTGTTAAAAAAAAACTATCAAATAATATATTAATTTTATTTTTTTTTTTTATCATAGAATTAATACATTTTGGAATGTATGAACAACTTACAGTTGAGTTTTAATAAGATAAGGCCTAAAGGAAATATTTTTATTGTTTTAGAAACATCTCAAATACACTATTTTTTATGTGGTATCCTGGAAATAGAACAAATTGATATAAAAATGTGAAATAATATATTAATTCATTTTTTTTTAAATCATAGTGATCAAAAATTCTTTAGGCAATTTTAATACATTTTAATGTGTGCATTCAATATACATTCATATAGTTTCCATTTCTTTTATAAACATTTTAAAAGTCAACATGTGTTATATTCGAAACATAATAATTGCAACAGTGTTTCTTGTCATAACTAATTCTGACAATTCTCTGCTTCATTTCGTCAGGTGGGACGCTCCTCGGAGTCGCCAATTGATTTTGTGGTAATGGACACGCTGCCCGGTGATAAGAAGGACGCCAAGGTAATGCAGAGTACGATTTCACGTTTCGCCTGCCGCATTTTGGTTAACAGATGTGAACCCGCCAAGGCGAAAATATTTGCCGCCGGCTTCGATTCAAGCAGAAATATATTTTTGGGCGTAAGTCAAGACAAAATAAATGTCAAAATATATGCATAACTATAAATGATGTACTAAATGTTATTATATGTTTGCAGGAAAAGGCAACCAAGTGGCAGGATAATGTGGAAATCGATGGCTTAACCACAAATGGTGTTTTAATAATGCATCCCAAGGGATCGTTCTGTGGCGGCAATGCCAAATGCGGACTCTGGCGTGAATGTTCCGTTGGCGGCGATGTCTTCAGTCTGCGTGAATCGCGCTCGGCACAACAAAAGGGTCAACCCGTAAGTTGAACAATCTCAGAGTTTGTTAAACTGTTAACTAATTGAATCTATTCAATTCCAAACAGATATACGATGAATGCAACATCTTGCAGGATGGCACACTCATTGATCTCTGTGGCGCAACATTGCTCTGGCGTTCCGCCGAGGGTTTGCAGCATTCACCAGTAAATGCTAATTTCATCTATGATATTTAGTTTTTAGAATTATTTATTTAATGGCAATTGGAAGCTAGTCGTAACATTTGTAATTACCAGTATTCGGGCCTGTTCCGAAGTCCAAAAACGAGTCCATTTGCCAAAAAACGAGTTGATTGTTGTTCCGAATTCCGAAACTCGACAATAATTGTAGTTTTCAAAACGTGTGCTGTAGAGTCGTCCGATTTTAAAATAAATGCCATTTAAAGCATTAAAAGAAATACCTAAAATTTAAAGCTGAAAATTATAATAATGTTGAAAATTTTTAGAATCGTTGAACATCACTACTTCAGCTTTAAACAGTTGAAGTATTTTTTAAACGAATTTTTTTAAAGGCATCTTTAAAATATTTTATAAATTACGAAACCGAGCTGTTCTGAATTCCTCTTTAATTTTTGTGATCGATACCAACTGTCGCAATCGAAAGCTTCTAGAGTTGCTTAAATTGAATAACAAAATTCGAACAACGAAGTTTTAGTCTAATTTACCCTCTATCTACTATATGCAGGCTAAAATACTTTCGAAAAGTTTTCTAAACCGAGTTGAAAATGTTAAAACCAGCCCATTTGGATCGTAATTGGGAATATCAAATAGTTAAAAGATCGTTTTCGTCTTGTTTTTTACCTTTTTGAAAACGTTCGAAATTCGGAACACGCCTTATTATCTCGTTTTCTCTTTCGATTTGAGCTCTGCTTTTGTTTAACCTTTAGGAATCCACTCTATATCATTTTTATTTCATTTTTAATTCTATTTAAATTATTGTCTGAATTCTCTACCCTTAATTTATTGACTCTTTTTGTCTCTTCTTATATAGAAAAGATCTCTACCTAAATCGATAAATTATATTATTCAAATTGAATATATAAATTTTTTCATTTTAATTATTTTCTCCAATTATCCAATTTATAATTTTAATTAAATGATCTTTATTTATTTATAATGTCAACAGTTGATTTTCGAAAAAGAACTAAATTTAAAATGATATTTAAAAATCTGATTTGAATTTGTGCTTGATTTAACTTTTATTGTTATCTTTATTTTTTTACGACTTTGTTAATTTCATTTAAATGGAAAAAGATTACATATTAATATATGAAATTGATACAATTCATAATTTCAGACCAAACACGATTTGGAGAAACTTATTGATGCCATCAACGCTGGTCGTCCACAGTGCCCGGTGGGCCTAAACACATTGGTTATACCACGGAAAGTGAATATCACCGATAAAGTGAATCAGCCTTATGTGTACTTAAATTGCGGCCATGTGCAGGGTGAGTAAGGGAAATAATCTTAATTTTTCATCAATATTAATGTGTAAATATCTGTACATTTATTAGGACATCATGACTGGGGTCAGGATGAGAATACTGGTGCACGCCGCTGTCCCATGTGCCTAGAACTGGGGCCCGTTGTTACCTTGTGCATGGGCCTGGAACCGGCCTTCTATGTGGATGTGGGCGCACCCACGTACGCATTCAATCCATGTGGTCACATGGCGACTGAGAAAACTGTCAAGTAAGTTAGCTACTCGAAAATCAAGCAATATCATCTCATTATCATCTCTTTCTTTTTTTGTCCAGGTACTGGGCAAATGTGGAAATACCGCACGGAACCAATGGCTTTCAGGCCGTTTGTCCATTCTGTGCGACGCCTCTGGACGGCGCGACTGGCTACATTAAATTAATTTTTCAAGATAATTTAGATTAAACAAAAATAAGAAAACAAAAACTATGTATATGTATAATGTATGTGCAAGTTTGTGTACAAGTGCGCATCTTTCTAGTAGATATGTATTTGTAGTAATTAAACAAAACAAAAACAAAAAAAAAAAACAAACAAAACAAGATACAAGAAATGTCAAAGTTTGAAGCAGGCATTAAAACTAGGCTTTATTTATTATATTTAATTAATTAATTGAATTATTATACTTGTATGTACTGCAAATGAACTACAAGAGAGAAAAGTATAATTTATGAATTAAAGTAAATATATGCAATACAATGTATTTTGTAAAAGTTAATTGCTGTAATTGTAATTGCTGCATTACAAAAAATGTTTAATCATCATTTAAACGCAATCATTTACAATATCAATTACATGCAACAGATAAGAAAACTTGCAACTTATTATATACCTTTAAACATATACATATAATTTGATGTTATTTTGTTTCCTATATTTATCTGTTGTATAAAATCATTTCCAACGAGCAACAAAAAAGAAAAAACCGAAGCAAGCATGAAAACTGCATACAAATTTTTCGATCGATCCGATGAGCATAGAAAAAGCGCAGCTATAATTAATTTAATTTCAATTCAATTAATTGCAGTTATTTGAGCTGCCAGCTGCCTTTACTGTGTATACATGTGTAATTCTGTAAAAATATAAGATTGATACCTAATTTTAATGTTTACAACACCAACCACATCAATGTTTTAATTTAAACAAAAAACAAACCAACATTAATGTATTTCTCACCAAATCTAGAGCTTACAAATTAATAAAAAACAAAAAACAAAACGATCACATTTAAATTTACATAAATTGAAAACAAATTTTAATAAAAATAATATGTACAGTCTTAAGCTTTGCGGAAATTTCAAATAAATTAATGCATGGAAAAACATTTCTACAAAATTACAAAAAATTCGTGGATATTTCCACTAATAATTGTCTCAGCCTTTACTACATACATACACACGTATGTATGGATTAAATTTCTGCCTGTACGCATTATGCATTATAATTATTATTATGTTAGTTACTATTATTACATTAAAACATAACATTATTTGTATTATTATTTTGTATGAAGAAAACACACACTATGTGTTCATAAAACGTTGCTACGCGATATGTTAACAATTACAAACATTGCAAACAAACAAACAAAAAAAGTAAATAAACATAAATTGTAAAATAAAAATCTTTAGCGATACACATACGAATATACATACAAGCAAGTATATTTTGATTAAAAGCGCGCATTGCATAAAAACCGCCATTAATTCTACTATATTTAATTTTATTTCTGGGAATTTTCAAAGTCTGGGCTGCAAATGTAACCGTTATGACAATTTTTTAAAACCTAAGTTTGGATTGTTGTCAGTATTTAGAAATATATGTATATATCGATTTTATTTGGATATGAAAGAAATCTATTTTCTGAAATTCACATATTGTGGAACAAAATGTCGCATGCGACATATCACAGTGATTCAAATCAAATTTAAAAAAAAAACTACTTAATATTTTTAAATCAAACAAAAAACATTTTTAAGATAAATCATTGCATCGCATTAACTACATTAAAATATTCGTTTACGTTTTGCCGAAATCAGCGTTAGAACTGGTCGCCAACAGAAAAACTTCTGCCTGAGTCGTATGCGAGTGACTTGGTTTTTTTTTCAATTATCTTGAAAACGCAATATTTCCAAAAATCAACCTTAGCACCAATTATAATGCTAATCAAGACCTATAAGTTTCCTTATGTTTTATTTCACTTTGAACGCGTACGAATGTCGCATTCGACATCAGAGAATTACCCATAAGAATGTGTTTTAGGATTGGGGTAACAAAATGGGCTTGAAATTTAGGCAAAACGAAAGTATCTATCTAAATCTAAATACTTTCGTTACCCACAAAGTTTTTTTTTAAATATTTAATTAATGAAAAGCTTCTTTATTGTATTATTATTTTGAATAAAATGCTTTTGTTTTAAAAGAATATTTCAAATACTGTAGAAGAATTAATGAAAAAGTATATAAAATGTAAGTAAAAATTTATACTTTGGAGAAAAAAATTTTTTTTTTTTTTCAGAGTTTTCAGATTTTTTTTTTGGCGACCCTGGGTCCAACCACCAATTTGTCTGGATTACAATTAAACTATCCACAACCAACAGCAACACATGCACCACTCTAATTGTTCTACTGCGTTTACTTAAATTTATTATTTAGTTGGGCCGAATCCCGGCTGTACTGCAATACCGGGCCAACCCGTGACAGAATTGGGGCAAGCCCCCTAACACTCCGCCTATTTCCAAAAATCAGTTTAACATTTCTTGTTCCCCCCAATGGGGAAACTACTTTAGAAGAATTAATGAAAAGGTATATAAAATGTGAGTAAAAATTTATACTTTAGAGAAAAAAAAAATTTTTTTTTTCAGATTTTTGAAATTTTTTTTGCGACTGGGGATCCAACCCCAAATATGTGGGGATTACAACTAAACTCTCCACTCAACTATCATTATAAATACTTCATTTTCTTGTAGTTAAATTTATTATTCAGTTGGGCCGAATCCCGGCGGTACTGCAATACCGGGCCAACCCGTGACAGAGGTGGAGCAAGCCCCTAGCACTCCGTCTATTTCCAAAAATCAGTTTAACATTTGTTGTTCCCCAATGGGGAAACTATCAGATGTTAAGCTGATAAGAACAGATACTACACTTTGATCTTAGCCATAAGGCCGAGAAGCGATAACTTTGAACAGAAAACAAGCAACACTCCATTAGCAAGCAGCTAGAACGAGTTGAGAATTTGAGGGTCGTGGCATGAAAAATATAACAGTGCTGTAATACGCGACACATCGTACGTAGTGTTGATAAACGAGTCGTGCTAGCTATCGCAACATTTCGATATTTAACATTACATTTCATAACAAAATCAAAACAAATAAATTAAAGATTTTTTTTATGACAAAGAAAAGGTGTAGTTACAAAAGTAAAAAATGGTTAACATTTATTGCACAATTATGTCGATATTGATATTATAGTCAGAATATATTTATTGGTGATTTTCCGTCAATTACTCTACAACTAACACGTATTTAATATTTACATTTTATTTTATTTAGTGGCATTTATTAATGTCTAGTAAAGGTTTTTTTTAACTAAGTGACGATAAGATTGACTTAAAACCAAAAATATGTCTTGAAGAAAAATTTTCAGACGACTATAATAATGTTTTAAAAATGAAAAAACAAATAAAATAAAAAACAAATTACAATACATAGTATCACAGTTCAACAACCAACATGAATCTGTACAACTTGACGTGAGTCACAAGCAGTAGGCAAGTCAATGTAAATTTTCTGTTGCATACTTTCATCGACATTTTTGCCATGCTGGGTGCTTATAATTCACAAGTGGTTCTAGCCGTCAGACTATGGAAACCCTGCTGTTGGACTGAGAAAAGCATACTTACCTGGCGTAGAGGTTAACCGTGATCACGAAGGCGGTTCCTCCGGAGTGAGGCTTGGCCATTGCACTTTCGGCTGAGTTGACCTCTGCGATTATTCCTAATGTGAATAACTCGTGCGTGTAATTTTTGGTAGCCGGGAATGGCGTTCGCGCCGTCCCGACATAAATGATACATTTCAAACTTTGGTTTACTGTATTTAGCGTGTATGCACGGTTGCCACAACTGGCGTTTTTGCGCCAAATCTGGCCTTTTTATTTTTCCTGTTGGCGAATTGGCACTTATTTTTTCGATTTGGCTCTTTTTTTCATCAGTTCAGAATCAGCTAATTTGTGTTTGGGTTGAGTACATATTTATTTTTATTTGATAACATCATCTCATTGCTATAACAAGATGAAAATGTGAAATACTTTGGAAATATGCAAAACAAAATTTTTGGCTCTTTTTTCGTCAATTTGGCTCATTCTTTGTTTGATTTTGGCTAAAGCATAGTATCCAGTTGTTGAAAATTCAGTTTGAAAGGTGTCAACTCCATATAAAAAAAAGGGTTGCAAACTGGCTCGAAATTATTTTGTAAGGCCATTTCTAAACCCTTGTATCCAGTACCTAAATTTGGTCAGCTCAGAAAATTTTTGGGTGTTTTACAACACTCTTTCATGACAGCTGGCAGCTTTTTTTTATACCTTTCAAAACATCGATTCGTTCAGTGTTTTGAAGGGTCTAAATCATTTTGAGCAGCAATGGAGCCAAATAAGCAACAAAATAAGAGCCGCATTGAGCTCTTTGACAATGAAGAACGTATTAAATTAATAGAAGAGGTGCGTTGTTGCACTTCTTCCGCTTCTTCCGCCTCTTTTATAACAACATAAGAGGTCAATAATCCCATAATTAGGGTATTAGTTGCTACTAATTGTCCTATGACCGTTTTGTCCATTTTCGTTCTCAATTAAATGCAATTCAAATTAAATGATTTATTTTGTTGTTTACTGTTTTTATTTGCACAGTTGACGCAACAGTGTGACCAACAATCTCTCAACTTTTTAGTGATTTTTGGTATTTTGCTGTCACACTGAATTCTGTAAGGTCCGACATCAAAACATCGAACATTTTGAGCTCCCAAAATGTTTTCAACAACTGGATACTATGCTTAAGTCATATATTTTTAACACAAATTTCTGGCTTTTATAGAAATGCATTTGGCTTTTTTCCGCTTTTTTTTTCATGAAGATATGTAGCATTCCGGTTGCCACTTGCAAGAAAAAAAAATGTACCAATAAAATACTATTTTTGATAAATCTGTGGAAAAAATGTATACAATTATATGTATATATAATTCCAACAAAAAAATAAAACAAATCGCGAAGAATTTGACGATCTGCTGAAAACCTTATAAATAAAACACATAAATTAAGACCATAACAATGCGCTTTTTTCAGAATATTTTCAGCTTTTTCTTTCCTTCTCTCCTGTCAAAAACAGCTTTTTTTATTGGTAACAAGTTGGACAGCACTTATTCGAAAAGTGCCAATTCGCCAACAAGAGGCAGTTTTGGCGCAAAAACGCCATTTGTGGCAATCGTGCTAGGGTTGTTGAAAATATATCAAAATATCAATATATCGATATTTTTTATAAAAAATGATATATTTATATCGCAATATTAGATTTGGCGATATATCAAATATACTAGGGTTGTCGAATATTTTTAAAATATCGTATCGATGATATTTTCTGTTTTAAAAAAACATCAAAATGATATTTAATATATCATTTTAAAATATCGATATATTGATATATTTTGATATTTTTTTTTTTTACTTAAAAAAAAAAAAAGTAATACGCCCCACAGCAAAAAGAGATAGTCTTATTTATCAAACATAACAATATATTTCATCAAAATACAGTTCATTTCAGTATATATTTCCATACATATTTTTCATAATATATTTTTTTCATATACACTACTGGCCAAATTCTTTCTTTTACTATAACAGCTATTATAAGCCAAGTCTTAAAATTTAAAAAATATATTTGGAAAGGTCATTAAGTCCATTTTTCCGCTGCGTCTTTAACTCGTCTTCACTCACTTGCTTTAGTGACCAACTCACAAAATAAAAGAAAGAGTGTACTTTGTATATTGATAAATAAGACTATCTCTTTTTACTGTGGGGCACATTACCTTTATTTTTTTTAAGAAAAAAAAAAAATTATCAAAATATATCGATATTTTAAAATGATATATTAAATCATCGATACGAGATTTTAAAAATATTCGACAACCCTAAATCGTGCACATACGCTAAACACGGTTGCCACTTAAAAATATCTGATTGATCCAAAATCAAACAAAAAATGAGCCAAATTGACAAAAAAAAAAGAGCCAACAATTTTGTTTTGCAGTTCATGTTAATTTTGCATTTCATTAAATAAAAAATTTTTCGTTCAAAAACTCTTCAAGCAATAACACATATTTCCAAAGTATTCTACATTTTCATCTTAATGTAGAGATATGTTATCAAATAAAAAATAATATGTACCAACAACCTAAAGCTACACAAAATAGCTGATTCCGAACTGATGAAAAAATGAGCCAGATCGAAAAAAGAAGTGGCATTGCGCCAACAGTAAAAGAAAGAGCCAGTTTTGGCGCAAAAACGCCAATTGTGGCAACAGTGGCTAAAAATTAACAAAACCAAAGTCTGAAAATGTATCATTTATGTCGGGACGGCGCGAACGCCATTCCCGGCTACCAAAAATTACACGCACGAGTTATTCACATTAGGAATAATCGCAGAGGTCAACTCAGCCGAAAGTGCAATGGCCAAGCCTCACTCCGGAGGAACCGCCTTCGTGATCACGGTTAACCTCTACGCCAGGTAAGTATGCTTTTCTCAGTCCAACAGCAGGGTTTCCATAGTCTGACGGCTATTTTTTTTTTTTTTTTTTTTTTTTTTTTTTTTTTTTTTTTTTGTTTTTATAGCCTACTGTTACTATTAATAATAACTTATACTATAGTGGAATATTTAATTTTCAACAAAATATATACATATGTACATACTTAAACCTAGATAATAGGGTAACTGAATGGGAAAAGGGGAAGATTAAAGGGTTCTGTGGGACAGATCGGTTGGGTGAACTCTCTTGAGCCTCCTTCTCATCCTTACTCCGTTGATACGTCTCCATCTTAGGAGCCTTCGCGCCAGCTGGTTAGGGTGATGTGCGAGTTTTTCCAAATATGCAGTAGCTTGGCGATTGATCACATCTCCGATCCTCGGTACATGGAGCTCCTTGTCGATGTCGCTGTTGCGTATGTACCATGCCGCACCAGTAATTCTTCGTAAGATTTGGGACTGCACAACTCGAATTTTATTGAGGTTCGACTTTGCCGCTATGCCGTATACCTGGATACCATATCTCCAAATGGGTGCCAAAATGGTTTTGTAAATGAGAGTCTTGTTTTTTAACGAAAGTTTATTCCTGGCGTTAAGAAGCCAAGCCATACTGCTCGCCTTTGCCTTGAGACGCTTAACTGTATCAGTTATATGGCGCTGGAAATTTAGCTGTTTGTCCAGAGTGACTCCAAGATATTTGTGAGCATCCTTCTGGACTAGGAGTTCACCATGTAAGAATACCCCGGGTGAGGTTTGTGCTCTGAGAGTGTATGTGACTTCTACACACTTATCAGGGTTTATGGCAATATTCCATCTACAGGCCCAGTTCTCAAATTTTTTTAAGTAGATCTGGAGGAGATCTGTAGCAGCGAAGACGCAATTGTCTCTGGCCAGAACCGCTGTGTCGTCTGCAAAGGTGGCAACAAGTAAATTGTTCTGGTCCGAGATCGGCATGTTGTCAGCTGAAGGCATGTCGTGCGTATACAGGCTGTAGAGGGTTGGCCCTAACACGCTACCCTGGGGTACACCAGCTCTGACCGTCTTTGTTTGAGAGGACACCCCGATAGTCTGACGGCTAGAACCACTTGTGAATTATAAGCACCCAGCATGGCAAAAATGTTGATGAAAGTATGCAACAGAAAATTTACATTCACTACTAATTGAGACACATGAAAGTATGCAAGGATTTTTTGTAACTGATTTTCCTTGTTCAAATCCACTCTCGAAATCAGCTCTTGGGAAAGAGATTTCATTTAAATTAAGAAGTCATCTCAGTGCCGAATCCTATTGAATCCTACCTCTCGTAATAATTTTTTATTTTCGAAATTATATTCATTATGGGATTGGGTAGAAATAATAAGCGCAATTCTTTTGATGCTTTTCGAAAGTTTATTTCACTTTTTTGCTCAACTTAAAAGCTAACTGCTTGAAATGCAACAATTTTAAATAACTCGTTCGGCACCAAAGGTTTTTGTTCGTGATTCCGCTTACAACTTGAACTGTTTGGTGTAGTAATCACGGAAGAAGGTGTAATCGAATTGTCCGTAGTTGGTGTAACCCTTGTATTTGTAGTAGGGCTCCATGGTGTCCACGTGATAGATGGCGACATCCTTGAAGTACATGTTGGGCACGAAGAATTCGTACTCATCGATCTCGCGATCGAAGGGATATCCGAATGGCAGATCATCGATGAAACGAGCGCCGGATCCAATGCCACAGGAGTAGCTGTAGTCGAAGGTGGAGAATTGCTCGTGGGTGGCGGGTGCGGTGTATGGCATGACCATGAAGAACATCTGCATGGGCATTCCCTTCTTCCAGCCCATGGGCAGAACAAGGCGATCGGGGAAGCCGCAGTGGGGCTCGGTCATGTCCAGTGGGAATTCGTATTTGCCATCGAAGGCCATCATCACGTAGTGGTAGAGTTCACTGTAGGTGGTGCGATCCTTGACAGTCCAGTAGAAGTCCTTGGATTTGCGGGTGATCATATTGCTGCCAGCCTTTAGATCGTAGAGGAACTCATCGATTTCCATGAAGTTCATGCGGTTCTCCATCATCGAAATGACACGACCGAATTCATCAAACTTGGGTGCAATGAAGGCACGGATCACGACCTTCTCCTCCTTGTCAGACTCCACAGTGTAGGTGTAGGTGAAGGGCTTGTGATTGAGACGCATCTGACGAGCGTACAGCGACTTGTCCCAGACGAATTTACCCTCGTGGAAGATCATCTTGTCGTTCATCAGGTTGGTCACATCGAAGTCAACCAGATCGAAGTAGGTGACCAGCTCACTGACATCCACATGCTTAAGGCTCACTCCAGGCATCATCAGTTGCTCCTTGGTGTATTTGGGCAGATAGTGCATATACTGGAAGTAGACCTCGACAATTGTCTTGTACATCATGTAGAAGAGAGGATCACGCATCTGGGTCTCAAAGTTCAGCATGCAGTTGGGATAGACCTCCATCTGGTGGAAGTCCACGTCGGCGGTGTACATATGGGCGAACATATACCAGAATTGATAGAACATCTTGTCCATGCTGTCCACATTGCCCTGCAGCAGGTTGCCAATGTACTCGATGGATTCGGGTTTGCGCAGATCGATTGTCTGACCGTCGGTTGTCTTGTAGTAGCCCAGATCGATAATGTTGTGGATGCGCTTCATGAATCCGGTGATCTTGTCCAGCATCTCGTAGTTGCCATAGCTCTCCAGCTCGTAGTAATTCTTGCGATAGCTGTAGCCAATGCCATTGTAGTAGATCATCTGAGGATCGTAGCCCATCTCGATCTGTTGGTACCAGGAGAATTCGGGAATCTTGCCATAGCCATGGGACAGACGCTCCATGTAGTAGCGGGAGAGCAGCTGGTGGACGGTGTAAATCCAGAGTTCACCACGACGATCGTTCTTCAGACCAAAGGTCGAGCCATCCAGGAAGAAGGAGTAGTCCATGTTCAGATAGTACCAGTAGCTATTCCAGCCCAAGTCCTCGGTGAAGTAAGACAGCTGGGACTCGGAATTGTAGAAGTCGAGATCACGGGTATAGTCAACGGGCATCCACCAGACCTTCAGATCCTTCATGATCTGTTGCCAATTGGTGTCCTGGTTGAATTCGTAGATGTTCTCGCGCAGAATGAACTTGTGCTCGCCGTACCAATGCTCGCCAAGACCCATGAGCTTCCACCACTGCCACATCTTCCAGTCCTTCATGTACATGTAGTCGCCAGATTGGTATTGATTGCCCTGGGCGTGTCCCTTGTAGTAGACATCCAGATATTCCTTCTCGTACATGTTCATCTTGGTCCACATCTCATAGTCGAATTTCTCAGCCTCGTAAACGAATTTGCTGTTGAAGAAGAACTGTGGGAAGATCTCGTGGATCGATGGCAGCATCAGACCATGGAAGTCCGGACGATGGATCACGGCCAGAGTCAGAGCATAGACAAACATGGCCTCATTCACATGCATACGGGCCCAGGCCACGTTCTGTTTGAAGATCTCTAAGTCCTTGGCGTTGTAGAACATTTCGAACAGACCGCGAGCCTGTTTCGCATGCGTCTTCACCAGCTGGCCAAAGAACTCTCCTTTTGGGAGCAGCGAGTGCATCTTGTAGCCCTCGAAGAACTTCATCATGTAGTTGTCAAAGTGCTGGACACCAAAAACGGAGCATTAGATTCACCCATAAAACATAGAATTTGTACTTCTACTTACCGAATAGTTGGTCTGATCAAATTTGAATTTCTGTCCATACTTGATGTACTCCTCGAACATCAGTGGATCCTCCACACGGTAGACAATCTCGAGCAGGAACTTCTGCATCTCCAGGAATTCCTTGTCGGCGATTTTCACCTCATGGGTCTTATGAAAATTGACCGCAGCGACGAGGCCAACACAGGCCAACAATGCAATGGCAATTTTCATGTTGAAGATTGAGTCCTACAGTTCCTTTTCAACTGCAACTGCAACTGCTCCGGTTTTGGACACTCGACTGGGAATCCAATACCTAAAGACTGTTGATTTTTCAGCATCCCAACACCTGCTTATATACCCTGAAAGTTCCAATTTGATTGCTGACGTCGCTGACTCAGCATCTCTATCTATGTGTAGACTCTGCAGTGGGTTCACAGTGTCACCTCAGTTTATCTCCCAGGTGATTT
Source organism: Drosophila quinaria (assembly GCA_035047525.1). Lineage (NCBI taxonomy): Eukaryota > Metazoa > Arthropoda > Insecta > Diptera > Drosophilidae > Drosophila > Drosophila quinaria. Next base: position 6,855,310 of record JAWNPO010000470.1, on the reverse strand, counting down.
GAACATCTGTTGCAGCAGCTTATCAATGGCTCAATAGCTGCGGTTGTCAACTGCCAAAAAAATTGCCGAAAATTGATAAAAATTATGGCAACAACAATTGAAAGCAAATCCGGTCTTTGTTGAGATTTCAATTAATCAATGCATTATTGCTGCTTCTCAAATTTATTTATAGAATATTTGACTCTATTGAAGCTGCCTTTATTGACATCAATGTACCAAAAGCTACAAACTCTAGATTCGTAACTTTCCTCTTAATAAACTTGACAACTTTTCTTTTAAAATAATAAAAATTTGTGTTGAAAGTAATTTATATTTTAAAATGAAAAATAATGATTTTTTTTAAAGATAAGAAAGTTGTACTCTATAAAAATTCTTGAAAAGTCAACAATATCTAATAACTTCTAATTTTTATTTTAAAATAAATAGTCAAGATATATTCAGTATTTTTCATTATAAAGAGATGTTAAAATTATTGATATTAACCAAGTTATGGATATAAAATTCTTTCTCAAATTTATGATTTTGATTTGATTTTTAAATTAAATTATGACTTTATAACTGGTTATGTTTAGATAAAGAAATTTGTAGATTAAAAAAAAGAAAATAAAATACTTTTTTTTTATATAAAATTGAAACCAAACCAAAAACAAAGTATTTTTCAAAGTCCATTGTCAAAAATTGGTGAATAGGCTGAGGCTTAATAACTTTTTTTTATTAAAATGAATTAGCTTTTTCATGCATACACTTAAACTTTATTATTATTTTTTTATTAGTTGGATATTTAGAAAGTTTTTAATTTTCTTCATTGTGTTTTGTTTTTTGATGTTGCAGAAAAATGTTTGCTATCTAATATTACTTAAGTACATAATGATAATCGACATGAAAATTCCATATATATAGAGATATATATTTATATATATCTGTATGTGTTTTTGTGTAGTTAGATTATTATTCATGTTGATTAATTGCAATATTAAATATGAATTTTTGTTTGGTTTTTTTTTTTGCCTCTTTTTGTTGTGCTGGACTCTTGTGCGCTTAGCTGCAAAATCTGTTGCTTTTTTATCTATATATATGTATATATATAGAAATATGTACTCAATATAATAAATGTATGTCAATTGCCCTTACAAACTCGTTGGAGCCGTAGATCGTAAGCCTATACCTCTGTATATATACTTGAATGTCAAATGATTTTATCAAAATTGTCTAAGAACTCGACTTGACGCTACATCGCCTGACATTTCCAATTCAATTCATTTTTATTTTCATTTCATTTCTCTGCTTATGCAAATTGTTTAAATAAATTCTAGTTTTATATAAGATTGCAATTGTATTGATGCAACAGAAACTTAACAACAAATTGATGACAAATGTATTACTTAAATAATTGTGTTTGTTATTCTTCAAGAACTAGAAAAATTCTGTTTGTTTTTTTTTTTTTGTGAAATGTATTGTCTGTCAAGATTTATATGTACATTTACTTTTTATATAAGTATATTTAATTGTATTTGTATTTGTTTATGTATCAAACCCTTGCCCAAAATTGTATCGTACAACTACCAAAAGGTATATAGAATACATTCATATCTTATCGTTCAATATCAAACTAGTTAATAAGTGTTTAGTTGTATCTTTCGGATACACTTTGACATTCGATTATTGTCGCAAAGTTTAGATGTATTGTTCTTCACATAATATGCATAAACTTTTTAAAGAACAAAGTATGTATACATTTATTAATATATATGTATTTTAAAAAACACTCCAATCATGCAAATAGATTTCAAAAGTTACAAGTAAAAACATTTGATAACAAAAAGTGGAATCTCTTTTTAATAAATCGCCTCGTTATTCCAAAAAGTTTTTTGGCGTTCTCATTTTCATCAGTATTATTATTATATTCAGTATTATTATTAATATTATTATTATCGTCATTGTAACATTCTTAAGAAGCACCACAGTAGTCAGTAGCAATAAATAACTTCTATATGTTTTATATATATATATATATTTTTTTTTTGAGATTTGTAGTACATTTAAAATGTGTAAAATTATTGTATTCGATTTCCTTTCATTTTCATTCCTCTTATGCATTTTATTGTCATATTTCGAGTGATCTCTTAACTTATTTAATTCTTATCTTACAAGCGAAATTTCTTTGCGCACTTGTTTCTTTTATTATTTATTGTCAATGTGTCGCTTTGTTTATTGTTATTTGTCGCTTTACACTTTACAAATTAACCGCTTTCGAGCTATACAGATACATATATATGTACATATCGAGATTTAGATACACATGTATAAGTATAATTAGTAGTTGTTTCTAGAAAAATTACAATTTTACGAGTACTGTGTAAATGTAGATGTATAAGTAAGTTTGTCCATATGTAAAAAAGTAGAATTCCATTTACGTAAATATACAAAGAGCATTCGTAGCACAAATCATCATTTGTGTGGCAGGCCTCACTGTACTGTACTGTATCATCCACCAATGCCCAACACACACACGCACACACTCTATCATACACTCACACACACACACACTCACACACACAATAGTTTCAACAGTTTTACACCTCATAAATTATTATAAAGATATGTCTTTCAGATGATATTAGCCTGGTTGTTGATCTTCTAGTTGGAAGATATCTAATGCTTGCCAAGATCTCTAGGAAATATCGAATAGGAATATCGCTACAGATGCAATGAAATTGCAGTGATGGAAAAAATAATAGAAACGAGAGTCATTTTCAAATTTTAAACAAATTTTTAAAATTATGATAAACATTTTTTGAAACATTGCTAAATAGGTATGAAGTAAAAATTATGAAACTAAAATAAAATGTTTTTTTTTCAGAAGCAATTAAAAAAAAAACTATCGTTCCTAATATTTTTTCCATCACCGTATATAAATTCGTTAAAAAAGATTTCAATGTGGTGCTTAGGGATTTAGGATATGATGCCGAGAGATCTTGAAACACGTTGAAACTACCATTTAATGGCCAACAGACTATCAGGCAAGTCTAGGCCGTCTAACAACCAGGCTAACAACTGTTAAAACTATGCAGAGCATTAAATGATTACGGCCCAGGTGAAGATTATCGATGGCACCACTTGCGCCCGCGTCCACCACATTGATCTTCCAGCCGAGGTTGTTGTGTGTGAAGCACTAAAAGATGTGGTGCATAAGTAGGGATACATATTTGATTAACAAGTCAACGACTCACCTGATAATAGAGCAGATTGGGTGCATCCATGGGCACTGTCCAGTTCATATAGCCCGGCTCTCCATCCTCGCACTTGAAGACCAGCGTGCTCTTATATTCCTCAAAGGTGGCGATTTCCGCGGATCGATCGACGGTGCGATGCTCCCACTCACAATAGCGTCCCGCTGTTGAAAATTCGAAAATTAATTTGTAGTTTGCAATTAAATGTTGTTTACAATCAGGGATTAAAACACTAACTGAAACCGTAACCTGTAACTGGTAAAACCCGATTGAAATTTAAAACCGTAACTAAAACCGTAATCGTAAAAAAAAATGTATTTAAAAATTTATTTTTCGTTTTTAATTTTAAATTTTTGATCCTTATTTTCTTAAGTTTAATTTTGAATTTTTACTTGTGATATTCATGATCGAATAAAATTTGCTAAATATTGAAATTGTTAAAATGTAACTAAACTACATCAAACTGAAAAATATGTAAAAAAGAATATTATTAAGAAAGCAATGCCTTTTTAATTATTATTGTGATACTATTAATACAATTATATTTTTGCAAAAAAGATTTCTTTTGCGAACCGGAACTATACCGGTATTTGAAAGCCGTAACATACAAAAACCGGTGCAACGTTACGAATCCTTTATTCAAAGATTTTGCATAACCGATATACGAAAACCTAAATGCGAACATAACTGAAACCGTAATTGAAACCGATATTCGTTTCGGTTTTAATCCCTGTTTTCAATATTCGACTTTTCATATATAATTGCTATGATTTTTGAAATTTTTCATAAAAGAGGGACGAAAGACAAATCGTCCAAGAATGTAGAAATATTGTATATTTAAAAAAACTTGGCTAGAAAGCATACTTTTATTTATTAGAGATATTAGCTATTTAAAAAAAAAATTGTCAGTTCTTGGGTAGTTTAAATATTATCGCAGTTTTCTTCGTTATAAAAAAAACTCAGAGTAAGGTATGCGTACTTACCACCCGTGGGTGTAGCATTGCCATCCTCATCGTATTCCACGCCGGCATAGGCCGCCTGTTTGCGCGCTTCCAAACCCGTCTTTTGGCCCAATCCTCCCTCGGGCGAGTCCGTGATGTACAAAGGATGATATCTTAAAGAAGAACAGTTAACAATAACTAAGAAACTGTAATATAATAACGTATTTACTTACCTGGCTGGCTGTGTTGGATCATTGCCGCCTTCGATGATAAACTCATAGGTGAGACCACGTTCCACAGTTATCTCAGGTATCAACAGATCGTTGATATACCAAGCAATGCCCCAAGAAGCTCCACCTGTAATTGCTGTATAGCCACGTTTTCCACCCGTGGGTCCAATAACCGCTCGGAATTTTCTCTCGCCTTGAATCTTGCGCGTTGGCCATGGTTTTGGTCCACTCTCATCTTTTAGATCGTACAGAGAGTTCTTGCAGGCGTGATCATTCTGTAAATCATTCCAGATTATATACTTCAACTAACTTTATTTAATCGATATGGTTAAGTTATCTTACGCGTTTCGAAAAGTTGATGCGAATGTCGTCTTGATTGTGATCGCTGGCCGTGTGAGAGTGCGCATTGGCTTCCTTGCGGGCATTGAGTGGACCGACTGCGGCAATAATCGATACATCGCGATCAATGGGGATGGGCATGTCGTAGATGGCCTCGTTGGTTTGAAGGAGACGCTTGTATCGAATGCTCGTCACGCCGTTCTTCCGATCTCCACTAACTGAAGGAGAAGAAAGTAGAAATGAAGATTATAAGTCAAGTATAAGAGTTAAGAGTAAGAGCATAAGAAGTCAAGATTATAAGTCAAGTATAAGAGTTGTATAAGACGACTATAAGAGTTGTAGTGTGGTCTGTGCACGACACAATATTTGTTCAAAATTTATCTGACTTGTATAAGAATTGTATACTAATTGTATAAGAGTTGTATTAGAGTCGTATAAGATCCGTATACGAATTGTATAAGAATCGTATAAGAGCCGTATAACAATTGTATACGAATTGTATAAGAGTCGTATAAGACTTGAATACGCACCCACAATCACATCATTGCGAGCTCCAATGCGCTCATCGGGACAGACACCACGTTGGCCATCACACTGCGATAAATCAGAGATAAAATAATCCTCAGCCCGAAAGACGCGAGCATTGGTATCGTAAAAAGCGACGACAACGTCAGACTGTGCCATCTGTGGTCTGCCATTGGCCCCGGAGAGACCAAAGGCCATGTACTGATCCTCAGTGATGCGTCCGAATAGTTCGATCTGTAGATACTCGCCGAGCAGCTCCCACTTGACCTGCAACTTATTCGGCAGAATTTCACGGCAATTGGAGTAAACGGGACGTGGAGTTGTTGTTGTCTGGAATGCAGAGAGCGAGATTTGGGTGTAAGATTGGGATGATTAAGATAGCTATGACAGCATGCATGAGATCAGGACTAGTACTTACGAGTGTATACCACCATGAAGGCTAATGCGGCGAGCATAAGTTTTTTTGTTTAAAGAGATATACAGTTATGAGAGTTATGAATGGGAATTATGAGTTATGGTTAAGTACAGGTGTCTCTCCTTGTGTGCGACCATGTGTATCTTAGTTTTAATGACGAGTACTCTACACTTACCGTGATCTTTGTTTGACCCAATGCCGGCGGCACGTCCAAGTCCTTGGGTATGAAAACATGTCCAAAGTTGTGCCTATACTCCACGCACCATACGGCCAGCCAGTCAATATCGTAGACAGTCAAGCTGCCTGGTAACTGTATCTCAATATCCTCGCCCTGATAACCACGCAGCGGCTCTAACGATCCAATCTCATTGGGCACCTGAAAACAAATATTTGAATTATAACGTTGAATAATTAATAAGAGTCTAAAACAGCGAGTATATAGTCGATAACATTGGCGTCACAATGTCACCTTCTGCTTCGTCGATGTGAAAAAGAACAGAAACACTGATATCAAATATTTTATGATTCTATTAAAGTTTGAGTCCGATCTCAATCTTTTAAAAGATCAAAAGTCTTCTACCAACCTTGACACCCATTATATTTGGCTCGCTGCCATTGCCCACCCAGAAATAAGCATCGGGTCCAGCGCCGTCATAGTGCAAATTGGGACTATAATAATATAGAGTTAAACATTAATCCCATTAATTAATTAAGCTATCAAAAAAATGTACTTACATGTAAAATGTTTTAGCATCCAAAACGCTAATGTTGCTGGAACGTAGTCCATGGGCCAGGCGTCTAAATTCTGGCAGCACTCGGGTCTTTGGAACATCTAAGCTGGGTGGTATGAAAACTTCTCCAAAATCAACCTGAAATATAGAAAATAGAAATAAACTTGAACATGTTGATTAAACATGTAAACTTGATATTTGAATTTCTGAATTTTCTGGAGGCAACTAATTATTTTAATGATGATCAAAATGAAATCGCATCAGTTTTGGCAAAGCTATTTAATTTTGAAATAGGTCTGATTTTTAACTTTGCAACTATTTAAATAATTTGAATCTGCGGCAATTAATAAGGATTTAATTTATTTATTTTATTGAAAAGAATCAAAAGATTCAAAAAATTTTGACTTGTAACGACTTAAAATACTTATATGGTAAGTAAATCCATACAGATTTATCGCCAAAAAAATTATTTCTGAAAATTTATATTTATATTAAAAAATTATATTAATTAATTAAAATTATTATTAATCTGGAAATCATGCTCTTTAAATAGTTGTGAAATAATATCATAGCTGTAGTTGGAAACGAATCTGATTGAATCTGTATTAAAAAACTACTGAGCTATAATTTGATATAAAAAATTGTTGTATTTTTTATTGTGTTATTTCATTAAAAATTCCATATATATTTTCAATAATTTGTTGTTGTATACCAACAGATTTTGGTACATAGCAGTTGTACAACAAAATACACGCAGACACACAGATACAGACATATTCTTATATATATGCATTATGTACATGTATGCATGTTTATGGGTTTGTGGAGCTCCCCAAAAAAATGGACATGCGCGCGCAGAACTCCACAAAACAACACACACATACATACAAACAAATATACCCCCAATCTGTGCTGTAGGTGTGTGTGTGTGTGTGTCAGCCCCAAGAACTTTTTTGGCTGTCAGTCAATGGAAGCGGATAGAAAGAGAGAGAGAGAGAGCGAGAGTAACACACACACACACGTAAACACTGTAGCGGAGTTTGCGTGTATTTACAAGTGTAACAACTCGACACCCTGTATTATTTGCTTGTATGCGTGGGAGTGTTTATGTTTGTACTTGTATGTGTAGGTGCATGTGTGTGTGAGTGAGTGTAATTGTGTGTGTGTGTGTGTATACAACCACTTGAGTTAATCAAAAATGTCTGCTGTAATTTATTTTACTACGGCGGCCATCTTTAGCTCCCCTTTCTCAAGCCGAACCACACCCACCGCCCACAACCCACAGCCACTCCCCTTTAACGCCCCTAGCACCCAAAAAAAAGGAGTTTTGATAACATTCTGCATTTATTTGATTTCATTTGAAATGCATTTTTATTTGCCCAACTGAAACACAAGTAATTCTCTGTTCATTTTCAAAGTTGCAGGCGAGCATAATTTTTGTATGTACACCAAAAAAGAGCAGAAAGAGAGGGAGTAATTCAGGGGTTGTGGCAAGGGGCAGGGGGTGCACCTAAAATGGGGTGCGGTCAGGCAGTTGGTTGGTTGGTTTATTTTTTGGTTTTTATTCTCCATTCTCAATGCAGAAATGTAATCAAATACCTAAAGTAACCAAAAAATAAAATAACAAAAATTAAAATGAAAACAAACTTTGACTAAACTGTAAAACTGTAAGTTGGAAAAAAGTAAAAAAAAGGACCTTAATAATTATAAGTAAAATTGTAATAAAAAAGTTTGAATTTAAAGTGATTCCATCAAAAATGCATGATTAACTACAATTTGAGTTTTAGGGACCTTAATTTACAATAATTTTCTTTTAAAAGTGCCTTAAACGAATATTTTTATAGATTCTACATATTTTTTTAAGTCAAAATCAATGCTTGCAACTTTCAGTTGCTGCTGCAGCTCCATTTAACTTACATAAAATGTTAAAATGTAATTACAAAACGGTTTTTGGAGTCTCTGCATAAAAAAGTACACATAATAAATCTGTTTGAATGGCGCGTGCCGTTAAAGAAATGAAGAAAAATAAAAAATCCCAGGAAAAGTAGGAAAGTGGAAAGTGGAAAGCTGAAAAAAAGAAGGAAAACGACTTACCGTAAAACGTCTGCACCACACGGACAGCCATCGAATGTCCTTAATCCTTTTGCCCATGGGTAAACGCAGTATGATGTCCGTATTGTTGTGCGCCTGCAAAATGGGCGGATCTCTGCGGGATGCATGGAAAGAAGAGAGAAGAGAGAAGCGATGAGAAAAGGCAGAAGCGATAAGATGACACAGTAGATGAGCTGATGATGATAATGATGATAATGATGAGGAGAGTAAACTGTGTGTCCTTCCTTCTTCTGTGTTCATTGTAATGAAAGCAAACCTTAAGGCTCTGACCACGAAATACATACAGTGAAGCTTCATTAGCTCACCACAATAACAGAGAGAAGTTATATTCATAATAATGAAAGAAGTTGGATGGAAAAACTTAACTCTATAATACTGATAAAAGAGTAAGACAACTTTAAAAAAAAGTACAGGTAACATACAAATAAGTGGTCTTACATTTAAGATGTTTTCCCTATTGCTAAGAACTTTTCAAATCATAGAATTCTTAAAAGTGCAAAGGAAATTTTACGATTGCCTCAAAAAATTAACGCACAAGACTCAAAAAAAAGCCATATAGAAAATATTATCAATTAACGATTATATTTTATTCTAGGCTATAGAATGCTACCGATACTTTAATATAAACCACACAGAAAAAAAAATCCGGGCTATTTAGCCCGAATTCAAGCCGAAACGATGTCAGAAGTGGGGTAATCTCGGATTTTCTTAAATCAAGTACGAAATACTTGATTTTTTCAATCCCGAATTCAATCCTGAAATTCTTAAATTCAGGCTAAAAAAAAATAATTTTTTTTGTTACATTTAAACATTTTTTTTAACATTTTTTTTAAAATTTTTTTTTTAATTTTTTTTAAACTTTTTTTTTCAAAGTTTTTTTTTTAATTTTTTTTTTTATTTTAATTTTTTTTTTAAATTTTTTTTTTATTCTTAATTTTTTTTTAATAGTTTTTTTTTTAATTATTTTTTACTAACATTTTTTTAATTTTACCTTTTTTTTTAATTGACGGTGGGAATCGAACCCGGGTTTTTTTCAAACGGGTCGGCGACTCTAACCACTGAGCCACCGAACCACTTGAAATGAGAGAGGCCGAAAGAGAATAAAGTTAGGGTGTTCATTTTACCCTAGCAGCGTTGCAGGTTGAAAACGTTGCAAGCTTGCTGCGAGAGCAGCGCTTTACGTGGAACGCGCTGCACATATTCACAGTAAGCTGCTTTTTGGTAACATTTTTTTGGATATGTGCAAAGTGTTGTACGTAAAGCGCTGCTCTCGCAGCAAGCTTGCAACGTTTTCAACCTGCAACGCTGCTAGGGTAAAATGAACACCCTAAATAATTTGGGCTTATTTTCCCATTTTAATCCCGATACAGGCTTGATTATTCAGCTTAAGCCTGGAAACATACTTAAAAAATGCAGGCTTAAATCAAGTATTTTAGGCTTGATTTTAGAACGGCTTTTTTTTTCTGTGCAGGCATAATTAAAATATTACTTTTATATAGACAAGTCGATTCTCCAGCTGCTGCTGCATTCGTCTTAGGCAGTTATCACTGTACGTTGACGAGTATGTAACTAGTAATCGCCCTGTATCCATATCTATTGAGTGTAATGTGTGCTTATTAAGAGTCCGCTGCCATTGTGATAAAATGCAGTCCGCAGTCCAGTTTCGCCTCGGGGCTCGACTTTGTCCGAGGCCAACTGGTCAATAGGGCAATGGACAGCGGACAAGGGACAACGGACAACGGACAAAAGGACAAAGGACACGCCTCCAATTTGCACAGTCAATATTGACGAGTGCTTGTAGTTGGTACAAGTAGTTTGCAGCAGCAGAGAGTGTCATTAAAATTAAAGTGAAACCAAGCTGAAAATGCAACAATGTCAACATTGGATAATGTACTTTGTTGTCAATCTCATCCTCATTCCCATCCTCTTAACTCACTCCCTCATCCATTAAATCCAAACAGAATCCGCAGTCAAATAATACTTGCATCATTCATTTTATGGAGTATTTTTGACAATGTTTTCTAAGCACAGCTTTAGTCTTGTTACCAATAATAAAGATTTATGGCTAATACCAAAGATATGAATATGTGAACTCCTACGACAATTTGGGATACATAATTGAGCGCTTCCTCTAAATAAAGTCCATGATTATTAAAATTAATTATTCGCTATTTTTAAATAATTAAGAGAATAAAGTTACTTAGTTGAAGTTAGTTAAGTATATTAAATTGTATGAAAACTTGTAAATATGCATAAAAATCCACTTCTTTACCTGATTTAATATAAATAAAATTTAAACAACCATATTCGAGCAATAAATATTTATACATAATTTGTAGCTATTTATATTTCCTTTTTATGATTAAAATGACATCAAAGCAGTTTCTTTAGCATATACTTATATTTTTATGTTAAACCAAAAATAGCTCAAAGCTCGGCAAAAATGTGAAAAAGATTATTTTCAATTATGAATTTTGTCCTTGCCAATTTTATCTATTTTCTTTCGCTTAACTATGTTTTGAGTTTACTTTTCCAAAAGCATATCACAGTCTTAATTTGCATTCCACGCTGTAAATACCTTGAAATTTTGAAAGTGAGAAAGGAGAAATTCTGCATTGACTAGAATATTGATAATAATCATAAACAACAGCAAAGATGGAGTAAAAGAGGAGAAAATCCCAAGAGGATTGTCTTATGATGATGATGACGAACAGTGTACTGTGAAAGTAATCGGTCTCTCTCTCTTTCTCTTACTTTTTCAGTCAGTTAGTCAGTCAGTAAGTCAGTCAATCAATCTTTCAATCATTCAGTTGAGTTTGTGGTGTAACAAGTGTCGACATCGGCCATAGACATTAGACACGGCTAAGCACTTAATTTACACCCTCGAAATGACGTTGTCCAAGCTTCAGTTTTAGCTTCAGTTGCAGAGTCGGTAGGAGGTTCAGGCTTTGACCTTTAATGAGCCCAAAACAAATTGAATGGTGCTGTGTCAACAACAGCGCAACGAATCTACGCACGTATCTCTCAGATACATTCATTCTCATTTTGTCTGGCTGTCAGGACATCTTCAGATTGAAGTCTGCATTTGTGTGTGTGTGTGTGTGGGTGTGTGTGTTTACCAAAACAAATATGTGTACGCATTGTACTTTATTTGATTTGCTGAGCCTGCCGCCCTCTGTGTGCGGGCACAAGATACAGATACACAGCTACAGATACATAGATACATTTACACACATACTCAGCAGAGATTTTGAGATTCATTGATGCACTCAGCAAACAAATCCATAAGCATTTATCGATTTCTCTGCCTTTACCACAATTACTTTGCGCCATGTCTTGTTTATTTGTCTGTTGATGGCCACAAAGATGGCCCAAAGTTCATTGTGTCAATAAGTTATTGACTTGCCAGCCAGCAATCACAATTTCCGTTAAATATTGCAAAAGCTTCAACAACCTGTTGCATTCTTCAAAAGTCACTACTCACTGACATTTCACACCATTTTCTGACAAGTTTGCATAAAAAAGAAAACGAAAGTTTATCTTAGACATACCGAAGATTTTGACATCCTTATATAGTTAAGAGATACTTTGAAATATTTAAAAGATATTTTTAGTAAAGTCTATGCTACCTTAACTGTTAAATTTTCATTTTTGCCTTTAGTATTTTATGTGCATTATATTATTATTATGATGCCCATTTCATAACAATAATATAACACCCTACACAAGGACTTAAAACGCACAACAATTGTGACTGGCTCTCAATCTGGGCAAAACAATTGAGCCAAGTCAGTAGACAAACAGTCAAACAAAAAAGCAGCTAACACAGTTATCAGCCCCAAATGCAAAGCTCAATCACCCCCGAAATAAACATTTTTATGTACTTCCTACTGTTTATGTGCCATGACAGACTGAACATTCATACATACATACATATACACATATTTCTAAAATTATTATGAATGCTTAATTCAACGTCACAAACAACAAGTGACAACGACAACGACAACGACAACGACAACAACAACAAACGACAGATGAGTCCCGGGCAACGACCACTCAATTAAATTTATATGAAAATATAAAATATGTCATTTTGAGGGGGCCGAAATTTCTGACAATTCATAAAGCATAACTCAAGTCACAGGCATAGCAAATGATCGACTAAAAACTACCCAGTTAAATTTCGAATAGAAATATGGAGTAAGGATGAAAATAAAACTTTTATATAATAATAATATGCTTGTTGTATTGCCTTACAGAAAGCTAGTAGATTTAATTTTAATAAAATTTTATGCAGTAAGTTCTATATAAGTTTGAAATATATTAATTTTAAGTCATCAAGATGCTTTGTCTTTTTTTAAATACTTTTTGTTGTGGAATCCATTTTTTTCGAAAATTAATATTTTTCTTATAAAACTAAGAATTTTTATCTAAAACTGCTAGTACAATAAATTTCTTTATTTAAATGTGAATCTTATATATTTTTATTTTTTGTTTTACTATAAAAAAGCGCGGTTTATATACAATAAATCTATATCTAAATCCAAGTAAAGTTTAAATCTAGTAGACTGTAATTTAATCTATAATTATAATTTTTTTTTTTTATTGCAGCAAGTGATTGTTTGATACTTATTTTGATTGCAGGATGCGAGTGACTCTTATACAACTCTTATACAAGTGGCATTTCCAAAAAGTGACAGCAACAGGCGCAACTACTTGAGCATCTCTCTCTCCCTCTTCCCCCTTTCCCCCAGCCGCACTTATAGCTGAACAACTGAACTTTTTTTGTTCGGGCTTAATTAAGTTAAAGGCATTAAAGTCGCTGCAAATGCTGTTCGCAAATGGAAAATGGCAAAAAGCATTTTTGCGTGTTGCGGCTGCGTTGTCAACGTTGATTAACCAGAACACAATGAATGATGGGGCAACAGTGAAGGGGGTGAAAGGGGAAGGGGAAGGGGGTGGCTAGGAAGGGTGGCAGGTTCGTCTCGTGGCGCCTATTGCCGTCTCGTTCAGCTCTTGACAATGGGCACAAAACTAAAAACTTCGTTTTGCCACTTTGCATGCAACACATTTTAATGAGATCAGCATAAATCAGTATCAGCATTCCAATAGGGTGTGGGAGTGCGGTGTGATGCACATTCATTGTACACAAGTTTTGTTCGAAATGCAAATGAGCAACTGCCAACGGGCGTCCGTCGTCCCCCGTCTCATCCACCTTCTCCTTCTCGCCATGGCAACGGGGCGTTAATCAGCACAGCGTCACAACGTCGCTTTCATGCTTCTCTCTCAAAAAAAAATTCTAATTTAATTACTTATGCTCGATGCATCCATTGTGATACACACACAGACATAGACACATACAGTGGAAGAAAGCGAGCGTGAACATAAAGAGAAGTGAACAGCGCGACGTCGCTACGTCTGGCAGCCCTTCAACTAAACGCTTGAGTCATATAATTAAAGCTGATTGGCAGCCGCTCAAAACGAAGGCGACCCTAGAGCTGAAGAAAAGACAGGGTTGTCACAACCTGTGTGGCTCCACACAGCTTGTTCTTCATAAATTATTCCCTCAAAGTCGCTCCTCACAAATAGCTTCTAATAGATGACAGTGTGATCCGTATACTGAAAAAAATATCACTTTCTAAAATCAAGAACATTCACCTTAAATATTTTCTTCTTGACATAAGAATATTTAAAGACCATATTACTTAAACTAAGAATATTTATCTTGAAAATCGTAAGTTCTTAATATAAGACTAAAATTCTCAAATTTAAATATTTTGTTCTTACTATAACGTTGAGAGAGAGCGCACACAAGTAACGGTCGGTTCGATCACTCGTTCGAACATACCCTATTTTAAACATATTTTCCTCATTTTCATTGCATTTTTTATTATTCAATAATTATTTGACACAAACATAATGTTGTTATTTAATAAATATGCTGAAAAAAATAAAAACTTTTAATAAAGAATAAGAAATTAGAAGAAAATGTTTGTATTTAAAAGAGGGTATGTTCCAACAAGTGATCGAACCAGTTGTAAGTTTTAGTAAAAAAAGGGTTCGGCTTTTGCCGAACGCTATCGCCGGAATTAACTATCGATAGTTCTTCACCTCTAATTTATAATCTTCAAAATAAGAACTTGGACTTAATGGGCATGTTCGTATAATTAAGATGTGTTTTCTTACTTCAAGATTATCATAGTCTAGATGAATTTTTAGACCAAACTTCTTAGTTCTGAGACAAAAATTTTGATTTTAGATCCTGTTCTTTATCAACGTACAAGTCGCTCCACATATGTTGCTCCTCACAACCCACCACTTCAAAACAGCTCCTCATAATCTGCTTCTCACAAGATGCTCTCACTGTACTATCCTTACCAGCTGCTCCTCCCAACTGACTCCTCACAACGTGCTCCACACTATTTGATCTTTCTACTCCACGTCAAAAGGCAAAGTGAAATGAACTTTGTCATTTCTCATTACACAAAAAACTAAGCGAATGCAGCAAAACATAATACCAGGTTGACAATCAGCTGCATTTATCTATACTTGGAATGTATCTATAACTATGCATACAAATTGACAACTGTACATATGCATATAAATATCTAAATCATTAGACACAATAAATGCGCCCAAATGTATGCTATAGCTGGCACTTAACACGGGCGCCACATAATATAGCAATCATTTGCGTACAACCCTCTTACCAGCCCTCCTCGCACTTCCCTTTTCCACATTGTGGAAGGTGCATGTGGCATGTAGTCATTTGTGGCAGGGGTAATGTGTGTGTCTGAAAGCGTAAAAGCGTGCAATCGCTACCGCGACGCTTCTCGTTCCGGCCAGGGAATGCTCTCCTACCCCACACACACACACACTCGCAGACACACACAAACACAAGCACTCTTTGAGGTGGTGTGGCGGGTATGATGAAAATAAGGATGGAAAGAGGCATGCCAGTGTTATACATTGAACTAATAAAGCTCGGCACGTGGCATCAACAATGAAACGCATTAAAGTCGATTACAATATGAAGTTGGATCTAAGAATGAAAACAGCTCTGGGTTGATGGAAGTTCGAGTCCAGAGTGGGAGTTTTGCTTTTTGAGTTGCCATCAAACATCAGCAACAACAACAGCAACAACAACAACTATCCCGACAACAACAATAACTTTGGCAGTGGCTTTTCAAGCGAAAAACTGAGCGTTCAATGCAACGTTTCAAAAAGTTCTGTTAAACGAAATTTTCAGATATGAATTTATTCTTGTCTAATAAAAAGCATCAAACACTCAGTTTTTGACTGGTATAAGTTTAATAGTTTCCTTCCATCAAATAATACTATATTGAGATATGTAATCCTTTTTGATGTGGAATCAATAAAAAGGAAAACACGATTTTTTAAATGATTTCTTTCTTGAAAATACTCGTAAAACGACAAGTAAAATATCCGATAATATGTACATATATTGAAAATGAAAGTTGAAAAAATATAAGCAAAATTCTTACATACTTATTCCATTCACATATCGTGCTGTTGATTGTATTCGTATATTTTCTGTTTAGCACGTAGAACGTGACATTTATGCATTGAGTTGTCATTGGAAAAAAAAAGTAAGGAAAAATCTTGGCTATTTTAAATAAATGTGTTTGCTTTTTCAGGGGCATGATTAAATGCCAATGACAAGTGGCTGAAAGGTGGCACTTTACCTTAACCTTGGCATGCGATTAACTCAGTTTAATGAATATGATAATAAAATATGCAATGCCAATGCAATGCCTAATGTCTAATGCGAAATGTGGAAATGTGAAATAAGCAGCCAAATGACGACAAATTGTGTGTGAGCTGTCAGCCAAGGATCGCATTGCACTCGGATAAGCAGCAGCCGAAGGGGAACTGCGGCTCGGCTCAGCTCAGCTCAGCTTAGTGTGTTCAAGTGGCCGAAGGAAAAAACGGAAAAAACCGGGAAAACCAAGATGTGTTTGTGTGTGTGGGGGGGAATTGAAGAAAAAAGGCAAGGTAAATAAAATACACAGTAGTGCGGCTTAACCTTGTGACGACTTCCAGTCAGTGTTGACATTTTAGCTATTGTAGCTATACAACACTTGTAAAGGATAAATTCGAATAACTGGAATTATCTAGAAATCTGGCTAAATTGCAAACTAAAACTAATTTTAAGATATTGAATATTTACATACATTTTGATAAGGTTAGGGCAAAATTAAATTTGTCACTTTGGAAAATTAAGAAGTAATATGAAAGCTCTGTCTTTTTGTTATCGTTGTCGCCAGAATTAAATTCGATCCAAATAACCTTTCATATTTAAAAAAAAAAGTTAACTATACTCTGGATTTTGTTCTATTTTTTCTAAACAGTTTTGATTATTTAATTTTTAGCTTTTTCTTGCAACTTTATTTTGTATCAGCTTAGCTACTTTAGTCCTTGAAATTGTGGCAACTCTGGCTGCCTCTGCCGCTGTCGCAGTCGCTGTTGTGGCTTTCATTGTTTGCTGTTGTGTGTACACACATACATACATACATATACTCATATGACCGCAGATCTAACGTAAAGAAATAAATGAGTTTTTCGCATTAGGAGGCAACGGAGCGACAACAGCAACAACAGCAACAACAACACCCACAACAACAACCACAACAACAACAGCAACCACAACAACAACCACAATAAAGCATTAAATGGAACGAAGGCGACTTCGCAAATGGCAACCCAAGATGAAAAATGTTTTTTAATTTTTAAAAGTGGTTTCATTGTCAACCGTGCGTAACGTAAAATCTGCAAGGATACATGTGGCTCACACACACACACACATACACACTCTCTCTCTCGCACACACACCCATCCACAGTAAGGAAATGAGCCCCGTTGCGCTTGATCAGCCGGCGAATCCGAAAAAATGCCGCCAAAAACCAAAAAATTCAACAGCAGTAATAATGATGTAAAAGTACATCGAATCATTGATGACTCGATGAATGCGTAAATAAAGTTCAAACTAATAAAATTCAATGTTTTTCTTGGCTGTGAATCGAGTGAATTATATCAAAGATCATAAAAAATCGGACTCTGTGGAATTCAAATAGATTTTTATTTGGATTAATTTTTGCAATAAACAACAGAAACTAAGCAAAGATTTTAATGAGTCCCAAAAACTTTACAGAAATAATATCCGTAAAAAAAACCATGAACTTAGAATAAAATACGACTTTTTTAAGCAGGGGTGCTCAGCGCCTATACATACGACGTACATTTGTTTTTGGTTTGAACACAGGATTTGGGAAGTGTGTGGGAATACACATTGGTAAGCTTCTGGCGCACATTGAAATTTCACAAACAAATTTCGCCCATTCCGCTTTGCGTCAACTTTCGTTGCTGGCAAAACAAAATCAATTGTATTGCATCGTTTTGCTTTTGCTAATCCGAATGTATTTTGTTGTTGTCTTATCGTTTGGTGTACACTGAAAAAGAAAAACTTCACTTCGTTGTGACGAGTGTGTTTTTTGAAGAAACATGTTCCTATTCTTTTTCTGTGCCCGCGAATCGCGAATTTGAAACTTTCATTGATAATGTTTTAAATCATATTTTAAGCTCAATGATCACTTTGAATTTACATTATTAAGTTAAATATACTCAATTTGATTGTAATACATACGATCCCTTGTATTCCTCCGGATAGGGTATAATGTAGCCCTCGGGCGATGGTCGTGCCGTCTTGCCCACCCAAAAGAAGGCATCCGGTCCGGTGCCGTCGTAGGCAAAGGATTTAACAAACAGCGTCGACTCATCAACCGCATAGATGGAACCCTATGTATGACAAAGTTGTCAGAAGTCTTACATTTCAAAATTGAGTTTGGAATTAAAAAGAGTTTCTTACCTTAATTCCATGCGCAAAGTTTTTAAACTGTCCAATGTAGCGGCCATAGTAGGGCTCTGGTGGTGCACGGCCGGCAGCTGTTAAGTGGCAAGAAGAAGAATAGGACCATGAATTAATTTAATTAGTTTTTATCAACGAAAAGCAGTAGAACACTCATACTATTTTAATTTGCCTTGAATCTAAAATATGTTTATCGATATTGGAAGTTGTCAAACTCTAAGTTTTGGCAAGTTTTCGTGGCAATTGATTTTATTTCAGTTGCAAGACAATTGATGCTGGTGTACATATTATTTCGGCCAAGAGTGTGTGAAAATCTGTCGCTCACATTTCAAATTTTGTTATGCAACTTTATTGCAGAGAAAAGAGAGAAACTCTTGGATACAGACACAGTTACATCTACTCAGCTCAAAGGAATGCAGTCCGCATTCATAATCCTAAGATTCGGAAGCTCTAAAAACAAAAGGGCGTCAGCTGCTTTACAAATTAATCCGCTTTCCCAAAAACTTTGTGGCACAAAAAGTGCACGGCGCACGTTGCAAGTTGCAAGTTGCACGTTGCAAAAAGTTTTGCTTAGACTGAAAATGCAAGTACAGCATTCCCATTCTCGTTCCTTAAGAATTACAAAGTTCTTAACTCAACTGGCTATCATATGCTGTTGAATAATAATGAGACTGGCAATGTAAAAGGGAATGGGAATGATATTAAAATTGATGATGTTCCTGATGATGATGATGATGATTATGATGATGCTGATGATGGACTCTGTTTGCAATACTCTTGACAACTCCTTGGGGAGTTGCTGCTACCCCGCTGTGCCACGTTGCCATGAAATTGATTGAAAACCATGAAATTTATTCAAATTCAAAGCTAGTATCTTCAAGGGATAGAAATTGTACACGGGAATACAAACTAAACATGGGAGTTGTATTGCAACAAATTGTTTAAACATTTCTAAATACAAAAAGTGGCTTTGTTTTCGAACTGAGCCGAAAAGCTTCAAGGTCTAAGCTAAGCTAACAAAATATAACTACTTTTGAAGAAGGGTAGATTTAAAATTATGTATTTTTTTATTTTATTAAATTAGATGTAATATCGAATATTAAATCTAAAAGGGGCAATACAGATTTCAGGGAGTACTAGCAGCTAATAAGGCCTAGATTTTAAATTATATTTATATTTATTTTGTTTATTTATAAACTGATTAGTGGAATGTGTTGTTGTTACTAACGACTTCTTAGTTGAAGTTTCAGCATTCTATGCCGCATTCATTGCCACTCCAAAGTGTTTAAAGAGGGAGGTGAAAGGCAAAAGGAAAACAGAGGTAGCCTAACAAATGATGCTAGGGTATTCCCCAGAATGTCTCAATTGTATCGACGACGACAATTGAAGATGATAATGATAATGATGATGATGGCGATGGCAGCCAAGGCAACGGCAACAAGAGCAGCACCAATACAAATACAAATGCCAATTCAAATACCAATACCAATAGCAACAGCAGCCACTGAACAGGACGAACAAGGACAACAAGGAGGACAAGGACAACGACAACAACAACAACGTGTGCTCACAACGTAATATGCATTAAATCTACTAATGCGTGCATTAATCTCTAAAGATTTGGTCTTGCCCCGCAAATATGCAGCACGTGTCTCCATCAAATATACGTGCTCGAGGATATTTATACAATGTGATGACGAGCACGTCAACGTACCCCTTGTTATGCCCAATACTCTAGCTACACTCAACAAAATAAGGCGACTCTTATATCATATTAAAAATCAATAATATACCTACGATTGTTTTTCCACAAAATTATTTAGAGAAAATATCGAGCCCTAACAAATTTTTATATTTCAGAAATGATATTAAAAATACCTTTTAAGTTTAGCTTTTTCTAAAAATTAAAAGAAAAAATATCGACCAATTTTTTTTTTTACTGTAGAACTGGGGACGAGACCAGAGAACTGTGCCTCAGTCCGAGCCTAAGGCTGTCATCCTGTATTCTTCTTCTTTTTGTTAATAATGTTGAAAAGGGAGATGGGCATTGACAGTATTGGAAGAGTAAGTGATAGAGGAACAACAGCAAGTAATAGTTCATTGGCCATGTGTATCTTTCTAGCTGACTGACTGACTGAAGTATGCGCTATTGAAGGTGATAAGATTTGTAAAAAGGAAATAAAACTGATAAGGTACTGCGAAAAGACGTTGACAGTTAAAAGAAATTGATTGAAACGAGCGGGGAGAGTGAAAAGTGACCCAGATTTCAAATGAAAATTTTTAGAAGAAAATAAAATGAAACTTCAACATTCACCTAGGGGATGTTAAGGTCCATAAAACTCTTCTCTCTAGCGACTAATCACATTTAAGCACAGATATTGAAGAGATGCAACCTGAACCATTTGCAGACAGCATAAGCTCTATAAATTAACTCGTAACCATGGCTATCAAATGGGGCAAATCTGAAAAGGGGATGGTATAGTATCACATCATCAGTTTAACCAAATATCTGCATAGCTTTGTCTGTATGTCTGTCTATCAGACCCAAAAGGGTTTTGTCCGTATCCTCCCCTCGATTGCATGTGCGTCGACATGCCATTGAAATGGGAAGTGGGACAGTAACTACAGAAACCTCTGCTGAAAGCCGTAACCACAGGCAACCAGTGAAAAACTTCCCAAAAATAAGCGGATTTGCAGCCTTGTCTTCTTGGAGCTACAATGTCAGCATTTGTGCTGGGAAGGAGGAGATTTTGCTCGTCAAGCAATCGTCTAGAATTGGCAGATGGTAAATGAGACTCCAGCTATTATTGATATCAAAATCCGGAAGTAAATTAATATTTTTTAACTAGCTGTATTGATTTTGAGCAACCATTATAATTGTTTAAATAAATATTGTTAAATAACAATTATTTTCCCTTTTCACACGAATTGAAAATTTAAATTCTCGTTGCTTATTTTTTTAACTCAACTAACTCTCCTTAATAATAAATTAATAAGGGTATTCAGAAACTCTAATATTTGTGATATTTTTTGTAATGACAACACACAGAAAAATGATTGTCACAACAAATATGCTCTGGGGTATGCATACAAAATTCGTCAGAATAATTCTTTTTCTGTGTGTTATTTGTCATTACAAAATATATCATCTTTTAAATATCAAAAATATTAGAGTTTCTGAATACCTTAAATGATTACCTCTAAAGAATATACAACTTCTAATTATTAAACATTTATTGTTAATGTCGGGACGGCGCGAACGCCATTCCCGGCTACCAAAAATTACACGCACGAGTTATTCACATTAGGAATAATCGCAGAGGTCAACTCAGCCGAAAGTGCAATGGCCAAGCCTCACTCCGGAGGAACCGCCTTCGTGATCACGGTTAACCTCTACGCCAGGTAAGTATGCTTTCCTCACTCCAACAGCAGGGTTTCCATAGTCTGGCGGCTAGAACCGTTTGGGAATTATAAGCAAGCACCCGATCCAGCAAGTAGGCAACAATTCTCCTTTCTCATTCAGGTAGTAATTGCAATTAGTTTGCAGGCGAGCAGGGACAACGATAACGATGTTATAAATGCCGAGCTGCCAGTCTTATAATCTCTATATTTATTCTATTTATTTGAACGGGCGCTGCACATCAAAGGAACAAATGATAATTAAATTCGCACTAATCTGGCCGTAATTTATTTTATCACATGCCCATCTTCGACTTTGACGTCGTCATCAACATCCTCATTCTCATCCTCATCATGTTGTCGTTGTTGTTGTTGTCTTCTTCGTTCCGCATGTACAACGCACGAAATTCCAAATCAAATTTTCATTTACTTCCCAAATAGACTCTCCCGGAAAGCAGGTTGTCCCCCTCTCCTCTACTGTCCTCTCCCTTGTCACTTCAATCCACCCGGAACCTTGGCCGCAGCCCAAATGCTTTGCAAGCCTCTGGCGGGTTCATTGGTTGGTCGCCCAGTCGAGCATCATTAAAGAGCTTGAAAATATTCCTCCCCCAGGAATGTTGTTCTGTCTCTCGACTCCCTTTTCTGCACACAGGGAGCATGTCCTTTTGCTCTGTGTGTGTGTATGTCGTGTGTATGGATGGCAAATCGAATAAAATTTAGCTGACTCAATAAAAATCAAAAAGCGTTAATGCTAACGATATGACTTTAACCTGAAACCGAGTAAATTGTTGCTTGTGACAAAGCCAACAACAACAACGAGGGGGAAAAATTCACTCTCTCTCTCCTCTCTCCCTTCTCCACTTTGTTTTCCTCGTTGTCCGTCGTCCTTGGTTAGAGAAGGGCGTAAATTTAGGCGGAAAGGCAGCAGGATATGGCAACTGGAAGCAATATTGCACCGTAATCTGACAGCGACAATTTTCGGCTGCTTCTCTTTTGGCACGGCCTCCCCGACTTTAAGACTTGCCCCGTTTTCCTTTTAATAAATGATGATAAATAAATAAGAAAACGTGGAAATGTTGTTGGAAAAGAAACAGCAACAAGCCAAAAGAAAAGCAGCTAATGAATGGCGCCAAATGGCATGGATTGGATATTCCTTTGGTTGGCATCCTGGCATCCTTATGCTGTCAATGATCGATGGGTTAAACTGCCTCTCTTTTTCTCGCTGAACATTTATTTAAATTACTATTTTTCCGCTAGATAGCTACCATAATTTATAGCTCTCTTCGTTGATTTTTCATGTTTCACTTTATTTTTTGAAATTAACTTAGAAGGATTGAAGTATTCCGAGTTTTATGTAGAATGCTCTATTATATTTTCAGAAATTAATGTTTTTTTAGCTATAAAGCATTTAATATCTAAAATTTCGCTATTTTTTTTTTTTTCGAGTGAAAGAAACATTTTGGTGGGCCACTATCGAATGATTCTATATACATACAACAAAAATTAAGCAATCCTAATAGTTACGACCATCTAAAATATTGGGAGGTACGAATTTCAAAATATTATTGAGGATACGTTTTTTAGTAACAATCTCTTTTACACATTAATACTGATGACATAGCATTAAAAATCGTTTCCAAAAAATGTGTATGTGTTCAGCAACTTCTTGCGAAGCTGAAAAGTCTTCCGCAATGCTGAAAACATTTATGGGCACACGAAGCAATAACAGAAGGAGGTCTCGTCGGCTGTCAAACTTCTGTTTTGCTTCGTGGATGGGCACAGACATCCTACTCCACCTCTATGATGTAAGAAGATTCTCCTGATTGATCCATTTTGCTCGTAATTAAATATTTTGATGTGTACATTAATTGTTAATGTCGGGACGGCGCGAACGCCATTCCCGGCTACCAAAAATTTCACGCACGAGTTATTCACATTAGGAATAATCGCAGAGGTCAACTCAGCCGAAAGTGCAATGGCCAAACCTCACCCCGGAGGAACCGCCTACGTGATCACGGTTAACCTCTACGCCAGGTAAGTATGCTTTTCTCAATCCAACAGCAGGGTTTCCATAGTCTGATGGCTAGAACCGTTTGGGAATTTCAAAAACGATTGTCAAAATATGAAGCCTTACGATAGGCAACAAAATGTTGCTTTTAAAACTGAACTCATAAAATCCTTAGGTATAATTATTGCTACACCTGGGGTCAACTCAGATAGTTCTAAGTAAATACACAGATAAAGTAATACAAAGGCATTAACGGATGCGTGAAAGACTTAAGACAGTTGCCAAAAATGGAAAATATGATTTATATTTTATCTTATAAAAAAAACCTCTTTACGAGGTAAAAGTCTAGTGACGAAAACAGTTATATGCCCCAAAATTTCTGATATCTAATTTTGTGACGAATAATATTAAGTTTGACATAAAAATTATTTTAAAAAAAATTTTGGCACTCGGCACATTGCGCCAAAATGTCTCAATTCTTCATACCAAATAAAACTCAATGTTTTGCGCAGTGCCGAATGCAAAAATTTTTTTTAAAATAATTTTTATGTCAAACTTAATATTATTCGTCACAAAATTAGATATCAGAAATTTTGGGGCATATAACTGTTTTCGTCACTAGACTTTTACCTCGTAAAGAGGTTTTTTTTATAAGATATCAGAAACTTTTGAATAAGATATCAGAAATTTTTAAATTTCATTCTATCAACTTTGTTTATTTTTTGTACAAGCTAAAACAAACTGTCTGCCAACACTGGTTCCCTTAAAACACACATGCCAAGCGCAAAAGCTAGTAGCACTCTCAAACTCTGGCTGCTATGACACTTTGCTGCTGGTGTATGCATGCTACTGCATATGTACATGCAGAAGTGTAAAGGTAAAAGGTATATTCAGTTAACAGGTAATATCTTCCAAACCCATCGGTAAAATTTTTTGTGTCATATATCAAAAAACGCGAAATTTTACACACTACACTACACACAAACATATTGAAAGCTAAAAAAAATCGTTAGCGTCGTTTTCTCAAAAACCGCCAAAATCTGGGACAAAATATCTTATTTCACCTGTTGATTTTTACCTATGCACTTTAGAAAAAAAGTTTGAAGGTTTGCCTAAAAGCCCTTCAAAACACCTTTCCAACGATACATAGATCACGTCTGTAGCTGTAGCTGTATCGTTTGGATGCTATAGGGGTTTTAATTTTAACGGTTTTTAGCGATTTCCCGCTAAACTAGCTTTTTTTCGAAAAAGTCGTAGAACAAACGTTTCAAATTAATTGCATTTAAACATTAAAAAAAAAAAAAAAGTTTTGTCCGTGCCAGGATTTGAACCCGAAACCCGAGCTGAGAATTCATGAAAAAATCGGACGCTCTACACTTTGCGCCACTGGCGATCATTAAGAACGACTGTCTAATTATAGATTGTTACTGGACTGTTAGTCAAATGTAATTGCTGCTGCTGTCCTATTTCAATTCAAAGTAAAACGTATATATTCAGTTAATAGGTTATATCTTCCAAACCAATCAACATAAATTTATGAATGATATATCAAAAAACGCGAAATTTTACAAGCTCAAACATATTGCAAATTAAAAAAAATCGTAGGCAGCGTTTTCTCAAAAACCGCCAAAATCTGGGACAAAATATCTTATTTCACCTGTTGATTTTTACCTATGCACTTTAGAAAAAAAGTTTGAAGGTTTGCCTAAAAGCCCTTCAAAACACCTTTCCAACGATACATAGATCACGTCTGTAGCTGTAGCTGTATCGTTTGGATGCTATAGGGGTTTTAATTTTAACGGTTTTTAGCGATTTCCCGCTAAACTAGCTTTTTTTCGAAAAAGTCGTAGAACAAACGTTTCTAGATTTTTGATCGGGAACAAGTCCTCATTCAAACTTTTAAGCTAAATTTACGATTTGATCCAAACAAACAGACAAACAGACAAACAAACAAACAAACAGACTGACTTTTCATCTCGTTTTGAAAGGTGCACCAAAAATTTCAAAATTAATTATCTTCTGAACCAGTGATCGGATTTTGATGATCAAGGTGTCATTCGACGCGTATTTTTGATTAGAATAGTAAAAAATTAAAATAAAAATAAAAAAGGCTCCAACGGCCCCATTAGCTCCAATAATTTAAATTTTTCCCCTCCCACTTACACCTGTTTATCTCACGAACCAGGTGAGTTTCTAAAAGTCTTAGTAAGCACATTTGTAAGTTAAGTTAATACCTTGCGATCGGTATATAACTCGACCTGATCGGACAGTCATAGCAAATTTTCCATTCTTCCTGTGTATATATGCTAGTCGCCTTCGCACCCTTCGTGCTGCTTTCGTCACTAGCGCGGACTGCCGTCCGCAGTAAAAATAACAATTAAATTATATTTTAAAAACTTAAATTTAAAAACTGAAGAGATGAGAAAAAGTGAATTCAGAAAATGTTAAATTGATCCAACATTTCTTGCAAAAAAATGAGAAAAATCCCAGAAAAACAAAATCGTATTTATAAGAAGTGTTAGTATTAGGGATCTCAGTATAGCATATTTGTTTTTAATCAGACCAGTTTATTATATCAAATTAGCGAGATTATAAAATTGGCATGTTGTAGATTAATTTATGTCCTCGCCAGGCTTCAAGCAACACTCGTGGGATATTTGTAAGCGACACGCTCCACTCCACACACGCCCCCTTTTCTGTCGAAGAAGAGGGCGTTACCTCTCAGCAGGAAGTCAGCTCAGAGCTCACAGCACGCAATTTTCACATCGCAACTCGCATTTATATATTTATTTCAATTTTATGACTTTATGTTGCCGAAAACCAAACCGCAAACGAAATGAAACTCAAATATGTACACAAAGTTTCAATGTGACGTGGGAGGGGCAGGGACAGGGAGATTGATATGGATATGGATATGGAGATGGAGAAGCTGCAACTGGGAATTCTGGAAAAGCTGTACAATTCGTAGAGATTAGAAAATGTTGCGCGGCATCATCAGAGAGAAACATTTGCCGCAAGTTGGGTGTTTGGGTGATTGAGCGGGGAGAGGGGAGAGGGGGCAGAGACACAGCTGGGTTGCTGTGGGTGAGTTGAGGGCAGGGGCGTGGCACATTAACACCCACACAAAAAGTCGCGCAGACATTGCTGTCTCTGTTGCACGCGCTGCTGACGTTGCTGCTGGTGGTGGTTTCAATATGCAACCACAGCCACTGACATGGAGCCTTAACAACAACAACAACAAAAGTAACAATTGTAACAACAACAACACGAAAAACGACTGGGAATATTTCTTCGCTTTCGCAGCGCACGCTTCAGCTAATTTAATCTCTACAAATTGCCCGACAATCTGCACGGCATTAGAACTACACACGTGAAAAGCGAGCTGATACATGCAGCCTCCTTCCCTTCCCAACCCACTGCCAAGTGCTGTAGCTGGTGCGAATTAGATTACATAGCCGGAAACTCGGTAAAATTGAAGTTTTATTCGTTTAGTTTTATTGGGCATCGTTTGTTTAAATGCTCTCTGACTGCAAATATGCGATAAGCTTGTCAGCTTTTCCGCTTTTCACCAACTTCTCAACTTGTTAACGCGATCACAAATCGAAATCTCAATAGCGTATCAAAGGAGGCAGTGTCAATTATTACGATATATAATCAGTTTGGTTTCTCTGTTTTGTTGGTTAGTATAACGCCCACTGCATCCAATTGAACTACCCAATAAATAAAAAAACAATAAAAAAAATCGCTAGCCTAAGTTACAACAGACCGTTTTCAATCGGCTTCAATGTGAGCTGGCTAATTGACTTTCAATTTGGGATTAGGCTTTGTCTTGTTTCTGAATGCCGCCATTATAGCTATGACCTCCAATTGGGATTTTTTTGTCCAACTCATAATAAATTATACTAATAAATTATTTTCATAGAAAATTCAGATCTTATTAACTGCAATCAGCCAAAAAAAATTATTTCTTTGCAATGTTGACATTGAAGTTAAGCCTGATACAATAAAGTATATTTAAAATGATTGATTTGATTTAGTGATAATATTCCAAACAGGGAAATTGAGTTCAATATTGAAGTCTAAAAATCGACAAAAAATAAATAAATTGAGCTGTCGATATACATATCTCCAAACAATACAAATATATAGAGTTTTCCAAAAAAAACTATCGAGTTAAAGTATTTGAAAATCCAAAACATTTAGAAAACAGCCCAAGGGTATGCAGTATCTTTTTGTTGTCAGAATTATTGCAAACAGTTTTTTTGTTTTTTTTTTAAGTATCAGTAAAAATACCAAGTAAACATATACTCTTATTTATATAGGATCATAAGATGTTGAAGCTATACTTGCGACTATCTTCTTTGTAGAAGCTACAGATCACTTTAAGAATCTTTAAGCTGATCAATGGATCAAGATAGTTATTTTTGAGTTATGTTTAAAAATTCGATATTTTAAATTGACTTTAGAGACAGATTATCAATTTATTGAAAATTGTTGCAACACGAAAAGTGGAAATTTAACGATTTGCACTCTTGTTGAATCTATAACCACATAACAGAGAGACAGACAGATAGAAAGACAGACCGACTGACTGACTGTTAAAGTGTTAAACTTGTTTGGTAAGTGTATTTCCAGTCAATATTCACATCACGCATTCTGTGGTTATGGCGACAGTTATGGCTTTTGACAGCTGTGGACTGTGGATTGTAGTCTGTGGATTGTGGACTGGAAATCGACTACGTAACGCTTACTTCGCACTTTTATGCTTAAACACATACACTTAAAAAAAAAAAAAAAATTCAAAACTACAATAATTCATGTTAAGTATGAAAATTAAGAGGTTTATTTGAATTAAAGTATTTTGGAATCTAAAATATATTCAATTCAACTAAATTCATAATTAATTTATTACTATTTGATTAATTCCTTGTTAAAGTTAGAATATTAAAATTTCAGAGCTGTTTTTTTTTCTCTAAGTGTATACATATTTCGTTACTTGCACGCATTTGGGCCACGTTAATTAGCCGCCCAGGCGGGGAGACGGCATATAATCTTGTAAATGGAATTATGTTATTATCTTGAAATGTGCAATGCATCAAGAGATTGTTTTGAGCAAACTGTGAGCTATATAGATTTTCAGACCCAGTGTTAGAAAGACTACATCGAATAGAAACCAAAATCGAAGGTCTCTGCAAGGGTATTAAATCTTCGTCTAGTTTTGAATTGAGTTCAACGACAACGACTGCGCTTGTACATTTCATTTTAATAGTTGAATCGTTTTTTTTTTATCTCGTCTTTTTTCGAAAGACTCTCGTGTTACGTAACCGGCGGTGTGGGCCGAGTGACCCAGCTGCAACACTCGCCACAAACCAAACCAGCCAAGTCGCAGCCACCTCTTGATGTGTAGTTTTTGGGCCAAGCTAGCAGTACGAGTATGTGGGAACTGTAAGCCAAGTATGACAAGACATAGCCACATTCGTTTTTGTTGCCCGACAGTCGACAGTCGACAATCGTCAACCGGTTTACACATTACACCATTCGCTTTTTTTTTTTTTGGCAGTACTCGCACTTTTTTCTCTTCAGTTCTTCAGTTCAGCTGGAGCATTTTCAGCCAGAGTCAGAGCGACTGTCAGAGATATGAATGATTTACATTTAGTTTGTTGCGGTTCATTGGCCTTTCTAATGTCTTATCGCATTGTTTTGCATAATGCGATGAGTAATTCATGAACATAAATTATTATTGATTCTCAGCAACGGCAACGGCAAGTTAAAATATATTACCAAAAACGTCAAGAATAGCAAATAAATCGAAAATTGTGCGGATTAAAATACAGCTCATTAAGCAAACATATTAATACTTCTTTTTCACAACAAAATTGATGTACATTTTTGTACATGCTTACAATTTTTCATTTTTTAAAGAATTTAATAATTGTTGCTTGTAAACTTTGCAGAAAAAAGAATGGTCATGTTCTGCAGAACTTATCAATGAGTGATCATTGGGGCGGGACAATTTCTTCAGGTCGAAAAAATCGTGATAATCGTCCACTAGAACCGCAATCTACGATGAATTCTAAGAAAATTTCACCAAGAATTTATGTGTCTAAAGTCAATTCCTAGCCTCAGCTGAAAAGCTAAAAATGTCTAAAAAAAAACCAAAAAAAAAAAAGGAGGGCGATTTATGATGAATTTTGGTGAAAAAATATTTGGGGAGTCTGCTAGTTTTTTTAATAAAATTTTTCAATTTTTAAAAAAGGTCATCTTTTAATATAATCTCAAAATTTCAAAATTCAATTTAAAAAAAAACTAGCAGAAACCCCCTCAAACACTGCGGTTCACCAGAATATTCATAAAAATTTCATCGATATTCTGTTGTCGATTTGTTCTACTGTATGTTTAAAATATTGAAAATTAAGTTGTAAAAAATGATTTTCACACTAAAATTAAGAATAAGTATCTTTCCAAAAGAAGAGCACAAGATACTAGAATTTAGCGAGATTAAGTCGAATTTGAAATTCGGAATGCAGCTGTTAATATACTCTTACAAAGCCTAGTGACTGATGAACGAATAAAAAAACAACAAAAGCCCATGTGAATCCAAGTTTTTATTATAATTTGTTGTGAGCTCCCTTTCCCTTTGTTTTGCTGCTGACCAATTGCGTGTCCAAATCGTCGGTGTCAAAGGTTCAATGAACCAAAAGGCAACTTTACATTGTCTGTCTCTCTGGGCCGCGTCTAATTATGGTAATTAAGCAGCTAAAGCCAAAACAGCAGCAGACCTATGTATAATGTTATTATTGACCAAAAAAAAAACAATGGCTTCTCTTTGATTTTAGATTCACACTACCCACTACCAATGCTGTTAATAAAGCACTAAGGCCTCAAAAAGTCGTAGGTAATAGATATTTACTATATGCGTACATACACATATGTGTAGTTTGGTAATTGTCGTACCAGTTAGCGGTAATTATATGGCTCTGAGGCTGAAATCAGCGAGCATGTAATAAGTCTGTCATAGATCTTCAACATAAATTCAGCTCATTAGGGTAAATTACAAGCAATTTCTAATGGCTTTTTCCGCAGCTTGTAAATTGTTTAATCAATTAGCGGCATCTTTTTGCGCACTAACATTACATACATAATGTTAGTAATAATTTAATTTATTTATTGGCGACAAAGAGAAGGCAAAAAAGTCTAACTGTAGAATATTTCATAAATAATTCACATCTCAGGAATGACAAATAAGATTTTTTAAGCAATGTAATAATCGTTAAACTCAAACTATGATGATATGTTATGATGCTTATTCATATATGTTCATAACAAATACTGTCACTGGTATAAATTATTATCTGCCCTCGAAAGCTAATTAAAAAGTTTAAATCTATACTTAAAGATTATAAAAACAGGTAAAATAAATTCTACAATAAAATCGTGATGTCAGTTGTAACTTTTAAAGTGACATTGTTGCAATATTACCAATTATTTAGATTCTAGCAACAAATATAATTACATAAAAATGTTGAAATAAAAAGGGTATTTCGTAACTGTGCATTTTTATGTAAATTGTCGAATGAGTTGCGCTTTTTTTAATAGTGCGAAGGCGTTATAAAGATGTTTTCCATTTTGAAAAAACTATTAAAAAAATATCTCTGTAGCTATGTAAATGACGCATCAGTTTATTAAGACTACAGCAAATCTGAGATACATTTGATGTTCATTATTTTGTAGAGCACACAATGGGCAGGTTTCAATTGAGCAACTTGGCAAGTTTGAAGTGCCGAAGACCTTGCCAAAAGGTGCTTCAATGAGTTAAGTTGCAGCTATTGGTAATGATAATGGTTTTCGAATATTGCGTCTTACTTCGACAGACAATTCGCAGTCATATCTAAATTATTGCGAATTAAGTACACTCGTATAAGGTGCTTGCCAAAATTATTAGGCAAGTTGCTAACTTTTATTAAATCGGCTGGTACAACTTTGACGAAATTTTGAAACGTGTGCCTAGAAGACAATAGAAGTTAAAAGAAACAAAACAATAATTGTTATCTTCAAATTTTATTTTTGCGAATTCCATACATTTTTCAGTTTTTTTCGTTAACCTTTTCTATGGAAAAAAAAACCTAGATATTCACCTGTGAAAAACTACAGGTATACCGAGGATAATTAAACTCTTAAATTTTTATACTTATATTTTTGTTATTTCTCTTTACTATGAAATAAATTTTGCCCTGATATCTCTCACATCCCCCGTGCAAGAGTTTTTTAAGTGTGAACACTTTTTTGGGTATTTAAATACCCATTAGCCTAAGATGGGTTAAAGTTGACGGTATTTTTGATTCATTTTAAATATGCTAGATTTAGCTTGGAAAAACTGCTTTATCCTGTATGTGGACGAAAGTTAAAAGAGATTTTAGTTTATCTGTCAAATAAGCAGAGAGAGCTCATTAAGCTTACACATACACACACACACATACACACGCATACGCATTCTCTTCATTGATTTGCTACTCACCTTGACAGACGAGGCTATTTAGCAGCGTTGCAACAGCAACAACAACAACAAACTGTGACCATGTAATGATTAATCCTGGCGCTGTTATTATTGTCGCCGCTTCGCTTTTTATCCTCATTCTCCTCATGGTTGCAGTTGCTATTGTTGTTGTTGTCGCTGCTGTTGTTGCTTCTGTTTGTTCCTGACGACGCGTTTTTCTCCACACTAACGGCGTTTCCATGCCGAAATTTGGCGCTTTCTTTCCCAATATAATAAAAAAAATCCTCTAGAATATTTGACGCTCCTTTTATTGCTGTTTATTTTGGTTGTTCACTCACTTGTATGTGTGTGTTTGTAAGTGGGGGTGAATTTCAGGTGGGATGCTGTATTTTTTGTCTTTTAACGTGATCTTTTTTTTGCTGCAGTATTCGTTTCACGTTTAAAATCAAATTTTGGTGGGTGTCTTTTTCTAGTTGAGATGTTTTCCAAAATTTGGCGGCAAATCGTTGATTGTTTCCTTTCTCATTCAAGGTCTCACATCGCAATGTACACACACACACACACGCACTCGCCTTGGTATTGGTGCAGACGGCGTAAATAAGTGTGAGTCGCTGTATGTATGTGTGTGAGAGCTCCCCTTTTGTGTAGTGGTATTTGCAAGTTGCTTCACAAAATGGCGTAGGTCTTATCTTTTCTTTTTTTCTCTCTTTATTCTTATCGGTTGTATAAGTTTTTTTTTTATTTTATAATTTATTTACTAGCTACATGGATTTTTAATTGATATTTGTTTTATTTTTTACTTATTAATTTCTTATAGAAATCTTCTAATTATTGCACAATTTCACTTTATTGTAGCTTAGTTATTTGGATCTTTTCTTTTTTTTCTTTCTTTAAATTATATAAAAATGAAAACAAAAAGTTTTTATTTGGGCTTTGCCCATTAAAAAATATTCGTTTGTAACGGCCCACTATTATTATTTTTTAATTATTATCATTGCACACATTTAATGTAACTTTCAAAACTCAAGCAAAGTTTATTTCGAATTTTGTATTAAAATACTTTTGTTTCATTCCAATTATTGTTGCTTATTGTAGTTTTTGTATACTTGAAAATAGCATAAAATTTATATTTTCAACGCCAAATGTGTGGAAGAGAATGAATGTGAAGCAAATGAAGAAAGCGTTTTTTTTTAACGCCGCGACTCGTAAAACGCGCGCCAGGAACAAGCTTCGGCCTCAGTCAGAGTCAGACTGGCCTAGTGTTGGGTTGCTCATGAGTGAGTGAACAAAAAAGAGTTGCTCCCTGAAGTGAGCAAGTGAACATGTTCCATCCAAATTGCACTTTAATGCTCAGTTATTCTTGTTTGCTCAGTTGCTCAGTCTTGTTCAGTTGTTCTGTTTTTGCTCATTATTGCTCAGTTGTTCCTATTGCGCACTTTGTTCGAATTTTCCCTGTTATCTTAGACCTCTTAGTGCATTTTGTGTAGATTCTTTCTTTAAACATACACATTGTTGGATTAGTGTCAAATCTAAATACTCATATTAAGAATTCAAAATGTCGCTTATCAAAAGTGTAGCAATATATGGGGTTATTTCGAAGATGCCGAAAGTCAGCAAGCTTAATGAAAGTATTGTAAATGTTTATTGAGCTGTTGTTTACAGATCAACCTGAGCAGATTTAAATTAAATGTAACTTAGAATATTTTCGATTAGTTGGGTGAGGGGCTTAGTGAATAGCTCAGTGAATAACTGAGCTAATGAGCAATATGAGTGAGCAACTGAACAAGTGAGCAGGTGAGTAACTGAACAAGTGAGCAAGTGAGCAATCTGAGTGAGTTGACTCACCTAAAAAAAAAGAACAAGTGAACATGTTCACCTAAATGAGCAATGTTTACCCAACACTAGACTGGCCGCCTAGAGTTGTTGATAATATATCAAAATATCAAATATACGATTTTTTTTGTTTGGGTATTTTAAGAAATTTGTGCGCTGGTCACTCTGTGATCTGTAGTGCAGCGGGAAAAAAATGGATTCGAATTCAAAACATCGGAACCATCAATGTTTTGTAGCCCACTATCGAATATTTTTATATATAACGAAAATATGGGAAAGAAAGAATTTCAAGACCTTATGAGGTTCAGTACAATACCATTTGCAGATGAGATTTACTGATTTAAACGTCATGTTGTGCAGAAAATTGCCAACACACACACCCACCCTCTAATCAATTATCTAATTTCATCGGCAACAAAAAACAAAAATGTAGCATCGTTGGTGTTCAGTCAGTCTTGGGAAAATTTTAAAAAGGTTAATTTATTGGCATTTTCTCTAACTTTAAGGCTAAATTCAAAACATGTTGCATGACTTGTTTTAGAAAAATAACAATTTTCCATTTAGCTGTCAACGGTTGACAGAGCTGTGGCGGTCGGCCGACAGACCAGAGCTTCGCTCATTAATAACTAGATGGCGGCACAAAGCTACGGTTACATTCAAATATTGTTCGACTTAATGAATGTGGAGGAATTTATGTAAAAAACACCACATGCAAAGTGAATTATCGTTGCTGCTATTTATGTTCTCAACTTTGGGCATTCGCATTTGAGCTCACATCATTTTGCTATGCCACAAAATAAATCCCTTTATTGTATTCCTGCCTTCATTGAACCAAATTGACTTTGGCAGAAAGTAAAGTTTTAGTTTAGGTAATAACTCATTTAAATTAAATGAAAAGCAAAAAGCCTTCATCGAGCAGAGGAGCCACAAATACACTGACACACATACACGCACATACAAAATGGGGAACGTCGTATCCGGCCAAATAAGGAGAAAACGACTTTTACTACGACCCCAAGGCCATACAGGGTGCCTAACTGGCAACACAATACAATACTGCGCATGCACGTACAATACAAATACAACTATACAATTACTTACATATATTTACAAATAAATACCGGCTTGGCACATTAATAAAATAATATTATTAAAAAAATCTGGTGACACTGTTAAATTAATTTAAGTGATACGACATTTGAATAAGTGAAATCATACTTAAATTATTAGAAATTCTTACCGGTAGGGAAACTACAGTGAATTTCAAACTGTACTCAGCGCCATCTGTGGCAGCAATTCTGCAAGTTTAGCACAGCAGCGAGCTCGTGATTCGTGTCACTGAACGATTCGAGTAGTTCAATCGAACTTACTCTGAACAATTTTCTCAAACGCCAATTTAAATTGAATAAATTATAAAATATATCAAATATAGCTGATGGCTTTTATGAATTTTGCGGGATTGTTTCCCTAGAGGATATAATTTAATTGAAAATTCGAAATTCGGAACAATATGAAAAAGAATTTTATCTGACTATCGTCCTTTTTCTGTGAATACAGGGCTGTCACATATTGGAACTATCGGTGACTCTTTTTCAGTGAACCAAGGTTGTCGATGACAATTCTGAACGATTCGTTGTGAAGAGCGGACGTGTTTTCTCTGTTGTAGCGTTTTTACATTTACAAAATTATTTGTAATAGAATATACAGATTATTAAAACTGTAGAAGTAATACAAACAAAGAAAAAAACAATGAACTAATGTAAAGGCAAAGCGCGAGAACTTAAAAAGCGGGTTCCCCACGTGGAACTCCATTATTTTCGTTTCTTAATTTTATGATGTGTGCTTGTGTGTAAGCAGCTTTTGGGCGGCGAGTAAGTACCACCGACGGACAGACAGAGAGACAGACAAAGGCAGGCAGACAGACAGGGACAGGCGACAGGCCGAGCTGCAAACGCAACGGCAACGGCAAACAAACACAATAACAACAAAAACCAAACGCTTCAGAGAAAAATATCAAATAAGAAGAAAAACAAATTTAATAGAAACGAAAAATAGAAACAGAAAGAGAAAACTAAACAATACAGCAAGCTTTGCTTAACAATTCCTTGGAATTGACCAAATTGTACATGCAAAATTAAAGCAAACATTTATTTTTTTCTTTTAATTATAGAGAAAATTACCGTGAAATTTTAGCAGTACTTGTTTCAATAATAATTTTAAACGTGTGTGTATGTGTGCGTGCTCGTCTTTCGTCTACTTTAATGTCGATGTACGTTAGCATTTGCATTCGTTAATTATACATGCGAAAAATTTCAAATTCAAACAAAACAAAAGAAAAAAAAACGTAACGCATTTATTTTTTTTTTTGCTGCAACTTGAGTTTGCAATTCGGCAGCTTGCTAAATTTTATGAAAGAAACTAAGGCAAAATCAAGAAAGAGTTTAAATATCACTCGAGTTTGCGTACTACGACAAATTCCAAGTCTGACAAAGGAGAAGCAGAAGAAGGAGGGAGGAGAAGAATTCTCTCAAGTAACGAGAAAACAAACGTAATAAAAACAAACGCGCGTCGCTTTGTCTTGTGCCCTTTTCGTCGTGGAGCCACCCCAAGTGTAAAAAAGACAACAACAAGAAGTGCATACGAATCATCAGCAAAAAGCAACAACAAAACAAACAACTTTAGCGGGAGAGTTCGGCACTGGATAGAGAACAAAAGCGCAGGCAGCGGTAAGTCAAGCCACTCCTCTTCTTTCCCTTTTCCACATTAATAGCAGATAACAAAAAAGAATTTAATATTTGCTTTTAGTTTTTATTTATTGTCCTTTCGCTTTGCCACACTCGCTTCATTTAACTACTTCTAATTGGGGGACATTCAATCGCTCAACATTTCCAATCAGATTCTGCAATTCTGCGGATCTTGTTTCGCCGTTCACACCCACACAAAGACGGCGCTGCCAACTGGTTTTTTCTTTCTTCTCTCTTGTTTACAAACAAGGCAAGTGCGAAATGTTTTCAACCGAGTTGCAGTTTTAGTTTTCTATTTCTTGTAGACACGCAACCCGTAAAAATGTTGCACTTACTGTTAGAACCGGTTTTTCCCCTTTCGGTGACCACATTGGATGAAGATGCATCTTCGCTGAATGTGGGCCGAGAAAAGTGCAACGGCGAATACAAGACGTAGACCAGGCCAACAAACAGATCCAAACAGCAGCCGTTTCTCTCCCACGCATGCTGCTGACTAAGAGCGCCACCTGTTGTTGTGTGTCATCAACTGGTCTCTCTATCTTCTTGTTATTCATTTACTTTTGATAAAAGTAAACGATAAGTAAAACGTCTTAAACATTGTTGTTTGTACGTATGTATGTATGTGTTTCACACGCCCCATACGTGACATCATGCCAATTGATGAGCTCAATTAACAACAAAACTCTTCTGCTCTCTGCCTCTCTTTCTGTGCATTCCAATTGGAACATTTAAATTTATTGGTTATCAGTTTTTAACTGTTGACGTTTGAGAGAATGAGAGACCCTGTACTTATGTGCAAAGACACAATATCTTTCAAGATCGTTCAGTTATGTAGATAAACTTATCTTTAAACAACATTCAATATTAATATTTTCCCTTTAATTGACATCACCCCTGCGCTTTTAAACTACAGGGTCTAAAAATTATATAAAAAATAAACAAATATTAACTAAAATGTTAGACTGCTAAGTATTTCTAGTGCTTTTTTATTGGTAGCTTGCTTAGTTGTAATTTACTTGGTTATTATGCATTAAAATAATTTGCATGACATTTATTTATTTATTTTTTATTAATTTTTGCACGATCATTCATCGCATTTCCCATGGCCCATGGCTTTCAATTCTCTTAATGCGTTTCATTTTCCATTTTCATCTTACTAACAATAAAATTTTGTACATTTTTCGTTCTGTTCCCGCCTCCTGCTTTCTCTGTGTGTATGTGTGTGTGTGTGTATTTGCGTCTGTGTGTGTGTGTGTGTGTGTGTTTAGATCAAACGAAGGTCCTTCTATGTTCATGCCAACGGGAGGGGGTGGGAAGGGAAACAGGCCACAGCAGAATCACAACAACAACAACCATCAGAGCCAGCAACATCATCATTCGCACCACCAACACCACAACCAGCAACAACAGCAGCAGCAGCAGCAACAACAGTCGCGTTTATCGCATCTACAGCAGCAACAGGATCAACAACAGCAACAACAACAACAACAACAACAACAACAAGCGACACACGCTGTGATTGTGCCACATCATCACCACCCCCTAGCCCCGCAACAGCAGCAGCAGCAACAGTTGCAACCACAACAGCAACAGTTGCAGGCAGCAGCACCACCACCACACCAGCAGCAGCAGCAACATCATCAGCTGCAGCAACAGATTATCTTCTATCAGAGCCAACCGCCGCCCTCTTTATCCGCCTACGCCAGCCACGCCCCCCACGTCCAACACGCCCCCGTCAATCACTCATCATCGAGCAGCAGCAATGGGAGCAATGGCGGCGCTGCTCTGCAATTGAGTGGCGCCGCCAGCAACAATACGCTGGCTCATCATAATCATCACCATGCTGGCCACAATCATTTGGGCCAACATCATCATCATGGTCATAGCCATCATGCCGGCAGCAACAGCAACACGAATCTGGTGCGTGCTCTCAGCAACACGGCAACATTGCAGCCACATTTTACGCAATCAGCTGGACTGATTGCAACACCGGCAACAGCAGGAGTAGGAGTTGGAGTAGGCGGGGCAGGAGGCGGTGGGGCTGGCAGTGCCACA
Source organism: Drosophila quinaria (assembly GCA_035047525.1). NCBI lineage: Eukaryota > Metazoa > Arthropoda > Insecta > Diptera > Drosophilidae > Drosophila > Drosophila quinaria. Next base: position 6,816,365 of record JAWNPO010000470.1, on the reverse strand, counting down.
TTTATGTCCACAGCTTACTTGCCCTTCAATCATCCGGGACAATTGATGGGATTTGCAGCAAATAATGCAACAGCAACAGCTGCTGCTGCCGGTTACTACACAACAGCAGCAGCAGCAGCGGCAGCAGCCACACAACAGAAGCAACAATTGCCAGCGGCGCAACAGCAACATGGTGTGGTTGCTGGTGCAGCACAGCCACAACCGTTTGCCTACTATCATGCACCGCAGCTCAACAACACTGGCGGCAACAACGGCGGCAACAACACTGGCAATAACAACGCCAACAACACTGGCAACAACAGCAACAGCAGCACACAACGCGTCAACATGCGTGGTGGAGGACAACACCAACACCAACATCGTTCAACGCCGCCACAACAACCAAATTACTTCACACCTTATGCAGCAGCCGCACCACCGCCCCAGCCACGCCCCCAAGTTGCTGCAGCTGCAACAGTGACGCCCATTTTGAGTGCACGCAATAATGCGTTGAACGGCAATCCGGCATTCCACATGCAGCCCACATATTGTCCCAGTTTGCCGTGTCCCAGTTTGACCACGGCACCACTGATAGCCGCTGCAGGATTGACGGCACCGCCGTCAGCCTCGTCGACGGGACTGCACACATATGCACCACATTTGCAGAGCAGCGGCGTCACAGTGGGTCCAGTTGCAGTGGGTGCAGTCAGTGCATCCTATTCCTCGACATCGCTGCACAGTGCATCGGGCGGACAGCAGGATAAGGTGAAGGAGCGTCGTCATGCCATACCCATCATACATCCGGTGACCCAGGAGAATGTCCTCGATCCCAATTCGTCGGTGTTTAACAAGAAGGATTCCAATTGCACCCTGACCCCGAGCACGGGCAGCGATGTCAGCATAACACAGCATTATCTAAGGCACAAAACTGATGAAGGATCAGCAGCAGGAGGAGGAGGAGCAGCTTTCAAGGTGGATCATCAAATGCAAACGGAGCTGGCAACACAGTCACCCACAATGGTATTCACTCCAACTCCATCTTCAGCTGCAACTGCAGCTGCAAATGAAACCTCAACATTGCCGCTAACTGATGAGGATAAAGTCAGCGTCATTGTCAAGGATATACTGGCCAATTCCGGCAATCCCGACGAGCATCTCAGCTTTTTGCAGTTTAACGACGGTAAGTCGCCTTATTTTTTAGATTTAATATATTACAAATTAAAAAAAGATAAGATTAATATGGTAATTAATTTAATAAATTTCTAATTTTATTCGAATCACAGTGGATAATACATCGGAGCATACGCCGGAGATATCGAGTAATACAGTGGAGACGTATTTCATCAATGAGAACTCGGAGATGCCAGTGATGTTCCAAGAGTCATTGAAAAACAAGGCACAGACGCGTCCCAAGTCGGCAAACAAGCAAAGTGAGTTGTTTGACATTTGCATTAGTTTAAATTTGATTTAACTGTTTGATTGTTGTAGGTACTGCCACGCCCACATCAATAGCAACGGCCGTTGCCGAGGCAGCAACTGCTGGCAGCGATAAGAGCATTTCCATAATGCCCAGCATTGAAAAGCAGTCGGCTGTTGAGTTGAGTCCCACTAAGCAGGCGGCAAAGCAGAAACCAATTGTCCCAAAGCAACAACAACAGCAGCAACATCAGCAGCAGCAACATCAACCACAACAAGCATCTTCTTCTTCATCTGCTGCCTCAACGCCCACGCATCAGTTAAAATCGCAGTCACAACACCAGCAGCAGCAACAACAACAACAGCAGAAGCCAACAACTTTGGGTAGTGGGTTGAAAGCAGCAACAGTTGCTGCGGCAGTTGCAACATCAGATGTTGCCACTGTGCAGCCAAATAGCATGAGCAAGAAGAGTCAGCGCAAAGCGCAGAAACGCAAAGAACAGGAAAAGAAGAAAAATCAAAAGGCAACAAGCACAACAACAACAACAACTGCCGCTGGCAGCATCAGCAACAACAACAGCAATGCCAAGAATGCGCCCAATGCTAAAAGCAACAACAATAATGGTGCATCAGCAACAACAACAACAGCAGCAGCAGCAGCAGCAACAACAACAACTGACAACAGTCTCATATTTGTGACAACAACAACAACTAAAACAAAAACGATAACAACAACCACGACGACTGATAAGCTTAGTGCAACAACTAGTAATAACTCTAGCATAAGTTTTAGCCTAAGGGACAAGAAACCCAAAGATGATGATGACCAAGATGATCATGAGACGAGTTGTAAGTAGCACCAACTTAAACTTATTCAATTACATTACAAAACATCATTACTTTCTTATTATCATTAGTTTTTTTGATAAAAATTATAAAAATATATTAAGAATATTAATTGTCATTCAAAAAAAAATTTATATTAATGAATTTAACTTCCATTAGCATTGAAAAAAGTTATGTTAATGAATATTACCTTTCATTAAGATAAAAAATAGTAATGGTATTAAAAAAAATTAATGATTAAGAAATGATAATGCCGGCACCTATCATTAATTAAAAAGAATGCATTATGCTTAACAAAATTTAAGCTAAAAGTAACTGTTAAATTAATAGAATTTCAGTTGCATCAAAAAAGACAATGAAAGCATTTTTCCATGCTATTGAAAGTGTGATTTTTCATTAACATAATTATTTTTATTTATTTAATATGAATCTCTGTTTATTTCAGTTGACAACCAGGATAGGCTTGGGAGTGATAGGCATTTGGCCAATGAGGACATTGTGGCACAGTATTTGCAAAAGAGCTTTGACGATACGCCCAGTTATGCGGAGGCACAATTGGAATTCCTAAACAGCAGCAGCTCCGTGTGTGAGGATGAGAACTCCTACAAGGAGCAATCGAGCAACTTGAATGAGAAATGCGATGAGAGCAATGTGGGCGAGCTGAAGTTTGGTGACTTCAATGAGGAGACGGCAACCACAGCGCCCAGTTCAAGCTCCAGTTTTATATGCAGTTCGACCTGGTCGAGTTCACAGCCCGTGGAGAACGTCAAGACGGCGGATAATGTGGACTGTGCGCCACAGAAGAATGAGTTGCCCACTGTGGACAGTGGCAATAGCATCAACAAGAAGAAACAGCCGGAGAAAGCAAAGATTAAGAGCGTGTCCAGCTCAACAACAGCCAGCAAATTTATACGCTACAACATTGAGGAGCTGCGTGAGCTGTCCAAGCTGAGTGATTCCCGTAAGCCGCCATTGGTGCCGTGCCAGAAGGGCGATTGCATTGCCCAGTTGTTTGTGTCGCGACAATCGCAGCAACAGCAGCAGCAACATCATCATGGCCACCAGCAATATGGTCAACATGGCCATGAATCCTTGGACTATATGTCTGGCAAACGTGGTGGGCGTGGTCATGGCCATGGCCCGAATAAGAAGCATCATGATAATTACCAGTCAATGGGCGGTGGCAATCCAAGTGGCAACAATTCAAATGCCGGCAACAGCATGGGTAATCAATCGAATCAACGTTATATGGACATTATACGTGTCCAGCTGTCGCTCAAAGAGGAGATTAAACTTTCGGAATGTGAGAATGCCTGGCAGCCGGAAACACTGCGTCGCGTCTCCATGTATACGACGCCGACATCAACGGAGCAACAAGAACAGCAGAGGGACAAGGATAGCGACATGGAGGCGGTGCTTAAGAAAGTACGCGGCATTCTTAACAAACTCACGCCGGATAACTTTGAAGTGCTGCTCAAGGAAATGTCCAGCATCAAGATGGACACACAAGCCAAAATGACAAATGTAAGAATGCAAATAATGACCATTTAAACTTGAACTAAACCCCATCTAATTGTGATTCCTTGTACTTTTTTTAGGTAATGCTGCTCATCTTTGAGAAGACAATTAGTGAGCCAAACTTTGCGCCGACGTATGCGCGCTTCTGCAAAGTGCTTTTCCACGAGATCAAGGCGGAGAACAAGTCGCTCTTCACCAGCTCGCTGATAACGCGCATTCAGCACGAGTTCGAGTCGAATGTGAACGATGCGAATGCCAAGGCCAAGAAATTGCAGCCCACACAGGAGCGCATCAATTCGTGCACGGATGCTGCCAAGAAGGCAGAGCTGCGTGCTGAAATGGAGGATTTGGAATATCAATTTAGACGTCGTGCTTGGGGCACAGTGCGTTTCATTGGTGAACTCTTTAAGCTGCAATCGTTGACCAGCGATCGTGTGCTGCACTGCATCGAATCGTTGCTGGAACATGGATGCGAGGAGAAGTTGGAGTACATGTGCAAGCTGCTGACAACAGTGGGGCATCTCCTGGAAGCAGGTCCCTCCGAGCAGTATCAGAGCGGTGTGCGCATTGAGAAGATCTTTCGCCGAATACAGGATATTGTGCATCGCTCACGCAGCACCTCGAACCGTCAGCATCAACTGAGCATCAAGATTAGCAGTCGCGTGCGTTTCATGATGCAGGATGTGCTCGATTTGCGTGCACGCAGCTGGGATCAGCCGGCGAGCACAACACATGGCACCACAACAACACGTCAGCGTCATAAGCAGAACGATGATTCCAACAAGTCGCAACAACAGCAACATCAGCAGCATCAACAGCAACGTGGCAACAATTCACAGCAGCAGCAGAACTATCAATATCAACAACAGAAGCATCATCATCATGGCCATGACGCTGGCAATTACTTTATGCAGAAAATGTCCAAGTCACAGCAGCAGCAGGAGAATCAATCCCTAAGCATAGATCCCAACAAGTTGCGCTTCAGCAGCAGCAACAATGACGATGTCACCGCCAAGCTGGGCAATTCATCGCATTATCAATGGCGCAATGTGGGCAATCGTCCTGTGAGCGCAGCGACTCCACCAGCTGCTGCTTCTGCACCGCCCGCGCCCACTTTGCTGAAGCGTCCGACGACTGCTCAACAAAACACGTTCTCCTATCCACCCTATCAGCAGGTGCCGCCACCAGTGTTGACCACACCGATTAACAATCGTAATAGCAACAATAATCACACGGAAACAGTCGCCAACGAGCTGCATTTGGATGGCAAACAGTGTCAGGCGCTGCTCACCAAACTTGTGGAGGAAGTGGTCAGCACCAGGGATTGGCAACAGGAGGTTTTGGCCATTTGGCGACATGCCATAAGCAAACAACGAGATGCCGAAACTGTTATACACTATGTGCTCATGGACTATGTGCATCGGGCGACGGTGAAGCGTCCACAACGCTTGGCCTGTGCCAATGTCTTTGCCTATCTGATGCAGCAGCAAATCTTTGACTTGGCCAACTTTCAACAGGCCTATGGCCGCTTCGGCGAGGAGTTTCCCGATCTGTTGGTGGATGTGCCAAATGGTTGGACCTATGTGTTTGAGTTTCTGGGTCCCATCATGCATGACGGGCATCTGGGATTCAAGGATATCTGGCAGCGACGCTGGCTGGAGGACGCGCAGTTTACGGAACGTTTTGTGCGCTCCTTTGTTAGCTATTTTGTGCAGGAGTTTGGCGCTGGCTATGCACATAAATTGTGGCATGTGGACAACAAGTTGGATCGTGGTCAAATCTTTTGGAGCGATGCACGCAAATATCGTGACTTTTTGCAGGCAAACAGTTTTCAATTTCTCGAGCCGAACAATAGCAACACGGTCAGTGCTGGTCTGCAGCGGTCAAAGGTCACACGCACACCGGCCGACCATGTGGAAAGGATTAGCTATCTGCTGAGCCTGTCCAGCGATACGGCCATTGATTATATCAATACGAATGTGCATATTAATGACAATTTTGTGCGACAACTGACGAAATTCCTGTGCTGCGATTTTGCCTTAACCGTCATCACGAACAGCAACAGCAATAACAACAATCAGCAATTGCAACTGAATGTGGAGACATTCAAGAGTCAGTGCACCCCGTTGCTGCGTCTCTGCATTGATGCCCAGGAGGCACACGAAGTTGCCTGCATCGATGAGATTGTCGACTCGTTGAAGGAGCATTTCCTCGTCGAGGTGGAGGACGATGCGATGGCCGCTGGCGAGACCATCTGCAGCACTTTGAGTGTTCTCTACGATTGTGAGGTGATCTCCAAGGATTCATTTGACAAGTGGATCAAGCGGGAAATCGAGCAGAAGGCGGACAATTGGCATCGACCACTTTTGGCCAAATTGCGAGCGTTTATCGAGGAAATGTGAAGAGACCCAAAAAAAGATATACAAAATGAGAGCAGAAAATGAAAGCAAACAACCACAACAATAACAACAACGAAGCAAGAACACAACTCTATATATGTATATGTATATATATATGTATATCTATGTAAATGTCTATGTATATGTATATGTATATATACATATATATCTGTATGACATTTTAGTCAATTCATACACCACGCGCGGTCGTATATATACATATATCACACATGAATATAGACACTCCAATCACCAAACATATAGGCACACACATAATTTCCAGAGAAATCGACAAACAAACAGCAACCATGATTATAAATTTCTGCAATAAAAAAACATAGGCAAAACAAAAAAACAAAAAAAGAATCTCGGAAAATAAAAAAAATATTAACTTTTAGGCAGGGTATATATAGAATTTATTAACACTTATTATTTGATTTACCTACAAAACTACAGTATTTTATTGTTTCCTTAAAAAACTTGAGAAAAAAGAATCTGTTTATTTGTTCATTTCGTTTTTACCTTTCAGTACAAACAATTCTTATGAATCTTGCGTTATTTCACTTTTGACTTATTTGTATTCTTAATCTTACACTTATTTTAGTGACTATTTAATTATTATGAAATTTATTTATGTGATTTCCATGCAAAAGGCTCAAACCAAAAGCAGGCACTTATTTCCTTAGTAAAAAATCTATTGCTATTTAAACATTTCGAGGCTTAGACTCAGAAAGAATGAAAGAAAGTATATAATGAATGTATACAAGTATAATAATAAATAATAGGTATACATACGTAATTAAACAATGTAAATTATAGCGAGAAAAGACATGTAAAGTATCTATATAAATCTATCTATTTAGTATACAATGCATGACATACAAATAATCCAAAGATACAATATAAAAAACTAGATGTAAAATGAAAGGAAAAAATACAACAACTTTAATTTAGATATTTAAACCAAATTGAAAACTATATTTATGTATTTCACTGCAAGCATAAACAAAAACAAAATCGTAAATCGTATATAAAAAAAAGTAAAAAAAATAAAAAGAACGAAAAGCAAAAACCAAGAGCTCTAAGCCGCCTTGAATTAGTTATTTTTATAAGAATTCAAAAAAAAAATTAAAGAAAAAAAAAACAAAGGCAAAAAAAAAAAAAAGAAAATGTAAACAAATTAATTTCAAAAATTAATATTTAAATAGTAAAAGTTTTTCACAGCTCTATAAAAACATATACATAATTATTTTTTTTTTTAGTTATTCTTTTATTTAAACACTAAAAGTGACACAAAAAAATGGTTTGCGGCAAAATGCAAAAAAAAAAAAAACTAAATATACACATATTGTAAACAAAAATGTTAGTTAAGAAATTGTAAAGGCACTAAAAAATAATAATTATAGTCGAAAGCCAAGCTAAGATCTGTTTCCGACTCTGATCGATTAGCATTCGAATTCAATGCAAGCATTTCAAATGTTTAGCCAAATTCTGGGATACATTTTTGAAAAAGAAAAGTCTTTAAATTATAATAATAATAATAATACAACATAATAATTAACTTGAACTGTGAGCATTTTTAGCAAGAAAGCAAAAGCAACAACAAATAAATAATAATAAAAAATAATAACTAAAAGCGTTAATAAATTTCAATACACAACAACAAATTATAAACAGCAAATAATTAAATTTAAAGTAAAAGTAATTATAAAAATAAAGAAGAAAACAAAAGAAGCAAAACAAAAACAAAAAAAATAAAACCCGAAGGCGTTTGAATCTGGGGAAAGCCAAAGGAGCGCATGCTTACGAAAAAAAACTCAAAAACAAACACTCACACTCACGAATCACATTCACACACTCACAAGCAATTCATGGTGATGGCAGCATTTAAGTTAAGAGGTTTTATTATAATTTCATGGTACACACAAATCGTAAGCAGACTTAAGTTAAGTTTTTTATAGAATGTTGAAAACTGTGCTAATTTTAATTTATTTCTTTTAAATAGATTTATAGGACAAAATGGAACGACGTGGACGCATTCCCGTGGCCAAGTTTCGCACGCAGGAGGCCAAGACGCGTAGTCGGAGTCGTGTGCGTGAACCGGACTATAATGAACAGGATCCGGAGCACGATATGTTCACGCTGCTCGAGGATAACATTGCCCTGAAGGAGGAGAACAAGGCACTCAAACTAGAGATTGAGTCGCGTAAGTTGTGCCCCCTTCAATAAATGTGTCTTCAACTCATTTCGACAATTACTTTGCAGACAAAACAACGCAGGAGGAGCAACAGTTGCAGCACGAGAAGCTTTGTGCCCAGCTGGAAGTGTTGCAGCAACAGCAGTTGAAGTTCGAAACCGAAATCAAGGAACTCTCGGCCAAGTTTAGCAAAACACTCAACGAACGCAATGCTCTTGACAAGCTGCACAAAATGAAGGTGGATCAAATTCATAAGTAAGATCCGAGTTTACAATTTTTGTAACTTTATAATTGACTAGGGGCCTAGACCCCCTGCTCGCTTCACTCGCCAACCCAAAGCTCGCTTCACTCGCAAAAATTTAAAAGAAGGTCTTTAGTTGTCCGGTTTAACAAATTTTTATAATATAACATTTTTTGTAAAATAACTCAAATATTTAACTTCCGCTGTCCGAGGTTTTATTGTTTCTTCCTTGTAATTGGACTTTGGCTAAAAGTCAGATTTAGTGATTTGGCGGGAAAAACTCTGATTTGGCGAAATAGTCAAAATTTAGCAAGAAGAGTTAATTTGTAAGTTTTGTTATGATATCTCATGCAACAACAGAATTTTTGGTTCTAAGGTTAATTTGCATTCGACTTTGACCAAATTTGGTCAGAATGCAATTGTGAGTTTTCAAGTTTCTCAAAATTTCATTTATGATAGCGAAAATGATAGTTTCACGGATTTCAAATGTGCAAAACGTCCGTTTTCTGACCTGAAAGCGATAGAAATATGAGCCATCTGTCGCTCAGTTTGTGGTATGATATAGTTATGATATAGTAATCCGACTTGGACCGAATTTGGTCAGGATGAAAGAGACAGCCTCAAACATATAATCTGTTAGTTTGGTTGAGATATCCTAAAAAACAAAAAAGTTTTTCATACTAAGCAATTTCCTGACCTTTGACAACGAATTTGTTGTGTGAAAATTTCAGCTTTCTATCTTTTACCGTTTGGGCTGCACGTCAGTCAGGACAACGAGTTTTATATATGTATATCGATTTCCTACTTTTGCCTTTTCAGTCTCACCAGTGAGCTGGAGCACATGCGTACGAAGCAGCAGGAGGAGCACTCTGGAGCTAATCCTCCCGCCACTTTAGTTGGCTCCGTGGAGCTGCGACGCAATCTGCTCAAGATCTTGCAACATGGCAGCGCCGATAGCGGCGAAGTGGCTGTCAATGATGATCTGGACAGCTTGATTGATGTCGATAGCAGTCCAGGTGTCAATATAACAAATGCTTTGGTCGAGCGTCTTGTTGCCGAGTTTCTGGCGCTTAAACATGCCACAAATGGCGTCGATCTGCAACTTTATGAGGCCAATGAGAAGATAGCGGAGTTGGTAGAGCATGTAAGTTAATCAGCTTGTAAATCTAAAATAAATAATTAATTTATTTTCACAGCAACATTTGCTCGAGGAGGAAAACGAAACGCTGCGCACCGAGAATGGCAATCTGACCAAGGTGGCCAAATTGCTGACCGAGAACATGAAGGAGAGCGTGGAGACGAGTCAAAAGTGAGTTGAGCATCTCTAACTCAAGATTAACTTTCACTAACAACATTTGGTGTATTTTTGATCAGAATGGAAGCCGCTTTAATTAAGCTTAAGCAGCGCAATGATGAGCTCACGGCCAAGACAAGGGATCTAACCGATGGTCAGTTAACGCCCACGCCAGCGACGCCTTCGCCCACCACATTGCAATCGGAGGCGGAGTTCGAGGAGATCAAGGATCAGGTGCAACAACAGGCGCGTGAACACAATGAACGCATTGTGGAAATGGTAAAGCAGCTATAATCTAAACTAACTGGTGATGGTTAAATACTTAAACTTAATCTATCTCTCTTTATCTCTCTACATCTCTCTACAAACATTTATCTAAAAAGCAAACACGCAGCGTGTTTAACATTTTCAAGCCGTTTTCGAACATATTCAAAAGTAATTGAATATCAACTGAAATCGGCACACACACACACACATACAAAACACACACATTTCTTCACCTTTTTGTAGCCTTATCTAGTAGTATATGCATGGAATCGGTGCAGCTATTTGGTTAGTTGTAAATCCAACATCCAAATCCAACTTTCAACAGTTTTTGAAGTCACTGAAAAATATTGAAAACGTAAGCGGAAAACGCTTGCTTGCTTGCTTTCTCTCTCCCACAAGCACATTCTCTCTCTCTCTCTCTTTTGCTCTCAGTGTTGCCAGAATTTCTGGCTATAAAAAGCACATTTTGATTCAAAAAAGTAGCTAGATATGGTTAAAAAATAAATTATGAAAAGCGCTCATAATTAATTTTCAAAAATTTTGTTTATAGATAAAGAAAAAAAATACAATACAATATCAATATCGATAGAATCTTTATAATTTTTAAATTCCGAGTTCATTTGGATTTAAACAATATTGTTAGTTGTTTACAATTTTTTAAATTTAAATTATATATTTTAATATTCCAATTTTAAATTATTTTTGACTGCCCTTAATATATTTTTTTACAAATACAAAATTAATTGTTTGCAATAGTTAAAATAATTTTGCAATTCCAAAATTAGAGTATCTAGCTACTTAATAGCTGAAATGGCAACACTGATGTACCTCCCACTGTCTCGCTCTCTCTTTTTGTTTGGCACTAACTCGCATTGCAAAGCATTTTAAACTAATTATTATTCTACTAATTTTCTGCCCCGCCCCACGCCCCTCGCCCTGCTGTCCGCCCTTGCTCCAACTGCAACTCGTAGCAAAATCTTATGGATGCGGCTATTGCAAAATCTACTAACGATGAACTAAAACAATTACAAGTTAAGTTGGAAATCCTCGAGGAGCAACTGCAGCTGGCATTAACACGTGCCGATCTCGCCGAGCAGCAATTGTCACGTTATCAGCAATTGGATAAAACGAGTGTGATAACAGCAACAACAGCAGCTGCTGTTGCACCACCACCACCACCACCGCCACCGCCACCCATGCCAAAAAAAGTGCTGTATATTGCATCGACATTGGGTGGTGCTGCTGGGGGTAAAGCTGGTGAAGATGGCACTTTCAGTCAGCACATTGCGGGCCATAATTTGCATAAAGGCGGCGGCGATAAGATTATTGATAACGTGAAGCAACAGGTACAAGCCGAGGCAGCAACAGGTATGTAGAGTATGTCAACACACACTTGGTCCAGCTTATGCCAGAGATTCTTCTCTCTAACTCTCATCATCATCATCATATTCTACACGTGGGTTATATTCTATTCAATGTCAATGGACATCATCATTTTCATTAAAACTGAACATCAGGTTTAGATTCAAATTTTCAATTTTATTGGGATATTTGAACAGATTCATCGACAAATTTATTTTATGGCTTTATTAATTCTTATTATGTATGTGCAATTATTGGGACTCATTAAAATTGTAGATTTCAATTTATAAAAGAAGACAAAGATAGAAAACAAAAGAAAAAGTCTAGGGTTTGACAAACTGACCGATTTTTCATGATCATCAATGTGTTTCACTTGATTCAACGACAGCAAAAATGTTGAACTGAAGTTGTTTCAAAATATGTATGTTCACTAATTTCACTCCAGATTTTTTTTATATTGTATATGCATATAGTTATTTTTTGAAAAAAAAATGTGTGAAAAAATTTAAAAAGTATATTGGTTAAAGCTCTTTATACACTCTATACAATATATAAATATTAAACTCTCTGCACGGTATTTAAAGGCGTTTATTCAGACTGACTGGTGTTACAGGGCGTATGCGCAATCTTTCAACTCTATCTCGTACGCAACAATAGTGCAATTTTATCAAGTTGGGCGCCATGCATAGTTTAAGTTTGAAGCAAAAGTTGAACAACAAACTTAATGAACTATGAAAGCATCGATTTTTCAAACAATGTTTCATCTTGAATATGCTGTAAAAATTAAGTTGAGTATCTTGATATTATTTGCATAAATATGCAGCTTATTTCGCCACAGTCGAGTCTATTCAAGTGGAGGGAATGTCCGACTAAAAGATACCTTTGACTACGTTTATTTGACATTACTTAATTATTCGAATGTTTCCATATTGATGCCTATTTAATATATCTAGCATAATTGGCTTTATCAATCGTCCGCCATTTCTTATTCTAGATCCTTACGACTGCCTATGACAACTGCTGTTGCTATCTCTGTCCAACAATTGGGCTTACAACTTGTTGCTGTCAATTGGCCATTGGCAACAGGGAGTTGTTGCCCTCTATCTGTCTGTTGCCCCTAGCATCATCCCTGAGATTCTAATTGATTTTATGCATCTTTTCTGCTTCGTCTGTTTGTTGTTGTTGTTGTTACCTAAACGTTGCCACGCCCCCAGATGTGCGTCGCCCTCCTTTCGTTTTATGGCTCATTGTTGCAGCAGCGCCAACTTCTTCCTAATTAAGTTTGCGACGAGCTTTTTCAACGGACTGACGGAATCGACTGCGACAACTGTAAACAGGTGCACACACCCACCTATGTATATGTATGTATGCATGTGTGTTTGTGTGTGAGTGTTGGCAGCAGTGTTGCCAACTACTCGCCGCAATAACAGGACAAAACGGGTGGGAAAGGCTATAGTCGAACTGCCGACTCTAATTAATTAAATTAATTTATTGCGTTCGTTTTTCTAAATATTATTTACCTATAACAAAAAATTAATAAAAATTCAAGTAATTTAACTACAGTACACATAATTTATACTTATAGGGTTTCGATGGGGTTTTCTTAAAAAAAAGTGATTTTAAATCTGAAGTTAAGCAAGCAAGTGTTTTGAAAAATTAAAATTACAACAAAATTCCCCATCCTTAAAAGGGGTGTTTAAAAAAAAAGAACAAAATTCATTGGCTTCAACTTTTTTAATATCCGGATAGGTTATGTTTGATATTCTTACCGGCTAAAGTTGTTTGAAAATTAACAAATCTAGCCGGAAAAAGGCTAAATCGACAACTCTGGCTGGGCGTATGCCAGTAAAAATCTAATTAGCGTCGGCTTTACGCCTGAAAGCTGGAAAAGTGAAAAGGTAGCGGGAATTGTGGAAGCTGAGTTTTCTTCTTTGCCTTAATACATTTTGCAATCAATGTGAAACCGCCATAAATTATTATGCGCATGTGTGTGTGTGTGTGTCTGTTGTTGTTGTTGTTTTTGTTGTTGCTATAGCTATTGCACTTGTGGGACATCTTTGTCGTTTAATTTCCGCTTTTATAGCGTTGAAACAATTGTTTGGATATTGATTTAGATTTTGTGAGCTCAGCTCTCGTTGATTGATTCAGTTGATGGAGCGAATCGTATGATGTCAGCCAAGGATGAGGCTTCACTGTGCGTGTAGAAAGTGTTACAGTTGTAAATGTTATGCAAAGTTTACAGCATTTAATTTGACACAGATATGGCAGAACTTGACAATAGGAAAAGTTTATTTTAAAGTACAATTTTGAAAAAAACTTAAGGATAACAAAAAATTGTTTAAGTTTAGCTCGACGGGTTGCTTAACAGTTGTAAATGTTATTTAAAGTTAACATATGTTAAGTTAACATAGCACAGCATTAAAATGTATGAAATAAAAACTTGAAAGTGATAAATCTGTCTAGGTTCTCCGATAAATTGACAACTTAAACTCGATGACAATTGTAAACTCGTTATTCAATTCGTTTACTCTGATTTTTCATAGCAAGTGCTCAGTGTAGTGCTTTGTTTGCTATGGTGTGTCATAGGCAATACTGACTGTAGTTGCACATGCAATCATTTGCAGACGCATAACCACAACAACAACAGACACAAACATACACATACACACACCTCCATGTAAATATCATGAAAATGAAATCAACTGGTTGTAAAACACAAACACACACACTCATATCTACACCCGCATATGGAGAACACACTCACACACACACACATAGTGCATAAATGCAGCATCTGTGTTGACAGATATGTGCAAATGTTGGCAAGTAAAATTTATATGTATGTGCGGAAATATCTATGCAATAGACTTGTATCTTTGCATTGAAAATACTTTTAGACAAATGTGCATTCAGAAATATAAACTATCGACCCGTAATAAATGATTAAATTTTAGTTTGTGGCATGCAACAAAAACATGCACAGTATGTCAAGTAAATGTTGTGTCAACAAAAAAAGAAAATCGTATGCTTTTTTTGCACTTTTTCTTATTAAACTTAAATTCGAAAAATTATAAGGTAAAAAATGCAAATCTTAAAACTTGTCAAACGAACAGACAATTGTAAATATAGCTAATTTAATTTCAATGAAACAAGCAGTTGCATATTTTTCCAAATATAAATTGCATACATGTAAATGCATATTGTTGTTAATAATGCTTAAAATAAAAGGTTTTTTTGGCACTATTTGCATGTTACACTGCTGTATTTGTAAAATCCGCTTTTGTTTTTCATCGAAGAATTCAATGCGAAATAGTTGTGCTTTAAGCATTAAAGATAAACGTTGACAGATGAGTTGACTTTAAGAATGTTGGCTAACAATGTTGAACTGTATGAGGAAATGGCAATGATAATGTTATCACCAGCATAAGAAATGCTCACATGGCACTGACACAAATCAAAGAACAACAGCAGCAACAATAAAAACAACTGCCACATGTTCACACACACACACACTGCTGGTAAATCTAATAGAAACGCGAATCATTTGAACATTTTATACGAATTTTTAATTATATGATAAATATTTGCTTATGAATATAGAATTCTGTATTCTTTTAAACTTAAGAAAGATTTTAAAACACTTTAAAAACTAATACAAAAATTGTTTCTATTTATTTGTACATCAGCGTACACTCACACACATACACTTAAGCACTTCACTCAATTACAGCCATCGCTGTCACTCTTTCACTGTGTGTGTGTCTCATTCACTAAGCACATCCGTTTCCGCTTTGCCGTTGCGTACGTATTTGATTATTTTTCCTATGATTTTTTTGGCGCGCGCACAACGCGGCGTATGCGTAACGAGCGCTCAATCAGATCAATCAAGTCGCTTATTGTGCGAATATTTGACGCGACACCGATAGATAAATATATATTTTCGAGTTATAACTAACTATGTATTATCACTATAATATTTGTATATTATTTACGTATTTATCGAGCTGTTTAAATGCCTGTGTGCACTTGTGGCACAAACGCGCGTTCGCGTCACTTGAAGCTCGTGAAGCGTTTGAGCTTTGGAAGCCAAGTGAGCAGCCACTTTACAGTTACAGCTAACAGCTAACAAACAAGCCAACAATTCCTGCCACTCGTGTCCGTGTCCGTGTCCTGGCACACTCGTCAAGCTCTCTGTGTATTCGTGTATCTGTGTGTTCATCGTACAGTGGCTCGTTTGGTTAAGGTTTCAAAAATCTGTTGCTATTCAGCTATCTGAGATATCGGTCTGAAAGTGAAAGTATCCATTTATTCTAAATAATTTAAGAATAATTTTAAATATTTTTACTACTATAAAAAACACGATTGTTTGATTTTATTTTTATTTTTAAACTATATAAAATGTGAAGTCAAGCAAATTAATTATTTTAAACTGGGCTAAGTATAAGTGTTTTTTTGCTTTAAAAAACGAGTGTAGCTATAAAGTTTTACTTGAAATTGGTTTGATAATTTTATTCTTTAACATGGGAAAATTAGGAAAATATTAAATTAAACTTCCAAAAATATACATATTTTTTTTTCAATTATATTATAAATAATGTTCTAAATAAATATAAAAACGTATAAAATAATGTTAGCCAATCTTTGATTAACATGATTTTTGTCAACTAATTTCGCTAAACGACCCACTGTGCGTCGTCATCGTTGTATTCGGGCCAAAAACAAATGAAGCGAGTCTCAGAACGTATAAATTTTGTCGCTTGCTGGCGAAGCCAACCTGTAGTTTGTATATGTATATGTGTGAGTGTGTTATATATGTGTGTGTGTGTGAGTGTGTGTGTACAGGCTTCATTCCGAAGATTGCCATAGCAGCCACTTGTCTTTTGTTCTGACCATTATCGTAGACTCTCTCAACCTCTCTCTCTGTCTTTCTCTGTTCCTTGTCTCTTCCTATCTTTGTCTCATTTAGCAAGATTTCCGCTAAGTGTAAATTAATTGACCCTGAAAAAGGTGCGCTATCAGCAATCTATCAAAGCAATCGAACGATAATTATTTTTAAAAACAGTAGTGGTAAAAAGTAGTTGTGAAACTTTGTTCTATTTATTCTTTATGGCCATATTTGTGATCACTGATTGAAATAAAAATTTTCCGCAAAAAAACAGACGTCGAAAATCTAATATCCTTTTTGAGACATACGTTTTTGGTTCAGATAACTCCAAACAGTTGTATGTTGTATTTCAGATTTTATTTTTATTTTTCTGTATTCTATTTCGGCTTGCCTCCTTTCAGGCGCTACACTTTTTTGACAGAAACATAACACCCTCTACAAGGGTATTAATAGGTGCGATGCCACAATAGTCAGGCATGTCTATACATATGTAATATATGTATGTACGTATGTGTGTGTTATGCTCAAAAACTTGAATTGATTTAAGGTTTTTTGTTGTTGTTGTTGTTGTCAGAGCTGTATTTAGTCTAGAGCTAGAGTTGGCCTGGCTATTAGATGGCTTCCTGGGCCGAGGCCAGCGCCTTGGCAACAACAGCAGCAGTTTCAGCTAAAACAGAGAGAGACAGAGAATGAGAGAGAGGGAGAACTGTGTCTTGTGGGCCAAGCGACAAAGCTTTGGCTTTAAAGAGGCGTCAGGACGAAGTTTACATGTTTCACTCAGAGCTTATGTTACCCAACTCCACTTCCGTATCAAATTCGATGAAGGCGGCAAGGCAGGAAGATGCCATTTATTATTTTTACGAGTAGAGAAGCGGAACAACAACAACAACAACAGAAGGAGAAGAAGATGAACATGATGAAGATGAAGATGAAGAAAAAGGCGCCACCTTCAAGTCGCATTGTTGTCGTTGTGTTATTGTTATTGTTGTTTTTGTACTATGGCTTATTATTATTATTATTTGTGCGTTTTATATTTCCGTGTTTTATTGCGCCACTTTTCTTATATACTCACAATCTTACTGACATACAGTGATGGAAGAAATAATCATTTTATCATTTCAAACCAAATTGTTAATAAATGATTCCTGTTGTTTTGTTAAATTTAGCGACATTGCTAAACATAAACAAATTATAAATCTAAAAATAATTTTTTTTCCAAAGCAATTTTAAGACTGCATAAAAAAATACATCGCTTCTGTTATTTTGTCCATCATAGTACACAGAAACCGTACATTTTCATTGACTTGCTGTTGCTTATGGTACAACAAGTCGTATACGCAACGTCAGCAAACTTCATTTGTTGCCGCTGACAGTTGTTGAATGCGTGGGCTTAACTCCCCTCCCCCTCCCCAGCCCTTCCCCGCCCCACCCCTAACTCCCATCCCCTTTTGTTGTCGTGATTTATATACATTTGTCACATTGTCATCGCCTTCGCACCGCCTATCAAATCCTGGCACAATTTAAAATCCTTTCAGCTTACTTGATTAAGTCAACAGTCTTAAAGCCAGGTAGGTCTCTCATCATTTTGATTTTGATTTTGGTCAAGGGTTTTTCTTTTCGCTAACCGCATGTTGAATGAGCTTCCTTTTTTATCCTTTATCATGTTGCGTATCTTATTTTAATATGAATTTGTTTATATGTGTTTTTTCAGGTCTTGACGCTATAGTTCGTGAATTTAAATCGGGACGCGTCACATTACGACGCAATCGACGCAGGACGAACACGAGCGAGGCTCTCAAGGAGATGTTCCAGGTATTGGAGATTAGCCAGAAACAGAATCGCAACTCGAAGATTTGCGTCGATCTGAATGCAACGCGCTAAAAAGATTCCCTCTTTGGTCTCAAATCTACAACAACGAGCATTCCATGCATTTTTACTTTATTTTAACTATACTAACTTCGTATACATCTTATTTATTTATTCACTCGCCCCACTCAACTATTTATGCCTTTGTGTGTGCCTTTTTTGTAGGAAGAATTTCAACTCATTCTTCTATAATAATTATTCAAAAATGTGTTCATCTACTAATTAATTAAGCTTCCTTTGCAATAATATCCCAACGAAAAAAAATTAAATAAAAGTTTTTAACCAAATAAAACAAAAACAAAAGAATTTTTATATATGAAAAACTTTACATCCTTGGGATATGGCTGAAATATACTCAATTTTGGTTAAAGGATGCATTGTAAAATTCATGAAAAAAAATGCTCAAAAAACTCGGGTGTAATTCAGTAATTGAAGGACTAAACGATATAGGACTTTTTTGTATAGAAAAAACCCATTCTAATGCAGCAAGTACTTGCAACAAACACAAGGATACGGCCAAGATGTACTTATTTTTAGTTTACTTTAATAGACGTATTTTCTAGATTCATTCTCAATTCTATCCCAATCCTTCAACACAACATAAAAATGATTCTTTTAATTTAACCTAATAATTCTGGTTTATACGTTTATTGGGCTTAATTGTACTTTATTATTGCTTAATCTTTGGCCGATGCACAGATCGCAAATTACGTAAATTACACAAAAGTTGCTTAGACAAAATATACATACAAGTATATATCAATAAATGTGTAACAAAATGTAAATGTTTATTTGTTCATTTTTAAAAAGTACTTAACGTATTTCATATTTATGGCTAATTGTCGTAAATGTTTTTATAAAATTTGTGTGTGTATATAAATCTTAAAAGTTTCGATCATTTGTTTTAAAATTTGGCTAATTGTTAAGAATTCTTGTAATTGACTTTTAATAGAATTTGTGCTTAAATAGGAAAATGTTCGACTGACATTTTCATTAAATTTTCCTGTTGTAAATTGTGGCACTTGTTTGCATAAGAAACGTACAAAGTTGGGCTTAATAATTAATATAAATTGCATAATACAAAGAGACTTGTGGAAGACAAGCGTATTAGAGTGCGTATAAGAGTAGTATATATATATCGAATACATATAGTAAATGTAGAATTAGTTATAGATTTTTAACTTGTACCAAAAATGATGACATGTTCAACATAATATCATTTCAACATATTTAAACATAAACACATAGGAATTAAACATATATTTTGATTGTTAATTAACTTAAAAAACTATTGCGATCGTTTTTGTTAAGACACTTATGCCGTTTATCTATTTGGTAGTCGGTCATGTGAGGCAAATGTTGATTGATTGATTGATTTTGATCTTGTTTGTTTAAGTGCTATACATGTAATAACAGCGAATATTTGGCACTCGACAACAATTTGTTTTGTTTTGTTTCGTTTGTTTTCTTTAAATTATTAATGTTCATATAATATTTTATGGCGCATCTCTGTCCTCATGGAATGTGTTTGCTGTGCCGCAATGGCTTCGGCGGCGGCGTTGGCGGACGCGGTTTGCTCGAATCCTGAATACCCGGCAGACTGAAGTTGGTGGCCTCCAGATACTCGTATGTGCTGTTTGTAATACTGGTCTTTGTCATGGTTGTTGTGCTAATGCTGCTGCTGGTTGTTGTCGTTGTATTGCTGCTCAGCACATTCAACATGGTATAACCATTCGGATTCCAATCCAGACTGTGCGTCAGACTGCTGAAATCCGTCGAGTCGCGTGTCTTTGCCGGTAAT
The DNA here is from genome assembly GCA_035047525.1 of Drosophila quinaria. Classification (NCBI taxonomy): domain Eukaryota; kingdom Metazoa; phylum Arthropoda; class Insecta; order Diptera; family Drosophilidae; genus Drosophila; species Drosophila quinaria. The sequence continues at coordinate 6,796,294 of JAWNPO010000470.1, read as the reverse complement.
GGCGGCGGTCGAATGTCCTCTTCCGACGTCGAATCCGTTGTTTCTGCGCCAAAAATAAAGAAAACACCAATTAATATCTATAACAAATTTGAATTAAATAATTTGCATTTAAAAATATAAAAATCACTGCATACATTTGGGCGCGTACAACGTAAAACAACCAACTAAAACAACTATCGTTATGTTTTTCCGATCTTGATGCAAATAAGTGAGCAAGTTAAAAAAAAACAAAAATTTTGATGCAAAAAATTCTTTAAGCAATTATGATAGTGACTGCAAAAAAATTTCAAAAATCTCTTCGCTAATATTTTTTATAATTTTTTGAAAATTGCTAAAAATGAATTTTGTATGAAAAAGAGGAAAATGGTTTTAAAAGTGTCGTTTTTTGCAATTTTCAAAGCATCATATAAAATATTAGCGAAGAGATTTTTGAAAATTTGCGGTCACTATTAAAATTGTTTAAAGAATTTGTATCCAAATTTTTTTTTTTAAATAGAGGAAAACATTTTCGAAAATTTACTTTCACATAAATTCGAAAATTTCGAAGGGTACTTAATGGGTTAAGGAAAGTTTTGTGTCATTTAGATGTACTTTAAATGAATTCTCCGTTGATGCCAATATGTTAACGATAAAGCAGCAAATAAGCCCGCAAATCACAAAATGTTTGCTGTGCCAATAATTATGCTCGCCAGTGTATGTTTCTAATATTTATCTATCTTCAATTTATCTTACCAACTGAGTTGCGATTGCTGCTCTCGGACAGCGATCGTGTGTCCGCGAATGTCTTAATTGTAGCAGTGGGCGTGGCAATACTTGCAGGCCGCGATAGACGACGTTCCTTTTCTTTTTCCGAGCGCAAAGGACGCTTGGGTGTTAACTGAAAATATATGAGGCTTTTAATAAAAGCAACGAATTGATTTAAACTTGTTTGATATAATTACCTCCTCAGTCAGCACACGCGGATCAGGCGTTTTGGGTCCACTTAATGAGCTGTTGGAGGCACTGGCTAACGAATTGATAGATGTATTAATTTCCTTCTCCGGCGTTGATGTGATGGTCGTCAAAGGCGGCGTATACCATTGACAATTGGCCACCGGCAAGCTCAAGGTTTCGCGATCCTAGAAAGCATAAGAAGTAACGAAATTAGTAAACTGTTTAAAAGTTTAAGAATCACACTATAAATATAAATTAACTAAGAACGACTCCAAACAAAAATTGTACAAATCAAATTTAAAAAAAAAAATTAAAATTTGAATCAGGACTTACCTTCTTCATGGAGCGCCTTTTAGCAGGAGTTTTGTCCTTGTGCTTGTTGCCTTTGGTGCTGGGCGAGTGTCCGAGTGGCCTAAGAGAGCGATGACAATGAGGCAACAAATATAAACATAAAGTAAAACAAATTAAAAAATAAAAGCAAATCAAAATAATAACAAATAATTCAAATAAATTAAAGTCTCAAACTTAAAAAACAAATGGCAAGCAGCAATCATAAGTACAATAATAATAAAAATATGTGGAAAAGTGTTAAAAGAATTTTCAAATTTGTCAAGTGAATTAAAACAGTTGCATTTCATTTAAAACATTTTGAAAAACTCACCTGGTATTGAAACTCAAGCTGGCCAGCGTAGATTTGATGGAATTGGTAGGCGGACGTGGTAGAAAGGTGGACTTGGACAATCCGCTGCTGCAGTTGCAAATAAGTTAATAAGATAAACAAGTTAATGAGAATGAATAAATGACACTTACTCAGAGGATCCCATGCTGGTCTCGGACAATCGATTGTTGCTGCTATCAAAGAGTGCGGGCAGAAAGGAGTTTGTCCTTCGCATTATTACAGAATCGCGTTCAATCTTCAAGTCACACGACTTGCGACCGTAACGCGACTCCACGTGCTGTTGCATGACCGAGAAACAACACTCCAGATGATCCTGCAGCGCCCTCAGGCTTTCCGGCGCCTTCTGTCGATGCAGCCGAATGGCTATGGATCAAAAAATACATAAGAAAAATTAAACTAATTGTTATAAACTCATTTGGTAGCTCAAATATTTTTTAAAAGTTCTCAAGATATGTACAATAAAAATTTGGACAGAAACTAAACATATGTGAAGAATCTTGATCTGTTGTATGAATTAAATGATGTTAGATTGGATATTTTGTATGACATTCTTTATAACTTAAGGCATTTTAACCAATCTGTCTCTTTGAAACGAAACTTTTTACTGCTTTACACTGAAAAAATTAAATGAATGCATATTCGAACTGTCGAAAAAAGAGCAAAGCATTAGTTGCAGTCAATCACTGTACGATCTCTCCTCACTGAACGCAGATCAGCGACTGACATCAGAAAGCATCAGCCGATCAGATGCCTCGTGAGAGAATTAAAAGCCGAACACACGCATCGTGAGAGTACAAGCCGTCGAGCGTGCTATTTATAGAACACACGTATTCTCCCTCTCTGCACGTGTGTCGGCTGCGACGCCGGCAGAATTATGAGTTCCTATCTCTTGGGATACGCTTTTGGCATTTTGAACAGAAACACTCAAACTTGTTCAACTTCGGTTTGCCGAAGATAACCAGATATTTCTTGACAAAATTTAATACACACCAATACTAAGCAGAGGTATTTGCATAGCAATCAATTCCTTGAGCTCCTCAATTAGATCCTTGTCGTCGGGATGCTGCTCCAGATACTCATCCGTGAGAAAAGCCTCCTCGTACTTGGCAAATCCGCCCATGACAGCGGGATCTACAATGCCATTTAGTTTCATGCTCAATGGATTAATGTGCAGACTCTCGTCGCTTTGATGCACAATGACCAGCTGTCGAATGTCCTTGTTCGTGTCCTTCATGATCTCCACAGCACGTTCCAGTGGCGATATCTTAAACGTATGCGTGTCGACAACGGGGAACCAACGCAGGATTCCCGGCAACGGGAACTGTGTAATGAGTTCCGTTCGCTCCAGCCAAAGGTTGCGCACATCATCCATGGATCCGCCGCCGGTGCTGTCGCGGAATGGACGCGAGAATTGAAACTTTTGCACATTGTTGGAGGTGAAATATTTGACAATCTCATTGGAGATAATCTTGTCATTGAACTTGGCAAAGGCCGAGTCCATAATGGGCTCCACCTTGTTCACTTGAATGTACTGTCCATCGCCGTGGGTGATATCCTCGCCAGGAGCCTCCAGTGTTTGCATCAGCTCCGCCTGCGGATGCTGTACCAACAGACGGGAGCAAAAGTCACTGTGACGCTCGTATTCCTTGCCCCGGAATATGTAGACCCTGTTTTGGAGCATTCGTGGAAAGCCGCGACCATAGAAGCACACTCGAAAGTATTCCGAAGTGTGACGCATCTCCTTGAGGATCTTCTCATAGAACTGCGCCATGCGCTTCAACAGCTCCGCGAGCTTAATATAATCATAGATCTCCTCCTCGTACTGCTGGGCGAGCACCTTGCACATATCGATGGCACACTCCCATTGCATGCCCTTGTCAAAGTTGTCCATGATCTCAAAGTACAGGGCCTCCTTCAGCTCCCGATGGGTGCGACAGTTGCTGTGGCGATAGCTTCGCAATTGAGGCGACAGCTCCGTGTCGTTCCAGCGCAGCAGCTCCGTGTGCAGTTTCAGTGTAAACGCCGCCTCCGTGTAATTCTCGAACTCCATGTGAAGAGCGCACAGTTTGTAGACATAGCGTATGTACATCTCCTTGAGATCCACCTCCGAGTAGAACTGCAGCAGTGAGAATGTGCACGCCATGCGATTCTCCTTGCTCTCGTCCTGGATAATGCAACGATACTCCAGCAATTTGTCCATTAGCTTCGTCACCATCGCCACAAAACTGGTGCCATCCACATTCAGAGTGTTGTGGGCAGCACAATACTCCAGCATGATCTTCTTGAACAGCTCCTTGTACTCCGCATCGCCCTTGCCTACAAAAGGGGAGAGAAAAAGGAGATGGGGAATTAATCAGAGTACAGAAAGAAATCCAATTTTGTTATCAGTTATTTTCATTACAAATTTTAAAGATAAAAAATGTATTTAAAATTAGAAAATCTAATTTCATTTATTTTTTATTTAAAAAAAAATTGGAATAAAATTAAATGCAAACAAAAAAAAACAAAGAATGCATTATTTTGTATTTTGTGATTTTTTTTTAGAATTTGTTTTATTATAATCTTAATTTTCAAAAAACTTTTTTATTTTAAAAATAATGAAACAAAAATTAAATGCAGAACTTTGTTTTATTTTACAAGATTTTTTTGGTATTGCGTGAAAATTTGGTGTATTTAATTTTGAAGTATTATACAAACTTAAAAAATTAAATGCAGTAATATTTTTTTATTTTTTTTTTTTTTAATATTTTGTAAAACTTGTTTTCAGTTTTCGTTTTAGTATTTTGAGAAATTTGAAAAAACTTTTAGTTTCCAATATTTTTAATGAAAATGAAAATTAAGATTATACTAAAACTTAATTAGTTTTATATTTATTTCGTATATAGTTTTTTAAAAAAAAGAAATGGAAATAAAAATTGAATGCAAAAAAAAAAACAGTAAACAGTATTTTTTTTTGTATTTTGTGATTTTTTTTTAAATATTTTTTTGGTATTTTGTGGTTTTTTTTTTTTTGCAATATTACAAAAATTTAGAAAACACTTTTATACTTCAATTTTAAAAGTAAAAAATGAGATGAAGATTGAAATTTTCTTTTAATTTGAGTGTGGAAAATATGGAAACTTACCAGCGCCTATGAGTATGTCCAGTTTCTCGATCATGGCCGTCTTGAACTCGGAGAAATTGCCCTTGTGGTGGGCATTGTTGTGCTTGGTGTCGCCATAGCTCTCCAGTTCCAGTCGCGAGCTATAATACTCGCACTGCATCATGTCGAAGAAGATGGGAATCGTTTCGCGACGCAGCTCCGTCTCGGGAATCATGCTCATCTCCAGAATGGGCTCCACCAGTTGCGGCACAAACTTGGGCTTGTGCTTGCCCAGCTGGAACCACATCTTGCGTATCTCCTTGGCCGTATCCTTGCGTATATCCCGATACCGGGCAAAGACAATTTGCCGTTTATTGTCATTGAAATCGTTCAGCTGCAACGGCGATTGAACCAGAAACGCAATCGAACATTGAAAGAAATTCGACCAGATTTGTTTGTCAAATACGGGACACAGGAAATAGTCGGTGATGACCATGCTGAGTTGTTGCAAGGCGCCGAGTATGACCGTATTCTGGTGCATGATCATGTCCATCCAATCGCGGGGAAAAACCGCCTTTTGATGCGGCGAAACGAGCTCCTCGAACACCAGCAATATTTCGATAATGAAATCCTTGAGCTCGCCCTGTTGATTCAAATCATTCACAAAATACTTGTAGTGCTGGGCATCCATGCGCTGCAGTATTCCCAACATAATGGCTATAAACTGGCCCACAACTCCAGTATCGCGATCCAAAGCGTGCGCCGCTTTCATCACCTGACGCAAGAGAATAATCATGATGTCCCTCACATCATTATGTGTCGGTCCCACATCCGAGCGATACAGCAGCTTAAGAATGTTGTTCATTATGTTGATGCACTCGGCGATCTAACGATAAAAGTTTGCACATTAATCGACATCTCATTATTTTGGAATTGGAATTGAAAAAGAAATATTATTCTAGAATTAAGTGCTGTTCCTCAAGTTTTCTGCTGTTCAACCTGTCTTTATATGTAAATAATTAATTGCATTAATTTTAAATTAGTTTAATTAATAATAATAAAAAAACACAAATAACTTTGTAAATAAATTTGAAAGAAAAACATTAAACATTGCATTGCAAAAAGGCTGCGCAATAACATCAAACAAAAGTGGCGCATACCAACAACGAGCAATTTACATTAGTGTTAGTGAGCTTTTAAAGCTCTAGCATTAATCGGCATCAGCGGTGGGCACGCAATGGCTCCGGGAGCCAGCGGCTGCTCACGAAGTCAGAATTCGTGGCCACCGCTGATCTGCATTATCACGACTTGAAAGCTCTGTAAACTGCTCGCCATTGGCATTGAAAAGCTTACAGTTTAAAAGCCATTTAGCGTAAAAGTGCACAAACCACCGGCAGTGCAAAATGGCAAATAGCTTAAAAAAACACAGCTTAATTTAGATATATTAATTTATAATTAAAGTTAAATTAATATATATTAAAATAAATTATCTTTATCTTATAATTAATAATCTGTTTCTTTTTTGGACGTGCGTTACGAAGGTCTGATCTGATTTCTGAAAAATTCTATAGTTTTCCTTTTAATAAATTAATATGCTTGCAGAGATTATTATAATTTGGTTCAAAAAATTTTCGAAAATCATCATTAGGTATGAACATCTTTCTTTTTTCTTAAGATAATAATATTTTATACATCCCCACTATTCAAAAATCATCATTAGGTGTGAAAATCTTTGTTTTATCTCGAGATAATAATATTTTATTCATCGGAGCACTATATCATAGACCAAAAACTTAATTTCTATTTAGTTTTTAAAATATTTTAACTTTATTATATAAAAAAAAATATCAGAACTTTTCTCAAAATCTCCAAATCTCAGCAAGAATATTAAATCTTCGGTGTGCCGAAGATGATCCTTCTTTCTTGTTTTGTTTTACCTTTTTATTGGCAGTCGTTTCACGTGTGTGCAGATGGGATTTTTTTTGTCCAAGCACTTTGGCGGCTTTCGAAAGATTCTTTTCTTGCTGCCAGATATCGGTTTTGGAGTCACCCTATTTTGTGATTATATATATAACACAATTATGGATAGCGTGTACACCCACACAATTTGAGAGTGTAGGATTGGTTTATAGGGAAAAACATTTTGAGGGGAAAACATTTAGTTTGATTATGAATTTAATCAGTTGAGAATTATACAAAGAATTTTACGATTTAATGTGATTTAATTAAGAAGCCAAAAGAACATATTATAGACAAATGAATGTGTGACAAAGTGAAAAGGAGAGTGTGTGAGAGAGACGGAGACAGAGAGTGAGGTGTTCGTTCCAGGTGTACATACATATACATTCGCATTATATACTGTGCCTGTGTGTGTGTGTGTGAGTGTGTGCATTGTGCTTTTTTTTTAAATTTGTTTTTGATGTATTCATATTGTATGTAAAACTAGAACCATATGGGCAGAGGATTGGGGAGTGAATATGTGAGAGTTTTAATGAGCTTTAGTGAGCTTTAATGAGCTTTTGCATGTGCTTTAATGTGCTTTCATGAATTGCCGTCTATGCAATTGCGATATAAACATTGATTACAGACATTGTACAATCTATTTAATGGCTCAACTAAACTAACAGCAATCCCACTTGTAGATTATTCTCAATGACGACGGTGAGGGTATTTCATATATCAACAATCTATCAGACACATATATATATATATTTTGTACCACTGTAAGTACTTAAATACTTAAGCTAAATAACATAAATTACATATTGGGTGTGTGTGTGTTGTTTACAGAGTGCTTAATACTAGGACATTGACAATTAAAAAACTAATCAACAAAAAAATACAGACACAAGACAAGACACGAAAACAATAACAAATTCAAATTCATTCAAATTAGTTGAAGTGTTTTTCAAATTAATCACTAAAAATTATAAAAACGCAGACGCAGCATGCTTAAGACTAACTAAAAATTTCTTTCAATGACTACAAATAAATAATAAATGTATACTTAGATCATAGGACTGCAAAAATAATAACGATTCGATAGATATCGATAGTACATTAATCGATAGTAATGCTGAATAATAAAACTCTTTAGAAATGTCTATAATCGATAATATCGATTATATCAATCATCAAGACTTCATCATCACAAATATCCATTATTTCAAAGATTGAATTAATATTAAAATCAATCGATAGTAAAAGTACCCTTACTATCGATACCATTATCGTGACTTTTGCAGCTCTTTTAGATCTTATTGAAACTAAGCAAAATTAAGACACTTTACATGCCAAGTTGATGTCGCAAAATTCTATCGAATAAAAAGCGCTTTTCATGTATTAAGCAATTTAAATTAATTTTTCATATTTATATTGAACTTTTTAAAGCATTATGAAAATGACAATTCAGTTTAAATTGGTGAGTTTTAATGCTAAAATTGTTTTTGTAGACTTTGTATATTTAATGTATCGAAAATTAGTTACTTTATTGCATAATTAGTTGAGTTGACTTGAACATGTTCGTTGTTATGTTTTAATTTTGCCGTCTTGTTGGTGCATTCACAAGACTTGAGATTTATCATATCAAATAAAAACACAGATTGAAACGATGCATTAGATTATAAACAAAATGCAATTTCCGATGAATTAATTTATTAGTGTCACAAGCAAAATAATTAACTAAAATCGAACTTACCTCATCGTTGCTCTCGAGATGATCTTTGATGTGCTTACAGAAGACCGGCAACAAAATCGCACGACATTTCGGAGAGCTAAATAATTTTGTTTCCACAAAATCTTTAATACAACCCATTTTCGATTGGGTTAGACGACGTTTTGGGAACTTTTCCAGAATCTCTACTATCGAAATGCTGTAAAGAAAAGAAAGTTAACAAAATAATAAAAATTGTTCCTTAACATAGCAGCGGTGCCCAAAATGACAAAAGCCCTATCCCATGGGATAGGAACTCATAATTCTGCCGGCCTCGCTGCCGACACACGTACAGAGAGTGAGAAAGCGTGTGTTCTATAAATAGCACGCTCGACGACTTGTACTCTCACGATGCGTGTGTTCGGCTTTTAATTCTCTCACGAGGCATCTGATCGGCTGATGCTTTCTGATGTCAGTCGCTGATCTAAAAGCTTAATTTAAATTCAAATAAAATCGCACCTGAGATGCACTTGATCGAAGACTTCCATTAGATCGGTGGCTATGATGTGTAGATTCTTGAGCAAGGCTCCCTCCGATTTCAACAGATTGCTGGGACATCCAATCATATCGATAAACATCTTGAGTAGTTCCTGCAATCTCGTGGCAAAATCCACGTAGTCCGTATTGCAGTTCATGGCGGCGTATAACACGCGGGATCGGATGACAAACTTCATCACATAGTGCAGATATCGTGTGGTCTTATAGAGACGACGCACAGCGGCGCTTTCCTCCAACTCAATGCCATCGGCTGACTTTTCGCTTGGCGTAATGGCATCCTTTATGTTTCGCATCAACACATCCATGAGTTTGCTAGAGTATATAATAACTATTATAATCATAATCGTAAATAATTCTTCTTGAGACTTACGTATATGCCAATGTGGCGGAGAAGCTTTCATTGATATAAACATCGAGTACGGTGAGAAAGTGTTGATACTTCAAATCCGACACGGTTTCAATCAGATGTATGATGCTCATAAATACCAACTGATCGTACTTCTCGGGCTGATCGTTCTCCACCAGAATGTTGAAGAGGGCATCGAGTATATCCTGCAAGAATTTGACCACCTCCTCGCCAGGCACCAGCGACAAGGCATTCAACGATTGCTCCAACGTCTCCTTGTGCGCCGACCAATGCAACAATCCCAGCAAGCTCACTAAAAGATACAAATATTACTATTAGAATTCAATTTGAATGCTGAGTGAATTTAGATTTCTACCGCTTTGTGTTAGCTTTGTGCTGCAGAGATTCACGCAAATGGTGAGCTGATCCTTGGGCAGCAGACTGAGGCCAGTCATCGATGGCTTTGTGCCCTGGAGTTCCGCAGTGGTCGCGGGCAATTCCATGTAGCTGTTGGCCACCGTCTTGTCGTACTTCTTGTGATCGATCTTGTAGACGGCGAGGATGTGTTGGCCCTGCGGAATGGTCGTGCCATTGGACTGCATGAGACGCACATAGGCCAGGCCGAAAGGCTTCTCGGAGCGATCCTTTTGCTCGTTGCTGCTGCGATGTTTGAGTGTGAAGCGCAGATGGCATTGCTTAAACTCCTCGATGGGCACATGAATCTTGAACGTCTCCTGCCACTTGGGCTTGTCATCGTGATAATAGACAACCGATTTGTACTCATCGATGGGCGCGTGTCCAGCTCCGATGCTCATCACGCCCGGCACCAATTGTCCATGTTCGTTGGCCACACAGACGGTGACCTCCACATTCTTCTCCGATGTTTTGGCAATGCGTGCAAATTCGCCACCACAAATGGTCAAATAGAGATCATTGCGCACATCTCCGGGCAGAATAACCTCGGGGAATCCCATTTTTCGGGCCACGGGAACATTGGTGTGCACCAGACGTGGAAAGTCCTCCTTGATTTGTTTAATGTCGCCACGCAGCACTTCAAAGGTAACAGCCATTTTGGATTCGATCTTGTCGATATCCTTGTTGGCAATCAGCTTGCGGAGTGTCCCATCCAACGTATCCTTCTCGCACATGATGAAGGGCAGATCCAAATTGCCGCGAAAGTCCTCGGGTTTGCTAATGATCGGCGTCAGATCCTTGCAGGCCACGCCAAAGGGACGACGCATCAGATATTCACTTGTACTGCTCCCCGATCCATTGGAATTGACCGACAGCTGGGAATGTTTTCGACTCGCCGCTGTCAGGACACTGTTTGCAATACTCATGCTCGTTCGCTTCGACTCCATGGAGTCCTTGACCTCCATGGAGCCAATGCGTATCGCATAGCACACCAGATACATCTTCGAGATGCTCAGATCATTCCGACTGAGATCCGTGAAGAGCACGCGATTATTGTCAAACTGATCAATGTCGCGGGCAATGCCGGTTCGCGACCATTTCACCACATAATTCTCGCTGATCGGCTTGTGTGTATCCCCGTCGAAGAGCGTGAAGAGCAGATCCGAATCCTCCATGAACTTGCACACGAATGCATTCACATGCAGCAGGATGTTGTGCGAGTATTTGTTGTGACCCCGCATCAAATCGCGATCACTCGACAGACGCTGTCGAAAAATTAAGATGGAGATTCACATTAATTGGAATATTATTTAATATGAAATTACAGAAATCGTATTTTTAATTTGCAGTTTAAAATTTACTATTTCTACTATTAATTTACAATTTTATAAGAAAAGAAATTACTATTCAAATTAATTAGGTGATAATTTAATATGATGTTGCAAATTTCATATTTTAAATTATAATTTTAAAATTTAATATTGTAAGAAAAGAAATTATGATTCAAATTAATTAAGTGATAATTTAATATGATATTGCAAGTTTCATATTTTTAATTATTATTTTAAAATTTAATATTACTACTATTAATTTACAATTTTATAAGAAAGGAAATTACGAATAAGATTGCGATTCACATCAAACAGGTGATAATTTAGTATGATATTTCAAATGTCATATTTTTAATAATTATTTAAAAATTTAATAGTACTACACTTAGACTACAATTTTATTAAAAAAATTAATTTTAAACATTTTGAATAAAATTTGTTGTATTTTTTACTATTTCTTTTACAATTTTCTAACTATAAGGTTAATTACTAATATTATTTAAAGCGTCTCACGTTTGTTCACTTTCAAATTTTGAAATCTTTTGACAAGTTAATTAATAATAATAAGAAACCAATGAAAAAGTCGTATGTTTTGTTGTTTCATATTTATATCAATCTATTGTAAATTATTATTAGACTGTTATTTTTTTGTACATTCAAATATCTCAAAAATAGTGATTTTACATTTTCTGGAATCTGACAAATTTATGATTTTTATAGTGCTTTAAATTGACAATGGAAATTTTAAAATATTTCAGTTATTTTTTTTAACTAAATTAAAATAATTTTAAATAATTTAAAAAATATTTCATAACACACTTACATTTGCCTTCTCTATGCGTTGCACCGCATTCACGTGGTTCTCGTACAGCTCGGTGGTGCAAATGGCATTTGTGTCCAGGATGTCGCCGCTCTCGTCCCGCACCACCATGTCCAGGCCCAGCAGCTTGTTCCCAGTGTCAATTTGAGCTGTCGCCTGTAATTTCACCTTGCGCATCTCGTCCAGCGGCAGATTGCCGGATATTAATGCAGATCGATTATTATTCAACTCATTCATCTTTCGACGAATCTTCTGAAAGCTGGGATTAGTGCTCTAAACAAACAAAATAAAGTTTAAGTTTAAAATTCATTGAGCCTTGTTCAGAGTTAAGCTTACCAGAAAGTAACTCTTGGCTATTCCACCCCACTCCAGCAGGACTTTGGTGATCTCCTCAACGATATCGGTTCTCTGTATGCAATACTCCCCATTCACAATGTTGTATTCGCACAGATGCACATAGCTCTTGGGGAAGATGCCGCGTGTTTCCTTCGCCCTGCAGCGGAAGCGACAAACGAGACAAAAAAACATATAACAATTATAAAATAAAAGACAAACATATTAAAATGTGGCCTGCATATGGTACACACATATGTGTGTATGTTTGAGTGTTGATGCTGGCAAAATCAACAAAAAAAGACTAGTGTATTGATAATTAAATATACAAACGCGAGGGCAGCTCTAAATGTTTATGAGACCTAAATAATTTTAATTTTTGGAAATTCAATAAAAGCAAATGAATAAAATTTGTTTTCTAACAAGTTTAAGAACTAAAAATTTTAATAGTTAAAATAATAAAATAAAAAATTAAATAATGTATACAAATGCGCGGGCAGCTCTTAATGTTTATCGAAGCTATAGATATTTTGTAATTGAAATTTTAGAAATTTAATAAAAAAGTTTTTAAATTACACTAGACGGCATATTTATTTTGACAACATTTAAAGTTAAATCTACTCATAATTTGAACTTACTTCATATACATTTTGGCAATAATGAATAGGTCATTTCAATTCCGTTTAAATGATACAATATTTTCCTTAAGTCATTGAGTATAATTTTGATAATTTGGAATTCTTGTAAAGGTCTATTTTGAAACTTTTTTCGTCGATTTGAAATTAATTAAATTTGAACTATAGTCTAAGAACTATAAAAATTTAATGTTAAACTTTTATTCATGATTTAGAAAAGAGTTCACAAATTCAAGAGAACATTTTCTCATGATTGAATGTTTTCCTTTGTAGAAACAATTTAGCAAACAATCAAAATAAAAAACAGGACCACAAACTATAGTATAAGAAATTCTCAAATCATCAAAGAAGGCTCCCGGAGCCCATGCATGCCCACCGCTGGTTAAAGCTATCAAAATCAAAATTAAACTATCTCTACAAGGATATCAAATCTTGAGCGTGCCGAAGATGACTTTGCACGCAGCTGTAACTTTAAGAGCTGCCCTCGCATATGAAATGTGTAGACATGTGAAGATATTTGTGTATTTCTGTTTGACTTATGCACGATATGCTCGTTCGAGTACTCGTAATCGTAACTGCAGCATGACACAATTCATCGTCGTCGCTGATGAATTACTCAACTCGAATCAACTCAACCCTCGACACGATGTGCTGTGGTTGTGCTTGTTGTTGGGGCTGTGGCATTTATTGTCAGAGGAGAGAGCAGAGAGGAGTGAGGAGTGAGGAGGAACAAGGGAGGAAGGGGCAGAGGAAGTGCGCGCAAAGTGTGACACTCGCAAATGAAATGGAATGCTTTAATTTGGCTCAATTCAAAACTTGACATGCGGGGTGGCCGCTTTAATTGAACGAGGCAACAAATATTCATATTCATTCATTCATCATTCAAAGAACTATCAATCAGTAGATAAATACTCTTCCTATATAGACATAGTTAGTGTCAAATAATGCCTATGAACTTGGGGAAGGTAACGAGAACGAGAACGAGACTCGAACTGACCTTCAATATTTCAATAATTTTTGGGCATTGATTGCTTTGAATTGATAGAACAAACAAATTCAGTTTAAACTGGAGTGGCTTATCGCTGGAAAATCGTGAGAAAATGCACAATTAAAATTGATATATTTCCAATAAATAAACAACATAAAGAAAAAGGCCAAAAACAAAAGCAAATACGAATACGAATTACGAACCATAACCAGAAAAATAAAAAAGGTTATCACAACGCATTGAATTTCTTTTTAAATGTCTCACACTTACAGTCGGTTTTTATCGCCAACAGCAATAAATACTCTCGACTGTGTATAAACTACAGTCTGCCCCAGCATTAACAAACTTCAACTTGATCTAATCTTTCACTCATTTCACAGCACTTTTGTTTACATTTCCACACAGTTTTGTGTTGTGGGTCAGTTGAAAAAAGTCGTTTAGTATAAAGGTCAGTTTGTCAATCGTGATATGGTTTTCTTGATGTTGTTTGTTGTTCAATGTGGTAGCTACTGTATCTTTAGTGTTGTTGTTGTTATGCGATAAGAACCAAGACAACATATAGATAGATAAGTATGTAGACAAAAAAAACCCCCTAGCATAATAAAAGGTTCAGATACAGATACAGATTCTCTTTTAGAATTTCCAAATCACATTTGACCACATGGCCACATCTGTGTTGGGTTAAAGAAGAAGATGATGAGGGCAAGGGTTATTCCAAAATGCATTTCTTTTTGTATACAATACACATACATATATCTATTTATCTATTGGGCAACTTGGCATAGATTCTGTAAACAACATGGCCAACAGCTGGTTAACTGATTTATATGCATCTCATACTAAATTCTGAATCATTTCCGTTGTCTGTGCCACAAATCTCTCCTCTTCTTTTTGTTATTGTTATTGTTCTTGAGAGCCATTTGTTGCTTGTTAACAAAACAAAATCAGTCGAAGATCTGGAGCAAGATGGCAAATGGGAAAACGTGTGTGCAAAAATGGAAAGTATATTGGATGAGATTTTAATCGACCCACACACACTGAATCTTGAATACCGTGTAGACAATACTTAAAGGGTGTATCTTGCTTTAAAAAATATATTTTGTGGCAGTAAAGATTTCTATTGTCGCCTATTTGCAACGCGCTGAAGCAACTTGATGCATATATATCATACACTGTTAAAACAATAACATACACTGTAAATATCAATATTTGCAATATTTGAAATATTATTTACTAATAATCTACTAAAGTATAGAATAAAAAAGGGGTACAAACTTTAATCTCTTTTTTATTCGTTTGTTTGCAGGTAAATAATATTTTAAATATCTCTAAATAGCTTAGTAGGGTATCTCTAAGTTCAGCACACTCGTTTTTTTCAGCATCATTCTCATTTGTTTCCTCCTGTCTACAAAAAACTCATTAATTTTCAATCTCAGAGCTGCAATCAACTTCATTGTCTTGTACATAATATGTAGGTGTATAAAAACGATTAAAATTGAGCTTAATATTCAAATTAATTAGAGTACATTTTTGTAGCTTTTCTTAAAAATTACTTTGAAACTTTTTTACACACTCAACTGGGAAAGAGAGACTACAAGATTTATAATTATACTAAACTGAGTGAAAGCTGTGATGAAAATGATAGATAACCAGATGAGATTAAATGTGATTTGCATAATTAATCATCAAGTGATACTCACTTTTGTCGGTAGCCGTAGTACCAATGTGTGGTCTCTTTGAGAATTATGACTGTATCTCCCACATCCAAATTGAGTCGATGTGGCTTCGTATCCTGATCAAAATTGCATTTGGCTGTAAAATAGAAAATGGCTTGATTAATAAAGAAATTTAAAAAATAAAAAATATTATAAATATAAACATAAATTTAGTTGAATCACCTGCTGCGGCTAAGCAGCAAAACGAAACTGAGCCGAGAGCTGAGCTGGCAAAATTAAAGCTCTACAAAAGCGCCCAGGTTTCTCTATCTAGCACATCTGACATTTTGTATTTTTGTTTTAGGGTGAGGGTTATCAATTAGTTAGTTAGTTAGATGGTTGGTTATCATCGGAAACTAGCACTGGTATCACTGGCCAAGCGGATGGGGATAAAAGCATTTGGCATTGGCTCAGATAATTTTCTATATTTGTTATGATGGGGCTTTAACAACTACGTGAGATTTATCTAACTGCACACTTCCTATAATTGCAGCATTTTACAAGTGTTTCACTTGATAAGCTTCTATTTAAATGACGCATTTCGATCGAGTCGACTCGGATCGGATCGGAAAAAGAAATGCAATAAAGTGTGAGATAGGATTGAGGCAGAGTTAAATACAGAGAGACGCCGATGGCGACATCGTCGTCACTTCCTCGCCCGATAATGAATGCTATATATGTATATATGCTATATGCTTGACTGTAGATATGTAGATACAATTATGCCACACAGCTGCAGGCGACGCCAAACGCAACAACAACCACAACAACAGCAAAAGGAAAAGCAGACGCAGCAACAACAACAAAAACAACAACGTAGAATGCTACTGTCCAGCTGCTCGATTGTTAGATGCCCAGTACGCGTATTTTCAAACAGTTCAATTTAATAACCATTAAAATTGAAGAAAATCAAGTGGGAAAGGCTATAGTCGAGCTCCCGACATTAGGATAACCGTTATTTATTTTTTTGAATTTAGAAATATATTTTATAGCAGGCTTTTAGGCACTTATATTCTTTAAAAACTTTAATTAACCGTTTCTACCCTTCTATTTGTCCGCTTTTGCTACGCTTTAGTAGGCTGATAGGTAATAATATTAGTTAACGTTTATTAGTAAAAAAATCCTAATATCTTGAAAACTGTGCGTGTGATGGGTTTTTGCGATTTACGAAGGTGGAGAGGGGCGTGGGGTTTATTGTATGATTATATGTATCAAATAAAATAAATATTTAGAAAACAAAAGATAAAAAAATAAGAGAAACAATGACCGAAGGTCTTTGCTACCCTTGTAGGATGCGACAAGTTTGGCTAGTTTCAAGTTTAGTGTTTGTTTTATGTTTTTTTTTTTTTTGACTATACTCGTATTATATTACTTTTTATTTATTATTATTTTTATTATTTATTTTTTATTATTAATTTTTTTTTAGTTCTTGAATTCTGATTTACTATTTATTTTTTATTAATTATTATTTAAGATTTATTATTTATTTCTTATTATCTATTATTTTGTATGTATTATTCATTATTTAATATTTATGATTTATTATTGGTTATTTATTGTTCAGTATTTATGATACATTTTATTATTTATTATTTATGATTGATTATTCATTTTATATAAACTATCAATTTAAATTTTATTATTATTTATGTTTTATTCGATGTATTTCAAACACTAATATAAATTGCACAATGCTGTAAAGTTCGCAGTTTTTAAAAGTAATTGAATCGTATCAAATCAAATGTTTCAGTTTCTGAGATCCGGCTGTTGATATAGACACACAGACTTTTTCACCAGCCCTAAAGCCTGTGTGCTCTTTGGGTGCTGGGCTGCTAAGTAAAGAGGGGAAGCCGCCTTCGCGTGCCACGCCCCGGGTGGTGGCAGCGTCGCGTCGCTTCGTCGTCGTTGTCGTCGTCACTTGCCACTGTCCCGGTCCAATGACCGTTGTGTGGTTTGGTTGATGAACAAGCATACAAACATATAACAACATACATACATATGTAGTAAATATATATAATAAAGAGCGAGATCGACCTCCACATTACAACACATAAACGACAATGAGTAGCAGCAATTTGCAAAAAAGGTATTATTTATTTATTTCTCTCGCTGTTTGTGTGTGAGAACTTTTTCGGAATCTGCCCAATTGCATGGAAAGTTGACCCACTCAATTACCAACTAACAACAACAACAACAATAACAACAACAAGAAAAAGGAAACCACTCGAGCTTGTCGAAATTGATTCAAAGATATTCACATAGACACAACACTTGCAATATTTATATTTATGGAATGCATTTTCAGTGCTTTAATAGAGACATGAGGAAATTACAGCAGAAATAACTAACAATTTTATTTTAAACTTCCTTATAAACATGGTGAATATATAAACTAAAAGTAATAAAGTTATTGGTATATATTTTTATAACCAAAACCACAATACATATTCTGATATAACAATCTAATCACTGCGGACGGCAGTCCGCACTAGTGACGAAAGCAGCACGAAGGGTGCGAAGGCGACTAGCATATATACACAGGAAGAATGGAAAATTTGCTATGACTGTCCGATCGGGTCGAATTATGCACCGATCCAAAGGTATCGATTTTACTTACAAATGTGCATACTAAGACTTTTGAAAACTCACCTGGTTCGTGAGATAAACAGGTGTTAGTGGGAGGGGAAAATTTTAAATTATTGGAGCAAATGGGGCCGTTGGAGCCTTTTCGAATTTTATTTTAATTTTTTACTATTTCAATCAAAAATACGCGTCGAATGACACCTTGATCATCAAAATCCGATCACTGGTTCAGAAGATAATTAATTTTGAAATTTTTGGTGTCCTTCTCAAAACGAGATGAAAAGTCAGTCTGTTTGTTTGTTTGTCTGTTTGTTAGTATCAAAGCGTTGATTTAGCTTAAAAGTTTAAATGAGGACTTGTTCCCGATCAAAAATCTAGAAACGTTTGTTCTACGACTTTTTCGAAAAAAAGCTAGTTTAGCGGGAAATCGCTAAAAGCCGCTAAAATTGAAACCCCTATAGCTTCCAAACGATATCAGCTACAGACGTGATCTATATATCGTTGGAAAGGTATTTTGAAGAGCTTTTGGGCAGACCTTTAAACTTTTTCTCTAAAGTGCATAGGTAAAAAGCAACAGGTGAAATAAAATAATTTGTCCCACATTTTGGCGGTTTTTGAGAAAACGACGCTAACGATTTTTTTAGCTTTCAATATGTTGTAGTGTATAAAATTTCGCGTTTTTTGATATATGATAGAAAAAATTTTACCGATGGGTTTGGAAGATATTACTTATTAACTGAATATACTTTTTACCTTTACACTACTGCATGTACTAGTACATATGCAGTATGTACATGTGCATGTAAATCGCCAAAAACCACAGCTTCCAAACAATAGAAGCTACAGATTTGATCTATATATCGTTAGAAAGGTGTTTTGAAGGGCTTTAAGCCTAGCTGTAAACTTTTTTGCTTAAAAGAACAGGTAAAAAGCTTCAGGTGAAAGAAGGTTTTTTTCCCACATTTCGGCGATTTAAGAAAAATCTACGTTTCAAATGACTTTTAAATATGTTATTTGTTGTAGACAATTCAATTTCACGTTTTTGACATATAACACATAGCCGTCAAATTTCGTTTGGGCAAGATATTACCTGTTAACTGAATATAGCTTTTACCTTTACACTTCTGCATGTACATATGCAGTAGCATGCATACAGCAGCAGCAAAGTGTCATAGCAGCCAGAGTTTGAGAGTGCTACTAGCTTTTGCGCTTGGCATGTGTGTTTGTAAAGGGAACCAGTGTTGCCAGACAGTTTGTTTCAGCTTGTACAAAAAATAAACAAAGTTGATAAAGATATACTGTCCAAAAAAAAATTCAATTTCAAAATTTCTGATGTCTTATTCAAAAATTTCTGATATCTTATAAAAAAAACCTCTTTACGAGGTAAAATTCTAGTGACGAAAACAGTTATATGCCCCAAAATTTCTGATATCCAATTTTGTGACGAATAACATTAAGTTTGACATATAAATTATTTTAAAAAAAATTTTTGCATTCGGCACTGCGCAAAACAGTGGTTTTTATCTGGTATGAAGAATTGAGACATTTTAGCGCAATGTGCCGAGTGCCAAAATTTTTTTTAAAATAATTTATATGTCAAACTTAATGTTATTCGTCACAAAATTGGATATCAGAAATTTTGGGGCATATAACTGTTTTCGTCACTAGAATTTTACCTCGTAAAGAGGTTTTTTTTATAAGATTGCATAACTACTTGTGATTGATAAGCTATTGAACATGTAATTTTAAGATTGATAGATTAAAAGAGTTAACAAAAAGGGCAAAAATAAGGACAGCAATTATAAAATAATTTCAATTCTTATTTCTTACATTAAAAGAGTTGAGCTTTAAAACCGAGCAATACCAAATTTAAGCAAAAATAGATTTAGTTTTTCCAATTAGAGAGACTTGAAAAACTGAAAAGCATCTTAAAATAATACTTTGCGTAAACAATTTTCAGTGTATTATAATTTTTAAATTAAAACATGATTAAATAGAGTTGAAATTATCAAGTTATGAGATTTAAAAAAGATGAAGATCATTTACAATGCATAAGAGAAACTTTAACTAAACTCCAATATTCACATAACAGAAATAAAATATATTTTTTCAAAAGGTTCTCACAGTCTTAAAGTGTCGGCCTGAGAGAGATACATTTTCTTTATCAAATTACTGTGTTCTTTTTTTATATTTCACTGTTGTTTATTGCAATGCATTCTGAGAGAGAGAGACATAAGTTTCGAGTTGAAATGTTCTTATGCAAACTCGTACTCCAATACATAAGTGAATACTGGGAAATGGCGAATGATTCATGTCGTTGACGATGACGATCGCTGGTCAGTCAGACAATCAGTCATCAGTCATCGATCTGGTGCAGGGAACACACCTTGCGTTGGGACATTGGCAATCAAAAGGTCATTAAATTGAACTCATTTCCTTTTTGTTGATTAAAGATTGGAACTATCTATAGACTAGACTAGACCTTAACCAATTGGAATACCCTTAATGGAATTTGTGGGCTAACGGAAACAATTGTGAATAATGAAATGCATGCAACAGGGCTATAAATAAAAAATAAATAAATAAAAACGCGAGGGAGCAAGCCAAGTCACGGCTCAATGGTATGAGAAAGAATAAAAATAACACAGAGCACAAAACATAAAAAAAGGGTACAACACAGGTAACTCAGGTAGCCAACAATAAAGCCGACTTTATGGCCAACCCACAGTCAACAGCAACAGCAACAGGCAACATAAAAGTGGCAAGTGGAGGCGACTCTGTTTGCAGCGGATGCACTTGAATAAATGTTGCCACCTTCTCGCTGCTCTCTTGCAGCCAACAAAATGGCACGTGTGCTTGGAAACAGTACTCAAAATTGGCCAAATAAATATAAAATATGATTCAATGCATGAATAAATAAATTTTAAAAACTTAGATAAAAAATATTTCATGGCGAAATCTTTTAATCCAAATGATCGAGCTCGCGCTGACGGCGACTTTTTTAATTTATTGCTTGTAATTTTGATCGTTTTTGCTGTCAGAATTGTTGATAAAAGAATAAAAATGTAAAAAAGTTGAATTACATTTACTCATCACGACTAGAGCATTATATTATAAGATAATCACAGTTTGTAAGATGTTTAAATCAAATTTACAAGTCACCTGTCCAAGTGCAAATGTACAACTTGAACTAAAACAAAATATAGCAAATTAAAACAATCATAATAAATGCAATAACGATAACAATGACAACAAATTGCTAGCAAGCAAAAATAAAAAACTACAACGCTTCGTCATTTTCCCGCAATACACATACAGACGTACGTATGAAAGTATGTACTACATATATATCTGAGATTATATACATATATATAAATATATAACGACGATCGTGACTGGATGAAACACGAAAGCGTCAACAATATCGGCGTTTTTGGCTTATTTCAAATTTCTGGTTCGAGTAGCACGCATATGCATACAAACGAATACAAATGAATACATGTGAATAAGTATGAGTACTCGATACACGCTAGACACGAGTGCTAAACTCATGATGTCTGATTCAAAGTCAGTTCTGAATGCATTTAGCATTTTTATTATTAATTTATTTAAATACTTAAACTAAAACTTAAAAGCAATAAATTACTTAATAACAATTCTAAAAACAATTCTAATTTATGACTATAAACATAAAAAAAAACTTTAGTTAAATGTTTTTATGTAAATTTAAGAGGATATTCAAATATAATTAATTTAAAATTAAGTCAAATTAAAAATATGTTAGGCAATTATTATAAATGTTTTGAATTAAATTATCCGTTTATAAATATTATTGAGGAGCCCTAATATTCTTCTTATTTCTTTTAATAGAAGCACAACTTTTCAGCCTCACTGTGTCGGCTTTTCTCATCACTAATTCTATTGTTGAATATTTTGTTATTGTTGTTGTTTGTTTTGTTGTTACGATGGCGCATTAAGTTAGCGTGTTCTCCAAGCGCTTTTGTTGTTGTTTTGGCGCCCGGTTTTGTTCTAAGCAGTGAGCTAAGCTATTCGTATCTGTAGCTTAAAAAGACACACAGATACATAGATAGATACATACACAAACAGATACAGATACAGATAGAGATACAAACATGTGAGCTTTGTTTGAGGGTCAATTATAATGTGCCTCAAACAGTTAAGACGCAGCTCGTCAGGCCTTAAATAATTTTTCTCTATTTATTTTATTTTGTCACGGAGAGCGCTCTTTTTATGGGTGTGTTGAAACAGAAATTCCAAATCTTTTTTTTTTCTATTTCTATTTCGACTCTATTTTGTTGTTGTTATTTCGCAAAAGTTATTAAACAAACATAATATTTGTGGCTGGCATAAAGTTCTACTACAACAAAGACAAAAGAAAAGAATGAACCCCAAAGTGTAGATAAGATTTTATGGCCAGTTGACAGTTACAGTTAATGGCGCCGCGGTCGTAAAACCCACCAGAAGAATTGCTTGAAAATGAAGAAACCGAAACCCAACTAAAAGAATTACTCGAAAAACAAACAACAAATAAATTGAAATTAAAAAAAACAGTACAAAAGATACAAGTTATTATTATGAAGCGAGAGCCATAAAAAGTGCGCAGCGACAAATGTTGGAGAATGTAAACCAAAACTTGACCTATTTGAGTTAAGAAACAATAAAAAAAAGAACATATTCTAGACAAGGATTCCGAGTCTTTTCTGTTCCAAATAATAAAAATTTAACTTCATAGTGCCCTTTCAAGTAACTTACTCTTAAGATACTTTCTTAAGATACTTTACCTATAGTAAATGATAAGATATATGTAAAACAAAGACAATGATATGATACTCGAATAATGACTCAATACTAGAGTGTTCTCCTGATTCATCTAGCACCTTTAACCCAGGGTCTGTAATACTAGAAGACGCGATAAATCGAAACCAGTTTCAACTGCCGCACATATTAAGCATGAGTCATCCGATACCGATGCCGATACCATTGGCGATACCAATGCCGATGCCGATACAAAGGCCGCCCACAAGTGAAGCGCCGTTACTTTCTACTTGGATTCAATTCGCCACAGAGGACAGAAATTGCGGTCTACACAATTTATGCTTAATTAGAAGCAATTTGAGCAACGAACTTTTGCTTTTTAAGATTCCAAATGCCAATTACAATTTGAAACTGAAAGATGCGACAATCTTTTGACTTTTTCAAGAGGGGGAAAGAAGATAAACGATTGATTTTCAATTTGGATTGCAAAATGGAAAGCGCAGATTAGAATCAAGAGAGTGCATTACAGCTGCCTGGAAGCTGGAAGTAGGGGGAAAGAGCAAGTGAATTGTAAACTGTGTGGATTGTAGATATCTAAATGGAAGTGGAAGTGACGCTTGACGTTTTGAGTAGTTTGCGCAATCGCCCTGGGGTAAACAAACGGGGGGAGAGGGAGAGCTGCAAAGGGGGCGGTTATTGTTGTTGGTGTTGTGACAAATGAAACTTGCAGCTGCCCCGCAAATAGAAGATGCCTCCCTTTTGTATTTAAACAAGTGTTAAATCTGTAAATACGTGTATTCTCTGAAAATGGAAAGCATTTGAAATTATGCAAATAAAAAAGCGTTTCATGCGCCACGTAAAATTAACGAGCAAGAAAATTTTAATTAAATTGAGAAAACCAAACTCGGAGTCAAAGCCACTCATCAATTCAATTCAACTCAACTCGACTCTACTCTGACTCGAGGCAACTCCTCTAGCTTTTATTTTCTATGTAGAGCCTCATTAAGTTTTACGTTTGCTTTTCATCTTGCTGTTGTTGTTGTTGTTGTTGCTATTCAAATTTAGAAGTAGAATGCATGACTGACTGCCCATCCCGCTCTCACTGCCTGCACAGATATGGAGATGCATGCAAAGAAAGTAGTGCCTAAAGCGGTGAGTCAAGTGTAAACAGCAAAGGACAGCAGCGGAATTGGAATGAGGAGAGGGGAGTGTTTCCACTATTGCAGGTGCAGGCAGACACTCAACTAAAGCCAATGAACAGTGGAGTAGCAAAGGCAGCGAGACAACAACGACGGCAAGCGACAAATCAACGCAAATAGACAGGCAACGATAGAGTGAGATGAAGAGAGTTGGAAGCAGAGCGGGTGTCTGTGTGTACATATGTGTGCACGTGTGCGTGTGTGTGTGTGTAAGTGCTCCCGCTACGCACTGCAAGGGGCCACATTGGAAGCAATGGAAGCGATCCCCCCCTTTAGTTTTTGCATTCAAATTGGAAGCCTTTCGAAGCATCAAAATGACAAATAAAAAAATATACAAACAAAAGCTTAAGAAATTATTTCTATTATTTACTCAAAAGTGGGACAGCGAATCGCATTTTTATCGCATTTCGAAATGCGTTTGCATTGTTGTTGTTATTGTTGTTACACACAAACACACACATACATATTTGCTTAGTATTTAAAGTTTAAGACGCAGGCGTTAAAATAAAATAACGAAAAAAAAAATAAAAAATAACTAAAGGTGACCGACTGAAAGATGCTCCTTAAACAGAAAGCGACATAGAAAATAATAATAATTTTAGCAATTTTAGACAACGACTGCTCAAATATACCGTAAGTGATAACACGCTCATTAGTTTTAAAATTACAGGGTATACCAGCGATAAGACAACAAACAAACTATTGTTGATAAGCTGAAATTGAAGTACTAACGGCAGAAATTTCAGGGCTAACAAATGCAGTGAGGATTGAAGTTGAGCAAACAGCCTTAAACTTACAAGATACAAATGTATCTGTACATATAATATGTATCTCTGCTTGTATCTATGTGTGTGTGTGTGTGTGTGTGTACCTTTCTCATTACAAGAGCGACAAATGAAACTAAACTCAATGTCGTTTGCAATCTAATTTCGATATCGTTTTTTAATATAACGCAAATCAAATTTGATTAAGTTTATGGCATAGACAAGCAAATCAATCCAGGCAGAGGGAGAGAGGCGGGAATATCGACACTGCAAGAGAAACACGTGTAAATATCAAGAGCAAATATTGCGAGTGGAACTTGGAATAACACAGTTATAACTCGATTGCGTTGGAAGTGGAAAATTGCGACAGTGTAATTACAGACAGACAACAACCCATCCATAAATTTCACACACACACACACTCACATTCAGGTGTACTAACCAACTATAATTCAGGCAACTGAAAAGGTCAACAAACAAAGGTGCCGACAATAAAAATTAATTCACACGTACATTTTGGGTCGATGAAAGCATTTCAAAAAAAAAAAAAAAAAAAAAAAAAACAAATAAAATAAATGTTACAGTGCCATTTCAATGTCATTGCCAATGAATAGACTGGAATAATGCATGAAAAATAAATGTGTTCTCTTCTCGCATGCATGCACATACTTATGTAGGTAAGTGTAGGTGAGATTAAAACAAAACAAAAAAAAAACAGGTTACAGCAACAGGCAAAGCGTTGAGTGAAAGAGGCTGTGTGTGTGTGTAAAACAGGATGAGATTGAAAGAAAAACGAAATTAATGTGCAGCAAAGCCGAAGAAAGGGAGAAGCGATTTGTTGACACAGCCGACCACATGGCCGGCAAGTGCAAGGGAGATGCAATGACAACAACAACAAGTTACCGTACGAACGCAGCAGGGGAACAAGAAACCAAGATCCAAAGTCACAAATGTAAGAGAGTGCAAGGTAAGAAGAGAGCACGAAAACTGTTCTTGTTGTTGTTTTTGTACTTTTGTATATCTTTTGTTAGGTTTTTTTGGAAGTGAGATTCACGCAGCGAGAATGATGGGAATGTTCTAGGAAATGGCAGCACTAAATTAAACACTTTGTTTAAACATTATTTGGGGTATTGTTTGCTTAACTTATAATATACATGTTTAGCGCTAAACATTCCATACAAAAAAATATATAAATTATCATTGAAATTGCTTTTGCATTTGATTTTGTTTTTTTTTTTTTTGCTTTTGCTTTTGCTTTTGCTAAATTCAGACTTACCAATGCCAAATGACTGCTTAGCATTGCAATCACTCCACACCGTCATCTTGAATGGCTGTTGTTGTTATTGTTGTCAACTTTTACCACAAACACACTTTTATAATCACACACACATACGTACTTATGTACATATGTATATGTGTCGCTAGACACTTTCGTTGGAAAGAAATTTGCAAACAAAAACAACACTAAAAAACTTATAATTTTAAGCAACACGTAGTTGATTTTCCAACTTTAAATGTTCACAACGCCGACAATAACATTTGCATTCTTTGCTGATTTAAATATAATAACATGGTTTATTGCACAATTCCATTTCTTTTGTTGTTAATTTTCTTTTATTCTTGTTGTTTTTTTTTGCACTCGCTGCGTTTGTTAATTTGTTCTCATTTTGGGAGTTGGCCGCACATAATAATCGCTGCTTACGCTCCCGCACGCACACACGCACACACTCGAGCGGGCATTTTTCCACTTCGCTGTTGTTTCGTTCACAATTAATTAATTAACCGGAATGAACTCCGCGCGCAGCTACCAACCGTTTTCAACTGTTGCTCGACTTTAGTGTTGGGTTGCTCATGAGTGAGTGAACAAAAAAGAATTGCTCCCTGTAAGTGAGCAAGTGAACATGTTCCCTCCGAATTGCTCTTTATTGCTCACTAGAGGTGGAGAACTATCGACAGTCGACACCATCGATAGTCAGCGATACATTAAAATTTGTATCACTAAGCAAATAAAATAAAATCCCTTCGCTCGAAGCGTCCACTCGAACAATATTGCCAGATCAGCAAAATTTCCCAGTGGACGCTTCGCAAAGCATTTTGCTTGTGACATTTCAGTTGTATGGGATGGGTTCTCTATAGGTTATTTGCTTAGTGTTTGTATTTAGGTTCAGTTCCGTTACGTCTTCCAAAGGCGTCGGCAGCTTTTCAATGAGGGGGCCAAAATATTTTTTTCACGCTTAAAAAACTACTCTGGTTGGATTTCGGAAGCTAAATGGTGTAAAATTAAGAATGTAGGGGGCAGCGCAAGTAAGCAATCTGAACAAGAGAGCAATCTGAGTGAGTTGACTAAATTAAAAAAAAAGAACAAGTGAACATGTTGCGCAAATAATATATATTTATAAACATTAATTAATTAATATTAACACACATTAATATTACCATAAGTATTTAGAATATAAATCTTATATAGTCGTCCCGTCAGCTTAATTAATTGGTCTATATTATTCTAACTGAATGAAGGGATCTCTTTGGGGGAAATTCATTCCTGGATAAGTGAGTGCTAAATGAGCAATTTGGAAGGAACATGTTCACTTGCTCACTTCAGGGAGCAACTCTTTTTTGTTCACTCACTCATGAGCAACCCAACACTAGCAGACATCGTGAAAAATATTTCGGCGCGCCATTTCTGTGTTTGCCTTTTTTTTGTGCACTCGCAACTATTTTGCAGTAATTTTATCGAGTTAAATTTTAAGTGAATTAAGTGTTATAATTGTTGCAGCATCAACTTTGTTGGCTGCTGCTATCGCCGACCCCATCCAACGAACGGAGGCACTTCGCAAGTTTTGTGTTGCACACATTGTGAAATTGCGAACGCGACGCCTCAGGAATTTTGTCATTTGTGGCAAAACTGAATCAGTTTATGTTTGTGCTGTGTGTGTACTTAGATAGCTGACAAACAACAAGGCGAATATGTTTGGTGGCGCTAAACCAACATTCGGCACTGGCGCCGGCAACACGGGATTTGGCACATTCAGCAATTCCCAAGCGGCGGCGCCTTTCGGCCAAACGGCGTTTGGAAAGCCCGCAACTCCAGCGTTTGGCGGCACGCCCGCATTCGGTGCCCAAGCGGCACAGCCCTCCATGTTTGGCAGCACGGCGGCACCGACTCAGCCGGCAGGTGGACTTTTTGGCGGTGCGACGACTTCAAGTGCCTTTGGTGGCACCACAACAGCGCCCAGTACATTTGGAGGTTAGAAACGTTGTGCATTTACTATTTATTTTTAATACCCTGTAGCAGTGGGTGTACTAACTTTGTGTGAGATTTTGTTACGGGCAGTTTTTTGTTCAGTTTATTAAGTAATTGTTAAAAAAATATCACAATCGAATAATTATTTGTGCGAGAAATCTAGCAAATATTTTATATTTTGCTCTTTCTAATAAAAAAGAAATATAATTTTGATAAAATGAGAAGAGGATAATACATATCAATATATTTTGGTTTTTATTTGCAAAAATAAAAATTTATGTTCAACCATTTTGAAATTAAAAAAGAATAGTTAAATTGTTTTTGTCAAATTAATAATTGACAGACTTTAGAGTATATTTAATGGTACGGGGTATTTCATATTCGATCATACTCTAGTGTAGCTTAGCCCTTTGTTAATCCCATGCACCTTTTGGTTTATTTATTTATGTAAAATTTTAAATTTTTTTTATAATTATAAACTTATTATAAATCAAATTGCAAAAATTATATTTAATTTTGAATATATTTCATTTATTGTCATTTAGCATTCTCGCAACCACAGCAGACGTCCAACATATTCGGATCAACCCAGGCGCCCGCGAACACTTCGCTGTTTGGGCAATCGGCACCGAGTGCCTTTGGAGCCGCCAAGCCGGCGACATTGGGTATGGGCAGCTTTGTGCAATCTTCGGCCGCCCAGCCGACCACATCCTTGTTCGGGCAACAGGCAACGGTAGCCACCAGTGCCACGGGAGGATTTGGCAGCTTTGGACAAGCGGCGCCGACGACAACAAATGTGTTTGGCAGTGGTGCTGCCTCCGCCTTTGGCCAGCCACAAAATGTCCAAGTGGGTGCCGGAGTGGGCGGAGGAGGAGGCGTTAATCCGGGCACATCGTTAGCCAAATATCAGCCCACCATTGGCACGGACACGCTGATGAAGGGCGGCCAGCCGAATAATGTGAATACGAAGCAACATTGCATTACCGCCATGAAGGAGTACGAGATGAAATCCTTGGAGGAGCTGCGCATGGAGGATTACTTGAGCTCGCGTAAGGGACCACAAGCTGGCAGTGCGACCGGTGCTTTTGGTGGCTTTGGCAGTCCGGCACAGTCCGCGCAAGGCGCCACCGGAGGACTCTTTGGCTCCCCCGCCCAGCAACAGCAGCAACAACAACAACAGCCGGGCACGGGCCTGTTTGGCCAGACGGCGGGCCAGGAGAACAAGAGTCTATTTGGCAGCTCGGCCTTTGGCCAGCCGGCAGCGGGCAGCGCCTTTGGTGCCACCAACCAGCAGCAAAACTTTATGCAGAAACCATTTGGAGCGACCACAACAAATGCATTTGGAGCAACCAGCACGGATGCCGCCAATCCGTTTGGGGCCAAGCCCGTGGGATTTGGTCAAGCCGGTGGCAGCATGTTTGGCCAGGCGGCGCCGACCAGTGCCGCGCCAGCTTTTGGTCAGACCAACACAGGATTCGGTGGATTTGGCAGCACTGCTGCGGCGCCGACACAACAAACTTCCCTGTTTGGCTCGACAAATCCCCAGGATCCCAATAAGCCCGCCTTTGGCCTAGGCGCAGCTGTCTCCCAACCGAATACTGGCTTTGGCGGATTCGGAGCAACTGCCACGAGCACAGCCGGTGGTGGCATCTTTGGCTCCAAGCCGGCAACGAGTTTTGCGGCGCCAGCTTTTGGTGCCAGCTCCACGGCCAATACGGGATTCGGCAACTTTTCGCTGACCAACACGAATGCGGGCGGCGTGGGAGTTGGAGCCGGAGGCGGTTTATTCAACACCAATATGAACAAACCGGCGACGTCGGCCTTTGGTGGCTTTGGTGCCACCTCGACAGCTCCTCTGAACTTTAATGCCGGCAATTCAATGTTCAGCAATGCGGGTAAGCCAGCTGGAAGCTTGTTTGGCGGCGCCTCCACGTTGGGTCAGGTGCCGGGCAACACGGCTGGCGGCGGCGGAGGACTCTTTGGCACCAGCAACACGGGCGGCGGCTTTGGCACATCCCTCGGCGGCGGATTTGGCACACTTGGTGGCGGTAACTCGGCGCTATCCGGCATGGGCTTGGGTGCGCCGCCAGCTCAGGGTGTCGTCCTGGTGCCCATCCATCAGCAGATACTGTCCAAGGTGACTTCGCCATATGGTGACACTCCCATTTTCAAGGATCTGAAGCGTGGCGATGATGTGGACGCTACACGTGCCACAAATCCGGCGGCACAACAGGCGCTCCTGGACATGAACAGCAATCAGTTTAAGATTGCCCAAAAGGAGAGTCCGCTGGGGATCCGCGTGAAGGCGCTGGGCAGCTCCAAGAATCACAAGTCCATGTTCGATGGCCTGGAGGAGTTTGACGCCAGCGTTGAGGGCTTCAATCTCAAGCCGAATGTCAAGAGATTGGTCATCAAGCCAAAGGTTAAGCCAACGGGAGCAATGGCAGAAAGTGGAAATCTGAGTAATCCTGGTCGCTCCCAGCGTGAATCCTTCAATGGTGCGATACCAAATGAGCCACAAGCATCGAGCTCCAGCAGTTCCCCAGTATCTGCTGCAGCTGCTCCAAATCCGGCAGACAGCAGTCGTCGCGAGTCCTGGCTGCATCCAAATAACCTGGCCAAGGTGCGTCAGCATAATCTGCAGTCGGGCTTGGATCAGACACATCTGAATAATACTCTCACGGATCTGGCGCCACGTAAACCACTCGATACCTTCAAGAATTCACCCACTGCACGTCTCTCCGTGTCCACCATACCGGAGAATCCCTTCGAGGATCAGTCCAGTGCCATTGCCCGGCGGGATACCTTCATTTCGGAGCAGGGCAACGAGAGCACACTCTCCATCCGCACACAGCAGGAGGAGGAGCGTCGTCTGACCATCGAAGCACGCTCTGAAACGGATGTCAATCCCGATGTAGACACTGAACCCCATCCCACGGGCATTGTGCTGCGTCGCGCTGGATACTACGTCATTCCCACGCTCGATGATCTCAAGTCGTATCTGGCCGAGGACGGTTCCTGCGTGGTGCCCAATTTCACAGTCGGACGCGAGGGTTACGGCAATGTCTACTTTGGCAAGGAGCTGGATGTTGCGGGTCTCAATCTGGATGAGATTGGTGAGTATTCCCACTAGAGGTGTGCTTGGCTGCATTCAAAACGTCAAATGAGTCATTCATGCCCAACTGAATTGAATGAGTTCGGTTGGGTCTTCCAATGAATTGAATGAATGAATTAAACCGAAAACTTCACATTCATAAAAGGCAGACTGAATTGAATGACGATTTCGAGGGGGATAAGTGTCGTAATTTTATTTTCTTTTAATATAAAGTAAAAATCTAGACACGAAAACATGTCTATGCCACAAAACTACTGATATCCAATTTTGTGACGAACAATATTAACTGTAACATAAAAATTATTACAAAACAAAAAATATGTTGTGTACTGAAAATTTTTGCTTCATTCGTTTCTCATTTACTCGATGCCGTTCATATAAGTACTCAAATTAATGTCAAAAATGAGTATTCAATAGAAGAGAACCGGATCTTTGAATTTATTCCACTCAGGGAACTGAATTAAACTCACGAATACTCAGAGACGCTCAACCTTAAATGCAGCCGTGCAGACCTCTAATTTCCATTAACAACATAATGAATATATATCGTTACTATAATTGATCATTTCCCTTGCTGTCCAGTTCACTTTCGCAACAAGGAGATCATCATTTATCCGGATGATGACAATAAGCCAGCTGTGGGCAGCGGCTTGAATCGCGAGGCGCAGGTGACCCTGGACCAGGTGTGGCCCGTGGATAAGACGAAGCATGAGGCCATCAAGGATCCTCAGCGTCTGCTCGAGGTGGATTGGGAGGGGAAACTGCGTCGCGTGTGTGAGAAGAATGCGACTCGCTTCATTGAATATCGACCGGAGACGGGCAGTTGGGTGTTCCGGGTGAAGCACTTCTCCAAGTACGGACTCAACGACAGCGACGAGGAGGACGAGCTGGAGGAGCAGCAGGTGCCCACCGATGCCAAGAAGGCCAAAATGATTGCCATGGAGGGTCAACGCATTGCAGCCACATCCACCGATAAAATGACATTGAATTCATTGCGCACAGCGCAGAAAATCTCCGAGGAGGCGGCACGTTGCATGGATCCCAAGTCCCTGGCTGTCGTTGGAGGCGCCAACGGATTTCGTCCCATGGACAACTCGGCCGAATTTATGCTCATGGATAAGACACGTAAGTTGCATTATAATACCAAGTTCCCAATTTAAATAATCATGTATTATTTTCTGCTGCAGAGTTCTTTCAAGTGGGATCGGGCACAGATTTCTCCATGTTTGATGCTCCACCGCGAAATGTGACGAGTCCGACGGCTGCTTTGGCCCAGGAAGTGGGCAATCAGCCGCACAAGGTGCAGCTGATGAAGACCTCACTCTTTATCGAGGACAATCCAAGTGATGAGGAGATGGGTGTGTAAACAAATTGCACTTGGACTGGAATCTTCAACTACAATTTTTTTTATTTTCCCATCAGAGTCGCAGTGTAAGAAGCACATGTTCAATCAGGACACGAATCCATGGAAAGATGCGGCCGCCTCGGAAACCTCCAGTGAATGTGGACGTCAGTCACCGACCATGGAGGATTCCTCATCGGTCTCCGTCACCAGCATCATCCGTGAGATGCAATCGGAGGAGGTAAGACTTTAAGAGTTCACTTCTATATGGGTATATCCAAAAAAAAAAAAGGTCCACCCCGCCCAAAAACGTAAAATTTATCAAAAACTCACATCTTGTGAATTTGTCTTTCTGAAATGTATTTAAGTTATTTATTTAAGCAATATACGCTGCATGAAATTCAATAGGATGAACATATAGATTCTACATTGGAATAAGTTCACTTTTCCTACATTTTTGCCCATATTCTTGAAAATTTACTTCCACAATGGACCGTTTGTAAAATTGTACCATAATCCATTTTAAAACAGAAATATATTGAGTGTTTAATTTAAAACAAGTTTTACAAGCTGCTTCGATAAATCGAGTTAAAATTTGATGAACAAATTCTTGGAACAAACTAGGTGGAAATCTTGTCACTTTCGCGATGTCGCTCTACAAATTACTTATTAAACTTGTAAAATAAAAAAAATTACAGAATCATATCAAAATTATTTCGAAAATAGAAAACTACATTATTTTATTATGGTTTAAGAGTATTTTCTTCCAACTTACTCGCCACATTTCGCAGAATTTCGCATTTGTAAAAATGAAGTCAGAAATGACTTCCATTTTTTGTCTCGTTCGCGATGTATTGCTTTCTATAAATAATTTGAAAACGACAAGACTTCAAAGCTTGTCTTTTATAATGAAAATATTACTGATAAAATGCATTGAACATGAAAACATTTTTGAAAATGTCAACGTTTGCGTTTTTTTTTTCATTTAAAGACTTACAAATGTCGCGATCGCGATTCTGGCAATGCCCATATGTTATCTTATTATAATTATCATATATTTCTTGCAGACTTCATCGATGGCAGCTGAACCCGCTGAGAAGAAGGTTTTGGGTGGCCTGAAACCTTTCAACTTTGTTATTAAACCCCGCGTGGCGCCTCTCAAGTTGTTTGCCTCCGTGGTGCCTTTGCCTCGCTCCATTGCCTATGGTCACTATAATCATTGGTTTGCCGATCTGGGCTTTTACAAGGGACGCGGGTTCAAGCTCAGCTTTGGACCACAAAATATGCTGATGGTGCCCAACACATACAACAATCTGCGCAGCTTACATGAGGGTAGGTCTTTAGGTGTAGGTTATTTATTCGAATATCCATTTATTTCATCGCATTTGTTGACATTTCAGCCAACGACCATGTTGTGGTCCCTTCGATTGCCTTTGAGCCGCGTGCCTCGAATGATTTCTCGCCCAATCTGTGGCAACTGATGCAGTTCAACACTGTCAATCTGTACGAGGACTTTTGCGATAGCATTGTGCCGCATTTGGAGGTCCAACTGCTGCACGGATGTCACCACCAGGAGGTGGAGGGCAGCGATTGTCCCTGGCTGCAGTCCAACAACGGCACACAATTGATTGCCAAGCATTTGAGCGAGGCCATCCAGTTGAGCAATGTGTCTCCCTATGCGGTGTCCGTCTGGTCACTGCTCTTCGCCCTGTGGGGTGAGCACGAGGAGCTGAGTGGCCAGGATTCCAGCTCGCACTTTGCGGTCATGTGTCGACGCAATCTGCTGTCGGAGTGGCTGGAGAACACGCTGGTCAGCAAGGATCTGCTCTCGAAGAAGATCAGCAGCAACAGCTACTTATCGCACATGCTCGATCTGTTGAGCTGTCATCGTGTAACCGAAGCCTGTGAATTGGCCTTTATGTATGACGACGCCAATCTGGCCCTGATCCTGTCCCAGCTCAGCTCGGGCGCGGTCGTCCGTATGCTGATGGAGGAGCAACTCTTTGCCTGGCAGCAAAGCAAATCCGATAAGTATATTGCAGTGGAACGCCTCAAGATGTTCATGTTGGCCGCTGGCGTGCCCCTAATGCAATCCGCCCAAGGTGCCATCAATTTACTGGAGGACAACAACTGGTTGACTGTGCTCGCCATGCAACTCTGGTACTTCACCGCACCCACTTCGTCCATAACGGATGCTCTTATGGAGTATGACAAGGCTTTCCAATCGGATGAATGCTTTGCGGAAGCTCCCAAGCCAAGCTATAAGAGATTGGGATCGGAACCAGAATCAGAATCAGTTTCGGCCGTTTATGATCTACGCTATCATCTGTTGCAGCTCTACTCGCAGCGCGTGCACTCCCTGGAACAGACACTCAATCCCATAACACACACCTCCGATCCCATGGACTTTCGCCTGAGGTGAGTCCCCATTAGAATGATTAATCTATATATGGGCATTTCCACAGAAAGGTCCACCGCGGCCAAAAACGTAAAATTTATCAAAAACTCACATCTTATGAAATTTGCTTCCAAAAATGTATTCAAGTTATTTATTTAAGCAATATACACTAGAAAAATTCAATAGGATGAACTTTGAGATTCTACATTGGAATAAATTCAATTTTTCTTTATTTTTGCCCATTTTCCTGAAAATTTACTTTCAAAATGGACCGCTTGTATATTAACGATTTCACTAAGTAGGACAGTAAGATTGTAACATAAACCATTTTAATTAAAAGAAATATATTGAAAGTTTAATTTAATAAAGTATTTCGAGCTGTTTTCGAAATATAATTTAAAATAGAGAAACAGAAACAACATAAAAATAGTGATGGTAAAAAATGTCCCGTGCGCGATGTCCCGTGCGAATTTACATCAAATTGAATTAAAAAAAAAGTGCAAGTCATATTTGAAAAAAATCATAACCATTTTTAAGAGGCATCAACGCACAAGAGTTAAAAATAAGTTACATTAAAATATTGCCTCTGGATTTGCTGAAATTGGCGTTTGAATTGGTTGACCTCACAAGTCACTTCCGTTTTGTGTCCCGTGCGAATCACTTGAAATTTTCTATTATCTTCAAAATGAAAAATTACCCAAAATCAATCTTTGCACCAATGAAAGAGCTAATCAAATGCTATATGTTAAGCCCTTCATCAGAAAAAAAAACCGTTTCCTTTTTACCGTTTTTTTACTTTGAATGTGTACGAATGTCCCGTGCGCGAGTATGGAAATGCCCATATATCAAATTCTTTGTCCTGACTGACTCACTAACTGACACATCAACGTGTAGTCCAAACGGTAAAAGATAGAAAGCTGAAATTTTCACACAACGTTGATGAGATAATTTCATCATGCATTAAGACATTTTGCGAAATTCGACCTGAATTGCAGGGATTTTTAATTTTTTTTTAAGTTGAAAAATTTATTTTCAATTTTTATAAAAAAAAATAATAAATAAAAGTTATTTTTTCAATTTTTATCTAAAAGTTGGAAAATAAGAGTTATTTTAAATTTTTAAAATAATAATCAAAAATAAAAGTTATTTTCAACTTTTATCATAAAAAATAAAAGTTATTTTCAACTTTTATCATAAAAAATGAAAGTTGAATTTTTATTACAAAAATTATAAATAAGAGTTATTTATAAATTTTTATTTAAAAGTCGAAAAATAAGAGTTACTTCCAATTTTTAAAATAAAAACCAAAAATAAAAGTTATTTTCAATTTTTATCATAAAAATAAAAAATAAAAGTTTAACTGAAATATGTTTTGATCGGGAGCGCCCGCCAGATTTAGTAAATTTGTCCCCCTAGTAAAAATTATAAAATAACGCAAATAATTACAATTCACAGCTGGCTTCTCTTACAAACCTTGGAGGCACTCGGTTATCGCCATTGCAGTCCCTTGGCCGATGCCCAACTGAACGTGGACTTTGCCAGCCAGCTGGAGAACGAGGGTCTCTGGCACTGGGCCATCTTTGTGCAGTTGCACATCAAGGAGCGCAACCAGCGTGAACGCGCTGTGCAGAATACCCTGCAACGTCATGTCATCGTGTCCACAGATGTGGCTCTCGGCGACGAGGAGCAGTTTGTAATACAGCAATTGGGTGTGCCCGAGTCGTGGGTGGATTATGCCAAGGCGCTGAGAGCGGGTGCAATTGGTCAACGGCATTTGCAGGCCAAGTATCTGCTGAAGGCCAAACACTGGGCGCTGGCTCATGAGATTATATTCCAGTATATTGCACCGGATGCTATAATTAATGGTACGTAAAAAGATCAATTTGTTTTAGGATGGACTGAATTTAAATCGTATTATTTATTAATAGGCAAAATGGACTATTTGTACAATTTGCTGAGGCAGTTTGAGTGCACAGACAACAGCAGTCATGTGAAGGTGCCGAATTGGACAAATCAGGGTAAAATCCTGCTGGACTTTATAGAGATTAGCGCCAAGTTTAAGCACATCCACAACGTCAGCAGCGTGGAGGATATACACGCGCGCTGGGAGAACCTGAAGCCACAGCTGAGTGAGATCTGCTCGAGGATCAGCCTGTTGCCATGTCCCACGTCCAAGCATCGTCTCTGCCAGAGTGAGATCTCGAAGAGCCTGAGTTGTCTGGTGCATGGCATATGCATTGTCAGTCCAGAACTTGAACCGTGCAGCGTTTTAAAAATGGCCATTGAACGTCTACCAATGCCTCAGGAATTCTCCACCAAAGAGCTTAGCAGTCTGCTCGATGAGCTTATGAACAAGATTGAGAGTCAGCCGCCGTTCACGGCGGAAGCCTCAATGCGTCCCGCCAATCGCCAGATGATACCAATTTAAATAAAGCAAAAATATTAAATAGAATACTAAACCGGGAGATAATTAAATGAACGATGTGTAGCTTAGGTCACAATTTAATTAAGATTTATTAATGTTCTGTGTATGGAATTAATGGTTAGGACTTCTCCCCCCCCACACACACACAAAGACAACAAATAGAAATCATTAAATACTATTATATTTTAAAAAATAAGAAGTTCTTTGTTACAAAGACAACCACTACAAATATTTGAATATGATTATTGTTAATTTGTTTATCATTTTAATCGCTCAAAAGTTTATAAAAATGTATATGTACTGCTTATTTTCGAAAAAAAAAAACAATAAATTTACCATTTGTTTATGACATTTTAAGCTGGAATTTGAATTTAAAGCGCCAGCCCGCTAATCTAAAACTAATTGATAACTTTTTTAAAGTTCGAATCGCAATGAACGATATACAATTTATCGATAACACTTTGAGCAGATCGCACTGGAAACACCTGTTGCTGCCGCAGTCGATAGGCAGAAGTGTTTGCTGCGTCGATTAGTCGTCAAGTGTCTGTTGATAAGAGCGGAACATAGTAATTTGGAGCGGAAGAACTTGTTAATTAATATTTGTGCAGCCATACGTTATGGCTTCCTGGTGCGGTCGCGGGGACAAACCTCGCACGTTTGACAAGCACGAACCGATAATCTGCTATGACAAGCCGGCGGCAGCTCTTGTCGCCAAGGATGTCTACGATGTATGGCCATAGGAATCGAGTGATCGATAAATGCGTTA
Source organism: Drosophila quinaria (assembly GCA_035047525.1). Taxonomy (NCBI): domain Eukaryota; kingdom Metazoa; phylum Arthropoda; class Insecta; order Diptera; family Drosophilidae; genus Drosophila; species Drosophila quinaria. The sequence goes on along the minus strand of JAWNPO010000470.1, from coordinate 6,758,196 downwards.
CTTTCCAAGTAATTAATTTTTTACTTATTCTCAGGATAAACGATTCCATGCACTAACTGGTGACATTGTGGAGACCTTGATTGTGCCCAAGCGTGAGGCACGCACCTGGACCATGCAGCAGGGCGATCTTTGTCGCATAACGGTCCACGAAGGAGCACAGGTGGGCGATGTTAACATGTGGAACCTGGAGAACACGCAGGAGCGTTTTTATTCGGGCAAAACGCGTCAGCTGCATGCAGCGCATCTCAAAGTGTACGATAGACTTTGGAGCTGCTTGCCATATCTGCGTCCCATGGCCACCTTTGTGTTCGATACTCTAGCCAACTATGGTATCGATGAGGATGGCGGTGCTTTGCACGATGTTATCGGCACGCGTTGCGATGATTACACTTATAAGCTAATCACTGGCAAGGATCGTGTGGGCAGCTGTCACAGTTCGCTCGTCAAAGCCGTCGTGGAGGAACGAGGAATGACCGAACAGGATGTACATGATGTTTGGAATATTTTCATGTGCACCGGCATCACCAAGGACACTGATCAATATTTCTGCAAGCCAAGTCCGGCTCGCAAGGGTGACTTTATTGAATTCATAGCTGATATGAATTTATTGGTGGCTCTCAGTGCCTGTCCCCAAGGAGACGTCTCCATTCCAGTGGGCGCTGAGGTGCCCGACGAGAATTGCCATCCTCTGAAGGTGGAAATCTTTCGCAAAAAGTAATTGTTTATGTTTGTGCAAATAAAATAAGGCAGTTTATAAATTAAGTCTTTTATTGCAAGTGGGCGGTCAAGCCATGAAAAGCTCTTAATGCAACTCAGTTTACTTCCAGCACAATTACTTTCCAGCAGCTGTTAAAAGCCTTCCACGATTCACAATATCAAAACGTAAACAGAGAGCCTGAAAGTGGAGAGCGCAACAGGTTGTGCGACAGTGTTAGTGCATACAATCACACATTTAGGTAAAAATGTCGAGCGCTGAGTGCGGAGAGCAACAAATTGTTTGATAGTGTAAGTGAGCAGCAATATTTACATTCAGTGTATGAATCGCTGTTACTGGAATGAGAGATCTTACAAAAAGAGAGAGATATTTGATTTGTTTGTATTGGTGAGTTTCATATAAATTTCAAATACCAATGCAATTGGCTCTCTTCAGGTATTCGGATCAGACACTCTGGGGTTTTTGAGTCTTGCTTTATCAAAATTAAATACAGACACTCCTGGATCGGCACCGAGTGCAGTTATGCCCTAGACCATAACATAGTCCATAACTCTATTGGAGATCTAATAACAACAATAATGTTGTTATAATTAATTTTATATACGCGAATGCCGGAGGCTTATTAGTAATTCCATCAGTAATTTTCCACTGACAGATCGTATCAACCAACCTACATAAGTTGCTTGCCAACAACAACACGCATACACATTCAAATTAACTTTTATTAGCTCGGAGAAGATAAGTGAATTTAGAACCGCGAAAAGGGCAGAGCTGGAGGGTGGGGCCACTTGTATTCTTGAGCATGACTGGAATATAAGGTAGCATTTACAGGGTGTCTATTATTATCATTATCAATCAATACATTAAGAGGACACCAAGAGGGGGTGTGTGTTAAGTATGGTCATGGCGGGCAATTTAAATAAAATTAAACAGATGTCATAATCATTATTCACGAGGAAGTAAAAAGTACCAGTGATAAGCAACAAGTCATGCAGTGATTTTGTTACTGCTACTTTCGTCGCAGTGACATTTACTTTCAAAAATACTTGTGAATTTGTTCGACGAACGTAATCGTGGTGGTAGTGTTTGTTCCACATTTCGTGCTGTATGCTTTGCTCGAGAAAAATATACCTGATTATATCTTGCCTGTGTTCGATTGAACAATTCGACAATGGAGGGCAATGTTGGCACAAACATCATTTGTCAAAAGTTTTCGTAGCAAGAACAAAAATATGCGAAAGAAGTCTTTATTTTCTAGAAATAAATATTTAATGCCATCAAGGCAATGAATGTATTCTAACCCGATAACATGTGTATTCTCCGAAAATGTTCTACCAATTCTTGTTCGCCGAACAGTTCGTCAAACAAATTCGATTGTGGATGGCCTGCTTAACAGTAACGTAAGTATCGCACATCTCTAATGTGCATTTGTAAATGAATTTTGCACTTTGTTGTTGATTTTATTAGAGTTGGGCATTTTAGTTCAACTTGCTGAATAATTTCAATTCACTGAACTGAGTTTATTCGTTCACTTGTCAATTTATAGTTGTTTTTATGCATAAATAGAATTAGATTTAAGCCGGCTTGAAATTAAAGTGAAATGAATACGATTCGTGGAAAGGACAACCATGAGAAGCTGCGCGAATATATACTCAATCCAGACATATCGATACACGATCCACTGCCCGATGTGCTGCCGCGTAAATTCAACGAAATGAAACTGTTGCACATTCCAAAATGTGCGGGGAGCACAAAACTGATACCACGTCGGGATGTGGTGACTGGCGAGATACTCGAGTTTGTTGAGATCGATGTGGAGGATGTGGGCGCCAATGCGTTCAACTCGATGTCGATGCATCGCGAGCCGGGTTTATTGGAGGAAATCACGCGAGGCTCCCATTTGAATTATCCCTTTTGGCCCGGTGGCTTCGATGCAGCCGCGAGTGACGCGGAGCTGCCGGAGCTGGCCAAGCTGCAGGTGGAGCTGAACTTTGAGCAGCTGTTGACAGTGCCGCCGGGATTCACAAGTGGTCACGACTTTGCCGATGTCAAAAAGAAACCCGAGTCGGAAATTGTTGTGCCCTCCACAAATGTGGATTTGCTCGAGAATTTGGAGCAAGATCTGGACGTGCAACAGTGGCTGCAAATGACGCGCAGCGAGTCGGTTAACAAGACAACAACAACCACAACTCCCCAATGTGATTTACAATTTCCGGCCGAGTTCAAGGATGTGGATGATGAGATTATGAAGGCGGATCTGCAGCCCATCTTGAATATATCCAGCACACAGCAGACCTTTAGCAGCGATTGGGCCGAGATGGTGGACATGAGTCAGCCCATTGCCAATTTCAAGGAACAAATCCCGTCGCCGGCCTTGGAGTTTCCCTTTGAGCTGGACGTGTTTCAGAAGCAGGCGATCCTCAAGCTGGAACAGCGTCAATATGTCTTTGTGGCGGCGCACACGTCCGCTGGCAAGACTGTCGTGGCGGAGTACGCCATTGCCATGTCCAAGCGGGATCTCACGCGCACCATTTACACCTCGCCCATCAAGGCGTTGTCCAATCAAAAGTATCGCGATTTTCGCAAAACCTTTAAGGATGTGGGCTTAATCACCGGAGATTTGCAGATTGAACCGACGGCCTCGTGTCTGATCATGACCACCGAAATTCTACGCTCCATGCTGTATTGCGGCAGCGATATTACCCGAGATCTGGAGTACGTCATCTTCGATGAGGTGCACTACATTAACAATCCGGAGCGCGGTCATGTCTGGGAGGAGATTATCATTCTGCTGCCGGATCATGTCAATATCATAATGCTGAGCGCCACAGTGCCCAATACCATGGAGCTGGCGGATTGGGTGGGCAGCACCAAGAAGCGCAAGGTGTATGTGATTAGCACACTAAAGCGTCCAGTGCCATTGATGCACTACCTCTACACGGGGGCGGGCGGCAAGAGTCGCGACGACATCTTTCTGCTGGTCGATGCCCAGGGCAAGTATCTCCAGGGCAACTACGAGCGGGCCGTGGAGCGCAAGAAGGAGATGAGCACCTCGAAGACGGGCGGCGGCGGCGGAGGACCTTCGAACTACATCAACAGCAAGCAGGAGCAGTACATCTGGACGGGAATGATTGATTTCCTCAAGCGTAACCAAAAGATGCCCGTGGTGGCATTCACGCTGTCCCGCAATCGCTGTGACGCAAATGTTGTGGCCTTGAAATCCGTGGATCTCAATACGGCCAAGGAGAAGGGGGCCGTGCAGAAGTTCTTTCTGCAGTGTCTGGCCAAGCTGAAGCCACCGGATCGCACCATACCCCAAGTGCTGGCCTTGAAGGATGCCCTGGAGCGTGGCATTGGCGTGCATCACAGCGGCATTCTGCCCATCCTCAAGGAGATCGTGGAGATGCTGTTCCAGAATGGCCTCGTTAAGCTGCTGTTTGCCACCGAGACCTTTGCCATGGGCGTCAACATGCCCGCGCGCACCGTCATCTTTGACTCCATCAAGAAATTCGATGGCCTGGAGATGCGTAACCTGAAGCCGGGCGAGTACATACAGATGGCGGGACGTGCCGGACGACGTGGTCACGACGAGAACGGCACAGTCATCTTGATGTGCAAAACGGGAGTGCCGCCGTCCATGGAACTGCGTCCCATGATCCTCGGTTTGCCGGAGAAGCTGCAATCGCAGTTTATTCTACGCTATGCGGTCATCCTGACATGTCTGCGCATTGAGAGCATCAAGGTGGAGGACATTATGAAGTACAGCTTCAAGGAATTCAAGCAGAAACTGCAATTGCCCACACAGCAGAAGCTGCTCCGCGTCGCCGAGGACAAGTTCGCCATGCTGCCCACGCTGGGTGAGCATCTGCAGCCGCTGGTCTACTTCTACGACAAGTCCGTCGAGTACTGGAAGGAGAAGCATCGCATTATGGTCAGAGCAAGCACATGTTTACTCTCCAATCTTGATTTGCCAACTAACAATTGTTTCGTCTTTTAGAAATTCATTGTCACCCAGGCGAAGATCCAAAAGGAACTCAAGGTGGGCAGGATCATAGTCATCACACACGGCAGACACTACAATAAGCTGGCCATCCTGCTGAATGTCAAGGCCGTGCTGGGCAAGGACACGGTGTACAAGGTGCTCGTGCTGGATCATCAGTTCAAGTCCAGGGACAGTGACACCATCACCATCAATCGCGGCGAGCTCTATTCCAAGATACTCTCGCTGACGCCGCAGCACAAGTACTTCCATCCCGAGGGCATTGGAGGACACACTGTGCTGGACATCAAGGCCATCGATATCGTGAATATCACCAAGTCAACGATTAAAGTGGATGCGGATGTCATCGTCCGCAACTGGGAGCAACGACAGCTGGAGCGATTCAAGGATGCGCCGCCAGGAGCAACAGTTGTCAAGGTCGTGACGGAGTTGCATCAATTGAATGAGGCATTCAATGCCAATCCGGATAGCATCAAGTACATCAACATGTCCAAGGAGGTCAATGTGAATGCGGATGACGAGATGGCCATGCTGAACTACGTGGATCACTTGAAGCGCCAAGTGGACGATGTCCTGCCCCACACGAATATCGCCGGATTCGAGCAGGAGTTTGACAAGGTCTACGAGAGACGCGTCCTGGAGATAAACATCGAGGAGCTGCGCTTCAAGAACTCGGCCAAGAACCTCACCCTCTATCCGGATTATTGCAACAAGCTGCAAGTGCTCCGATCCCTCAACTACATCGACGAGCTCAACGAGGTGACCCTCAAGGGCAAGGTTGCCTGCGAGATGGGACAGAACGAGCTGATGATCACCGAACTGATATTCTGCAACATGTTCAATGATCTCGGTCCAGCCGAGATTGCGGCCCTGCTGTCCGGCCTGGTGTTTCAGGCCAAGATCAAGGGTCAGCCAGTTATTCCGCCGGCTCTAAAGGAATGCGTGGCTGCCTTTGAGCAGATCAACGACACCATTCTGGCGGAGGAGCAGCGTTGTCAAGCGGGCCTTCAGGCCGAGAATAATCTCAACTTTGGACTGCTCGAGGTCGTCTACGAATGGGCCAAAAACAAGGTGAATCTCTGCTAAAACTCGACATTTAGTTGCAGCTTTTATAACCCGATTTAATTTGCAGCCCTTTGCCGAGATCATGAAGCTAACCGAGGTGCAGGAGGGAATCATTGTGCGCTGCATTCAGCAGCTGGACGAGACGTTGCGGGATGTTAAAACGGCGGCCATCCGCATCGGTAATCCTGGCCTACAGTCCAAAATGGAAGAGGCCTCCGAGGCCATCAAACGCGACATTGTATTTACAGCCAGTTTGTACACAGAACTATAAAATAGTCCCAAATAAAATCCAAATCCTGGCTTAGCCAAGCGATTTGTTGATATCAAGATACAAAAAACAAGCAGTGCAGTCGAGTACACTCGACAGTAATATACCCTGGGCCTAGACCCATACTACTCCCTAATTATCCACCTATCGTTTTTGTGGCAGCTACATATATATATATATAATATAAATGAGTGCTTTGAACCAATTTAAAAATTAAAATTTTAAAAATTAATTAAAATTAAAATTTATTTAAAAAACGAAAAAGAAATTGGTAGACCAAATAAGGCAATGGCATGGAAAATATTTAATAATTAAAAATCATTTCCATCGGACCGAGATTTGAACCACGATCCCCCGCTCCGCTTGCCGAGCACTTATCACTTCCACCACTCCGCCTCTTGAACTGATGCTGGCAAACTCGATATACATTCTGGCAGAGTAAATGTAAAATGAATTAATTGACCATGAATTCTATTTATATACATTCTAGGGTGCTCCCTCCCTGCTCGCTTCGCTCGCCAACCCCTCGAAAATTGAAAAGAAGGTCTTTCGTTGTCCGCATTCACAAATTTATAAATTGCTAAGGGGCTCCGCCCCCTGCTCGCTTTTCTCGCAAGTTTAAAAAGAAGGTTTTTAGTTGTCCAGTTTAACAAATTTGTCTAATACTATATGATATAGTCATCCGACTTTGACCAAATTTGGTCAGGATGAAAGAGACAGTCCCAAACATATAATATGTGAGTATTGTTTAAATATCTTAAGAAACAAAGAAGTTTTTCGTACTAAGCATTTCCGTGACACCGATTTTGACCCACTTACATCTAAATTGTGTGAAAATTTCAGCCTTCTATCTTTTGCCGTTGGGGCTACACGTTGATGTGTCAGTTTTAGACTCGGCTGTTGATGCTGATCAAGAATATATAAAGTATATGAAATATATATATATATAATATTTATGAGGTCGGAGATGCTTTCTTCTCCCTGTTACATACTTTGTACAAACTTAATATACCATCTCCCCCAGGGTATGAAAAAAACAATAGACAAATTTCAACATTTTTTGGTTTCTTAAAAACTACAAATTATGCATCATGTCAATTACAATTCCAAAGGATACTTATAAAAATGTAAAAATATATTTATATATATAGTATGTTAAACAACGCGCCGTGGACGTGGATTTGTGAATTTTCATCGTGTTTCGGGCTTGAACTTTGGTGGCACCATCATGCCCGTCATGTGTTTCGGTTTTTTAGTCTTTTTGGATTTGCCAGCGCCCGATTGAAAGTCGTGCCAGCTGTTGACACGATTTTGGCGAGATTCCTCAAAATTTTGCTGCCATTCACGATCCGCCTTGACGCGCTCCTCCTCCTCAATTTCGCCCTCCCGCTTACGCTTGCGCTCCTCTTGGTCACGCTGATCCAGCTTTTGTCGTCGCCGCTCCATGTCGGCAAAGAGTTTCATGACCATGACATAAATGGCGTGCTTATACTTGGCTGGATCATCCTCTGGTATCGGTTCAAAGGATCTGCCTTCCTTTTTGAGCTTTTTGCGCTTTTCGGCAATCTAAAAGAAAGCACAGATCGATTATGTGATGTTATCGATTAGTTGATAACGAATTTGGTTTACCATATGATCTGTGCGTCCCTTGGCTTCCTCGTAGACTTCCAAGCACTTTTTGCGGGTAAGATCGTTTTCCAATATTTTCCATGCGCGTGCAACGATGTCGAATGCCATTTGGGCTCGCTCCTGGTTATCATGATTCTTGTCCGGATGCACTAGTATGGACAGTGTGCGATAACGTTTTTTAATGTCGGCCACCTCGACGTCGGGATCAATCTGGAGCACCTCGAAAGGATTTAGATTGAAGTATGTGGAACCTGGACGAAGTAAACGATCAATTTGTTGAGTAGGAGTTAGTACTGAATCGCGTTTTTCAATTTCTTTCACCTGCGAATATAGTCATAAGATCGTTTATTTATGTGTATAATAAAATTGGGCTATTTTTTTTTGGTCTTTTTTGGAAGGGCCTCTGCCTCTGCCGCAGTTGGCGTTGGCGCTGACACGGCCACGGAGTGTTACCACTTCACTCTTAACTTACTTCGGTGTAGAAATCCTCAAATGATTCTTTTGAAGTGCCGGGCTCATCTCTCAACGTCGGTGTGGACATTTTGTGTTGTTGTTTTAGTTACTTTGCGACTTTATTTATACAATTTTCGATTGCTTTTTGTTGGAAATGCACAAGATGTTGCCAGTGTTGTTCAACCACAACAATTTCAGTGTTGACTTGTGCCGAATAATATTTATGTTACCGCATGCTTAGTGATTTTTATGATTATGTTTTTTCTAAAACCTTTAATGCGCATCAAACAGTTAATTATTCGACAAAGATGAGATTTTAACAACAATAACAATTATTACCTAATTAGCAGAATTCGTAGCGATAACAGAATTTACTCTGTTTAACAACTGTTAATTGGCTGTTAAAATTACCCTAAATTTCAAATATGTGGCGCCACCTTTTGTTTGTTGGCAAAGCATAAAAGTGCCACATACAGCTACTGGAAAAAAGTAAAATTTCTTGTCCCCGATGTTCGATGTTTGCTGAACACAAACATTTTTGAAAACGGCTTTTAAATTTGTAAAACTCGTTTGAGAAATTTTTTGTAAGCTATTTCTTTCCAATATTTTAGAGGGTCGTATTTTTCAGGATTGTTTATTTTTGTTGCATATGAAAACATTCGATTGTAGTCAAAGCTGTCACTAGATTGATAATATCGAATATCTTCTCTCTCTTTCTTCATTTGCTAAATTATTTAAAAAAAATTAATTAAAATTGTGCACTTACCAATCAAAAAAAAACAACAGAATACAAAATTTTCTAAAATAATGAAGATCATTTTAAAATATTCAACAAAAATACGGGTGTAATTTTCAAAATTCTAGCTTAAAAAAAATAAGCAAGTTCCAAATTTAACTCAACTCTTTGAATTGATCTGAAATGGTTGCCACCTGTTTTTCTAAGCTTAACCAAGGTTGCCACCTTGTTTTTTTTCTTCAAATCAATCAGCTGATGTTTCTCCGCAAAGATTATAAAAAGATATTTTAATTAAGTTTATCAATGATTGCTGAATTAAATCGGCTGTGTTACTTGTTCAGTAGTAACATCAGATCTCACAGTAAGCGTGGTGCAGCATTGTATAGTTCCCAAGTGAAAAATATGAGCACGTGCAAGAACTCATGTGGCAACCAATCGGACATCTTCTGGATGGACCTGGAAATGACCGGACTGGATATCGACAAAGATCAAATATTGGAAGTCGCTTGTATTATAACTGACAAGCACCTCAATGTTAAGTCGGAGGGACCATGTTTCGCCATAAAACATCCACAACATGTATACGATAACATGGACGAATGGTGTGTCAAGCATCACCACGAATCTGGCCTTGTGCAGAGATGTAAAAATTCCCAGGTTACACCCGAGCTGGCTGAAAACATTATCTTGTCGTACCTTAAGGAAAACCTGCCAGAGCGAAAGTGCCCGTTGGCTGGCAACTCTGTCTATATGGATCGTTTATTTCTGCGAAAATACTACCCCTTAGTTGATGATTATTTGCACTACCGGATTATTGATGTTTCAACTATTAAGGAACTGGCCAGCAGATGGTATCCGCAGGTTATCAAAGCATCTCCGCAAAAAGTATTGGCTCACCGCAGTCTTGACGATATAAAAGAGAGCATATCTGAATTGAAATACTATAAAGATCATTTATTTAAGTAAAATTCGGTGTATCTGTATTTTACAGTGGCGCAGATATATTAAGTTTATCTTACAAATCCGATCATTTGCCGCCAAATGTGCATTTGAGGTTACACACACATTTTTAAGCCAGTGTCAGACTAGTCGATAATTATCGATAAGTCTTGTTTTTGTGAACATAATGGCGCCAATTTCATGCATGATCGATTATTTTTGAATAGGCTAAAATAACTTGCGCCATAAATGTATAGATAAAATGATAATGTAAAATTTAATTAGAACGAAAATGCAAGCAGAAATAAAACTCTATGATTAGAAACAAAAATACGAATGGAATAAAAAACTCGATTTCTCAATAGACTCCATTTATATTGTTGTGAGAGGGCGAGAAATTGTTTGCCTCCTGTCGTCTTCTGGAGGATCTGTTGACGGTATTACTGTCGCTGCCGGTTACCTTTTCCGCTTCAATGCGTCCGGAGAGGAAGCTCGCCACGCGTTCCTATTAAAACATATCATTAAACTATTGAAAAATCATCAGTTAAATTGATTCTAATTACCAGATAATTGTTGGTGAACCCTTGCAGATCGCCATAGAAAGCGATCATACGCTTGAAGAGAGATTCAGCTTCCTCCTTGGACAGAGTCTTGACCTTATCCAAGCGAGTAATTGTTATAATGCGTTTGTTTATATATATTATGTGGTGAACCACCTCGGTGGTAGTATGTGCCAGGTTTCTATTAAAAACAATTAATAACTTAGAATAATTCAAATATAGTCTGTTGGGATCTGGGACTCACTTGGGTATAGTGGACGCAATGTTGGCACTGTAGTTGACCAGGTGAACTACTCGCCTGGCCGATTCGCGTGTTATAAGCACAATTAACTGCTCCAGTGTGACGGGTCTCGCCTGATTTTCGGGCTCATCGGCGCTCAGATAATCCCACAGTTCCTTGGCCTTTTGCATGGCCTGCTTTGGATCTGTTGCAATCTATTCAATTGAATATTTTGTATTTATTTGTTAAAAATGTTACCAACTATATTATGGTTAAGTTTCTAACTAAATTTTCAATGAATTTTTATTTTTTGAAAAAAAAATAATGTCAAAACGAACAGAAACTTTTAATGGGTCAAAAATTTGACCAACGTCTTTAAACTTGCGTAGTTTAATTTTCTAAAGTTTTCAAAAAACTTAACTTCAATTTACACCCTGTCTGTTTAAAGACTTTTTAATGTCAAGCTTTTTCCAGGGAATGAAATCCTAACCGAAACCGTTCCCTTTAACCGGTAAACACAGAGTGAAATTTAAAACCGTAGCTTAAACCTTGACCGAAACTCTGTAACCGAAATAACTGTTTATTAACCGTTTCATTTATAAGTGTTAATTTTGTGATTCAACCATCAAAAAAAAAAAAAAAAAAAAAAAAAAAAAATCAAAGCAAAATGCAAAAATAACCTGCATATTTTAATAAAAATTTAAAAAAAAGTTTAAATTTTTATTTGTTATTTTAAAAATTGCAAATAATAGTTATTATTATAATAATAGGTTTGCAAGGCAATTTTTTTTGTGAACCGAAACCATACCGATATTTCAAAACCGAAACATACGAAAACCGGTTCACCATTACTAATAATTTATTCAAAGATTTTGCGTAACCGATAACCAAAAACCTTAACCTAAACCTATTCGTTTCGGTTTTGTTCCCTGCGCTTTACCATCTTGGTTCTGTATCATAAGTAAAATACATTTGTCAAAAATGTCCCAATAGGTACTACGTGTGTTTTGGAAAATATACTCACCAATTCTGCAGCATAGATGAGCACATGGATTGCTTCTTTGCTTTGTTTCTTCAGAGCTCGCGCCTCGGCGACCGTTCTTTGTGTCAGTCTCCGCTTGAGTTTACGGGAGAAGCGTTGACCGTGATGAATTGCTTTAATGGCGCCCTTCTCCTCCGCCGTTGCGCCCGCCGGCTCGTTATCATCCTCCTGCTGCTGGGCTGCAGAGTGCGTTAATATTTCATATTTGTGAATTATTCGTCTTTATTCAATTCAAACTTTGTAAGAACGATGAGAATGCCCTTATCTCACAATGATTAGACTGTGATGATCAACGAAAATAAAGAATAGCAAAAAAAAGATGCCCAAGTTGATTGATAACCTCGTCGTAGCCAGGGGCTGACGACAAAGTCTATGAATAGAAAATGAGATGCATTCCAAGGTTATTTGGTTTCTCCTACTTCACTCACCGTCTGTCTGATCCTGATCTGTTTGAATGGGCACCAGATATTTGTCCACGAACTTATCGCCAGCTGTAAAGGCGCCATCGATCCGATCCGCCGCATAGGTGGTCAGAGAACTCTCCAGGACCGCATTGCCAATTTGCTTGACGGAATCCGCACGCTTCAAAACGGGACGAACCAAATGATCCGACATGTATTCCTTGGTATTCCAATACATCTTTAAACACAAGATAATGGCCTACGTAAGCGATTTTTCTCTTTTTTTTTTTGTTGTTTTGATATATGTTTGATATACAGTTTGTCAAGAAACACTTTACACACCCTAAAATATTTAATATTTTGACTTAAAAAAATAAATAAGAACTTATTATATATATTTGAAAAGGTCGTTAAAAATCCGTTCGAATAATGCAAAAATTTCCTTAACCCATCCATTGAAAAATTCGAATTTTTGCAAAAGTCTACTTTTTCAACTTTTTTCACGATTTTTATAAACAAATTTTCAAAAATATTTTTGCTAGTATTTTTTGAAAATTGCTAAAAAAAAAAAACACTTTTTTTTGCAGTCACTCTTAGCATTGTATGAAGAGTTTTTCTGCATCAACAATTTTTTTTATAAAAAATCGAGGAAAAAAGTTGAAAAAGTAGACCCATTAAATATTTTGAATTTTTCGCTATAATTTTTTTATTTAAAGTCAAAATATTAAATTTTTTAGGGTGTGTAAAGTGTTTCTTGACAAACAGTATATATAAAAAAAACGAAATAAACTTACCATCTCGGGTGGTAAATAGACCAGAGGAATACGTTGCTCCAAAATATCAAGACTTTTGCACATCACATTATCCAGACGCTTGAGAGGCAGCTCGAAAAGTTTAACAGCCGGCTGAACAGTTTCATAGGCCGCTGAAATGGTTGCCTCTGCGGTCTCGAAATACCAGCTGAAGATTCGATTGTTGTTCTTCACTTTATCGTAGATGTTCTCGACCCTCTTGACACTCGACTCGACCAATGGGATCGATGTGATGCGATCGATGGCCTCCAGGCGCAGCCCACTGTTGATAGTTGCAGCTGCTTTTAAATAATTAATTAGTAACTCACTTAATAAAAGCCTCTATTCTCTATTCTATTCTCAAGAAACATTATTACATTGAAAACTTAAAAAACACATTATTAAGATTATGGTCAAGTAGCAGGGATTAAAATCCTAACCGAAACCGTAACCCTTAACCGGTAAAAACCGATTGAAATTTAAAACCGTAACTGAAGCAGTAACCGAAAAAAATCATTTCTCTGTAAACCGAAATAACCGTTAAGTAACCGTTTCATAAATAAGCGTTGATTTCGGTTTTTCATACATAAAAAAAAAAAATACTTTTCATTTTTAATTCGAATTTTTGATTTTAGTTTTGTTGTGGTTAATTTTGTTATATGAAATACTAAAATTCTTAAAATATAACTAAACAACATCAACCTGAAGAATGAAACATTAAGAAAGTAATGACTTTTTAATTATTATTATTATTTTATTAGTATACTAGGGGGCTCCGCCCCCTGCTCGCTTCGCTCGCCAACCCCCGCTCGCTTCGCTCGCAAAATTGAAAAGATTTTCTTTTGTTGTCCGGTTTAACAAATTAATACTGCTCGCTTCGCTCGCCAACCCCCAGCTCGCTGCGCTCGAAAATTAAAAAGAGCATCTTTAGTAGTCCGGTTTAACAAATTTATATAATATAGCATTTTTTGACGAAAAACGCAAATATTTAACTTTAGTGTTTTAATGTTTTTCCCCGGTAATTGGACTTAGGTAAAGACAGATTTATCGATTCAGCTGGAAAAATCCAGACTTAGCGGGAAAAGGCTAAATTTGGCGGGAAAAAGCTAAATTTGGCGGAAAAAAGCTAAATTTGGGGAAAATGTCAAAATTTAGCAAGAAGAGCTAATCTATGAGTTTTGTTAGGATATCGTATACAACAACAGAGTTTTTGGTTCTAAAAGTTAATTTGCATCCGATTGTTCCTATGGCAGCTATATGATATAGTCATCCGACTTTGACCAAATTTGGTCAGAATGTAAGAGACAGTCCCAAACATATAATCTGGGAGTTTGGTTGAGATATCTTAGGAAATAAAAAAGTTTTTCGTACTAAAGGTCAATTTGCATCCGATTGTTCCTATGGCAGCTATATGATATAGCTATCCGATTTCAACCAAGTTTTGTCAGAATGTAAAGGACAGTCCCTAACATACAATCTGTGAGTTTGGTAGAGATATCTTAAGAAACGAAAAAGTTTTTCATACTAAGCAATTCCGTGACCTTTGACCCCGATTTAACCCACTTAGAGGTCGAATTTCGCAAAACGCCGTCTTATTGCACTATGAAATTATCTCATCTATGTTGTGTGCAAATTTCATCTTTCTATCTTTTACCGTTTGGGCTACACGTTGATTCTCAGTCAGTCAGGACAAAGAGTTTTATATATGGGCATTTCCACAGAAAGGTCCACCGCGGCCAAAAACGTAAAATTTATCAAAAACTCACATCTTATGAAATTTTCTTGCAAAAATGTATTCAAGTTATTTATTTAAGCAATATACACTAGAAGAAATTCAATAGGATGAACTTAGAGATTCTACATTGGAATAAATTCAATTTTTCTTTATTTTTGCCCATTTTCCTTACTTTCAAAATGGACCGCTTGTATATTAACGATTTCACTAAGTAGGGCAGTAATATTGTAACATAAACCATTTTAATTAAAAGAAATATATTGAAAGTTTAATTTAATAAAGTATTTCGAGCTGTTTTCGAAATATAATTTAAAATAGAGAAACAGAAACAACATAAAAATAGTGATGGTAAAAAATGTCCCGTGCGCGATGTCCCGTGCGAATTAACGTCAAATTGAATTAAAAAAAAAGTGCAAGTCATATTTGAAAAAAATCATAACCATTTTTAAGAGGCATCAATGCACAAGAGTTAAAAATAAGTTGCATTAAAATATTGCCTCTGGATTCGGTGAAATTGGCGTTTGAATTGGTTGACCTCACAAGTCACTTCCGTTTTGTGTCCCGTGCTAATCACTTGAATTTTTCTATTATCTTCAAAATGAAAAATTACCCAAAATCAATCTTTGCACCAATGAAAGAGCTAATCAAATGCTATATGTTAAGCCCTTCATCAGAAAAAAAAAACCGTTTCCTTTTTACCGTTTTTTTACTTTGAATGTGTACGAATGTCCCGTGCGCGAGTATGGAAATGCCCATATATAGATTTATATTTTTGCAAAAAAGTTTCTTTTTTTTATGGACCGAAACCATTGCGGTACCGAAACATACAAAAACCGGTTCACAGTTACGAAACCTTTATTCAAAGATTTTAAGTAACCGATAACCGAAAGCCTAAATGCGAACATAACCGAAACTGAAACCGATATTCGTTTCGGTCTTAATCCCTGCTAAGTAGTATAATTTATGATAATAAATTGAACTTTTTATTCAACAAAAAAAACTTTATGTTGAAAATAAAATAGATTTTAGAGATTATAATAACACTTTTTTGAACACTTTTAGTTGAAATTTATTTTTATGTATAATTCATATTATTTTAATATCATTTACTTAAGTTACTTAATTTTATTCAAATTTTTGAAAGTGACAATCTTTAATTGAATTTACACAGATAAAAAAATGTTTCTTAGTGACTCATTTCTATTTTGACGGTTATTTTTAAAATTCCTTTAAACATTTTTTTTTGAGAACGTTGATTCTTTTGATAAATTTCATTTGAGAAAAAAGTACATATTTTCTGTGTATAAATAATATTTTAATCACATTGCACTAACCCATTTTTATAATATTTATTTAAATTGAATTAAAGCAAAGTTTCCACACCACAAAACGCGAATATTAACAAAATTGTACGGCTGTTTAAAGAGAGAGCGCGAACACGTCCCTTTTAAACGGGCGTCGGATTAAGACTAAGCCAAAAATGCCGACAACGCTCCATAGAGACATTCTGGACATCATGATTGCGGTCTCGTCATGCACACACACACACACAGTCTTTAACCTTTAACACCCAGTGATAAGAAGAGCCATCCGTGCTGAAAAGTGTTTGCACCTAGACAACGCTGCACAACACTTATCAACAACATGCGATTAAATAAGCTCCAAAGTGCAAACATTGAAACGGATTCCAATAATTGCCATTAAACTAGGAACTCCAACGATTTGCGAATTAGCGAATGTGAATCACTTGACAGTACAGATACGAGTGAATATACATGTATTTTATCTATATTTTAATCAAATTTATAATTGTGTTACTCATTATTGGCGGGGGCGTTGGGGTCGACAACTGGACTATCAAGTCGGGATTGTCTTTAATTGGTGTGTCGATGTCGTTGCAATTCATTAGATTCTGTGTTGCTTGTTCACAAAGTTGTTGCCAAGCTGTGATTTCTGTAATCAGCCAGACACTTTAATTACAACATAATGCGGTTGAGTGTAAATATAATCAGAAGAAAGTGTCTACAGCTGGTCTACTGCCTGATGCAATTGAATTTTAAACTCTGATCTGCAATTATTTTTTGAATGTCAACTGCAACTATACAAATATAGTCGATTATAGTTAGTGCTGCAAAGTATTTTTCGTTTCAAATAATCGAATAAAACTAGTTAAAAATGCTTGGAGTGTTGTAAAGTGATGGAGTTCAGTGCTGAAAATCACGCGTAGCATTTGGTAAATTTGTTTGTTGCGTGCATTAAAAGTTTTATTTTAATTTTAATTAATAAAGTGGTTGTGTTCTTTTGCAATGCTGTGCATATTGTAGTGTTCATTCGTTATAATTATAAAATGAACATTTATCTAAGATTTATCTGCCTGCTGGGCCTCTTTGGGGGAGGTAAGCAAATGCGTCTCAAGCCACACCCAAGACTCAAAGCGGGGCTCAAAATGTGATTCATTATTCAATTACAGCGCTGGCCCAATTCAATCAGATTGAGCAACGCAATTGCATTATACCCAAGATACTGCAGGGATCATGGTTCTCCTGGGAGGTCGGTTTGCCCACCCAGACGGTCATCGATGCCACACACATGTCCACCAGGGGATATTGCATCAACTACCAGCGTCACAAGCTGGACGAATACTCGTTTGTGTTCAAGGAGCGCGCTGCCAACTGTTATCATTGTGTGCGCACCATTATACGCACACTGAACATATTTGAGAAATTCGAAGGACCTTGCGTGGGCTTGGCACCTGGTCAGGAGCCCACCGTGGCGAACGTGTGCAAGGGTATCAAGGACGACCAGCAGCTCATCACATTGTTCAACGAGAACTATGTGCCCATCAATTGTCGCTCATCGCTCGAGGGTGTTTGGCATTTTACCTATCAGGCAAGTAAAAGACTTGACTTAATTAATTAATTGAATTAATTCTCATTTTCTTTTGCAGAATCGCTTCCGTTTTACGGGTGTGTGCAATA
The DNA here is from genome assembly GCA_035047525.1 of Drosophila quinaria. NCBI lineage: Eukaryota > Metazoa > Arthropoda > Insecta > Diptera > Drosophilidae > Drosophila > Drosophila quinaria. The sequence continues at coordinate 6,740,664 of JAWNPO010000470.1, read as the reverse complement.
AGCCAGATGCGCGCATCAAGTCTTGTCAAACTGCGGGCACTCAGTTTCTTATACAGAATCAAAAGTTCAACATCACGTATCAGAAGTGCGAGGGAATGGAAGGCACCTTCACGGGCAACGTGGAGTTCAGTTGTCTGGGCGATTGGTTTGTGGGCAAAAATCATTATTTCGCTGTGGCCAACACCAAGGAGTCGCGTAAGGATGAAAAGTATCGTTGTTTCCTCAAGAATCGTGATGATGATCTCTATGTGGGTGTTTCCATCACTGCCGAATGCAATACACTCAAGACACCCGAAAACTCACCCGAACGTCTTAAGCTGACACCGGTCAAGGCGGAATTTGTCGAGCCTGGCTGCACGCTACCTCAGAACTTCTCTGGTGAATGGGTGAACACGGCCAACATTGATGCGGACGTGTCCATCAGTGAGACGCACATTAATGAGACATACTATCCGGACAGGGCTCGTTACCGTAAGACCATCTATGTCTGTCGCGAACGTCGTGGCAATCGTGTCATGATGGCACGTCTCACAGTCGACGGTTGCCAGAAGGATTACGTGTGCTTTGACTTTATGCCCAGGCATCATAATATTATACGCTATCGCAAGGGATTGGCTGTCATCAAGGATGATTTCAGCACTGTATGCTCTTGGGTGCAGTTTCCGAATAAGGAGGCATGGAAATATGATTTGTTCTTGGCCAGAAATCCGGTTCCTGTCCGTTGTCCCGTCGCGGGAAAATTCAATTTCACGCAGCGAGGCGAGCATCCATTTAGGACAAGGTAAAAAAGACGTTATTGCTGATTAATATAAACTGTAATTAAATTAATTCAATATTTTAGAATCCTTGGAGGTGTTACACTGAGTCCACGTCCAGATATTCACTGCAAACAGAATATATCGGACATCTCTGTGTGCGATACGGATCAAAAGGAATTGGCGGTCGATGAGAACTATTGCCTATCTGTCGATCATTTGGGGCGACCTGTTGACATCTACAGTGACCCAGATTATCGCATGAAGTGCATTGGCTTTTGGAAGGAAAATCTGAAATCCTATTTAATTACATACGATGACTTGGATCCGCTCTCCAAATACCGTTGTTGGGTGTATCAACGTGCCGATCTGAACCGCGTCCTCATGTCCCAGGCAGTAGGTGCATTCTGTAAGATTAACCAAGACGTGACTTCCTGGAATCATTCAGAAGGTGCTGCTGTTGCCATCGATGCGGTAGAGTACGAACGTGAGCGTGACGATTGTCCAATGTATTTCGACGACGGATTGAATCCATGGCGACCATCAGATGCCTCAAACATTGTCTTTGATTGGGATTTCTATAAAGCTGGAGCCGATCATCTTGTTTCTTCATTCAGTGTACAGGCAGCTTTTGCCATTGGCGTTGCATTTATGATCGCCCAGCATTTAGTCGTTTACTAAGCTTAAAATAACTTTTACATTCCCTTCCGTGGCAACTTACCCGAATAGTTTCATTTTAAAATAATTGTGTGCCTTTAGAATGCAAAAAAGTAAATAGTTTGTAAGTTAAAAGAGTTTTTACAACTCTACAAATTACATATCACATTACAGTCCGTCCACAACGAATCTCAAATGTTTTGTACAAACGATTTATGCTGCTTAATAAATACATTTTTAATACCTATATTAAAGTTTTTTAAATATTAAATGGCGCGAAAACTGTGTTGGCTATTAAAAGCCAAATTTGAGGGGAAGGCAATTCTGACAACACTGGGCGGCACCGATAAGCATACAATCGATAGCTTTACTAGTTTCGATAAGTAGTAGGCAGATCTGAAATTCAGTATTGTAAAATTAGACAAAGTTAGTGGGCAATCCACAGTAATCATAACAAGTGTAAATTTTATATTTACTCCAAATTCTTAATTTTTACAAATATCAACAATGTTGTCCTCTTTGGTACTACGTGGCGCTGCTCGTGGCAATGGTGCGTATAGTAAACAACTACATTATATAAAATTTAGCCAAGAACCGCCTTGATTATATAACCTCATCGTACATATGTATGTCCTCGACACCGCCGACAGCTGTGAATCTGATCAAGTCGGCGCGGATTACTCCACTGAAGGCCTACTCCACGATTGTGGCCAATGCGCAGCGTCAGGCTTTGGCCAAGCCTCTGGCACTTACACATAAAGTAGCGGTATGTACAGACAGTTATTCAAGTAATTGTTTTGACAAAGAAAAAAGTTTGCATATTCTAGACCAGCGGTAGGCACGAAATCTGAATACGTTGGCAGCCATTGGCTCCTGGAGCCATTACGTGCCCACCGCTGTTCTAGACGGTGCTACAGTAGAGCATATCGACTGTCGTAGACCCCGTACTTACTATCGACTCGGCTGTTGATGCTGATCAAGAATATATATGTATACTTTATTGGGTCTGCCACGCCTCATTTTTCTTATATAAAAAAAAAAAACTTTTTACTAAGTCAAAAATATTACTTAACTAACTGTAGTATTGCTGTCTATCATGGAATGTGACATAGATCCAATAATCCGCATCCTTTTCAGCCAGTTGCAATGCGAGGCATTGCTGTAAGCGCTCCCAAAATGGCTTCAGCTGGAACTAACCACACCAGCCTGTGGACAATTGAACGCATTGTGTCTGCTGGACTTTTGGCTGTGATTCCTGCAGCTTTCCTTGCTCCCTCCCAGGTATTGGACGCCCTGTTGGCCGTGTCTGTGGTAATTCACACACATTGGTAAGATTAGGAGGAATAACTCTTGAATGTTCATTGATCAATCTTTATCTTGCAGGGGCGTTGAGGCCATGGTCGTTGACTATATGCGTCCCGCTGTTGTTGGCAATATTTTGCCAAAAGTTGCTCACATTGCCCTCATCATAATCTCTGTGGCAACTTTGGGAGGTCTCTTCTACTACATTAAGAACGATGTTGGTCTGGCAAACGGCATTAAACGCTTCTGGGCCATCAAGGGCAAGGATTCCTCCTAAGCTTTAATGCCAAAGAGGGAATCTGGGAATAGTCCATCATGAAATTCTCCTTATTTATTGTGGGTTCCATATATGTGTATTAAGCGACAAATTTGGACACGACGAATGCTTAATAGTTATTAGCACTATATAAATAAAAAATTATATATATATGTATATAAAGAAAAGGTGAAGGAATTTGTTTTAAGAAAAATGTATTTAAAAACAGCACTAATTAGTTTTGGCAGCGGTAACAACAACGACAAAAATCGAGCACCCATTGTTACGTAGGTAATAAACAATTAAATATTGCTATTATTATGATTATGAGAGTCGGGTCATGACCTGTCTTCCACATTATTTGCATAAAATATTCTAAGCGCATCCCATTGTTTAGTATGCAATAAAATATGCGAACGACATTGACGCATGTGCTCCACGGCTTGATCTGGGGTCCAACCGTTTTTCTACAAATAATGTCAAAGTTTAAATATAAATTTAGCAAACAACAATTTTGTTTTGTTTTGTTCCACATACCAGCATCAGATAGCATCCCACCAAGGTGGCACTACGTGTTCGACCCGCTTTGCAGTGAACATAAACGGTGCCATCGTTCTCCGGATATTGTGCGCTATTGAATTTCGGTATGCGCTTCGACAGTGGCAGAAAGCGATTCATAAACTCGACGCCACGATAAAGCTTCTCCTGGTTAGGTGACTCAAATATGTCTGTGGTGGCCAGTTGCAGAAATTCAATGCCCAGAGCCTTCCATTTGGGCGCGTCATTAGAAAACGCTGTTAGCTCGTAATCCTCGTTCATTGATACAACAGCTTTCATGTTTTCCTTTTCAATTAACTGTGTAAAGTAAACAAATTTTAATTAACAAATGTTAGTGAATTGAACAGAAACTAGTGGACGGTGCTACAGTCGAGCATACTTGACTCTCGAAGACCCCGTAATTACTATGGAAAAACAAAGACTGCTTAAAATAAAATTATATAGGTAAATGCATATTCTGTCTGTTTGGTGAAGATTTCTCACACAACAAAAAAGTTTCTCATACTATGACATGATGTTCAACTGATCGTTCCTATGGCAGCTATATGATATAGTCGTCTGATTTCGACCAAATTTGATCAGATTGCCAACGACCATTCTGTATGCATTTCAAGCACATTTGGTCAGGATGTATGGGACCGACCCATAAGAATGTTCTGTTGGTTTGGTTCATATATCTTAAAAAAAAAACAAGGTTTTTATACTGACTTAATTTTCGACTGATCGTTCCTATGGCAGCTATATGATACAGTAGTCCAGTTTCAACCAAACAGCCCTGGTACAAATATCAAATAGTAGAAATGGGTACTACTAACGGGATTCAAATTAGGTTCAACTTGGCAGAATATTGTTGAAATGATTTAATTAGACCCTGTTACGCACATTTTTTTTGTGACAAAGCTAATAGACTCCTGTAATTTTTTCAAGAACGGGGTCTAAAAATAAAAACAGTACAAATATTTTTTAAAGAAGAAAGTTCCAAGCGGGATTCGAACCGAGTATCACGAGTGCAAGAGTCGCATACGCTACCCACTAAGCCATTGAAAACATAGACAGTTAACTGTCAAATTGATTTATGTTTACTGTGTAATTTTGTAAGTCCTGCCACGCCCCGTTTCTGCCTGTTGCGCACATTTCGGCTTAAATAAACCAGCATTACTTACGTCATTGGCTTGGTTTCGAAAGGGCAGAGCTCCGAGTATAACGTTCTCATCGATGCGATCGTACCAATTCCTTGATGTTGCTTTCTCCATAAGCACATTATAGAGCAATGTGGGATAAAAGGAAACACGTGCCAGCATTGTCGCCTTTAACAGTGCACAGGTGAAAAGGGAAAGAAGACGTAGATGGATTAGTTAACTGACGTGCGTGAGCTGTAACAGCTGTCGGAAACTTTCACCAGCAGCAGCTTTGGCAGCTGAGCATGAATTTATTATTAATGCTGCTTCTGAGTCGACTGACTGACTGTGTGACTGAGTCGCTTGGAGCGCGGCTTTGAACTGGTTTCAATGAAGTTGCTGTGAACAGCAACAGAGCTTGCATCTGAAATCGTAACTTACACTCATTTCCATGCCTTTTCAGAGATTCTGCGGTGTCAAAAGAACAATGCGTCACGCCTTCAAAATGCTACCTCGTATATTAATTAGTATATTCTGAAATTATCACTCTAATTTTACATCTGCTGCCGCTATCGGATATTTGCATTATGAAATGGAACAACAAAAACACAAAAACTTTGTTTGCGTACGCGCTTTCCAGCACTGGTAACATTTCTTAGAGGTGAGCATACCGATACATAACAGAGCTCAGCGATATGCTGATATTGGTGCCACAGCAACAACTTTGACAAATAATCATGTTGCATCTGGGTCTGGCGGCCGATAAATTTTGTTTATAAAAGCCAGTGTGACCGTAGTCGGCAAGGAAGAAAACGCCCAATTATGCGATAGGCCGATAGGTAGGCCATTTTAAAAGAGAGAGCGGGTATAAGAGTGCGCGAGAGGGAGAGCAAAAGGGCTTTTGGGAGTATGCGTGAGCGGCTTGCTCGCGAAATGCACCAAAGAATTCGGTCAAGGCCAAGGTCGATCGGCCGTTGACTTGCGGGACCGTTGCGTGGGCAGAGAGAGAGAGAGAGAATTTTGGGCATAGCAACAGGCTGATTGATTTGCAAACGGGAGTGTGGTTTTGGAACTCGAACGCAGACGTAGGCGTTGGGAGTTCGAGCCGGGGAGATTTTGTTTAAAGCGCGATATATACGTTTATATATGTTAACACAAACGTCAGTTCGAGCGTCTTTTTTTTTGTTTGGTGTTAGCTTTGTTTTTGGTTAGTGCAGTGTCGAAGTTTTGTTTAGTGTCGTGGATAATTATTGTTCACATAAACACATAATCCGACAAACATACATATGTACACGCAACGTGCACAAACACCAGCCAATACCAATAGGCATAAGTGCAGTTCAGTGCAGTGACACAACAACAACAATAGAACAAACAGCCACAGGTTGGCAAAACAAGCAAAAACTTAAAAATTAACGCCGCAACAAACAAACCAAAACAAAAGCAAAATTAAAACCCAACAAACAATATATTTATACACGCACAATTAAAACGAGTAATTCGGCATCCACACAAACATACAAACATTTAATCAACATCCACACCAACAAACACACAAATTAATAAAGGCCCGCCAAACACACACACGAAGCAGCAGCGACAACAACAGCTGTAACAGCAGTGCAACGGCAGGCGGTGACGTCAGCGACCCCTGCAGTGCGTATGTTTTTCGAAGCACCTGCGGTTCGGCAGTCAGCTGCGTCAATCTCGGGGTGAGCTGCATCGTTTTGATTTCCCAACCTTTTTTCACTGGACCTGGCGGATTATTATTTATTAAATAATTTATAATTTTGTTTGGGATTTATCTTTTCTGTTAACGTAAAATCAAGTATCATTTTTGTTCTGTTAAATTTATTATTTATTAATTTTTGTTTAATTTTTTTATTTGTCAATTATTTATTATCCTTTAGTTCAATTATTTATAATTTTATTATTATTTATTATTTGTGCTATTAACGTAAAATCAATTATTTATTTTGTTTAATCTATTATTTATTCATTTTGTTTAATTTATTTATTATTTAGTTATTATTCATAATTCTATTATTGTTTATTTTCTGTTAACGTAAAGTCATTTATTTATTTTGTTTTGTTTAATTTATTATTTATTTATTTTGATTAATTAATTTATTATTTATTTATTTTGATTAATTAATTTATTATTTATTTATTTTGGTTTATTCTTTCGTATTCTTTATCTGCTTACTTATTTAATTTATTCAAGTTATTATTTATTATTTTTGCTGCAAGTTCATTTCATTTGTTATTTAATTTTCGCTTTTGTTTGTCTCTTGAGTTCGTTTGGTTTATTTATTTATGATTTTGTATTTATTTGGTGTTCACTTTTCGTTTCGCTACATTCCCATTCGATATTTTCCCCGCAGGCCCTTAGATACACCCCAGAGCTCTGTAGGTTTTTGAGGTCCCTGTAGGCATTTAAAATATACATATATATGCCCACATAACTAAAATATAACAAAACAAGACAGTGAGCCAGAGTTAATACAGGAAAATTAAATAAAAGTCAAGACAGGACAGAGATAAAAGAAAAATGTAATATAAATATATTTACAAAATTGTGAACATATAAAATTAAATATGCTAAAACCTAATTATAAATAAATTTAAGAGATTGAAAGAAAATGATGAGTGAGTAGAGAATTTATTGTGGGAGGGGGATCGCATCGTCATGGAGTAGGGTAGCCGCCAGAAAACATTTATGTTGGGTGGCGCAACTAAGTTCAAATTTGAAAGTTGCCGCCACAGGTAGGGTGGGTACGCTGCGGTATAAGAGCGAAGCCGCCGATATGTGTGTCCGATATTTCTGTTGTTTTGTGCGATGTTTGTGTCGTATTCCGTTTTGTGATCGTTGAGAGTGTGAATCGATGATTGTGATTGTGCGGCTCGGCGGGCATTGGTTAACAACCCCCCCTGAGGTGACAGAGCTAGCCGGCGTTGCCCCACGGAACCAAGCCGGGTCGTAACAATATGGCGCCCAATCTGGAAATGGAGCTCGTCGTCGGATCGACGACGTAGCATACGGCCCAGAAAAAAAAAAAAAAATAAAGCATAAGACGAGCACTCTCGAAGGCATGTTTTGCTTCACGGGCCGATTCCAAGCGGTGACTTGTAGGGGGCATCAAAGCTCACCTACAATTGCACGTGAAAGAGTCGACCTGTGGAGCAATCATGATTGTAATAGTTCAATGTTCTCGTAATTGTCGTAAATTAACTTACCTTGTTTTTTGTATTTTCTGGTTCCGCCTGTCCAGCTGATATGTGCCGATGGCCACGGTGACCCGTGACGAGGAAATGCCTCGCACGCGCTGCATCGTGGACATTGGTAGTCAGCCAGGTGGTGTATAGTTGGCCATGGTGACCCGTGAAGAGTAAGATTCTCACACGCGCTGCACCATGGACTTCTATCCCATCGCGGACAGGTGGAACTAAAAGAAAGTATTTTTAAATTAAGGTAAAGTTAATTAAAACGGAGTATTCTCGGCTGCCGATCATCAGTTCAGCTGATGGTCTGTGCAGCCGACAATACTCACGTGATTGTTTTTCTCTTGTTCTTTTTTTGTATCGGGCACCTGTCGAACTTTATGTTAGCGTAGTGTTTAGGCGGCTATCTCCGACGAATGGCGATCCCCTCCTCAGATTTCGTGAATTTTTGTTTTTGTTTGGAAAACGTTGTGTTTGATTTTTTTTGGTATTTATTATTTTCGTCATTGTTCAATATTTATTTATTTATCTACCTTTTAATATTTATTTATTTATTTATTGTGTAGTGATTATTTATTATTCAGTGTTTATTTATTTATTTATTGTTTGATATTTATTTATTAATCAATATTTAATTATTTATATACTGTGATATTTACTCGTGCTCGATATTTATTTATTTATTTATTATTAGGTATTTAAGTATTTATTTATCGTTCATTATTTATATATTAAGTTTACGTATTTATTCATATTTTTTGTTATTTATATTATTATTTATACGTATCATTATTTACTATATTATATTATTTATTTATTATCCCATATATTTATTTATTATTGCTGCACGTTGGTTATATTGTTGTTGTTGCGATAGCTGCGTCGATAGTTTCCTTTTTTGCTTTCTCTTGGTTATAAATAATGGCTGAAGGCGGACAAGGGGGCCACGGGTATAATACCCGGAAAAATAAACAAGAACAGGAAACGTCTTGGGAGAGCGAACAGGGTGCAGCAGGGTTCGGGCCGTTAAGCAGGACTCCGCCGAGAAAAGACGCAGAGAAGGCTCCGTTAGAGCTCCCGAAATCGACACTGCCATCAGTAGAGGCGTCGGCGGTGAACGTTATGCTGGCACAGGCCCATATGACGTTCCTGAAATCCCAATCAGAAGGAATCTGTCAGGCTCTCAGAGAGGAAATGAGACTGGGGTTCATGGAAATCATGAAGGCAATTAACGACGTCGTTCGTCCGAAATTGCCTGTGTTTGACGCAGCGGCGACCGATGAGCAACTGCAGGCCTTTGACGAGGATGCAGATCCAGCTGCAGCAGGGGAACAGCAAGGTGCTAAGTCCAAGCAGACAGCCGGGGCGGAGAAGTCCATCAAGTCTTCGCCAAATCTCGAGGCAGTGCATCCACGAACGCTCGTTACCGAAGGGCTTTCAAGCGAGCATAGGCCGGTAGACCCGAGATCGAGCCATTGGCGAAATCCCTTGTCGCAGCGTGATCTCAGCAGCGAGGATTCGAGTAGGCGCGGTTATGATGGTGAGCCTTCTAGATCATCCTGGGTCAGGGTTGAAAAGTGGGATGTGTCCTTCGATGGTGACTGCAGCAAGTCCTCCGTGGAAGATTTCATTTTCCGGGTGGAGTTTCTGCAGCATCAGTATCGATGTCCCTGGCGAGAAGTGCTTCGCTGCTTCCATATTTTGCTGAAGGGTAGAGCACGGGAGTGGTATTGGCTACATGTCAAACGCCACCAAGTCGAGGAATGGGAGGCACTGAAGCGAGCATTAATTGCGAGTTTTAGAGGCACCCAGACCGAGCACGATAAGATGCACGAGCTCATGCAGCGGGAACAGGGTCGTGGCGAGAGTGCCGTTGATTTTATTCACGCCATACAAAAGTTAGCGTCGAGATTGAGGGAGCCGCTGCCTGAAGCACGACTCATTAAGATTGCGAAGAAGGGTCTGAGGGACGATCTGGCTCGCTATGTGTATGCGATGGATGTATACACCATTGACCAGCTGCGGGACGAATGCAGTGAGGTGGAAAAGGCTTTCTGCAGACGCAATCCAAGGCCGGCGTTTGAGGCAAAACCGCCGCCGAGATTCGGAGCACCAAGGGGCGGAATATCGGCAAACGAAATCGACGTGCCGATGGAGGAGCCGGAATTTCCGGAGCTCGAGGTGGATGAGGCTCGAATGGTGCAACGAGCACAGCGTAGGGCAGGATGCTGGAACTGTGAATCGCCAGATCACGAGTTCCGCAACTGCATGGCTAAGGAGCGCAAGATATTTTGCTATCGTTGCGGCCGAGCCGATACTTATTGTCCCCAGTGCCCTGATTGTGCGGGAAACTGGCAGAGGAGCGCGACGAGAGCGGGAGAATCGCGCCCGGGAATGAATCCCGCGAAGAAGTAGGTGTAGAACTAGTTAAGGATAGGAATAAGGCATGTTTAGGAAATAAGTTTAGAAGTATACGGCACTTACCTTATGAGGAAAGAATTAGAGCATATCTCGAGGCGCGGAACAGGATTTTCAATGAGCGGCTGTTAGAGGGGATGCGACTGGTGACACGCAAGATGAAAAAGGCTCGGGACAGATTCAGGAGGCGACGTCAAGTCAAGCGACAAGTAGTCGCAGCAGTGGCCAGAACCGTTCGGTCCGATCCTCGCGTTTTTGCGGAGTTTAATCTGGGAGGCCGACAGATGCGTGGCTTGCTCGACTCCGGGGCAACTGTGAGTCTCTTGGGACGAGGGTGTCGCGAACTCGTAGAAGAGTTAGATCTGCCTGTGAAGCCGTACGTGTCGACCGTGCGCACCGCGTCCGGCGAAGATCGATCGATCATTGGTCGACTCGTAGTACCTGTGGAGTACAAGGGTGAAGTTAAAGAAATAGTCTTGTACCTGTGTCCGTATTTAGAGCAGACGGCTTACCTTGGGATCGATTTTTGGCGGATCTTTGGGATAGCACCAGAGGTAGTGGGCTCTGAAGTGCCAGTCGTTGAAGCCATTGATGAGAGACAAGGAATGGCGGAGCAAATAGCTCATTACGTTGAGGACGGCGGGGCGAGGAGTGAGCCAGAAGCATGGGAGCTAGAGGAGAGCCAGAAGTTGATCTTGGAGGACGTGAAGGCAAAGTTTTTGGCGTTTGAAAAAGTTGGTTTAGGGAAGACGCACGCAGAAAAGCACAGAATCGAATTGATAGCGGGAGCGCAGCCTGTGAAGGATCGTCACTATCCATTGTCGCCAGCGATGCAGCAAGTGGTGTGGGATGAGATCGACAAGATGTTGGCAATCGGTGTCATCGAGGAAAGCAATAGTCCGTGGAGTAACCGCACCACTGTTGTGCGAAGGCCGGATAAAAATCGCTTCTGCCTCGATGCCCGAAAGCTCAACGCCTTGACGGTCAAGGACGCCTACCCACTTCCGAGCATTGAAGGTATACTGTCGCGGGTGGATCAGACGCACTTCATCTCCAGCGTCGATCTAAAATTCGCCTTCTGGCAGATCGAGCTGGACGACGAGAGCAAGGCGTGCACGGCTTTCACGGTGCCTGGGCGACCGCTTTATCAGTTCGTCATGATGCCGTTTGGGTTGTGCAATGCGGCGCAGCGTCTTTGCCGTCTGATGGACAAGGTCATTCCAACCGAGCTGAGGTCCAACGTATTTGTCTACCTAGACGATTTGCTGATCATCGCGCCTGACTTCGAGACACATATGGTGTATTTGAATAGAGTCGCAGAGTGCCTGAAAGCCGCAAATTTGACAATTGGGTTGAAAAAGTCGCAGTTTTGCTTTAAGTCGCTTAAATACCTGGGGTTCATTATTGGCGGAGGTACACTACGGACGGACCCGACGAGAGTGACGGCTATTGAGCAGATTCCCGTGCCACGATCAGTCCGCGAAGTTCGAGCGTTCCTCGGCACGACGGGATGGTACAGGCGGTTCATCCGAAATTTCGCGTCCTTAGCAGTGCCACTCACAGATGCGCTGAAGGCCAGAGGTGGGAAGAAGTTCGTGTTGAACGAGGATGCTGTGCAGGCAGTCCAATCATTGAAAAAGGCAATGACGACTGCTCCGGTCCTTGTTCATGCGGACTTCCGTAAGCGTTTCTACGTCCAGTGTGACGCATCTCATGCAGGCGTGGGGGCTGTTCTCTTCCAGCTAGACGAGCTCAAACACGAGAGACCGGTCGCGTACTTTTCGGCGAAGCTCAATAAACACCAGCTCAACTACTCGGTCACCGAGAAAGAGTGTCTGGCAGCGATCATGGCGATACAGAAGTTCCGGCCATACATTGAGCTGATGCCTTTTACGGTCATCACTGATCATGCGAGCCTGAAGTGGCTCATGTCCCTTAAAGACTTGAGTGGTAGGTTGGCCAGATGGTCACTGCAGCTCCAGGCGCTAGACTTCACGATCGAGCATCGCAAGGGTGTCGATAACGTAGTAGCAGATACGCTCTCGCGAAGTCTAGGTGCCGAAGTCGCGGATCTGCAGGGTTCCGAGTTCGATCCGAGCGAGGCCTTGGGATTCCAGACAAATGAATTCCAATCTGAGGAGTATCAGGAGTTAGTTCGAGAGGTGGAGGAGAACAAGGAACACTTACCAGATTTAAAGGTTGAGGGCGGAGCGATATTTAAACGGATCATGGTTAATCGGTTGGAAGAAGAGCTTGATGGGTCGACATGGAAGTTGTGGGTGCCTGCGTCTCTCACTCATGAGTTGGTGAGGAGAGCGCACGAGGAGCACACAGCGGCGCACGGCGGCGTAGCCAAGACACTGCATGCTTTGCGGAGGCAGTACTTCTGGCCGAAGATGGCAGTCCAGGTGGCGGAGTTCGTGCGAGATTGTGGGCTCTGTAAGGAGACGAAGGCGACGAACTTTAGGATGCAGGTCGGGATAGGCGCTGAGGTGGTCACGGAGAGACCATTCCAGAAGCTCTATATCGATTTTTTGGGCAAATATCCGAGATCGAAGCGGGGTCACGCATGGATCTTCATCGTGGTGGATCATTTCACCAAGTTCACGTTCTTGAAGGCCATGCGTGACGCGACTGCGAGCTGCGTGGTGAGTTTTCTGGTGCAGGAGGTGTTCCTTAAGTTTGGTGTCCCCGAGGTTATTCACTCAGACAATGGCCGACAGTTTACGGGCAAAGTCTTCGAGGAGATGACCCAAGCTTATGGAATCCGCCACCTGCGAACCGCTGTATACTCACCACAAAGCAACGCAGCAGAGCGGGTGAATCGATCGGTATTGGCGGCGATTAGGGCTTACCTGGAGACTGACCATCGGGAGTGGGACCTGTATCTGCCTGAGATTGAGGTGGCTTTGCGCAATAGTGTCCACACAGCGACTGGGGTGACACCGTTCTTTGCGCTGTTTGGCCAACATTTGATGTTGAACGGAGCACAGTACGCACTCGGACGCAAGCTCAAATCCCTATGTGAGCACGAATTCGCATCTTTAGGCAGGGCAGACAGGCAGAGGCTGATCCAGGAGAAGATCCAGAAACAGCTTCATGTCGCGTATGAGCGAAGCAGCCTACGCTACAATGAGCGAGCGCGCGAGTTGCAATTGGTTCCGGGCCAGGAAGTTTTCCGACGCAACTTCAGCTTGAGCAACTTTAGCAAGGCATACAATGCAAAGTTTGCTCGAAAGTTCCTCAAGGCGAGAGTCGTGAGGTCTGTTGGCTCGAACATGTACGAGCTAGAAGATGAGCAAGGGCGTCCGGTCGGGGTCTTTCACTCCAAAGATATCCGGCAGTGATGAGATGCGGAGCGATCGACAGTGTAGAGTGGGCGTGGGCCTACGTTGGGCGCGGCAGAATTAGGGCAACGCTCGATACAAACACCAGTCCCATGCAGACGAATATTTGCGCCACTTCCATCTGCGAGTATGGCGAAATCTTCGTGCCGGTGTTGCATCTGGGTCTGGCGGCCGATAAATTTTGTTTATAAAAGCCAGTGTGACCGTAGTCGGCAAGGAAGAAAACGCCCAATTATGCGATAGGCCGATAGGTAGGCCATTTTAAAAGAGAGAGCGGGTATAAGAGTGCGCGAGAGGGAGAGCAAAAGGGCTTTTGGGAGTATGCGTGAGCGGCTTGCTCGCGAAATGCACCAAAGAATTCGGTCAAGGCCAAGGTCGATCGGCCGTTGACTTGCGGGACCGTTGCGTGGGCAGAGAGAGAGAGAGAGAATTTTGGGCATAGCAACAGGCTGATTGATTTGCAAACGGGAGTGTGGTTTTGGAACTCGAACGCAGACGTAGGCGTTGGGAGTTCGAGCCGGGGAGATTTTGTTTAAAGCGCGATATATACGTTTATATATGTTAACACAAACGTCAGTTCGAGCGTCTTTTTTTTTGTTTGGTGTTAGCTTTGTTTTTGGTTAGTGCAGTGTCGAAGTTTTGTTTAGTGTCGTGGATAATTATTGTTCACATAAACACATAATCCGACAAACATACATATGTACACGCAACGTGCACAAACACCAGCCAATACCAATAGGCATAAGTGCAGTTCAGTGCAGTGACACAACAACAACAATAGAACAAACAGCCACAGGTTGGCAAAACAAGCAAAAACTTAAAAATTAACGCCGCAACAAACAAACCAAAACAAAAGCAAAATTAAAACCCAACAAACAATATATTTATACACGCACAATTAAAACGAGTAATTCGGCATCCACACAAACATACAAACATTTAATCAACATCCACACCAACAAACACACAAATTAATAAAGGCCCGCCAAACACACACACGAAGCAGCAGCGACAACAACAGCTGTAACAGCAGTGCAACGGCAGGCGGTGACGTCAGCGACCCCTGCAGTGCGTATGTTTTTCGAAGCACCTGCGGTTCGGCAGTCAGCTGCGTCAATCTCGGGGTGAGCTGCATCGTTTTGATTTCCCAACCTTTTTTCACTGGACCTGGCGGATTATTATTTATTAAATAATTTATAATTTTGTTTGGGATTTATCTTTTCTGTTAACGTAAAATCAAGTATCATTTTTGTTCTGTTAAATTTATTATTTATTAATTTTTGTTTAATTTTTTTATTTGTCAATTATTTATTATCCTTTAGTTCAATTATTTATAATTTTATTATTATTTATTATTTGTGCTATTAACGTAAAATCAATTATTTATTTTGTTTAATCTATTATTTATTCATTTTGTTTAATTTATTTATTATTTAGTTATTATTCATAATTCTATTATTGTTTATTTTCTGTTAACGTAAAGTCATTTATTTATTTTGTTTTGTTTAATTTATTATTTATTTATTTTGATTAATTAATTTATTATTTATTTATTTTGATTAATTAATTTATTATTTATTTATTTTGGTTTATTCTTTCGTATTCTTTATCTGCTTACTTATTTAATTTATTCAAGTTATTATTTATTATTTTTGCTGCAAGTTCATTTCATTTGTTATTTAATTTTCGCTTTTGTTTGTCTCTTGAGTTCGTTTGGTTTATTTATTTATGATTTTGTATTTATTTGGTGTTCACTTTTCGTTTCGCTACATTCCCATTCGATATTTTCCCCGCAGGCCCTTAGATACACCCCAGAGCTCTGTAGGTTTTTGAGGTCCCTGTAGGCATTTAAAATATACATATATATGCCCACATAACTAAAATATAACAAAACAAGACAGTGAGCCAGAGTTAATACAGGAAAATTAAATAAAAGTCAAGACAGGACAGAGATAAAAGAAAAATGTAATATAAATATATTTACAAAATTGTGAACATATAAAATTAAATATGCTAAAACCTAATTATAAATAAATTTAAGAGATTGAAAGAAAATGATGAGTGAGTAGAGAATTTATTGTGGGAGGGGGATCGCATCGTCATGGAGTAGGGTAGCCGCCAGAAAACATTTATGTTGGGTGGCGCAACTAAGTTCAAATTTGAAAGTTGCCGCCACAGGTAGGGTGGGTACGCTGCGGTATAAGAGCGAAGCCGCCGATATGTGTGTCCGATATTTCTGTTGTTTTGTGCGATGTTTGTGTCGTATTCCGTTTTGTGATCGTTGAGAGTGTGAATCGATGATTGTGATTGTGCGGCTCGGCGGGCATTGGTTAACAACCCCCCCTGAGGTGACAGAGCTAGCCGGCGTTGCCCCACGGAACCAAGCCGGGTCGTAACAATCAGTCACTGTCAGACTGTCATTAAAAATTTTAACTCAATGTGTATTTAAGCATTGTACTTTCATGATATTTATCTGAATTTTTAAAATAAGTTCAGTAAATGAGGACTTAGCGACCAAATATACTAAAGTGACAAGATACCCGGCGATATACTTTTGACTTTATCCGGATTGCTGCTCATCTCTATCATTGGATAGTTTGCAACACTGGGCCAACAATTATTGTTGCAACAAATAAAAAGGTTCTTTAATCTTACGTGTGAAAATTTGTCAAAGTAAGCCAAAGGCGTTAAGGCAACTAAATTAAACGCCACACAGGTGTAAAATGCGCTAGCGATAAAACTGCCTTGAAGCACTAATAGGCACTATCAAACGGTGAAAAGCAATCAGTGTGTGCACAAAAGAAAAAGTAAATAACACAACACGTCAGACCTAAAGAGACCACGGCTAAAAAGGCAATACCAAAATTGTTAGTATATTTAAGCACTATTATTTTTCTTATTTTTACAAGAGACAAGTTCGCTACGATGAGACTGCCAGGCTTGATGGGCTTGATATTGCTGCTGCTGGTGGCGCAGCAGGGCCAGCTGTTGCGGGCGGAGCTCCAGGGTCCGATTTCTGAAAGCGCCAGCGCGACAGAGACGGACACACAGTCGGGCAAAGCGGAAGCTGAGGAGATAACAACAGCCGATAAGGACACCGCCTCAAAGACACCGCCTGTAGACTCGGCCACGCCGGCCAGCAATGATCGCAAAGCTGCCAAGCTGAAGGACACGGAATTCGCACCACGCACCAAAGTGATGCCAGCGGCCTTATTTGAGCGTCTTTGGAATGATAACTTAATGAAGCAGCAGAAGCTTAAAGCTCAAATCGAGGCCATCGAGGCGAATCAACCGCAAGTTGAAGCCGAGCTGACGCCGGAGCAGCAAGAGGCCCAGAATCTGTACGAGAATGCCATGGAGATGCTGGGCAAGCCACGCACCGATAAACGCGTCGCCTTTACGCTGCTGCGCAAGGCGGCGGCATTCAATCATCCCAAGGCACGCGCCGAGGTGGCCTGGGCCATGCTCCTGGGACTCTGGATGCCCTTTGATTTTCATCATGCGGCCGACGAGTTTGAGACGCTGGCAAACGAAGGTCTGCCCGATGCCCATGCTGGTCTCGCCTTTTTGTATTCGGTGGGCGTGGGTGGCAAGAATGTCAGCCAGCCCATGGCGTTGATACACTATATGCTGGCAGCACTTGGTGACAATACGTTGGCCCAAATGGCCGTGGGATATCGCTACTTGTACGGCATCAATGTGCCCATCAGCTGTGAGAAGGCATTGATTCACTACAAGCGTGTGGCCCGAAAAGTGGCCTCGAAGGTGACCTTCGCCAATGGACCGATGGTGCATCGAGTGCGACTGCTGGACGAGCTGGAGAATCCGGGCAGTCACGAGACCGAAATTGTTGACTACTATCAGCTGTTGGCCGACAAGGGAGATGTCCAGTCGCAGGTTGGCCTGGGCCAGTTGTATTACCAAGGCGGCAAGGCCATTCAGCAGGATCATCAGAAGGCATTGGAATACTTTACGCTGGCGGCCAATGCGGGCAATGCCATAGGATTCGCCTTTCTGGGCAAGCTCTATCTGGAGGGCAGTGAACAAATCAAGGCGGACAACGAAACAGCCTTCAAGGTGAGCACACATTTATTTCAATACTTATTTGGAGCAGGAATTGAAAGCCTAACGGCAACAATAACCTTTCGGTCCGAAACCTTAAAACCGAAAACATTTATAAGTCTTAATTTCGGTTTTTCATACATCAATAAAAAATTAAAAAATCAAGCTAAAAATAATTTAAAACAGAAAAATTTTGAACTGATTCGATTTTTTCCAACTCAAGTCTTGTTTGCGATTTCTGATATATTGTTATTAGTTTTGTACTTTATTTTTAATTTTGAACTTTGATTTTAATTTTCTTATGTTTAATATTCAGTTTTTATTTGTGATATTTATGATTGAATTTTCTTAGCATTGAATAAGCGCAAATAAAATAAATTTGTTAAATGAAATACATACATACATACGAAACCATACCGGTATTTCAAAACTTAAACATACAAAAATCGGTTCACCGTTACGAAACCTTTATTCAAAGATTTCGCTTAACCGAAAACCTAAATGCGAGCATAACCGAAACTGTCTGAAACTGAAACCGATATTCGTTTCGGTTTTAGTCCCTGATTTGGAGTCAACTTGCAATTATTTCACATTTAAAATCACATTATTTATCAACATTTCCAAGTAACAAATGAATTCTAAACTTAATCACTTAATCTCCCTTCTTAGTACTTCTCAAAAGCTTCTGAAATGGGCGATCCCGTGGGCCAGAGTGGTTTGGGCCTTATGTACCTAAAGGGTCTGGGCGTACCCAAGGATTCCATCAAGGCATTGTCATACTTCACACAGGCTGCGGATCAGGGCTGGGTTGATGGCCAACTGCAACTGGGCACCATGTACTTCAGTAAGTTTTCTAACTTCAGATCAGTCTGATTATCAGCAGTGATTAACTCAATATCTGTTCTGTTCATTTGATTCTAGCTGGAAATGGTGTCAAGACGGACTACAAGCTGGCGCTCAAGTATTTCAATCTGGCAACACAATCGGGACACGTTTTGGCCTACTATAATCTGGGCATTATGCATGCCTATGGCATGGGGATGCTGCGATCTTGTCCAGCTGCTGTTGAGGTGCGTTTTCTAATTAGACCCCGTACATAAATAGAAGTACAGGGGTCTATTATCTTTGTTACAAATAAAAAAATGTGCGTAACAGGCAGAGGGAGGCGTCGATATAGCCATGTTCGTCTGTGTTGACGCCTAGATCTCAGAGACTATAAGAGCTAGAGACTCCAAACTCGGTATGTAGGTGCGTCTATATTGCAAGCAGATCGAGTTTGTTTTAGATTTTGGATGGGACCACTATATCATATAGCTGCCATAGGAACGATCAGTCGCAACTCAAATCTTAATATGAAAAACTTTTTTGTTTTGTGAGATATGTTTGCTTTTCCATAGTAACACAAGTACTGGGTCTCCGAGAGTCGAGTAGCACCGCCCCCCAGTTTATAAAATCATTTCGATTTTATGCTTTTATAATTTAAATGATTGATTTATTAATTGTGGTTTGTCGTGTCTTCCTCAAATTGCAGTTCTTCAAGAACGTGGCGGAACGTGGTCGCTGGAGCAGCAGATTGATGCACGCCTACAACGACTACAAGCAGAATCGCATCGACGAGGCCTACATGCACTACGCCCTCATGGCGGAGGTGGGCTATGAGGTGGCCCAGAGCAATGCAGCATTTCTGCTGGATCGCGAGGAGGTTCACGTATTCAATGATCGACACGAGGACTTGATACGCGCCTTTTATTACTGGAAACGTGCTGCCGGCCAAGGCTATTCCGCTGCCCAAGTCAAGCTGGGCGATTACTATTACTATGGCTGGGGCACTAAAACCGATTTCGAGACTGCCGCGGCACTTTACAGGTGCGTGAACAACTAATCAATGAAAATCAATAATTAACTAATTATATTTAATAGGAAAGCTTCGGAGCAGCAGTATAATGCTCAGGCCATGTTCAATTTGGGCTATATGCACGAGCAGGGACTGGGCATGAAGAAGGATTGGCATCTGGCCAAGAGATTATATGATTTGGCGGCCGAAACAAATTCGGATGCTAAAGTGCCTGTGGCAATTGCGCTTTTCAAGCTGCAGATGCTAGCCAAGATTGAGTCAATTAAGGAGGTAATCCAAATTATTTTAAATAATAATATAATTATGGGTTTTCAATGAATTTTCGTATGCAGTCGCCCTATAGATTCATCTTTTATATGGATGAAAACATTGCTGCTAATTGGGATTTATACATGATCACAATACTGACCCTGTTGCTGGGCATAATCATGTATACCAGGCGTCCATTTCAACAGCCAGAGCAGGCACAGGCAGCGGCACAGCAGCCGCCTCCGCAAGTCAACG
This sequence comes from Drosophila quinaria, assembly GCA_035047525.1. Taxonomy (NCBI): domain Eukaryota; kingdom Metazoa; phylum Arthropoda; class Insecta; order Diptera; family Drosophilidae; genus Drosophila; species Drosophila quinaria. The sequence goes on along the minus strand of JAWNPO010000470.1, from coordinate 6,720,610 downwards.
ACATGGCAGCAATGCCTGTAAATGCCGCGCCAGCAGCAGCAGCAGCAGATGCAACTGCATCCGCTGGAGCCTCAACTGCAACTACAACTGCATCAGAATCCACTGCAGCTGAAGGAACATCCACATCCATAGCCTCAGCGACTGCATCGGCGTCCAGCACAACTTGCAGCTCATCTCCAGCTCCGGGGACGAGCAGTAATACACTTGATCCCACTGATTAGTCTTAATGCAATTTGGTTAATCATCTTTAGCATAATTAGTGACCATGTAAATATTTATCATCCAATTTTTATGATTTCTGAATGGAATTTTTAGATATTTAAAAAATCAGATATATCTTACTCAAACAAAATATATGTGTGTTGTAATCATAAAATGCTGTGCGATTCCTAATCTAAAGTCACCTTTCGTCACTAGCGTGGACTGCCTTCTACACTGTTACAGTATTAGATTTTTATTCTGTTTTCATTATAAGTGTTGAAGCATTTTGCCAAATTACAAGTTAATTTATGTATCGAAATTCTAGTCTAAGCATAATAGTTAAGATTTGCCTTCTTCTTGGACTGCACCTCCATGATGGCATCCATGAAATCCTCGTGCGTCACGGACGAGGCGGAACGACGCAGAGCAATCATGCCGGCTTCCACACAGACCGCCTTGCATTGGGCACCATTGAAATCGTCCGTAGAGCGCGACAACTCCTCAAAGTTCACATCGTTGCTGACATTCATTTTTCGTGAGTGAATTTGCATAATACGGGCACGGGCCTCTTCATTTGGATGTGGGAACTCAATCTTGCGATCGAGTCGACCGGAACGCAACAAAGCGGGATCCAGAATATCCACACGATTTGTTGCTGCAATCACTTTAATATCAGCTGTCGAGCTAAAGCCATCCAATTGATTCAACAACTCCAACATGGTGCGCTGCACCTCACGATCTCCAGCCTTCTCCGAATCGAAACGCTTTGTGCCAATGGCGTCCAGTTCGTCTATGAATATGATTGCGGGCGCCTTTTCCTTGGCCAGTGCAAAGGCATCGCGCACCAATTTGGCGCCGTCACCAATAAACATTTGCACCAGTTGTGGACCCGCCAATTTCAGGAAAGTCGACTTGGTTTGCGCGGCACAAGCACGGGCGAGCAGGGTCTTTCCAGTACCAGGTGGGCCATAAAGTAAAACACCTGCGAAAAAGGGTTGGAATTAATAAATGGGCTGCAAACTTGATATGTTGATAGAGTAAGATTCAAGGGGTAAATTGTTGGAGGGGTTCAGATCCGTTTAGGTTGACTAACCCTTTGGTGGATGAATGCCCAAGTTCTTGAACTTTTCCTTGTGTGTCATGGGCAGAACGACAGCTTCGATGAGTTCCTGAATCTGTTTGTCCAGACCACCAATATCGGAATACTGCTCTGTGGGACGCTCATCAACTTCCATGGCCTTCACACGGGCATCGTACTCAGCCGGTAGTGTTTCCAAGATCAGATATGAATCCTTGTTGACGCCAACCAAATCGCCGGGCTTCAGTTTCTCGGCATCGACGAGGCCAATGACTGGCAAGAAATATGCTTGACGAGTTGATGTCTTGATAACGGCACACTTGCCCTTCCGTTGATTATCCAGCACTGTGACGGAGCCATCGTCTTCTTCTTCTTGGGGATCCACATCCAACAGCTCGATGACATTGGACACCAGATATGGCAACGTTTTGTTAACCTAAAGCAAGCATAAATAAGTAACCTTTTTCGTGGAGAAAAGACTAAATTCTAAAGCACTCACCTTAATCTTTTCCGTATTGTCTTTGATCTTTTCGTTTTGCGCTTGAATTTCATGTGTTATGCGCATAACTTCGCTTTTCATTATTTTGATTTCATTGTCCATCAAGCGAGTCCTGCTCACAATCTCATCCGTGGACATACGCAGCACCTCTTCGCCGAGCGACTCCTCGCCATCCTCCCATATTGACTTGTCCTCGAGCGTTTGGGCCATTTCAAATTAATTTGCTTTAATAATTAACTCGCTACAAACGAAACTTTTTTAGCTGGCTGAGTTTTTGTCGGATGACTTGTAAATTTTCGTGTTTCTTTCCAGCCAATGCCGAGTTTGACAGTTCTGAGTGTTGGAAAATGCTCAAATATATGTATATCGATATAGCACAGGCAGTGCTGCCAATTTGTCCTTTTTGCGGACAAATCTATCCGTTTTGAAACTGCGATATCCGGAAAAATTTAAAAACGCCCCTATCCGAAAAAAATGTTTTTTTTTTAATTTACTATGCCTTATCCTTTAGTCATCCGTTTCTTATTGCTCTAAGTAGCTCATCTAAAATATTAATTTTCGGATCGTCGAATAACTTTGAAATTTAGAAATAAAATTGTTGCATGTCCTGCGGTAAATATTTTACTGTCCAATAAAGAGCGAATACTTTCAACGTTTGCACTATTTTTAAAGCTATGATATGAATTATTAATACATGTATTAATAAGAAAACACTGTCCAAATTTTTTGTCCTTTAAAAAAAATCTGTCCGCTTTCTGTTTTATTTTTTTTTGGTTTGTTTTTGTGTAAAGGCGTTGGCAACACTGAGCACAGGACAACTTAATAGCGTTTGACCATCGATAGTGCCGATAGTGCCATCGATAGTTCTCCACCTCAGCTAGCATAGTGCTATCGATAGTTGGATTATATACAACACTAACCTGGCTTGAAGAGAACGCTCTTTTTTTTCTTGTAAAAAAAAGAAGATTTAGCCAAACTATAAATCATAAACATAAATTATCATTGCCATGTCCGAAAATAATGGTAAGTGCTATAATTAAGTGCAAAAGCTAAAGCAAATATTGCAAATGGACGTCGTGAGAGCAAGTGCTATTGTAGCTAGCGCTGCATACAATATCTTGTTTGTTCTTGTTCTTGTCGTAATATATATAAATTTGTATATGTATGTATATATTTGTAGAAGCGTCGGTTGAAGCCAACTGCTTCAGAGGTGGTTTTACATTAAAGGCCTCGCGATTAGGCGGTGCCGTGCTGCGTCCAGCCGTACTCGCTGATTCTGCTGCTGTCTTGGGCACAGCTCACACCAATACTAGTACCAACACCAATACCAATAACGACACCAATGCCGCCAACAACAATAGCTCCACAACGTTAGCCGGCGGCAGCGAGAAGACTGAGGAAGATGGCATTGCGGGCAATCCCTTTTTGCGGGAGCAACGGGAAGAGGAAGATGATAATGCAGCCGCAGTTGCCGCCGTGGCCGCCCCGCAACCCGTGGTGGAATCATCCACAGAGAAATCGGATAAAGAAGATGACGAGATTGATGAGCGGCCGGATCCGTTGTCAATGCTCCGTAATAATGGCATCGAGCGTGCCAACATATTTGCTGCATCCAAGACCAATTTGCCGCGTGTGCAGACAAGTGGTTTCATCTTTGGCCAGAACGTGCATGAGCGTGTCGTAGGCGTAAGTTGGTCAAGGAACATGAGAGTGTTTAAGATTCTGAATAACTTGGTTTCGTTGCAGGAGAACGTAAGCACAGAATCGAATGCAGAGGCAGCCGTCTCTGGCTCAACGGAAGCCACATCCTCGCAGCTGCTGTTTTCCAGCGTCATTCAACAGGCAGCCCAATCGACAGACAACAACAAGGAGACATCCGAGGCAAAGAGTCTCAATGATGTGGCGCGCGAGTATGAGGAGAGTCGCGCCCAGAAGCGTAAATACGAGGAGGTGGAGACCTTTACCGGCGAGGAGAACGAACTCAATATTGCCGATGTCAGTTGCAAGCTGTTTGCCTTTGTCAACAGCAACTGGGAGGAGCGTGGACGTGGCAGTTTGCGTCTGAATGACGCCAAGGATGAGCACGATTGCTCGCGCGTTGTCTTCCGCACATCGGGCAATTTGCGACTGGTGCTGAACACTAAAGTCTGGGCGGCAATGGTCGCCGAACGTGCCAGCCAGAAATCGTTGCGTCTGACTGCCATGGACAACACAGGAACTGTGAAAATCTTTCTGGCCATGGGTCGTCCGGCGGACATTGCCCAGGTGCACAAGGCGTTGAGCGAGCGAATTGCCAAACGCAAACTGACACATCCCGATGAGTGCGCCGTGGTCGAGTCGAAAAATGGCATTTCCTCCGAGTCGTGTGCCGCCAGCGTGCAGCCCGAGTCCACAACCAACGATGATGACGATGATGATGCTGCTGCTATTGTTGAGTCAATTCCCATAGCAGCGGGCACTGCAACTGTCGCCTCTGGCCCCGCCGTTGCTGAGGCCGACAGCAATGAGCCGAGCCCCAAAAAGGCGCTGATGCAGGCGGATAGCAGTGTCGATGTTGTGGTGGCGTCTGGAGGCGACGACAACGCCGACAATGCCGAGGCAGAGCCCAAGGAATCCATGGAGGAAGAACCCGTCGAGGAGAAAGCTTAAGATTAGTTTGCGGCTGGCGATTGTTTCGTTTTCCTCGTTTCTTCCCATCTTTATAAATTTTTGTTTTAAATCTACACAAAATGAAAGAAAAAAGAAACCAACATCTACTAAACTAAATAAAACACATTGTGAATTATTATAAATTAATTATAATAATTTATTAATAATTATTATTAAAGTAAAATAAATGAAGTTCCGATTTCGTAAGTCCGGGCGCATTAAAAAGGTCTACAAAAGACATTAATTTTTTTTTATCAATTTTCAATTACATTTATCATCAATTGCAAATTACAATTCGTGTTTTCTGTTTTGTGCTTTGTTTGTTTGTTTATCATTATCGCCATTCGTAATCTAACTGTGTCTGTTCTATTAAACATTTAGTATATATATCTATGCATATATATACTATATTAGTCACTATAACTAATTCGCTTAAGGAATACTTTTGACAAGTTTCGTCACTTGCACTAGAAATATGTTTTTTGTTTTTTTTTTTTGTAGAAAAAATAGGCTCATTATTTGTATCGCACAGACATCATTAATCCTTATTTTAACTTAACCAAGTGGAAATTGCAACAACAATAAATCCCAGACTGCGGTACAGTAGATATCCACAAAAAATGAATTGATTACAATCAGAATTACAGTCACTATACAAATAAAAATTACATAATTCATTCATTAAGCAGTAGTTCCTCTCAACATTTGAAATATTTAACCATAACGCCCCTCAGCGCCATTATTTGTGTGTACGTGTGTGTGTGTGTGTATTATATATATGTATATACAGGAGGTGAAAGTTGTCCGACACTTTTAGCTGATAGTGCTGCAACTAGAGACGGTCACGTTGAGCGGATTGTTGGCGCTGCTCACCGCAATGGAAGACCTAAGGGAGAAAGCAATTAGGAAAATTATTATAAGATTAGAACAGTTGAAAATGGATTTATGTATAGTCTATAGTCGAGCTCCCAATCGGGTACATTCTACCCGATACATAATTTGAATTAAATAACATTAGTTTTTATCATCAAATTTTAGGTTCTTATGCTATTCAAAATTACCGCTTATATATATACTACAACCAATATCATTATTAGTCTTTAGTTTTAATTTCGACAAGTTTAATTTGATGCTCTCCACAAGAATTATTTTTTACATTGATTATTATTATGGCTTGTCTTGGCTTATTGACTACGAATATACATATGTATGTATATAATTTTTGCCAGTTTAAAACTAGGATGTCTAGGATTATTCCATTCAAACAGATTATTTATTTAAAATGTATAGTAGTAGATCTAGGATTTTCCAATTTAAGCGAATCATTTTTTTTAGTTATGGTTTTCTTTTTATCGGATACTTATTTTAATAATATATTTTCGTTGTCATCAAATTTTAAACTTTACGATATTTGCCATTTAAAACTAGCATAGCATGTTTATAATTCCAATTATTATATTACTTCACTTTATATTTTAATTTTAATAAATTCATTTGATCAACTGTATTTAGTTGGCACTTAATAAATGAAGTAAATAAATAAATATCTAGGATTCTCCCACACGTTCAGCTACTTGTTATAAGTTTTGATATATTTGTTGAATGCGTTACTTTTATTTAAGATTACTGATTGGAAATGCTTACCGATTGTGACGCATGTGACTCTTGACTAGATCGCTGTTGACCAGGGCGGCCATGAGGCTCAGTTCGCCGGCCATGACGGTGGCGCACACGATTTGTGCGAGCTTCTTGGCATTGTCGCCTGGCTTGGTGGCGTGTGCTCCGCGCACGCCCAGCATATCGAGGCAGGCTCCTTGGCCGGGCAGTCCGGTGCCGCCGCCGACGGTGCCGACCTCCAGGGATGGCATCGTGCAGGTCATGTACAAATCCTCGCTGTTCTCGGCCCAGCACTCCATGGCCGTGGAGCAGTTGCTCGATGTGACATTCTGGGCGGGATCCTGGCCAGTGGCGAGAAAGACAGCGGTTACCATGTTGGCAGCATGGGCATTATTGCCACCAATACTGCCGGCCATCGCGCTGCCGCCCATATTCTTCAGTTTGTTGCACTCGACGAGCGTCTTGGCGTCCGTCTTGAGCACCGAGCGGAGCGTGGCGGCGGGAATGGTGCACTCGGTGACGACACGCTTGCCCCTGCCCTTGATCCAGTTGATGGCCGCCGGTTTTTTGTCGCAGCAAAAGTTGCCGCTCAGCGAAATGATTTGCATATCGGGAAATTGCCGCTTGATGCAACGCAGCGCCATCTCCGCGCCCTTGGAGACCATGTTCATGCCCATGGCATCGCCAGTTAGGGCGACAAATCTTATGTACAACTGTGGCCCGTCCATGGCAATGTGACAGTCCTTGAGGCGGCCGAAACGCGACGTGGAATCGAATTCCGTCTTAATCAGTCGATAGTTGAACTCGTGCTCGATCCACAGCTTGGCCTCGGAGGCACGCTGTACGCTGGGGAAGCGCACACAGGGCGCCCGGGTCATGCCCACATCCTCGACTACGGAGCGCACTCCGCGCACGGATAGCGCTTTGCAGCCGCGATTTGTGGATGCCACCAGAGCACCCTCCGTTGTGGCCATGGGCACGTAGTAGCTGACGCCATCGAGGAGCAGGGGACCCGCATAGCCCACGGGAATGGGCACATAGCCGAGCACATTCTCACAGCAGGCATTCATCACCTTGCGATAGTCGAAATGCTGATACGGCAGCACATCCAACTTGGCCATCTCCAATTTGGCACGGGAGGCGATTATCTGGCGACGGATGCGGATGCCACGCTCCGGATCCTGCAGCACCGATTCAATCTTGTACAGTGGACACTGATTGCCGCCAGCATTCACAATGTTGACAATCTCCTCGTCCGTTAAGGATCGGGGACCATCCTCTTCCGTCGAGTTCATGAGCTCCAGGCATTCCTGCAACGCACGTGGCGGACGCAGTGGCTCCAACTCCAATTCTCGCTCCCGCATGGCCAGCTGAATCTCTGTCTGTGTGGCGGCATTTATCAAGTGGTGCTCCTCGATGCTGAACAACACTTTGGGCTTGGATTCCTTCTCCTTTATTGCCTCCATCCGCATGTCCAGCTCCATCTCCGGCGTCGTCTGCGATGCCTTGGCCAGCGTCGACTGACGCAGTTGCTCCTGCAGCGTATCCCGATTGTCAAAGAAAATAAACTTGACCACGAGTGCAATCAAAACTATCGAGATGACGATGTGATCCGCGCTCATCGTCAGCCATCTGGAAGATTAACAAGAATTTACACACTTAGATGCGGATTCCAGAGATTTCACACAAAGTTCATAGAAATTTAAGTGAAATTCAATTTGTAACATTGCAAAGTAATAATTAAGCTTTAATCTTTAAGTCAAGTCTTAAATTCAACTATAAATATGATGTTTATTTATACTGAAACAAAAACTTCTTGTTCTGCTGACGGAAATCAAGGCAAAGTCCAAACGGTAAGAGCTAAAAAGCTGAAAATTTCACAATAGTTTTTATATTGTTTACGTAGACGCATTTTTAAAAATTCGACCTACAAGTAGGTAAAAAAAAGCTACCGGACTGTGTATTTAATATTAATTAATTTGAGTTGGAGAGTGAAATTTTAAAAAAGTCTGAAAGATACGCTATATAAATATATATCAAGTACATATGTAATAATAAAACTTGCTCGCGGATTTAAAATAGAAACTTTGGCGCTATTCATATATCAACGATATTTGCATCACACTGATATATTTAATCAAAATACGATTCTCTGACTGGCATTACTTACTTGATGATAAAGTCTGTTATTTCGCCAGATTCCGTGCGATTGTTGTTCACATTGAGATTCAGAGTTGGGGAGAGAGTTTTGTCCACGGCATCGTAGTCGCTGCTGGGGAAGACAACCCGACTGTAGATGTGGACAATCATCAGGCCCGTGGTCATGATCAGCTTGACTCGCTGCAGCACGGGATTCGCCTTCTGTTCCTCCTCGGTGAGGGATTTGAGCAGCAGCGATCCCTTGGCCCGTTCCCTCACCACCGACATGTCCACGCCATTGCGGGACAGATCAAAGATGAGCGAGAGACACGCCGGATAGAAGGTCATGAAGACCACATAGTTGACCAGCACCGAGAGCACCGCAAACATGCAGAGCACCTCCAGTCGTTGGACGCCCGACAAGGTGCCCACGCCCACGAGCAGCGCCTCCACAATGGTGTCCAGCGAAATCGCCGGTCCCAGCAACTCCAATCCCCGAGCTATGTTCTGGGTCACCTCCGCCTGGCTGTTGCCCGACAGCGCCAGCTGCGCCAGTCTCCCCGAGTTGGACAGATCGATGACCAGGAGCAGAAAGAACAACGCATCTCTGCAACACACAATTCAGACAAATTGTCAATTTAATTATTTATTCAATTATTATATTGAAAATATAAATTTATTGTGTATTTATCTAAAGTATTTTCATTTTATTTTAACATTTTTATACCCGTTCCTTAAAAATAAGTAAAAGGGGTATATTGCATTCGTTGAAATGTATGTAACAGGGAGAAGGAAGCATCTCCGACCCTATAAAGTGTATATAGTCTCGATCAGCATCAACCGCCGAGTCAACCGTGTGAGATTCTAGATTTCAGAGCCTATAAGAGCTAAAGCAACCAAATTTGGCATACAGATTTCAAATTTCACCACACGCACAGTTTTCAAGATATTAGGATTTTTTAACTAATTAACGTTTACTACTATTATTAAATTGTAACTAGATTGGACAAATAGTAAGGAGGTAATGGCTGGTTAAAGTTTTTAAGCAATGTAAGTGCCTAAAAGCATGCAATAAAAAATATTTTAAATTTATTTAAATACGTAACGGGTATCCCATAGTCGGGAGCGCCCACTTGTTATTTATTTGAATTAGTTAACTTCAAATCAAGCTTGAGTTGAGAGGTGTGAGATGTTTTAATTATTGACATTTAAATGCATTTTAAAGGGATTATAAATTTGTGCGCGTGTTTGTAATAAACAAATGGAGACTTTTTTGATCCCATAAACAAGATTTTAGAAATAATAATTTAAAATATAAATAAATGTCAAATTTTGAATGTAACTTATGAAATTATGCGTGTTAATTATAGACACCCGTAAATTATGGACCTTTGATATATATGTACATAAAATAGAATTCTACTTAAATTAATACATAATTTGGCATATGTAATATGACCTAATGATATTTTATAAATTTTATATAATTTTATAAATAATGAAAGAAAAAAACCGCATTTCCGCAAAAGAAGAATTTTTAAAAATTTAAGAACTTTATCACGATCGGAAAAAAATCAATGCAATAAATTTTTCTTTAAGAAACCAGAATGAAGAAACAGTATTTTAAGAATTTTTTCAACAATATAAAGAATATTAAGTTATATCTTTTTGGATTTTAACATGAAAATTAACATTTTTGTCGAAAAACTTTGACTACAAAATGCAAAACAAACAATTTGTTTTTTTTTTTAATTGTACATAAACTTTGTATTGGAAAGAAGGTTTAATGTGTTAGGTACACGTATTTTATAGTCGAGCACACTCGGCTCAAGGGTTCTTATGAATGTAGCAGATTTTTGTTTGGATTACTCACTTGAGATCGGAGATATCGCTGCCCAGAAACTTGATAATAGCCGTGGTGAATATGAAGCTGGAGAAGACCGTAAAAAGGCCGGCAATGCCTGCAAAGAGAAAGAGAAAGAAAGAGAGTAAGAAGGAGAAACATATTGAAGTCCAATTAGCAACAGAGGTCATATCGTTTAGAGAGGGTGTGAGAAATGCCATGGGATCGGGCAAAAAAATAAAAAAAAAACCGGACACATCTAAACTGTTGGTCAAACAATGGAGCACATGGCGTAGAGGAGACACCATGGACCATAGTTGTGGCTGGTTAAAAGTAAACAAAGCATATTCTTCAGTTAACAGCTAATCAAAAGAGTCAACACACGCGCCTCACAAAGCCAAACTCTAGACTCTGTAAATGACGTAATTCGATTTCAGTTTCTAAAGGGTAGACAACTTACTAGATGTCTGCTTGGCTGCATTCAAAACGTCAAATAAGATATTTATGCACAACTGAATTGAATGAGTTCGGCTGCGTCTTCCAATAAATGGAATGAATGAATTGAAACCGAAAACTTTGCTTTCAAAAAAGGCAGAGTTAATTGAATGACAAAGTAACCGAAAAAATCTCGTGAGGGGTATAAGTGCCGTAATTTTTGTTTTTTTTTTCTAATTTAAAGTAAAAATCTAGACACGAAAACATGTGTATGCCACAAAATTACTGATATCCAATTTTGTAACGAACAATATTAACTGTAACATATACACTCGTGGGATGCAAAAACATTCTTTAAACATTTTTAGGAGTGACTGCAAATAAAATCTTTTCGGTAATATTCTTTATAATTTTTTGAAAATCCTATAAATAGCTATTTTAACCCCTTTTTCCCGCTTTTCACGCAAAAAAATACTAGCAAAAATACTAGCAAAAATATTTTTTTGCAGTCACTCCTAAAAATGTTTAAACATTTTTTGGAAAAAAGCGAGGAAAAAAGTTTTGTAAGTTGACATTTTTTAAAATTCAAATATTTCAATGGGTGCTTAATGGATTAAGGAAAGTTATGCATCATTCAAACGGAATTTAGAAGATCTTTCCAAATATATTTTTTAAATTTGAAGACTTGACTTACAATAGCTTTTATAGTAAAAGAAAGAGTACACCTATTATTTTGTCCATAAGTGTAAATTATTACAAAAAAAAAAAGTTTTTGTATTCTGAGTACTTCGAAAATCTTTGCTTCATTCATTTCATTTGTTTCTCAATTTACTCGATGCCGTTAATTTGAGTACTCAATCTAATGACAAACAAATACGATGTGAACCGAAACTTTGAATTTATTACACTCGGAGAACTGAATGAAACTCACGAGTACTCAGAGACGCTCAAGTTTGAATGCAGCCGTGCAGAAATCTATAACTTACCTAGCACGTATTTGGAGCCCAGTCTATGAAGACTGCAGAATTGGTAGTAACAATACAAGACGGCTGTGCAGCGGACAATTGTCATCAGGATGACATCGGCGGCGTTGTATTCCGCCTCGAGGCCATCGCAGGATTGACTCCAGCCATGGCAAGGTCGATGTCGACTCGACGTCGCTGATGACACCAAAATGGGAGGCGGCGCAGCAGCAGCTCCTCCTCCTCCAGATGTGGGCGTGGCAGTGGCTGTGCTAAGACCAGCAGCTGCTGCTCCGGCTGTGGCTGTTGTGTCGATGGTTGTGGTTGCTGTTGTGCCCGTCTTGTCGACGGTCAGCATGCAGGCTGTGATGGTCAGCAGGGCAACGATGACCTCCCAGGGATGCGAGGCGCAGAATTCGCCATGGGCGCGAAATAAACGTCCAATCATCTTGACTGTGCTCCTCCAGTGCTCTTTGGTTTTAATCCTGTCCAGCAAGCTCCCTTCGCCTGCTCCAAGTGCTGCAAGAGAGAGAGAGAAAGGTGTCAGTTGCCAATCACAAAACATGGCCATAATCGTTGAGCATTCAGCAGCATCAGCAAACAAATTAACAACTAAAATAACAAACTTTATCGATTGCCTCTGAGGGAAAGAAAGGGCCACGAAGTCCGAGAACCGAGGCCTAGACTCACACCCATTTCTATTTCCCTTCACGACCAGGCTAAGTTCTCAGTCCCTTCCTTGCTTCTCTTGGCGATAAAAAGCGACAGAGAGGCAGGAATATTGTTAGATGCTGACTTGGCAGCTGTACGACAATTAGATACCCTGTAGCGTACTCCTGAATTTTGATAAAACATTTCTGTTTTAAATTCAAGCAATATTTTGATTGACATTTTGACATTATGTCAAGTTGATGTTTATAAGCAGAGAGTTAACAGAAAGACCCAGTAGGGAAGCCTTAACAGTGATGTTAATTAAAGCTAAAACGAATCGATAAACAAGTACATTTTTTTGTAATCGAAAAATCATTGATCTTTATTTTGTGAGCAAATCTAAAAAACTTTAAAATAATTATTATTTAAAATTTTTTTTTAGTTTTACTTATAATGATTACAGCCCCTTTTATGTTGATCCTGTGAAATTCTTTAATAAAACTAAATTTAATAATGCATTTATTTAATCGAGTTTCGTAAATAAAATAAGTTTTACTTAAAGTTAAGCTGTTACTTGAATTTTCAAAAGGTTAATCGAATGCAAAAGTAAAAGAACGAATATTGAATACCCTATGCAGCAGTTCGTTGACAAAGAAATAATTATTAACATTAACTTCACTTATTAACATGCTTCCGTATTACAGTTTAAGTAAACGATATACCCACTAATGCCATTATCTGGAGTATGAACAGTAACTGGTTCTGCTCGTTATTACACTAAGCGCATTTGATCGTGTCCTTGAGCAATTATTGTGCGTCTCTCTGTCTCTGTCTCTGGCTTCCCCAATTCCCATTCCTTTTCCCTTGCTCAATTCGCCTTATTGCCTCTTTCTTTCAGTCTGCGTTTTGACCACTTGCCTTCGTCTTCATCTTCTTCGTCATCATCGCCTCCGCAGCTTGCAGTTTGCCCACTGAGATTGATGGCCATAAGCCGGAGAGAAGCGCCTACAGTAAATACTCGTAGATACATCCGCATGCCTACGCTTTAAGCTTTATCTATAGCTCCAGTTGGGCGCGCCCTGGCATTAAAAAAAAAAACTAGCAACAAAAGCTACAGTTGAGTTAATGCGACTGTAAGAAACCCTGTACCTTCTTCCGTTGTTGCATATAATTGTTTCTTGAAAAACTTGAGATTGGAAACTCAAATTGGCTTTAAAAAGTCGCCATCTGCATCGTCGACGAACAAACAACAACACAGCAAAAGCTCTGCTTCTGAACAAATATTTATTTATAAAACACAAAATTGCTGATCTTGTAAAATATTTATGTCGCGCTCAATTTCAGTATTTGGGCATTAAGACCCTTTGTACTTGCTAACATACAGGGTACGAAAACAGGCAGTTAACTGTCGAAATGTCTCCTGGGTTAATTAAGCTACCAATGCGATTTCATGGCACTTCTCACTTGGCAATTGGCAGTTGGAATCTAGCTGAACGATCGGATCGGATTGGCTTGGATCGTTTCTCGCAACGTGCTTGGCATTGCCAATGCATCCTTCTGGCCAGGCGCCATAAATTTACAAGTTACAAACATATGTATATTTATATTTTTAAATATGTGTCTGCCTCTGCAACTGCAACTGCATCTCTGTCTGGAGATTGCAACTGCATCTGGTTCTCTGCCTGTCTGTCTGTCCCGATTTTGTATCTGAGTTTGAGTTATGTGCTGCTCCAAGTGCCGTTGCTTATCGCCGACTCATAAAATATGTATTTTTGTTTCTGTACTTCAAATAGAATCCAAGGAACGAGCCATGTTTTCGGATTGTGTAATTCGAAGCCTTTGGCCATAACAGACAGCTGTGGGCTCGATCCGTCCTGTGAGCAATGTTTATAGTTATAAACATACGCTTGTAATAAATACATGTATATTTAACATGGATGAATTCATCTTTTTGTTGATGCCGAAGCTTACATACACTTATTATTGTGAGTAAATGAAACTTGAACTTTTTCTTTGAACAAAGTTCGATTTAATTAATGTTAGAATAAAATTAATTTTTACAAATGAATAAAATTTTGATGGCCAATCAAATTAGAAATTAAAGCAGTGACTTTATAGATATTCCACAAATAAATCAGTTAAGTTTTGAGAAAACTAACTATATTATACAATAGCTGTCTGAATTTGAAAAAACTTTGTGCTATAACTAAAATTTGTTGCATTTTGTAGATATATCTGCACTCAATAATATTTTTCTAGATTTCTGATTATAAAAAGATTTTATTTTGAGCCAACTTTCCTTTCAAGGCGTTACAAATTACATAGTGTGTTAATAAAACTTGCTATTAGGGTATCGCCATGTGCAGAGTAGTCATTACACTTTTTGGGGCTACAAAAGAGATCGTAAAAAGTGCGATGCATAAACAATGATTCCCATTTTGAACGGCACTGAAATCGTTTTTCTTTTTCATTTTATTATTTGCTGTGGCTAAAATTAAAATATGTACTTTTAATTGCTGAAGGGGCTTTCCAGCTAGAGAAACAGGCATACGAAATTTAATGGCATTATCAAGCACATCCAGAAGCCCCCTAAAGGGTCAGGGATGAAAGAGTAGATCAAGATCATGATAACATTAACCCGAAGCCACTTATGTGTACATAGATCTATTTTCAGAATATCCCAGGTAATATAATTCCAGAAAGACTTCCAACTATTGTCAGACAAAACAATGCGAAACTATTGAAATATTTTTAGTTGTAAACCATAATTTGTTGAAAAACAATTTGCATAATTTTATGTTTAATTTTGAAAGTCACATAATAGAACTTTAATTATTTTGAAAATAGGAGAATAATACGCTAATTCTGAGAATAGTAATGTAAGACTGTAATAAAGTTGTCATTAGATTACTTTTAAATGTGACTTTTATTTGTTTTAGTTTCGCATTTCAAAATTTGAATGAAATTCAGTATTCTGCTTATTGTAGTACAAACAAATTTTATTCCAATTAAATGGAGTGTTAAAAGGGTTTATATTTCAAACCTTAACATGACAACAAAATCAAATTAAGAACGCTTTGACTTAAATGCCGGTCGAGTCCACGTCCAAGTTCCATGATCTGTGATCACCTTCGGATATCCAAATCATATTCAGTAACGCCCTTTACTGACAAATCTTTTATGAATTTCTTGGGGAATTTTGTAGAGTAATCAACACTTTCAAGAGAATTCGCAAAGCGTGTGCAAATAAGCTGTGAAAACACGTCAAACAGATCAAATATTTGCATACCGTCAAATAACGATTGAAATCTTTTGCTTTGTATTCAAAGCCGTCGCCCATCGTCAATAAACGAAATTCGAATTCATCAATATTAATGCAAAGGATTACATGATGCGATCAGGCGCAGCCAACTTACTGCTGTCCAGTGTTGACAGTTCGTTAAGGATCAGCTGCAGCTGACTTAATGTGGACCAGTGTTGAAAATCATTAATTTTACACTTAAAATGCATTTAAATGTGATTTTAGTGCAATATCCTCTAGATAATTTTGCAATTTTTAAAATATTATTGACCCTTTGACCTCGTCTAGGAAGTTTATCTTGAAGACAGACAACTTTAGACACTGATGGATTCGCATTCAATACGAAGAACAACAATTGTCTAATTTCCACTTCCTGCTGATAATTGAGAGATGCAAATAGTGGAAAAACTGGAAAAAGCAAACAATAATATTTTTGTTTATTGAGCTGCTTATTGTCCAAGTTGCGTCTGTTGTTCTTACAGAGAAAGACATTTTAAAGCATTTGATTTCAATAGTTTTGTTTACTAATTTTTAATTAATTAAATCAACTTTCATGAAAAATCGACAACTTACTGGAGTTTGTTGATGTTATGAATCTCTGTACATCTTTGTTTTAGAACGGTTCGAAAACGTCGATCTTAGAGACTATAAGAGGTGAAGACTTAAAAATTTCAAGTTCCTGTATACAAATCGCAGGTTAAGATTATTTTTTTAATTTAGATTAAAATCTGTTGATGATAAGTATTAAAATTTTTGTTGTTTCTCGTTGTATTGAACACAAGAAGAGCAAGAACAACAATCACTATAATCTATAGCAATTCAGAGGAGGCGCCGCTGGAACTGAAAGAAAAAAAACGAAAAACCAAAAATAAACTATTTAATGGCGAAATGTTGAAATTTAGCAATGGAAAAAGGAAGGAGTTTTTTTGAAAGAGATGTTGTTCTTGCCGGGTGTGTAGGAGTGTGTGTGTATGTGTGCGAGTGTGTTTTGCATTGTTTTGCATGCTGTTTCTGGTTTACATTTGAAAGCACTCGGTAAACGGATGTTGCGCTCGACCTCAACCTTACGCGGTGAAAATGGAGGCAGAAGCAGAGTGGGACAGGAAGAGTGAGAGAACCCGACTATGAGATACCTGTTATGTTTTAATTTTATCTACCAATTGTAAGAAAAAAAATTATAAAAATTACTGCATACTTTATGGCGCTTGTGTTGCTATAAAACTTAAAACAGTCATAAATACTGATATTTTTATCTGATTTCGATGGGATTAAGTTGTTTAAAAGATAACATACAAATACAGTAGAACTTCCCTAACTCGAATCACCCTAACTCGAATTACCCAAGAAAAAAGTTCGAGTTAGGGAGACTTCGAGTTTGGGAATTTTTTTTTTTTAATTGTGAACATTTTAATTTGTTTTTTTATCTTGTCGAGCTTACAAGCTTACTTACTTACTGGTTACTAAAAACTCATACAATCTAATTGCGAGCTGTAAAATTTTTTATTTTTAAAGTTAAACAAAATTAAAAAAATCAGTAATTAGTTACATTAATTCATTCACTTAAATTTCTTTTACTCTTACCTTACTATACTTTGACTTTTAAATTTCTCTTATTCTTCAAGCTGAAGAGAACTTAAATAATCGGAAATTAGGGTCTGATAATAATTTTTTTATATTATTTTCTAAAAAAAAGGCTTCTAGTTTGTTTAAGGCCCTATATAGTAGTGGTCATCACTGTGTCTTTCCTAAGGCTATTTCACCAGCCTTTAGAATTGTTTATGCAATATTTTATCATATTGCAATGATCATATGTACAATATAAATACTTTACAGACTCAGTGATGCTTCCAATATACCCTTATGTTTATTTAAGTAACAAGTATAAAAATAGAATGAGAAAAGCATGAAGAAACAAAGTGCCGTAAGCAGCCAAAACAAAAAAAAGAAACAGCCAACAAAACGAGCCACAAAAATCGGGGGGTAAACCATTGTTAAACTGCTTGAATGGGGTCTAACAGATGTATGCATATACGAGTATATGTATATTATATTTGGTACATAAAGCTTGCCTATATATTGGACTGTTTTTAAAAATTCTGGGAAATAAACGCTTTCCCTTTGCCAATTGCCTGCTCATTATTATGCGCAACAAGTGGCAAGTGGCAAGCAATTGTCATGCTACCAGGAAAACAACAGCAGTTGACTCATCATCATCATCATCATCACAAACAGCAATTACAAATTTAATATTAACGATCATTATAGCTTTGGGGAATTCCGCGAAATTTTCCCAAAACAGTTTTATGCTGTTTTTTTGATCAAGTAAGAAATTAACATTTGTTTGCTAATTGCATTAAATCCAAGAACATTGGCAAATTGCGTATTTAATAAAGGCAAAACAGGCTTTTCAGTTTGGCAATTCCAATGGACAATTTAAAGATCTTCCTGTAATCTTTAAAAATAGTTCAGTTGCATTTCGTGCACAATTAATTTTGGCTCAATTTGTTTGTAGCCAATTCTGTTTTGGTCCAAAGGTCAAAGCAAAAATTTAAGGCAATTAACACCTTCGATGAAATGTTATTGTTTTGATTTGATCAAAAATTTGCACATTATTGATTGGATTGTGTTTCGACCATGTGAATCCAGAGTGTGCTTAATAATCAAAAAATAAATCACTTAAAGTGGGTATACTAGATCAATGCTTCAGTTTGCAACAGACCAAGTAAATTATTTCCATTATGTACACAAAAGCAAACTTTAAGCGAGAAATAATTATTGGGAATTCTTAAACATATTCTAATTCTAATGTTCAAATTCATGATAATATTAGGGTATCTCTTGCTTGAGCACTCTTAAATTTTTCTTGAGTTCTTGCCAATAATTTAAATAATAAATGGCCTGAATTTAAATTTGTTTATTGTTTCGCCGTGCAGTCGAATCTTCGGAAAATCTAAACAATGAAAGAAGCAAAATCGAGAAAAGTAAACTGAAACTCAATTGGAATTGGAATATTGAGAATTGCAAAATGAAAATTAAAGGAAAATGCTACTCAGCTTTTCCAAAATAGAAAAATCACGAGCCACAAATTAATTCCATGGCATGCACAATTAAGTATTTCATAACTCGGCCCGACAAAGTGTGGTGCCAAGTGGGCGGACTGGGGGGAGGAACTTCATGTTAACATCATGTACGAACATTAATTGAATCAATCAGGCGCATAATTTGTGCGTCACAACAAAAAATGCAAATTTTCTTTTAAGTGTTTAGCGGACAAAACTGTTAGATTAAATGTTGACTGAGAAGGGGGAGAAGCATTGCAAGTGGAATAGTTTAAATAAAACGTGTTACAGCAAAATCTAGCAGATTAATATAGAACTTTTAGAGAGAGAGACGAGCAAAAACTCTGTTAAATAGTAAAAAATGGGACGCTTCTCTGTTACTATTATAAGCTTTCATTCTACTAAATCGCAACATGATCGGACAAATCGAAAGGGTGTAATGGCTCATTTAAGTATTTAACCAATGCAAGTGCCTAAAAGTATGCAGTAAAAAATATTACATATATATAATTAAATCAGAAACGGGTATCCTATGATCGAGAACTCGACTATAGCCTTACCAGCTTCATTTTGATTGCAAGATAATATATTTCGAGGAGATTCTAATGTCTAAAAATCAGGGATTGCAAATAAGAGTTATGAGACGGAAAAAAAAATTCCAAAAAATTCTACTTATGCTATTTTTGGAAGGTCTATTTTTGTTTTAAAAATTGAAAATAACTCTTTTTTGACAACTTTTAAATAAAAGTGGAAATATAACTCTTTATCCTAAAAATTGAAAAAAACTCTTATTTTTCAACTCTAAAATAAAAATTAAAAAAGAACTCTTATTTCATACCTTTTATAAAAAAAACTTATAAGAGTTACTATAACTGCTAGAAATTAAAAATGAAAATTTTATACAGTTCCTTAGCAACAAAATCAATTCATGGGTTTTTTTATTAACAAATGTCCAGTGATAAGACCTTCTTGTATAACTTTGGTATTTATCCGATCGTTATGAAGGTTTCAATGTAATCTAAAATTAGAGCTACTACTTTTATAATCTTAGAGCATTAACTAGAAATACAACATTTAATGTTATCTATCTTTTATTAATCTTCAGCTAGTCGAAAGTTCGCGTTGATCTACGTCTACATCTAGCTATTAGTCATACTGATGTCTGAATTAGTTTGTTATTTTTTTATCATTTTATACATTCCCCCATACGTCTATTCTCCTGATAAGGCGGCACTTAATATTTCCTCATAAAAAAGAGACATGTATAGAAACCCATGTAGAGTCAATAATAATTGGTTCGATTTGGCGCCACTGCAAATGTCTGATTGATGGCTGATTGATGGAAGTTATTTTGGGGGAATGCATGTGTTGCAATGTCGATCGATGGAAAGATATCAGAGTTTATGAATTGGAATTCATTGAAATGTAAATGAAAATGAAAAATTATTGCAGTTGGGAATGTTGTGCTATATTCAGCAGCTTGTGTTCTACTTTTATTAAAAGCACACTTTACCCACAATATGGTGTTAGATAATAAACAATGTCAATGCCACACTCTACAAATACGTGATAAAATGTTAACTACATACTACAGATAATCCAAATAGCTAACGAATTCATTCAATAAACTGGATTGTCACTTCTATGCTTTCCCCATACATAGATAGATAAAGTATCCATTCAATTTATGGCACACTCCGTTTGTACCACTCGGTAACTGGTTCAATTTGGGATTCATTTCAAATGATTGTAATGAAGATTAAGACAGACGTTAAACGAGTCCGTAGTACAAAAAACCAAACTACTTAATAACTCCAAGATAACCGAAAGCGACTCATTAGAAATACCCTGTAAATTGAGTAGAATAAATGAAGAGTAGCTTAGCAAAAAAATCGATTTCAATATTCCACAACTGTTTTCTAAATTACAAAAATTGAAATAGAGAAAAAACATAGAAGTTATATAAAATATATTACTATTATCAGTAAATAAACAGTGTGAGTTACTTCTAAGCATTGCCAGTAATAAGCTCTGATACTTATAGGGTGTCAGCTAGTCGAGCGTTCTTAGCTAAAAACGCTGTCGTTTTTTGGATTTTTTTGGGACTTTTCTGCTGCTTTTTCTGCTGTGTAATTTACAAGTTACTGAAAAAAGTAAAAGTTGTCGCTAAATGACAACAACAGCAACCAAAAAAAAAAAAAAAAAAAAAAAAAAAAAAAAAAGAGCGGGCAACGGGCAAATAAATAAATTCATTATAAATAAAAAAGCAAAGAAAAAGAAACAGTTTTACTTTCTACCAAAAATGCGAATAACGCTAATTTGTATGCAATCAAAGCGTGGCACGCCAGGAAAAACTTTGAACACCGCACGAAACTGTAAACTCAAACAATAACAACAAAAAGAGCTCAAGACTAAAATCAAAGCCCTCACAAACACACACACACATACACACACATCAAAAAGATTGAGGCGTCTTTTTTGGAAGTTGAACAAGCCTTCAAAATTTCCAATTAAAATACATTCAAGTTGTAAAAGAGCCCAAAAAATGCTGCTGGTTTCCAAACAATACTCGTAATTATTCTGACTGCTCCACGTGTGCGTTGAGTAGAGTATTTAAATAAGTTAAGCCCGTGTTACAGATAAAGTTAACATCATCGTCATCATCACCATCATCATAACGTCATTGTCATCTTGAGTGGACCAGCAATCGCTTTGACATTGACCTAAAATCGTTGACCAAATTTATTGATTTGTGATTTGGCTTTTTGTTTGATTTGTTCAGTTTAAGATCGACGACGATGTGATGCTTCAAGTTGCTCGCATCCATTAAAAACCGGAACCAATCGCAATGAAATAGAAAGTTTTTTATGCTTTAATTTTTTGTTTTGGTTACCCTTTAGCCAAGAGATACCAACAAAAAATGGGTCAGAGCAACAACAAATATCTTTAAAGTGCGAAGCAAAAGAGACAACACTTCGATTAGCATTCAGTTTCAGAAATATTTAGTATTTTCATTGATCCACACACAGTATTAATTTCTCTTGAGAAACATGTGGAATTTTAGTCAATTTCAAAAGAATTCACTATTTTTAAATAAAGCAAAAATATATTTAGTTTTCATAGAATTATGAAAACTCAAAAGTTTGAAAATACATTAACTCTGGGAACTAAAGATCCAAGTTTTAAAAAATGCACAATTTTAATCGGAATTACGTACTCGGACATTTTTGGCAATCATGATTAAATAAGCAATAGGAATGTATTTTTGGCACCAAACATATTTAAAATTAAAGACAAAAAAAATTAATTTGTCTAACTAATTATTTTATTTTAAGGATCTAAGAACACTGTAAAGCAAATTCCTTATCATTATATTTAAAATCAAACAAAACAGTCCAAATACTAAATCAAATATTCAATCTATAGCTTCAAAAAAAAAGCTAAAAGCATTAATCTTAAATCTAAAAACAATATTGTAATCAAGTAAATAAGTACTTTTGTATTCATTTCTTTCCATCTAAAATCTAAAAAAATTTATAAATTTACTTGCAAATATTTAATATTTCAGATAGTTTAAAAATGCTTAAAAATTATAAATTTTAAAGTTAAAACTATTATGGAAATTTTGCATAGATTGCAAATAAAGGAAGACGCCAATATTAGAGTACTTAAAGCATTGGCATGCATTTTGAGTGCCTGGGATTGTCTGGAATGGGGATTGGGATTGTAAAAGTTAACAATGTTGTCAGATCGTTGCATTGCGAACCATAAATAAATATGTATGGCAAGCACATACTTAAAGGCTACTCGTATTTTTATGTGCATAAAGAAATGTGACTTCCCAGTACTTGTTTGAGTTAAAACTTGGAACAGGTCAGGCTGTTAATTGGCTGGAAACGCCGACTTAATTGGCCATTAACACGACTTGAACAAGTGCATACAGATACGGTAATATAAATGTACAAAAATAAAAATATTAAAAATGATCAAAGTCTGTGTTAACCATTTAAGCAATTAACTAAACCATCATTGAAAATGCGCTTTTGGCCAAGGTCTAAAACAACGGCCAACACGCGTGGCCAAGTGATTCAAGGCACGCCTTGGGATATTGCCAACCAACAACAACAACATGCGATGCGTTTGATTACAATGCGGGTTTAGATTTAGAGTCTGGTTCGGGTTTGGGAACGGGTTTAGGCCCGATTCGCAATCACGCTAAGTAAAGTTAAAGCCAAAACTGCCTTCATGCTCGGTTACATCGCATGAAGACCCAAAAAACAAGAAAAAACAAATCTCAAATGTGCAAAAAATTTGAACATCCTTCTAATGGCAATTGTGTAACTACACACACCCTCACACACACACACACACACACACACCCACTTATCATTATTATGTAGTCCCATCATAACATCACATCACATCATCATTATCATTATTATCTTTGCCCTATCTTCATTATTATCGTTGTTCAACTTGCTGTCAGTTTTCTAAATTTGAATTTTAATTCTGCCTTTTCAAAAGCGCAACATCAAAAACAAATTGCAAACACTTTAGACAAGTTGATTGACTGTGAAATACCTTGTAATTGTGCAGCGAAGTGGATAGATTTGTATATGTTAAAGTGTTGAATTTGTATAGATTTGAATAAAATTGATTACTTTCAATTTTGATTATCAAAATTCAATTTTATCTTCTTTTAATTCTTACTCTTGAATTTTACCTCTAAAACAAGTTAGAAGTTTACACGTAAGCCTGCTATACCCAATTGGGAACTTTTGGCAGGGTATTGTGAGGAAAACCATTGCCGTTGTCAAGTCTCCTGATGCTCGCTCCGGATGCAATTTCAATTTCCAATCACATTCATATTACACGGCTGCATGCTTGCGTCTGGATTAAAGACCAACCACGCCCATTTCCCCACTCAATCCGCCTCCCCTCGTCCCTCGTCCCTCGTTTCCCGCAGCGCCCACAGCAATCACTTCTGCCACTTTTTAACGTCAAATTGATTCCATGTGGGCTAGTTGAAAAGTTGCCAGGATTATGTTTTACCAGCTGCGCACCTTTTAAAATGATTGTTGCTGTATTGAAAGGTGAATTTTTTAGCATAAACAAATTCGTGAAAATTCGACAAAGTTATCTATCTATTATATTAAATGGTGATGAGAAGAAAACAGCGCATTCATTTCGAAGAATCACAAACTGATTCATGACTTGATTGAGACCAGAAAAGCTATCGAGCATCATTCTAGGAATCTAGAAAATTTCTAATAAATTGCTATCAAATTTATTAGTTGAATTGGAAAACAAATAAGAATATCAGCAGATAATTATCTGTCTGTCCCTACATATTTTGTTACATATATATTTTCAATATAAAAAAGTATATATAAACTTTATCGGTATAGTTATTTATACCTAAATATTCAAGATATATATCTTTCTGTATCTTATGTTTATTAATATTATTATTTATTTTTGGGCCTTCAGTTGAGTTTCTCAACTTGTTTGACAACCCCAGTGACCTGTACATCCGCTCGTATACGTAATGTTATAACAGCTTTATCTGTTCATTTGCAATATCCGCTCGCCGGAAAATGTTGCTCATTAGGAAATGCATGAAATCAAAGTCAAGAATATTTAATATTTTTAAATATGCTAAATATTTTGTGGCACGCGCTACAACAAATTGGCCAACACAAAGACACACACATATAAACAATATGCGCTCGCATGCATTCCCTGTTGACCATAATATTGGCAAGGCCCAACAAAAATAATAATTGTTTGGCTTTGAAGTTTGATTATAAAGCCAGTGTGAGGGTCAGCTAAATACCAATATACACACTATATCATCTATACTATGTTTATAAACACGATGTTGTCTGCGCTTCCAGGCCAACAACAACAACAACAATAATAGCAACAAAGCCAACATCAAGTGTAGTCCAAACATTATGCGTTTGTGCAATATTTGCGAGACCTTTTGGTAAAAGGCCGAGACCGTTGAGAGCTGGACAAACAAACATACAAACAAACAAATAAACATACATACATTCCCATGCATAGAACAATATAAATTGCATTAGATTTCAGAGAAGAAAAGGCAAGAGAGAGAGAGAGAGAGAGAGAGAGGGAGGCACAATCTCAGCTGCCTTTTCTTCTTCTCATTATTGTCTGTACCTATTATTTAAATATTTGTCTTTCTCTCTCATTGCGTTAACACACGTGCAACACAACTATAACAACAATAGCAAAGCACAGTGACGTAACCCGTTTGAAAATGTCACCAAATTCGTCTTCTTATTTATTTAAAATTAAATACAAAGTTCAAACCTATTTCATCATGAATTCAATTCGCTTAATTTTAGACAACAACAAGTCGAGACAATCAGTTCACTTACATTGCAGAAATAAATAAATTAATTAATGAATATCTCACTTTTATATTTTCTATTTAATAAGTTCAATATCTGCTCTTAAAATGCATACAAAATTAAATGAAAAATAAAGTTAAAAATAATTTTATATTTTACTAAGAAATTCATACCAACTAATCGCATTAATTTATTTCACGTATGTGAAGACAAAGTGTAGAGTGTGAATCAGTGTGATATATATAAATCATTAGTTGAAAAGTTGTATATGTACATATTCCCACAAGACAACAAAATGAAGTTTTTTAATTATGAAACATATAAATGTTTTTAAAAACTATAACTTCATTATTTTAATTATTTAAAGTAAATTAGGAATGCTGAATTCAATGAGAGTGCTTATACATTTTATTTATGCTTGCACCACTGTGCAACGGTGACGTTGACGTCGACTGTCGACTGCTGTTTGGCCAATGCAAATAACAACAAGAAACAACAACGACAGTGGCAGCAACATGCGGAGAAGAGGCAATAAAACATGCGGCAAACGCATGTGACATAGACGACAACTTGGCAGAAGCACTAGACCAGGGATGGGGCAGTCAAAAGAGCGGAGGGGAGTGGGAATTGCATCCGCTGTGCGTGCATGGCCCAGACCAGCGAACCATAAGTGGATCAATGGGCAGCAGGAGGGGAATGGGGAAAGGAAGGGGAGGGGCAAGTTGGCCACTTGAGTGGGAAACTTGATTATGCCATATGCTATATGCGATAATCAAATTGCGTTCATTTTCAGTTGCCCTTAGTGATGTAAATCCAAACTAAATATAGAGTTTAAAATTGGATTTTAAGCAAAGCATCAAATTGAAAAAAATTATCGGTTTCGGCACGTTCCGAAATAACTATTTCGAGAAAAGGTTTTATTTCGTTTCCAATTCCATAACAAAATACGAAACGGTTAATTTTGGTTAACGGTTCCGGTAATATTCATTGATTTTGAACATTGTCCATTAAAAACATCAAATTTCCAAATTTAGATTCAAATTAAAAAAAATCCTCAATTACCCGATTTAATATACAAATATTTAAAAACTAGCTAACGATTCGTAATTTTTTGATTTTTAGACCACGTACTTTAAAAAAGTACAGTGGTCTATTAACTTTGTCACAAAAAAAATGTGCGTAACAGGCAGAAGGAGGCGTGGCCGACCCCATAAAGTATATATATTCTTGATCAGCATCAATAGCCGAGTCGATATAGCCATGTCCGTCTGTCCGTCCGTCCGTCTGTCCGTCTGTATTGACGCCTAGATCTCAGAGACTATAAGAGCTAGAGATACCAAACTTGGTATTTAGGTTCGTCTTTATTGCACGCAGATCGAGTTTGTTTTTGATTTTGGCCACGCCCCCTTAAACGCCCACAAATTAGATATATCTTAATTATAGCGACAATTTAAAAGATAGACATTCCTAATAAGGCATAGATGAAGAAACCATTATTATTCACATTTGCTGAAAATTTCAACGCGATCGGATAATAAACAGCCAAGATATCAAGCAATTAAAATCTCCTTCATTTGCCTTGTCTTATCAGCAACAATAACAACAACAACAATCACAACTAGATAACAATTGCATCTGGCTTACACTCTAGTAAGAATGAAATCTATCGTAAGACCATCGCTTACCAAGGCAGGCAGTGGCGCGATGTGCAGAGCGTCGGAACTCTGAGTTCGGGTCTCGGGTTCGAACTCTAGGACAGAAAAAATTTTTTTTTTGTTAATATATTTTATATTCAATTAATTTGTTAGTATATGATCGGCATATTTTTTTTAAAATGCTATTCAATTTTAAAAGGGTGTTGGCAGAGTTCCTAACTGCGAAATATAAAGTGGCTGAAGTCTTAACATATTTGTATTTTGGCCACGTCCGCCCATGGGCTTTGGTGGCCTATGGTGCTAAATTCCCGTCAATTTTGCAATGATCGGGAGTCGCGGGTTCAACTCCCACCATAAACAAATTTTTAAAAAATTATTTCTTATTAGCAGACTTTTTAGAACATTGGTCCGCGGCTCGAATCTCACGTTGGACAGATGTTTTTTTTTGATTTATGATTAATGAAAATTTTAATTACATTTTTATAAATGTTGTATGTTTACATCAATTCGATATTTGTGTTATTTTGTTTTATTTTTGGTTAAAATATATAAAATACTTGTAGCGACTTATATTATTTTTAGCAGGGTTTGCTTTTGCATAGTAAGTACGTGGTCTCCGACAGTCGAGTATGCTCGACTGTAGCACCGTCGACTAGTTATGGATATTTTTTTATTAAATTTTTTGTTTTATTAAGTATCGATTAATTTTACTTGTTTCATCGAGTTAAAAAACTGAAAATTGGTTTAAGAAATCATCGATTAAACTTTGTATTTTTACATCACTAAGTTGAATTTAAGTTGCATTGAAGTTGTTGCTGTTGTTGGTTTTGTTGGTTTTGGTACGCGGAATGTTGCGTTTGGTAGTTGAAGCTTACCTAAGCTTTACCTATTAAGAGTCATCAGCATTCATGACGGTCAACAACAATTTGGAGTGCCAATTGCAAGTGGCGTATAAAACAGTTTGAGGTTGAGCCAACAACCAACAAACAACAACCACAACAAACAGTTGACAACAGCAACGGAGAGACAACAACGACAACGACTTCGAAGACAACTGTTTGGCTGCCACTTGTGATGTGAACCCTGAACATGAAAACATTCGACAGGTTTTTCTTTGGATTCGACCTCTTTTACCAGCAGCTAGAAAGAAAGGATATCTTCGATACACCAAAATTTGAATACCCTTCAAGAAAACACTTGATTTTTAAGTTTTAAAATAGGTAAAAACGAAAAAGATTTGTATACAAAAATTAAGTATACGGCCGATACGACCTATGACAAAATGTTATTGATCAAGTATATTTTACTTTAATTTCTTTGATGCGTCACATATTTAACCATATAGTTATAATACCCTATATGCAAAGCGTAAAGAAACGTAGCACAGCTTATCTCACTGGTTGTGGCTGTAATCAAAGATTTGCATAAGTTGAGAGAGTCAACGTTGCCGTTGTCGCTGATGCGGGTCTAATAACCATAAACTTTAATATGTTTATGGCAGAAGCAGCTGCCTACCTGTGTATGTGTGTGTGTGCTTCAGGTGTGTGTGCTTATATTTGCATTACAAAGTCAATTTTAATGTTTCCCCTCCTTGGTCGGCTTTTTTGCCATTGAACTGATTTGATCGAACATCAATTAAATTGGGCTATTTTTATGGTCATAAGCAGCATATGTGAAAACAAATATGTACATATTTATGTGCCCCATTCTTTGTTTAATATTGGCCTTCGCCTTGTTGTTGTTAGTTTCGGGCTCGGAAGTTGCATTGTTGTTAACTCAAGGTGCTCAAATCAATTCAAGATTTGCCGCCAATTAGCACATATGTATGCTATGACTCTGTGATGTAATAAGAAATAGAATTACTACGTCGATTTTGAACACTAGCAATCTTTTGCAAAATTGCAATTGATTTCATATTATTCGATACATATTTTTTAGTCGTTTTTCAGCTAAATTTCCATCAATTTGTCATAGATCTTTAACTTTTTGATAAACTTTGACATCGTTTTATCGACGTTTGTAATGGGAAAACATCGATTCTTAATTTTTTTGCATACTTTTATCGATGATCGAATATTTGGATATCAATTTTGCGTATTTTGCAGCACTTAGCCATCGACGGAATTTACCGTAATAATACAAAAAAATGCATAATAACGATGATGATGTTATTGATTATTATCATTATGAAATTGTAGCTCAAGTTGAAATTCGCGCGCACGCGTTTTGAATACGCGACATTTGCTAATCGCGCACTCGTAGTGCGAGCATAGCGCGCATATCAAACACAAACATGACAAATGGCTACACACACACACACACACATACATAGAGAGATGCAGACAGACAGACGCTGTTTTGTGTTATTGCTGAGTGCGAGCAAAAACGCGCACAAGACGCGCGCGATAACTGCGCGGTTTGTTGGCAGGTGGTGAAGAGAAAGTTACCAACATTGAAACCGCTTTTGTTGTTTTTATTGTTGTTGCTCAAGCCCGAAAAAAATCAAAGCTAAACACAAAAAAAAATGCCATGCAATAAAAACCGAAGAAGCACCAACAACAACAACAACAACAAAATTAAGTTAAACTGGGGGAAGCAGCAGCGCAAGCGATTATGAAATCGCCGTCAATGGAATTCGAATCAATGTAAATATGTAGCCTGTATGTGTGTGAGTGTGTGTGTGTGTGAGTGTATGGGGCGTGCAGCTTGACTTTGGCTAACTCTCCGGCTCAAAAGAAAAGAAAAAAACAGACTGTTTCGCAATATTCAACATCGAAAGCGAAACGAGGCCTGGGCCTGGCACAGACAGACAGACAGACGAACAGACAACTCAACTCCTCAGCAATGCGGCAACTTGGACTGGATTGGCTTTTAATTGAATCATACTTATACATGGACAGACACGCATACAAAGACAGCGAGAAAGAGAGGCAAGAAATAGGTGTTAGTGATGGGTATCGGTAAAAGTAGTATCGTTTTTGACATCGGAAGTGTAACTCAAGGAATATCATATACAGTCAGACTTCCCTAACTCGAATTACCATTATCCAAAGAAAAGGTTAGAGTTGTGCAGATATGCGACATATAGAGTTATTTTCCTTAAGTTTATTTATTTAACTGCCACTTTTTTAGCTCGATTTAGAGGGATATTCGAGTTATAGAAGCTCGAGTTATGGAAGTTCAACTGTAGTATTGTATTTTTTTTTTCTTCAAATGAAATGAATAATAAGATATGGCATAATTGATGCTCAAAAATCAAAAGAAACATATTTAGCAAGTAAACATATTTAAATATAGATTTAACAATCGTTCAAACATCTATTAAATTTTTCTCTGTATCGTTTATTTATTATGTCACCATTATTAATGTCACCATCTCTAATAGGAGTACTTATGTACAAATATACAGTTGGTTGTTGGCCACATAAACGCACCCAGAGAGTAGGAAGCGACAAACGCACTTGATACAAGTTGTTGCTATTGCTATCGTTGAAGTTGAAGTTGATGTTGTGGTTGTTGTTGTTGCTGCTGATGGAGTTAATGCCGCAAATGCCGCCCGCGGTTGTATGGCATTTTTCACTTTTGCTTTTAATAGCCAGCGAGACAGTGAGACGAGACACGAAGACAAGGCGACAAATAGACAGACATATCGACTGACAGACAGGCGAGCAATGCAAGTTGCGTTTTGGGTATTTTTCTATACCCTGTATTCATTGCAGTTTCGACGAAAGTAGGCTGCATTCCCCCCGAAAAAAAAAAAAGAAAGTCAGGTTCGTGACAGGAATATGCCCTTTATTTCTTATGGCGAAAATATGCTAACCAACAATAGTTGTTTTATTTAGAAAATATTCGTTACTTAAGATGAATTTCTATACAGATCACGAAAATGAGAAACTTTTTTTATGCTTTTAACAGGTTGAACTGTGTTCACTTCAGAAACGATCAAAGACTGTAATTACAATCACGGTTGCCACAATTGGCGTTTTTGCGCCAAAACTCACTTTTTTTTTGGCGCAATGTCACTTTTTTTTGAATTGGCTGTTTTTTAGTCAGTTCAAAATCAGTTATTTTTTTTTGTAAAGTTTTACGTTTAAGTGCATATTTATTTTCATTTAATAGCATAATCAATAGATTAAGATGAAAATAGGAAATACTTTGGATTTATGGTTTATTGCTTTTAGTGTTTGTGAACAAAATATTTTTTATTTAAATGAACTGAAAAAATATCATGAACTGAAAAAATATGTTGGCGCTTTTTTACGAGTTTGGCTAATATATTTTTTTTTTTTGGCTAAATTAGATATTTTTTTAAGTGCCAACCGTGTTAACAATCTTATTTATTTTGGCTTTACTTAATTAAATTTTTGAAATTATCTTAACTAAAAATTAAGGCCTTTTCAGAGCTTACACAATAAGATGCCATTCTTTAGTTACATCGATGCTATAGGGTATTTTGCCTGTGTAGCATTCTCCACATTGTCAATTGCACTTTGTGTGTTTGGTGTTGTTGAATTTTTGAAATTGCCGCTCTAGACATAACTGTAAGTTGAGCGTGGTGCAGGCGCCAGATGTCGCCCATTTTATTTCATTTAGTGGAACGAACGCACAGGCCAAGGAAATCAACTGGATGACATTGATATGAGAAAGAAGAGCAGAGCGAGAGAGAGAGAGAGAGGAAGAAAAAGTAGACTTTCGACAGTTGCAGGAAATGTGAAAAGTTGAGAGCGCAACAGGATACAAGTGCCTCTGGACATGTCCTCATTTTCATTTCGAAACCATTATTTTTTGTTTAACGCACGCACAATAGAAATCGAATGTTCGACATTTCAAGTGGTTCAAGTGGATGCACAGAAAGAAAGGGACAGAGAGAGAGAGAGAGGTAGAGAGAGAGAAAGGAAATGCTGCACAGAGAAAGTTACTTCAACATGCGTTGCAGCCAGAACTATTATTGATAAGGCCACGCGAATTTGTTGATTACGTGTGCCACCCATTAAATTGCATAACTTGCAACTAACCAATTATTAACTTGCTTTAAATGGCACCAACTGAAAACTGTATTAGACCTATTGGAAAAATACTTGACTGATTGGATATGTTGTTCCTCTGCTTGGAAATGTCCAATAAGCAGCATGCAACCCATTAATCACAAAACGATAACATAAATAGAACTAACCTCGCTTTTCGATATTTTTATTTTTGATGATTTTGCCGACGGTCACGACGGCAGTCGATGTTGCTCTTGTTGTTGTTGCTGCTGCTGTTGTCGCTTATCGGATTGGTAACTAAAAAATATGCAAATCAAGACGATTCTTTTGGTTTGTTGACTAACACAACTAGTTATTGTATTCCTTTAGTTAATTTTGTTTTAATTCTTATTTGGCCAACACTTTGCAAACTATTCAACATAATTGTCCGTAAGATTTGTGGTTCTTATAACTTTATAACATTTATATAATGATCACACAATCATTGTGCATACGCTATTTTGTTTAAACAAAATCAAAAAGTTTTTACTATTGTTAAATACGGGCTCTTTGTTGTTGCTGCACGTACACGAGTTGAATGTTAATTGATTTACACGTTTTGCACTGCCTGCGATTAAAAAACTTGCGGTTTGGCTGCAAATCTATCTATCTGACGTATTTATATCCTTTTCGTTTACGTTTAGTTAATATTTTTTGTTGGAAAGCCAATTCAGTTTCTTTTACTCCGTGTACCACGACTTTCACGCTCAGCTGTTCTCGACGAACTGAATTCCCCACGCTTTGCACAGCTGGCAAAGAAATCGATATTTCGATAATTATTCACCTCTAATGATAACCAGAACAGCTGTTTAGTTTAACAGTGAGCATAAATCAGCTTCAATTTATTTCTAAATAAAAAATTTGAAATTCCACGAAAATTGAATAGAAATTCAATTTAAAATCCAGCTGCAAATTTAGAGCAAATGCTAAAAGCAAAGGATCTTTTTTAAAAAAGACTTAAATCTGGCCAACGGACCTCTTTTGGTGCTTACAAGGCTGCCACTTATCAAAACAATGATTTTTTTCAGTAAATCAAGGCTGCCACACGTTTCAGAAATATTCTGAACAACTCGACAACCCTGTTGGAATTGTGATTTGCAATTTTTACTGTGCCTGAACGGAAATATTTTATATACAAAATTTGATTGAAAATATTCAGTAATAGCACAGCTACAAATCAAACAACAATGTCGAGCACACAAGCGACAGTTACGGCTTACTTGGCAGCACAAAAGAAGACGACAAACAAAGATCTCGCTGCCGAATGGACGCTTATTGAAGAGCTCTACAACGAAAAGTATGAATTTTGTGTTAAGTGTTTTTTACTTGTCTAATTGCATGTGCGGCGTTTTCTTTCTAGGCTATGGAACGAGCTGACTATTAAGCTGGTTACATTTGTGCGTCATGAATCGCTGCAGGATGAAAGCGCTCTGTTGCAGCTGTACCAGAATTTTATATCCACATTCGAAACAAAGTGAGTTGCGTTTTTCATAGACCCTGTACTTGGCAGTGTACCAAAGGGTCTATTGAGTTTGACAACAGCAAAATGTGCATAACAGGCAACATTCTGATCAAATTATATAGGGAATTTATTTATATTATTTATAAAATTTTGTTATTTATAGAATAAATCCCTATGGGCTGATCCAAATACTCGAGGTGGTTGTGGACAACATCAGCGACAAAAAGGAGGCCATTGACTTTCTGGAAAAGATGAAGGACAAGGTGAAGATCTGCGATGAAGCTGTCTGGTATCTGCAGGTAATGCAGGGCAACCTCTATCTGAGCAATCTCAACGATCTGAATGCTACAAAGAAGATCATCGAGGAGCTGCGCGATGTCCTCGAGGAGGCGGGCAATGTGACGCCTGTGCATGGCAAATACTACATGCTGGCATCCCAGTACTATCGTCGTGTGGGCAAGCACAGTGAATATTATCGCTGTGGCCTGCAGTTCCTTGGCTGCTCCCTGGATGACTATCCACGGGATCAGTGGGCACAGCAGGCATTCTTTTTGGGACTAGCTGCCCTTCTGGGCGATGGTGTCTACAATATTGGCGAGCTGTTGGCTCATCCCATTTTGGAATCGCTGCAAAATACTGAAAATGAATGGCTGGTGGAGCTATTGAAGGCATTCAATACGGGCGACATTAACAAGTGAGTTGTCCCCGTTCTCAATTGGGTAAACAATATAAACGTGTCTCTTCTCTTTATGCAGATTTAATGATATGAAAAAGATTTGGTCCAAAATTCCCGATCTCGCTGCCCAAGAGGTTAAGCTGCGCCAAAAGATCTCGCTGCTCTGCCTCATGGAGATGACATTCAAGCGTTCTGCCATCGAGCGCGCCATTTCCTTTGCCGACATTGCCAACGAGACCAAGTTGCCAGCCAAGGAGGTCGAATTTCTGATCATGAAGGCTCTCGCTCTCGATCTGGTGCGTGGGGAAATCGATCAGGTCGCCGGCGTTGTCAACATGTCGTGGGTGCAACCGCGTGTCCTGAATCGCAATCAAATCGCCGGCATGGCAAGCACACTGGATACATGGATGGGTGCGATCACAAGCATGGAGAAGCTTATGGAGAATCGTGCAGCTGAAATTCTCACAAATTGATTATAAGCTTTCATTAATTTCCATTTGCTTTTATGCTTTTTGTATTAAATCAACAACACATGCATAAAGCACATAAAAAGTTTTAATTATTGCTACAAAAATGAGGGGGAAAAGAATCCTTCAGTTTCCATTTTGTTAATGATTTTGATTGATGGAATATTACTTTATTTAAAATGTATTTAATTCGAGAATTTAGTTGACACCAATGGCCTCCACATAACCCATGCAGGTCTCCGGATTAAATATAAACAAATTTCGATGGGGTGCTTCCATTTTGGTCACCACCTTGATTATCTCCTGTGCAACAACGCCGCCAACGACAGCAACAGCTGGTGAAATCTGGGCAAACAGTAGACCAAGTGCATCATTATTCAAAGCGGAATTCGGCACCAGTTCATCACGTATCTTCTGCAACAGTGCAATATCCGAATCTCTGGACTTGTAGCTGGGATCACGTTTATGTGTGCTACGAAAGTTTTGCAGAACGCGGAGCAGGACGATGCCTGGTCCATCACGCTTCAGCTTTCGCTGATAGCTCGGCGCATTGATGTCAAAGTCCAACCAAGTGGCGTACGCTGGATATTCGACTTCGCGTTGTACTGGCGTCGAAACCGTTTCACATTTCACCTTCTCATTGGGCTTTGAGACCACCTTGTACTTGAAGACATTCCTGAAAGAAATTGTGAAGGATTAAATTCAATTTCTTGTCCCTAGTCGAGTTACTTACTCCACAAAGCAATGCTTCTGCAAGCTGGCAAAATGGAAACCAAACATGCCCCAAACGTCAGCGGCAAAGAATCTAACGCCCAGCTCACGGCATATTGTATCAATCCGTATCAATTCCTCGTTGCTTTCGCCGTTGACAACGACCACATCGAACTGGCCAAAGAAGTCGGCGGTTTTCTCCTTCAACGGCTGAGTGTCGGCGGATATATCCACCATGGGATTAAGGGCACGAGCACGCGCCAACGAAGCCTCCGCCCGATTGCTGCCCAACGATTCGCGTGCCGCCAAGAACTGGGAGCAGTAATCCTCCTCAGACACTAATTTGTCGTCGTGCAGTTTAACCAGATTTACGCCGGATAAAATGATATTCTTAGTAATCTCAGCACCAAGTCCATTTAGTCCAGAAATTAATATATTGGCTGTGCGCAGTCTAAAAAAAAAGGAAATTGCTGCAACCTGCTTCTTCTTCCTCTTCTCTCTAATTGCCGCACCGGCAAACCGGTAAACTTACCGCTTCTGTGATTCCAAGCCCCAAAGTCGAATCTGTCTATCGTATAGCTCGTTTTCTGCTTCAGTTAGCTCAACTCCAGTTTCGCTGGGATTTTTATCTACGTCCATTTTCATATTTAGCTCGAACAAATTGTATGAAAATTGCAAATTTGCAAATTAGAACGCTAAAAACGCTTGCACTTTAATAATCGATACCAAATAATGTGACCAATCGGTACTCGATTCTTCTTTAGATACATACATATCAAGATGAATTTATATATAGGTGATGTATTCGCTCTCGGGGCAAATCTGTAAGAGAGAGTCTGTCGTGAGAGAGACCAAGGTGAATTTATGCTCTCTTTGTGGAAGCTGCGCACCGGTGCAAGCTCTAATAGTTCCTGTTGCATTTATCATTTTTTTTAATAATATTTCTGGGAACACAAACCAAACGACGTTAAGCAGGGTATCCACAGTAGAACTTTTTTTTCGAGCGTTCGTCGAACACAATACAGTTTCACTAAATTTGGTTTCGAGCATAGAAACCCACATGCGAAATTTTGTCGAACACAACAAGTTCGACAAAAAATTCTACTGTGAATACCATGCTTAACACATGAACAAATCCATATTTAGTTCGTATCTGGCGTTGGTCACACTGCCAAAACGAAAAACAAAATAAATTTGTAACAATTTTGTAACCAAACCAAAAATAATAAACAGCTATTAAAAGTTGAAGATCATATTGATTTGAGCGTGTATCAGTGTAAGCGGAGTTGTTTAGCAATTGGCAAAATGGCAACGCTACCGCCGCGCAAGAATCAAACGCCAACTCGCATCTGCAGCAGCATAAAACCGCACTTGACGCCGCTCCAAACGCTGCTCCAAATGGGCTTCCAAAAGCACAGAGCGTAGGTTACACTGCCTCAAAAATGCCACCACATGCCTTGGCATTATTGCATAGCTATGATACGATATTTGGCAGCAATATAAATTGCCCACTATGAATGCGATGCGATTTATTGATTTTTTTTTTCTTGTCTGTAGTGAAAAAGCTTTGGCATCGACCGGAAATCGAGGCGTGCAAATTGCATCCGACTGGTTGTTGGCCCATGTCAACGATGCCACCTTGGACGAGTGTGCGCCACGGGAGTACATTATATATGCGTGTCCAACGGGTCCATTTCTGCAGCAGCTGGAGGAGTTTTGGTCGAAATCGCGGCAAATGTGCGGCTGGAATGGCGCCCATAATTATGTGCCCCACATAACGCTCGTTTCATTCTTCAAGGTGAGCCAGCAAATGATTGACTGACAGATTGATTGATTGATTGTTTGCTTTGTTAGGCACCCGATGAATGCTCACTGCAGCTGTCCAAGGCCTTGAAGCAAGTGGTGGACATGACGGGCGCTTTATTGGATCGACCCATTAAACTGGAACCGTATATGAGCCAAAATTTTATGGGCTTCTTTGTGGCCGAGGATGATGCGAATTATTTGAAGCGTCTGGCATTGCAATATGTCAAGGAGGTGTCCAATTCAAGTATGCCGGCAATTAGTAGAGCAGTTGCACATTTATTTGGTTTTTACTTTTGCACATATGTTATCTGGTTAACTGGTTATCTGGTTAAAACTCTGTTCGATCTGTTTGATCTGTCGTGGTTGGCGTTGGCTTAAGGTTTCGTTCTCTTCCTCCTACTCCTTCTCCTCTGCCTGCACATGGATTTGATAACGGGTTGCGGAACACAGTTATAAGCGACACTTACGAGCAGCTGGACGCTATTGTCGCCTGCTTCCCCTGGTGCGGAGCCGTCTCCTCGGGCACTCGCTGCATTCCCCGCAGCAGTCGATGTAAGCGTCAATAGCATTAAAGTTCCACTAGCTAATTACACTAACTACACTTAGTACTAGTCTAACACACACACACCTCACTAAGACTGACTTCAAAATGCGCGCGAAAAGCGATTAATAATTTGTGATGAGATATCAGAGTCGCATTTATTATATTGAATTCGAACTAAGAATTTGTTTTCAAGCAAAACAAACAAGCGGTAAAGGCTACAGTCGAGCGCACTCGACAGTAGTGCACCCTGCGCCCAAATATTTTAATTCGCAATAGCTTTTTAAAAGCGTTATAAAGATTTTTTTTATTAGGCATGAAGAATCGCGAACATTCAGCGATATGTGACGAATGTCACTTTTTTTTTAAAGACTAATTTATGTTTTAAATTTGCTATCGTTCGTCACAAAATTGAAACATGTTTTCGTCACTAGATTTTTACCACGAAAAGATTTTCTTTTAAAAGATAATCTTTTCTTGTATAATAATAATAATAAATTAAGTGTAAAATAAATAGATGATGAGTCTATAATTATACAGTCGTAGACATAAGTATTTTGTCACCATTTAAAGTTAATTCTACTTATAATTTGAACTTACTTTATGCAGAGTTTGGCAGCATCGAATTTCTTTTGAATAATATAAAACTTTCTTTAACCCATTAGGTACCCATTGAAATTTTCGAATTTTTGTAAAATTCTACTTTTGAAACGAATTTTTGTAAACGTCAACTTTTCTACACAAATTTAAAAGAATACCAGCGAAGAGATATTTTAAAAATTTTGTTTGCAGTCATTATTTGAATTGTTAAAAGAATCTTTTCACACCAAAATATTTTTTTTTTAAATTCGGCGTGCTTAAATAATCTTGTGTACCTATCAAAATTATAATTCGAGGAAAAAAGTAGACGTTTACAAAAATTCGAAAATTTTAATGGGTTACCTAATGGGTTAAGGAGAGTTTTATATTGTTCAAAAGGAACTCGAATGACCTTTCCATTGATGAAAAACTTTGCATAAAGTAAATTTAAATTATGAGTAGAATTATCTTTAAATGGTGCCAAAATACTTATGCCTATGACTGTAAGAAATTCTAAAAAGGAGAAGCTAAATCCAAATTGTGGAGAAACTAATACAATTTGATGCGAAACCTCTTCGATGACAACCTCTGACTGTAAAGCCACAAAATTTTTAAATTCAGCGCATTTTTAACGGACCTCATGGTATAAAAAAGAGGTGTATCCCAGTCGCGTGCGCTCTGACATCAGTCTGGACTCTAGAGTAACTGAGACACACGTAATTAGCCTAGCAATTTTGCATGTATAGATTAGACATATTTGTTGCCTATTTGCTTAACTTGATTTCATCATTGATTCATGAATTTGATGTATCTACGCATTAGTGTCACACCATGATGATGACGTGGCAACTATTCCACAAACACGTACACTCTTTATGTATAAGTAGAGAGGCAAACTACTAATAGAGTCTATTACCCGTAGCGATATCACTCGAGCCGCACGTTAAGAGTCTGCACCTGACGCTCGCCTATCAGTTCCCGCAGTCACAATTCAATGCACTGAAATCGCTTGTGGAAACCTTAGATGCCAGTTGTGCGTCCAATTGGGAGCTGCGCTTATATTCCCGCGATCCAAGACTCGCTACCAAACAAGTTAGCACCGTTTAAAGCTTAAAGAATTAAGAATTAAATGTAAATTGTTTTGTTGTTGCAGGTGCAAAAAGTGATTTATCCACATAATCCACACGAAACGGATGAGCTGGAGCTGCGCATTGGCGACTACATCTATTTGAACAGCGAGGGCGTCGATAGCTCCAGTGACGGTTGGGCCGAGGGCATCTCTTGGCTAACGGGCAGCACGGGACATTTGCCCGTCAATTACACGGAACGCACTGCCGAATCGGATGCCTGGACACTGCATCGTGTCGTTCAGCTATCCAAGAGCGTTTCATCCTCGCTCAATTCTACCGAGGATCTGGACATTGTGGATGGACGCAGCATATCTACAGAGCCGGAAGAGCGTCAACGTCAAAGTAAGATTCAAGTCTTTTAACTTTAAAATGTCATCAATTATCTATTTGACTACATATTTTATATACTTTTATGCTTGCAGGCCTACATCCTGAGATTATAGAGGGATCCTCGTTTGAGGAATCGGAGCAGAGTGTCGAGAAGTATTTGCGCCAGACACTGCAGCCCTGCTTGGAGCTGCCCTCGCTGCAGTTGCTCAACAATCAGCACAACTTGACGCATCAGCACAATCCGAATACGCCAACAATTGAGATAACCGCCAATATGTCTTCCGTTTCCACCTCCAATTCGGTGTCGAAGAATGTCGATGAGATCATGGTGGAACCAGCTCAGATCCAGCCACCCAGACCGGATGATACGCTCAGCGTGCACTCGAATCCGGAGCAGTCGTTGCATCCCAACTCGTTGGATGCGATGCACGCAAAGAATCGCAAGATTTACATATTGCGGCATGGCGAACGTGTTGATTTCACCTTTGGCACCTGGATACCCTATTGCTTCGATGAGTTTGGCAACTATATGCGCAAGGATCTCAACATGCCAAAGGTGCTGCCACAGCGCAAAAATAGTCCCGAGGGCTGGCAGAACGATTCACCGCTGACCAATGTGGGTCTCTACCAGGCGCGTCTAACTGGAGAAGCCTTACACGAGGCCCAGGTGCAAATCGATCATGTCTATTGTTCGCCCTCGTACCGCTGTGTCCAGACCTGCACCAGTGCCTTGGAGGGACTTCAGATCCAGGGACAGCATAAGATTAAGCTGGAACCGGGTCTGTTCGAGTGGATGGCCTGGTATCCCAGTGGCGTGCCCGATTGGCTCAGCAGCAGCGAGTTGATCGAGGCCAAATACGACATCGATTTGAACTATACGCCCATTCAGCTGGCCAGTGATCTGACCAGTCAGCTCAAGGAATCCTCGGAACAGTTTTACACGCGCAATCATCAAGTGCTGCTGCAGCTGCTCGAGCAGACCAGTAAGTGTCCTGAATATTACTACATATAGTGCATCAAAGTCTTAATTTACCTTCTTTTTAGCCGGCAATTTGCTGCTTGTTGGCCATGCCACCACTCTGGACACCTGCTCCAGGCAGTTGACGGGCGGCGCGGCACGCAGCACCAACGAGCTGCGCCAGGTGATACACAAGATACCGTATTGCAGTCTGGCCACCGTGGAGCAGATGGATGGCGTCTGGAAGCTGGTCGAGCCGGAGTGTATGCCCGTCACACACTCGAAAAATCCGCGATTCGAGTGGAATGCGCTGACGACCACCTAGTGCCCGTGCTTGGAGCAGTTTCTCTGCACCCACTAAAACTAGATAAAGGCATCTTCTTCGACCTTGACTTGACCAAACTGAGAATCACATATACAAACGCAAGACAAGCCTTTTTCTATATACGTAAATTGTTAAGTTTATGCTAAAGATTGCTTAGCTTTTTTACTTTTTGTAAGTTATTAATCGTTTTATTTAAGACAATTCTTTGATTGAGTTGAGCGCAGGGATTGAAAGTAACAATTTAAATTTATATTAATTAATTTAAAGCATTGCTTTTAATATAATTCAATTCTAATTCTTGTTTTTATGCTTCAAGTTACGAAATATCACTTTGTTTATATTTAAAAATTAAAGCTAACACTTTTATATTTAGTAACGAAATAAGATTCTTAAATTCGTAAGTTAAGAATATTTTTAAAACTATTTTAAAAATAACTTTCATATTTGCCAATTCAAAATCACGAATTACTTTGTCCTTAATTTTCATTTTTTCGTAACTTTTAAAACAAAATTTAAAGTAGTTGGTATTTGAAAACTTATAACCGTTTCGATCCCTGGTGAAATGGCTAAATGTGCTTCGAAATCCGATATTTTTATATTTGTAAGATTTGAGCAAAACAATTAGTTATTTCTAAAATTGAGCAGGTTTTTGGCTCAATGTTTTCATACATTTTATATGAAATGCGTTGCAAAGAAACACAACACAATAACAATAATAAATACGTGTATACAATATGCTTACTTACCAATTAAAGAGGCGCGCTTTTAGCCTTGTCAACAGCCACTGTTGACCGTTAGCTGCTTTAATTATGCTTTAGCATCGCCCGTTGGCAGCACT
The DNA here is from genome assembly GCA_035047525.1 of Drosophila quinaria. Classification (NCBI taxonomy): domain Eukaryota; kingdom Metazoa; phylum Arthropoda; class Insecta; order Diptera; family Drosophilidae; genus Drosophila; species Drosophila quinaria. Next base: position 6,679,297 of record JAWNPO010000470.1, on the reverse strand, counting down.
AAAATAAATGCATTAATTAATTACTCATGTACTCTTGATTAGTGTAGTTCCAATAAATATCTGAAATACAATATATATCTAAAAAAATGTAGCCAACCCAGAGGCATATTCTTACTGTAGTTAACTAGCTATCGGACTTTATAGAGTGGCAATTATAATGGCCCATAGGTATAGAAATAAACAATAAGAAAACATTATGTATCGCACAATTTGAAATAGAATAAAATAACAATAAAGTTAAATATACATAAAAATGATTCTAAACATTACTCAGAATACGAAAATTCGAAAATAAAAATTAGGAATCGAAAAATAAGGAATCCAAAATTACGAATCCGAAATTAGGAATACAGTTATTTAGGAATCCAAAATTAGGAAGACAAAAATTGGGAAAAGAAAAATGCGGAAAACAAAAATTGGGGGAAAAAATTGGGAAAACAAAAGTTAGGAAAACAAAAATTGAAAAAAAAAAAAACTTGGGAGAGCCGCAATCAAAAATGTTTTATTTAAAATAGCGTGATTCCTAATTGGTTTTTTTAATTTTTGTACTCTGAATATTTTTCTTAGCTGAAATTCCTAAATTATGATTCCCAATTTTTTCTTCCCAATTTTCGATTCCTAAAATTTTATTCTTGGTTTTTTATCTTCTTTTTTTAAATTCCTTAAAATAGTTTCGGAATTCCTATGAGGTACTCATAAAAATTTGATTGATTTTCAGCAATTATAAAATTTATAATCTAAACATTTTTAATTTTTACTTACCAAATTGAATAGTTGACAATAAATAATTATACAACAATTGGTTTTAATTTGTGCGGCTCTACAGAAAGAAGCCGACGTTTGTTTTATTTTTATTTATTGCGCATTGAATTAGTAATTTTTAAAACTATGAAATATATAATTGTTGAACTATTTAATTGAATTATTATTATTTGTATTGGTATTTGTAATATTTATACATATATAGTATATGTACTTGTTTTAGTTTTGCCTTTTATTAATTGTTTGTTGTTTGTTTATTTTTGTAATAAGTTGGGCTCAGTTAACAAACTTAAAATATATTTTTATTAATTATATAATTTGAAAGAAAGTTGAATTGTTGTTTTTGTTTATTAAAATTGCTCATTAAAAGTTTAAGTAGATTAAGCATTTCTTTTGTATAATTATAAAACCAAAAAGTACTTTTAAAATTCCTGCCACGATTTTTGTGGCAACACGTCAAAAATATTTGCAACATAAAAAAATACAGATACATAGATATACATACATATTTGTATTTAGATTGTTGAAATAGCAATTAAAAAATGATCGAATTATGGACTGCTCTCAGGTGTTGAGAAAGCCCTTGTTAAAAAGTCCCCATCCCAATCCCTGGGTCAACTGGAGGCCCAGCAAAAGCAGCAGCAGGACAAGGACGACACTTGCCCGTTTTAGCCAGGATTGTTGATCGAATAATTGTTAGCACTGCACCTTGCCGTAATGAACGCCACGACGTTCCAAGTGCTCGCGATACTCCTTGTAGTGCATCTGAATCTCTTGGGAGCGATAGCGTGTCAGCTTAATGGATTTACGCAGCTCCTGGGTGATGACAGCCCGATAACCGCCCTTGCGCAGCAGCGAATCAATGGTTTGCACCTGATCCCAGCCCTGTTCGGTGGCCACCTGTGGCAAATATGTCGCCGTACGCTTCAGCCCGCGTTCGGTCAAGAACTCAATCCTTATGCCGTGCACGCCCAGCTGCCAGTCCAGATGGCCCTGGGCATCCTCAAAGTTTTGCAATATGGAAACGGAGACGGTGAGGCGGGGCAACTCATCCCGGGAAATGGGTGCGAAACGTGAATCCTTGAAGGCGCTGGTCAATGCATATTCCCGCAGCCCATTGTGCAGCTCCATGGCACTAAAGGTGCCAATGCAGCCCCGCAGACGCTTGTCACGTCCAATTTTCCAGGTGACAAACAATGGATACGCATCGTTACTAAACATCGGCACTCCCGGTCCATCCATGTTGTTCAGCTCGCAGTCGAGTACCTCAAAGCAAAAGAGACACATATCCGGAACGGCAACGTTTTCCAATGGTTTTATCCGCATGCCATGTCCGTTCATATAGTGTTGGGAATAATGAACCGGCTGCTGTTGATGATATTCATCATCTCCATTGCTATTGGAATGCTGCGGCTGTTGTTGTTGCTGCTGCTGCTGGTAATTGTTGTGGTGATTGTTATAATGGGAGTTGGACATTTTGTATCGTTTGGTTAAGCTTAAGTCTACCGATTATTATTATATATATAGCTAATGGCAGTGCACGATTAACGTAACGAAATCAAAATCTACTTGTTGTCGACTTCTCTCTCTCTCTCTCTCTAGCATGTAAATTAAACGCCAGCCAAGCGAAATTCCCTTCACGACGGTTTGTTTCGGATGCGTGCTGGAAAACATAGTGAGTAGAATTCATCATCTTTGTTTGGGATCATTGGAATTGGAGTGCATGTGTGGTCATACCTTGACAATAAAGTCACTGGCCACACTGGTCACACTGTTTTTCGATCCAACACAGCTCTCTTTCTTTCCTTCTTTCTGCTTCTTGCATTTAACAGCTTCCTGCACCTGTGTCTGCTTCTTCTTCTTCGTTGCGGTTCCTTTTGCTGCTGTTGCTTCGTTCGCTTCCGAACATTGGCTCTTCTGCTTGGCTGCCGTTTTCAATGCTAGTGCTTAGCCATTTGCTCTCATAAACACAACATTGAATTGCAGGCTATTTGTGCTTCTTCTCACCTTGCGTGTGGGCGCCGTCGTGATTATCTCCCTTTTTCTTTTGCTTGCCTGTGAATGTGAAATTTGTTTCAATATAAATTCTGCATTATTTAATACGATTAATGGTTACCTTTTGCTGCTTTGCAAATAGCTTATTGCAATCTCATTTCGTTATCTGCTTAAAAGACGAAAGAGAAGAGAAAGTAATGCAGTTCTTGTTTTTCATTTCGTTTCATTTTCACTATCTTCTTAATTGCTCTTTGTTCCCATACTTCATTTGCATTTGCCCACACACTAACAACGACATGCAGTCACACTCTTTGTTACACAAGACTTGAGTCCTATTTTAATCGTTTGTTTTTGTTTGATTATTATTTATTTTTTATTATAAAATATCACCAAGTTAGTTACCTTTTTTATGAGATCTAATTTAATGTAAACAAATTAGAGTTGCTAGCCTCTGCTAAATGCATTAATCAGCTGATTGCATTTTGGATAAAAAGGTGACAATCTTGGCAACGGTGGCAGCCATGGCAATATTTAACTCCTTTCACAAAAGTTGTTAAAAATGGTTGTCTTTATTTTTTAAATTCATTTTGAAACTTTCACAGGAACTTATGGTTATTATTTGTCGATTTTTTTTAAAGATGTACTGCTATTTCGTTAAATTCATTTGAATTCTGGAAATGTTATCGACTATTTTCAGTATTTTCAACAGTCATCGGTATTTGCCAGCCCTGTTTTGGGATTAACAGCCCTGTTTTGGAATTAAGACGATACGATACAACTCTAACACAAAAACAAACAAAAAAGCAAATAAGTAAAAAGTATTTACAAATTAGGCATACAGAAATGGCATTGGCAAACGTACTTTTGCTTAGCCAAATAGCAGGTCATGTTCTGCTTTTCATATTGTCGTTGTGCATTGTGCTGCCATTGTGCATAAATCTTAATCAATTTTGGTATGTATGCAACGGCGCAGTTCACAGTTATCCACATAGAAGGGAGTGACTAATGAACTCAACAAATTCCAACAGTGGTCACTGCTTACTCTTTACAACGGGGAAATGGCGAGAGGAGGACGGCATGTTCGACGTTCATTGGGCATCGAATGGGTTTTGCACTTTTCCACTGATCACGGGCATCTTTCTGTTGATCATCTCACTGATACAAATCTACCGGTAAATGATAATTCCACATAAACTATGTATGTGACTTAATTATAATAATTTTTAATGCACTGCAGCTACGCGCGCATGAAGGACGAAGAATCTTTTATTGCGCTCTTTGTTGACGTTGTGCTTGGCATTTGGATGCTGGCCATGTCCATATTGTCGGCCATTTTCATTACACTGGGTTTCATTGTGTGGTGCGACGGAATGACTGAACGTTTCCCTTCATGCGAAACTTCCGCTGGTCAAAATATCATTCGTGGTGATACGGAGAAAATAAACACATCCGGATTCTACATTGAAATGGGCACAACTCAGGTAAGTGAAAAAGCGTTTTCTTTGCATACAGGTGTGCTACAGAAATCACAAGAGCAATTCCGCTACAAAAATTTCTCAGTGCCCCCAGAGCTTTGAGTGTTTTATTTTTTTTTAGCATGTTCACCAACCTTTTCGAACTAGGCAGCTAGGGTTGGCACCTTCTCAGATTGAATTTACCAAGATTTTGTTTAGCAAATTTTTTAAGATTATCATTGCAGAATAAGAGGTTTTTTGATTAATGTAATTTAATTTATTTATATAATATTTGATATACAATAAAATAAAATTTAAAAGTTATTGGCGTGACAAACCATAAAAGTTACTCGACAACTCTTAATACTAAAATTCGGACAAAAAATGTGACATTATTCGTATCCCTCAAAATTTTTCAGATGAGTTGACTGTGGCACGGTAAAATGAAATTGGTGTGAAATTTATTTTTTGTGACACACCTGTATAATTTTCTTTGTCAAAGCAATTACATTACTAACTGTAACTTTATTTAACTCCTCTCTAGTTTGGCGCCTGGGGAGCATTCGCCATTTCGGTGGGCATTGGAGTCATCGCTCTGCTGAAACTCATACACAACCACCAGGTGCGCAATATCAAGGTGTCCATGTATCTGGAACGGCAACGTCTGGTGAATCAACAGCACTTCGATGGACGCTCAACCCCGCCCATCGCTTCGGGCAACTCCTCCGACTCTGATCCGAACAAATAGTTGATGTGTGCACCAAATCAGCAATTTGTTATTCTGTATGTTTTTCTCATCATGTGCGTAATAATAATATTATGCCATTTAATTTTCGTTCTCGTAATTACGGTTGAAATGAGACAACAAGCATTGATTTGATTGTTTGTCTAGTGCAATTTCATTGTTGTGCTGTTCATAATTATTAATTTATATCTATAAGTTATTTACGTGATATTATGTATTATTAATCTCTGTATTCCAATAAATAATCATTACGTTTTACAAGTGGATAAAGTGTTTAAAGTTTTAAGATTATACTAGACAAGGGTGTTACAGATAAAAGAATTCCTCGGTTCAGAACTGCAAATATAAAAATAGTCTTCCACTTTAGCCCGATTTAAAATGGTCGTGATTATTAAAATTAATTTAAGGGCGTCAGGATGGCATTGGAATAAAAGAGTTATTGCCTTACAAGATCAAACTATAAATATTATCTGGATGAATGGGGAAATCCCCGTTATACTATTTATGGAAATTTTAATTTTCGAATAAAATTACTTTTCTCAATATTAATAATTAAAATAAAGTCTGAATTTGGATTTCCATATTTATTTTCAGAAAGAATTAAATTAAATTAAATTAAAGCAATAAACATTTAAAATAAGAATTATACGATTTCTAAGCAAAAATTGTAATTTAATTTTTATTTTAACTTTTCTAATTTAGATCGAAATTAATATTAAATTTAAAAAATTAAAATATTTATTTTAAAAATAAAAATCAATTAAACTTCTCTTAATAATACTTACCAACACGGTTGCCACAATTGGCGTTTAGCGCCAAAACTGGCTCTTTTTTTTCGAATTGGCTCATTTTTTGTTTGATTTTGATTTTTAAGTGGCAACCGTGCTTACCAATATCCTATATCAGCATATTAAATAGAAGAAAAACAATTTGTATCAGAATTCTGTTATGTCAGTTACATTTATTTTGCAGTTATATCCGTTTCATATCTGTTTTGAAATGTTGCAAGAATTTCTCTCATTCTGTCAAACGGATTTGGGTTTTTGTTTTGGATTTTCGCATTTGTAGTATTTTTGTTTTTTTTTTGGGTTTTCTTAGCGATTGCATATCAACAAAATGTTCATTTAAAGACTTTAAAGCGACTCCCATTGTACAATATAAATTCCGTATTTGCATGCGTAGTCTGTTTAACAATTTCATCAGGGATTTTCATTGAATTTCAATTTTCTTATCGTAGCTTGACAAACTTTTGTGTTGTGTTTTTCTCAATATAGTACATAAATAACATGCTTGTTTCTTTGTTTTGTTTTTTTTTTTTTGTATTTCGTTCAATCATCCGCTGTCTGCATAGAGTTTAATTTAATGTGGAGCAAAAATGGTGGCATTTTACTTTGGTTTTAGAGAAAAATAGTTACTTGTACATTTATTTATGGGTTTTTTCTTTGTTCTTTTCGGTTTGTTCTCCTGCGCTTAATATGAAACAAATTTGTAGTTGACTCTCAAATGGTTTATCATTATCGGTTTTTATAGTTTTTTGGTTTTAGCTTAGAATTAACACTACATCAATGTATGTACTATAATTAGTATTTTTTTTCATTTTTGGTATTTTTTTTATTTTTTGTTGGTAATTATGTTTTGGATTTCTTTGAATAGCATATTATAGTAATCTTTTGGTTTTTTTTTTTTGTTTACTTACACTAGTTACTTTTTTGTTTCTTTTTTAATACATTTAAAAAACATAACAAAAGTGTTTGGAAAAAACCGTGTGTTGTTTTTGTCGCAGTGTATTCTTGTAAAAACGAGGCAAATAACTCAAATCTCCTGCGAGCTGCGATTTATGTGCCAGTGGCTAATCGATTCAAACAGCAGTTCGAAGTTCGAGTTCGAATGCGAATTGAATATGTTCGCAACATGACGCACGTTAGGCAAAGTCCCTCGGCTACGCAATTCGGGATGTTTTATGTTTTTGAATTGGTTTTCAATTTAAATAGCCAAAATAATTGTAATGCAATAATTAAAAAACTAAAAATATTATTTTGAATTTTCTTATTTTGACGCGCATTGTTTTTTTTGTGTGTGTTTTTTTTTGTGTTTTATTATCCATTGCATAGCCAAGGGGTTGGCGGGCCAAACGTGTGCGGTTGCCAGTTATAGAGTATACGGAAATCGGTGTGTGTGTATGTGTGTGTTCTGATTAACCACAGGCACTGAGCCCCTTAATTGCAGCTGGTCAAGGAGATTTGCTGAACATAAAGTCTGTTAAGCACTGTATCTCTTCATTTTTATTTTTTTTTTCTCAAGGTCGTGAACAAAATGTGAGTGAATTTCGGTGTCGAAATCATTTTGAGGCACTGTTATGCGATTTCCGTGTTTACATAACAGTTATATTTGGAGTAGCGATTAAAACGGTCTGTTTGTGTGGGTGTGTGTGTGTGTATTGGTCAGGACAACTGCGATTGTTCTGCGTTCAAATTCCACATGTTTCAATGGCACCGTATATTCGCAATCCCAATTGCCCCGACGTAGTGTAGTGTATTAGGGATGGAACGCTTGGGCATGCGAATATCCGTATTTGCAGACCATGCCCATTCGTCCCATCCCCGCACAAATTGGAGCCCGCATTACTGGGTGCTCTCCCTCTCTTTCTCTCTGTGTGTGTGTTCTTATTTTGTATTGTGTCTAACAAAAGACATAATGTAAAATTAGTTGTAAAAAATTTTCAAAAATTGTTTTCTTTATAAGCGTTTTGAAGTTGAAATTGTAGTTTTTCTTTCGGGTTTCTTTTCATTTTTTTTTTTTGTTGTAATTTGTATTTTGGTTTTCTTTTCTCTTTATTTCTTTACGTTTTTTTGAATTTTTGTTTTGTTTTGTTTGTTTGTTTTGCGGATTCCAAAATCCAAAAAATGTTCTTTAAGACAAATGCACATGAAATACTTACACGCCCAAAACTCACCGACTGACTGATTGACTGACTGACTGACTGACTGACTGACAGGCAATCTGACAGTGCCAGTGTGAATTTAGGCACATTGTTTTCTTCCGTTTTTTGAAAATGCATTCGTTTACATTTTATAATTTCTGCACAAGAGCGGAGAAAATTCATACCAATTGCACAATCCAAATTGTATAAATCTCATTCATGTTCTGATGCATTTTGTTTTACTGCTTTTTTTTTTTATTGATACGTTTATGCTCGGCATAGATCTATAAATATAGTCCCAATATCAATCGTTAGTTTACGAATTTCGAATATTTGTTCTAGTACGAATTGTTGCGTCCCAATAAGTTAGTTTTAACAAACTATGCAATTTGCAGCGTTTTTTTTTTTTTTAAGAATGCTTCGCACAAATTTTCTCACATCTGCTGTACTTTTATTTTTCGTTCTAGTTTGTTTTACATTTTTTTTTTTGTTACTTAGCCGTGTGTTTTCTTTGAGCCTTGCTGCTACCAAGAACCTCTTCTGGTGAAATAACTTAAAAGTTGGCCCTACTCTTCTTTGGGTCTTGTTCTGCTCAGTACCGACAAAGGAATGAAAAGTATGCAACAATAATGATTATTATGTTGCTCTCTCTTGTTGTGGTGAGAAAAAAGAAGACGCGAGGTGAAGCGAATATGCCACCTTGCAAGAATTTCACCATGGTGCAGCTGTAGGACAATTTTCTAATTGGTGATTTTCTTTACTTTGTCGCATTAAGTGTTTGTTTAAACAATTATTAACAATTCAATTTTGTACTATTTTTATGTTGTTTCCGCTTGCGCTTCTTTTGGGTTTTTGTTTGCTTTAGAACTCTCTTGTTAACGGTAACACTAATCTGATTCTGTTTCTGTTCTCTCTTTTTACATACACATTACATAGGAACAAAACGATAAGGAACACAATTGAAATTGAAATTTTATACAACATTTGCCAGACTATTGTTAAGTGTGGAATAAAACTTTTGGATATCGATATCGGTAGATACACGTTATCGATACAATACTAGTTTATATGTTGCGCACTGCTGCATTAATAATAGTAATAATAGTAGTAGTAGTAGTTGTTGATGTAGTAATAGTTGTTGTTGTTTTTGATGTGGTCAGAGTTAGACTCAGAGATTCGAGCTGTTTGAATTTAACGTACTTATTTCAGACATGGCGTGATAATGATATATGAACATCATCTATATATATACATATAATACATACGAATAGTTGTTACACACATACATATACATACGATTAGTATATGAATAAAAGAGTTAATTTTGATTTAAGCATTTTGATTTGAGTGCAATTGTGGCTATGATTTTATAAGCATGGTGAAATTATTAGAGATGATATTATTCACTCACTCACTCAAATTTTATTTCACCAGAGTGAGAGAGGAAGAGGTGTGTTGAATAAAATTGTCAACTTGCTGATAATTTCACCATGAATTTGACTATGATTGGTAGCTGGTTTTTTGTGTTCTTCTCCTTATTATTTGTTTTTATTTTTGCTGTTGTGGTTGTTGTGATTGTGACTACGCTGTAATTAGCACGTTAAATCAGACGCTCGCTATACCATATTCAGAAATCCGTATTATTCGGCCCGGCATCCGCTTCGGCGGCATCACCGACCTCCCCCACACTAGGTGGCAAGGCCAGAGAAAGCTGCGGAGTTGCCGTACCAGCGACGATCATTGTCGGCTCCGTATTGCGGCGTTTCATTTTGAGTTTGTTCTTTTTTAACATGGTGGCCTGGGTAATTAATTAATTGTTTATGTTTAATGTTTAATTAAATCATGTTAATCATTTAATTATTATTGTATTTGATTAAATTGTAATGATAAAATTAAGCGTCCGTGTGCAATTGTTGTATATTGTTGTTTGTTATTGTTGTTGTAGTTATATAATATAAATATTTATACATGTTAGGTAAAAAATAGAGAGAGAGATAGAAAAAAGAGAAATAGATATTGTAAGTAAAATAGAGTTAACATAAATGCAATTAGGGTTTTCAGCTTTTATTTGGTAAGCATTTAAATATATTGATTGTAATTATAACATGGGCAATAATATTATTTTTGTAAATTAAGCAAAATGCACAGAATTGGAATTAACTAAATTACAGCATTGAAAATAATTGCATAATACAAAAGATAGAATATGTATGTGATGAAAATGGAGTTGCTTTAATTAATGCTGCACATGTCTAAGCGCATTCAAAATGGACGAAAGCAACAAAAATAATACAAATTATAAAAATAATCATAGACAGCTTTAAGGGGCCTGTGTTGTACTGTGTGGTAAATTGTGGAGTGGTGAGAAACGGTGTGGGGGTGAATTTCAGTATTATTACAGCTAAAGTTTCGATAAGCGGTGGTCACAGTTCTTCAGTTTGTTTCATTTCATTATGATTATTTGATTTTTCTTTGTTGTTGCTGTTCTTTGTGCAGTTTGGGCGGGGAGACTAAAGAGTTTTGTAAGTACGTGTAAGTAGTATATGCCATAAACAATATTATACACCCGTTTATTCACAATTTTCACGTTCAGTTTTGTAAGTACATATATATTTTTTTTGGAAGATTTGTTTAATATTTAATTTGAATTTCGGGTTTCCTATGGTTTTGTGTGCTTATTTGATACATGAGACAACTGAGAGAATTCCCATTATTACTATTTCTATTTATTTGGTTGAAGGTTTTATTGTGGCCTATGGAAAGAAACAGGAAAACCAATATCGCAAGCCGGAAGCAAACGACGAGGCCAAGCTCTATGTGCTGCCAAAGTGCAGCGATGGCGGCACTGAAGCATCCTTATCGCCATTTTCAGCAGCTGTCAGCAGTTGTTGTTGTTGCTGCTGTTGTAGTTGCTGTTGTTGTAGCTGCTGCTGCTGCTGTTGTTGTTGCTGCTGGTGCTGCTGCGATTGTTGTTGTGGTGAATTTTGCAACGAGAGACTCAACACAGCAGGGGAGATATGCGGTTCCGTTAGACGTCGCTTACTCTTCGTTTTCTTCAGCATGGTGGCCTGAATGTAGCATAAAACACAACACACATTGTCAAAGGCGACTCAACCACAAAGTTCACCACACTCATACACGTACACACCAATTAGCAAATACACAAACCATTTGCCTATATTAAATTTTAAGGGTGACCAAATTGAATTTGTCTTCGGCTTGCCGAAGATGTAAAAATCTAAAAAGTGAGTAGAATTTAATACCGAAATCTAAAAATGAAATATCCTATTTTACTGCTCCTGGCATTTTAGGGCCTCTACAAAAACTTGTTGTTCTTGTATTGGTTCAGTAACCGCAGAAGTCGAGATGTCGATTTCTGAATGTATTTTGAAGTCACTGGTAAATATCCTTGATCTTTTAAAAAAAAGTATAAAAGAATTCCAATTTCTTTTGCCTATATTGAAAAATAATTGAGCTGTTATTTAAAGCAGACAGACATTATTGCATAAATATATTATAATATATATTTATCTAAGTGCATTAAATATTTTTTTTATTTTTAATTGAATTCTTTAACAATAATTTGAATACCCTTTGCAAGCACATATAACATAATACACAAACGAAAACAATCACTGCAAACTTTTATTTTTTATATTGATATATTTATGTACATAATAGTTTCAGGTGTTTCTCAGGTGATATATTAAAAATTTATTAAATATCCAAACATACACAATCTTCATTTGTTTACTTTGTATTTGTTGCTATCAACATTTAAAAACAAATGACATAAAACATACATTTAGCACAAATACAACTTATTCGGTTAGTTCTCAACATTTTTGGGGGCTTTTGGGGGCGTGACAATTGGTTGGGCATGCACAGTTTTGGTTTTTTTTTTTACAGTAAAAACAAACACACACATTTTTCAGTTGCTCAAAATTGTATGTACGTAAGTATTCTTCACACACAAAATTTAACTAAATTTACAATTCATCTAATCAACATTTTCTAAATCTTAGTATAAGGGACTTCAACATCTGAATCTAAGCGAAAGAAAACTTGGCATCAATATGAATATATGTTTAATATTAATATCGAAACTGTTCTTCATTTCAGAATTTCACAGAAATAAATAAATCCTATAAAGGAAATAAAAATTTGGGTATTGAAAGGATAAACTTAGAGTTGACAAATTTCAAATAAAAATCAGTAGGGACTAAAATTTTTTTAAATAAGGTACGAAGCATAAGGAATTATAAATAATATAATCTTATTTCTTTGAAAAATAAGATTAAAAATACTTATAACAATATTGCTGTGCTTATTTTTCTTTTGATTCAGTTTAATTCTTGAGTAATATTAGTTCATACATTTGTCACGTTGAATTCTGTGAATTATGGATTTCTTTCGAGTGTACATTTAAAAAAATATATATGCAGAAATAGTAGAGAAAATCAAATGATATCGAAATGCGCATGGGAAAGAAAGACTTTAGTGCTTGGTGCTTATGTTTATCATTGATCATGATCAGATCCAACTTATGTATAAAGAAGAAAATATGAAAAACGTTGTCGGTTTATAATAATAATAAAAAGCAGACATGCTTTAACAACTGAACGGTTTGTAACATGCATGCCTAACTTTAAGTAGAGAATAGATGGATAATAATAAAAAGGATAACTCACCTTAAGTGCGGACTTGAGGACGACAACATCGCCAGGACTTTGGATCCATGGCTCGCCATCCACCTGAACGGGCATATCGGTGTTCAAGTGGATTTTAATGTGACCACCCTGTAGACGAATAGAGATATTAATGCTGGCTAACATTGCGTATGATTGATTTTGATTTTATACCTGTGCAATGCGCATGGCCGTGCGAATGCCCGACTGAATTTGGCCCAAATGAACAACACCGGTTACGCCCACAACCTCCAGCATGCCATCGTAGTGATTTGGGGTACTGAATTGATCGTCCTTGTCGGGACCCCAGGGATTGGCACCGCTTCCCCAGCTGAAAGTATAAAAGATTATTAATTATCAACAACAAAAATTACGAACCTAATACTAGGAAATTTGTAATATTGAATAAAAATCAGGGTCCGCTACTTTTATAAGTTTTAAAATAAAAATTGCAATTTAACAATTATTTGTAAATTTTTATTTTAAAGTTACAAAACAACAATTATTCTTTATTTTTATTTAACTTTTTACACCTATTATTAAAAAAAGGAATTTTAATGATTATTTTTGACTTTTGCAATAAGAATTAAAAAAAAATCAATAAATTTTATTTACATCGTTTAAATTAAAAAAAGAAGTTTTTGACTGATATCGATAATTCCGACTGAAATAGGAATTTTGGTGTTTACAATTTTACTGTAGCACATTTTGTTCACATTGGTTTTTTTAGTTGAAATTAGCATTCATAACTCTTAGTTGCAGTCCCTGATAAAAACATCAGGAACTGCAAATAATGATATTTATTAGCTTGGTTGATTATTGCTTGAGTAGTAAAGTACAACTCAAAATTAATCATTATTTTGTGTCTTGAAAGTAATATTTCTTTATTTTTTTTAATAAACCCTTAATCAAATCAACAAATCCGATAACCAAAATATTTTTTTGATTTTTTGCTATGTTTTAGAGTTTATCACAAATATATTTAAAAAAAACTGGTAATTACCTCAATATATTCAGTATAATGATGCCATCGACAGGTGGCAAATCGACAACCTTGCCATCGACTTCCAGTTTCAGCTCCTTTTGCAAATCCTTGACCGTCTTGCGTCCAACAATCTTACGCAAACCCATCTTCACATAGTATCCTTTATTGCGGAGACGAGAATTGAACTGATTGGGATTCTCCTCGCGTGCATTATGGAAGTCCAGGCAGAGATCGGCATCGATGCCAATGCCAAAATAGTTGTTCATCACAAATATTTGTGAGTTATCCTCGTTTTGGGCGCCACCTAAATCCACAAATCGTAGAGCATTAGTTGAGTTTCTTGTCCGGATTCTGAATACTTTTATTTTAAACACACACACACACATCAACAACATCAAATACAGGACATCGACACATTGAATTTACAAAATGTACATCGAGATGACGAGAGTTTCTTTTGTTTTTCTTGTTATTACCGGGTTTTACACATCCCAAGGCTTCATCTTGACTCGATATACTTACTATACATTACCTGATCTCCCCGATTTTGTCTTTAAATTAACTACAACTAGAAAGCAATACATGCAGTTCTTTTAATCCCTTTACAAATACATCGTATACACATCCAAAACGAACAGCATTTATCATCAGCTACCAAACTTTTGGATAGAAAAATGGGAACTACTTGGGTTGTAATCAAACTAAGATTCATTTTTCAAAATTTGAGGTTAAGTTTATAAATTTTGAGGTTAGGTTGCCAATTACAATCAACTACCAAACTTTTATTGAGGGGTGTGGGAACTACTCGGGTTTTATTCATACTGAGGTTGGATTTTTGAAATTTAATTCTTTTGAGGTAAGAATTTGGAAATTTGAGGTAAATTTTTTAAGTTTTGAGGTTAGATTTAGGTAACTTATTTTGATCTAGATTTCTATGGGATTTGTAAAGATATACACCAATAATAATATTCTATGAACTGATTCAAGTCGAACAAGACTTTTTTAGCTAAAAAATCATCAGAAGAATCAGTTACACAAATACATTTGAGGTTTACAAAGTTATCATATAGAATCAGCAGCTTGTTGAATATTATTACAGCAATACTTAAAAGCATAAATAAAATTTCAACGCTCTCTCTTTGTTTACAGGGTATTGTTTTGTTTTTTTTTTTTTGTTTTTTAACTTGGGATATTTGTAGGTTAGGGGTAAGAATTAGACAATGAAACGTTTAAACGAAGTATATAGAAAGAATAGAATAGAAATTTTGAAACATCAAATGACCTGATATATCACTCGATGTCAGAGCCGGTAATTGATGATGCTGATTTGTTTGTTGCGATGTTGATAGATGTGCTTGGTGAGCCTTCTTCTTCTTACCGGTTGTTTGTGAGGGCGCCTTCATCGCTGGCTCTTCGGGCTTATCCTCCGGATGAAAGACAACCGTCCAACGATCCAGTCGTATCTCCTCGGCCTCAATAACATCACGCAGCATATTCAAGGGATCCTCGCCACCGGTGTAACCTGAACCCCAGCATAAGACGCGTGCCAGATCGTTGCCTGTCCAAGTCCAAAAATTATGCTTAGACGTGTGCGAGGAAAATTCGAAATTTGAGGGGGGTTAAAGCTAACGGTACTTACCTGTACCTAACGGCACAATGGCACACGGTGGGCTAGAACATTCCGAATCCTGACCAACATTATCCAGGCACTGCAGCACCCAACCAATGGTGCCATCTCCACCGCATACCAAGATCTTATAGTTGGTGATTTGACGGAATACATAGAGTCTTGAGAAAAGAGAGAATAGAAAACCAGATGAGCATTTACAAAGTGTTTTGCCTTTTTTTTGTGATTTACCCTGGCAACGGTCCGCCGTTGTCCAAGTCAAAGACTTGGTACGGATTAAGTAGTTTCCTAAAGCTCGATATTAATTCCAATCCCTGGCAGCCGCCAGACTTGACGTTCACAAAGACCAGCAGCGGCCTCACATCCGAGGGCACCATGCTGGGCTCAATATTTGGCAACAACAGCACCAACAGCTTCTTGTCCTCGATTATGGTTTCGCGTAGGTTGTAGAAAGCGCGAACCTAAAAGACATGAATTTAAATTAAGTGAGACGTAATATTAAAAGATTTATAGACCCTGTAATTTAAGAAACTTGTTGAATTTAACCTGTCTTTAACCCAAATTCCAGTCGAATTTTTTAAACATTTTAACCGCTTATCTCTTTATTATAAACACAATTATACAAAGTTTCATCCTTTTTTAGAGGAGAACTTTGAAAAACATCTTAAAACGGGGCTTGTGAAACTTGCAGCCTTCTAGCTCTTACCGTTTATGCTCTTTGTTAGTAATCGGGTCATATAAAACCTCAAAACTTGGTCAATTCTAAACCGATTGGGACGAGCAATTTATATCAGAGTTTTTCCCTTAAAATTATGCTGCATTAAAATTTTCGTCTGATTAAGAAGATTCTTCCTTTCAACTGTACAAAAACTAAGATTAAAACGGGAAAAAGACAACCTACCGCCTTTTGAGCATCCTCAAAGGTCAGCACCACCGAGCCGTACTCATAGTAGATGGGTCCAATGCTAATGAACTTGTTCTCATCCGTCACGTATTTGTTGAGGATCTGCTCGTAGTTGCGTTGTGAGAGTCCAGTGGGTAGATTGCCCACAAAAAGTGCAATGTTTGGTCCATGGGGATCCTGTTTGTGCTGCATGTAGAAGCGCATCAATTCCATTTGACGTATGGAGTCTTTGCCCAACTGTTTCGTAATATCCCAAGGCCTTTCGTTCCATGAAAGGATGCGTTCGGTAACGCCGCGATCGAGCAGCACTTCCGAGCATCTAGAGAGGATTAAGAGGAGGGTTTACATTCCATTCCATAATGTAATGATCAATTATAATGATTTTACCTATAATCCTGTATTTGGTTATCTTGTAGACCAAACTTATCGAGTGCATCACGTATCAAATCCTTGATAACTGTTGTATTATCAACAGGCACACTGACATAGGGATCCTCCAGTGAGCACTGCAATTTGCCCGGATAGACACGGACATGGCCTCTGTCCCTGTCGTGAAACCTGAGATACATGGCCGGTCGCTTGCCCTCCAGGTGTGTTAGATTCAGCACTGGCGTCGGATCCTGCAATGGTGCATCCTCCATGCCAGCGGCCGCATACAGATCCGTCAGATAGAAGGCCTGCGGATCACGTGTTATATGAAATGCCCGCAGGGCGGTGGTCAGTAATTGTTCTAGCGTGTATGTCCGTTGTACGATGATCGCACGGTACTGCTGTCGTCGGAATGAGTTGTTGCCGTCAAAGACCTTGATCATCTCTGAAATGGAAATGGAAATGAAAATGGAGATTTTCAATCAGTACACTCAGCAACAAATTAAGATTCTTATCGGAATTTCCAGAGCTGAGGACCAAAAATCTTATTTGAAATTAAATTACATAAAAAACGCGCCAAATATCAATTCCAATTCTTAGTCTTCAACTTTTTTAAAAGGCGCTGATGTCACTTTTTTGCGACTAGAACCAGTTGAGAATTGTAAGGCGCAATCATGAAAAATGAAACTGAAATTGATAGTTTCATACTTAAATAATACAATAATATTAAAATTTGTTGAGCTAAATGGTATAAATTCAAGAATTTAGAATTTACAGAGTGTATAGGCTTTTAAAATGAAATTTGTTGCATAGATCTTACCTATGTCCTTCTCCTCGCGCTCTTTCTCCTTCTTTTCTCGGTCCTTCTCTTCTCGCTTGTCGCTTGCCGATTGCTTGTGGCCAGACGACTCAGGGCGATAGTGTGCCGAGGTGGAAGAACCACCGCTGGTACCACCACCACCAGTTGCTCCTCCTCCGCCTCCTCCGCCGCTGCTGCCACCTGCGCCGCCTCCTCCGCCTGAAGCAGCGGAAGCGCTCATGCCATGCGAGGAGTCGGCCTTGCCCAGGGACTCCTCATCCTTGAATCGGGGCGCATCTCCGCTGCTAAATTCCTCCGATATACTGCGTGCTAAACGTGCACAAATGATATTGTTTAAAGGTTATTAGCTGTAACTTCTAGGACAAAATCAGGCATTGTGTTAGCGTTAGATGTACATGCAGATGGGATTATGAGTTTTCTGGCTTATGCTTCTCTAAACTGCTCTCACAATTAAATAAAATGACTTCATTTATCATAAACTCTCACGTGTCGATATATTGGAAAAAAAAAAAAATATAGATACAAAAACTTCGATAACAAGTCGAGTCAAGAGAGTACAGAAGTGATAATTTTCCCTAGTAATATGAAGTACTACATTTGATTTTAATAAAATACCTGATCGATAAAATATTGTTTTTCCTTTCCCCTAAGCGATTATATTTATTTAAATAACTAATAATAATAAGTACTAAGTATCTTACTGCTTTCTCCCATCTAGATTTGTTAAAATACCAGATCGATATATTGTAAAACAGCAACTTATCGAGAGTAAAATATTGTTCATCTTTTTCCCATATTTATTTGAATTACAAGAACTAGTAAGTACTAGGTATCTTATAGACAGGAACAGCTTCCACTTATCTGGATTTATTAAAATACCAGATCGATAGATTGGTAAAAAAAAAAAAGTTATCGATAACACGTCGATTTTTATCATCAAAATTGATTTTAATCGCCTTTGTGAGAGCAGTTTATAAGTTTGTTTTTTTGTGAATGTGATTTCTGTGATTTAGCTGGTGATTTGTCGTGTCGATAAAAGGCGATGCGAAATGGTGCGATCGTATGATTTCGTGGTATGTGGGTTTAGTAGAGTATTAGTATTCGATTAAACAAATAAGAAATTAACTAAGGCGCAACTTGTTAGCTCAAAAACTAGAAACAAAACAAAAGTTGGAACGAAAATCCAAAAACGTAACTAAACAAAACGAAAACGAAACGAAACGAAACATATTTTTGTTGGTTGCCAATCGAGCGCACTGAGTACTACTACAGAGAGAGAGTATACGGCAGTCGGTGGCAGAGAGTTGCTGTTAGCGTTTAAGGAGACAAAGAGAGTAGATTACAAAGAGTTTTCACCTCGACGCTTCTGGTAACGAGGCTTACGCCAGCCGGCAGAGAGTCCGCGCACGCGACGAAGGAGTCTGCCCAGGACATGTTGATGTCCATGTCCCTGTCCATGTCCCTGGGAGGTATCATGGGAACGACTGCTGGCAGCACCATCGCTTATATCGCCAGCAATGTCATCGCCACTGTGTCCACCATGATGATGATGATGAGGTCGATCATCCAGATACAAATCCTCATACTCGACATCATCATCATCCTCGAACTGATGACGCACTGAAGCAGCTGACAACATGTGATAATTGTCATCATATGGCTGATAGTTGCCATCCTCATCCTGTATGGTTATTTCAATGTTCTGCGATAGCCTGTCCAGGCTGTAGTTGCTCTTGGTGCCGCCGGCGCCTTTGGGGGAACGTTTCGAGCGTCGTCGCTGGAAGAGACCGCGTCCGTATTTCTTGTAACGTGGCACGAGTCCTGGCTCCTGGAACGACTTGCTGCGTCCAACAGCCGACAGAGGGAGCTGTTGTTGTTGTTGCTGTGGTTGTGCTGCCGAGGAGCAATCACTGGAATTGGGTGAGCTCACGGAGCCACCTTTGTGCGTCCTTGGTGCACTGAGTATGGTCTTTGGCTTCGACTTCACTTGAAGAGCCGACACAGCCGTCTTTGCAGTCTTTGGATGTGATAATGATGATGGGGGGCAGGAAGCAGCTGGTGTACTCACAGCTGCTTTGGCAGTTGGGGAGGATTTACGTCTATTGGATGTATTAGAGGTGTTACTATTACTACTATTATAGCTAAGGTTGCTAATCAGATTCATGCTCGAATCGAGCTCATCCGTATTGGTCAGTTCGCCACCCGTATCGGAGGTTTCATAGCAACTCTCCCGGGTCGTGCCCGTTTCCGGTGCCGTTTCCAGCTCCACATCGCCATGATAATCCGTTTCGCTGACATCACAACGCGGCGATCTTCGATTCGTTATTCGTTTGCGCAATGAGATATCGCAGTGATCATATTCATCGCTGAAATCACCGCCACTTATATCACAGACACCGCCATCGACATCATCCTCATCATCATCGGACAGATGATCATCATCATCCGAGTGATCGGCTCTTCTACGGGGAATCCCACGACGACCATGCGCCAATTTGCGACAGAGATTCGTGTAGAGCAGCTGCAGCGACGAATTGGTGGAGGGTGACTTTTGTATGGCTCCTGTTGGCAAATTGCTCGAGGTAGTTGTAGTCAACTGCAGAGCGCTATCTTCCTGCTCCTGCTCGTGTTCCTGCTCCTGTTCGTCCTGTTCCTGCTCCTGTCCAAGATTACTTGACTCGCCAACTGTCAGGGATGGCGTCGGTGACACACACACGGAAATGGAGCCACAGGAGGTGGGCGTCGGCGGCGTTGAAAGTAAAAAATGTTGTTTGGATTGCTCAAGTCGCTGACGGTGAAGATCGAGCAGCCGCTTGAGGCACAAACTTCTTTCACCAATCTCACCAATTTCACCAACAATTTCAATTTCACCAGCCCCGGCTGCTAACGACACTGCATCGAGCTCCGGGCTGGCTATCGGTGTGTTATCGGTGTGTTATCGAAGCACAATCGAAACCAAAAAAGAAACGTTCAAAGAAATAACAAAAGATCAACTTAATAAATAAATCAAAGAAATCAAATCAAATCAAAAAGAAACAGCTGCAAAAACGAATTTTCTGTTTTTTTTTTTTTTGAGAGAGAAATTTGCGTATAATGTATTCGAGGATGAATCCTAAAGGAGCTGAAGGAGATGAATGGAATGTTTTTAAAAATGATACTGAAAGTATGTGATGATATTATACAACATCATGTGCACAACATCGATAGCTGATGTAGCTGATATATTTATTTTAATTTTTTTTTGGGGTGAGTATTGTTGGTTTGTTCGATTGTTTGTTGGGTGAGTGAGGCTGAGAAGTGGAGCTCAGTTTGGATTTACAAAGAAAAGGGGGTTTTTAGCATAGGGATGCGTACCGATATGTTATCGATATTATATCGATACAGAGAGTTGATTGTTAAAGTATATAAAACGATTTATTCTGATGCATAATTACGATATATAGGAAAATATTATCATCATTTAAATTTTTTTTAAGGAAATTTAAGATTTAAGATTTATTTCTGTAAAAAATTCCTATTTTCCCCGATATATCGATACGCATCCAAACTGTTTTTATCGATGTAAACCCGATTGGTACTTACGACACGAATAATCGCGCACCAGCGACGTCTTGGATTTGACTTGGACGCCAATAATCGCCTCAATTGGCACCTCAGTACGTGGTATCGAAACTGAATGCGGAGGTAAGTAGATAGGTTGTAGTATACCAAAATTACATTCGGTTGGCAGGTACATGCGACATCCAGCGTGTGTGGTCATGCCACACCATTCGCAGCGATAGCCTAAGAAATACAAAAAAAAAAATATAAATAAAACTTAGTTGTTTATAAATATCAAGTATACGCACCTGTGAGACATTCCGAAGACCAACAGGTTTTCTTACAGTAAGCGCATTTGGACGTTGATGGAAGATTACCCTCTCGCCAATGATGCTGCAAAAGAGTAAATTAAATCAATAATTCAGTAATCAGTGTATTGCTTTAATCAATTCAATCACTCACCTGATGCTTCACATTTAGCAGCTCCTTGCCGGGCACATAGGTTGCATTTTCGGTGCAATCGGGCACTGCAAAATCTTGGCACTCAATATGCGCGAAATATTCGCAAACTGTGAAGTTGGGAAAACACGGTATTAATTTAATGCTATGAATTTATCGATAACTATCAAACTGCTGCAAATGAAAGTGTAACGAACTATAGCTGACTGCTATAAAAATGTGGCAAATGATGATGATAGGCAAACAAAACTTGATATAAGTATTTACAGAATTAAAAAATAATTTTATGAGTTGACTGCTATTAAAATATTGAAAGTTTTAACATTGCTGACAAGCTGAATTCTGTCTAACTTATGACTTTAATTATTGCAGAAAGACAAAGAAAATATTAGCTGAGTGACAATAGTCAGAGGCTTTTTATATGACTGCTTGCTATGCTACTAATTAATTTTGCAGCTCTAAAAAGTAGGCTATAAAAATTTATCTTAACTGCTATTCAAAAAAAAAGATTACAAATTAAAAGAAATAAAATATTTTTAAACTGTGGCAGACTTAGCTTTATAAATTTGCAAATTAATGATTTAAAAAAATAATAATAAAAGTAGAGAACAATGAAATGTACAAAAGAAAATGTTACCAATGAATTGATGTGACAATTGACAGTGACAGGAATTATGTATTGAAATAAACTGACTGATATGAGACTGTGAGAGTATTTGAAGGTAAGGACAAAGAGTGAGAGAGAGTGAGAGAGAGAGAGAGAGAGAGAGTGATGATAAGGTGGGCTTACCTAAACAATGCACCGCTGGCGTTTCATCCAATCGCTTACGGCAAACAGTGCAAAATTTTCTCTTGTGATGCGTCGGCTCCGACCAACAATGGGCGACGGGATTCTGTCCGAACGACATGACAACGACATGTTTTTGCCAAGTTATTTTCAATGTGACAACGATATAGATAATGACTATGCTACTATATGATGTCTCTATATATGTATGTACACATGTATGTGTGTGTATGTATATATAAAATGATAACTAGAAATTCTACAAACCTTTATAATGCATGGCGCAATGCCGGAACAGGGCGTTACCACGCTAGTGACACATCGTTCGTGTATGATAAAGTTGCAAACTGTAAAAGACAAAAAAAACAAACCAAGAAGAACAATGAAACATATGAGTAAAAGAGAAGGCATATATTAAGTGTCATTCAATTGATCGAATACAAAGACTATTTCTCTCTCTTGTACACACACACGTAATGGCAAGTAACAAAATTTATCGCCGTATGCAAGTTATATATGTTTAGTATTTTATGCCTAGAGCTGGAGGACAATCCCACGTCATCATCATTTATAGTGCCATTCATAGAAGGGCCATGTTGGTTCTTGAGTTCATGGGCACAATATTCATTGAAGTTTTACTCTCACATACAAGCATACCTGCATATGCACTCACACACACACACACACACACACAGAGCTAAGGGACTAACTGCAAGAGAGTAGAAAAAGGCTGCAGAGAGCGCAACGCACAAAAGCGAAAACAAACGTTGAAATAATGCAGGACAAACAAAGACCTTAGCCCTCGCACTCACACTCACACTCCCTTCCACTCGCTCACTCCCGTTCTCTTTGTGCTTGTGTTTGTGTTAGTGTGTGTGAATGACAGCAGCAGGCAGAGAACTGCCCATTAAGCTACCGTTGCCGCTCCCACTCTCTTTACCCGTTTCCACAGCTCTTTGCATTGCATTTGAAGTATGTATGTATTGTACATATATACATTTATATGAGTGTGTGCTTGTGCGTGTGCTTAGCCCAACATAGAAATTAGATTTTTTTTTTATATTTTATTTTTAGCTTTGCTTTCAAAGTTTTTTCACACTTTACAAGCATATTTATATGTATGTGTGTATGCATTGCTTGCTCTTAAATTTATATTTAGCAGCAATCATAATTATCTATGTCTATATGTACGCATGCAGCTATACATATGTATGTAGATATGTAAAGCTAGATATTTGTCTGTTCATATGTATATACATATGTACTTATGTATGTGTGCAGGCATCCAAAAACTGGGCCGCTGACCTGACGCTGACGCTCTGACGTCATGAATGAACTCATGATTTTTTGTTGCCACTTCTGCTGTTGATGTTTTTGTTGTTGTCGTTGTTGGTTGTTGCTATTCAGCTAAATATAAATAAACGAGTGTTGCGAGTACTCGCTTTACGTTCTTACGGCGCATGTTGCATGTTTCAAGTGGATCATAATCATTTTTGGCCAAAACGTGACGCTGGCACGAAACCAAATGCAGCTACTTACAAATACATAGACATGCATATGTACATGTATCATATGTGTGTGTATGTGAAACATAATCTTATATTTTGAAAAGCAGCAGGCATAAATAACAAACAAATAAAATAAAATTATATAAATTGAACAATTTCTTAAACAACAACAAAAAAGTTATATAATAAAATATTAGAAAATAATAATATTTACCAATTATTTTGCTAAAAAATAAGTATATTATATTTATTTAAAACAATATATTTTTTTTTTCAGCCTTATTTTGTCTTTATTCAATAAGCATAGCATTTTTATTGGCATTATGTATACCAAAATACACATACATATGTATGTATATATACATAGCTTTACACACACATAAATATGTGTATGTGTGTGTGTGTGTCTCTGATAAGCGCGATGCGAGGACGCACGGGAAATTTTCAAATGCTTTTTCTCTGCTTCTTCGTTCGTTTGCCGTCTGGTTGGGAAATTCACGAAACTCAACACACTTTTACTTTTACAATTTTCTTGCTGGGCGCGTGCTCTCTATGTGTGTATGTGTGTGTGTGTGTGTGTGTGTGTGTTTGCTGCTTTTATAACAACAATAACAAAGGAAACATTAAGTCAAATAGCCTAAAAGAAAATTATGCGAAAAGTTGTAAGTAAAAGCTGGCTAAAAATCATTGTCAAGCCACTAAAATACACACACTCATAATTACGTATGTATATGTACGTACATACACACACATACACTTCAAACTTATGTATATGTAAGAGTGTGGCAATTGAATAGGCACAAGTTGACATGCGTAGTACAATAACAACAATTAAAATTGATATTTGCATATAAACTACACACACACACACATTCATACACTTACACATTCACATTCATACACTTATATACTCAGAGTTGCGATTTGTTTGTAAGTTTGGCAGAAAATCAATTTATAACAACATAACTCACTCAAAAATATTAGATGAATCCATAATTAAATTTAGAAATGATTGGATCAATGTGACGCATGAATAAAACATATACAAAATATATATTCGATACACACGATACTAAATATATGCGATATACTTGAACTTGATCGCGCTCAACATGTCGTATACGCAACATTAACTACTAGTCACAAATAACTGTCGAACTAC
The DNA here is from genome assembly GCA_035047525.1 of Drosophila quinaria. Lineage (NCBI taxonomy): Eukaryota > Metazoa > Arthropoda > Insecta > Diptera > Drosophilidae > Drosophila > Drosophila quinaria. The sequence continues at coordinate 6,654,572 of JAWNPO010000470.1, read as the reverse complement.
CGACTATAGGATACTCATTACTTACTCTACTAAATTTAAAAAATGTATTGCATGCTTTTAGGCACTTACATTGCTTAAAAGCTTTAATAAGCCGATACCACCTTTCTATGTGTCCAAGCTTGTTACGATCTCGGTGGATGATAAGTAATAATAGTAGCTAACCTTAATTAGTACAAAAATTCGAATACCTTGAAAACTGTGCGAGTAATGGCTTTTCGCGATTTGCGGAGGCGGAAAGGGTCGTGGCAAAAATTTGAAACAAACTTCATCTGCGTGGGCTTATAGAAATCTGCGTGCCAAATTTTGTAGCTCTAGCTTTTATAGTTTCTAAGATCTAGGCGCTCACACAGACGGACATGGCTATATCGACTCTGCTGTTGATGCTGATCACTTTGTAGGGTTGGAGATGCTCCCTTCTGCCTGTTACATACATTGCAATGAATACAATATCCCCTTTTAAGTAACGGGTACAAAAATACAATTCAAATTGAAGTCATTACAATAAAGTTTCAACTTTCAGCTTGAAAAATATTGTGTGGATTTTCGCATAAATATAATTTGTATAAATGTTGCAGAATGAATTCATTTGAGTTGCGTTGAATTCAATTCAAAAACAACAACAACAGCTAACAATACTTGTTGGCCTGACCCGTCACTCTGTCACACACACACACACACACAAACACACACACACATACACAGCACTTGGAGCACGCTCTCGCAATGTACGTAAGCACACACAAGGCAACAGTCAAGGATATCGCATGCGTCGTGTTCCGATGTAGACGTCGATGACTATTAAACAGCGCGACGTCGACGCTGTCGCCGACGTCAGCGTCAACATTGCCGCCAGCTGCGCTACTTGATGGAGACATTCGATTTATATACCCTGCACTATAGGTCAAACGGACCCTTTTTCTGATTATAAACTAATTTTTTAACAGTATTCAAATTAACAAGCTTTTTTTACATTATTATTGGGAATACAACGAACTGTAATGTTGCATACCAGAAATGTTAACATTACATTCTGATGTTAAGTTAGCAGCTGTTAAATATGCAGCTCATAAATTAAGCAATTATTTTGATGAAGTTTAAGTGGCTGAAGTTTTTTTAAATTAAACGTTTTTTAATACAAATTACGATGAATAGTGATCAGTGTGGTTCGTTTTTTATGTTGGTAGATCTGTGCTTTTCGTATTATACGTGATGTCTGTAGTAAGCGTTCAATGGTATATTGATGTTTTTTAATTTTGCGATACACAGACAACAATAAAACATTTGTATAAGAGTTATGAGTTTTAAAAAAATCAAACTTAAAAACAGAATATCTTTATAAGAAATCTCAAATAAATCCACTCTTTTTATATAGGACATTCTGGAATCAGCCCAGACATTCATTTTAAAATGTAGTTATGAAGAAAATTGCCAAGTTAAAATTAAATTTCCATTTAAAAATCATGGAACGACTCTAACAATTAATAAATATTATCTAAAATACCAAATCAAAGTATCATAAAAGAGCTGCAATACATTTTTTGTTGGTTTGGCAAGTGCATTTAAATATACTCGTTACTTTTAATGTAAGTATAAGGGTATATTGTATTCCTTCAAATATATGTAACTTAAATCTCAGATACTATAAGAGTTACATAAACCAAACAGAATTATGTAAGTTTGAAGCACATCAAGTTTATTTCGAATTTTTGCAACGTTTTTCTCATTACCGCAAAAATCCAACATAAGCAAAGAAGATTGAAATTAATATACATTAACATTATTTTATTTAATTCAAGGTGTTAAGATTTTAAGCAACTCACAGAAAAAAGAATATCTGATATTCCAGAATAAAATCCATCCAAATTGGTGTCCTGGATTCTCTTTAGCAAAGTACAAAATACTTGATTAATGTTTTTGTTTGACTAAAAACTTCCTTCTAATGCAACAAGAGCATAACTTTCATTATTAGTGTACATAAAGTCGGCCATTGATTTAATGTATTCGATAACAATTGAAATATGGTTAAAAATGTCGGCTATGTCACTTGAGGAGCATTTTGAAAGCGATGCGAAGCGATTTGCCAGCCAAACTGACGGCGCACTCAATAAAAAGAAAAAAACAATGAAACGAAAAAAAAACAAAGAGTTTCCGTTTCGTTTCATTCGTATGTTTTTGTGAATGAACAACGTTTGTGCTTTGTCTATGTAGTAGATGGTAATTAAATGGCAGCACAAACCCCCCTCCCCTCCCCCTTGCCACTCCCACTCCTCCTCCTGCTGTTTGTTGCCTTCATTTGGGGCATATGGCAGTCGGTTTTGGTTCCGCCGCATTCATGGCGGTCATTGATGACGCACTTTTAGCCCTTCATTGCTATCGGCCAACAAGTGAGAGATTCGCTTTGGGGCTGGGGGAGTGATGGTTGCAGGTAGGGGGAAAGGCCGTGCTGTGTTTTGCTGTGTATATGTATGTACACAGAAAAAAAGCCATTCTAAAATCAAGAATAAAATACTTAATTCAAGTATGGATTTTTTAAGTATGTATTCAGGATTAAACAGTATAATTAAGCCTCTTTCTGGATTAAAATGGGAAAATAAGCCCAAATTACTTTATTCAAGCTAAAAAATTCTTAAAATGCTTCCCTCTCATTCCAGTCATTAAGAAAAAAATGCTAAAATCAAAATAAAATAAAAAATGTTAAAAAAAAATCTAAAAAAAAATTTAAAAAATAAAATTAAAAACATTTTAATTTATAAACATTTTTCAGCCTGAATTACAAAATTTCAGGATTCAATTCGGGATTGAAAAAATCAAGTATTTCAACTTGGTTTAAGAAAATCCGAGATTACCCCACTTCTGACATCGTTTCGGATTGAACTCGGGCTAAATATGCCGGATTTTTTTTTCTGTGTATTTGTGTACGTGTAGGTGTGCCAACAACAGGCCTTTACATGGAGCAGGCAACCGGCTTGCAAGATGCAAAACATACATTGAAAAAAAAGAAATCATTCTAAAATTCTTCATTTAAAATTCTAGATTTTAGCTTGTATATTTTAAGTGTTAATTTGGGATACAAAAAAAAAATGGTAAAACGGCAACCACTCAGTATTAAAATTTTCAAAAAAAAACCACAAAGTATTTAATTTCGCAGAAAAAAATTCTTCGGATAAGGATTAATTATATCCCGGAATCCCGAATATTTTTTTCTGTGTAAACATAACGCTAATTTACATGAAGAGTCACATAAGTCGAAACACTCGTTTTTTGAGTTAATGATGCAGAAATGTTCGTAAATGTGACAATCTATGTTGTGTACAAGTTTCATCATCCTATCTTTAATACCGAGAGTGTGAGAAGAGTATATGTCTTTTTTTTCATTTCCAACGATTAGACTATATTTACTCAAAAGAACGACATATCTCAGCTGCAATGCAATCGTTGACTAGAAAAGATTCTTTATATTTCATAAAGCTCAGTTGTTGTTTCTTAAATTTACAAATTCGGCCGCTTTTCAAAATACACCAGCGACACTTGAAAACTTTAAATGAGCGATATATTTTTTCAGTGTATTTCATATGCTCACCTGCTGCTGCCTCTGTTGCAACTCGCAAACCAATTGAACTGTTGCCTGCAACTGTGTGTGTGTGCATGTGTGTGTGAGAATGCATCTCGACCTACTTTCAAGCGTGAGATGGAGAAGGAGAGAAAGCGAGAGAGCGAGAATTGTTGCTGCCTAGCAACTGTGTGGGCGATTATGATTTTCTCACTTAATTCGCTCTCTCCCTCTCTCTCTTTCCCTACCAACTGCACTCTCTGTCCCTCTCTCGCACCCCACTCTCTCCCTTTCTCTCTCTCTCTCTCTTCGCTTACAGTTAAAACTTTCATTTGCAATTGTCGCGTTTAGATGTGAAACTCAATTAGTGCAACGTGCAATGCTGCGTATACTTGTTATTTGCTAATGAGAGCAAGAGAGCACATCTAAATGGGAGAGACAGTGAGAGGGAGAGAGATAGAGAGAGACTTGGCCAACGCCTGCAGCTATGCTATGAAAATTGCAACTCTGATTAAGAAGCATCAGGGAAATTGTTTATTTAAATATAAAAGATCAATAAAAATAAGGACATTTTTTGTTTATCATAGATTAAAATTGTTTTAGCAGTATTAACAGACACTTCTTCAAAATACGAAATTGTTTAAATTGAAATAACAGATTCAAGTATAACGATTTATTCTAGTAGAATCAAGCATTCAATTTCATTATGCTGTTAAGGTGTAATCATCGTTTTTTAAACAATAGTTTTTATTCTAAAAGATGTACTTTGGAGTTTATGGGCTTTCGCCAATGTGGCTTAAATGCTGAAGGGTCTAATTGATTCTACTCTGCTAGTATTAAATTGTAATTCAGTTAAAATATAAATAAGACATGTTACAAGCTTCATGAAAATATGTCACAACTCATTTAATATTACATATATAAATATTTCTTTGTATGTACATACATATTTTCATACATATACTATGCCAGTGCTCGGCGTGTTTATTTTTAGCAGACACTGTCAAATTGCAATACTAAGTATAAGTATAAGTATATTTGCAAATTGAACGGATAAGCGTAAATTGTAAACTGCACGCGGGAAAACAGGCACGAGTTTTCTCACTCTGGGAAATCTGAAAATCTGATCGGCATTGAGGCAATAAACATTTACGTTGCAAAATTAAAATTACAACTAAACCAAACTAAACTAAAATTAAATGAAATGAAACGAAAATTAAAAATAAGAGCAAGAAATCTGCTTAAATAAACAAATTAAAGACAAAGCGCTTAACACGCTTCCAATTGGGAGAGGCCAGCCCACCCTCCCCCCTGAATTCTCTATCGACCTGGCCAATAGAAAAATAAAGAGGGGAGGGGGTGAGCCAATTGGCCACACGGTCGTTTGTCTATGACGTCGTTTGTTGGCGCTCTCAATATAGTTTTGTGTTGGTAAAGTTCAAATGCGCACACTTTTGTGCCACAAATAGCAACAATGATCATCATCATCATCATCATCATTATCATCGTCATCATTCTCGTAATGACGTTCATATGGTTGCTAGTAGGAGGGCAGGGGACTTGTAAAAATCCGAAAAATTGCTTTTACGCCCGTACTACAACTTTATGGTAATTTAAAAAGTATTTTCCGAAAACTAGACAAATGTATTTTTACATCGCTTTTGGATGCGGATTTTGGCGCTTTTGCCCCCAGAGCGTTTACTGCTCATTAATTTCAATTTGGCACTCGTTGATGCCACAAGTGTTTGCCACAAAACAGAAACAGAAACGAGCCGCAAGTTGCCAAATTCGAATCGACGAATATTCAGTGGATTTACGATCATCATTTATGATCAGCGATCAGCGACACTTCACCTGTCTTGAGTTTCCTCTGACAACATGTTCAACAGACCTTAACTTGGCCTAAACACATGTATAATTAACGATGCATGCACTTTATCTGTAAAAATATTTAGTACTTGAAAAAGAAAATCCATTACCAAGCACGATAATTTCGAAATACTTATAATATTTTGTTATTTAAGAAACCCTCTTTAAGCCTGCTCAACAGACATTTAGCGTGTAAAAAATAAGAAATCCCTAAATCGAACTTTCATAACGCGAATTTTCCCTAATTAAAACTTAAAAAGTTGAAATGAGATTAAGTAAAAGTCTCCATAATTCAAGCTTTTTTTTTTTGGATAATAGTGATTCGAGTTAAGAAAGTTCTACTGTATTCGCATTTCCACAGAAATGTCAACCGAGGCCAAAAATGTTGAAATTGATCAAAAATCCATATCTTGTGAAGTTTTGTTCCAAAAAATGTATTCAAGTTATTTATTTAAGCAGTACACGATAGAAGAAATTCAAAAAAAAAAAAAAAAAGAACATGTAGATTATTCATTGGAATAAATGCAGTTTTTCTATAATTTTGCCAATTCTCTTAAAAATTGATTTTCCAAATGGACTGTAAGATTGTAACATTTTAGTTCATTGAAATATATTGAAAGTTAAATTTAAAACAAGATTTTCAAACTGTTTTCGATATATAATTCAAAAAAGAAACACAGAAACAGTATAAATATATTGTGGAACAAAATGTCGCGTGCGACAGTGACTGAAATTAATTTAAAAAAATAACTTTTTAATTTTCGTAAATCAATCAAAAAATATTATTAAGAAATATCACGTTTGCCGAAATAAGTTTTAGAACTACTTCTGTTTGAGTCGTTTAAATTAAATACTCTTGAAAACGAACTGTTGTCCAAAATCAACCTAAGCACCAACTATAATGGTAATTAAGAGCTATAAATTTATAAACTTTTTTTAGCCTTTTTTTTTAGAATTACACAATTTCAGAATTGAATTCGGGATTGAAAAAATCAAGTATTTCATACTTAGTTTAGTTAAAAAATATCCCGGATTTTTGTTTCTGTGCAGAAACCCCACGCAGGTCAAGTTTGTTTTAAGTTTTTTGCCACAGGCACAGTTTTCAAGATATTAGGATATTTATACTTATTACCATGAACTAGAACTATTATCTATCATCCTACTAAATCGAAACAAGAGCTGATAAATAGAAAGCTGGTAATGGCTAATTAAAGATTTTAAAGAATACAAGTTCCTAAAAATATGCAATAAAATTTTTTTTCAAAATTCATTAAAATAAGTAGAGCTCGACTACAGCCTTTCCCACTTGTTTTCCCTTTGAATGCATACGAATGTCGTATTTGACATTAGAGAATTACCCACATATATAGATTTTCCAAACTGATCCTCAAGGACTCAAGGACTCGGGACTTACCTTCGCATATATAGCCCTGTTGGATGAGGCCCCACAGTAGATCCGAGCAGTGGTGACAGTAAGTTGGCTTATGAAATGTCTTCTTCACAAATGAATGCCCACCATCCGCCATTTTGTTTTGTCGATGCTACTGCCGTTGAAGCTACAGTTTCCGGTTTTGGGGGGGGGGGCGGGGCAACGTTTAGCTTAAAATGTTGTTTGTTGTTGTTGTTATAGCTGGCACGAGACCTCTTTTTGTGTAGTATTGTTGTTGCTGAAGCGTTGGTTGTTTTAATTAATTGTTGGTGTTGTTGATGGGTTGCTGTTGTTGTTGTTGTTAGAATGTTTGTGGCCAACTAACTGTAGATTATGCTGGAGCTAATTAAATTGCAGCCAGCTGAGGCAGTGGCAAAAACAGAAGAGAGCTTAAATTTCTTGTGCTTCTTGATCTGTGCTTTCTGGGCGTACAAATAAAATAGTGGGCGTGTCCTTGTCGATTTGTTGCCAATATTCCAGTTGATGGTGTTGTTCTTGTTGTTGTTGCTGCTGTTGTTGTTGTTTGGTGTTTTGGTTGCTGTTGAGGTTGTTGTTCTTTGTGCTGTTGTTGTTGTTGTTGCTGTTGTTTTTGGGGCAGCGTCAACGGCTCCGGCTGTTGCTGTTGTTGCTGCTGCTGCTGAGATTGTGGCTGACAAAAGCGATGACAAATGGACAACGAAGACGACGACGACAAAAATGACGACGACGGCTGCATTTTCATCCATTGGTCAACTTGTTGTTGTTGTTGCTTATCCAGACATTTGCCTGCCGGGAATTTTTGTTTTGTGCGCCGCTGCGCCCCTCAGCGATCTATCAACTCTTGTTATATATTCAATTATTTGATTTCATATATATTTCAATAATTATCAAATTATTTTCTTTGACTTGCAGTTTTCAGTTTGAAGGCTACGTTTATTTGTATTTTACATTTATATTATTTTAATAATATTTATTGGTTGCTAAATATATATGTATGTATATCATTGTAGTTGTAGTTGTTGTAAATTTATTTGGTGGCGTGCTTGTTGTTGTTTTTGTTGTTGTTGTTGTTATTATTGTTGTTATACTTTTGTTACTTATTTACAATTAACGTTGACTTTTACTTCAAGCGTTGCACTATAAACACAAAAAAATAAATAACAGGATCACAAAACTTGCATTCGATTGTATTCGTTTGTTTTACATTTGTTTTAGTTTTACACACACATGCACACACACACACAGATGCGACGCGAACAGCAGCAGTGAAAATGTTGGAATGTTCAATTGAAGCATGTTTTATTTCCCTCTTTTAGTTGTGCCTCCTTTTCGACTACGTGGGCGCCGCACCCCCAAAAACGACGAAAGGCAATAAAAATTCAAGATAACATAATGTACATAACGAACGCCAAGAGAGAGCGACAAACACACTCAGAGAAAGAGGGAGACCGAGAGCGAGTTGGTGTGTGCGCGTGAGAGAGGTGAATTTATGGTGAGCTGCAAAAATAACCGTTATTTGAGCACACACACACACAGACACACATAAGGAAAGTAGTAGGCATATCATATAATAATAAAACTGGCAAAAATATGATATCAACAGCGTGTCAAGAGAGGCAGCCAGCCAGAGTGACAGAGAGAGAGAGAGACAGAGAGTGAGATAGTTTAACTCTATGCTGAAGTTGCATTTAAAGTATTATATTACTTTTGATTTTTATTTTTATTTTACACTTTAATAAAATGGCATTGCTTAACCCAGCAATAAACCCCAAAAGAACGCACAATTACTTGCCAAATTTATAGCAACAATGAAAATACACAAAAGTTACGTTGCTGATGACCACATAGTCTATATATTTCTTAGGGAACGGCCTGATACTTTTGAGACCCCAATGATATTGTGTGTGTCTGTGTGTGTGTGTGTCCAACGCCCACGCACAAAACTGAGCCACGCTTAGCCATGAACAATTGTCTAAACTCATACAAATTCTAATTATAGAATTGAAATTTGTGTTTTTATATGTCAATAAAAAAAGAAGGTAGCAAAAACACTAAAGTGGTGCAACAAACAAGAAGCAGTGTATGTAGTACATATGTACATGTATCAAATTTTCACATACATACATGCGTATAAGAATATATGTATGTATGTATGTGTGCTGCTGCCAGTTAGTCGCGACGTGGGAGGTTTCCATGTTGTTCATGTCCTGGTCCCCAGCTGACCTGCGCAGTCACAAATTCACCACACATTCAGCACATTCACCACAACAGCAGCAAAACCTTACTGTGTGCAAAAGTGGCCAAGTTTAAGGATAAATCACTACGAAAAGCAACACAAAAGGGAGTAACGAGCCCACTTGCACAGTGAAACCGCACATGAAATATACATGTACGTACATACATACATATCTATATATATGTATGTATATTTTATTTTTTTGGTAAACAATCGTAAACGTGGCAAATGAAATGCTTTACGCCGCATTAATTTTTGTGCAGCTTCATGTTTTTAAGTGTGCGAATAATGATTGTTGAAATTTAATGAAATTATTGATGATGCTAATGGGGGGCTACGGTTGAGTACTTGTATTTGGGTGCGAGTAGCCCACTCGATTGCTCAGACACACACACACACGCACATTTGCGTTGTACATTCCTATATATATATGCGTGAATTGAGCAGCAGCCGCAACACTTTGCACCCACTGCCCTCGTCACACAAACACACACACACACACACTCCTATATCCCTACTCTCTCTCCATTTGCTTCTCTTCCTTGTCTAACGTTGCGCACTTCGCTCTTTTCGAGCCGCATGAGCAAATCGCAATAGATAGAGAATTTTTTTCTCATGCTGTCTCCGCTACTCCTGTACGATGATTCCTTGCCATACAACGCACACACACACACCCACATGGAGCACTAAAGTCCTTGGATGTATGTCTCTTCTTCATTTTAATATATATATATGTATGTGCTTATAATTTGCCATTGCCAAACATTAAAATAGATAACATTTGAGTTTAATTTTGGTGACTGCAATTTTGTAGGTTTGTTTGTAAGCGGCTGCCTCCGTTGACGAACTTTGCACATTTGACAACGTAATTTTCACGCACACACACACACACACGCATATACACTCACACACATACAGACGCACACTCGCGCAGGCACAAAATTTTATGTACCATATATTTTAGCTGGACAACGTAGACAACGGCAATTCGCAATACTAAAGCTGCTGCTGCTAATTTACACAATTCTTATTTTCCATTTTCATTGCGATTTACACATTATTTCACTGCTGCCGCTTAAATACACTTTTAATTTATTCCTTTTCACTTGCGCCCCCTATTTTTTCGTTAGGCGTTCAACTTTGCACTTGATTTCTTTTTTGCTACTTCTTCTTCTTCTTATTCTTTTTTAATACATTTTCAATTTTGCGTTACGTTTTCGATTTTGATTTCGCGTTTCGTGCACACATATCATTTGATTGTTTTTATTACAATTAATCGAAATGGAAAATTTTCAACAAGAGTTTTTCAAGTTTTTCTTCTTTTCTTGTACATTTTCAATTTTTCTTGCTTTTTCTTTTTTCCTCTTTGGTGTGTGAACTGACTATGTGAAAATGAAAATTCTTCTATGTGTGTGGCAGTGCCCCCGTAACGTACACACCTAGCCGTTGTGTGTGCTTGTGCTTCGCTGAAGACGATGGTGCGCTCTGACTGGGACCGAAAACTGTTCACTGCTCGCTAGCTCCGCGCACTCGGCTGCTGCTGCTGCTGCCGTCGCTGCTGCTGCTGCTGGCCGCGAATTCAACGTGTTGAAAAATTTGGCGGCCGCAGCGGAAAGTCCCATCAACAACAGTGGGAAAATAGCGGGAGCGTTGCCCACAATTACTCTCGTTCTCGCTCTCTCATTTGTTTCTCTTGCGCTCTCTTCACCTCATCTTCTCACAAAATATTGGCTCTCATTTTCTTAAACACTGGGCGCTCTTCTCTCTCTCGTGATGAATGTTTTTATTCAATTTGGATTTTTTTCGGCAACATCGTGTAAATATTTTAATATCGATGTTAAATATCGCCAAGTACTTTAATATATCGATATTCACAAACAGTTTAATTTTTAATTTTAAAGTCTAATCAATCCCTTGAGAATTCAATTTTTTAACAAATCAAACAGCTTTGGAATTTATTTTAATTTAAGTTGTTGTAAATAATAACAGAATAATTAAATAAACAATAAGAAATAAAAAAAAAATTGGAATTTATTGCCTACATTTGAGCGCTGTTTTTCTTTACATATTTTTTAACTTACCGTAAGCTGTCTTATTAGACATACTGAAATCCAGTTGGACATGTGGTTACACCAATAGCATATTTGGTTGAGTGTGGAGCAGTTTCGTTCAGTTTAACGAAGCAACACAACAAACTAGCTGATACACAAACCTATCAAAGAAATGACGCTGAGCGATGTGGCCATTTATGGTTGCAACTTTTTCTGCGGCTTTTTTGTATTTTTTTTTTAAAGTCCATAATAATTAAATAAAAGTACAATTTAAAAAAAAAAAAACAAAGAAAAATTATGAATATTCTAAAATAATGAATTTCTTTTTCAAATTCTTTTTCAATTCACCCTTCGCGTGGTGAAGTTTGCTAATAAATTGTAAAAAAAGTTTTAAAATATCTACAAAAACATAAACATTTCTGTAAAGGTTTAAAAGCGAGTTTATTATGGAATTGAGTTATCCGTGTGGCCTATTCTTGCCAAGGTTGCCACACGATCGAAAGATGTTGCGTTTCTCTTAACCCATTTTCGTCCGCTTTTCGACTAATCGAACATCTTAACTTTTTTAACAACAAATTGAATTTTAATTTAATTCTAAAAAAAATTTAAGTTTTAAAACATTTGATTTTAAATTTAATTTTTTACCTCATATTCGATTTCAGAAAGTTCCAAATACTCTAAAAAAGTGGTTAACAAAGTGCCGAAAATGGGCATTTTTATTTCGATTCAAATTTTTTTGTAACGGGTTTTCAAGTGCTCATCTGTAAAAGAGATTGTTATCAAACATATTTCTCATAATATTTTCCAAGTGGTAGGCACTTAAATTCGACAAATAACCATGATTCAAGTATGTTTGAACTTTTTTTTATTTTTGCATTTATTGAAATTTGTTTGTGTGCAACAAAATTTAACGAATTGAAAACTAAAAGCCAATTTAAATGGAGGTGTATGAAGATACTTAGCATGTTAATTAATTAGTTAGTTAGTTAATTAATGTATGTATATTTGAGCACGCAGGTCATTTAATTTATGATTTAGTTTAGATATGAATGTTTACACGTGTTTAACGATATAAATATATATTCATTGACGGCATCACAATGTGTGTATACAGTGTGTCAAGTAATTGTTTTCACAAAAAAAAAAAAGAAACTACTAAAATAAAAATAATAATTAAAACCATGTTTCTTTTGTCTTTTCTTTGTTAAAACAATAACTTGAGCTACTGCAATTAAATTTGCTTAAAATGAATAAATATGTGAAATGTAAATATTTGTTAACAGCATTTATGTATAATATGTGTATGTAAAAATTTTAGCTGGTAATTGTATAATTATTAAATATATAGAGTAAAATAAGACAGACGATATACTTGATCGGTAATCGATTATCGGTTTTAAATTATGTTGAATACAAAATACAAATACACGCAATTAATTAAGGCGACTTTCAAGGACTTTAAAGGATCGCAACGATGTAAATTAGCCAAGGCCATGATCATCAAAGAAACTTTGCGGTGTTTCATCCTGTAAAATGGAAATGCGATCTCATTATGTATTTCACTTCGATGAAAAGTCCAACAAAAAATACTAAATATATATATAAATACTTATGTAATCTACAAACTAATATAAATAGACGTATAGACTAAGCGAGAAAGGGACACCAATTGCACAGATTCATCAGTTGGGCTGTTGAGAGAGAGATAGATAGATTTGGGAGAGCGAAGCAAGATGTTGAAAGAGAGAACAGTAAGAACAGTGATTCGAGCCAGCAGCAAACAGTCATATTACCAATAGAAAAATAATAAATTAAATAAAAATTGTAAATTAAATTATAAATATAAATACAGTAAATACGATCACCGTTCAACCTTACCTCTAAGCATATTACGTACATAATTTTTTTATTTTACATACAAGTACACATACATACAAATTTTGGTATTTTTTTGAAAAATATTTCAGTTTGTTTTTTATTGAATACAAAACACAGGAATTTGGCTAAAATGTACAACACACATATGTATATAGAGAGTTATATATAGATATATTTTGTATATAAACTATTAATATTGTTTTTTTGTTTCTTTAATATGTATTATTTACTACTAGTAATTTTACATTTCATTTTTCGTGCTTTCCAAAAATTTTAAAGCTTACTTTTTCTATAGTATAGTAGTATTGCATTTTCTTTCCCTATTGTTCAACATTATCATTGCTTATTTATTTTTGATGGTTTTGGAATGATTAACTAATTATCTAAATTTTAAAACGCATGAGGAGATAAGTACTTATAATGTCTGGGTATTATTAGCGTTTTGCATGAACTTTTCTTCAAAAAACAGTCTAAAAATGAAACAGATGAACTATGTGACGTGTTTTTTTTTTTTCGTATTTTTGTTTTAATTTTGAATTTGGTTTTGATTGTTTTTGCCTCACTGTGTGACAAATCTAATTGCACTTATTAAGTGTTGTGCAGAGCTAAACTTTAAGTGCTTAACAACACACACACAGAGACACTCAGTCACACGCACATACAAGTGGAGTGCAGTTAAAATACTTATGTATGTGTGTGTGTGCGTAGGCATTGAGTGTGTTTGCGATAGACAGAGGTGTGTTTTGGCGTAGGCGTGCATGTGTGTATGTGTGTAATATCAACTACATTCTACGTATTTGAATTTCTCTTTTATTTAGAGTAGTCCAATGTCTCTTAAAGTGCCCTCAACAGCTTCGTCCTGGAGTACAGAGAATAAGAACAATAAGAACAAGAAGAGTAGATACATAGATAAAAGTGTGTAACAGTTGTATATGAGTGTGTGTGTGTGTGTGTGACCAAGGTGAATTTACTATAAGGCAAGATATTCCCCACAGCTGGGTAATTCCACCATGGCTGTCTTTAAAAGAAGAACGGCACAATTCTGTATGTGTGTGTGAACAGTTATTTGCACATAGTATGAATGTATGTATGTATGCGTATGCGTATTAGAAGCGCGCAAGGCGTGCCGGGGGGCGGGCGGGGGCGTGGCAAAACAGGACGGGACTGATCACAAAACTACTCCCAGGCCAAAACGGGAAAAGCTTTTGCAATATATTTACAGCCTTGACTTGGTTTTGAATTTCGTAACTGTATTACAGATGCATCTATCGTAATATCCAATATATGATATCAGGAAAGGAAAAATCTTCAAATGTTTGTTTTTTTTTCATCGAGCCTACAAATTGTTAAATATATTTATAAAAGGATCTGTTTTTTTTTTTTTTTTTAAATATACATATTAACTTTTTACACTGTTTTTTTCTGTTTATTTTTTTTTTTAGATCTGATTAGTTCAGATACTCATTGAAGTCCTGTTGGATGGTTGTATTAACATCGATATATGCAGTGGCGGGTAGGGAAAGCGTTAATAGTAATAACAAGAGAGAGGGTATTATGGATTACACATTTAGAAATGTTTTGTTAAATATTAAATACAGCAAGTTCAGTAATTATTTTGACAAAATTAGGAATTCTACACATTTATTTTTATTTTAAAAAATTATACATTTTTTAAATCCATAAGTTACTGAAAGAAACTTAATAAACCCAAGAAAAGTATTTTAAAAATTGCAAAAAAATTTATTTAGAATTTAGTTTCTTTGTCAAAACAATTTCTTCACTTACTGTATATTGTATATCGCAATATATGTGAAGACAAATTAATCAGTTAGTAGAAACTACAAAAACAATTTCAACAATACAACTACAAAGATCATGCAAAACAAACATATATAATACAATTAAACTCCTCGATAATGCTTTAATTATAGTTGTTTTTAGTTAAACAATACACACAAAAGAATTGTACTAAACATTTGACTACATATCAATGGCATTTACACATTTATATAGATGTTGTATATTATTATAGATATCGATGGACGGAACTAAGTTTGAATTCTTTCTATAGGACATTTCTGGATTAACAAGTTCACAAGTTTATAATAATGGCAAGCTCAATACTGTGCTAAAATGCATTTAGTTAAGTTTAAAACTCTCACAATTGTTTTTTGTTTTTTATAGGCAAGTTGTTTCGGAACATAAATTGAGGCTCGCATTAAGCATGCAAAAGGAAAACATGTTTAAACTTAAAATTAATAACAATTTCATTAAATATTTTGTGTAAAAAGCTATTGCAGTGAGTAAAAGAACTCTTCTTGCTTTTAAGTTTGTTTCGTTTTTTTATCAGTTTGTTAGAGTCGATTAGTTTCGTTTTGCGCAAAAATTAGAAAAAAGTAAAGAAGATTCAAAAAATTAAGTATATAGAACTGGAAACGTATATGTACCGAGTGATATGTGTATTACAATATGAAATGACTTTGAAAAAACTTGTATGAAAACAAACACTAACGAGATATAATAAAAAATTAAAAACCAACTAATTGTATAAACATGTAGAGAGAACTATTAACAATATATATCTCCGGCATGTATATATATACTCAATATATATGCATTATAGATCATATGTCTCGGGTGTACTGACCTCTTGTAGCAGATCCTGAGAGGCAATGGCTTTAAGCACATTCTTTTTCGATGTCTCCTGAATCTCGCCGCCAATCAGCAACTCATCCAATATGAAATACGCTTTCTCAAAATTGAATATAATATCCAATTCGCAGACCTGCAATCAATATATGTGTATGCATATACGAATATTTCCACACTTGGTGATATATCAACTAATAACTTACGCTGCCAAAATACTTATCCAAAAGCTCCACATAACGATGGATGATCTCCAGGGTCAAGAGCTCGTTGTCATTCTGCTCTATAGCGCAACAGAAGTATAAGCTGGCATATCTACAGGTTTTAGAAATTAAATTAGTTACTATTAAAAAGATTTAACCAAATTATAATTCTGAAAACTACGAAACAAATTTACTTTTTACATACGCAATAATAATTTTAAATATTTTAAGATACATTTTATGTTGCACTACTTTATGACTTTTATTGGAAAAAAATTAGCAAAATTAACAGAATTTCAGTTCTTTATGAATTCCGCCCCCCACAGGAGGCGTGGCAAAATTTTAATATAAGCTTGTTGTGAATGACATAATAGGGAGTCTTCATTCCAAATTTGGTGGTCCTAGCTCTTAGCGACGGACATGCTGTATCGACTCGGCTGCTGATGCTTATAAAAAATATATGTATATATTTTATGGGGTGAGAGATGTTACGTTCCCCCTGTTCCATACTTTCGAACAAACTTAATATACCCCCAGGGTATTAAAATTGAAGCTTCCTTTTTCTAGCTTGCTTTTATCTTAGATTTCCATACACTCCAGTTTGGTTAGTTTTCTTATCGGAACATTTTGGTTTTTGCTTCTCTTTATCTGTTGCTTGACACTGGCTTATTGGAATTATTTTATGTCTACATTCTCTCTCCGTACTTATTTTGGTTTTGTACATGTTTTTTTAATTTCGTTAGGGATAGCTATGTGTTAGTCTTACCGCTTGTAGACAATCTTGCAATCCTTCCACTCGAGAAATGAGCACATTTTGGGCTTGCGGGCCAGAATCGTGGTGACAAGTTCACGGGTGATCTTCTTTTTGGTCTTGTCTGGATATGCCATGTACCATTTTTGTAATCGTAACTTGCCCTGGCGACTGAACAGCAGCATAAAAAGCATCTGTTTATAAATTACAAATAATTTAATTAGCGCTTGTTAATTCAACTCGGACATTTTGACACTTATTGGACTCAAATAGGTGAGTCAGGTGCGCTGCGCTGGCAACTTTAATGCAATGGCTCGATTTCATGTTACCATACGCAAATTTGTCTCAATTTCATGTCACTGACCATTTCGACAGTTACCGCTTCGTGTTTTTATTCTTTATGCGCCGAAAATTGCAGTAATTTTAACAATTTAAAATTTTTTCACGCTGTACATAAAAAAAAATACTTCTTCAGTCAATTTTACCATTCACTGCAACAGCAGACAGTCAGCTGGCAACAGTAGCACGGTGTTTATGTTATCGATAACAATCAGTGAATCTTTTTATGTGAACCAGTGTTGTCACACTATTTACAGCAACACCAGTGCTGACTTACTTTACTTATAAGATTTTCAGCAGGTCGTCTAATTTTACGCGATTTATTTTAATTTTTTGTTGGAAGCAGTCCATCGCACTTGTGTGTTTTATAGTGGTTGAATGAGCAGGCAAATCACTTAGCTTTGCAGTAATTATAGCTATGCAGTAACTGCATAGACCCTATTCTCAGCCGTGTCTTCCCTGCCTATGCTATGCCTTAAATTCTTCGCTCTTTAGCCAAGCAAATATGTGAAATCACCACTTTTTATATTTTATATTTTGATTTACACACATTTGGCATACAATATTTCTTCCAAAATTGTGGAATATGTTTAGCGCGTTAGTAAACTATTTTTCCACAGATTTATCAAAAATGATATTGTTTAGGTGCCAAATTTTTATGAAATTAATATTAAATTAAATTAAAAAAGCGGAAAAAAGCCAGAATTCCCGCTTCCCGCATTTCGCAAACTTTTCCACCATTGGTCTTCAAAAACAGTCAGATTTGACGGGAAAAAAGCTAAATTGACATGACAGTGTTGATCATTCTAGTTCAGTTGAAGGATTTAGTTCAGTAGTTCAGTATTTGGTAAACGAACTAATCAGTCATTTAGTTCAGTAGCTTAGCTCAACCGGTGACTCTCGAGTCCCATTATCGCTCAAACGTTTATTTGAGATCCCTTTTATTTAAAAATAGTATTAAAAATAAAAACACAAGAATTCACATTTTAATCCAATTAGTTGGAATATTTATATTCTCCGAACATAACAAAAATAAAAATAACACAAAAAATATTTGCTTCAAGCAAAATAGGTACATTTGTGTGTCTAACCTGCCAACGAGAAAAAGTAATAATAATTAGCATACAGGCTAGTAAACTATAATTAGCAGCTTACATATTCTTTATTGTTGTGTAAAAAAGCCAATTTGTCTACTTTATCATGAATGGCACTTAAACAAACTACAAAAAGACTCGAACGAACTATTGAACGAACGTACTAATTAACTGAACTATAAGACCTAGAGGTGGAGAACTATCGATTGTCGGCACCATCGATAGTCAACGATATTATTTTTCAAACCATCGATAACTATCGATAGTTTTCAATAGTGTGTTAAATTATAAATTTTTATACAAAATTCCAACAAAAATTTAAAATTGGCATTAATTAAGGTATTATAAAAGTAAAAATAAATAAAATTCGTTATCAACAATAATGTTTCGCTATTAGCTATTGTAATAGCCAAAGTTTCACGATCTAAAACTTTTTGTTCAGTCCACTGTTCATGCGCTCGGACTTGACTGAAATGGCGGGCACACATAAATAAATATTAAAACATAATAATTTGTATTAATTTTAGTTCCGTTTCGTTCTTCTTATCCATGTTATGAAAATAAATATTTATTAAACACAAAACTTAAATGCAGATGCGAAAAGAGAGCCATTCTGTGACGAGTTAGCGTCATAAAAAACTATCGACCACTATCGATAGTGCATGTCTGCTATCGATGGCGCCTCGATAGTGCTTGACCATCGATAGTGCCGATAGTGCCATCGATAGTTCTCCACCTCTAATAAGACCTACAATTAGGGATTTAGTTCGTTCGTTCACTTTGGTGAATAGTTCAATAAATAGAGCTTAGTCCGAACGGAACGATACAAGTCATAATAAGCGACGTTGTGGCAGATTGCGGTATTTGCCGTATAAAAGGCGTGCAATTTCATAATTTGAATTTAGTTTGCAAAGGAAATATTAAAAGACAAAATGTCAATAAAACTGAAGGCAAATGTAAACAATCCACCCATAAGTAAGTGTTATTATTGATATGTAAAGTGCAGAAATTAACTTGCAATAGTGTGAGGTTATGGTGTAAATTCGATATGCGTTTTTATATCTATTTATGTGCAAAACTATTGTAATATTGCATCAGTTTTTATCAATTAATTAAGCATATACGATTCTCTATCCACACAGGCGGTTTGGCGACGGCGCATTTAATTAACTCAACGGTGCCCGTCGAAATTGTTTGGGGCAAGGAGACATCATTGCAATTTCCGGACAATCGCCTCCTGGTTTGTCACTCCAACAACGATGTGTTGCGCGCTTTGGCACGTGCTGCACCCGATCACAAGCTGTATGGTGAGACGGCGATTGAGCGCACACAAATCGATCATTGGCTGTCCTTCTCACTCACCTGCGAGGATGACATTTCCTGGGCGATGTCATTTCTCGATAAATCGATAGCACCTGTCACGTATCTGGTGGCCAACAAGTTGACAATCGCTGACTTTGCGCTGTTCAATGAGATGCATTCACGCTACGAGTTCCTCTCCGCCAAGGGGATTCCCCAGCACGTGCAGCGTTGGTATGATCTGATCAATGCCCAGCCATTGATTCAGAAGGTGCTGAATTCACTGCCGGAGGAGGCGCGTGTCAAGCGTGGCGTCAATGACTCCGCTGGCACAACGAAGAGCGGCGAACGCAAGCAGGAGGGCAAATTTGTGGAACTACCGGGCGCTGAGATGGGCAAAGTTGTGGTGCGTTTTCCGCCGGAGGCATCGGGCTATCTGCACATTGGACACGCCAAGGCAGCGCTGCTCAATCAGTACTATGCTCTGGCCTTCCAAGGCACTCTAATCATGCGCTTCGACGACACCAATCCCGCCAAGGAGACGGTGGAATTCGAAAATGTAATTCTCGGTGATTTGGAGATGCTGCAGATCAAGCCAGATGTTTTTACCCATACGTCCAACTACTTTGATCTCATGCTGGACTACTGCGTCCAGATGCTTAAAGAGAACAAGGCCTATGTGGACGACACGCCTCCGGAGCAAATGAAGCTGGAACGCGAACAGCGCGTCGAGTCGGCAAATCGTTCCAACTGTAAGTCTTTATTTTGCATTTTCTAACATCCTTCAGTTAATAACACGGTTTAAAACCCTAACCGAAGGGTTTAAAACCCTAAACCGTCATTGAAACCGAAACCCCAAAACCTAAACTCTGTAAAACGAAATAACCGTTTAGTAACCGTTTCATTTATAAGAGTTTATTTCAGTTTTTCATACAGTTTTTTAGTTTGATTTTTAATTATTAAATTTAAAAATTGAGTATAAGAGTTATGGATAACTTTTAAATACAATTTTAAAAGCATGTTTTATTTTAAATTTCTATTATAAAAATTAAAAAAAAAAATAAGTTAAAAATAATTTAAAACGAAAAAATTTGAACTGCTCCGATTTTTGTTACGAGTTCAGTATTATATTTTTGATTTTCTTTTTTATTTTACATTTTTAATTTTAATTTTGATTTTAATTTTCTTATGTTTAATTTTGAATTTTAACCGGTTCACACCATTAAGAAACCTTTATATTCGTTTCGGTTTTAATCCCTGGTTAATAATGATCTTGTTTATTTTTAGCTGTTGACAAGAATCTGGCCATGTGGCAACAGATGGTGCAGGGCACCGAGGCTGGCCAAAAGTGCTGTGTGCGCGCCAAGATCGACATGTCCTCGCCCAACGGATGCATGCGGGATCCCACCATCTATCGCTGCAAGAACGAACCTCATCCACGCACGGGCACCAAATACAAGTGAGCAGGAAATGCAAGAATCCATTTAGCATTTGATTTACTTTATTGCTTCTCAGGGTGTATCCCACTTACGATTTTGCCTGCCCCATTGTGGATGCCATTGAGAATGTGACGCACACACTGCGCACCATGGAATACCACGATCGTGATGATCAATTCTATTGGTTCATTGATGCACTGAAGCTACGCAAGCCTTACATTTGGGAATACAGTCGCCTCAATATGACAAACACGGTGCTATCGAAACGAAAGTTAACCTGGTTTGTGGACTCTGGTCTGGTCGATGGCTGGGATGATCCACGATTTCCCACTGTGCGTGGCATCATCAGACGTGGCATGACCGTCGAGGGACTCAAGGAGTTCATCATTGCGCAGGGCAGCAGTAAATCTGTGGTGTTTATGAACTGGGACAAGATTTGGGCATTCAACAAAAAGGTAATCGATCCCATTGCACCACGTTACACGGCATTGGAGCACGACAAGCTCATAATTGTGAATGTGGCGGGTGCCAAATTGGAGAAGGTCCAGGTGCCAGTGCATCCCAAGGATGACAAACTGGGCACAAAGACAGTCACCTTGGGTCCTCGCATTTACATTGACTATGTGGACGCGGAGGCGCTCAAGGAGGGCGAGAATGCGACATTTATCAACTGGGGAAATTTGCTCATCAAGAAGGTGCACAAGGATGCGAGTGGCACCATCACTTCTGTGGATGCCGCACTCAATTTGGACAACAAGGACTTTAAGAAGACCCTGAAACTGACGTGGCTTGCGGTCGAAGATGATGTCAACGCTTATCCGCCCACACATTGTGTCTATTTTGATAACATTATCAGCAAGCCGGTGCTGGGCAAGGATGAGGACTTTAAGCAATTCATTGGCCACCAGACACGCCATGAAGTCCAAATGCTTGGCGATCCCGAGCTCAAGAAATGCAAAAAGGGCGACATTATCCAGCTGCAACGTCGCGGTTTCTTCAAGGTGGACAACGCGTATGCTCCTCCCAGTCCCTACACCAATGTCGCCTCGCCCATCATACTCTTCTCCATACCCGATGGCCATACCAAGGATACGCCCTCCTCAGGTCTCAAGATCAATGCGGCTGCAGCGCCGGTGGCCAAAACAAATGTAAGTTGCGATTTCTTTTATTAAATTAATGCAAAACACAAGTGATTGGTCCCACCTCATGGTGAAAGTTGACTTATTCACCACATTGTTTGTAAACTCATCTCTCTCACAGTGATGCCAAATATTTTCCGAAAAAAAGACAAAATGACCAAAAAAAGAAAGCAAGAAAAAAGCTGAAAAACTTAAAAAAACAGGTTAAACTTTTTTTCTATTTAAATAAGTTTTTTTCAGCATTTTCTTTGCCTTTGAACATTGCCCAGGCAATTTATTCGAAATGTTTTAAAATATATACATTTACCTTATTGCCAAAATAGCGTTGCCTTTTTAGACGGTTCCTCAATTTACTTTTTACCAAACTAACTTGGCAAAAAAAACCCTCTCTACTTCTGCATGACCATTCTGAATAGGGGTTATTGCCAGCAGAGTTCCTATATTTGTTTGCTTCGTATCCAAATTTTTACGTATTTTCAACATTCTCCCATTTTAAGATGTGAATTTTGGCTTCTGGGAAAGTGTTTCCGCCTTTATATCGTTTCCATTTTCAAAAGGTTCGAAAATTGGCAGTATAGAATCCTTTTTGAATTTAATTGAACTTTAAAAAAATACAGATATCCGTTAGATGTTCGAGATTTTATCCGGTTGAGGCAGCTAAAAACCAGACAAATCTATCCGAAAATGGCCAAATTGGCATCACTGATGTAAACACATGGTGTAAAATTACCTTGGGGCGCCTTTCACTCACGAGCTCTCTCACTCTCCCGCAACATGTTGATTAGAGATGAGTCACACATTTAGCGACAATGGCCAATGTAACCTAGATATATGTATATGAAATTATATCTTGCTTATGGGTTATATCAAAAGATCATGTATTTTGCTTTGGTTTATTGCTCATCTCCAACGCACAGTAACGTGTAACTCGAATAAAACCGGTTGCTGCAGCAGACTGAGCTTGTGATCGGTTGTCTATCGATAACTTTTGCAGAGCATAAGCGAAGAAGAGAAAGCAGAAGAAGTCGTTCGATAACAGAAAACGATAAAAGTAATTTTGCTGACGCGTCTGCATTTTAAATTTGTATTTCATCATATTGATTGATTAATTATTTGATTAACAGGCTGCCAGCAATAAAACTGCCAACGCTGCAACAACGAAAGCTGCCGATTTGGACAAACAGATTGTGGAGCAGGGCGATCGTGTGCGTGAACTGAAAGCCAAAAAGTCGCCAAAGGCCGAAATAGACGTTGCCGTTAAGAAACTGTTGAGTTTGAAGGCGGATTACAAAGCAGCGAGTGGTTCGGATTGGAAACCGGGACAAACAGCTGTTGTTGCTCCTCCCTCGGCTGCCCCCGCTGCTGCTGCTCCTCCGCCAAGCAACAACGACGCTGCCACTGTGAACACTAGCATTGTGCAACAGGGAGATTTGGTGCGTGAGCTAAAGAGCAAAAAGGCAGCCAAGTCTGAAATCGATGTGGCTGTTAAGCATTTGCTGGAACTCAAGTCGCAATACAAGACATTAACTGGACAGGATTGGAAACCAGGTCAGACTGTTGCCGCTTCCGCTCCCTCTCCCGCTCCCTCCAACGTGGCTGACATCTTAAACCAAATTGCCGTCCAGGGTGATAAGGTGCGTGAGCTTAAATCCGCCAAATCCGATAAGGCCACCATTGATGCTGCGGTCAAGACACTTTTAGGTCTTAAAGCCGACTACAAGCAACTCACGGGCAGCGATTGGAAGCCCGGAGTCACAGCACCCGCAGCTGCCGTAACTGTAAAGCAGGAGAAATCTCCAGGGCCAGCAGCTGCCAGCTCCGTCTCCACATTGCTGGGCAAGATCAGTCAGCAGGGCGACAAGATCCGACAACTAAAGTCGGCTAAAGCGGACAAAGCGCAAGTTGAGGCCGAGGTCAAGCTGCTGCTGGCACTAAAGACGGACTACAAGAGTCTGACGGGTCAGGAGTGGAAACCGGGCACAGTTGCTCCCACTGTCACTCCCACTCCAATTGCCACCGTGGATCTAACAGCTGAGCCTGCCAGCGGTGACATACAGCAGATCCTAAACCAAATCCAGCTGCAAGGTGATAAGATACGTCAGTTGAAGTCTTCCAAGGCGCCCAAGGCATCCATAGATACAGAAGTCAAGACTCTGTTGTCGCTGAAAGCCGAATTCAAGCAGCTCAGTGGCAAGGATTGGACACCCGACACCAAAGTGGAGGCGGTAAAAGTGGAGATGGCGACATCCGAGAAGGATCAACTGACGCTAGACATTAATGCGCAGGGCGAGAAGGTGCGTGCCGCCAAAGGCAGCAATGCCGCCAAGGATGTGATCGATGCGGAAGTCAAGAAGTTGCTCACACTCAAGGCCAAGTACAAGGAGGTAACCGGCACCGATTTTCCCGTAGCCGGACGTGGTGGCAACGGTGCCGTCAAGAAGGCACCCAAGGAACCACAACCACAACAACCAAAGGCGGCCAAACCCGCCAAAAAGGAGTCGCCCGCTCCGGCCAAACCAGATGCCTCCGCTGGTGTTAAGAAACAGACGCGTTTGGGTCTTGAGGCTACCAAGGAGGAGAATCTGCCCGACTGGTATTCGCAGGTGATCACCAAGGGTGAACTGATTGAATACTATGATGTGTCAGGCTGCTATATACTGCGTCATTGGTCCTTTGCCATTTGGAAGGCTATCAAGAACTGGTTCGATGGCGAGATCACTCGCATGGGCGTCAAGGAATGCTATTTCCCCATCTTTGTCTCGAAGGCGGCATTGGAGCGGGAGAAGACGCACATTGCGGACTTTGCACCGGAAGTGGCGTGGGTAACCAAGTCGGGAGACTCGGAATTGGCCGAACCAATCGCTGTGCGTCCCACCTCCGAGACGGTCATGTATCCCGCCTATGCCAAGTGGATACAGTCCTACAGAGATCTGCCCATTCGCCTCAATCAATGGAACAATGTTGTGGTAAGCATTTCCACCCATAAGAATCTTTTGGCGATTCTTTATACGAATGTCGAAAAATATTATTCAGAATACGAAAATTTGGAAAAAAAATTAGGAATTGAAAAATTGGAAATTGAAAAATTAGGAATCCAAAATTAGGAAGGCAGAAATTGGGACGACAAATTTGGGAAACGGCGAAATTAAAAATATTTTATCAAAAATCACGCGATTTTTAATAATTTTTTTTTTATTTCGAACCATTTTTATTCAAAATCTGGTCTTTGATTTCAATAGGCTCTATATATATGTTGTATGTATGCAAATGACGTAGAAGTGCCTATTTTGCAGTTTTCCAAATAATATAAAAAAAATACTAGAAAGGAAATTTTTAAAAAAAATATGTTTGCAGTCACTACTTAAATTGTTTGAAGAAAATTTTAGCATCAAAACATTTTTTGTTTGAGACCCAGGAAAAAAGTCAAAAAAATGTAATTTTACAAAAACTTTAAATTATCAATGGGTACTTAATGGGTTAAGGAAATTTTTGTATCATTTGAAGGGAATTCAAAGGACCTTTCCATTGAAACCAAACTTTAATTGAAGTAAGTTCAAGCTACGATTAGATTTAACATTAAGTGTTGTGTAAATACTTTTGACTACCCCTGTATAAAAATTCAATAATTTTTATAATTTTTGTGATCTTCGTATGCTTTGAGTAGCGATATTAGACGGTTGCTTATATATTTTTCAATTTTTTCCACCAAAAACAACCAACCATTCCTAATTTTCTACTTATTCCCTTTCCATCTAGCGCTGGGAATTTAAGCATCCTCAGCCGTTCCTGCGCACCCGCGAGTTCCTCTGGCAGGAGGGACACACGGCATTCGCCAGCAAGGCCGAGGCGGACAAGGAGGTGCTGGAGATTCTCGATCTGTATGCGCTTGTCTACACGGATCTGCTGGCCATACCCGTGGTGAAGGGTCGCAAGACCGAGAAGGAGAAATTCGCTGGCGGTGATTATACCACAACGGTGGAGGCATTCATATCCGCCTCGGGACGTGCTATTCAGGGTGCAACGAGCCATCATTTGGGTCAGAATTTCTCCAAGATGTTCGAGATTGTCTACGAGGATCCCGAGACGCAACAGAAGCAGTATGTCTATCAAAATTCCTGGGGCATTACCACACGCACCATTGGCGTCATGATCATGGTGCATGCGGATAACCAGGGATTGGTGTTGCCACCCCATGTTGCCTGCGTTCAGGCGATCGTTGTGCCCTGCGGGATTACGGTTAGCACCAAGGACGAGGAGCGCGCCGAGCTGTTGGGTGCCTGCAAGCAGCTGGAACAGCGTCTATCTGGCGCTGGAGTTCGCTGTGAGGGCGATTATCGTGACAACTATTCACCGGGCTGGAAATTCAATCATTGGGAACTGAAGGGCGTTCCCATACGCATTGAATTGGGTCCCAAGGATCTGAAGGCCAAGCAGATTGTTGCCGTGCGTCGTGATACGGGCGAGAAACAAACGATTGCACTCGCTGATCTGGAGAAGAAGATTCCCGCCCTGCTCGAAACAATACACGAGAGCATGCTGGCCAAGGCCACGCTGGATCTCAAGTCCCACACCAAGATTGTGAAAACCTGGTCCGATTTCTGTAATCTGCTCGAGCAGAAGAATATGCTCCTGACGCCCTTCTGCGGTGACATCAACTGCGAGGATAAAATCAAAGCGGACAGTGCTCGGGGAGAGGAAGCAGAGCCCGGTGCTCCTGCCATGGGTGCCAAGTCGCTGTGCATACCCTTCGATCAACCCTCGCCCATTGCGGACAACGACAAATGCATCAATCCCAGCTGCACAAATAAACCCAAGTTCTATACGCTGTTTGGACGCAGTTACTAAACCATGATGATGATCGATCATCATAATCCCTCTGAATATACTTTTGTAATTTGTACTCTGGACTCTGGACTCCCCGCCTGGACTCTCTTTATATGCATCAATAGTTTACTGTTAAACATAATCAGATGTAATATGAATTTTCATTTTTTATAATGCGTCAAAAATGCTTTAATTTAATAGATCACGAATTTCGATTTTGTTTTCAGTGTTTAATAAAAATGATATAAAAATAATTGTAAACTTTTTAACTAGTAGTTCTATAAATCGCAATGTAAAAGAGGAAATTAGTGAAACGAGTTTAATAACGGATATCTTCAAATAATCAAGATATACCAAGTTTTCAAATATTTTTTTTTATTTAAGTATTTTATAATTATGATGCAGTGATGATTTTATTTATCGGTTTAAAACGTTTGTAACATATAAAGTGGCTTACAGTTTGATGGCCAAGAGACGTTGATGGGTATGAGGTGCTGGGAGATTGAACACAACATCTCCGTTGGCATCCTTGTAGTCAGCGTAGGCTCGGGAGTAAACACATTCCATTCCCAGTGCCTCCTTCTGTCGAGCCGAATAGAAACTGGAGCAGGCAGCTGTCATCAGCGGATAGCCCTTAGATCGACCCAACTCCATGAGAGCGGCAGCTAGACGTGATCCGATACCCTTTCCTCGCATCGGGGCAACCACATTGGTGACGTGTGAATACAGCAGCTTTGAGACGTTGTAATGCTCAAAGAAATTGGCTTTTACCTGACCTTCGTAATTAAACATCATAATGCGATTTAGTGGTGGTTCGTGCATTTCATCAATCCACAGGCGCTCCTCCTCCAGATCACCTGGGACTCTCTCGTGGGCAAGAACCACTCCGACAATGCGTCCGTTGTCGTTCTCATCGATAGCTACCAAGCAGTTGCCTTTCTCTATCAGACTGATGTGAAAGGCACCGAATTTTTCCTCATTGGCTTCCGCGATTTTCACCATTTCCTCTCCATAATAAGTCACTAGTGGTTCTCCATTATAGAGGTCGCTTGCCTTAAACTGCTTGTAGTCCTCCACAGTCATGGTCCGAATAAGGATGCCATCTTTAGAGCCAAAATTCATTGACATATTGCACTCGTGGTATTTGATTCTTGAACTGCCAGTCTAAACTATTTACTTAAAAGGTTAATTCACTGTCGTAATCGGTAGTAACCTTATCAGACCAGCTAAACTTTTTTGTTGTGTGTTTATTTTTGGCAAATTTCTTGATAAGACTATATTATCAGCGATCGGCCGAAAAGAGTCTAATTTTGCATGTATTTCACCACAATTTAAAAAAAAACGTCGGTACGCCCTTTCTTATGCTGTGTTTTCAAATACTTCTTTAAAGTGTTGAGCACATACATGGTATATTTCAAATTTTAAAATGATATACCTAATAAAAACTCTTTATAATTTGAAAATCTTCCAATCCCGAAAATTACAAAATGTGGAAAAAAAAGTTAGGACTTTGGCACGCTGCTCCAAAAGGTCACGATACTTCATACCTAATATAAGTAATCAGGGGTGCCACGGAAATCGCCGCGAAAGAGAGTTTAGCGTTTTCACCAATATTTTCGAACACGGCTGCTAAGGGCTGACATCTTCTCATATTAAATTATCTAAGGGTCTGCTTAGCTACTTTTTTAAGTTTATCATTGCAACACAACAAGATTTCATTTTTTTTTTTTTTAATTTATATAATAATTGATTTTGTTTAGCTAAAAAAAATTTAAAAGTAACTACGCGAGAAAATAAAAGTTATTCGACAACTCTAGCAATTGTCTGCCATTAGTCTGGCAACTCTTCGTGAAAAATGTTTTCGGTAATTGCACAATTAGTAAAAGGTTTTTTTTGGGTAAGACTTGATTTTCTTCAAAAGACCTATTTTTTTAAGGTTAATTTGAATTCGGACTAAAAAATGTTGCTTCGCTGACCCTGACTTCGAAAATCTTAATTTATTAATTTATAATATAAATTGAAACGGAAAAAATTAAAATCTTATTGTTCTGCAATAATAAACCTAAAAAAGTTGTTTAGCGTAGTTCGAAAATGTTGGTGAAAACGCTAAACTCTCTTTCGCTGCGATTTCCGTGGCACCCCTGAATATTTTCGCGCAGTGCCAAATACAAAGCTTTTTATTTTAAATAACTGATTTGATATCAGAAATTTTGGATAATGAAAATGTTTTCGTCACTAGATTATTATCTTGTAGAGAAGTTTTTTTTTGTATATATTCGTGGTACTTTCGTCACTAGCGTGGATAGGTTAAAGTTAACATTTCTTAATGTTCACTATTCCACTAATTCAATTTATATAAATTCATTATAATTTTACATCATTTATGTGAAATTTCTAACTTAAAATGAACTTGGCTTTTTTAAATTTTTTATTAGATCGGAATATAAAAAAAACTAAGTTTTTTAAGTGTTTCAAACAAGTTTCGCATGTATGCGACAATTAATTGAATCCCATGTGGAAAGTGACAAAATACATTTCATATAGATTAAAATATACATTACATTAGTTGGTAGTTGAAATGGAAAACTCGTTGTAAGTAGGTAATGTAATAATGTTGACAATCGTCAATCGACTCAGATATAGTATTAGAAAAATCAATAGACCTGTTTTTGTTTTTATTCGTCATAGACGGTTGATTAAAAATGTATATTTACTTGCGATGTGCATAAATGGTTAAGTGCTAGTCAAACCAGGAAAGCATTTGAAATTTGTTTGGCTACGTTCCATAATAGATACATGTATTTAGTTCTGGTTAAAAACAGTTGAAAATGAAAATACATAAACTGAACACACACCTCGTTAAACTGGATAATAAACTATGGTTAATAATATGCCAGAAACTCAATTAACAAATTACCAAATCCATAATTTATTAGACAGAATTGATTAAAAAGCAAAAACTTGCTCATTGTTTATTAGCTCATTTAATCTTGTGTTGGGAAAATATATCAAAAACTACCAGCTGATTAACGATTATGAAACCAACTAAAAATCACTTGCACTCTTGAATTCGCACAAAACTCGCTGAAAAATAAAAAATATAAAAAAACAACAACGTGAAAAACTATTAAAAGACACACTCCCATATAATTTGTTGTGCAACACGAAATTTAACAAGATTGCTTCGAAGGAAAGTGATTGACGAGAAAATACCCTATAAGTTGTTTTCAGAAATATTTGCAAAAATCAAATAAATAATTAAAACAAATAGTATTTATTCATTTTAATCAATTAATTAAAAAATAGCTTTGATTTTAGAATTTGAACAAAGAATGTTGAGGTCACAATAAAATATGAATATTTATTTATAAATCGCTGTAGAACTCTTCTTCTTTTTTAAAAAATATTGAATAAAAATTACAAAAATTGTTGATAACTAACTTTTAGGTCTTTATTATATAATTTTTTTTTTACAAAAAAATTAAAAAATACACAATTTTAGAATTAAAATTCAATTAAATCGTTAAAATTATTGAACTATTTTTCTATATCTGAAATTCATGCATATTAACATTAACTTTTATTTTTGTATCTACAAACCTTTTAAGAAATTCATCATACCCCAAAATTGGTCAAACTGTCAATGGTTACAGGGTATGCATAAATTGCATACGAGCTGCAGATTAAATTACGAGGTACGAGTAATTCATCAAATATAATTGTAAATACCCAAAGGTCCGTTATTAATGGTATAGACACTTTTATTGCTTGATTATTCAAAAATAATTCAGATATGTATTATTGTTGGCAAAGGTTGTGATTTTGCTGATTTTTTTTTTCTTACAAATTAGCCAAGTTAAATGGGAAATGAAAATGAAAATGAATTTTTCCGCATTATTTGTTTACAACAAACTTACATTTTTTTTAAATGAAATTTCAAGCGACAATTTGCAAGCAAGTGAGAAAAGTCGGATTTTGATTTTGATTTAGGCGACGACTTCCTGAGTTTACAGAATCAATTAGAGTGGATGAGATTTTGTTGTGATTAGACAACAACAAAAACTGATAAGTGATTCCCAAATAAACTGTAGATAGGCCAATAACCAGAGAAACTGACAACGTAACGGTTATATATATTTAGATATATATATTTATATTATTATAGACTCGTCAAGGTCGTCATCGACTGTCAGCGGAATAATTTCTGGTTTCATTGCGAAATTCAACCATCCCAGAGACATCTTATCACCATCCTGCCTGTCTCGGACTCTTTGGGGATTTTTCTCTCCCTCTCTCTCTCTCTCTCTTTCTCTCAGTCGATCTCTCTCTCTCTCTCTCTGTAACAGGCTGTAAGTTAACAAGTCGCATAACTTGTTTCGTTGTTTTGGTCTTGTCTCGTCTGTGGATCAGGTTCCCAAATTGCATGCAGATTGTGGCACAAACTCTGCAATGTGGTTGCTGGATGTGGTTTCTGTAAATGCAGTTGTTATACCCTCCTTTAAGGGGTACTAGAATTGTTTCATAAATTTCATAAAATATACACATACATTCTTGATAAAAAAAACGACGAGCTCAATCATTAAATTAATGTTTGTCTCTTATATTCATGAAATTTATATAAAATTATTGATCAGTTTATTATATGGCAGTGTTGCCAACGCCTCTACATAAAAAAAGGCCGATTAAACAAAAAAATAAGACAGAAAACGGACAAAGAATCTGGACAAAAAATGATTTCTAATAAACACATATAATAATAAATCATATAATAATCTCATAGCTTTAAAAATAACTTCAATATTGAAAGATTAACACTTTATTGGCCAGTAAAATATTCTCCACAGGAAATGCATAATTCTTTTTTTTATAATTTCAATGTTATTCGGCGATTCGAAAATCAATATATAAGATGACACATAGTTGTATTTGATATATTGTATGAGTGATTAGAACAATAAAAAAATGATGAATAAAGTAAATTAAATAAAAAAAAACATTTTTTCCGGATAGGGGACGTTTTAAAATTTTTTAAAACGGACAGATCTGTCGGCAAAAAGGACAAATGGGCAACACTGATTATAGCATATAGCTGCTATAGAAAAAAAGCTTGATTTGGAATCAAAATACAGTCGAACTTCCGTAACTCTAATACCCATTATCCACGAAAAAAGTTCGAGTTATGAAGACCTCAACTTAGTTCGAGTTCGAATTGGAGAGAATTCGGGTTATAGACGTTCAAGTTATGGCAGTTAAACTTCAATACAAAATTAGTTTGAAATCCGTCTATTAAACTGACCGTTAATCAGCATTTATTATGAAAAACCTTCTTATTTCTAGAGATATTTCTACCAAAATACAAAATTGTCTTATCAAAAATTTTGTTGAAATCCTTTGATTATTTCATATGATCGTTGACGTTAGAAAATTGAACTTTTGATTAAAAAACTTCAATGTTTCTGCAGAAATTTAAATTTTATAATAATTTAAAACGCACATTTTTTGAATGAATTAAAGATTTTTGAGAAATAGTTGAGTTTTTTTTTTGGCAAGAGTATCAATTCTTTGGCGCGTCAAAATTACAATTTTCTTCTTGTTTTTTTTGGATGACATGCAGTTTTAGGGTCGCCACAAACTTAACTCGACTGCACTTAACAACAGTTGCTAACCTTGGCAACTGTGGACTGCAGTCCGTCCGTCCGTCTTTCCGTCTGTCCGTCTGTCCATCTGTCCGTCCGACCGTTGATGCTGATGCAGTTGGAGTTGGAGAGTGCCTGTCCTTTTTTTCGCTCGCATCACATATTTTTTATTTTCATTTTGCCCAAGTTAAGCGTCTTGCCCTTGCACTTATATTCACACACACACATGTGTAAATTTGAAAACATTTCAATCTGCTGCAATTCAATTAAATATTACAATTTGGGGAAAACTTAAATTCCTTCATAAATTGTGAGCACACCTAATTAAATATATACAAATAATTGACTTTTATAATTTCGCTGACATATGTACATACATATATAGGAAATTTATCAAAAACTTTAGCATGAAATTGAATAAAAAAAATATATATTCTCTGAAACATATTTTAT
The DNA here is from genome assembly GCA_035047525.1 of Drosophila quinaria. Lineage (NCBI taxonomy): Eukaryota > Metazoa > Arthropoda > Insecta > Diptera > Drosophilidae > Drosophila > Drosophila quinaria. Next base: position 6,621,754 of record JAWNPO010000470.1, on the reverse strand, counting down.
TTAATTTCATTTTAATCGGTTTAAAATTTTTTTTTTTTTGCAAAAAAAAGGTAAAATTAAATACAGCAGTTTTATGTGTTAAATTTATGAATATGTGTGTGTAGGTGAATATGTAATATATACTATATTTATTTATTTAATATCAAATGTACTTTTAAAAATTGAAATATAAAATTAAGTAGCATAATACGCTATTAAATTTAACTTAAACTGAAAAACTAAAAAAAAAAAATATATATAAAAAATTAAGATTTATATACATACACAATTTAACTTTGTCAAATAGTTTTATATTTAATTTTAAAATTCATATAACATTTTAGGGTCTACCCGGAAAGCAACAGCAACAATAACAACAACAACAGTAGTCAAGTCAATATAACTTGGTCACAACACACACACACACACACATGCACACATGCACACGCACACACCTGTTGGCTCACACGTACGCTCAGCTAACCGCAAATCTTGTCTATGCTAGTGTGTGTGTGTGTGTGTGTGAATGTTGAATTTCCTTTACGACGAGTATAACTTCAGGCCAATTGCCCGCTTTGGATTCAGTCGCTGCTGAGTATTCAACTCATTCAAATCGTATTCAATTTTTAAGCAACAACAACAACAGTAAAAACAACTACGTATATAACTAAAATCAAAAGTGAGTTTTAACAAAACTAAAAAAAAAGTGTGTAAACTTTTTAAGAAATCAAAAAAAAATTCTGTATTTGTTAAACGCGTGCTAATCAGTCGCTAAACACAGCAAAATCCTTAAACACAGCCAACGAGCGTGTCTATTGTGAACTATGTAAATTGTGACAAGGCGTTGACTACTGTGAATTGTCTGGAACTGTAATCAAAAGTATAGAAATGCATTAAAAGTGCAATATTTAAGTTGCAAATTAACAAAGTTAAAGCAAAAAAAAAAGCACAAAAATATAACAATAATAAATTAATTAGCAATGTTTAAAAATAATAAAAGATAATTGTGAATTAACACTATTTATTAAATTTTGATCAGAGTGTGATATTAAAAAAAAGTAATCAACAAGAACCATAAAATCTACATAATTTGTAAATTTTTATAAGAGATAAATAATATATTTATTTATAAATGTAATACAAAATAATTTAGTTTCAAGTATTGCAATTTTCTAACGAAATTTTTAAAGCGTTAAAGCGCGCTATTGTGAACTATCGACCACTGTGACCTACTAACATCACATTAAAAAATAAAAAAGAGACAACATTTTAAAAGAAAATAACTTTATTTTAAAGTTAAACTGGCGTTAATTGGACACCAAACAGAAATGTCCCTAAAAAACAGATTAAAAAAAAAAAAAAAACAATATCTAACAATATTAGCTAATTACTTATCTCAATTCGCAAGTGTGAATTACATGAATATCCATTATATATTGTTGAACTGACCCATGCCCCCAAAAAGGTGTGCGTGTCTGTGTGTGTGTGTATACGTGATGATTGTTTGCACGAAAATCTGCAGGCAGGAAATTTCAGGCGAGACGCGACGAGACACCAATAATAATAATGGCAAACATTGCAGCTGATGCAAGTTTGTGTCTTAAGTCTTTTGTTTGGATCTGCACGTTTGTGTCTTAAGTCTTTTGTTTGGATTTGCAAGGAAGCTGAATGCAATGTTTGCCATTTGATATTAGATATTTGATATTTTTGTGTGGTTGTTTGATACTCGATAACGTGGAATTTGGCCTCTTGGCATTTTGGTATTTCATCAACACGCCCACAACTTCAATATTGGCAGACAGGGCAACAAATTGGTTTTGTCTATATAAAATAGGGGCCTGGCCTATGGGGCGTATGCATTTCATAAGCATTTAAGTATTAGCTAATGCGTCTCTAACCTTTTTGTATTTAATTACAGACTAGCTTCTGTTAAATAGCACAGCTAAATACCAAACAAAGACAAGTGATCTGAAATTATAATATTTACACTTTAATTTAACAATTTTGACCCAAGATTGTCATTAAATATGCAAAAAAAAAACTATTAAAGACTTTGACTTTATTTGAAATAAAAATTATAATATTATTAACAACATTTAAAGTTGGTAAAAATTCAAATAACTATTGTAAATCTTAAACTTAATTTATCATTTTGTTTACTAGTATTTTAATCATTTTTAATTGAATTGAAATATGTTGAAATATGCCTGTACCAAGCTTCTTTATCGCTGGGTGTAAACGTAATAGACACCCGGTCGTATACTTAATGTGCACTAATAAGAGTGCACTTATCTCTTGATTGTACTATGCTCCAAATGAGGTTTATGGTCAAGTTTAATGATCTACACACATGTTGCAAGTGTTGCAGCAAACTTAAATTACAGAGAACTTTATTACCAACAAGTAAAAAAAAAACCCTTTCTTTAAACACAAGTATTTGGACTAAAATTTGGTGTGGACTAAGTCACAAAACACAAAACAAAACAAATAAAATGCGAGTCATTTGCTCGACAATGGGGCACGGCAAAATGGGCAAATGGACAATTGGGGCAACTGTTCGGACAGGTCTTTAAACTTATGATTGTTTGCTTATTCACATAGCTGGAGAAACCCTAATGTGACGATGGGAAACAAAAACAAAACAACAGAGTGTAAATACAGCAGCCAAAATCCCTTCACGCCAATTACGCCTGAGTTTTGAGTTTTGTTTTTGTTTTTGTGTTGGGATTAGGTCTAGGACTAGGTTAAGCAAACAATTGTCAACAAGTGTGTGTATGTTTGCCTCATATTCAAGATTAATTTGCAATAACATTTAACACACATGATCTAAACAGAAGTCGCATTTATTTGATTTTTTTACAGCCTTGTAACATGGAGATACTGAAAAGTGACGCCGACTCCGGCGTATCTGAAATTGCCAACTATTATGCCGGAAAGACAATACTCATTACAGGTGCCACTGGTTTCATGGGCAAAGTATTGGTGGAGAAACTCTTGCGCAGCTGCTCGGACCTCGAAGCCATCTATATGCTAATTCGCACCAAGAAGGGCGTGGAGCCCAGTGTGCGCAAGGAGCAGTACTTCAAATGTGTCGTAAGTTGTCATCCAATTTACATTTAAAAAGCCACTTTCAACATTGTCAAAAGAAAACATTAAATTGTTGACTTATTGTGAGAATTAGACATATTTTTTAAGAGAAACATTTTTTTTAAGTTTGAAACAATTAATTATCCTTGCAAATTTTCAAATATTGAAAAATATATAATTTTTGCATTTATTTATTTGAAATTTGTAGGACTCATTATATTTGATTCATCAACAACAAATTATCAATGAATTTAAGTAGTTTAAAATTGACTACGCAATAATCGATTCATTGATGAATTCAATAGTCGCAAGCTCAGATGTTATTTATATCTTAGTCATCGTTATATTTATCAATCGGATATTTAAATCACACCAGCCATTTATTTACTTTCTTACTCACTTTTTTCACTTTAAGATAAAGTCTATAGGCTTTCGGCAATCTTTACCATTATTGTGAAATGTTCAATTGTTTTTTGTCAATTATTTAATAAAGAAAAGAAATGCGTTGTTTTATAGTAGAAAAAAAGTTTCACAAATTCACTCAGAAATTTACCTAAGAAAATGAGACTTCAAGCTGCTTAAGTTGCTTTAGAAAAAATTAAATATAAATTCTTAAAAATTAAATTAATGAAATTTTTACTGTATTATTTCTTTAATTCAGTAATAATTTCTGTATTTTCACCAATTTTTTATAGTTAGTCTTAATCAAGTTTTTGTCTATTGAAATGCGGTATTTGTTTAATGTTAGTTCAGTCCGAAAATAGGCCTTTAAGCGGGTCATATAATATTATATTACATATATACTTATTAACTCAAAGTCATTGCCATGTTGCCTTTCAATGTCAGCTTGCCACGTGGAGGCACATATAGATGTACATATAGGTATTAAATGCAAGTCTATGTATCATCATTCCATTGGCTTCATCACGAATGAGTAATTTTCATTTCATTAATGTTATTTCCTGTTTCACTCGCTGAGCACAATGGAAATGCCATTTTCTTGGATGTCGTTTATGTGCAATATAACTGCCTAAACATGTAATTATAATTACTTTGCCTAATAAACAATAATCATAGCTATTGCCTTTACTAAGAACCATGACGAAATATTGATTTCCGCATGTCTTACGTGCCGAAAAAAATTCCATTATATATGTAAATATTTTTACATAACTTCAAATAATATAATTTACTTTTCCATTTGGCATTGTCAATGTAAAAATTCACAAGTCAGACACGAATTTCATAAAGATCGATCTCAAGTAATAAGTAAATATTTTATATAACCTCAAATAATGTAATTAATATAATTTATTTCAAGCTAACCTCAAATGTGAATTACATTTGAGTTTGGTAAAGTGATAATCGCGCATTCCATTCATAAAATTGTAACTGAACAAAACATTTGAGATTTTTAATGTTATATTCACAAGTCAGTCACGAGTTTCATAAAAACCGATCTCAATTAATAAGTAAATATTTTACATAACCTCAAATAATGTTATATATTCCAATCTAACCTCAAGTAATATTATATAATTTATTTCAACCTATTTAAACTGAATAAACCATTTGAGATTTGTAATGTTATATTCACAAGTCAGTCACGAATTTCATAAAAACCGATCTCAATTAATAAGTAAATATTTTACATAACCTCAAATAATGTAATTTATTCCAATCTAACCTCAAATAATATAATTTATTTCAACCTATTTAAGCTGAACAAAGCATTTGAGATTTGTAATGTTATATATTCACAAGTCAGTCACGTATTTCATAAAAACCGATCTCAATTAACACATTACATTTGAGTTTGGTAAAGGGATAATCGCGCATTCCATTCATAAAATTGTAACACTTTAACGGCCGGAACAGACTCGTAAACGTAAACTACCAAAATAAATGTAACACAAAATAATCAAATAAAGTACACTAAAAATAAAGTGACAAAACTCACACAAGCACATTAAAGCTTGGTTCATTTATAAGTCAAGGTAAACATTATGATTATGAAAAAAAACCAAAATTACAATGACTATGAATTTTTGTGAAAACTTGAATGACATGGTCCATTAGACATTAGGTTCTTGCTTTCAACGGCAAATGTGATGTCTCATTTACAAAGAAAAAAAAATTTTAACAAAAATATAAATAAATTTAAATACATAAATTGTATGTTTGCAGATTTTTAGCAAACTATTGGAGGCGAATCCCGAGATTCTGCAAAAGGTGCGCGTTGTAAAGGGCGATGTGCTCGAGCCGAACCTTGGCCTGAGCCCCAATGACATCAACACACTCGCCTCCAAAGTGCAGATCGTGTTCCACTGTGCGGCGAATGTGCGCTTCGATCAGCCGCTTCGTCCCATGGTTAATATGAATGTCGTTGGCACACTGAAACTGCTCCAACTGGCCGAGAAGATGTGCAATTTGGAGGCTCTGGTGCATGTATCGACGTCCTACTGTCAGTGCAACGAGCGCGTGCTGGAGGAACGGGCGTATGCGGCGCCACAGAATCCATTTACCATCATCGAGATGGTCGAAACAATGGAAGACGCTGCTTTAGCGGAAATTACACCCAAGTGAGTGGAGTGCAGCTTTTTTCAAGCTGATTTAGCTCGATGATCGTATAGTACACTTGAACAAATTATTGTCATGTTTCTCATTAATTTTTTATTTTCGAAAGTTCAAATTTTAAAATCTTACTTATTTGAAAGTGTTTCGGAAAACTAGAACTTCTAAAATATCAAAATTAACTTATTCGAATTGTATTTTTAAAAAAGCGGATAATTTTTTATTTTTTTTTTTTAAATGTCATGTTTTGACTTGACTATCAGAGATTAGCCTTTATTTTTTAACAATATTTTGAGGATTAATATAAAATTTCTAAATATTAACCATTTTGAATAGTATTTGTAATTTGATATTTCTGAAAATTAGACTTTCTTTTTAAAACAAGGGGCATTTTTTAAATAAGAAAAAATTATATGTTAAAATTCGATTTTTATCTAAAGTGGTGAAAATATTTGTTTCCAAGTGTTTTTAAGAGTGTGTGTGTGTGTATGTGTGTGTGTTTGTTTCCACTTGCAGATTGCTCAATGGGTTGCCAAACACGTACGCTTACAGCAAGGCACTGTCAGAAGATCTAATTTGCAGATATAACAAAAACAAAAAGCTGCCCGTAATCATCACAAGGCCTTCCATTGGTATGTACTACTATAATCGTGGTAGGTTCACGTGCCACAACAACACAGTAAACTGGTTGTGCATTTGGCTACACTGATAAAAAAGAAGGATCTGAAATCAAGATTTTGGTCTCAGAACTAAGAGCTTTGATCTAAGAAATGCGTCGAGAACATGAAAATATTGAAGTGAGACAACACAATCTGATTCTAAGAACATTTCAATTAAGACCAAGTTCTTATTTTTAAGATCATAAATTCTTATAAAAGAATAAAACTTATTATTTTTTTTAATATGTTCTTAAAATTTTATGCAGTTACTATTAGAATTGTTTGAATATTTTTTTGGCATCAAAACATTTTTTTTAAATATCGAGGAAAAATGTTTCAAAATAAACCTTCACAAGAATTCAAAATTTTCAATGGGTACTTAATAGGCTAAGAAAAATTTTGTATCATTCACACTGAACTGAATTCACCTTTCCATTGATACCAAAATGTACATGAAGTAGGTTCTAATTATGACTAGATTTAAGTTTAAATGTGGTCAAACTAAATATTCCGTCTAGTGTATATTAAAATTACGATTTTTAAAATTAATATTTTTAGTTATAAATCGTAATTTGGTCCTAAAATATTCTTATTTCAAGAACAAAATACTTAAGATGAATGTTGTTGATATTTTTTCTCAGTGTAATAATTTTTATTTTTATTTTTGGTTAACTCACTTTTGTTTAGTGACGGCTGCGATTCATGAGCCGCTGCCCGGATGGATTGAAGGTGTCAATGGACCCACGGGACTAATGATCGGAGCTGCACGTGGTGTCATTCGTTCGATGCACTGTAATCCGGACTATGCATCCACGGTGATTCCCGTTGACAAGGCCATCAATGGCATGATACTCTGTGGCTATCAACGGGGCAAGATTAGCTCCAGCTCCAGCTCCAGCTCAAATACAAAGAATGTCGAGTTCTGTAATCTGTGCATCTCGAGCAAGGCTCTCATGTCCTGGGGCGAGAGCATTGAGACAGGTCGTCGATTCTTCTATGAAACGCCCCTTAGCTTTGCCCTTTGGTATCCTGGTGGCTCCATCAAGCGGAACTATTATCACCATCTATTTTGCGTCATATTCTTTCACTATCTACCCGCCTACTTTATAGACTTTTGGCTGCTGATCTTCGGCAGAAAGCCCTTGTAAGTAACAAACTAACTTAAAGTATGTCAATTATTTGTTTAGACAACACAAAAAAAATACTCATAATTTTTATATATTTTGCCAAGAATATAATTAATTTTATAGTTTTCATAATACTAATAATTTCAAACATTTATTTCACACAGTTTAGTTACATCTTAACAATTTTAATATTTCATTTAACAATTTTAGTTTATTTACGCCTATTCAGTGCTATGAAAATTCGATCATGAATATCACAAATAAAAATTAAAAATTCAACATAAGAGAATTAAAATCAAAATTAAAAACGAATAATAATTTTTTTTTTTTGTTGATGTATGAAGTTTCGGTTTAAAGGTTTCTGTATACTGAAAATTTTTTTTCGGTTACGGTTTTAAATTTCAATCGGTTTTCGGTTAGAGTTTTAATCTCTAGTCAAAACAATTACTTAATGTACTGTATAACCAAAGTTAACGCACAACTTCTTGATTTATTTCTAGCCTGGTGCACGTGCAGCGTAAAATCTCGACGGGTTTGAAATTGCTGCAGTATTATACGACTAAAGACTGGGATTTTAGAAATGAACGATTTCAGGAACTGAGCAACAAGTTGAATGAAACGGATGAGCATATTTTTGACACATCGGTCAGTCAGGTCAACTGGGATATATATATCAGCAACTACATACGTGGCATGCGCACCTATATTCTGGGGGAAAGTGACGATACTCTGCCCTATGCTAAAATAGTTCTACGTCGTTTATATATCCTGGACTGGGTTAGCAAGATTTTATTGTTTACACTCACATTTTGGTTCTTATGGACGCATTTGGATGGATTTGTGGAGAAGAGTGATGCCTTTATACGATCATCACTCTGTATCATATATAATGAACAAAATACAACAATACATAATTAGTTATATCGTTAATTTGCCAATAAAAATTAAAAAATTATTTTAATTGGTTTCACGCGCCCATTTTTCTTATTTTGAATGTGTTTGCATTGTTCAACACTGCAGCAATTGTGATTGTTATCGATTCCATCTTGTCATCGAGTGGTTCATTACAGGCGAGTCGCCCGACCGCCATAATCTATCGACCAGATTGCCATACGACCTAAAAATATCGGAGACGAGGGCTGCCACACGGTGCAACGATGCTCAGATTCCAAGATTCGTGATTTAAATAAATTAAAAAATATATATATATATTTATTATTATTTAATTAAGTATAAATGCAATAAACCAAAAAAAATATAAACTATCTAAAAGAATAAAGTTCATTTTAAAAGTTTCAAAACTCCTGCTTCAACATTAATCTTTTTAAAAATAAAACGTTGATATTTAACAACTTTTCTAACAAGAGTTAAATATTGTCAAAAATGCCACCGTTGCGAAGACTGCCACCCTTTTTTTTGCCAATGTAATCAGCTGGCTGATGCATTTATTTATTAGAGGTGTGTGATGCTTCGATGTTTGCTAAACACAAACATTTTTTGGAAAAAGCTTTTAAATTTGTAAATCTCATCTATAAAAGGTATTGTATTGAACATATTTCTCATAGGATTTTGTAATTCTTTCTTTCCAATATTTTGGAGGACCGTAATTATCAGGATTGTTAATTTTTGTTGTGTACAAAAACAATCGATAGTGGCCAATACAAACACCGATGGCTCCGATGTTTTCAAGCATCGACGACATCGATGTTTCACTCGATGTTTCTCCACCTCTACAGATTCGTGAAGAAAACAAAAAAAAATTAAACTGCGTAGTTGAAAAGTATTAAAGTGCGTATAAACAACAACTTGATTATATCAAACTACGTAAGTGCATCTAAATGTTAATGTCGGACGTGATATTGTTAAAAGATCTAGTAGTTTAAGACAAAGACTCACTGAAAAATTGTTACGCAGCAAGTAAAAACGGTATGGAAAATGCCAGTGGAGCCCAGACACAGAAAAACATACACACATACAAATGCATGCATACAGATGTTTTCGCAGTGGTATTTGTGCGCAAAAACAAGTCATTTGTGGGTCCAATGACGTCCAAACGACGGACGAGAGCAACGCTATACTTGCAATATTTTTACTGCTTTTGTTTGCAGTCGTGTTTATATACATATATTTTAATTTTTACTCCCCCTACTTCCTGTGGTTAATATGGGCGTTTTCCGTTCGCGAGAAATATATATTTTGAGTAGTTTTCTTCAATTAATAACTAGCCATCGAATGTGAATTGTTCATTGGCCTTGTTTGTCACAAACACATCCATCTCCTTTCTTTGTTGTCATCATCACTTTCACCGCGTACATCATTATCATTATTTTTATTATCGCTTCGATGCGGGCACTTAGATACCGCGTACTTTGCTCCAACGGTCAGTCATTGTTCATGGCATGAGTCACACACAAACACACATGCATGTCTCGTTGTGCTGAAAAATCTGAATTTATCATTTAAGCTGCCCCAAACATCCATTTCATTCCAATTAGATTTTGTCAGTGTTGCTAAGCGCAGTTGTTTTTGCAAACTGCCAATCCAAGGTGTTTGAGATAAGCGCGTAATTGAATTACAGCATTTAGTTTAGTATTTATTTTAAAATATTTTTAACTACCAGTCGATATGTGTGTTCTATTTCAGGAAACCCCAAGAATAATAACAACAACAACAAGAGCAATAAGCAAATAGGAAAAACAAAAGCAACGATATGGCCACCCGAAAGAAATCTTTGCTGAAAGTCATCATACTGGGCGACAGCAGTGTTGGCAAAACGTCACTCATGAATCAATATGTAAACAAACGCTTCTCCAATCAGTATAAAGCCACGATCGGAGCCGATTTCTGTACGAAAGAGGTTGTCGTTAACGATCGCGTCGTCACAATGCAGGTGAGCAATATACACAAGTCTAAGCAATAAGTTTGGCTGACTGTTGAATTCTTCTAGATTTGGGACACGGCTGGTCAAGAGCGCTTCCAATCCCTTGGCGTGGCCTTCTATCGTGGCGCTGACTGCTGTGTGCTTGTCTATGATGTAACGGCGCCCAATTCATTCAAGAATCTTGACTCATGGCGCGATGAGTTCTTAATACAGGCCAGTCCAAGGGATCCCGAGCATTTCCCCTTTGTCGTGCTGGGCAATAAAGTGGACTTGGATAATCGTCAAGTGAGTAGTCATTAAATTTTCTAAAAATGGCATATGGGTATAATGAATCCAATTCATATTATAGGTATCCACACGTCGAGCCCAGCAATGGTGCCAATCGAAAAATGATATACCCTATTATGAGACGTCAGCCAAGGAGGGCATCAACGTTGAGATGGCGTTTCAGACCATAGCAAAGAATGCACTGGAGCAAGAGACGGAGGTACTAATTGACTGCTTGACAATTATGCACATACTAAAAATCTTTCTTTGTATTTTAGGCTGAACTCATTAACGATTTTCCCGATCAAATACGCTTGAATTCGGATAATAATCGTCCAGGCAACGCTGACAATTGTCAATGCTAATGTAAAAGTCTAAGATTACATGCAACAGCTGCAGCTGGTGCAAAATCAACAGAACGCAAGAATACAAAAGAATACAACGCAAAGTGCATAATTACACAATCTATATTATAAATAATACAAGCATATGAGTATAAACAAAATAATGAGTAAACAAAGCAAATACGATAAAAGAGAACACGTTTAAGATTAAGTAAAACAATTTCAGCAATCAGAATAGTTATAATTATAGTATGCTAAATTCAGATAAACTTCAGCAGAGATTTCTAACTTACAGAGTTTCCCGTTATTTCTATACATATGCAAACAATATTATGATCTGTTCTATTTGTAATTACCAATCATAAACAACTTTCACATATTGTGCATGCCCTCCTAGTAATATATTTGCCATTAATTAGTAAAATTATTGCACGCAACAACAGCTGTGTCAAGTGGCCAGTTGTTAATTGCTACATCTGAATCAATAACAAAAACAAATTATGAAAAAACAAACAAAAAATCTTGTGATTGTAAATTTAATAAAAACAAAAATATACACTTTTATTGTAATTAATTATAATAATTTGCCTGCACATTCAACGCTATCAGCGACTCAGATTTCAATCGGTTTGAGTCCAATTTTGTTTAATTCGTTTTGTTATACATTTAGAGTATTATAAACAATTGCTCTACTTTGGTAAATGTACGCATAAATTGCGTAAACTTTATACAATGTAATTTTCATATGTCTTCATTTAACATTCTCATAATTTTGGTTTAATTTTTACAATAAACGTTTCGAAAACTAATGATATTGAAACAGACAACCTATAATAAGCTTAACAACAATAAATTTGTCTCTTTTGAAACAGTTTACGATGAGTTGCAGCATAACACTTGAAACGAAATGATTAAGTACATATTCTTCTAAAATTTAATTGTTAAATCGAGTGGAAACTGATTGATTCTAGCTGTAATTTAATTAAAGTAAGTATGGCAACATTAAGGAAGACTTTTTTGACAGTAAAACAATAGTTATGAGTTTAAAAAAATCCAACCCGTAAAAGTTATCTAGATGAGCGAAAAAACTAAGATGACCTTTTATTTTACAGTGTCTTGAAAAAGGTTTCATTTTTATTGTTAACTTAAAAATTATTTAAAATCTCAATATTAGCAAACAAATTTTAATTAATTTTAATTTACATAAAAATTATTTACAAAATCTTTTCTCTTTAAAAAAAAAAAATTTGTAATTTTTAAAAATAAAAATTCATATTTTAATAGAATGGACATATAAATTATTAAATTCATTTTTTTATTTAGATCGAGAATTAAAATCAATTTGTATTAACATCATATCAATGATGATCCTGAAAAATGTTGCAATCATAGTTAAACTCATATTTTTTGCGAAAACGAACTATATCATTTAGTTTATTTAAAGTTTTATTGTTTGTCCAATTTATTTCTTCTTCTCCTGCTCCAATTCTTCGGGAGTGAAGTTATTCTCGATGTTGAAGTTCCTCTCAACTCTTGCCCGTATCAAATTGGCAGCAGACTTGATGGTTAAGTCAAGCAAGCCTTTTATTTTCAAATAGTTGGCGGCCATCAACAGTTCGAGAAGTGCTATGGTCGACTTTAAGAAAATCGCCATCCCACAAATTGATATCATTGCTCTCATACTCCTCGATTTGCTGAGGATCATCCTTGTGATAATTGCCCAGGTCAAGACCTTTCGCATAATTCGCGAATTCACAATGGGCAATGGGCAAATGGCGTTCTCATCCACCTCCTCGTCCAATTGCGTCGAATTGTCCCAGAACACTTGACTATTTTTATATCGATATCATAAATTTCCCCATCGGAAGACTGCAACTTGATCTTCCGCATGTTGATTGTTGATCACAACTAAAAATTAACTTGCAATGCAAGTAGCATATATTTGAATCACGCCATACACTTGGCAAAGAATTCTAAATTAATACAAGTGGGAAAGGCTATAGTCGAGGACCCGACTATGGGATACCCGTTACTTATTTAAATAAATTAAGTACAATTTTTAATTGCATGCTCTTAGGTACTTACATTGCTTAAAAACTTACATCACTTTGATCGGCTGTTGATGCTGATCAAGAATATATATACTTTATGGGGTCGAAGATGCTTACTTCTCCCTGTTACCCACAATATCCCCTTTTAATTTTTTTTTTAAGCAACGGGTATGAAAATACAAGACCAATTATAGTATTGTGCGATAAATGTGAGAATTAATAATAATCAGTACTGCATTAACTCACAACGGGAGAAGCCACACATCCACTTCCTACTAGGATTCATAATTTCTGACTCTTAAGAACCCAAAGTGGGTAGATATGGGTAGATATAAATAAAGTATTTGTATTGATGAATTCGTCGGATTACTTCCGTAACTTGTATGCCTTATCTTTATTTATAATTCTAGGAATAACTCGTCATTGATTTAGAGACTTAATCGTGCTTTTTGATTTTATTTTATTTTATTGACTATGGCAAAAATTTTAAAAAGAGTGTACCGTCTGTGTTTTTGTTTGTTCCGTTCTGATAACGAAATGCCTATTGCCATTAGCAATCAAGATACTCGTAACTCTTGTTTATTGTACACACAAAGATCGTGAGTCAATCACTGTGCCGCTAGTGACGAAAGCAACACGAAGGGTGCGAAGGCGACTAGCATATATACTCAGGAAGAATGGAAAATTTGCTATGACTGTCCGATCGGGTCTAGTTGTATACCGATCGAAAGGTATCAATTCAACTTACAAATTTGCACACTAAGACTTTTGGAAACTCACCTGGTTCGTAAGAAAAACAGGTCTTAGTGGGAGGGAAAAAAATTCATTTATTGGATCAAATGGGGCCGTCTACGACTTTTTCAAAAAATAGCTAGTTTAGCGGGAAATCGCTACAATCCGCTAAAGTTAAAACTCTTATACTATAGCGTCCAAACGATAGAAGATACGAATGTGATCTATATATATATATATATATATATAAGTATTATATATAATACTTAATATTATTCGTCACAAAATGATTTCGTCACTAGACTTTTACCTCGAAAAGAGGTTTTTTTTATTAGATTGTGTATATCAGCAGTGGGCACCCAATGGCTCCGAATTCAGATTTCGTACCCACCATCATCAGAATACACTATGATTTATATTTGTGCAGTAACAACCAAGTAATATGTCGTATCGCCATAAGCCTCTGCTGAAAGTCCTGATATTGGGAGACAGTTTTGTGGGTAAAACGGCCTTGATGCATCGATATGTAAACAAAACATTTTCCTCTGCTTATAAAACCACGATTGGAACGGACGTTTTCACCAAGGACACTGTTTACAATGCTCGCAGGGTCACTTTGCAGGTGAGTTGATGTTGACTTTAATTAATTAAAGATCTGTTGTTTAATGATATACTAGATTTGGGATACGGCCGGACAGGAGAGATTCCAATCCCTAGGGACAGCATTTTACAGAGGAGCTGATTGTTGTATCCTCGTCTTCGATGTAACGACTAGAAGCTCATTTAATAGTCTTGGTTCATGGCGTGATGAATTCTTGCTGCAGGCCAATCCACAGGATCCAGAGAGTTTTCCCTTTATCGTGCTGGGCAATAAAATAGACTTGGATATGCGAGAAGTGAGGATCATGCCTTTATCTAGAGATTTAATTCACTCGTTTTATGTCAAGCCAGGTTTCAACGAAAGAAGCTCAACAGTGGTGCAAATCGCGCGGAATTCTCTACGTTGAGACCTCGGCGAAGGATGGATCCAGTGTGAGTCTGGGGTTTGAGAGCATAGCAAAAAGAGCCCTGGAAGTGGAGAAGAATCACTCTAGTGACAACGAAGACTTTACCGATTCCTTCATAGTTATAGACGAAAAACCAAGAAAGAAAGCAAAGTGTAAATGTAAATTTAAATAATTAAAAACAATTTGTGAATAATGCATTAATAACAAATGTAAATAAAAACACAAATAAATAATATATTTTAATTCACTTTTTAATTGTTTTGCTTTTAACACGGTGAAATGAATGAATCAAGAAAATGCCAGAAATAATACCAGGCGAACAGCAACTAAAGCACATCACGATATCCACAACATCCACACTGGCACTCGTTTGTGATTGGCCGTTTGATTGAGAACAGGAGAGCAGCTGTGGAATCTAAGATCCAGCGGGAGCGCGCTCTCTCGTGATTGGCCGCAGTGCACGTGTGGATGTGAGTGAGTGTTCTCTTGCTGTCGTTTCTGTTCGCCTGGAATTTCCCTTGGCAGAAAAAAGCAAGTTTCCGATTTGTCGAGCTGTCTCATTTTTACAATAACAACAATGCAGTAATAAATATTTAAAATTTATAGCTTTTTGAAATGCACTTTGCTACGATTAGAATGAATCATGCATAACATATAATTTAAGTAGACAGTTTAATTTGTATTTACAATTGGTAACGACTAATAAAGGTCTTAGCTGTTTCTTTTTAAATGAGTTGGCATGACTGCGTCAGAAAAGTGCTGCCCATAAATGCAATCAGCTGTTTGCCCAAATCTATGTTTTGCGGAGTATTTAAACTTAAGTTCTCATCTCATTTAAATGATCAAAGCAATGATTTTTGCTAGCAATCGACAATTTATATTTATGTGAGATTTAATAAATTTTGGATTCTAAAAACATATACATAAACAATGTTCAGCCAATATTTTAAAACTATTAGCATCATGCTCATAATGAATTGACCTTGTCATAAATTCTTATCTCTCTTTTATTCTTAATCAGTGAGCAGAGCCGCGTCTGGAAAAATTTAAAACCCGGTGCAAAACTTTAGTCGCTTACTAAAATAATTAACAAGCTTCAAATATGTTATGTATTACAAGTTTTTAGAATGGTATTTCTCTTAAAAAACTGAATTGATTCCAAATAAGTGCTACAAAATTAATCAATCTAAAACATATTTAGTAAAAAAAAATTTAAACTTTGAAGTATTAAATTCAGGGCCTAAGAAATCTTTTTGCTCTTTCGGCTTCCCCATAAAGATAAGATGAGGATTTTTGAATTGTGTGTATCTGTTCCGTTTCCGTATAGCGTAGTATAGCATAGTAAATAGTACGTCATCAGATTGTGAATTTATTTTTTTGTGTGACTGAGTTTATTGGTCATTGCCTCAGTTAAGCTATAAGTAGAATGTCGAATCGTAATAATCCATTCCTAAAAGTCTTGCTCTTGGGCAACCCGTATGTTGGAAAATCAGCCCTGATACAGAGATATGTAAATAAATTATTTACTAACACTTATATAGTGACGATCGGAGCAGACTTTTTCACCAAGAATGTTTTTTTAAATAATCAACTGGTCACAATGCAGGTGAGTTGTTGTTGACTTTAATTATTTAAAACGCATTAATTGTTTATTGTTGTACTAGATTTGGGATACTGCCGGACAGGAAAGATTTCAATCATTGGGCACTGCATTTTACAGAGGAGCTGATTGCTGCATCCTTGTCTTCGACGTAACGAATCGTAGTTCATTCGATAGTCTTAAATCATGGCGGGATGAATTCCTGCTGCAGGCCAATCCACAGGATCCAGATAATTTTTCCTTTATCGTGCTGGGCAATAAAATAGACTTGGATAAGCGAGAAGTAAGTATATATCGTATCTACAGAGAATATTTCTGTAATCTGTAATTTTAATTCGATGCAGGTGTCAATGCGAGAGGCTCAACAGTGGTGCAAAATGCACGACATAACATACTATGAAACCTCGGCCAAGAGTGGCACTAGCGTGAGTCTGGCCTTTGAGACGATTGCAGCTAAAACCCTTGAGGCGGAGGGTGACCAACACTTTGTCCACGACATTAACGATTCTTTCATAGTTGTACATGACGAACCCAAAGGTCCATCAAAGTGTGCATGCAAGTTAAATAGTTAATAGTTAAAACAGTAATGATAAATAAATAATAAAAATATGTGTCTTTCTTGACTCCACAATAACACGAAATTTTCTAAATGTAAAACTTATTTGATAATTATTTTAAGTTTTTCAAATATTTGGCACAGTTTTAACGATTAATATGTAAAGTTTTGACTAAGTTGGCAGGTCTGCGACAGAAAAGTGCTACCCATAGATCAGCTGTTTTCATTGTCTTCAATTCGTGTTAGAGATCTCCATTGATCAAATTTTTTAATTTTAATAAATAACAGAGTTGGGTAGATACATTTGAAATTTGTATTATAATCACTATAACTATTTATATATTACTGAGTAGATCATCAAATTTCCATAATATATCGATAGATTTTAATTTTTGATCGGAATATGTAAGTTTTTGCCTTATCTTGAAATATTTTTGACGAGTCAGTAACAGAGATACACATGTAAAAGTGTTTCTCCCAACACGCAGCACAAGAATTTATTTTTTTTAATGGTAAATTACGTTGTTAAAAATTATTGAAATTATGTTTTCCAAAAAATGTATATTAATACTGTGAAAATTGAGTGTAAGAACAATTGTAGGGCTGACCGAGTAAAGTCACTTACTAAAATGTATGTTTATGTTTAATGTGAATTCCCCTATTAATTAAAATATTGCATATTTACAGTGACAACAAAGTAACATGACAACTCATCCAAAATTACTGCAAAAAGTTCTGATTTTGGGAAACTCGAGCGTTGGAAAATCAGCACTGATTCAACAATATGTAAATGAAATATTTACTGATACTGTTACTACGGTTGGAGCAGACTTTAGCATCAAGAAAATTGTTACAAATAATTATATAATCACTATGCAGGTGAATAATTGACCTTAGCTTATTTTTTGCTGATCTAATCGTTTTTTTTTTTTAATGATTTTTCAGATTTGGGATACGGCCGGGCAGGAACGATTCCGAGCCATTTCCAGGGCATACTACCGAGGAGCTGATAGCTGTGTTCTCGTCTTTGATGTAGCGGATCGAGACTCATTTGATAGTCTTAAATCATGGCGTGATGAATTCTTAATGCAAGTCAGTCCACAAAATCCAAGGGATTTTCCCTTTGTGGTTTTGGGCAATAAAGTGGACTTGGATAACCGTGAAGTAAGTAAATATCTTAACTACCAAACAGTAAAATTCCTGTTATTAACTCAATGTTAATTTCAGATATCAAAAGAAGAGGCTGAACGGTGGTGCAAAACACACAACATTCCCTACTTTGAGACCTCGGCAAAAGATGGCAACAACTTGAAAGAAGCCTTCGAGACCATGGCACAAAGAGTCTTTGAGACGAAAGCTGACGATTCTACCGGTTCATTTGCATTAAATAACGCTCCGAAGGGCCGTCAAGAGCCAGAAAGTTTTTGTTGCAGTAATAATACTATATATTTAATACTATATATTTCTCGATACCAATTGGCTTCTATAAAATTAAAATTAAGACTAACAATAAAAATAAAATAAGAAGAAATTAAAAATTTAACTGTTTTATAAAAGATATTAAATAGTTTAAAATATAACATGAACTCAATAAATTTGGTTTTTAATTTTATGCGATTTAAACATTTCTCATATGTATATTTTTTGTAATCTGATTTTTTCCTGTCACTTCATAAACTTACAGTTGTCTATTTCGGAAAGAGTTGGCATGACTGCGACTAAAAGTGTTGCCCATAAATAAAGTCAGCTGTTTTTGATTGTTTACACTTCGAGTCGCGCTTCAGCTTCGTTTCGTCCGTTGCATCGCAGTCGTCGTTAAATTCCGATTTCAAACTTCGCAGTGGCGCACACGGGGGAGATCCAATGAGATGGTATTACTTGAAATCCCCTCGCGAAATCCCTGCATACGCCACTGCATCAAGTGCTGATTCATTTCCTTGGTGAACTGGAAATTCTTTTAGACAATCAATGAGCATAATATGAGAAAGAAAGGGGAATAAAAAGCTGAGTGCGCTGGTTTCGTTCTCATAAAGAGTTTTGCTGATCGACAGTCAAGTTGGTTTCCATTGAGCACCGTCGTGTTATTAGATCTTGTTTACTATGCTACTTAATCATAGTTAAAATTTTATATTTTTAAGAATCAGCAAAGGTGGGTAGATACATTTAAAATTTGTATTACTATATTCGTACATGTTAAAAAATTTACAGCTGACTTAATAAAAAAAACCTGAAATATATTTGATCAAAACAATACACAATAAATGGTAAATAAGATTTTTCAAAATTAATGAAATTAATTTCTGTGCTTTCTTCGCGAAAACAACTTCTACAAGTCTGTATAAAATTAATTATTTGTACCACTTTTTAAAACTGAGTGAATGAATAATTATGGCTGACCGTGTAAAGTCCCTTATCAGAATGTTTGTTAATGGTTTATGTGAATTCGCCCAGTGTATTAATACATTGAATATTTACACATTTACAGTGACAACCAAGTATAATGACGAATCCTCCAAAATTACTGCAAAAGGCCGTGATTTTGGGAAACTCGAGCGTTGGAAAATCGGCACTGATTGAACAATATGTAAATGAAAAATTTACTAATTATGGTCAGCCTACGATTGGCATAGATATTAAAACCAAGAAAATTGGTATTAATAATTACGTGATCACAATGAAGGTAGTTTATTGACTTAACTTCACTACAGCTGATTTAATTGATTTGTATGCTTTTTACAGATTTGGGATACGCCCGGCCTGAACAACTTTCGATCCATTTGCAAGAGATTATGCAGAGGATCTGATTGCTGTGTCCTCGTCTTCGATGTAACGAATCGAAACTCGTTTGAGGATCTTGGTTCATATCGTGATGATTTCTTAACTGAAGTCAATCCACAAAATCCAGAGGATTTTCCCTTTGTCGTTTTGGGCAATAAAGTGGACATGGAAGGCCGTATAGATAGGGAGGTAAGTAAATATTTTAACTACAAAACAATATGGTTTCTGTAATTAACTCAATTAATGTTGATTTCAGGTATCAAAAGAAGAGGCTGAACAGTGGTGCAAAATACACAACACTCCCTACTTTGAGACCTCGGCAAAAGATGGAAGCAACTTGAAAGAAGCCTTCGAGACAATGGCACAAAGAGTCTTTGAGCAGCAGGTCTGTCAATAACCAAAATGGTTACAGTAGTCAGGGTACAGTCACACTGCTATTGAAACGAATTAATATTAGTATAGCGATAAGTGTGGTACCGTTCTATTTCTGGAACAAAATGGTGAAGGTTTGACTTATTAAAAATATTATCAAATAAATTTTGGTTTTAATTTTATGCGATTTGAAGCTTTCTCATATATTTTTTCGAAATCCAGTTTCGGAAAGAGTTGGCATGACTGCAACTAAAAGTGTTGCCCATAAATACAGTCAGCTGTGTTTGTTTGTTTACACTTCGAGTCGCTCTTCAGCTTCGTTTCGTCCATTGCATCGCTGTCGTCGTTAAATTGCGATTTCAAACTTCGCAGTGGCGCACACGGGGGAGATTCAATGAGATGGTATTACTTGAAATCCCCTCGCGAAATCCGTTCATACGCCACTGCATCAAGTGCTGATTCATTTCCTTGGTGAACTGGGAATTCTTTTCGACAATCAATGAGCATAATATACGAAAGAAAGGGGAATAAAAAGCTGAGTGCGCTGATTTCGTTCTCATAAAGAGTTTTGCTGATCGACAGTCAAGTTGGTTTCCATTGAGCAGTATCGTCTTATTAGATCTTGTTTACCATAAAGTATATCCTCAGATTCTATGTTTAAGTAAGTTGAATGGGAGTTATGGTGCCTACAAATTATATATTTTCTAATGCAATAGTTAAGATATAATATTTCTTAAACTTTTATAGCAAAAATAAAAATATATTAGCATGACGTATAGGTATAAACCATTTTTTAAAGTCCTGGTCTTGGGAAACCCGAACGTTGGAAAATCATCGCTGGTGAATCGATTCGTTAACGAAATATTTGATACTTCCTATAAAGTGACCGTGGGAGTAGATTATTTCACTAAGGATATCATGATAGATAAACGCAAAGTTGCATTGGAGGTAAGTGGCTTTTTTTTTAATTTTACTGAATGCTCTGATTGTGTATTATATTTCTAGATTTGGGACACAGCAGGTCTGGAAAGATTTCAATCTCTGGGCCCGGCATTCTATCGAGGAGCTGATTGTTGCATCCTCGTCTTCGACGTAACGAATCGAAGATCATTCGAGAGTCTTAATTCATGGCGTAATGAGTTCTTACTACAGGCCAATCCCCCGGATCCACATTCGATTCCCTTTGTCGTGCTGGGCAACAAAATGGATGATTTAGATAAACGTCGAGTAAGTGAACACACGTCATATTTACAAAATGATATATCTGTTATCTCTAATATTTATTTAATGCATCAAAGGTGTCAATGAGGGAAGCGCAACAGTGGTGCAAAACTCACGATCTCATTTATTATGAGACCTCGGCGAAGGATGATAGTTGTGTGCATCTGGCCTTTCAGACGATAACTGCATTAGTCCTGAATGCAAATCCGCAACATCAGTTAGTTTCCGATTTTACGGATTCTTTCATGGTTGGGAATGAAAAGCCTGTGCAACCAAAGTGCTGCTGTTAACGGTTAATAAATTATTATTATAATAAATAAGTAAATATATTTATGCTCATTTCATTCCAAGTAACAAATAAAATAATTAATATTAATTTTGTCTCTTTTTGAATTGAGTTTTTAAAATAAATACGGTGTTGAGCTGCAATAACAAGAAAATGCCAGAAATAATACCAGGCGAACAGCATCTAAAGCACGTCACGATGATATCCACAACATCCACAATCGGCATTCTGTGATTGGCCATTTCATTGAGAACAGGAGAGCAGCTGTGGAACCTAAGATCGAGAGGGAGAACGCGCTACTATGATTGGCCACTGTGCATGTGAGGGTGGTGAGTGTGTGCTTGCCTTAATATTTACTTTTTGGCGATTTTGTTCGCCTGGTGTTTCTCTTGACGAACGAAGCGGCAACGGTCCGGACTTCACAAAACTTTAATATTAGTGGTATTCCTGCAAAAGTTTTAGATTAAATTTTGCTTTAATTTTGATTTTCCAGTCAGCTGTTCACAGCTGCTCCATACAAAATTTTCAGTGTGCCCATAGCAAATCAGGGAAATATGGTCATACTAATAAATGTATATCAATCCGCCCTGAGACAGCTTTATTTTAATTTCGTTTTCATTATCTGTGTGATCGCTCTTCCGCATTTGGTTTTTGTGACCGTTCTCCGCGAAGAAAAGAACGCCACAATGAAAAATCGATTTTGGGCACCGAAGAAAAGTGACTTCGAAGTTAAAAAATAAATCCAAATTGCATATGCCAGTGGGTCTTCTTCTTGTTTAGCTTCCCAATACTTGCAACTGTTGCATAAGCAAATCGCATTTTGGCGAAAACATTGCTGGGCAAAAATGGCCATATCTCCTAAAGTATTTCGAATTTCAAAAAACCCTTTTAGGCAGGGACCAAAACTGTTATGTCAAGATATTAAAATTCTTTTACTTATTATCGTTAACTACTATTATTACCTATTATCCTACTAATTCGTAACAAGAGCGGACAAATAGAAAGGTGGTAATGGCTAATTAAAGTTTTTAAAAAATATAAGTGCCTAAAAGCATGCAAAATATTTCAAAATTCATTAAAATAAGTAAGGGGTATCCCATAGTCGGTCGCTCGACTGTAGCTTTTCGCACTTGTTTTCGTATCTGATTTGTTTAGCCATTTGAAAAAAGAGTTGGCATGACTGCAAACAAAAGTGTTGCCCATAAATAAAAATCATCTGTTCTTTGTTTACTTGATTTCAATTCCCGTCGTGCTTCAGTCACAAATGCCGCAGGCCGCGTCCGTTGTACCGCCGCCTCCTCCGCCACCGCAAGCCCGCAGTTGTCACCTAACTGCTGGAGAACATGGAAACGTTACTAAAATGCAATTGCCAAACGATGTGTGCAAGTGGGCAGCTGATAATGCGGAGCTGCAAAGGGGCTGCTTTCTGAGTCGCGTGTGCCAAAATGCTCAGCCCAAGGCGTGTCAATATTACGATATCGCCAGCTTACTGCAAGTAATTGCGCTTAAGGCTATTACATGTGTTTTCAACTAATATATATATTTTATAATTGCACAGATTGGTCCCACCTGTGGACTAACCGCTCTGAGCATGATGCTCAATGGACAACCGACGGCAGCGGAATTGCTCGAAAATGCCGCAGTGCAAAAATATACCATAAATGGAGAAATGTTCAGTGCGCAATATTTATACGAGTTAACGCAAAAGCATTTAAAGAGCACATTATACGAGGGCTTTTTAAATTGTGTTTATATCAAGGAGCAGTTAACAGCTGGCTGTTGTTTATTAGTGCCGTATCCTTTTGTTTTTGACAAAATTATTTTAATTTTAAGCGCTTTTAGATATTGGTATTTTTATGGTATTTTTACCGCGTGCTGTGCAGTCACACTGATATTTTTGGTATTTTTTAGTGCTAAACACGAAACGAGCAAATAACATTAATTTGTTTTATTTTCCTTGCAATTTGTTGATTATTGCAAACTAAAAGGCTTTCAAGTGTCTATCAAATGGCGACTGAAGAAGAACAGGTACGATTATCCACATAATGTTTATAGAGAATTCCGCTAACTTATGTACTTGCAGCTTAGCCAGGTAATATTGCCGGTAAAGGAGCCGCTGGATCTCATACGTCTCAGTTTGGATGAGAAAGTGTACGTAAAGATGCGAAATGAGCGGGAGTTGAGGGGGCGATTACATGCATTTGACCAGCACTTGAATATGGTACTGGGCGATGCCGAGGAAACGGTAACCACCGTGGAGATTGACGAGGAGACGTACGAGGAGGTTTACAAGACCACAAAACGCACAATTCCCATGTTGTTTGTTCGAGGAGACGGCGTCATTTTAGTCTCGCCGCCCATGCGAGTGGGATAGGGATAGGGATAGCAGTTGACCTTGACAGTTGAGATACTGCTGTGTTAATTTAAATCGCTGCATTTATACAACTTGTATTAAGATTAAATTTGAATAAAATGCTTATGAAATGTACCCAAAGCAGTGGCCAACATAAAATAATTGTTAGCAGATCTGCAAAATAAAGTAAATGCCAGAAATAATAACAGGCGAACAGAATCTACAGCATGCAACGATATCCACACAACATCCACAGTCGATCCTCTTTTGTGATTGGCCACGTGACTGAGAACAGGAGAGCAGCTGTGGAATCTAAGCTCGGTCGTTATGCATGTGTGGGTGTGTGAGTTCTTCTTCTATTATGTTCTCTTGCTGCCGATTCTGTTCGCCTGGTATTTCTTTTGCGGAAAAGAAGCAAATCTCCGACTTGTCGAGCTCTCTCATCTCATCTCATCTCTTGGTTGTCCTTAACTTTATTTCTTCACTCAGTTATGATGCAGATGTAAATCATGCGCCTTGCCAGAAGTCTGGGCATAAAGCGCACTGGGCGCTTATTGTGGGTTACCTATTAGATGACCAAGATGAGGTGGGTATAAGATGAAATTTATTTTGTAAATACATCACTTTTTTTTAAAACTTATTAAAAAAGTCTAAACAGAAAACGTACTTTTTTGAATAAAATAAAATTAACTTTCAACCAGGAACTGTAATCATTATAAGTGTTATTAAAACAATTTTGAAATAATGATTATTTATAACTTTTAAAGATTTGCTCACAAAATAACAAGTAATTTTAAGTTATTCTTAAACTTTCAGCCATTAATCATTATTTTTGAGCAAAAAAAATAAAACTTAAAGAATAATCATTATTTCATGAGTTGTAGTTTTGACTTATTCTTAGGGAATTAAGGTAAAAATGATACATATTCCCTGTCAATAAGCCAAGACAAACCATAATAATAAAAAATTAAAAAAAAATTAAGTTTTGTCTAAATTACAACTTTAGTTTTATTTTGAGCAAAAACTAAAACTCATGAAATAGTGATTATTTTATATATTTTTTTTCTTTGCAGTTTCATGTGTTGGCACGTCATGGCAAGACGCGTAACTTGGCTGTCTGGTCGCTATCTCGCTTAAGCCAGAGCAATGCCAATTTGGTGGAGTTTGCCCAACCCAAGGGCTATCCGGATTCCACCTTTCTGTTGCCACCTGGTGGCCTGGATGGTCCGCTTGGACTCAAAGAACGCGCTATTCTTGTTACGGGATTAACACAACAAATTGTTAAAACTATTTGACCATAACAACAATAAAAAGAATTCTAGTTTTCTTGTCTTTATATGTAATATATTTAATAATACAATTATAAATTACACACCTTAGAATATTTCATCTCATTTCGTTACATTTTCGCACACATTTTTGACTTAATCGCTTTGCATATTGCTTGAAACTGATTTATGTTTGTATGTATATACTTGATGTATGTATATACTTAATACATGCACATATGTACGCTATATATCCTTTGCTTAGACAACTTTTTTGCATTGGCTGCTCATACTATGAATTTTCAAAAATCACAACAATTAGAGTAGTATATATATATGCCTGGATAGGTATATAAACAGTTTAAGCCAGTTATATACCTATCTAATATCTATATATGCATTTATGTATAGGTTTATACGTATATATTATATATATATATATATTTAGTTACACATCCAGATAATTTGTCTGATTTTAGGTAGTATATAGACGACGGGTTTGGTTAAATATTCGCATTTGCTAAGTAGTTTGTAGTTGCATAACAGTTACATATGTATATAGATACGATCGATAGTTTAGTTTAGTTTGGTTTAGATAATGCCAGGCCCATAGTTGAGATCAAAGTTATGACTCTGACGTTTTGAATGAAATTCAAACCAAAAACGGCTAACAACTTGGCTAACAGGCAAAGTCAAGTGTAAACTGTAACTATGATATTGATTGATAGTTTTTTCATTTTCATTTAAAAGGATATTTTGAAACGCGTCAATTGCTAACAAGTGTTAAACGCTTTATAAATTTAATATGCATACATATATTAACTACATATATAATTACTTGTTTTTTTGTTTTGTTTTTCATGTCTGTGTGTGTGTGTGATGCATGTGGCTTGAAAATCTTTTAATAAATTCACAATTCTCGACTTAAAAGGAAATTTACAAGCTAAATGTTTTTTTTTTTCTTTAAGTTATTAACTAAAAATTTACAAATATTAATTATAAAATAAATTATCATTCTTCTTAGTTAATATATAATATTTATTGCCGTGCATGTGTCTGGCTCCCTTGCTCTGTGTATGTGTGTGTGTTTGTATCTGTGTGAATGTTTTTTTTTATAGGGTATTCATTTATGATGACTAGGTTAATTCAGCACAGGACATTGGCGTGCATCCAATGAGCGCAATGGGAAAATTCTTGACATGCGTTTGCCATTGCGACGACAGCTGGAAGAACTTGACGCCAGTCCACTCAGTACCATCGATATACACTGCAAAAAATGGATGGATAGATAGATGGATGATAAGTGCACAGTTAGAAAGAATAGTATTCCAAGTAAGTCGTTTTCTTACCACGCAGCGGCACTGGGTGCGATTGTTTTGGTGAGCAAATAAGACGTGCCACGCCCTCGACACACTGCTCCTTCTCGAGATCACGCTCCTTATCCTTCTTTTTACCCAAGCGCATAACTGTCGGAAAGCAGAGATTTCAAATATGAGAATAGCACGTAAAATCAACATTATGATAAGCAAGGATTAAAACCGTAACCGGTATTAACCGATTGAAATTGCTAACCGTAACTGAAACCGTAACCAAAAAAAAAAACCTTTATATTCTATCAACACTGAAAACCCGAATTGATTAAAACCGAAATAACCGTTTGGAAACCGATTCATCCATAATGGTTCATTTGAGAAGTAAATTTGATTTTTAGCTTTAATAAAATGATGTTAATTTTTAAAATTTTTGAATATTTTTGTTCAAATCTATATGCTTTTAAAATTTTAAAAACCATTTGTTGAGAAATCAGACCGGTATTTCGAAACCAAAACTTACAAAAAAACGGTAACCGTTACGTAACCGATATACAACAATTTTTCGAAACCGATAACCAAAAACCTAAATGCGAACATAACCGAAACCATAACTGAAGTAACAATGCTTTAAAACGAACGCCGATTTATTCTCATATGTTAATTATTATTATTATTATTATTTTCATCCAAGTTTTGGTATTTTTAAACTTATTTCGTTTTATTTGTAATTAAATATTTTTGATTTTGGATTTTCCTCTTTTTTGCCTATTCTCATTTATTGTTAAATTTTGAATGCCTTGTTAAAATTGTTGTCATTTTGGTATCCTAATTTGTATTTACTAATTTTTGTTTTTATTTTGATCTTTTTAATATTATTTATCAATATTCGGAGAGATAGAATTGTTTGAAAAGCAATGAATACAGACAGGTTAAATGATGAACTTACTCTGCTTCTGCTTCTTCTCCTTGGTGGCAAAACTAACAGTCAGTCCATTGGACATATCACCCAGTTGCTGTGCGTGTTGTGGCAGACGCCACACCTGCAGATTCCTAAACGTACTCTTAATGCTATTCTTGCCGCCGCCAGAGTCGCCGCCGCGGGACATGCCGCCCTTGGACTCCTTGAGATGCGACTCGCCGGGACGCACCAGTGGCCAATAATCCACCTGCAGTTCAACAGCCTCCGCGGCAGCAGCAGCAGCTGCGACGGCTGCCCATTGGGCATCACTGGAGCCCCGTTCGCGATCGCCGCGATCTCGATCTCGATGGGAGGAGGCTGATGACGGTGGTGTCTGTAGCGGTGGTGATATGCGTCCCATATTCTGGCCCTGATTTGAGCCAAGTTGTTGTTGTTGTTGCAGCTGCTGCTGCGGCGGTGAGCCAGAAATGCCGGCCGTATTCTGATTGCCAATTGGTATTGGCAAGCTGGAAGCGTTTCCGGATCCACCTCCTCCGCCTCCCTCGCGGCCAGCAGCAGCAACAGCAGCCGCATTAGCGGCAGCATTCTCCTCGAGATCCAGCGAGGCCTGTGCACCATCCAGATAACCAATGCGTACATCCTGGAGGAGCAAAACAATTAATCATTGTCCTTAAATTCCAGGGATCGTAACTCTCTTACAAGTTTTTTGATAAAAGTTATGAAATAAGAGTTATTTATTCTTTAATTTTATATTATTGTAGCCTAGAATTAAATTAAATTTGCCAGAGCAGCGGAGGCCTTCAGGCTGGTTCTATGAAGTTATTTTTCAATTTTTATTTAAAAGTTGCAAAATAAGTGTTATTTTCAATTTGTATAATCAAAAATTGTAAATAAGATTAATTATTTAATTCTTATTTAAAAGTTAAAAATAAGAGTTATTTTCAACTTTTATCATAAAAATCAAATTGAAATATTGAATTGAATTGAAATATCTTTTGATCGGGAGGGTCCATTTCATTAAACGGCCTATATATTTAATCTACACCCAATGACCCATAAAATGATCATAGCTTTAATCATGAAATGGGCCTTGATTATAAGATATTTCAATTCAACTTTTGTTTTTGATATTTATTTAAAAAATTGAAAATAACTCTTATTTTTCAAATTGTAAATACAAATTTCAAAGTAACACCTAATATTTATCAAAAAAAATAAAAATAAGAGTTAAAAAAAAAAATTAAAATAATAAAAATTGAAAAGAAAAGTTTATCCGGTTGCTGGATGGACCATTCCAAAATATCATATGTGGAATTTTTTCAATGTACCTGACATTTTTTTGGGGCTTGATTTTTTCCGCCTCATAACTTTTATTTGCAATCGCTGTTAAATTCATAAACGTTTAGTTGGGGGGGACAACTTACGCTGACAAAGGGCACAAAGATCTGGCACGAATCCTCGTCCTTATAGTTGACCATGGCCTCGGCAATGGGGATCTGGGTGCAGGGACCCGCCGCATGCAGATATCGCTGGATGCGCTGCACCAACTCGGCAATATCCGACTTGGCCACGGCCGCCACCGCCGCGTCCGCCAGATTGGCGGTGAGAGCCGTGGCATTCACCGTGGTCACAGCACTGACAGCCGCCGCCGTTGCCGCCGCCCGTTCACACAGCTGCGACCAATTGTCCGAGCCAAACATGGCGGCATAGGCCTGATCCATTTGGCTGAGATGACGGGCCACGCTGCCGTTGCTGCTGCCACCGCCAATGGGCACCAGGTAGAACCTCAAATGGTTCAACCAGTCAGGCGGACGCACGCCCAGCAGCTCCACGTAATGACGCAATGTGGCGCCCTGCAACCAGTCGCCGCCAATGAGCAGCACCTTCACCGTGTGCGGTGGCTTCGCATTCGAGTTGCAACTGAAACAGATAATGAGGACAATTAGTTTTATAATTAAATTAAATAATAAATATTTGTATATAAACCGATTATTTTTATTATAATCAGTTTGGGCAAAGCTTTTAAGATATTAGTATTTTTTTCTAATAAAAATTATCTATTATTATAAGCTATCATCCTACAAAATCAAAATAAGATCGGACAAACAGACAATTGGTAATGGCTGATTTAAGTTTTGAATCAATGCGAGTGCCTAAAAGTATGCAACAAAATATATTTTATTCATATTTAAATAAGTAACTAGTATTCTATAGTCGGGAATTCGACTTTAGCCTTTCCCGCTTGTCTTAACACAATATTAAAAAAAAAAAAAAAAAAAAAAGTACTTCCATAACTGGAATTTCTCTCGAATATCTCCATAACTCGAATCTTTTCTTTGGTTATTCGAGTTAGGGAAGTTCGACATTATTGAAACGACTCAACATCAAATTAAAAGTGTTGTTTTATACCAATTATGAAATAAGGAGTTGATTGCAAGTTAAAACTTGAGATTGAAATATACAAATTTTCAAAGAAAACAAGGGGGTGGCAAAAAATTTGTTTAAACAAATAATAATAATAAAATTTGAATACGAAATAAATTAAGATGCCAAACCATGATGGAAATGACATTCCACTTGGAAACCAGATAAGTTTTCACAAAGTTATGCAAGTTTAACGTCTCCAAATGTCTTACATTCCTAAATAGTCTACCCGACTTCATTTTCCTGAGTACTTACTATTTCTGGATCTTGGCCATCAGTGCCTGCAGCACCGCCTTAACCTCGGCCGTGTTCTGCGGCACAAAGGCCGGCTTAAACGAGTTGGCAAAGAGTGTGACCAGCTTGGCCAGCAGTGTGCTGCCGCCGAGAGCTTCCGGGGGACTGATGATGGTCAGCACTTCGGGTATGACATTATCATCGCCGGCAAAGACGCGACTCAGCTGATCGAGGAGCAGCTTCCTCGGCTCCACATTGGTGGGCGAGAGGCACGTTTCCAATGCGGATCTCGGCTCTCCGGTCCCACTCAGGCTGAGTGTGTACTTCCTCTTGCCCACGGCACTGCTGCTCTGGCTCACATTGATGGCATTCGAAGTGGAACTTGCACTGCCAATGATGGGCGTATTGCTGGAGGTGCGAAAGAGACGGGAACGCTTCTCGGTTTGTGCGTGAGGGGGGGTGACTTGGCTGCCTCCGGTGACGGAGCTCACTGGAGTCACTTGCTGATGATGTTGATGCTGTTGCTGACGCAGATAATCCTTGTCCCTGGGCGGACTGTTGTTCTGTGTGTCCGAATTCTGGCCATCCGTGTAGCCGCCCATGTTGCCCTCATTTCCGGAACTGTCATTGCCGCGATCTGTTTTTTCAAATAACAAAAAGAAAAGATGCGACTTGTGAGTTAATTCATGTGTGAATTCATCACTCCAAATTCCAATTAAAAAGTTAAAGAGAGCGGGATATCCAAACTAATTAGGTTTGCGGGGTGCAAGTTTGATAGTCGATAGTCGATACACAAAAGGACTTGAATGACATGCATGGTTATGGTAATCGTCCTGCCTCCACACTCAACTCTACCCCATTCCACAGTCCCCTTTCAACACTGTTCAACACTGACCACATCAATGGAGACTCATGGCGGTTTGTGAATAAATCATAAGTTTAATTAAAAGTTGTTACTACCTGAACCTCAAATATGGAATGGGAACTACGCACAAAATAAAACTACATACGCATAAATACACAGTCATTAACAAAAGTCTTGGCACAATCTGAGGATCTCTCAATATATTATTAATATTTACTAATTACAATTTTATTTTCTTTCTAATTCCTGATCACATCCATATAATGCTAATAAGAATTATTTTTAAATTTTTTTTATTGATTTTTAAAAATGTTTTTATTTACAAAAAGTAATCTCATAAATCTTTTTCATCTGATAAAACTCTTTTTTTTTGTCATAATATTAAAAAAAGCTAAAAGTACATTTTAATAACAATGCCAATACTTCTGAGCATTAATGTGTGTTGAATGAATTGTCGTCAAAAAACACTTTTGGACTTGAGATTTATTTTTATTTATGTCGCGTGTTCCGCTTGACTTTTCTTGGCAATGGCACAATTAATCAAAAAAATAAAACATGCATCTCAAAGGAGGGAGAAATGGACGTTGTTGATTAAGGCTAAATTTAAGGGCTTTCTTTTCTCTTTTATTTTGTTTTCTCTTGGGGGCAGTCCATGTTTAATTGAAATGGGAAAATACCTTGAAATGCGTGTATTTATGAATGATTTTTCGGGTGAATGGGTGGAAAACTTGACATGCACAACTTTATTTTTAGCTACTTCTAGCTATTTTTAGTGTTAACCAAAATAAAGTCTAAGAAATGACCAAACAAATATTAATGCATGACGTCACAAATCAAATCAGGAGCACTGTCAACCCATGTGCAATTAGAAAAGTCGATGGAATGTTTTCTAATTTTTTTTTTTTAGGCTTGTGTATTTTTTATGTGTGTGGAGTTTACAAGTGTGTGTGTGCGTGGGATTGCGGACGTGCTTAATGTGGTGGCTGGTCAAAGGCTTCAATGTAAATAAAAAAGCATAAATAATTTAATACAATGCGCACATGCTATGGTGCATCAATTCTTTTCATAATTCCAATTTTAATATTTCAATTATAATATTATAAATAATTTAAATATGATATTCAGTTGAATTAAGCTATTGGACAGACTGTTTTCTGCCATAGCGAGTGTGCACTGTATGCGGAAAGGGAACTAAAGTGTGTACATAAATCAGGTCTTGGTGTTTTGGGAATTGGAGGATTTGAAATTGGAATCGAGGGACTTTTTTGGTGTACTAATAATTTTAATTGAGTGTTTTTTTGTTTTGTTTTTTATTTTTTTTTTGCTGTAATTTACACAGACCTGGTGTTGTAGCCGAATTGTTATTGTTTGTTAAATGAATGCATTTTTGGTTTTTGTTATTTTCAATATTGTAAGATGAATTGGTCAATTGGTCGCTCTTATCCGATGATCGGCGCTCAGAGTTTCCTGCAAAAGAAATGTTGTTCAAGCCATGCAAAATGTTTCTTTGTTTTTGTTTTTCTTTTAGTGTGTGTGTGTGTTTGTTTTGTATACTTAATTATATAGCATATGTACATATGTGTAAATAAAGTATATAATTTTATAATATTGTATATAAAATAAGAAATTTAACTGGTAACGTTTTCCAATTGTTTAATTAAAAAGAACTAATTGCAATTGCCTCCAGAAACCGGATTGCATAGCACATACAGTATGTCATGTATTTGTTGTGACAAAGATAAAAATTAACAAACAGTATATCAAGTAAGAGAGTTGACAATAAACAATTCCAATAAATCTCATAAATTTTTTTTAATTGGTTCTAAAAATTAAAAGATTCTATAAAAATCTAGAACAAATTGTGTTTTTTTTCTTTCTATATAATTTTTAACTTTTCTTGATTACTATATTTAGCTCTGTTAAAACAATACCTTCCTTGTTTATTTTATTGTAATTATTATGATCGCTTTTAAAAATAATTAAATCCACTAAATCTCATATTTTTTATGAATACAAAAATTATCATTATTTTTTCTAAACTATTAGATTCCATTGAAGTTTAGAAAAAAAATTTATTTGTTAATAGAAATGTACATATTTTTCTATAAATAATTTTCGAAATTGCAAAAACGGTTACTTGACATTTACCAATTTAAAAAAAAAAAAAGAAATACTGAGATTTATGTGATTAAATTATTTTTGAAATTAAAAACATTTGTGTATTTATTTGCCTTGTTTAATCCATTACTTGACATACATATCCGTATTTGTGTGTGTATATGTGTGTGAGTGAATGTGTGTGTGTGAAGGTAATTTTGTCGTACAAGTGGACAGACAAATTGGTCAGCTGAAATTTACTGCAAGTGCTTTTGCTCTCCTTCTATCTCCCTTCCACTGCACTGAAAGTGGCCTTACGGCTGACATGTGCGTATGTGTGTGTATGTAGTGAGTGTGTGTGTGTGTTGTGAATGTGCGACATTTTTTATTCGCATGAAACGTTGCAAAACGAGGCCTTGACCGAAAGCTGTAAAAATAAAACCAGACAGACAGACACAGACAGGGAAGAGAGTGAGAGGAAAAGTGTAGCCTGCTTTTTGGGCCTGTACAAACAGAAACGGAAACGGAGATGGAGGCTGAAGCGGAAGCGGAAACGAGCGCCATTTTGTTGACGGCAGTGTATTTAATACGAGTATGTTATGCAATAATGCAACAACGAAACATATCAATTGATAGCTTATCAAATGCACGAATCGTAATTATTACAATTTTTAAATGTTAAAGTTATAAGAAAGAAATAATTTTAAATTTTTATTCAGAAAACATGTTTCAACTCGTTTTTTTTTCGGTAGAAGGTTAAAAAAATCTTTGAATTCAATTTAATTATTAAAAGTATTCGTAAATGATTTAATTTTAATTTTGCCAACAGCTTTTTGCTGTTGTAAGAAATGAAACCTTTTAGATACAAGTTTTAAATGTTGTATACTAATCATAATTTGATTAAATGTTAAAACTTGAGACTAAACCATAAGAGTTTGAATTCATTTATGAATAAAGTGGAAAATTAAAATGTGTCGTTTTTATTCATACAAACAAAATATTATCTGAGATTTTCTTCTTCATCCAGTTAATATTTTCTGTTTTTATCCCCGATTAAATGGAATAAAAGAAGTGATAAATGTCCCAATTAGTATTGCAACAACAGTAACTGCAACAGCAACAGCAACGAGAACAACAACAACAAAAAGAACACTAGAACAACAATTGCAACTGCAACAGCAACAGCAACGACATAAACTCACCTGGAGTACCGCCAATGCCGCTGCCAAGGACGCCACCTCCATTGCCCGTTAGATTCTCGTGAAGCATAATCCTCGAGTTGGTGAAGAAGGGACGCAGCGATGGCTTTGGCGTCGAACCAATCGATATGCTGTCCATATCCGGACCGGAATCTTCGCCCTCGCAGCAGGAGAGCGACTCCAGTTCCTGGAAGAGTGCATCCAAGTCACGTTCATCCCGCAGCGCCGCCGTTCCACTGTGCGTCTCATCCTCCAGCTCCTCGCTCGCCTTGAATCGCTTCAGTAGCGCGACAATTTTCTGCTTAAAATTCCGCTGTTGCAGTGAAATTGTCTGTGAAAATTCAATAAAAGGCAAGAAAACTTTACGATTAGTGAAGACCCAGTTAATGAACTGGAAAAATATTAAAAATATCAAAATTGCAACTGCGACTATACGTTTTAGTGTTTAATATACACTGATGGAGAACAAAAGCAGATAAATTTAATTTTTCTTGTATTTTTAAAATGTCTTCGAGCTAAAAGCTACAAGAGATTCACAGTGCTCACCGAGCTCTTTCCTTAAAATTTCCCTTATTTAAGGTAAACACATGCACAGTTTTTAAAATATTACGCATTTTTTGATTATTAATGTTATCTTTTATTATAAGCTTTCATCCTACTTAATCGCAACAACATCGGCCACACGAAACGGAAGTAATGCCAGATTTAAATTTCAAGCAATACAATGGCCTAAAAGTATGCAATAAAAATATTTTATGCATATTTAAATATGTAACGGGTACCCTATAGTCGGGAAGGCGACTATAGCCTTTCCATACCCGTTTTTTTACTTAAATGTAATTTAATTTAAGTTCCCAACTTTAATAAAAATATTTAAATAATTTACCCGAGAAGTCGCAAACACTTTTCTTCTCATAGAAAGAAAGATTTTAGAAAGTTTACATTCACATTCCGCTGCTT
The DNA here is from genome assembly GCA_035047525.1 of Drosophila quinaria. NCBI lineage: Eukaryota > Metazoa > Arthropoda > Insecta > Diptera > Drosophilidae > Drosophila > Drosophila quinaria. The sequence continues at coordinate 6,586,601 of JAWNPO010000470.1, read as the reverse complement.
ACAAAAGTCTCAATAGAACGTATCTATTTTTATTTATTTACAAATATTCTTAAAGCGGCATTTAAAAACTACACTTAATACTTTAAGACTCAACAAACGCATTTAATTTAAATGCACATTCTGACTAGTTTAAGTGTCACAATATGTGTATATACCCCTTAATGCTAATGAATACCCATTAAAAGCTATAGGTCGTTGAATAAATCTCAAGGAACTCAACTGAAAAAATTATATGCTAAAAGAAGGAAAGGGAACGAACAGTCGAACTGTCATTAAGCGACTTTTTATCTACGGCAGACATTTAAATGATCCTGGCCATAAAGACCAGGCACATTAATAAACAACAACAACAACAACTACAACAATCATAATGCAGACAGCAATGCAAACAAAAGCTCGAGGCTTAAATTACACCTGTGCTGCAGACAGCTTGAGTAGAGGGGGAAATGGGGCGGGAGAAGAGGAAAGAGGGCAGAGGAAAGGGAACATATATTGTCCTCCTCTTTTTCCGGTGTGTAAAATTGGTCGCCTTGTTCTGCTGCGGCTTATAATTGGCCTGGTTCTTAGTTGTTGTTGTTGTTGTTGCTGTTGTTGCTTAAATATTTATAAAGGTGCTTAAGAGGTTCCCTTTCTTCGCCTCTTCCTCCCTCTGCATAATCAAACTTATTGTCATGGTCTTCGTTGACGCATCGAATTATAAAATTGATTTTCTAATTATAAATCGACAAAAGGAAAAATCCTAAAAAAGCCCTTGCGTCAATCCATTTATGCTTCCCTCAATTATTCAAATTGATCCATTAGGGTTAACCTGATAACAATTCCAAGAATTGGAAATTGAGAATGTCACTTTTATCTGCATCTATTTTGAATGACGTTAGAGTCTTTAAAATAGATAAAGATTCAATTGAAATTTATTTCATTAATTTGAATACCCCTTACTTTACAAGATTTGATATGACATTATCTATTATTATAAGCTATCATCCTTGTTAATCGCAACAGGATCGGCCAAACAGAACGGTACTAATAACTGATTCAAGAGTGCAATAAAAAATATTTTATATTTATTTAAATAAGTAACGGGTATATATAGCTATAGTCGGGAACTGAACTTAACCCTCTCTCCTTTGTTATCATTATCAAATTAATGGTCATAACTTGTTTGCAATTGTTTTGTACAAGTTATTTATAATTTTTGAAAGAAAAGTGAAGATAGCATTTTATAGATTATTTGCTCAAGTTACCTATTTATATTTCTCTGAATATACACTTTGACATTTGAGCAAATGCAATTGCTATTCAAGTCAGTCAGAAAGTCAGTCAATCAGTCAAGTAATTCATTCAATTCAGTTGCGTGTGCAAATTGCATTGCATACATCAAGGCTTTCGCACCTGCAATTTCCATTCCCATTTCCATTTGTTGCGTAGGAAGGAAAACGTGTTCAATGACTTTCTCGATGAAAATAATAGGTAGAACATTCAAAGGGCTGCTTCTTTCATGTCTATCTATACTCGTTTTGATAGTCTATCAACACAGACAGTTTGATACAACATGTAATAATGTTATTTCTTATTTTCTGATTGCCAAATGCTCAAGGCCAAAACACAAAAACAATTGTCAACAAATTCGATAGCAAATTCTTATACGTTGCTATATAGAACTTTGTGTACTTATATCTAAATATCTTGTATATTATGCTATTTAAGCTATTTCATGAGATTGTGCAAGTGAATACCCGAAATATTTCTAATTTGGCTTTGAGGAAATAATTGCAGGCAAAGTGCTTGTGATTATTGCGTCATCATCAACGACAAATTTTGAAAAACAACGTGTGACAACAATAGCCAAAAACAAATAAATAAATATATATTTTTATATAAATATCTTTTCACTTGTTTCGATGTGTCTGTGTATCTATGTATCTAATGTAGAGCATTGTCACACGCCACAGACTTTAATAATTGCAGCCATGCGAAATGAACGATCATTACACGAAAAAAAAAAAAAAAACATTTTCACCTAAGAGTTCGTGTCTATATACATGACTGACTCATGTATCAACGGGTAGGCCAAACGGTTAAATCTAGAAAGCTGAAATTTTCACACAACATAGCTGAGACAGTTTTATCGTACAATTAGACGGAGTTTTTTTATTGAGAGACATCAATAAAATATATTTTCAAACATTATTAAAGCGAATTTAAAAGTAGAAAAGAGGTAACAATGGATGTGGAATAAAACAAAATTTAAATTGATCAAGCCTATAGCACTTGAGAGCCTACTCGAATTATTGTCTATAGGTTTTTCTTAAAAAAAAATACATTTCATTGGAACAAAACGCAAATTACTTTATGCCAAAAGAAAGAAGATATCTCTAAACTTGTAAACCAGTAAAGTCTGGCAAATTTATTTGATTAAATAGTGAGACAATAAAGGTGTCTAGTCTAATCTGCCTAAAATGCATTAATCTTAAAATATAAAGTTTAATAACTCTGTTTACAATTGAAAATGCCTCTAGAATGTACTAATATTAATATACATATGCGTATTTGTATTCGTGTATATGTAGATAGCTGACAACAACATGTGTACACGTTAACTAATCAGAAAAAGAGAAAGACTAAATATAAATGGTTGAAACCTAGTATTAAAGAAACGCCCTTGACTGTGGCCATGTCAAAACAAATGACAAAACAATTATTTAAAATTAGCGGGAGAAGGAGAAGAAGAAATTAGGGCACACCTGCTGTTCTGGCTTACACAATGCAAATACATAACTTAAAGAGTGACTAACTGAATGAATGATTAAGTAATTGAATTTGATGTTGACTCACCCGACTAAACTTGGCACGGGATGAGCTCTTGTCCTTCATCTCGAACTCGCTGTCACTATCGACGGGATGCGGATGATGTCCACCAACTATTGCGATATCCTCAATTCCCGATCTTTGCAATTTATTGCGATATTTGCGCATTTCATGCTTGGTCGGGTTATAATCACGCTTCTGATCGTAGCTGGTTATGGCCAAATCATTTGATTCGTCGTTAAATTCACCCGAACTAAACTCAGCTTCTTCGTCCTCGTCGGAGTATTCAGTAATGCGATCTGAAATAGCAACAAAAAAAATAATCATTAAATAAATTTCGTAGTTTTTTAATATTTACAAATTTTTTTAATAACTATTAAATAAAGTTCACAATTCTTAAATATTTTGTAATATTTTTTTATTTAAAAATCTATTTTCTTGTAAATATTTTTTAGAAATTTTGTGAATTACAACTCAAACAAAAAAAAAACATACTTTCTGATAAGCCGATGGCTTAATAAACTGATCAACTTTTCGAATGACTTTCGCAGTTGTTAACCGTTTAACCGCTTAACCGTTTCTCTCGAGACGTAACCGACGAACCAACTGCCGGCAGCTTCCTTTTGCGTTGTTGTTCAGCAACAGTTTTGAAAATGTTGTTTTATAATTTCGTACTGCGTACTCACAATTTTAATCACAAAAAAGAACAAAAAACACGAGCGAGCTTTTTGTTATTGTTGCTTCTAAATACGTAAGTAAAATAATCACAAGATATCAGCGACGAGTTGAGTTATCGGCTCATCTCTTTCACCTTCACTTCTACTTCTTTTTGGCTCTTGGCTCTTTGCTCCCGTTTCGGTTTGATTTCGTCGTGCGCTTCGTTGCACGCTCGCGAGTTGAATGAATGCGCTGTGCCGACGCGACGCTTCACACGTTTTGTGTTGGACGCCGACGCCGCCGCCGCTGCAATAACAACAGAGGACAGCGACAGCGACAGCGACTGAGGCAGCAAAAGTCAACAGCGACCGAGGCAGCGACTGCGACTGAGAGCGGCACTTTCTCACCTAAGCACAGTTGCTGAGCAGCGGACAGCGGACATTGAGCGATGGACATTGGGGGAAATTGTTTAAATCATACCGAGAAATTGTCGAGCACTGCCGGGAAACAACATAGCCATTAGCGAGGGTCATTCAACAAGTTGTGAGTATACTGGCAATTACAAGCAAAATCTCTGTGCTTAAAGAATAAAGTTGAACTTTAATGGTTAATCAAATAGACCAAAGAACTTTTTTAAATTAACAAATGTTAGAATAGGGCAATAAGCATTTTCTCCTTAAGTTAATCGATAAAGATTAAACTTGTTGAAACGGTAAATTTATGATAACTTTTAATATATATAAATATAATATAATATATTATATTACGATCAGAATTTAAATCTATTTAATGTACTCATTACAAATTAAGTCGCAATACTAATCCAGTATTTAATTTAATTCATTTTTAATAAAATTCTTAACCAAATGATGACACTTATGATATCTCACAAATTATATATTATTAAAAAGAACCAGTTAATTGCATTTTTATATTGTTATTTTGAAATTTCAGAAGCTAATAAAATTGTCTTTAATTTTGTCAGGGCTTTAAAACATGGCACATAATATCTGTACAAATTTATCAACAGGTTGAACCGGTCTTGTCTCGTTATCATTAATCGCAGAAAAGTTAAATGAGTTTAAAAATAATCAAATTAAAAAAAAAAAAGTATACAAATGAACGCGACAATTTCAGATACACTTTTTTTTATTATCATTTTTTATTCATATTTAAATTTAATAAATTAAGATATTAATAATTATAAATAATAATGGGCTCATATTTCAGATTATTTTAATTAATATTAAAAAGTAACATTTACTTTCTGTTTACTACCTTAATTTAAAAACATCCAAGGCTCATTACTTAACAAACAGCCCTCGTATGTGGGTGTGTAAATGCACATACATACACATAAACTATACTCGATGTTCGATATCGGTAAACAAGTGTTGGGTGGTTTCGTTGGGCGCAAGGCAAATGCCGCTTATTAAAGTTATTTTTAAGCATTGATTCAGTCAATTGGCGACCAAGTCATCGATATATCGATATATAACCACACAAAAAGAATTATACACACATACAAATGGCACTTGCACGAGCATTGCACTCTCTTTTGCGCTCTCTCTCTTAGTTTCATGCTCTCTCCCACGCTCTCACTCTCTGTGGGTCACTTTAAGCTCGAGCTGATTGGAGTGCAAGAAGTCTGATTAGATTTTGTGCCGTCGTCATCGTCGTCGTTGTCTGTTTATTATTTTATTTATTGTCTACGAGTAATTCGTTGATCTGTGCCTTTTTCAGTCCGTCTCTCTTTCACTCACTGTCACTCTCTGTTTCGGTCTGTTTGTTTGTTGATTTGCTTTTGTGTTGATTCGCTTGCATGTTTTGTTGTCGTTATCATTTACACACAATTCTCATTCAAACATTTACCGGCCGGCAACTAATAGTGTCTGTCAGTGTCTGTGTAAGATATAAAAATATATATATAAGTGTGTTTGAGAGTGTGTGTGGATAAGTGTTACTTTTGACAGCATTAAACAAACAGTTAACTGATTAGAAAACGCAGTTGATTAGAAAATGAAGAATAGACTTTGAAAAATCTGTAAGTATTAAAATTCTTATTTGTAAAGAAACGTGATAGAGTTGAGTCAATGCAGAGCACTCTTTGTATACCCTGTAAAAGTTGAAAAGCTAAGTAAAAAAAAAGCTTAGTTGAACGAAGCAACTTTTACATAAATGCCCTATAAAGCTAAAAAATAAAGTAATGAAGTATTTGTATTTCGTTATACTCATAAGAAAGGGTATACAATTTTCACTCCCCAAGCAGTCTTTGCAGACAGACTTGTAATACCCAATAGGCCACTTACAGCGTGGTATTGTTATCTTTAGCAATTGGCATGTCAACGATCAGTTTACAACATCAATAGCAACAACAACTGCCACTTGAAGTGGCTGCCAATTGAAGTGGAGCAACAAAATCTGTAGACTGGAGAATGAAGAATGGAGAGAGAAGAAAATGGAGAATGGGATTACGACTGGGAATCTGCAGCTGCAATACAATTATCTGTCTTTATGTTCATGGCAATTGCAAGTAATGACAATTTAATGCATTGCATTTAAAGCATTTTACAGTCTGCCCCTCTCTTTGTCGCTTTCACCCCCTATCGCACTCCCTCTCTCTCTCTTTAGTGCTTTCTATACAGCGTTCAATTGCAGAAGGATTGTGTTGAAGGGAATCTTTTATTTCATTTATTTAAGGCTTAATCCTAAGCAAAAAATATAAATATTAAAATATAAATATAGAATTATTATATTTTATTATTTTACTATATTTTATTATTAAGTTTCTTATCATTTTATTTACTTATTTTATTTTACTTTTTTAAGTTGCTTTATATGCCACAATTCCCAGTTGCAGTTGTTTGCCTCTGGTTTTTTTTGTTTGTTTATTAATTCAATTTCCACGAAAGCGAGATAATTTCATAGCTACACTAAAGGTGTGCAATTTCCGTGGAAAAGTGCGCATATAATGAGTTATAAAGACAATTAATATGAGTGCGATGAAATGCGGCGTATACAAAACGCATGAAATGGCAGACAAAGTGTTGCCATTGGCAGTCATTAGCTCAGTGTCGAAAGAAAGGCGAATGTGTCATGGGCAAAACCCCCCTAGAGAATCATCTTAGCCCTAACACACTCTCCTCTCCCCAACCCCCTTACAGACCACGCACAGATCACGCTGAGAAATTATATTTACACCCACGTTTCGTTCCACGCGGCGTATGAGTAATAATAAAATACATACGTTGAAAACGCATTGAAAAGCGTCGAGCGACATTGATTTAATGTTTATGTACACAACAAGATGGAAAATTCATGTTGATGGCATGCCGAAAATTTTATACACTGCCAGAAGAAAAGTTTACATTTTTAAAAAAGTTAAGTAAAAGAAAAAAAACTAAGAAATGTCTTTAAATTTTGTTAAAAACTTTAAATAGCTACTGTAAACCAAAAGAGCTCAAAGTTCTGATCAATTTATATAATTTATATGTCTTGGATCAGACTGAACAGCCAAATTCTACAAATGAGAGCTTAAAGCAGAAAGCAGAAAATGTGCTGTGTGTTATTGTTTGATTTTCAAATTAGCACAAGTATTTGACGTTTAAGAAGACGAAATTGTGACGCCAATTTGCAAAACAGAAAGGATTAAATTTGTGCAGAACTTGATCAGAAATATCAGTTACAAACTTGCTGACAAAGCTGGAACACCCTGTGCAAGGGTATCAAAAGTTGTTTTTATTGTGGCTGCTGGATTCGTGGCTCGTGGCTGCCAAGCAACCAAAAAAGATAAACAACAACACCTCACAAAAAAGTAGCACACACACAAGTAGAAAAAAAAAAGTACTAAATATAATATTGCTTTGACCTTGAAAGTGGCACAGAAATCGGACGATGCCATTAGATGACAGCAGGGCAAGGGGATGGGGAAAATAGGGGGCAGTCATTGAAAGTGAACAATAATAATAATAATGGGGCCCATAGCAACTGCTCGACATAATTTACGCATTTTGCCATTAAACACTTGAAAGAGAATGGGAACGAGATCGAGAGAGAGGGAGAGAAAAAGCCAGCATCATTTTCCAGCTGAAAAGGAAACGCTTTTCCGACCCCACCTGATTGTGATAGTATACTGCTTCTTCTTCTTCTTCTTTTTCTTTGCTTCCTTTCTCTGCACATATATACTTATACACTTATCTGTGTTGTACAAGGACAAATGACTTAATTCCTGTCGCTTTCAGTAGCAGCAGCAGCTAGAGAAGAAGAAGCAAAACTACAAATTACAATGAAGGCATCATCCTGTGGCACTCGGTGCGTATGAGCAATATGAATGGTAGTAGTACCCAAGGATGTTCTTGACAATTACAGAATTAAAAAATATATGATTTCACCTGCTCAAAAATACTCTTACTGTCTATATACTAAAGTAGTTGAGTCAAATAAATTATTATTATATTTAACAAATATTGTTTTCTGTAAGTTAAAAGGCGTTTTTGTATAAAAAATTTCAATAATTTGGTAGTGAAAAGAGTTTATTATTTGTAGAGTATTTCCAAAATCTAAACAGCTTAGCATGAAATCATTAATTAATTAACAGACAACTTTAAATAAAGTGAAAAAAAATTTTCTAAAAGAAAATTTAGCTTAATTCAAAAATTTGTTTTCTCAATTTTTTAAATCAAAGAAATCTTTTATTTATTGTTTTATTCCTTTGATCTCAATTGAATAATTAAGCTATTCCAGTTTCTTATAAGCGATTTATATGTTGGGAAATTTTCCATGGGCAAAATTGTTTGAAATTATTGCACAAAATTATGTGAATTTTACTATTTGTCTATCTGAGAAATTCTTTAAGCGATTAATCGGAAATTTAGTATATAAAACCAAAAAACAACCAAAATAAACAGATATAGAATTTGAAAAAAGGCAGACAGTCAATAAAAATTATAAATTTAAATGAATCTATGATAAATTGATTCTATTGGAAATACCGTCACTAGATCAAGATTAGTTTTCTTAAATTGTCTGTCAGGGATTGACATGAATACTTTCATAATAAGACAAGTTGATTAATTCTCTTTTCTTTTCTTGCTTTCACATTTCAATAAAAAAACGCACTGATTAAGCTTAATTCGCTTATGCCTAATGGATTATTAAGGCATTGTTAGGGTTTGGATTGGAACTATGGCTAACTTGAGGGTATAACCAACGAAGGCAACGAGCTTTAAAACGCCATCCACAGGAGTGGCTAACAAATGACACGTGGCATTGGGTGTCTAGGGTTTTTTGTCTGTCGCTCTCTCTGTCTCCTCTCTCTCTCTCTCACTCTTCTAAGGACCGAATTCTAAGAACTGGGCGTGGTTATCAGCATTCAACAAGCTACGTTCACCGCCTTTTTGTCTGTCTCCATTTAAGGCAGCAAAATCAATACCACAAAATATATTTTGGAGGGGAGTGTAGTGCAAAAGGGAAAATAAGGGATTATTCCCCCCAATCTCAAAAGTCTCGAAACTCAAATTCATTTTGCAAATTAGAAAGCGAGGACAACGAAAGTAATTCTGTCTGCGGCTAATGGAAGCGCTACACTTGAATCCATGCCCAAAAAAACAAATACAAATTAAATGGGAGGACACGACTATGAAATACCCAGCATTGAGTGTGAGAATTTAATTGGTTTCCTTTTGTACGTTGCTATTTGATAAAAGTGCGTCAAAACTCAGGCCTACATATAACTTTAAAATTGCAATAATAATTGATTTTTGTACATGAACCTACATATCAAGTTTGATGCATCTAGCTCTTATACGTAGGCTGCTATATATATTTCTGGCCTAGGCAACAATAAGTGTTGCCAGGTGCAATCTGATATTTCCATTGGAAAGGTTGACATTTTTTAGCATAACATCACTCAGAACGTGTTGTCATTTAATCGTGAATTGTTAAACTTACAGAGCTTTGAACAATTCAATTCCGTTAAAAAAATGGAATTGACACGTGAGCATTTTCGTGCGATCATTTTTCACAACTTTCGACGCGGATTATCCAGACAAGAGTGCATCGATGAACTTAAGTCTTTGTATGGCGATCAAGCACCATCCTATAGCACCGTGAAAAACTGGTATAACGAAATTAATCGTGGTCGCAGTTCGCTCAACGACGAATTCCGTGAAGGTCGTCCAACAACGTCCGTTGTGCCAGAGAACATTGATGCCGTGCGTGAACTAATAATGCAAGATCGTCATGTGACATACCGGGAGATAGAGGCATCCTTGGGCATTTCTCCCACCAGCATACATTCGATATTACATAAACACCTGACCGTAAAAAAGTTTTGTTGTCGTTGGATCCCCCACAATTTGACAATCGCTCAAAAAAAGGCTCGTGTCGATTGGTGCAAAGAAATGTTGAAAAAATACGATCGCGGTGCTTCAAAAGATGTTCATAAGATCGTCACAGGTGACGAATCTTGGATCTATGCGTATGAGCCCGAAACAAAACAACAATCGACCGTGTGGGTCTTCGAAGACGAGCCAAATCCAACGAAAGTTGTTCGTGGAAGAAGCACTTCGAAGCAAATGGTCGCCTGTTTCTTCGGCAAAACTGGTCATGTGGCGACTGTTCCGCTTGAGCAACGAAGGACGGTCAATTCTGAGTGGTACACCACAATTTGTTTGCCTGAAGTCTTCGGAGAAATTCGAAAAACAAACAAGAGAAGACGAATCATTCTTCACCATGACAACGCCTTTTTGACCGGCCAAAACGTCGAATTGATGGGTCATCCGCCGTACAGCCCTGACTTGGCACCCAATGACTTCTTTTTATTCCCGCACATCAAGAAAAAAATGCGTGGTCAACGATTTTCGTGCCCAGAAGATGCTGTTGAAGCGTTCAAAAACCATGTTTTGGAGGTGTCTCAATCGGAGTGGAAAAAGTGCTTCGACAATTGGTTTGAGCGCATGCAAAAGTGTATAAATCAGGCTGGAGAATACTTTGAAAAACAATAAAACAATTTTTGATGATAAATATTCGCATTTTCATTATTAGGCCAGAAATATATATAGCAGCCCTCGTAGTAGTTGAGATGTTAAGCACTGTTAAAAAAAGTATGTCTTCCCGAATTTTCTTCTCAACTTTTAGTGCTTTATTTGTATATTTCTTGTATATTTTCTTAATTTTAAAAACCAATACATTAAGTCTACCTTTTCTTCATTTTATTTACAGGGTACAACTGGATGTTGTTTGCTACTAATGTTGACCCTGAGTTGGATACAGTTTTTGGGCGTGTTGCCAAGTGGGGGAAAATGCGGAAAATATTGACCCTCAGTCGGCAAACACTTTTTCAACAAATTCCAAATTGCAAGGACACTGCAACATGTCCCCAAATTGCGACACGAGCGAGAGAAAGAGCCAAAAAGAAAAACTGAGTGAGCGAGAGAGAGAGAGAGAGAAGGAATTGACCTTTACCTTGGCATCGCATATATTTGCATTGCATTGGCATTGGCCAAGTTTACAAAGCAGCTCAACAGTTTGACACCTTGACAAATAGTGCCGCATGCGTGTCATGAGAAACAAGTTGCAAGTTGCCACAACAGCAACAAAAACCTTGCCACAGCTGCTGCCTCCCGTTGAACAACCGCATGCCTAATGAATTTCCTTCTTTGCTTTTTTCATAATTGAATTTTCTCACAATTCTTTAGCTGATGGTTTTGCCAATGGGTTGAATTCTCTTGTGGTTTGAGCACCACAAAAATAGCACAGATTGTTTTCAATTTAAAATTGCCAAACGCATTGCCATGTCGCAGTTGCCACAAATCAGAACCCGGCCAAATTCTTATTACATGTTGCAAGCAGCAAACAAAATAAATATACAATATACGAAGTGTGAAATTATTTCACAAGTGATTATCATAAACATAAAGTTAAATTGGTAACATCTCCTTTCTTTGAGCATAAAATTGATTAACAACCGCATTAAATCAACATCAACAGCAGCGAGTGAAACATGCAGAATTGGCCTGGCTAAGATCATCTGACGCATCTCTTTCTCTTTCCTTTTTCTCTCTAATCTCTCTCTCTCACTCTTTGATTTATGGTTATGCCAATAAGTTGATTGGCAAACAAGCAAAATACAGTTCCTAACAAATGTACATTTTTTAATATGAAAAATAAGCAAGCACTCGCACAATTTTTAAAATATTACGCATTTTTTGGTAATTAAAATTATCTATTATTATAACTTATCATCCTATCTAATCGCAACAAGCTCGACCAAACAGAACGGTAGTAATGATTGATTAAAGTCTTTGAGCAATGTAACTGCCTAAAATTATGCAATACAAAATATTTTATGTTTATTGAAATAAAAAACTAGTCAGGAACTCCCGCTTGTTTGACAAAATGTAAATAATATTCATTTATACATTGAGATGAAAATAGGCGATTATTACATTTAATTATTTAAATCCCAATTCCTGCCAGTATAGTATAGAATAACTCACCTGCCAGCAGGACGCTGTTGTTGTTCTTATTGTCATGATCCACTGGAATGGAAGAGACGCGCTCGGCACGCAGACAGGCAACAACAGTTCCGGGTCTTCCGTTCTTGCCCGAGGCAGTTAGTTCGATAATCATGTCCATCGATTTCTGGAGAACTGCATCCATGCGAATGATGCCCTCGGCAAGCGTCTTATAGCCCAAAATGGTGCGCGATTTGTATTTCTTGCGGCGTTGCAACAAAATCACCAGTCTGGAAAGCAAATGAGAGGTGATTTATTAATTACTTATTTCGTATTTCTAATTTAATTTCTGTAAGAAAAAAAAGACAGTATTTAAAGTCGTTATGCTGCAATCTATTTTATACATTTGTAAAATTTGAAATTACTTTACTTTTTATTATGTTTAAATAAATTATAAATATTATTAGCTATCATTTTATTAAATCTCAACAAGATCGGTCAAATAGAAAGCTGGTAATGTCTTATTTAAGTTTCAAAGCAACGTAAGTGCCTAAAAGTATGCAGTAAAAACATTTTATATGCATTTAAATAAGTAACGGGTATCCCATAGGCGGGAACTCGACCATAGCCTTTCTCGCTTGTTTTTTATGCATTTTTTTCATTACTATTTGCAACTATCTATCGAAAATTGCCATGAAAAAGTGCAGAATTGGATGTCTCAAGTAAAGTCAAGTGATTTGCTTACCTATTGCCATCTCTCTTGATAAAGTGCGGATATTGCAGGCTAAAGTGCAAATCCAGTTCCGTTTCTGTCAATGGCATCAAGTTGGTGTTGGTGCCAATTCCCGCATTTCCCACATTTCCCGGGGTGCCAATCAAACCGGAACCTCCAATTACATTGGCCAGCGGCGAGTTGCCCTGCATCGAGTTCTCTCGACTGGAGGCCATCGAGGTCAAAGCACTGCCATTAATGGGTATCTCATGGCTGCGCAAAGTTCGCTTCGAGCTTTGCATCTTCACCGCCAGCGACAGCGACGTCGTGTCTCCGGGCAGCGGTGTCAATATGGAAAGACGTGTTATTGTCAATGAGCATAATCTGCAAATGCAAGAAAAAAATAAATAAAAATTAAGCATGATTTCAAATTTAGCATTCGTAGACAGACAAAGACTCGGTCAAGGTTTCCTATTCCTATCAAAATTCTTTAAAATTAGCCAATTGAACTCAAATTATACTACAACTTTCAAGATACAATAAATTGACTCGACAGAAATTACAATCTTATCAAAAATTTGTTTTATTGCAAAAATTTCCTATTGCAACTATAATTAATACACAAAATTTGAAATTTCTTTGTACTTAGATTGATGTGGCAATTAAATTCTGTACACAGACAAGATTTATTCCCGTTTAAAAATTCTATAGAATTACTTTATTTAAAAAACTTAATTTATTTTATTTTGTCTTAATAATTGAGAAAAATAAAGTGCTTATCGCATTATAAGAATAACAATAAATACATCAGTATAATTTATTAATCTTTGACACTTTATTTGATATATGTTCCTCGATAACACTCAAAAGTCTAATTAGCTGACATATCATAAAAAATGATATATTTATGATCCGTCAATCAAAATCTAAAATCGAAAAATATAATCGTGTTGAAAGGAAAATAAAAATCTATAAATTTTTGCAATTGCACCAGGAAAACTATCGAAAGAAAAAGTAAATTGCAAAGTGAAAAGTTCAATACTTTGACTTGATTACCCATTGTCATAGTTGAAATCTTTCCGGAAAACATAAAACAGAAGATCATCAAAGTATGACTAAATGATATTGCCAGAAACAAAGTGAGAAATTAACTCAAAATTGTGAATAAAAAAAACGTTGAATTGTTGATGATGATGATGGTCAACACTTTGTTGGAGAGATTGTGCAATATATATACGATATATGAACGTATAAAAATAAATTATTTCCTGATTAATTATGCCTCGTAATGCGGTACAAAGGAAAGGAAGAAAGAGTGATATAAAGAAATGATATATATACCACATATTGTACTTTTTCTATCTTTCTTTTTAGCGAGAGAGTTCATCTGGGTCAATCTCGTATATGAGATACTCGTAATACTCATATCCGGAACAGATAAAAGATGAATTCTTGGTGACAATTGAAAGTCGTAGCTAACTAATTAAATTCCTCAACTTGCCCTGGAATGTGGTTGGTGTCCAAGTTATTATTTTTTTCTTTAATTAATAATTCAAGCGGTCACCTCTATATGCAAATTTCATGGCGTGTTGGTGTCATGTCTAGACAAAAAGCCTGAAAAGCCGATTCATATACTTAGTTATTTACACATACATATATGTAGATCCCAAGTCGGTCAGTTTTCTCTATATGGGACTCAGTTTTAAAGCTTGCGAATATTTGCTTTGTGTTCCATTTATGTCATCAAATCTATAGATATAGTAATCGAAGCTGTGATTGATCAATCTTGCATAGTTGACACTTTAACGTCTCATTCCATCGATATTTCTACCCTTGATTGTTCAATTTATTCTCAACTCGTTGCATTTAAACAGAAAACATCTATAGTTTTAGTGATTGGAATAAATATTAAAAGCTATGATTGATCAATCTTGTTTAGCGGACACTTTAACATCTCATTCGATCGATATTTCTATACGTGATTATTCAATTCCATTGCCGACACATCTATTTGTAAATGTCATAGACCTAGAGTCCAATTTTGTTTGCATGCACTTGATGGTAAATTTGGTTGCATGTTGACAGGGAAAAACAAAAATAAAAAGATATACACAAGTGTCATTTGTTACGTGTGTTTCTTTTTTTTTTGTTTGCTCTTTGCGTTTTATTTTTGGATTTTGTGCAAAACGCACGCAACACGCCCCCTTTTTTATTTGTGTTTTAGCTGCTTTTGTTGTGGCCATGTGAATGACTTGGTCAATGTGAAGCGTCTTTTGTTGACGTTATTGATTGATTGATTGACTGTTGTGGTGCTTTCTTTGCGTTATTTCTGAGCATTGTCAATATAAATTTAGTCAGTTTTTATGAATGAGACACGTCAAAAAAGACGGAAGGAAAACGTTTTTCTTGAGCTTTCATTTCATATTCAGATTTCGCAATTTCGCTCGTGAAAAGAAAAGGTTCATTGTACTCCGATAAGAAAGTGACTGTGATAAAGTCAAGTCTCAATTTATTGTTGGCTTTTGTAAGAGACGTTGATGATTGACAGTCACCGTTTGTCGGATCAGACATTAATCTTAATGTCTATTTGGAAATTCAACGCCTATCTCAATCGAAGCTCAACGTGTGATAATTAAACGCTATTAGCAATTGCTTTTTAATTGCACTTACTTGTAAACTGTTCAACACTTGCTAATTTCTTAATCTGCATGAGGTTAACTAACTTTATAAGTTCGAACAGGTTTCATTATCAACTGAATATATTTGATATGCCCCGCGGGGGCAAAAAGTCACAAATTATAACAGATTAGTGCAAGTTTTTTCAACTCAAAAAAAAAAGAGGGTGATAAAAACATACTGCTCATAAATAAATTGAAACTGCGAGCTCGTCAATCAATCCCAGAAATTCCCCATGTCTCTCTCTCTTTCTATATATATGTATATATACACTCCCCCTCTTTCCTCCTCCCCCACTCTTCACTTTGATTGCACTGAAAACTGTGTCACTCGTATTTGAAATCGTTCTCGCTCCCGGACGCGACCCATCATCATGATAAGCATCCATCAAACAAATGGAAAACGCTTCAAGTCACCTACTAAGCTAGGGTATCTGCGACATTATCATTTCAGTGGATTCATATCAAACAGTAGAATAAAGTTGAGTACTTTCAACATTGTCAAATATGATCTAACTTGGCAGCAAGTTCTTACAAGCAACATTCAAATCATTATGGTTACAATTTGGCGTCACAATGTCGCCTTCTTTAGTATCGATGAAAAAACTATAAAAACTACGCTAAATAATTTATGATCCTGCTTAAAATTAGCGACAACTACACAGCAAATGCACTGCAAATCTCTCAAATCAATTTATGACGTATTAAACTAAACAAAATCATTTAAAAATTAATCATTTTCTTTAGAAAGATGCATAAATATGTAGCAAAGAATATGTAACAAAAAGATAAATAAAAATAATATCAATAATTATTACTTTAACATTTTCATGCTGTTTAACAGCTGTTACAAACGCCATTTACAGGGTGTTATCAATGGTTAGTTGAACCACACCCATTTGAGTTTTGTAAGTGTGTTTGTGTCTTCGGTCTATAACACACACTCCCCACATTTATAGCAATCATTCTATCAGCACCTTTTGACACAATTAAAACCATAAACAACAACAGAAAGAGAGAGAGAGAGACAAACAAACAAATGTGATATTAAAAAAAGAAAAATGTGTTTTCACTTGTGTGTTGCGTGAGATTATGGCTCATACTTGTAAATACTTTGAGTATACTAAGTACAAACAATGTAAATACATATGTATTTCGACTTGTTTAATAATGGACCACAGTTGTTGCTGCTGTTAACAGGGCTAAAACAGACAGACAGACTGATAGACGGACAGACAGTCAGACAATGTGAGATAACTAGCAATTTTGTTAACATGTTAATTTGCAGTTTGTTGTCGCTCACTTGGCAAATATTTTTCAGCAAGTTAACGTTTTGTTTGCGTGCAATGCGAAATTGTTTCTGTTTCTGTTTCAACGAGCAGGGAGGGGTAAAAAGATCATGACTCACGAATCTCACAAAGACGGAAAACTGTAGACTGAAGACCGAAGACAACGAGACTGGAGACTTGACTTAAATAGCATTTTGCATTTCCTGCAACGACAACAACTAAAAAAACAACAACGACAACGACAAGTGGCAAGTCGATCCAATAACGATTCGCTGTCACTGTCCCCGCTGACAAAACGAGGGCCGTTTAAGCAGTACTTCAATAGGAAAATAAGTGCAAATTATGTTTAACTCAATTAACAATTGATAAAATTTTAAAAAATATTTCTGTACTTCTGACAAAGCCGAATTAATGAACTAATACTTATCATTATTTTTGTCAAATATCTAAAAAGTTTAAGTACATTCACCAAAATCTATGAATAAAGGTTTCGTAAGGGTGAAACCGGTTTTTGTAGGTTTCGGTTTTAAGATACCGGTATGGTTTCGGTGCTATGAAAATTCGATCATGAATATCACAAACAAAAATTCAAAATAAAACACAAGCAAGTTAAAATCAAAATTAAAAAAAGAAGAAATTAAAAAATAAAATAGAAAACTCGAAAGAGTTCCAAAATTTTCTTTTTAAATTATTTTTAACTGGCTTTTTAAATATATATATTTTTTATGGATAAAAAACCGAAATTAACCCTTATAAATGAAACGGTTACTAAACGTTTATTTCGGTTTACAGAGTTTCGGTTTTAAGGTTTCGGTGAACCGAAAATATTTTTTTCGGTTACGGTTTAAGTTACGGTTTTAAATTTTAATCGGTTTTTACCGGTTAAAGGTTAGGGTTTCGGTTAGGATTTTAATTCCTGGTTGGAACCTTTGAATTTTTAAAAAAATGTATGAAAACTGAAAAATACATGTTTTAAATATTGTTAATAATTTTTTAGTGGAAATATGCAGTTAGAAACGAAATGTTAGAAATCAGTTTAGCGAAAACGAACACGAAAATTTACTTCAAAATAGATCAAAGGCTAAATTTATCAAACCAAGATTGCAGTCAGCTTTCTTCCACTACTAACTTTACATAATACCCTCGCTTATACAGACTTACTAGACGACGATGATGATGATGATGATGTGACAAAGAGCTGCTTAAGTCCGCGACCTCAAGGACAGCATGAAGAAGAAGAAGAACAACAACGGGTTTTACAGCTGGCAAACAGACATCAAGTGTCATTGTACAGTAAATCGTCGCATTACAGGAACAACCACAACAACAAGCAGAGGAACATAGTTATAACCTACTCCCCCCCCCTTTTACATGTGTGGACCTCATTATCCCGAAACCCTTAACCCCCATTCCCTGTCTCTTAACCCCCATTTCCCAACCTACAATTGTATACTAAACTGAGCTACCCTAAATAACTCGTGGTTTATGGGATGTCGCGACTTATGGGCTACTTTTAGGGTTTCATTTAAGTTCAGGCCACATTTAAATTCGAGAACGTCGAGTGTGATCGACTAGGGAATACCTTTACAAGGTTGTTTTTTTTACAAACTTTGCCTAGCAACTCTACAACCGTTAAAAACACCTTTCCTCGGGTTTGAGTATGACTCACAAATGTAACGAGTAAGTGGGGTGTGCTCGACTAATAAATACCCTAACCTGTTATTGCATAATAGTCTTTTCTTCTAAACGTTAAAATAGAAATTTTCTTCTATTTGAATATGAATTATTTGTAAGAATATGTAGAGTACGCTCGACTACGAAATACCCAACTCTACGAATAAGTTGGGTGCTGAATTAATTTAAATTGGGTTTAAGCATAACTCATAAATGATGTATACGATTATGTGTAGTATGCTCAACTAGTGAATACCCTACAGACAAACTCTTCTCTCTCAACTCTTTCAGTTTTTACGACCCTCGCAATTCACCTGCAGCAAAAATAAAAAAAAAACCAAAGAAAACTTTTGGTTTGAGCATGACTCATGAATTTATAAACAGCTTGAAATTGGCTACAGTGCTGCCTGGCAATGCACGACCCACGGGTCTGTCCGTCCGTCCGTCCGACTCGGTCATGCCTTAAATGCTTAATGAATCGACGGCACGAAACCCGTTTACAGGTGTGGGGGCGTATAATTAGGTGGTGCTGTTGGTGGAGCCACTGGCCACCGCCAACTGCCACTGCCAACTAAAAGTTTTCTGCCTAATCATAACTTTGACGACGGCGCCACTCAGTTCCGCCCCTCAGTCTAGTTGACTCCCATCCCCCTTTTATGGCCCATTCTTCGACTGGGTCATTGCATTATTGATTCAAATGCATTTCATATGAGTTGACTGTGATGAACAAAATAATAGGATCGATCATTCTTTGTATTTTTTAAATTACTTCATAACTTTAACTTAACTTCTATTCAGCAATGTTTCAAAAACTTTATAAATGATTGAAATTCTATATTCATATGCAGCTAAATGATTCTCGTTTCTATTATTTTGCTCATCACTGTATGCATTGAGGGTTTACTTATGCATTCAAGAATTACGCATGGAACCGACGAATTCAGAACAAGCCCGGAAATGGCAATCGCTTAACAATGGGGCGAACAATGTGAAATGAAAATTGTATATCAAATTGAAAGAAAGAAGGAAAGATACAAAGGGAGGAAGCAATGCAGAGAATTCAAAAAGGGAATATACAATTTACATGGCTTGCGCTTTTAAACGTTCAAATATTCTAAATAACTGTCATTACGGTCAATAAAAATGAAAGCAGCAGCAGAAAACAGCGCATAAAATATTAAACAAGACTAGCAAACATCCTGTTTTTTGTTTAAAAGTGTTAAATAAAATTTATATTCAATTTTCACTGCATTATAACTAATGTGTCTGCCTTTTTAGTACCTTCTAAATTAAATTATATTTAAAAAAAAATCAAAAGTTTCGAAGTTAGTAAATTATTTTTCAGCTGACTTGACAATATAAATTTAAAGGTTCACATTTACTGAGAAATATGATAAAAGGCAATATTGAAATGTAAAAAAGTTTAAAAAAAACAAGCTTTATTTTAATGTGAAACTGTGACTCAAGAACCCTAAAAACAATTTGCAGGGTATTCCGATTAAATGCAGACACCACTTGAGAGGTTTCTCCTTAAGGGGATTAAGTAATCCGACTAATACTTGTTGCTAATCATTCAAGAAAGTAGCTAGTTTAATATACTCTTCTCTCTCAATTGCTACAGGGTATAGTATATCGATTTAATTGGCATTTACCGCTGCAATTTGCAACAATTAGCAACCGAATTGCAGCTGAAGTTGCCAGCACAACAACAACAATAAAAACAACAACAATAAAAACAACAACAATAAGCCACATGTGTAATTTACCAAAAAGGGTGGTAAAGTGGGCGTGGCGTGGGTCGTCTTGGTCAGCATGACGTCTTGTCATAGGTTACTACGGTTCATTCACATCAAGTATACGCTCTATTTTTACCCCCCAACCACAAGAACAACAACAGCAACAACAACAATTGCAACAACAAAAAGTGCATTTATTATCAATTATTGAGAAATACGAATTAAAAATGCAGCTGATATTCTCAACAGGTAACAAACGCCACTCGACCGTCTATAAATAAATAAATAACAAACTACATTAAATAACAGCAACAATCAAAATAGAGTAAATAAATAAAATTCTTGTACAACAAAGTCAAAGTTATAAATATTCGAAAACCAATTAAAAATTTGTCTGTTAATTGGCGTACAGAAAAGTGCAACAAATGTGCTGAAATTGCTGTGTAATTTCACACCTATTTTACAGTTTTCTATATTTTATGGGAAATCGCATTAAGAATGTCTATATAATTGAAAAAGTAGAAGGATAAACTGTGGGTTTTAATCAATTTTTACGAAAAATCAAACAAATCAAATGCTGGGAAGCACTGACAGCAATAAAAATAATAAACAACTTTCGATTACTACATTTTAATCAATGTAAATTATTCAACAAAGAAAACATTACTAACATTAATTCATTAAACGAACATATTACAAAAAAAAAATAGAAAAGAATACAATTTACTTGAAGTCCATTCAAATAATATTTTAAAATATATTTGAAGTGCTTATTCTTAGCTTTTTTTATTTTTAGCAATATTCTATTCCATTTATTCTACTTTATTTATTTTTTTCGTCTTTTTTTAATTAGTTGTTGTCCTTAACCTCTTTTGTAATAGAACCCCCTTTTCAGTTCTAATCAATTTAATTATATTAGCTTTTGCAAACTGAGCTCAAACTTATTCAACTAATTTTGAACTATCTGTTCCAAGTTTAGGCATTAAAACCATTAAATAAGTTGAGAAAGTGGCTTAAAGCCAGACTCTTTCGTTACTTTTTAATTAGATTAATCTCTTCTCCAACTCATAAAACTTAAAACTGAGTCAGTTGCAAATTGAAAATCCACAGTAATCCCTCAATAACTTTTAATGGATTATGTTATGTTGACAGCTTGTTGAACGAGTACTCGAACGAATAACTGCGTGAATGAGTGAATGAATGCTTAAATGGAATCAACAAAATGGCATTGGCAAATTGGTTTTGTAAGACAAGCGCGCAAAAATATTAAGCAAAGAATCAAAGCGTAAAACAGACAAAAAGAAGCCGCAACAATGCTTAATAAAGAGTGAAGTGAATACAAAACGGAGGGGAATTCAAGAGGGGTGAGAAACGGGGGATTAGATTGGGTCATATGATATATGGGTCATTAACAAATTGTTTAACGGCTTGGATATTAAATACATATTGGCATACAGTGATGGCACAAGCTAATAGAAACAAGAGTCATTGAGACATTTACAACCAAATATTTAATGATATGATAAATAGCTGTGCACGAATACATAAACACTTTGTTTGTACTAAGTTTGTACACTTTAAAACAGGTACTAAGAAAAAGTTAACTCAAAAAAAAGTGTACACCCAGCAATTTCAAAATTACAAAAAAGAGATCGTTTCTAATATTTTCATCATCAGTGTACATATTAACAATAACTAAAAACGAGTGTCGCATGAATCTGTCAACCGATTACTCATACGCCCCGTTGTCTGGCGAGGGCGGTTTGACGGAAAGAGACAGAGACAGAGAGAGAGTCACAAATATTAAAGGGGGCGGAGGGGGAAGAAAAGGGGGTGCGGTCAGTCGCATGAAACAAACGACCAACACAGATGACTGACTCCGAAGGCAAACGTTTTTTTTTTAACAAATTTGCTAACAATGCAGCCGGTTAAAATAAACCATATTAGTCACTCGCCAAATACAGCAAAGTCTGTCAATGAATGACTGTATAAATATACATATTTTTATAATTATAAATTATAATTAATTTTTACATAGAATTCATCTACTTTTTAATGGTTTCTCATTTTTGATATATCGAATAAAATTTGATGAAAACTAGGTGGAAAACTTGTCACGTTCGCGATGTCGCGTTACAAATCACTTATAAAACTTGTAAAATAACAACAATAATAGTAAAATATCAAAAATATTCCTAAATTATTTCGGAAAATCAACGTTTTAGGGCTCCAATTAATTCCCCACCCACCTTATTCGCCCAATTCGGCTCCCTCAGACTATTATCTGTTCCAACAAAAAAAATAGCTCGCGAGAGAAGATCATCGACGCCCCGAAGGAGAAATTTGGTATTTTTAAAAACTTCCGAAAATCGGCTTTCAAAAAAAACAATGACTGTTTTGCGCAGAAATTTTTTTGTCTACCTAAATATGAATGGACTAGAAGGCACCATAAACTTTTTGGCGATTGCCATTTTTCTGGTCAAGAAGCATACTTTTCAATCCACCTAGTATATAGGTAAACCTCGTTCTATAAATGATCTCTCCGTCTTTATATTTTAAAAGTAAATTATGTATTTTATATGGTTGTTTGCTATACGAGTATAACAAATTTTAATTGGCTATATAAGGAAATAAATTATGAAATCAATTAAATATCGTATTTGTAGAAAATTGGAAATGATAAAGATAAACATTTTTTGGTTATATTTCGGAGAAGTGTGTAAAACTTAAAGCTGTTGGTAAGAGATTGCTAACTGCTCACTACAACCATTTTAATTAGCTAATGATATAAAAGAAATGTTTGGGCTAATTATAGCCCATAAAAGTTTACATAATCGTTATGAACCGAGCACATATTTTATTTCAAGCGTAAACAAACCGTCCAATTATGTATATAAATAAGAAACAAAAAAATTATACAAAATTATGAAATATTTACGGAAAAAATAAAGCTATGGCTATACGGGTACTTTCTGTAGAAACCTATAAGAATTGAATTTGTTTATATTGTGAATTTGTGTGACGGAATTTGTTGACACTTTTTAAACCATAAAATAAAAAGAAAAACGTAAATAATTTTGCAAGTGGGCCAACACAGCAAGAGGATTACAATACATTCAATGACAGAATAAAAAACCAGATGAAGAAGGCAAAAATGAGGCGTGGAAAAACCATTTTCCTCAATAAAAGCAACGACGACGTTGACGACGCCACGTTGAGTTAATGGGAAAATTCCGCCCTCAAACTGGAAAAGCTTGAAGACTTTTCGCACTGCTGGAGAGTGTAAAACAATCCCATAAAATTAACTAGCGACTGACACTATGCTTTTCAAGTGAAACAGAGTGGACTCCCTATGGTGAACCTGCCTCAGCAGGTTGGCAATTGTGAGAGGATTGCAAGTTTTCAATTTAATTGGAAATTCTTTTTGACCACTTGAAGACTTGAAAACATTCTTGAAGTATTTCTCATCAATTTCACACACTAACAAATTGTTGTGGAAATATTTCAATAATTATTCAAATGCTATCTATGAGTTTGCCCCTTTTGAGATTATTTCAATTCCAATTTTAAAGTAGCTTTGAATGCTTTGCTTTTGTTTACAATGTGGCAGCATGTTTTGTGGCATACCACATATAAACATTAAACAATCAACGACTTTTGTTTACAACTTGGCCATTGGAAATCATTTTTATAGATTTCTTTTTTTATCGATAGCATGCAAAAAATAGAAGCACTTTCGTCTATATTCGTTGTGGAATTCCAATTCTATTGCTCATTGCGAGTACGAGGTCAGGAAATGTTGAATGATTTCTCAACTTAACTCAAGAAAGAATAAAGTGCTGTAGTGCATTGAAAAATCGATAACTCGATATTTGCAAAGCGATTTTCGATGAATTCATTTCAAAAATAAATTCCATTTATTTATGGCATTAGGATTTAATTTAGTGTTAACCCATTTTAGGCTAATGGGTATTTAAATACCCAAAAGAGTGTTGACACTTAAAAAATTCTAGCACGGGGGATGTGAGAGATATCGGGGCGAAATTTATTTCATAGTAAAGAGAAATAACAAAAATGTAAGTATAGAAATTTAACAGTTTAGTTATACATGTAGTGTTTTTCAGGTGAATATCTAGTTTTTTTTTCATAACATATTTTGAAAAAAAAAATCTGAAAAATGTATGGAAATCGGAAAAATAAAATTTGAAGATAAAATTTTTTTTTTTGGTTTCTTTAAACTTCTATGGTCTTCTACAATAGGCACACGTTTCAAAATTCTGTGAAAATCGTACCAGCCGATCTATAGGCAGTCTTTAATGGGTTAAAACTTAAGATTTAAATTTTGAACTTTCGGAATTTTGAAACCAAAAATTATTTGATAAATTTGTATGTGGAATAAATTTAGAGGCTCGATATTTCAATATTATTTAGAGACTAGAGAGATTCGGGATTATTAATTTTGGGCGATTTTGAGATTTCCTTTTTAAACTCGATTCTAGTCTCTTTGTTTCTTTCTTACTAACCTCTGTCACTTAAACTCTTGCTTTTTTCTCTGAATGTCAATGAAATGTCAATCAATCTGTTTAGACTTAAAAACCGGCTGGGAAATACTTGAAGTTGCTGAACTCCTACGCTTTAAGTCGACAATTTACCCTTGGAGCGTGTTTCAGCCCCTCCCTTGTCCATATTCTCCCTCTCCTCCCTTCTAAGCAGAAAAAAAAACTATGCCAAGTGGCAGTGGCAAAGTTGAAACCACTTTGACTCTGTGTGAATATGCAAAAATATATAACATACAAAAATGTAAAACTGTTATTAATGAATAAGTGTATGCATGTGTTTATACTGGGAGTATAATCTGAGCAGAAGCGCGAATTCATGTCAAGTGTCGTCGTCTTTCACTTTGGCACAAAAACGATTGAAAGAAAGACCAAACAAAATCTACGTTTTCTGGGCCAAAATAAACTTGGACAGACGGCATTTCATAATTGAGCCCAATAAAAACGACAGCAGCAGCTACAAATCATTAACATTTTTGTGGCCCCGTTAACTTGACTTGATGTTGGCTTTTGTCTAACTTATTTTTATCTAATGGACCTACAGTTTATCTTTTTATTGGAGGGGAAAAAAAGACCAAAACAAAAACTTTGCTACATTTTGTGGCACATGCGAAAAGTTTTTCGATTCGCAACGCCTTTCACTTTCTACTTACTATTTACTTTTTACTATTTGGGCACTCAATGTCGACTTCACATATGCCGCAATTCAGCTTCAATTCAACTTTTGCCACAAACAGCGAGAGTTTTATTTCAATGTTGTTTCTTTTTATGACTTCTTTTCGCTCTTCTCCATCTCTCTCTCTATATACTAATTTATATTTGTTTATCAACTGACAACAAAAAACACGTGCCAAATGAATACGACTCACATTCATATACATTTCAACTCCGACTCAGACATGATTCATCACAAGATGAATACACATGAGAAGTGAGTACATTAATCACTCATATTTGTGTCATGTGCGAAATTTAATTGAAATTTCGTTGAACTTTAATTGATGATGATGATGATGATGATGCGAAACCATCAGACATTTTATTTTATTGGTTTTTAATTCATAATGGCTTTACAGTAGAACTCTTCTGACTTGAGAATCACTTTTTGATTTCTTAATGTTTCTATTCCAAACTTGTCTATTATCTATTTAAACATCTCCAACTTCTCTGTTACTTCTCTCTCTATGAATTATTTTTAAATTCAAGTTCCTTTATCTACTTTCTACCTCAATCTTCTCTATTTGCAATTTTCATCAACTACAACTCTTCCTTCTGCAACTGCATATTATCTTCTATTTCTATTTATCTATTTCTTTCTTTCATTCACTTTTACATTATTCACTTCTCTATCTTAAACTTCTCCATTCTCGACTTGTTTTCTAAAAACTCTCCAACATAAACACTTGTATCAGAATTGCTTCAACTTATCTATCTATCTATGTTATCCCCAATTAAAGTTTACACATTTGTTCAATAATTAAACCAATTTAACGCTCACTTAAATTGTTTTCAATATAAATGCAAATTCAGCAATTATTCGCTATACAAATTCGATAACAAAATAAATGTTGGAATGTTGTCTGTGGTGGAAAACATGCATTTTATTTGGATGCCAAGTGGAAACTGGGTAAATATAGTAAAGTAAACTGCCAAAATGCAATGCCCATGAGAAATGCATCGCAATTTGATTGCATTTTTATGGTCATTTGTTCAACCCCAAGTGAATTTCTATGTATAAAATAGTATACATATATGAGTGCTATATAAATATGTATGTATGTATGTCATATAGGGAGACTTAACGATCCACTGGAAAAACAAACAGTAAACTTTTGAGATATATATTGAGTTTTAGTGTTTGTTTTTCATTTCTTTATTTTCATACCCTGCACAATTTTTAGAAAAGGGTTATATTAATTGCAGTCTGTCTTTTATTAAGCTCTTGCTACAGGGTATCTATCAGCTAGCAAACTCTTCTTAAGTTTTATTAAACGATAAACTTTATAATTTAATCTCTCTTGGCTTTTTATAATATACATTTATTTTTTATGTACATTTTTAAATTAATAAATAAAAATATATTCTTGACAAAGCCATTACAGGGTATTTTCATAGTCTCATATTTTCAATCGATTGTCTTGTGTTTTTTGTTAGGTTTCATGGCCCAAAGTAAAAACCTGCACAGTGCACATTCGGCCTTTTGCAGTCGGTTTTAGCCTGGCTAAAGTCCCCAGAGCGCACTTTATATGCTAATAAATTGCAGTTTTATGGACAAGCTATGCAAGTGTGTGTGTGTGTGTGTGTGTGTGTATGTGTGTAAATGTGTGTGTGCTTATGCAGATGTGAGCGACAGACAGGCAACGATTTATGCAGCTGACATCCGTTGTTCGTTTTGTTTAGTTCGGTTCGTCGTAGCGGAAGCTTCCTGTGACTAGACGTAGTCCCATTCCACATTCGTGTTGTTTTTGTTGTCTTTGTTGACAGTTTGGCAGCTTGAGATGCAGTTTGAAGCACAGGTTGGCGAACAAGTCAACAAACTTAACGTTGATGTTGACTGTAATGTTGGCAGTTGGCCATCGGCTATTGGCTATTGGCCATTGCACAGTGCAGCTAGTGGCAAACATCTGAACTTTACACTAAATAAACAAATCAGTTCGCCATTTTAAAGTATGTATTCTAAACGATTTAAAACAAATTGTTGAAAAACAAAATTAATTTAATTCAATTTAATAAATTTGGAATTTAAGATTTAACATAAAAAATGAACGTTGAGTTTCATAATTGAAAACAAATTTTTAGTTTTTGTTCAACGGACAATGCGCAAAATGATTTTTTTTACGATAAATTCATACATTTTATGTTATGCAATAACATTTATGTTAAGTTTAAAATGTTAGGTTAAAAATGTTAAGTTGAAAATGTTAAGCTTGAAGTGTTTAGTTGGAATGTTAAGCTTAAGTTTTGAGTTTAAAATTTTAAGTTTAAAATGTTAAGATTAAAATTTCGGCGACAACAATTCTAGTTTACTGAACGAACCACTGTGCATTGGCTATTGGCTATTGGCCATCTCCTTTGTCCAAGAGCTCAGTAAACAACAAAGAATCCTCTTCTTCTGGCTGAATCACAAACTTTATGGCATCTCCTGTTGCTGCAATTGTATACAAAAGTTGCTATTCACCGTTGTCTCTCTCTCTTTTTCATTCTTTCTCTATTTCTTCCTCTCTCTCTATGCCTGTCCCTTTCTCTTTATACAAACATTTAACAGCTGGCGCATTTGATTTTAATTGACGCTTTTGCCCCTTTTTCATTCGAGACTTGGCCCTAATCACCACAGAGATTTTCCAGCTGGCCAGAGAAAAATGCATTAACCGCCACAGAATGCGACTAATGCGCTTACCAAAAGGTCTTGCTCCAGCTAACATTTCCCCTCTTTCCTCTCGTATCTCTCCCGTTTCTCCCCTCTCTGAGTCCCGAGTGCAAATGTGAGTCAAGCTGGGCTCAAGTTGGTCTTGGAATTTAGGTCAAAGCAAATGCATCGGAAAATCGATTGGAGGTTTAGACAAACGACAATCAGAAAATATTGCAATTTTCAAGCATTCTATAAATAATCCCGAATCGAGATTTCTTTTATCAACAATTCTCAAAAATAAATTTATAATAATGAAAGAAAAAGTTTTAAAGAGATAAGTTCAATAGAAGAGTTCAAGCTAGAGATAGAACTTCTCTATTCAAAAAATATTATGTAGAAAAATAGAAGTTTCAAATAGAGCAGCTAAGAAAGTTATATTGAAGTTTTAAATAGAAAAGGACAACATAAAAATTCTATATACGTTTTAAATAAAAAAGTTCAATAAAAAATGTCTATCAAAATTTTCTTTTTAAAACTTCTACACTATATTTCTTAAAAATCTGTAATTTTCATTCAATTTATTAAATTGTATTCTCCTCTATTTAAATCTTTTTCAATAAACTTCAACTTATCTATTTAAATCTTCTGTATTTAATTACTATAAATTCTATTTTATCATTTTATCATCAGATAGTAAAATCCATTATAGAAATAGAGAATCAAATCGATATCAAATACACATTTTCAATTGCTGACATTCAACTGGAATGCTGTGGCAACAAATACACAAATTGAAAGCATTTCAAAAACAAATTGCCACAGGTTTATCTAAATACTGCCAGAAATGCAATACCCTGTGTAATGTTTCAAGTAATTTTCCTAATGTATAGCTAACAAAATATGCAATTAAATAAAATGATTTGACATATTTAATATTAAGCTAATCATACCCGATTTCATAGCTGCGGCTAGGGTATACAAATGCAACAGACACAAAACATAAAACTTTCTATTCAATTCAATTTGTCAAACTGCACATACGTGATCACAAATGCACATAGATACATATGTACATATGTATGTGTTTACTCTTGTTGTTGTTGAATTTGTTATTTTCATTACTTTTATTGTTATTGTAGTTCTTGTTGTTTTTCTTTTTGTTCTTGTTTTTGATTCGCCAGGCACAAAACAAAAAGTTCAAGGCTAAAATTTGGTGGGCAACAAAAAAAGATTCGAAAATAATTGAATTTCGCCGCATGCTGACAATACTCTTTAAAATGCACGAGCAAGGCATATAAGACTGCATGTGGAGCTTTATTTACATACCAAAGTTATCAATGAATTAAAAAACAAGCAAACAAAGTAATTTTTTAGTTGAAAAATTCCGTTAAAAATAACATTTGCATCTTCAAGATACTTTTGAGTTGCCAATTTGATGGCATAGTTAATTTATCTTAATCTTAAACACAGCATCAACTTAAAGATACATTTGAGACACGTGGTTATCTGTGCAGTTGCCAAACAGCTGTCGCTACGGATACAAGATACAAAATGTATCTATAAGTATGTCACTGCTAATTCTGCTGTTGGCTTACAATTAATTGCTAGTAAAAACATTGCTCCTGTCTTCAAATTATCTTTTGGTCACGCAAAACATGTTTTCCCCACAGAGAAAAAGGGAAAGATATAGAGAATAAGAAAGAGAGAGAGAATTGATCATAAAATATTGTCGCCATGCGGTTTATTTTTATACATGTGTCTCAACCAGAAAAAAGCAGCAAATTTTGCCAAAATGAACCACACCAGATATAAAGATACATATGTATCTATAGATTCTTGTTTATTGTCAATCTATCTTGTGCTCACATAATATTGTAAATATATTGCGCATAAATATTTGTCAGCTGATAAAGAATCAAAGATTGTAGAATGTTGTTTGTACTTTCTAGGCTAGAAAACAAATAGAGCTGGATTAAGTATCCGAGAAGTTAATGATAAGCTGCAACAACTGTCAACTGTGCAAACAGCTAAGAGAGTTGAAGTTGAAGGTAGTTCTCCTTATATGTAGATATTCGAACCTATTGAGAGCAGAAACTCGATTAAGCAGCTTATCTTTGAGCAATACACAAATGATAAACATTAATTTAATCTATAAATACTGTAATCACTTATTTACATGATAAGCTTGCTAAAAGTCAAAAATATAGGTAATACCTTTACCTATAGATTGAAATTGGTTAGAAATATTTCTACATTATCAGGATACTCTATTGATAATTATTTTAGAACTGATCTACCTTTTTATGTAAAAAAAAATTAAATATACATGATGATTCAGGGATTACCATTCAAATTTATATTTACTTGCAGTTCATTTAAGAATTAAACCAGCTTTTAATTAGTCATATTTGCAAAAACATGTTGTGATTCAAATGTGGAAAGCATTTCACTCTCGATTTATACATATCATTGGCAATCAGTGGGAGCCATACATTTGATTTGAATTTTATTGCATTAATGGGTTAAACGGGTTTCTGTCGACCGGACACGTATCTTTTTTTGGTCAATCACAGTAAAAACTGTTTGCTGCCCAAAATTCGTGTACGTGCCGCACTCAAGTGAATGCAAAGATACAATTTAATACACATAAAAATACAATTAGCTTAGTGCCAAAATAAAATGGTTTAAGATGAAGATTGGCCTTTTAATAAGAGGAAGGGAGGAGGAGACCAAATGTCACTTGCTTCTGATATCGAAATTGTTTGTGTTGAAATTGCCTCAATTTCTAATTTTAGGCAGTGCAAGCAGGCGCATAATTATAAACAAACAAAGCTAAAATATACAAATAGCTCCACACTCCTCAAGATGCTTTCCCCCTCTTTTTCATTTTCTCTTGCCATCTCTCTTTTGTTTACGGTGCATGACCTTTTTCGGTTGAGGCAAAAGCAAACACAAATAAAAAAGGGGAAAGGTTACGACAACGTAATCTCTGCAGATACTTGCATCTTTTTACGAGCTGTTTAAAATTGTCAGTGATATACATACATTTGCAGTGCCTTCAATAAAAGATACTTTTATATATTCGCATACATGTAATTTTCTTTTTTATTATATTTTTTCAATTTTTTTTATACAAGTACTTCAAAAGTCAAAAAAAAAAAAATTTTACTACGTTAAATTGAAATAAAAAAAATAGTGATATTTTGTATTATGTTAATAAAAGATATTTATTTTTTTTAATACGCTGAAATTTTATATTGAATATTAAGTTAAAATTAAAGTGCATACACTTTAGATTAACTAAATTCAATTAATAATGATACGTACATAATTAAAGTGTAAAAATAAACAAATTCAGAACATTTTTCTTTGAGTGTACGAGTCAATTACAAGTTAAACGATTATACACCTATTTTTAGATCTGAATTGGCTTATCATATTTGTTGAGTGCTTAATTGCGTATTGTTATTTTTAATGGTAGGACAAGAGGTGAACTGTTTTATCTATGAATGTATCTTGCAGATTATGTATTGTATCTTGTATCTGCAGGTGACTCACTACCCAACAAAGATTTTGGGGTTACTAGGACAGTTCACAGCACATAAACAACAACAACAATAACAACAAAAGCGAAAAGAAAAATAAACACGAATGTCAAGTGCAAAAAGAAGGAGGTGGGAGAGCTAATTGAATGCCGCGCACAAAAGTAACAAAATAACAAATAATATGAGCAGCAACAACAAAAGCAGCTCAAATGGAACAACAATGCAGTTGTGTTGTGTAATTATTATTGTTGTTGTTGTTGTTGCTTAAAATAGAAAGAAAACAAAACCGATTCGAATCGAACGGAAACGCAGTAAACGTAAAATTTGCAAATTAAATCCAATAACAATAAAAACTAACGGTACTTAAACAACACCAACACTCAAACTGCTGCAATGACGTCCATACGTTCACCTCCCTTTCTCTCTTTATTCTTACTCACTCCTCTTTCTCTCTCTTTAACACTGTTGCCCTGTTGTCATTTAGAAATTATGTAAATAATGCTGCTTGCTGTGACACTCACCTTGGTATGCAATTGGGCGGCGTTCGATCAACTTCCCAGGCCGCAAAGAGTTTCATAGGCACCGGCTTTTGTCCATTACTAGTTGTCATATTGCTGCCAAACCCGCCGCCGCCGCCAGCTGAGCCCGCTGCCGATGCAGACGCAGCGCCGCCAGCTGCTGCATTAGCTGCTGCCGACGATGAGCCGCTGCCGCCGCCTCCACCGCCGCCGCCGCTGCTGCTACTGGCCACAAATTTATCCATCAGTTTTGATGATTTGTCAACCATCTTCATGTTTAATTTGTTGTTGTTCAAATTGTTGTTGTTGTTGGGTTTGTTTTGTTTGTTGCCGTTATTTTGTGTTGCACATTATGAATCTAGCAAATGTTGTGTTCAATTATACGACTTTATTTTATTTTGTATTTCCAACATTTGGGGCCTGTCAAAATTTTTTGGTATATTATGTATTTTATATCTTATTTTTTTTTTTGCACTTATTCGTATACAAAAAATAACGTCGCACCCAAAAACCGAAACCGGGACGAGACGAGGGGAGGAGGCTTCGTTTGCTGCAACTGCAAAACTTACACACATACACTCACTCACACACAGATACAGGCACACAGAATCAATAACACGACCGTTTTTTTTTTTTTTGTTGTTCTTGTTTTTGCAAGCATCCAATTTGAATCTGTTACAGAAATTCAGAAATTTTACTGATGCTGCTCGCTTGTTGTGGCAAAAGGAGGGGTTGGGGAGCTGCCAGCTGCATGCGTTAACTTCTTCTATCCGTAACCGACCGTCATGCTCCAAAGTAGACGTGCTAATGTCGCGTTATAAATTTCTCACACAGTTAGTCCGTAACACCATTCGCATGCCAAAAGACTGAGAGCAACTGAGAGTTGTGCCAGAGAGCAAATCCGTTGTTGTTGGGTCTTCGTAGCTGGGGCGCGTCAAGAGCGCAAAAACGGCAACAATAACAATGTGTAGACGCTATGTGCGCACTCCCCACTCACAAATACAGACATACACACACACACACACACACACACACTTACAAGACTCGCATACACTCACACAACGTTGGCGCTTTTTGCAAATTTCCTATCCGTGTTTCGCTTGTTCGTTAGTGTTCGTGTGTTTATTCGCGCATTTTATGCTCTCCTACGCGCATAAACAAAAAAAAGAAACAAAAGGGGCCCACAAAGTGTATGTATGTAAGTCAGCATGTGTGTGCGTATGTGCATACACACATAATGTACATATTTGTATGTATGAAAGAGAGCGTATCCACAATAGCACAATAACAGCTTTAACCATAAAAATTTATATTTAAATGTACACACACTGCATAATGTTTATAACAAACAATTTTTCATGTATTATTTAATAGTTTTAGCACGTTTTGTTAGCAAATTTCCACAGAACGTCGCGCACAGCTTCCGCCCGACGCCGCTGCCAGAGCGAGATAGACTGCAGACTGAACGGAACTTTGCAGCTGGTGTGACGGCCATTTCTCATACGTGAGCAGCGCTCTCGCTTGCTCCCAACGCAAAACGCTCTGCTCTACTCTAACTTGCAACTTTGTTTTTGGTGCAAAAGTTGAACTGTTTTGAAACAGCTCGCAATCTTAAAGTGGCGCCTGCTTAATTTTGAAGCTAGAATTTTGAAAATTGTACCCACATTTTTTTTTAATTTTTCTTGAATTTTCGAAAATTTGTTTCAGAATTTTTTACCCAACTTCGCCAAGCGTGGGGCGAAATGCACCAAACCAATTTTAAAATAAAGATCATTATTTTACCTAATTTTGGATTCCGTTGCTTTTTTGAATTTTGTTTTTAAAATTAAAAAATTGATTTTTGAAATAACTAGAGAAATTTATCGATAGAAATTTGTGCGAGCGAGAAACAAAGAAAACAAAGAACGAAAGAGCGAGGGCTGCAATCCAAATCCAAAATAGTGTGAGTGAACAAAAAAGAGTTGCTCCCTAAATTGAGCAAATGAACATGTTCCTTCCAAATTTGCTCTTTATTGCTTACTTGCTCTTCATTGCTCACTTGCTCTCTTTTGCTCAGTGGCTCAGTCTTGTTCAGTTGCTCTGTTTTGCTCTTTATTGCACAGTTGTTCCTATTGCGCACTTTTTGCTTGACTTTTCTCTTTTCTCTTAGACGTCTTAGGGCATTTGTATAGATTCTTTCTTTGAAAATACACATTGTTGGATTAGTGTCAAATCTAAATACTCATGTTAAGAATTCAGAATGTAATTTATTAAAAAGTGTAGCAAAATATGGAGCAATTTCGAAGATGTCGGATGTCAGCAAGTTAATGCAAGTATTGAAAATATTTTTTGAGTTGTTGATGAGTTGAGCAGCCATCAGATTTAAATTGAAATGTAACGTATGATATTTTCGAGTGAGGAGCTTAGTGAATAACTAGCTAATCAGCAATATGAGTGAGCAAGTGAGCAATCTGAAAGAGTTGACTCACCTATAAAAATATGAGATCAAGTGAACATGTTCACCTAAATGAGCAATGTTTACCCAACACTTCTGCAGACTATCGGTATTATCGATATCCTAACTATTTAGCACTAGCATCTATCGATAGTCGACAGAAGCCAGGGATGCTGTAATTCGCGAAGGGCGCCCACACACGACACAATTAATGTTGTATAAATTATAGTTTTCGTGTGTGATGCTGAATTTTGTGTAATGAGCTTATAGTGTGTTTACTTATGTTTCAGCCAGCGTCGTATAATAAATAAATACATGCTTAAGCTTAGAATATTTCATTATTTGCTGCGTAAGCTTGAACGTGCCTAGGTCTACGCAGCTTGAACGTGTCTAGGTCCCCATAGCTCGCAATATATTTTTTAATGTAAACAACAATTTTTATATACAAGCCAAGTATTTACTTAATTTACAAATAATGGCCGACGCGTGGGACATAAAATCGCTAAAAACGAAGCGCAATACGCTACGCGAAAAGCTGGAAAAGCGTAAAAAGGAGCGCTTCGAAATACTTTCCGACAAACAGGAGGATCAAACAAATCCAAAAAAGGAACTTGGTAAAAAAGAAAAGTAAATAAATGAACAGATGATATGTGTATAACTAAATCTATTGCAGTTGAGGCCGATGTGGAGGTGCAAAAGGCTGTGCTGCAGATACTCAGTGCTAGCACTCTGGTGTTGCCGATTGTTTCCACCCAAATTGTGGACAAAGTTGGTGGCACAATGGAAATGGTTAATTTCATACTTGGCAAGCTGGCAAATCAAGGCGCGATCGGCATAAGGAACGTCACGATTGGCACCGAGGCGGGCTACGAGGTCATCTCGGTGCAGACCAAGGAACTGCTCGAAATCTACGACGATGTCAACGACAGTTGCCAGCAAACTGAAGACGTCGATGTCAAGCGAAAGTGTGAGTATCTTTAAGATACAAATGTATCTCAAGTGGATTTGGAGTGCTTTTAATGTCCTTTAAAGAGTCTCACTGATTGATAATTGTTGTTAATATCGATGTCAAGCGAAAGTGTGAGTATCTTCAAGATGCAAATGTATCTTGTGTGAATTTGGAGTTACAAAAAATAGAAATGCCGAAAATTTAATGCCCTGAGTTATAATTATTTTTAATAACGATGTGAAGCGAAAGTATGAGTATCTTTAAGATGGTACCTCATACGAATTCAGGAATTTAGGAATCAAAAATTGGGAAGAAACAATTAGGAATCATAAATTAGGAATTTCCACTAAGAAAAATATTCAGAATACAAAAACTAGAAACAAAAAAATTGGGAAAAGTATCTTTGATTTTCCTGTCAGAGATGTGCCGAAATTTTTTATAATTTTTTAATAAATATGTGTCTTAACTTTTCAGTGGAGGATGGCCAGGATGTGGAGGATGTGCAGCGTAAGCAGCTGAAAGTGGATGCCAATAGCGGTCGCAAGGAATCGACAAGTCTGGATGCCTCCGATGATATAATGATGCTGCTCTCGCTGCCCTCAACGCGTGAGAAGCAGAGCAAACAGGTGGGCGAGGAGATTCTGGAGCTGCTGACCAAACCCACAGCCAAGGAGCGTTCCGTTGCCGAGAAATTCAAATCGCATGGCGGGGCACAAGTGATGGAATTCTGTTCCCACGGCACCAAGGTGGAATGCCTCAAGGCGCAACAGGTGGCCAACGAGATGGCGGCCAAAAAGAAGCTGGAGCGGCGCGAGGAGAAGGAACTGCGAAGTGCCAACACAACAGCAGCAGCAGCAGCAGCTGAGGCAACCAACACCAATAGCAGCAAAAAGATTGGCTCCGACGATGCCGAAGATGGTGAAATTATCGTGGAGACTTTAAACAACTGCGAGGGCGAATCTCAAGAGTCGACGGATGACAGCGAATCCTCGGGTGATTCGGATAAATGCACCAAGCTGCATTTTAAAAAGATTATACAATCGCACACGGATGAATCGCTTGGCGATTGCAGTTTTCTCAACACCTGCTTCCACATGGCCACCTGTAAATATGTCCACTACGAGGTGGATACCTTGCCCCACATCAACACCAACAAACCGACGGATGTCAAGACCAAACTGAGTCTGAAACGCAGCATCGACTCCAGCTGCACGTTGTATCCACCGCAGTGGATTCAGTGTGATTTGCGTTTTCTGGACATGACGGTGCTGGGCAAATTTGCGGTTGTCATGGCCGATCCACCATGGGATATACACATGGAGTTGCCCTATGGCACCATGTCGGATGATGAGATGCGTGCCTTGGGCATTCCGGCACTGCAGGAGGAGGGTCTGATCTTCCTTTGGGTCACGGGACGTGCAATGGAACTGGGCAGGGATTGCCTCAAGCTCTGGGGCTACGAACGAGTGGATGAATTAATTTGGGTCAAGACGAATCAATTGCAACGCATTATACGCACAGGACGCACTGGACATTGGTTGAATCACGGCAAGGAGCATTGTCTGGTCGGCATGAAGGGGAATCCCACAAATCTAAATCGCGGCCTCGACTGCGACGTTATTGTGGCGGAAGTGAGAGCCACAAGTCACAAGCCCGATGAGATTTATGGTATTATCGAACGCCTCAGTCCGGGCACCAGGAAAATCGAGCTCTTCGGCCGTCCACACAACATACAACCGAATTGGATAACGCTGGGCAATCAGCTCGATGGCATTCGTCTCGTTGATCCCGAGCTGATCACACAGTTCCAGAAACGTTATCCCGATGGCAATTGCATGTCGCCAACGTCGGCGGCGTCGAATGCCATCAAAAACTGACAACAGGCGAAGGAACAAGCTCCTCCATCCTATGACAATTTACACGATTAAAGTTTTAATTTAAATTTATACTAAACTTAAGATCAAAGTAAGCAACTTAAATGTTATTAATTTTAAGATAACGCTTGACATGTAACTATTTTACAATTTTTCTTATATTGCATTTCTTCTTATATTATACTTATTTTTTATAAAAGAAACGAATTGCAAAAATAATATTAAAAATACATTAAAAATTAATTAAAAATTTCCTGAAATTAATTTGAAATCAAATTTTTGATTTTTATTATAAAAATTGAGATAAGACTCAATGTCGCGTTTTTATTTAAAGTTATAAAAAAGCTTTAATTTTTTGCATATTGTTAAAAATTTAAAAAATTAAAATTTAAAAATTTTTAGCACTACAAAACTTCAATTCTTGATATTTATTATAAAAGTTACTATTAAGAATTGTTTCGTAACTTTTATTTTAGAAATTAGCATCTTTTAAACATTGAAAATACTAATCAAAAATTCCACTTGAAGTACATATAAATTATATATTTATTTAAATAGATTTATTGCTCAGCTTGGGGATTTGCGCGTATTTACAAGAGTCGAAACGCCAAAAACGATACCACAAAATATAGTATATAAATATGTATGTAACTAGATAATGTATGATTATATGTGTAAGCGTGTATGTACATCATATATAAGTATGTAATACATAAGACTATATAGAGTACACGCTAATCACAACAATTGAATGCAATTGTGATTCTCGGCCATAAATATGATGTAACTAATGTAATTGTTTAACGTAAACTAATAAGACTTATCAGAGTATATATGTAGTTCATAATTATATATATATATCGATATATATATATAAATAGAAATGCAACCATAAGTTAATATAATTATTTTCCTGTTACTGCCTTTGTTTTCGTTTTTCTTTTGCTTTTGCTCTGTCAATAATTAAGATTTGATTAATCAATTATTTATGTACATTGTAAAACTCTACAATCCTTTGAGTCGCATTTTTTCATCATTTAACAATAAATTTAGATTTGCAATTATTTATGAAGCAAACGAAACGAAACATTTCTATTTCTTTTTGTTTTTTTGTTTTTTTTTGTTGGTAACTCTTAAATTAAATATTGTGGATTGTTGATGGTTTTTGGGGAGCTTCAGTTGCGCGTCTGCCTTGGCAGTTGTGTCGGTTCATCATAGATTTAAGACTCCTTTTCTTAACGTAAATGCGTTCCACTTATTGCCTTTAAAACAATAAAGCCCAAAACTGTGGCAGCTGCCACGCCCAGGCCCGCCTTTATCCACAATTTGGGATCCTCCGTCATCAGTCCAAATTGCCGCAAATATCTGAGTAAAAAAACAATTTTTTATTAGTTTAATTATTTGTAAAAAAAAAACGCAATAATAATTAATTAGTTTTGTCCATAACCATATTAATGAAGCAAGGTGCAAAAATTTAATGTAATGTGAACAGAACTCGTGGAGCATTTGTGTTAAAAGACATAGAGACAACAAATTAGTATTAAATTCAAGTTGTAATATTTGAAACTTACGCCGATTCCCACAGCTGTACCAACCTGTGCTTGTAGAACAGTATCCAGGCGGCTTGGAAGCGCCTACAATCCAGATTCAGTTAAATCCAGCACAAGATCCATGCAGAAATGTCCAATAAATATATAAAGGGGAATCACAACAACATCAACAATACAAAGTTACAAGTACACCAACAACAAAGTGGGGAAAAAGTTTGGGGAAATAAACAAGAAAATAAGTACGAAAGAAAATAAGTTTGTTTCTTCGGCAAGCCGAACACTCTAATACCCTTGCAGAGTAGTAGTAGCTTAAAAAAAAAAAGTTTATTGATAAAGATACATGTAGAGAATTAAAAAAGTCAGATTTTAATTCATTCTATGTATATTATTATAAGCTATCATCCTACTTAAACTCAACAAGATCGGACAAATAGAAAGGTAGTTATGGCTGATTTAAGTTTCAAGCAATGTAAACGCCTCAAAAGTATGCAATAAATTTTTTTATATTTATTTAAATAATTAACGGGTGTCTCTACAGACGGGAACTCGGAATAACTAATTTTTTTATTTTCTTTAAGGCCTTACGCATTTTAGCACAACTTTAGAATACTCTCTGCAAGGCGTATACCCTATAAAAGCCATTGTTCCATGATGTAGATGAAGAATGCAGTGACCCATGCCCATACCCATGATCTCCCACGAATTCATGACCCAATGAGCCGTGATCTCCAACGAATTCATGACCAAATCCCAATGTTAGATGCCCAATGTGGATGTGGATGGGTGAAAAGCATGTGGAATACTCACGGAAATGCTGCCATTGTGGCCAGCTTTGTGTACAGTTCCTTTTTGTTGCTCTTGAGGCTAAAAAGATGCGGCGGCAGAAGTTTATACTTTTCACAAAACTCATTTGGTTGCATCAGATAATCCTGACGACGCTCGTCCAGATCACACTTGGTGCCCACAATCATGACAGGAATTTTGCTTTCCGCATAGTACTTAATGTAGATGCGAGCGATGTACTCAAAGGAACGCGGATTGGAGGCATCGTACACCAGGCAGGCGACATCGCAGTTGACCTCCTGCGGCTGGAGAGGATCGAGGGCATGTCGCACATCAATGTCACGCAATATCAAATGCTTCTCCTGGCCATAGACCTGCACCGAATTGATGCAGTGCACCACATTGGTTTTAAACTCCTTGCCCAGAAGTTTGGACATGTCCTCGATGAGGAAACCACGACACAAACCGGTTTTACCCGATCCCTTTGGTCCAATCACATGACACTTGTAGACGGAGCGACTCGATTGACGCTTGGCGAGATCAATGCGTCGCTCTCGCGTTACATGAATCGCAACCAATTGGCTATCATTCTCATGGACATTGAATCCCAAGTAGGCCAAGTACTCCAATGTTCTGACCACATCCACCAGTGTCATCAGCGTCCAGCGGCACAGCCAGCCATGTAGAGTAACCCAACCGGCATCATTAGTGGGACACGATTTGCGTATATCCGTGGAGTAGGACCAGGGAGCCGACGGGCAAGTGCTGAACAGCATTTTATGCTCCTCCGGCGACAGAGCACCATCTCCATCCCGATCGTAGCGTTCAAAGACCGCAATCAAAAACTGTTGGCCACGATGCGAGAGTTCCGTGCTGCTACCGGGTGGAATTTTCAGCGGCGGACGCAAATACTCCGGGCACATCTCCAGCTGATCGTTGTAGCCAAAGCGACGGAGAACCGCCCAAGTGGTTTCATTGCGTCCACGCTGTATAAACAGGCAGTGCAGAAAGAGGAATCCCTTGAGTGTGACAGCATCATTATAAATGCCATCGGGCACATTCTTCTGTATGACACTCTTCACCTCGTCCAGTATCTGCGGCTGCAGCGGCGTGTTGAAGCAACGTCTTTGGAACAAATTCAGTTCGTAATCATTCAGCAGATTGTCGCTATCGATGTCGCATATCTTGAATATACGCACCAGCGATTTCTTGCAAGCAGGCGTCAACTAAAAACAAATTACATTATATATAAGAATATTTGAGGGGACAATAACTCACATCTTGGTCTTCCATGATGTACAGTGGCGAGGTGGGATGCAGCACGGCCTTTTGTGCGTAGTAAAACATTTCGGAAATGTTGTGCAGCGTCTTGGCCGAGCATTCCACACAGCTCTCGATCTCTGGATAATCCTCCATAATGGCCAGAACACTATCAATGGTTGAATAATCGATCAAATCGATTTTATTGCCAACAAGCACAATTGGCTTGCGCTGCACTTCGGGATCGCCGCTTGTGTTGTTGCTGTTGTTAGTATTTTGGGTAGTGTTGCAAGTAGAGCGAACGAGGGGCAACCAATGGCTTGTTATGCGATCCAGAGAATCATCATCATCCACGGCGTACACAATGCAAACGACATGCGCTTTGTTTATCTCGACGGCCAATGCGTCATCCGATTGCTCCACACTCGAGAAATCGACAATATTTGTGGGCACCTGTTCGGGCGTCACATTCGCCGGTATTGTGATCTCCTCGGCACGTGGCGGCACCTCCTCCGGATATTCCTCGCTCACCAGCGACAATATTAACGATGTTTTGCCAACTCCAGCATCGCCGACTAGCAAAATTCTCACATTTTTTCGCTGTGACGCCGTGTACTGACCCATTTTATTGTTGCTGCTGTTGCTGTTCTGTTTGTCAACAAAGCCTTTACGTTTTTCGAATTCAACAACTAAATTTGACTAAGTATTCTTTGGTATGCAACTAATTTTTTTGTAAGTTATTTTTTTTTGTTATGCAAAAACCGCAGTTGGCCCTAGAGGTGGATCGAGTGAAACATCGGTGTCGTCAATGCTTACAAAACATCGGAGTCATTGGTGTTTGGTAAGCCACTATCAAATGCTTTTATTTACAACAAAAAATAAACCATCCCGATAATTGCGGTCCTA
Source organism: Drosophila quinaria (assembly GCA_035047525.1). NCBI lineage: Eukaryota > Metazoa > Arthropoda > Insecta > Diptera > Drosophilidae > Drosophila > Drosophila quinaria. The sequence continues at coordinate 6,544,870 of JAWNPO010000470.1, read as the reverse complement.
TATAATATTGGAAGGAAAGAATTTACAAATATTATGAGAAATATGTTCCATACAATCCCTTTTAAAGATGAGATTTACAGATTTACAAGCCGTGTCCAAAAAATTTTATGTGTTCAGCAAACAGCGAGGCATCGGGGACAACACACACATCTCTAATAAATAAATGCATCAAACAGCTGATTCGATTGCAAAAAAAAGGTGTTCATCTTGGCAACTATGGCTATTTGACAATATTTAACTCATTTCAGAAAAGTTGACGGCAGCTCTGAAAAAAGTGGCAGTTTAGTTAGAAATTTATCGAAATTCGAATTAATTAATTCAAATGAACCCCCAAAATTTAATGTAATTCAAACCAATGTAATTCAAATCAATTTAAAAATCGAAATTTTAAAAGAGACAACAACCCTAGAGCAATCCATGAGGCGCTACCGGACCAATAAGAAATCTGAATATGTAAATTGAATTGCCTTTGCTTTTATGCTTTTGCTGAATTAATTTAACTATATAAATCTTATAACAATACATTATTCAAAACGAAAGCATAGTGTCGTTCGGCATTTTAAAGTTATTCTTTTGAAATCGAAACGACAAAACTGTCTGGCAACTACGACAGTGGAGACAGAAAATTTGTTTTGCGAGTTGAAAAAACGGCACAAAAAACGGGCGCTCAATATAGAAAAAATGAGCAAACAAACAATTAACAAATAGCGCGCGTCGTGTGTTTAGTTTCTGTTTATTTGTTATTTTTTGTAATTTTATAATCGCATTCGCGTACGCGTTTCAGCTAGTGTCTTTGTGTCTGAGCATTTTTTATTGGGGGAACGGAAAACTTCGTTTCGTGAGTTTTGTTGGGGGTGGCGGCGGTGGAGGGTGTTGCGAAAAGTAGTTCGCATTGAAAATAAGTGAGTAGCGTGTATTGCGGCGGTCCAGCCCCAGGAATCAATACCGATGGTACGCACCAAAAACCAATCATCCTCGTCCAGCGCCAGTAGCAGCACCAAATCGCCGGTCAAGATCAGTGGAAGCGGTGGCGGGGGCGGAGGTAGTGGTGGTGGTGGTGGTAATCGTAGTCGCAGCTGTAGTGAAGCATTAATCGATGACGGAAAATCCCATACGAAATTGTCGTCAAAGCGTACAACGACAACAACAGCAACAACAACGCCTGGAAGCTCACCGGACGACGATACCACCGATGCGGATTTAACACCAACGAGTGGCAACGCTCCGCGTAGCGGTGGCAACTCAGTCCATAAGCAGAATCTCTACGTTGTTTCATTTCCCATCATATTTCTGTTCAACGTATTGCGCTCTCTGATCTATCAGCTGTTTTGCATTTTTCGATATTTATACGGCGCCAGCACAAAGGTGATCTATCGCAGTCCGCATCGACGCGACTGCAACATTGAGATTGTTGTGCAGAACAACTCCAAGGAACAACAGGCAATAATCTGTCCATTGGAACGTTCTGAAAACGGCAAAGAACAGCTGGCACTGCAGACACTGCCACAGCGACAACGCGCTCTCCAGCCGCTAGAGATGGCAGCCAATCGTGGCGGAGGAGGTGGCTATTCGCCAGGTCCAGGTGATCCATTGCTGGCCAAGCAAAAGCATCATCATCGTCGCGCCTTTGAGTACATTTCAAAGGCACTCAAAATTGACGAGGAGAATGAAGGTAAATGTCCGTTTCATGGGGTTGCTTTGTTTTTTTCATTTTGTTACGTCGGCGGCGTTGGCGATGATGGCAACGGCTGCTGGAGTGGCGCTTCATGAGTCATCGCTTTGTTATCGTATCGTGTTTAGAATCGATAGCTTCACAAACACACACGCACACACACACATGCATAGAGATAGACATGCATTCTGCTCTCTTTGTTATTGTCACTTGAGTTTTTCATTCTCCTTTTTCTTTTCTTTGTGCTTTTTATACCCTTACAGAGAGTATTATGATTTTGTCAAGCTATAAGTCTGTTTAAAGTCTAAAAACTATCTACAGATTAGATAATAAATATTTTAAAATTATTATTAAAAACATTAAGATTTTTTTTATAATAATCATTTTTATTTTAAAAACTCTAAATTTCTTCATACAATCGAACTACAAAATCCTACCGTTTATTTATTTATTTAAGTTAAGTGATGATATTTGAAAAAATTGGGGAAAAACCCAGAAAAACCCAATCAGAAAAAAAGTATTAGTAGTAGTAATTAGTAATAATACAAGTATTAGAGTTGGTAAGTTCAGGGATTTTTAGAAAGGAAGAGGAAAAAGGATGATTTCAAGCAGAAGAGAGAGAGATTTTTGTCGAGAAAACTTAAAGATTTATATAATCAGTGTCTAAATACTGGACGCTGTAAGGGTATTAAGTCTTCGACTTGCTGAACATTTTATTTATACTTAATCCGTTTTGATTTGGTTTGCAGGTCACAAGGAGCTGGCCATTGAGCTGTATCGCAAGGGCATCAAGGAGCTGGAGGATGGCATTGCCGTTGACTGCTGGAGCGGACGCGGAGATGTCTGGGATCGTGCCCAGAGACTGCACGACAAAATGCAAACGAATCTTTCGATGGCACGAGATCGTCTGCACTTTCTTGGTGAGTGTGGAGGCGTTGCATGTAGTGTCTGTGTGTTTGTGTTGCCCCTTTTAACCGTAGTGTATGTTTTTTTTATTTATTATTTCATTTTATGTTTCTGCACATTTCTGTTTTTTGTTACATTTTGTTTACACACATTTTTTGTTTTGGTTATCGCGTCCATTTTGTCGTTCCCTTGAAAAACTCAGCATTGCGTGAGGAAGATTTGCAAATGCAGCGTTTAACGCTGAAGGAGCAGCAACTGAAACAACAAAAGGAGCAACAACAGCCACAGAAACTGCCCATGTTGGTTTCAAGCAGTGGCGGCATCTCCAACAGAATCAGCTCGGAAAATAAGCTTAAATTACGCAGCAGCGGCTATGGACCAAAAACTACAACAACCAGCAGCTTCACTTCCACCTCCACTTCCGCTTCCAGTGCAGCCACGTCAAGAGTCGCGTTGTCAGCTGGTAAGTGCCCCAATCGCTAATGCCTCAGTCTGCACTTCTACAGAATGGAAACTGCAACTGCCACAACAACAACAACAGCAACATGAACAACAACAGTAACAGAAATCAACGATTTTCTCTCACGATTTTCACGCTCTCGCTCTCTCTGCATGCATTTTTGATTTCATTTTAATTTGTAATTTCGTAACTTTATTTACATTTTAATTTACTCCAAAATTATAGCTTGTAAGCATCAATTGCTGAAGTTTCTCCTTACTAATTCACACTCGTTTTCATGTGCAGCCTCGGGTCGCAAGTTAACCATTGGCAATAAGCGTCCTGGCAATTTGGCCGTGGCCAATAAATCTCAGACGCTGCCGCGTAATCTTGGCTCGAAAACGACCTCAACCTCTGTGGGCGCCGCTTTGCAACGTCAGCCGGGAAAGACGGCTGCCACGCCTCCCGCGGTGAGGCGACAATTTGTAAGTGCCAATAAAAATGTAGTTACTTTTTTTATACTCTTGATCAGCAATCTAACCCAGCGGTGGGCACGCAATGGCTCTGGGAGCCAGCGACTGCTAACGAATTCAGATTTCGTGCCCACCGCTGATCTAAACTGAAACCGTAACTGTTAACCGGTATTAACCGATTGAACTTGGTGACCATAGCTGATTTAATAGCGGAACAAAACTTTTTATTATATCCAAACAAAAGAACCGAAATTTTTCAAATCGAAAAAACCGTTTAATTACCGATTCATGCATAACACTTAGTTTCGGTTCAAACATCTGTAAAAATAGACTGAAAATATCATTTTTGAAAACAAAACAATTTGGTTAAAAAATTAACATATTCTTGTAAAAGTTACAAAAAAAGTTTTTTATGATTCAATATCATACTGGTATTCCGTAACTGAAACAAACAAATAACCGGTAACCGTTACGACAGCGATATTTTAAGATTTTACGTAACCAATAACGGAAAACCAAAATTCTAACTTATCCAAAACCTTAATAAATATATACTTATTTGAATAACGCTTTTGCGTGTATGTTTTTAATTTAATGTAATTAATATTTCTAGTCCTCCGGCCGTAATACTCCGCCGCAACGTTCCCGCACGCCCATCAACAACAATCCGAGCAGCGGCAGCGGCGCCAGCACGCCCTTGGTGAGCGTTAAAGGCGTGGAGCAGAAGCTGGTGCAGCTCATTCTAGATGAGATTGTCGAGGGCGGCGCCAAGGTGGAATGGACGGACATTGCCGGACAGGAGGTGGCCAAGCAAGCGCTACAGGAGATGGTCATACTGCCCTCTGTGCGTCCCGAACTATTTACGGGTAAGTTTCGGAAAAAATTATAATTTAAAAAACATCATAAAAAATACTAGCAAAAAAAAATATGAAAAAAAATTTTTGCAGTCACTCCTAGAATTATTTGAAGCATTTTTTGCATCCAAACATTTTTTGTTTAAGCCCGAGGAAACAAGTTGCAAAAAAAAACACTTACAAAAATTCTAAATTATTAATGGGTTAAAGAATTTTTTGTATCATTCAAACGGAATTTAAATGATAACAATTTTTAAAAATCTGCATCAAATTTTTTTTGTTAAAAGTATATTTTGGTTTGAATTACTTCATCCACATATAATTATTTCATTGGGTTATGTGTTTACTGACATCATGAATGAAAGCTGTATAAGCTTTAACACCCTAATCCTGAAGATATCTGACTAGTCGTTACGACCTGGGGTAGACTCAAATTCCATAAAATTTAAATACTTTAAATGAAGAATTATCTAATAACGACTTTGAACTTTTAAGGTCTACGTGCACCTGCCAAGGGACTGCTGCTGTTTGGCCCACCTGGCAATGGCAAGACGTTGTTGGCCCGTGCCGTTGCCACCGAATGCAGTGCAACGTTCCTAAACATTTCGGCTGCTTCGTTGACGAGCAAATACGTTGGAGATGGCGAGAAATTGGTGCGTGCTCTGTTTGCCGTGGCTCGGCACATGCAGCCATCGATAATATTCATTGATGAGGTGGACTCGCTGCTCTCGGAGCGCAGTAGCAGTGAGCATGAGGCATCGCGTCGTTTGAAAACGGAATTTCTTGTGGAATTCGATGGTTTGCCGGGCAATCCAGATGGTGATCGTATTGTGGTGCTGGCAGCGACCAATAGACCGCAAGAACTGGACGAGGCTGCACTGCGTCGCTTTACCAAGCGTGTCTATGTTACACTGCCGGACGTGCAGACACGGGAACTGCTGCTAAATCGTCTACTGCAAAAACAGGGCAGTCCGCTGGATACGGACGCCTTGGGACGCTTGGCCAAAATCACAGAAGGTTATTCCGGCTCGGATCTAACAGCGCTGGCCAAGGATGCCGCCTTGGAGCCCATACGTGAGCTAAATGTGGAGCAGGTCAAGTGTCTGGATATAAGCGCAATGCGTCCCATTACCGAAAAGGATTTTCACAACTCCCTGAAGCGCATTCGTCGTTCGGTGGCGCCACAAAGTCTCAATTCGTATGAGAAATGGTCACAGGATTATGGAGACATTACCATTTAGTTTGTCTTCTTTTCTCGTTAATCTTGTCCAACATTTAGTGATGTGAGTCTGAAGGAATTTTCTTTGGCAAGTTTTTTTCATCATTGACTCGTAATTTTTAACGTTTCTCGAGTATTTAGATTTTTACTTATTAATTGTTTTCACACACCCACCCACAAAAATTTTGTTAATTTTCTATTAATTATGTGAATATGGAATTGAAGTTCATTTTGTTCAATGTTTTAGAAACTACATACGTATAAATGTCTAAGCAGAGTTTCATTCTTTTTTACAAATGCTAAGTATATATGTTAAAAAGGTGTTCAGACTTAGATACATTAACCATAAGCCACAATGTCTAAAATATACAATATACTATAATTAACATTAGATTATACTCATTTATCTTTAAATCATCAACTGTTTTCAATCTTCGCGAATTGTTTAAGTAAAAAGTTAAAAAATATAATTGTTCAATGTATTTCTCAGCTCTCAAAAAAAATTCTTACCACGTTTTTGTACTGTATCTTATAATTAATAATATAAACATTCCATGTAGTTGTAATATTAGTTTATTGTTTAAAAGTTTTGTTAACTGGCATTTTAAATACTTCCATGCAATTCTGATAACATGTTTCTGTTGTACAGTTTATATGCCATACTACACTACACTACGTAATCGTAATACTTGAATTGTTTTAGTGTACACCAATCCCCCCAAAAAAAAACTATAATCGTAGACGTAAGCATAGTCCTAAGTTAAAACACGTATCACAAAATACAACACGATTACAGTTTTCAACTTAACAGATTTAAGTTTTAGAAAATAGCTCCAAATGATTTAACTAGTTTTTAGTTCCTCAGATATAGAATGTACAATAGAGCCACAGTTGCTGTTTATCTTATAAAATCCAATTTAAACTACGGCTATCATTTATAGTACTGTTACCAAATTATTGTACCTAGAAATACATCACACACACACACACGCTTACGACGCTAATTAGCAGCTTCATAAGGTGCCGCCCACAAAAACAAATATGATAAAAAACAAACTATAGTTTAAAGCCTGGTTAAAAGCAAACCCAGTAAATACATCAGCTAACGCGCTAAATAAAAAGGATTTCAACTGATAAATTAAATGCGAGTTTATCTTATTTCATAAGCTTTTGGTGGAATATAAACCAAAAATCCTGATCAACTTAATAATATCTTTATGGAGATTGGATTTCTGGATTGTTGTACCGAACGATTTGTTTAGATGGAAAAGTTGGACAACTCAGTTCTAATAATTATATCCAGGGTATTTCGGTAAAATGTAGATGTTAAAACGGTTACCGTAACCGTTAACTCGTATTAACCGATTGAAATTGGTAACCGTTACTGATAACGTAACCGAAACAAAATTTTTTTATTATGCCAAAACCCAAAAACCGAAATAACCGTTAAGAATCCGGCATAAATATATTCATCCATATGTACATACATCCATCCATACAAACGTTCCGTAAAAAATAAATATATATTGCGGTCTCGGTTCTGGTACTTAATATAAGCGGTTAATTTCGGTTAACGGTTACGGTTCCTGTTCCGGTTGTGATCCCTGTTTATATCTCAAATCTTCAAGACTGCTTTCAAGAATTCAAAATACATTTCAGGTTTAATCTGATCAGATGCTATGGAAAATAGTAATCTAAATTGTTTTTTTTTTTTAAATTGACAGATTGCAGTCAGTTTAATAAATTGAGAGTTCAGTTAGAAACCCAAAAAATAGAATAAGTCTCGAATTCAAAATGAAAATGTAACAAGTAACATAAAGTAAACTTAAAAAAAAAAGATGGAAGGATCCTAGGAACTGCATTTTTGTTCTAAATTTAAACAAATTTAAAACTTTCATATTTGAGATTCAAGCGGAAAATAGAACTGATTCAAATTGTTTATAAATTATTAAAAAAAAAGAATAAAAAAGGAGGCATCTTCACATACAGTATACAAATTAGTTGACACCTTAGATTAGTTGAATTGACACATTTGTTGTACTCGATCAACTCTGACTGATTGGATTAATACTTTACCCCTTGGCCATTAAAACGTAATGTTGTTGTTTTCCGTTGTTTTATATATTTTTTTGTTTCTTTATTTTACATTTTACATACATAATTCACACATCGCAAATATGAATATACATATGCTCGCATTTACAATCGCTTACTAACTAAATTTGTTTATGCTTTGTTTTTTTTTTTTTTTTTTTCGGCCTGTGTAGTTGTTTTTGTTGTTGCTGCTTCTGCTGCTGTTCTTGTTGTTGTTGATTTTTCTGCGTTGCTTTTGTGTTGACATACGTAACGCGAAATTAGCAAAATTTACAACATTCACATTTTGCTTTGTCACGATTTCGATTGTTTTGTTTTTTTTTTGTTTTGTTGTTGTTCTCAATTGTGGTTGATGTTGTTGCTGCATTTGTTTAATCTTTACTTATTTTGTTTTGTTTCCTTTTCGTGTATACGCCTATATCTGCCTTAAATTACAAATCATTAAATTATTTTAACATGTACTTAGATTGGATTAGATTGTTACAGCTACCCGCCCGTCGCCCGTCATCGCCCAGAGCTTTAAGAGCGCGTTTGCCGCTGACACTTCGCGCCATTCCCTCTCTCTCTTCCTCTCTCAACTTTTAGTTCAACGCTTTGCTTCGATCTTCAACTGCTGTTAAATTAACGCACGCAGAACACACACACACATCCACATGCACGTAAGCAGACACGCACATCAACGTAGGGTTGCCACTTTGCAACGTAACACAAGTCGAACGTAACGTTAGAAACAATTGATACTGAAACATAACGGTTAACTTCCAGATTTCTTCTTCTTCGAGTCTTTTAATTGTTTCCAACTAACGTAACGTCTGATGTGCTTATGTTATTACTATTACTGTTGTTGTTGTTGTCGATTGTAAGGAGCACAGATGCTGGCACGATTTTATGTTGATAATGATATTGCAAGTGTGCTGTTGTTGTTGCTGCTGCTGCTGCTGTTACTGTTGTTGTATGCGGACGTTGATGCGGATGCGTTCGTTGACTGCAGCGGCTGCCTCCTGGTTGCGGATGCGGATGTTGCAGACGGCGTCGAAGCAGGCGTCACGTCTCTGCTCATTGGGTTTGATATTGTGGCATCGCAGCGCTGTACATCATCTGTGGGGCAAGCGAACCGTTGGCGGCAGCTGCCGCACTCGCAGCGGCTGAGACGCCCGGCACCACAGTGGCGCCTGGAACGCCCCATGCCACATTTGGTGGCATCACACGGTACCCGGCAGCTGCAACAGACAAATTATCAATCAATTATTTAATATCATTATTTATTATTATTATTTATTATTCACATCAATAACACCTTAAAATACTGAAAAAACTACTAGAAAAGTTAACAGTCGAGCGAGCCAGACAATGCGAGATCCTGTACTTATTGCCAAAAAAAGGCAAATAAACGGCAAAGTATTTTGGGACTACTATTTGTCTTAGGTATGGTAAAAAGTTATAGCTTCATAAAAGAACGGAGCGTAAACAAATTTAAAAATATGCCTGGATTTGTTTAGGATAAATATGCACTTCAAATTTGGTTTGTCTAGCTCTCAGACAAAGGAATTTAACTGCCTGTTAAATTTCAATAATTGTGCAGTCTGACTCAAAATCATTGTTAATCAGTGCTATTTTTTGTAACGTATATTAATTCTTAAACGTGGAGTCACAGTCTGAAAATGCATTATATTGAAAATATAGCCCACTTCCATCAAAAACTAATTTTTAAAAATATTAGGAATGAAATTTTGTGAAGATATCTCAACCAAACTCACACACCTCTACAAGGGTATCTAAACTTCGGCGCCCCAAAGAAATCCATTAGTCTCGTTTCTTTTGCATACACTCGTATAAGTTGCTCTCTGCCAGCTAGATTCATAGTTTTTTTTTATACCCGTTACTTATAAAAATAAGTTAAAGGGTGTACTGTATTCGTTGCAATGTCTGTTACAGAGAAAAGGGAGCATCTCCGACCCTATAAAGTGTATGTATTCTTGATCAGCAACAACAGCCGAGTAGATATAGCCATGTATGTAAGGACGGACTTCGTCAGAGACTATAAGAGCTAGAGCAACTAAATTTGACATACAGATTTCTACGCATATCAAGTTTGATCAAAATTTTTGCCACGCCCCTTCCCATACCATTCTTTGAATATTAGGTATTTTTTGGTAACTAACGTTATCTATTAACTAAAACTATCATCCTACTGAAACGCAACAAGATCGGATAATTAGAAAGGTGGTAATGGCTGATTTAAGTTGTTAAGCAATGTAAGCGTGCAATAAAAAATATTTTCAATTTATTTGACTAAGTCGGTAGCTCGACTATAGCCTTTTCCCACTTGTTTTTTAAATAAATTCGTTTGCACTTTAACAAATAAAGGTAAATGTGTCTTTAATAACTGAAATTGTTGATACGTACGCACGCCTCCCGCCTGTTGAGCACTGGTGGTGTAGTAAGGATAATAACCCTGTTGCATGTACTGCGTTTGCATCTGGGCAGGATAGCTCTGCTGCAAAATTGAAAGATTATTGATCAGTTGATGAGAACGTAAGGGAGAAGGAGGATCACTTACCGCCGGTGGATACCAATAGCCCATTTGTTGATAAGCTGCCGCATAGGGATATTGCGCCTGCGCCGCTGCCGCAGCAGCTGCAATCTGTTGGGGCGTCATCATTTGGCCGGGTAACGCGGTGCCCGTGGCAGCAGCCAATTGCTGCTGTGTCATCATCTGTCCCTGCATCCCGGCAGCACCAGCTGCGGCGGCAGCATTGGCAGCTGCCACAGCGGCCACATTTGCCGAGGCGGCCGCTGCAGCGGCGGCATTTAAATTGTTGGCCGAATTATCACCGCCATTCTCCTTGCCCCAGAAGCACTTGACATGGTTGCCATGGACCTCGCTGTTGTGCGTATGCTCGATGGCGCGTGCCGCCGCCTCTTTAGTCACAAACTTAATGAACGCGAATCCCTTGTCCTTGAACACACGCACATCCTGGATGGGACCGAATTGCATAAAGTGCTTGTGCATCAGCTCATCACTGATAACATTGGGCGGAAAGCCGCCGCAATAGACGGTGGTATTTGTGGGACTCGATTGATTGTACACCTCCTCAAAGGTGTGTCGTTGTTGGCTCTTTATTCCATTCCCAGCACCGCCCAAACCGCCGCCGCCGCCCATGCCACCGCCCATGCCGCCACCTTGGCCACCAGACTTGGACGATTCCCGCGGTGGCGGCAATTTCCGTGTCGACCAATTCGTGCGTATCGCACGCGATCCAATCCACTGGCCATTCATCGCCTGAATGGCATTCTCCGCCTCCGCCTTCTTCACAAAGGAAACAAAGGCGTAACCCTTGGATTTCATTGTCTGCGGATCGCGAACGATGCGACAGTTTGATATTTCCCCAAATGGTGCGAACGCCTCGCGCAGCGTCTCCGTCTCAATCTCTGGACTGAGATCGCCCACGAATATGTGATGATGCGAACTGATGTCTGTCTTGGGCGTATTGCCCGGACTAGTGGCCCAATTGACCTGCAACAAACAAGCATTATCATTAATCAAGTAATTAGTCAATTTATTGGCACCTCATACGAATTCCGAAACTTTTTCAAGGCATTTCAAAAATGAAGAACAAAAACCAAGAATACAATTTTAGGAATCCAAAATTGGCACGAAAAATGAAGGAATCATAAATAAGGAATGTCAACTAAGAAAAATATTCAAAGTACAAAAATTAAGAAAAAAAAACAATTGGGAAAAGTATCTTTGATTTTCCTGTCATTGGCTTAATTCTTTCGAATAGTTTTATACATTACTCATTATTAAAACAAAACCTCTCGTGCCAGAATGGTGAGTTTTTGCAAAAAGTTTCTTCAAACAATTTAAATAGTGACTGCAAAAAAAAATTCAAATATCTCTTTGCTAGTATTTTTTATAATTTTTTGAAAATGACGAAAAGGGCACTTTTTTATTTTTTTCATGCAAAAAGTGCCTTTTTCGCCATTTTCTAATAATTTTAAAAAATACTACCGAAAAGATATTTGAAATTTTTTTTTTGCAGTTACTATTTAAATGGTTTGAAGAAACTATGCATCAATACATTTTTTGTTCGAGACCCAGGAAGTAAGTTCAAATTACGAGTAGATTTAACTTTAAGTGTTGTTTAAATACTTTTGATTTCGGCTTTTCCTAATTTAAGTCTTCCCAATTTTTGCTTGTCCAATTTTGGCTTTACCAATTTTCGTCTTCCTAATTTTGGATTCCTAATTTTGTTTCCGAATTTTCGTATTCTGATTAATATTTTTCGAAATTCGTATACAGAATCCCTTAATTATTTGTGACATTACCTTGATCTCTTTGTCGAGAAAGACACGTTTGTTCATGGCCGTGAGGGCGGTGCTAGCTGCCTGATAATTGGAATATTCGATGAAGGCATAGGGATCGTTGCCAGGCTCTCTGATGATTTTACAGCTTTTGACTGGACCCATTTTGCCAAATAATGCCACCAATAGATCCTCCGATACCGAACCATCCAGATTTCCAACGTACAACGTTTTTGGCTGTGACTCGTCCATGTTTTTTTTTTTTCACTTGTCTCTTGATCTGACTATTGCTTTTTGTAATTACTTTCTGATCCTACCTGATCCTGTGATCCTACTTATGGTCTTGTCCTGGCAATTGTATTAACTACTCTACATCAACTCAAATTCAAAATCTAGTCAAAAATTGTAATTGCCTTCAAATTTCTAACTATTTGTTTTGTTTATCTTCTTTTGTTATAAAAAATGCTCACAATCATATACAAAATATATATATCTATATAGAGATATATATCAATTTTTCTTTGTTTTTTTTTTTTGCAATTAATACAACTAAAACATCAAAGAAAACAAATTTTGAATACTTTTGAATCTCGACTATACAACTACTCTATATTATAAATGTATATATCAGTGTATACAGATCTAGATATATATGTATTCATATATATAATAAATCAGTAAATCTTTTTGCTTAACGCTGAGGTTCGTCGTTTATTGCTTTCGCTTTCGCTGTTGTTTGTTGTTGTTGTTCTTCTTCCTCTTCTTGGTGTTTGTTGTTTTTGTGGCTTCGATAAATTTGATTAACATATATCCTAACTAATCACTAATGGAGTGTTTTGGAATATATCGAATGAGTTGCTATCGAAATTGTTCGATTCCAGTTGTTGTTGTCTCTTGTTGCACATACTCCACAAAGAGTTGTTATTGTTAGATTTTCCTCTGTTTAACTGTATATCAATAGTTAATATTGTTGTTTAATCCATACAAAAATTGTAGTTTTTTTCAGTGCTGCACTTATAAATGATTTCAACTGGATTCCTACTCATTTCTGGTACAAAAATGTGTTGAATATGTTTATTGTTGTATATAAACGTTTGTAGTTTAAGTGAAAGTTCGCAAGATAATTATTGGTTGGATTCGAAGTTGAAGATTGGAATCACTGCAACAAGAACGGGAGAGAATGACAGAGAGGTGAAGAATTTTCATTAGTTATGCGTAAAAAAAAAAGAGCGTTAGCTGGCTATACGATTAATTGTTGTTGTTGTTGTAGTGTGATTATCTTAGAAATATTTAATTAGTTTTCAAAGGAAAATTTAATACTTTAGTTCCCCTTTCCAACCTAACAGCACATGATCGAATTATTACTATGGGGAATTAAGCGAGTAAATGATATGCATAATGTTGTACGAGTCTGAGAGCAAAGTATGAAACAAAGGCAGCGGGTAACGCAAAAGCAGCGCCGACACACACACACACAAGCACGTATACGAACGCTCTCTTTCTGCTCTCTCCGTAAAATAGGAGTGTGAGGCGAGGGCCGCTGCAGTCTCAGTTATCCGCATTTATTTGACAAAACGTTTTTCATTTTATAGCCAGCTAACAATTTATACATATTACAACTTATTCACAACAATTCAATTTGTTTAACTTTTTCTCTTTTTTGGCAAAGCAATTATAGAGTATTAACAAACTCACACACACACATTCACGCGCGCGCATAGAAAAAGAGGGGAGAAAGAATTAACGAAAATCAACTAGGAGATGAATGACCGTCGATAACAAAATACACAATGGCAGAGAATATGGAGAAAGAGGAAAATTTGCAAAAACCGAAAACCGGCCAACGAAAAAAAAAAACGCGCACGGTTGCATGAGTTTAGTAGTATCAATCGCAATTTTAATCGATGTTATGATATTTAACAATCATTTTATGTTCAATTTTAATTTTCAGTTAACAATTAAAAACAGCATAAACCTGATTTCCTCAACGAACGAAGCAACTAAATGCCAAAGTCAGAGTCAAAATAAAAGGAGCGGCGTTCGAACGGGTGGAAAAGGCAGAAGGCGACGCGTTTTGTCTTTTTGTTTGCGATTTTTCGGTTGCTGCTGCTGCTCACACGAGTTGCCACTTATTTTGTTTTTGGTTGAATTGAACGTTCGAACCAATACCAATGCAAATTAAACTGGGAATTTTACATTGCTTTTTGATTTTCTTTTCCGCTAAACGCAACGCAAATTTTTTTTTTTGTAGTCTTCGCGCTGCTTTTTTTTTATATGCACGTATGTATGTACTATGTACATATGTATGGATGTATGTATGTACATATATGATGTATGTATGTGTCTTGTTCACTTTTCTGCTGCCATCTTTTATGCTAAGCGCTGTTCGATTTGCCGTTTTACCCCTCCTCAACCGAAACCGATGCAGAATGCTAGAATTGTCATTAACACTACCACCACCACCACCGCCGCTGGCTTCGCCGTACACACACAGCCCATTGTTCGTGCTGGCATCACTTTCAGCTTAGAATTTTAGATTTTGTTTCCAAAATTCACTTATTTTATTGCGCTCTGTGACGTGGCTGCGGCTGTCAATTTACCGCATTCTATTTCACCATCGATATTTTAGCACATATCATTCTGCGCCAAATAGCGTCCGCTACCGGTTTTTGTATAATTTTATTAACTTTCTTTATGTTGTGTTGCTTAAATTGTTCGATAAACGCGTCGCCAAATTTTTACCTTTCGTCGTCTAAAATGCGAACTAATTAAATGAGCACTTTGTGTGCGAGAGGTGTGCTGCCAACTCGTCGCAATTGCTTTGTCGCAATGGCGGCAACTCGTTGAATTACTTAAAAACGATGATATAATTGTTATTTGTAGCTTTAACATTTATGAAATTTATATTTGTAGCAATCACAATTGTTTTTCATGTATAATCAACGTGGTTTTAAGAAATTAAACGCGATTTTTATAAAATATAAAAAACACGGCAACTCTGTATTGTCTGATAAACGCTTGCATTACCTCGTTCTCTTTCTAACGCACACTGAAAGGGCCGACAAAGCAGCGCAAAGAGGAAATGCCAAGAAGTAAAACAGAAGAAAAAGAAAATCTGAAATGGTGATTAATATTTTTATAAACAATAAACAGTTAATTACTGTCAATACTAATGGCATTAAATATGACAAAATTTGCGATTATATCGAGGAGACAACTGTAAGTAATTACAAAATGGCAAGTGGAAATCAACAATAATAATAATAAACGAAATTTGTTTACAGCATTTACAGACTAATGAATACTACCTCATAAGCAATGGCAAACGTTTAAGTGAAGGTGATAACAA
The DNA here is from genome assembly GCA_035047525.1 of Drosophila quinaria. Taxonomy (NCBI): domain Eukaryota; kingdom Metazoa; phylum Arthropoda; class Insecta; order Diptera; family Drosophilidae; genus Drosophila; species Drosophila quinaria. The sequence continues at coordinate 6,529,556 of JAWNPO010000470.1, read as the reverse complement.
TGAGCATGAGACTGGAAGTATCCATTGCATATTGCGCGAGGTGGGCGGCAAAGGCGGATTCGGTTCCATGCTGCGTGCGATTGGAGCGCAAATCGAGAAGACCACAAACAGAGAAGCATGTCGCGATTTGAGCGGACGTCGTTTACGCGACATAAATGAAGAGAAGCGCGTCAGGGCATGGCTGGAAAAGCAGGGAGAGCGCGAACGTGAGGCAGAGGAGCGCAAGAAACGCAAAATCGAAAAGTTGCTGGCCGTGCCCAAGCACGAATTCAAAGACGAAGAGTATGAAGAGGCACGGGCCAAACTGACAGAGAAGGTGAACGATGCCTTCGAGGAGGGACTCAAACAGGCAGAGGAAGCTAAACTGTCTGCAGAACCAGAGAGCGTGGAAGAGAAGCCTTCCAGTAGTGCTTCCACCTTGACTGGAGTCAAGCGAAAAGTCACCACAAATGAGAAGGCAAAGAGCAATAAGAAGAAAAAAGGAGCTCTCTGGATTGATGACGATCTTTCGGGCAGCGATTTGGACTCCGACGACAGCGAGGAGGAAACTAACAAGAAAGCGGCCATTAAATGTTAAAAGGTTTATTTTTAATTAAACGCTAATTTTACATAAATACAATGGTGACAATTTATATACAGTTTTCATTGCGTCACAAACTGGGACGAGACCCAGGCGAGTCCCCATTTCAGATTCGTCAGCATGAACTTTAAAGCTTTTGTCCACTGTTCCTCCGAATTGAATTGGATTCTACATAAAAAGAAGAGAAATTATCGTTACAGGATTTCAAGTAAATGTTTTCACATGGTGGAATTACTACAAGGTGACGTGTGATCCAAAAAATAAGATTCACACAGGATATCTGTTAACGTAAAAAGAAGGTTGTACGCATAGTTTTTCTGTCTAGTGTACGTCACCTTCTAAATGACTTCACCATGCGTACGCACACTTACTTAATGGAATAGGAATTGCCAGTGGAAGGATCAATGATTTTGCCCTTTTCCATTTTGTAGGGCAACAGAAATTCGGTGTCGCGCTTCTCCACCTCCTTCTGAAACTGCGTCAAGCAGTCGAGAAATGCAACCATCGCCGCATCGAATTTGGTGTCCCAAAAGAACTTGAATCCACCGCTGCCATAGAGAGGCAGCTCTCGATTGTCGCCAAGCACCTCCACATAGGAATGATTACCGAATGGAACAACACGATAGCGCTCAAAGGTCAGACCGATTTTACGTGCCAGTGCCGAGAGGAGAAGCACGGTTTGTCCCCAGGCGGCATTAATCTCCGACCAGTCGACGGAGACAGATGGAAGGCGTCCCAATCGAAAGTTGTTGATTGTGCCAAAGTGTCCGGCATGCCAGATGTGAAATGTTATGTTAAATATGTTGGTATCACGCAGCTTGTCCAGCTGTTGCTTCGAGTATGCAATCTGGCACTCCAAGCTCCGTTTGTCGTCCTCCGTCAGCATCAGTTCGCGTCGATGCTTCGTATATTCACGCCAATAGCTTTCCTCCTGTTCGTGGAGTTTCTCCTTTTCAACCTCCTCCTGTTCGATGGCATCATTCAAGACTTTCTCCTCCGCCTTCCAGTAGAGTTGTTGTTTTCAACAAATAAAATATAATGAAATAAATAGATATGTAAATATTGATCAGTGGTGGTTTAGTTCAAATGAATCAATTCGAAATATGTCGATTTGACTGATGCGAGGTACACTTTGAATTGAATTCGTTTGAGTGTGAGTGAGATTGAGTTCTACATTTTTTTACTTATAGCTGCATATAAATATTTTGTGTTAATAATAGAGAAGCGTTTTTAATAAAATATTGTTTTCGGATTCAAACTTAGTTTAAAAACTCGTATTAATAATAAGAATTCGATTTAGATTTTGTAAGCTGAATGCTGCATTTCATTGTTTTCTTACTTATATTCATTACGCAACAGAAAATACTCATGCAAAATAGGAAAATGTGAAAATTAAATCGAGATTCGAAACAAACTCGAATTAACTCAAAACTAAGTAGATTTCTCACTCATTCACTTCGTGCCACTCCGTTCCACTCAATCAAAATCGTTCGACTTCGAATTCGACTTCTTTCAATTCCTTTCGAAACATAAGTGCTTCGAATTTCGTTTTAACTCATTCATGCAGACCCCTAATACAATAGATATTAATATTATCGATATACATACCTTCAAGGTTGCCAGTTCGGCTAGTAATTGTTGCTCGCTCTGCTTCAGTTCCTCCAGTTCCTTGTCCAGGGCATCCACATTCGGACCTTCCTGCTGCTGTTCCAATTCATTGAGATACTTTTTATACACATGCCATTCATCCTCCGCAATGTGCAGTTCTCTGTCCATGATTTCCAGCATCGAATCGGCACACTCTTCGCACAACGGATGATCAATCTCCGAATTGGAGGATAGGCAATCAAAGAGCTCGGCTTTCAGTTTAAAGGCAGCACTCAATTTCTTGTTATCACGTCCATCCGACACGAGCATAAATCCCGTGCCGTTGATGGAGTCAGTCAGCCGGAATGGCGGCACAAAGTGGTCAAAACTGTTGGCATCCTGTGGATCAATAGTGTTCACATTACCACCATAGATGGGCACTGCAAAAAGTCAGAGTATTTAATCACGCTTTGTTATTGTTAATTTATAGATTTGTCATATGTACGTGAGAGTTCAGCCATCGCATGCACACTAATCTTCTCCAGCTGCTCGTCCAGCACAATTGGTTGCAGGCAGCGCTGGCAGGCGAAAGAGGCCGGCTGTTTCTCTGCCTCTGTCATGATGTTGATGTTGGCGCCTGAATATTCGATTCTTTTTCGTCACTGCATAAAATGTAGTTTTTGCATGAAAAACAAGTCAAACACAAAAAAAAATCAGCTGTTCGATTCGCAGATTCACGGAGTTGCCACCCTTTTGCAACGGTAGCAGTGATGTCATTTTAGATCTAAGTTGTGACAATTTAGCAGTTTTGTAATTGCAAAAGCTAAAAAACTTAAAGACTGCTATAAACTAAAAATATTATCCTTTAAAATATATAATGAGTTGTTTCTCAGATACTTTTTTTTAGCTCTTTTTATTTTATTTTGGCTATCTTTAGCTTCCTGTTTACCACAGAGCTGCCACCCTGTTCCCAAAGCAGCGTGCGTAGTTAAAATATTGAAATAAAAGACAAAACAGTTGTCAGCATAACAGAAAAACCAAAACAAAAGCTAAAAAAAACAGTTTATCCGTACACACACTGGTCCACTGAGGAAAATTAAACCTTGAGCAACTAAACGGATTGTTGTTGATGTCACAAATAATAATCAGAAAGAAGCAAGTAACAAAAAAAAAAGAGAAGAGAAGAGGCATTGATAAGCAAGTAGACGTCCGACTGCGGGAGAGCGTTGCGTTTGTTTTGGTGAGTAAAATCACATGCGACGTAGTCATAATGGCGCCTACATACCATACACAATCTCAATCAGATTCTTCAACGCACATTGCGTTCATTTCAGTATTTCAGTCGTCGCCCGACAGTGCTACATAACGGAAGTGTCGTTTCTCCCTCCCAAAAAAACGCAACCATTCGGATTGAACTTCAACAAAAGACAAGGAAAAAAAATTACATTTTCTGACTGAAAGTCCACTTGCTCAAGTCTATATGCGCATGTTTCCAGCTCCATAGCATATAATCTATATAGGAAAATCAACACAACGCAACGCGCCCTTTTTTTTTTATTTGGTACTTTTATCAAAGATCAACGCACACATCAAGCGTTAATACGTAATCAGGCAGTTTGCCGACTGCGTGACGGCGCAGGAGAACGAGACGAGCAGGGGAAACGATAATTCTACACAACAACAGGTGGCGTTGTGTGCGAAAAGGACGAGCAAGACAGTAAGCGAGAGAGAGAGACAGACGAAGAGTGCGATCATCCCACGCTGCTCACAGAAAGAACGAGAAGCACAGAGAGAGAGAGCGATAATTCCAGACAATAACAACAACAACAATGGTTTCATATTTTGTACCGCGCGGTCGTTTTTTATTAAAGGCTGGCAATGTGCGCAAAGCGATGCAGGAGCAGCAACAGCTGCAGCCAAAACAGATGACACAAAATGGAAATTGGTCGATGCTGCGACACTTTCGGCAATTGCCAACAAATGCGGCTTCCAATGAATCCTCAGCCGTGTCCAAATCGAAGCCGCAACAACAACAACGACAACGCCATCAGCAGCAGCAACAACAACAGAGTCAACTGACAGTGCGTCGAAATGTGCTCGCACGCTGGACGGGTTTCCTATTGCGCTGGGCGCCCATGGGACTCTGTGTATTTGGGGCCATCGAATGGCAATTTCACAAAATGCGTTGCTCACGTGACGGAGCCCCGAGCACTGCCTCCGAGTTCCAGTCGATGGTTTACTGCTCGCTCCCATTGCGCATCATGAGTCGCTGCTGGGGCTGGTTGGCCTCCTGCTATATGCCCCACATGATGCGTCCCTATGTCTATGGCTGGTACTCCAACATGTTTAATGTGAACATCAATGAGGCCTTGTATCCGGACTGGAATCATTACAACAGCATGGCCGAGTTCTTTACGCGTCCGCTCAAGGAGGGAGTCCGTATCATTGATGCCAAGGCGCCGCTGGTTTCCCCGGCCGATGGGAAAGTGTTGCACTTTGGACGCGCCTCGGACTCGCGTATTGAACAGGTCAAGGGTGTCAACTATAGCATCGAGGATTTCCTGGGTCCCATTGAAAGATCGACAGGTAGTTATGCCCAGGCATTGAAACATCAACGAGATGGTTCCACCGAGCTCTATCAATGCGTCATCTATCTGGCACCGGGAGATTATCATCGGTTTCATTCGGCCGCCGCATGGCAGCCGACGGTGCGACGTCATTTCTCCGGTGAACTGCTATCGGTGAGTCCATCGGTGGCTAGCTGGTTGCCCAATCTCTTCTGTCTGAACGAGCGTGTTCTGTATATGGGCAACTGGAAGCATGGATTCTTCAGCTACACGGCTGTGGGTGCCACCAATGTGGGCTCTGTGGAAATCTACATGGATTCACAGTTGAAAACCAATCGCTGGACCGGCTTCAAAGTCGGCGCTCATCCGCCAAGCACCTATGAATATGATGAACTGCAGCTGGTCAATAAGGAGGATTCCTCAAGCATCAGCTTCAACAAGGGCGATCTCATTGGACAGTTCAACATGGGCAGCACAATTGTGTTGCTCTTTGAGGCGCCAAAGAATTTCGAATTCGATATTGAGGCTGGTCAAAAGATAAGCGTCGGACAATCCCTTGGACACATTGGAGAGCGCAAATGATTTATCGATTATCGATTACACAACACAAATTGTGATGAGCGTTTACTTCTCGACGGCACTGTTTTACCTTTTCGTTTTTTGAAACAGGAACTGCAATTGTATCCTATATATATGTATGTATGTATTTAGTTGCCATTAATTCAGCTGAGATTCTTGGTCGAACTTTGAAGCTAGTTGTATTTTGCGATTTCAATATTAGTTTTATACATGTTAATTGATAAATAAATATAATTTGCATTAAAAATTACTTGAGTTGCCAACTTTAATTCAATTGATGCAGTTCTTTGGTTTAGTTCTTGAATGACTGGAAAAGTCTATTGGTTCATTTGAACCCATTCTCACGGGTGCCACTTAAAAAAATCTGACTGAGCCAAAAACCATCAAAAAATAGCCAAATTCACTAGAGGTGGAGAACTATCGATAGTCTGCGCCATCGATAGTCAACGATATTATTTTTCAAACCATCGATAACTATCGATAGCTTTCGATAGTGTGTTCAATTATAAAATTTTATAAAAAATTAAACAAAAATTTGAAATTGGCACTAATTTAGGTATTATAAAAGTAAAAATAAATACAATTCGTTTCCAACAATAATGTTTCTCTATTAGCCAAAGTTCCACGATCTAAAACTTATTGTTCTGTCTATTGATCATGCGCTCGGACTCGACTGAAATGGCGGGCACACTTAAATAAATGTTAAAACATAAAAATATGTAATAATGTTAGTTCCGATTTGTTCGTCTTATCCATATCATGAAAATATTAAAACACAAAACTTAAATGCACTGCCAAAGAGAGCCTTACTGTGACGAGTTGAGCGTCATAAAAAACTATCGACCACTATCGATAGTGCACGTCTGCTATCGATGGCGCCTCGATAGTGCTTGACCATCGATAGTGCCGATAGTGCCATCGATAGTTCTCCACCTCTAAAATTCACTAAAAAAGAGCCAAACAAACCTAAAGCAATAACACATATTTCCAAAGTATTTCACATATTCATCTTAATCTAGTGATAATGTTAGTAAATACAAAAAAATATATACTTCAACCTAATATTATACAAAATAACTGATTCTGAACTGAAAAAAGGAGCCAAATCGAGAAAAAAGGGCATCTGCGCCTACAGGAAAAAAATAGCCAGTTTTGGCGCATAAACGCCAATTGTGGCAACCGTGCCTATTCTGCGATTACGCCATCTTGTTTAATAGAATTTACAAATAGTCTGTAATATTCAGAATTAATTAGTAGACACAACTTGTTTACTAGTAATTCAATATTGTAGTATTCTGATTATTGCTGTCCGATTTGGTCTCAAGTAAACTCTTATGGCACGCGCCGCTTGATGACGACGATGACCCAAGATTGCCGGGATTAACGGACATAAATATGAGTACATATGTGTACACACACATGTGCATGCGTGTTATCAGGAGATAATGTTAACGGTCAGTTCATGGGAAAAACAATCGCAATTCGCATTAACGCCTTTAACATTGGGACTGTCAGCGCGATAAGGCACAAAGGATACGAATAGATTTAATAACATTATCTTCTAGATGTGCATTATTGGTACAATACAATCGAAGGCAAAAATATTGACTACCATAACCTCCAATTTTTCCACGGTTGTAACCTTTGGTACATTGGTACCATCTTATAAAATGGTACCTTGTTTATGTTTGGGGATAACAAGAGTGGGGACAATTTTGATCGCAAACGGTAAGTTCTTTGAATCTAAGTATTTCCACTAAATGACAGCATCCAAATAAATAAACTTTGCAAATATGCAAAAAAAAAACCCATTTTATTTAATCAACTTCTAGCGGGAAGAGAAGAAAACAATTTGTTTCTTGTTCTCTTATCAGTGTGAAACACACATTTATATAAGAATGAATGCATATACTTAATTGAATCCGGGATCGCAATTCTATTTAACGATTAATTGAATTAATCAAGCGACGAAAGCAACTTTCAATAAATAAGGCGGCTTGAGTACACACACTTATCATGTGATGCGAACTTGATTGAGCCTTTGCCTTGACACACACACACACACACTACACTCTGTCGTTAAGTGATAATGTCAAGCACTTGGTAACAATCCCAGCTATGTATGTTCAACTACGTCAGAGCTGATAGTTTTTACTATCCCCATACATACATAATCTACTTGTTCAAATGAGATTATGTCGCGCGCCATTTCACTTGAAAGTCATTGCGCGGTCTGGCAGCACTGCCAAACAAGCTAAGCGACGGCAACGCTAGCCAAGGCATAGTAAATGCAATTCGGTTTTTAGTCCCTTCACGTTCAGTGCTGTGCAGTGCGGTGCTCTCTATTCCTTTCCCTTGCATTGATTATCAGCATAATCAAGGGACTACTTTTTGCCAACGAGACCTCCTTATGTTATTGCTTCATGGGCGTATATATCTGTAACTTTGAAAGAAAAATAAGAGTGGGCGTAGCACTAAAAAGGGCGTTAATTCACTGTCAAATATAAATTAATGCCAATTTTTGTATTTTTTTTTTAAACTATCTACATTTTTAAAAAAATTTTATCTTCTTGAAAAAAATGTTAAGTTTTTTTTTCTCTTGCTTAGGTATCTAAGCGCGTTTAAAATGACAAAAAATATGCAAAGTTTCTCTTTAAAAATCGGAAGCTCGAAATTGATTTTAGACCCATGGTTTCTTGGGCAAACCTTCTTAGAATTCGTGGTAGATTACGATTTTGACAACCTCTTGTTGCATCTTTTTGAGTCCACACAAATCGACCCACCCTAATGTACATAATTTCATTTTGTAGTCTGGCAGCACTGTCGAGCAGCTGATTGCCGGCAGCGCTAGTGAAGCAATTTTACATAACGTTTGTTTTCAAAACAGTGCATTAAATAGCAAAGAAATGCTTCTTAGATATTGTTCAATTGCGTTAAGAGCAGCTGGCTGCACATTGCGCACAACACACATTCAACCGAAAGCTGTAAATCAACTCGCATTTGTTGTTTCCCAACGTTTCTACAGCAGCAGCAACAACAACAATATTGCCATTGGAATTGTGGATTATGCTGCAGTGAAAAACCTAAAGAACGAACCGCACAAACTGCTAATTGATGTGCGCGAACCAGATGAACTGAAGGAAACTGGTCAAATCCCATCGAGCATTAACATTCCATTGGGCATCGTTAGCCAAGAGTTAGCGGTCAGCGATCATCTTTTCAAATCCAAGTATGGACGGAACAAACCCAAAAGCGACACGGAAATCATATTCCATTGCAAGATTGGAAAGCGCAGCTTAAAGGCCGCCGAAGCTGCCGCCGCCTTGGGCTTCCAAAACGTCAAGAACTACGAAGGCTCCTGGCTCGATTGGGCGGAGCGCGAGGGATTGCCCAAGTAGACGAATCCCTAGAAAAGACAATAGTGAATTGGAGTTGAAACATTATTTTGATTGAATTCAATTCAATTTAAATCAGCTTTAATTTATGCATAAACAAATAGTGCACTCACTTTTAGCTGAAATACTCAAAAGAACTTAAGTGAATTCCACAGTCTTGGAAATAAATAACATAAAATTATTTTTTGCATTTAATCCTTTTATTTGGAATATTGGTAACAATTATAACATAACAATTGAATTAAATTTAAAATCAACTCTAGTTTATGTATATAAAAATGGTGCACTCACTTTTAGCTCAAATACTCGAAGCAAATACCAATTTCACTCCATTCCAATGCATCTATTGCAATGCATCCATTCCAATGCATCCATTCCAATGCACTAATTCCAAGGGCGTCGGCAGGGAATTCGTTGCTCACCCGCAACAAGATAAGTTTTCAAAACTTATTTTGTAACAATTTTCTGTAGCTCTAATTGCTAAAATAATAAATTGCTTAAATAATATAAGAGCAAATGTGAAAATAATTTTGACCCTTGCCCCCTCATTAATAAGCAGCCGACGCCCTTGATTGTTTCTTAAAAAAGAATTGAATGAATCCAACAGTCCTGGAAATAAACAACATCCAATTATTTTGTGCATTTAATACTTTTATTTGGAATATTAGTAACAATTGTAGCATAAATATGTTTAGCAGTTTCTTTGGTTATGAGATCCGAGTAATATATTGAATAATACTAGTTAATATGTGTACTATTTGGTATTAATCTGTGGTTACTTTGTTTAGTCCACCTCCTCGACGGTGGGTCCAGTGGGACCAGTGCTGCTTCCAAAGCCCCCTGCCTGCTGGCCGCAATAGGCCGCTTGGGCCTGAGCCTGGCCTCCGCCGGGTCCCTTTTGGTGCATCCTCGTCATGATGGGCAGGCAGAACTTGGTCAGCTCCTGCAGCTTGTAGTCGAACTCGTCCTTCTCGGCGGTCGTGTTGCTGTCCAGCCACTGGATGGTCTCGCTGCACTTGGCCAGGACACTGCTCTTGTCCGACTGGGGGATGCGCTCGCCTCCGTGCTCGGCTGCCTCCTTGACGCCAAAGGCGTAGCTCTCCAGCTGGTTGCGGGAGGCGACTCTCTGGCGGTGCTGCTCGTCCTCCTCGGCGTACATCTCGGCCTCGCTGAGCATGCGGTCGATGTCGGACTGGGAGAGGCGTCCCTTGTCGTTCTTGATGGTTATGTTCTTGGCATTGCCCGTGCCCAGCTCCCGGGCTGAGACGTTGAGAATGCCATTGGCGTCCAGGTCGAAGGTGACCTCCACCTTGGGCACGCCTCGAGGGGCTGGCGGTATCCCAGTCAGGTTGAAGGTGCCCAGCACATTGTCGTCCTTGGTCATGGCGCGCTCTCCCTCGAACACCTGGACAGTCACTGCCGGCTGGTTGTCCGCGTACGTGGAGAACGTGTTCGACAGCTTGCAGGGAATCGTGGTGTTGCGCTCAATGAGCCTCGTCATCACTCCGCCGGCTGTCTCGATGCCCAGGGACAGAGGAGTCACGTCCACCAGGAGAACGTCTTTGATCTGGCTGCTCTGGTCTCCGGACAGAATGGCGGCCTGGATGGCGGCACCATAGGCCACCGCCTCGTCGGGGTTCACGGACAGGTTGAGGCTCTTGCCACTGAAGAAGTTGTGCAGGAGATTCTGCACTTTGGGAATGCGAGTCGAGCCGCCGACCAGGACGATGTCCTGAATCTGCTGCTTGTCCATCTTGGCATCGTTCAGGGCCTTCTCCACGGGCTGCAGCGTGTTCCTGAACAGATCCCCGCACAGCTCCTCGAACCGCGCCCGACTGATCCGCGTGTAGAAGTCGTGGCCGTCGAACAGGGCGTCAATCTCAATGCACGCCTCTGTGCTGGAGGACAGGCTCCGCTTGGCCCGCTCAGCCGAAGTCCTCAGGCGGCGCAGTGCTCGAGGATTGGAGCGCAGGTCCTTCTTGTACTTGCGCAGGAACTCCTCTGCCAGGTGGGTGACCAGTCTGTTGTCGAAGTCCTCGCCTCCCAGATGCGTGTCTCCTGCCGTCGACCTCACCTCGAACATGGAGCCCTCGTCAATGGTCAGGATGGAGACATCGAAGGTGCCGCCTCCCAGATCGAAGATGAGCACATTGCGCTCCCCCTTGAGGTGCTTGTCCATCCCATAGGCCAGAGCTGCAGCCGTGGGCTCGTTTATGATGCGGAGCACATTGAGACCGGCAATGGCACCGGCATCTTTGGTCGCCTGGCGCTGTGAGTCATTGAAGTAGGCCGGCACTGTGATGACGGCATCTCTGATGGGGGAGCCCAGATACGCCTCGGCCGTCTCCTTCATCTTGGAGAGCACCATGGAGCTGATCTCCTCCGGCGAGAACCGCTTCTCCTCCCCCTTGAACTGCACACTGATCTTCGGCTTGCCACAGTCGTCGACCACTTGGAATGGCCAGTTCTTCATGTCGTCCTGAATCTTCTCATCGTCGAACTTGCGTCCAATCAACCGCTTCGCATCAAAGACGCTGTTCCTTGGATTCATGGCCACTTGGTTCTTGGCCGCATCTCCCACCAGTCGCTCCAGCTCCGTGAACGCCACATAGCTGGGCGTCGTCCTGTTGCCCTGGTCATTGGCTATGATGTCCACCTTGCCGTGCTGGAACACTCCCACGCACGAGTACGTTGTGCCCAGGTCAATGCCAATTGCCGGCATTCTAGATATTCAGCGGATTTCTTCTCGTTCCTTATGCAATCTGTGCTTGCCAATAATCCACTTATTCACTTTATGGAATAATACTTTAATGTCGTTTGTCTGTTGATGTTGTTTCCACTTTGCGTGATAGATTTGAACTGCGACGAGGTTGAAATCCGCTCCGCTATTTATACTCTGGTGCAGTCGCAGTAGTTTCCCCTCTCTGGGTGGATTGTTCGAGAGCATACCCGCAGACAGTGTGGGGAAAGGAAAGAGGATTCCTCGGAAGAGCTTCGAATGTTCCATCTACTAAGTGCGTGCGAGAGCGAGATGTGCTATACACGGATCCAAATATTAACGACTGTTTACTCTCTAGTGTTGTCCAGTTTTCATTATTAGCGTTAACTTAAATCGGCTAAACAGTAATAGTATAAACAAAACTGACCTATGATAATTTCAAAGCAGTTGCGAACAACTATTTCCCCTTAATTCTAACGTTTTTCACCATACACTCATATGAGCGCATTCGTATGCCGCATACGTGGTGAAATTGACCTTGACCTTGCTCCCACCACAGTGCAAGTTGGAAATTCCAATTGGCGTGCAATGCAGTCATAAAAAAACACCACACGCACAGTTTTCAAGATATAAGGATTTTTTACTAATTATCGTTAACTACTATTATTACCTATCATCCTACTGAATCGCAATAAGATGGGACAAATTGAACGGTGGTAATGGCTTTTTTAACAATAACGAAATTTCTTTTATTTGGTAAGTGTGGAATCCGTGGTGGTAATGGCTAATTAAAGTTTTTAAAGAATATAAGTGCCTAAAAGCATGCATTAAAAAATATTTAAATATTCATTAAAATAAGTAACGGGTATCCTATAGTCGGGAGCTCGACTATAGCCTTTCCCAGTTGTTTTATAAGTAGCTATAACACATAACTGATGAAAAAAAGAACTAAAAGGGCATTTGCACCAACAGGAGAAAAATAGCCAGTTTTGGCGAAAAACCGCCAATTGTGTCAACCGTGCACACACTGCATTGCACGCCAATTGGAAATTCCAACTTGCACTGTGGTGGGAGCAAGGTCAAGGTCAATTTCACCACGTATGCGGCATACGAATGCGCTCATATGAGTGTATGGTGAAAAACGTTAGAATTAAGGGGAAATAGTTGTTCGCAACTGCTTTGAAATTATCATAGGTCAGTTTTGTTTATACTATTACTGTTTAGCCGATTTAAGTTAACGCTAATAATGAAAACTGGACAACACTAGAGAGTAAACAGTCGTTAATATTTGGATCCGTGTATAGCACATCTCGCTCTCGCACGCACTTAGTAGATGGAACATTCGAAGCTCTTCCGAGGAATCCTCTTTCCTTTCCCCACACTGTCTGCGGGTATGCTCTCGAACAATCCACCCAGAGAGGGGAAACTACTGCGACTGCACCAGAGTATAAATAGCGGAGCGGATTTCAACCTCGTCGCAGTTCAAATCTATCACGCAAAGTGGAAACAACATCAACAGACAAACGACATTAAAGTATTATTCCATAAAGTGAATAAGTGGATTATTGGCAAGCACAGATTGCATAAGGAACGAGAAGAAATCCGCTGAATATCTAGAATGCCGGCAATTGGCATTGACCTGGGCACCACGTACTCGTGCGTGGGAGTGTTCCAGCACGGCAAGGTGGACATCATAGCCAATGACCAGGGCAACAGGACGACGCCCAGCTATGTGGCGTTCACGGAGCTGGAGCGACTGGTGGGAGATGCGGCCAAGAACCAAGTGGCCATGAATCCAAGGAACAGCGTCTTTGATGCGAAGCGGTTGATTGGACGCAAGTTCGACGATGAGAAGATTCAGGACGACATGAAGAACTGGCCATTCCAAGTGGTCGACGACTGTGGCAAGCCGAAGATCAGTGTGCAGTTCAAGGGGGAGGAGAAGCGGTTCTCGCCGGAGGAGATCAGCTCCATGGTGCTCTCCAAGATGAAGGAGACGGCCGAGGCGTATCTGGGCTCCCCCATCAGAGATGCCGTCATCACAGTGCCGGCCTATTTCAACGATTCCCAGCGCCAGGCGACCAAAGATGCCGGTGCCATTGCCGGTCTCAATGTGCTCCGCATCATAAACGAGCCCACGGCTGCAGCTCTGGCCTATGGGATGGACAAGCACCTCAAGGGGGAGCGCAATGTGCTCATCTTCGATCTGGGAGGCGGCACCTTCGATGTCTCCATCCTGACCATTGACGAGGGCTCCATGTTCGAGGTGAGGTCGACGGCAGGAGACACGCATCTGGGAGGCGAGGACTTCGACAACAGACTGGTCACCCACCTGGCAGAGGAGTTCCTGCGCAAGTACAAGAAGGACCTGCGCTCCAATCCTCGAGCACTGCGCCGCCTGAGGACTTCGGCTGAGCGGGCCAAGCGGAGCCTGTCCTCCAGCACAGAGGCGTGCATTGAGATTGACGCCCTGTTCGACGGCCACGACTTCTACACGCGGATCAGTCGGGCGCGGTTCGAGGAGCTGTGCGGGGATCTGTTCAGGAACACGCTGCAGCCCGTGGAGAAGGCCCTGAACGATGCCAAGATGGACAAGCAGCAGATTCAGGACATCGTCCTGGTCGGCGGCTCGACTCGCATTCCCAAAGTGCAGAATCTCCTGCAGAACTTCTTCAGTGGCAAGAGCCTCAACCTGTCCGTGAACCCCGACGAGGCGGTGGCCTATGGTGCCGCCATCCAGGCCGCCATTCTGTCCGGAGACCAGAGCAGCCAGATCAAAGACGTTCTCCTGGTGGACGTGACTCCTCTGTCCCTGGGCATCGAGACAGCCGGCGGAGTGATGACGAGGCTCATTGAGCGCAACACCACGATTCCCTGCAAGCTGTCGAACACGTTCTCCACGTACGCGGACAACCAGCCGGCAGTGACTGTCCAGGTGTTCGAGGGAGAGCGCGCCATGACCAAGGACGACAATGTGCTGGGCACCTTCAACCTGACTGGGATACCGCCAGCCCCTCGAGGCGTGCCCAAGGTGGAGGTCACCTTCGACCTGGACGCCAATGGCATTCTCAACGTCTCAGCCCGGGAGCTGGGCACGGGCAATGCCAAGAACATAACCATCAAGAACGACAAGGGACGCCTCTCCCAGTCCGACATCGACCGCATGCTCAGCGAGGCCGAGATGTACGCCGAGGAGGACGAGCAGCACCGCCAGAGAGTCGCCTCCCGCAACCAGCTGGAGAGCTACGCCTTTGGCGTCAAGGAGGCAGCCGAGCACGGAGGCGAGCGCATCCCCCAGTCGGACAAGAGCAGTGTCCTGGCCAAGTGCAGCGAGACCATCCAGTGGCTGGACAGCAACACGACCGCCGAGAAGGACGAGTTCGACTACAAGCTGCAGGAGCTGACCAAGTTCTGCCTGCCCATCATGACGAGGATGCACCAAAAGGGACCCGGCGGAGGCCAGGCTCAGGCCCAAGCGGCCTATTGCGGCCAGCAGGCAGGGGGCTTTGGAAGCAGCACTGGTCCCACTGGACCCACCGTCGAGGAGGTGGACTAAACAAAGTAACCACAGATTAATACCAAATAGTACACATATTAACTAGTATTATTCAATATATTACTCGGATCTCATAACCAAAGAAACTGCTAAACATATTTATGCTACAATTGTTACTAATATTCCAAATAAAAGTATTAAATGCACAAAATAAATGGTTATTGTTTATCATCACTTTCCAATTCCCTCAATCGCCTTTCCCATTGAATCCGCTTCTCTCTTTCCAATTCCAGCAATTGCTGTTTCCAATCGACCCAAGAGCCTTCATATATCCAGACATTGCTGTATCCAAGTTCAATGGCTTTTTCCGCTGATTTCCGAGCTCGTTTACCTGAGCGACAGGTAAATATTAATTGTGTGCTTTTTGTGGGCTTGTTACGACCAAATTGAGCAACGAACTCAGTGCTGCTGGTTGAGGGACCCAGTTTGTTGTACAAAATATCTAATGGAATGTTGATGCTGCCGGGAATTCTTCCAGTTTCTTTGATCTCCTTTTCGGTTCTGACGTCGATGAGCAACTTGTCAGTTTCTTTTTCGATTTTCTTAACAAAACTAAAGTCAACACGGCCAATTTTTGACACATTTGCTGCGTAGGCTTTACATAACCAACTTTTATTGCTTGCAGCTAAAATTTTTCTATGAATATTGCAAAAAATTGATTTTGACATGTTTGAATTGAATTTTAGTTTGTAACTGTTTTTGTAATGCCAGCTGTTGACAATCAGAGCTGCCAAGTTATCATCAAAATCACTCAAACGCTTATCGATTATTTCGATAACTGGTGGTGGCTGGTCGATAATGTTACCGAACTTAGTGAATGGCAATACGAAAACGAAGCTTCTTCTTGACTGTCGCAAAAAACATTTAGAATAATAATTTTCAAGAGTTTGTTGATTTGTGTCGCTTATTTAAAGTGAAAACTTGGAGATATGGTTGAAGATGAAGAGGAAATACAGCCACATAGAACGCAGGTACCAACTAGGCGTAGTACAGATGAGGTCGCTGCGTTTCTTCAATTCATTGAGATGGAAGACTTCAAGTCCTATCGCGGACACATTGTTGTTGGTCCCTTAAAGCAGTTTAATGCTGTTATTGGACCCAATGGCTCGGGCAAATCCAATTTCATGGACGCCATCAGTTTTGTGATGGGCGAAAAAACCTCCAGCCTGCGTGTGAAGCGTCTAAATGATCTCATACATGGCTCGTCCATTGGAAAGCCAGTGGCGCGCAGTTGCTACGTGAAGGCAAAATTCATTTTGGACGGTGAGCGGAATATGGACTTCCAGCGCGCGGTCACAAGCGGATCCTCCGAGTATCGCATAAATGGCGAGGTAAGCTGACGACTGACCAGTGTTTTAACAAAAAACAAACATACATTACTTGACTAACTGCATAAAAACCAATAATTTTATGCCATTTATTTCCAGAGCGTCTCAAGCAATACTTACTTGAATAAGCTGGAAAAACTGGGCATCAATGTGAAGGCAAAGAATTTTCTTGTTTTCCAAGGTGCTGTGGAAAACATTGCCATGAAAACGCCCAAAGAACGAACTGCCCTTTTTGAAGAAATAAGCGGGTAATTCCGATTTATATTTGTATAATTTATGAAAATATATTTAATATCTGTATTTGATTTCAGCTCGGGTTTGTTGAAGGATGACTACAATCGCCTCAAGCAGGAGATGATTGTGGCGGAGGAGGAGACACAGTTTACCTACCAGAAGAAAAAGGGCATTGCCGCCGAACGCAAGGAGGCGAAGCACGAGAAAATGGAAGCCGAGCGATACACAAGATTGCAGGATGAATATGTAAGAGACCCGCTAGTTACCAAGTACACAAGGGTATATTAAGTATGTCAAGTGTCGAGTGGCAGACTCCATAAAGTTGTCTGTATGGCATACCTAGATCTCAGAGAGCATAATAGCTAGAGGAACTGTATTAGGTACACAGAGTTTAAATTTAGAATTTATTTATTTAATTGTATTAACTTGCATCCTTCCGATACAAGGATTTCCTCATGAATATCACTAATGATAATTCAAAATGAAACATCAGAAAATTAAAATCAAAATGTTTAAATTTTTCGATTTAAATTTTTTTTTAACTTGTTTTTAAATATTTTTTTTTTGTGAATGAAAAACCGAAATTAACCCTTATATATGAAACGGTTAATCAACGGTTATTTCGGTTTACAGCGTTTCGATTTTGAATATTTTTTTTTCGGTTACGGTTTTAAATTTTAATCGGTTTTTACCGGTTAAAGGTTACGGTTTCGGTTGCAGTTTTAATCCCTTATTTCTATACTTATATTCTCCATTATATTATTACTCTTGCTAATTAATTGTAACTTCAAATCCTGGACCTACATTGCAGAACGAGAAACAAGTGGAGTATCAATTGTTTCGCCTATTTCACGTTGAGAAGGACATACAGAAGTACAATGCGGACCTGGAGGTGAAGCAACTGGAGCTGAAAGCTGTCGAGCAGCGCAAGGAGGCGGCTGACGAGATACTGCGTGAAAAGAAGAAGGATGCGGGCAAAATAACACGAGATTTGGCTAAGATCGATCAGGAGATACGTGAATTTGAGACGCAATTGAACAAGCGTCGTCCCTTGTACATAAAAGCCAAGGAAAAGGTTGCGCATTGCAAAAAGAAGCTGGTGTCCTTGCAGAAGACCCTTGAGACAGCACGAGAGGCGGACAATGCTCATCAGCAGGACATTCAGAAGCTGGAGAAGCAACTGAGCGATGTGGAAGTGCTGAAGAAACGTTTCGAGGATGAAATTGAGAACGAATCGCAGCGACGTGGCAAAAGCGTCAACATGGAGGAAGGACTCGTCCAGGAGTACGATCGTCTGAAGCAGGAGGCCGAAGCCACCGCCACACAGTATCGCTCCGAGTTGGACTCGGTGAATCGAGAGCAAAAGTCCGAGCAGGATATGCTCGATGGTGAAACGAATCGCCGGGCATCTGTCGAGGAATCCTACAAGAAGTTGTCCCTGCAACGCGAGGAGGCCGTCAAGCGACGCGACAAGCTCATGGATCACATCAAATCCTCTCAGGCAGCACTCGAGGAACAGAATCGCATCAAGGACGAGCTGCGTCGCGATGTGGGTAGCTCCAAGGAGAAGATCGCCGAGAAGCAACGTGAGCTTGAGAATGTACGCGATCAATTGGGCGATGCCAAGAGCGACAAGCACGAGGATGCAAGGCGCAAAAAGAAACAGGAGGTGGTCGAGCTGTTCAAGAAACAGGTGCCGGGTGTCTACGACCGCATGATCAACATGTGTCAGCCCACGCACAAGCGATACAACGTGGCCGTCACCAAGGTCCTGGGCAAGTTCATGGAGGCCATCATCGTGGACACAGAGAAAACAGCTCGTCATTGCATTCAGGTAGGACACCTAACTACAGTATTAATTAATCCTTCTGTAATCCATGTTATGATTTCATTGGCCGTGTTCATCAGAACTAATCGATCAGTATTCATGTATCAGAAATCAAACAATTGTTGATGGGCAAAATCAAAGTTCTCATTTCTTTTTTTGTTAAAGCTTTAAATATTTATTAAAAGAATTCAAAACAGTTTGGCGTAAAATGCTTAATGTAAAGGGAATGAACAGAGCAAAGAGCCAGATTTCAAATAATAGATGATATGTTGCACTATTTCAAAACTAAGCCATTATTGTGTGCGCATTTAATATTTTGTATAGGAAAGTTTAAAGCACTTTTTCTAACCATATTGCTTAAAAATATGCAGATTCAAATGGCTTCTTTGAATTTTTTTTAAGAAGATCAAATTAGTATTAATAATGTGGATTTCTTTATTAATTTTGTCTTATATGTTTTCAAATATTGGCCGTGTTCACCAGAACGCTGAACGCTTTATTGAAACTTTAAGGCAAATTCAAAGTTGCCTTTCCTTTTTTTTTTTAAAGCTTTCAATATTTATTAAAAAAATTCAATCATTATTCAAAAATGAAGACAATATTGTATGCGCATTTAATATTTTATATAGGAAAGTTTAAGTCACTTTTTCTAACCATATTCCTTAAAAATATGCAGATTCCAAAGGCTTCTTTGCATTTTTTTTAAGAAGACCAAATTAGTATTAA
Source organism: Drosophila quinaria (assembly GCA_035047525.1). Taxonomy (NCBI): domain Eukaryota; kingdom Metazoa; phylum Arthropoda; class Insecta; order Diptera; family Drosophilidae; genus Drosophila; species Drosophila quinaria. The sequence goes on along the minus strand of JAWNPO010000470.1, from coordinate 6,510,457 downwards.
TATTGTGGTTTTCTCAATTAATTTTGTCTCTTTTATTTTCAAATCATGTGTTCTGTTGATAACAATTTGTTGTATCAATAAAGAAGCATCACAAATCACCGAATCATTCAGTAATCATAATCTCAAAATTTAAAATTATGATCCGAGCCGTTCACCAGAATAATCATACCAATTTCATCGATACTTTTGATTGATTTATTAAACATGGCTTAAATTTTTATGCCCATCTGTTATTTGCAGATCTTGAAGGAACAAATGCTGGAGGTGGAGACGTTTCTGCCCCTGGACTACTTGCAAGTGAAGCCATTGAAGGAACGTCTGCGCAACATCAGCGAACCGCGCAATGTCCGATTGGTCTTCGATGTGCTCAAGTTTGAGCCGCAGGAGATTGAGCGCGCTGTCCTCTTTGCCACTGGCAATGCTTTGGTCTGCGAGACGCCCGAGGATGCCATGAAGGTGGCCTACGAGATCGATCGATCACGCTTCGATGCCCTGGCGCTGGATGGCACATTCTATCAAAAGTCCGGTCTCATCTCTGGCGGAAGTCACGATTTGGCGCGCAAGGCGAAACGATGGGACGAAAAGCACATGGCTCAGCTCAAGATGCAGAAGGAGCGACTGAACGAGGAACTCAAGGAGCTGGTCAAGAAATCGCGCAAGCAGAGCGAGCTGGCAACGGTCGAGTCGCAGATAAAGGGCTTAGAGAATCGCCTCAAGTACAGCATGGTGGATTTGGAATCATCGAAAAAGTCGATTGGCCAATACGATAATCAGTTGAAGCAAGTGCAGACCCAGCTTGATGACTTTGGGGTAAGTTGTTATACACTTTAAAGCATCAACATGTCACTCACTTTACCGTCGTGATTTGTAGCCCAAAATTAGCGAGATTGAGCGTCGGATGCAAGATCGAGAGGAGCACATACAGGAGATCAAGGAGAACATGAACAATGTGGAGGACAAAGTGTTTGCCGCCTTCTGCCATCGCCTGGGCGTGAAGAACATTCGCCAGTACGAGGAGCGTGAGCTCGTCATGCAACAGGAGCGGGCACGAAAGCGAGCTGAATTCGAGCAGCAAATCGATGGGATCAACAATCAGCTGGACTTTGAAAAGCAAAAAGATACGCGAAGTGAGTTTGAGCAGCATTAACTAAATTAAAAAGAAATGATATATATTTACTTGACCTTAACAATTTATAGAGAACGTTGGGCGCTGGGAGCGCAGCGTGCAGGATGAGGAAGACGCCTTGGAAGGCTTGAAGATTGCAGAGGCGCGTTACTTGAAGGAAATGGATGAGGAGAAGGAAAAAATGGAAAAATTTAAGCAGGAGAAGCAGGCCAAGAAGCAGGCTGTCGATGACATGGAAGAGGACATTTCTAAGGCACGGCGGGATGTTGCTAACTTGGCCAAAGAAATACACAACGTGGGCAGCCAAATGTCATCATCCGAGTCCAAAATCGAAGCCAAGAAAAACGAGCGACAAAACATTTTGCTGCAGGCCAAGGTAGGGATAAAAAAGTAATCTTTATCGCAATTTAATGTTGGTTTTGTTTTTATGTCAAAGACGGACTGTATTGTGGTTCCCTTGCTGCGCGGTTCCCTCGATGATGCAGTGCGTCAGAGTGACGTGGACAGCAACGAGCCATCGACTTCAATGATGAACGACAATCTGTGAGCAATATATACTTACGAAATTTTATGTAATCAATATCTAATAATATAAACCATTGCAGCATCGAAGTGGACTATCGATCGTTGCCTCGGGAGTTGTGCAAGCTAAAGGACGACTCTGCGTTTAAGAAAACGAATGAGCAGCTGATGAAGGATCTGCAAAGTAAACTGGATGTCCTGGAGCGCATTCAGACGCCGAATATGAAGGCAATGCAGAAACTGGATCTGGTCACGGAGAAAGTGCAGTCGACTAACGAAGAGTTTGAGAATGCTCGACGTAAGACCAAAAAGGCCAAGGCGGCATTCGAAAAAGTTAAGAACCTGCGTTATTCACGCTTCGTACAATGCTGTCAACACATTTCCGATGCCATCGATGGCATCTACAAGAAGCTGGCGCGCAATGAGGCAGCCCAGGCATACATTGGCGCTGACAATCCCGAGGAGCCGTATTTAGATGGCATCAATTACAATTGTGTGGCACCTGGCAAACGTTTCCAGCCCATGAGCAATTTGAGTGGCGGTGAGAAAACAATTGCAGCTCTCGCTTTGCTCTTCTCCACTCACAGGTGAGATATCATAAAGATAATTAAGTGAATTTATAATTATTTAATTCTATTCATTCCATAGCTATCATCCTGCGCCGTTCTTTGTGCTTGACGAGATCGATGCCGCTTTAGATAACACAAACATTGGCAAAGTCGCCTCCTACATTAGAGATCACACCACAAATTTGCAGACCATTGTCATATCCTTAAAGGAGGAGTTCTATGGCCACGCTGATGCGCTAGTCGGCATCACACCGGCGGTAGGTTTTAAATATCTGTATTAATTTATATAAATTTATTAAAACTGTTTCTTTATTTCGCAGGAAGGTGATTGTCTCATTTCCAACGTCTATATTATTGATTTGACCTGCTATGAGGATAAATAATGAACATTCGAGTTGACGTTCATCAGAATACAGCATAAGTTTTAATTTAAAAGCACAATTCAATTTCCATTAAATAAAATACGATTTTGACCCAGCCTAAGTATGACTATTTTTATTCAAATGTCCTTTCATCAGGCTCACAAGGACGAACTCTGTAGATCGGCAACCCAACATTATGGGGTCATCTAAAAACCAAACACTTCGAAAATTTTAGCTTCAAGTTAACGGAAAAGATGCCTTAAAATCCATATTAAAATCCATTGGCTGTTTAAAGGACGATCAAGGATTGTTACCCACCGTTGTGCAAAAGGACATTAAAATCGTTCTTAAAATGGCTGAGATATGACGTATTTTATGTTTTAAGGCCACTTTTTGCATGAAACTGATTATGAAGCAATTTTTTGGTCAAATCCTGGAAATCCTTGAATGCCAATCAGTAGCACTGCCAAGTGAGCCCACAAAATTGTATTGTCTTTTCAAATCAGGTTAGGTTAGGTTCACAAGGACGAATTCAATCGATCGGCATTGAAATATTTATAGGATTCGTCAAAGAATTCGATTAACCGCAGTAAAACTTTTATCGATATGCACTTCAATCGAGATCGAAGCTTAAATCGACCAGTACATTCAAAGTTGTCCCCTTTTTCTTTTTGAAATTATTAAGAACAATAATTTTATTTAAAATATTTTCTGCAACTTTAATAGTTTTCCGTTTTGTTTTGGTTGTACTGTACTGGAAGTTCATTTTGTTGTGTGGGCAAACTTGTATGTATGTGTTGGTGATTATGGATCTGTATGTATGCTATATAAGTACATACATAAGTATATATGTACACATGTAAAACAACTGGAGTTTTTTTCGTTTCAATATTTTGTTATTTTTTTCTTTTTTTTTTCTTCATGTAAAAAACTTGTATTTCTTGCTGAACAAAAACAAACAATATGATAATTAAGTTTCATGTTTTATCATAAATTTTAAAATAATCATCATTTCAAACAGATAAATATAGATAATCACTAGCTGGATGTTTTACAATTTCTATCGATCTATCGATTGTTTTTTAGTAAATTTATTAAATGTACATTATGTGGATTTTTTCAATATGAGCTTTGAAAGAGGAGGAGAGAGGATACAGAGTGGTAATTGGAGGAGTCAAAAATAATTAAATTATAAATTTTAAGTATAATTAATTAATAAAGAAATGGCCAATTGGGGTTTTGTAGTCAGATCAATGTTGGGACTCGATTATTCGCTTATAAACATTTTAATTGGGGAATGGCTAATGTAAACTTTATACATACAAACTAAAATATTTATGGCGTTTCATATATACAACTCACTTTGTAAAATGCTTTTTCTTGAATTTTGAAAATACAAAGATTTTTGTCTTATTAGCGCTTAAATGTATTTAACTGTTTTGTCTTGCTAAATGGATAGGGAAATATTGGGGATAGGGGAAGTTTTCATTAGATAATTTATCCTCATTCTCATTATTATATTTAATAACTGTTGTTAATTATTATCAGCGGCTGATGTTCGTTTGTTGTTGTTTGTGCTTGCTGTTGTTGTTGTTGTTGTTGTTGTTGCTATTGTTGTTTGTATGATTGTTGTTGCTCCTGTCGCTCGTGTCTAACTCATCTGTTTGTTGATTAATTATTGTTTTTGCTTTTGTTGCTTTGTGTTTGTAGTTATTCACTGAATTTCAGCTTTTCAATGCGCCTTTATTACTGCAAAAAATAAAATAGAAATGTAAATTATTTGTCAGCTTATTATTTTTTTTAAATTAATAATAAATTCTTAGATGTACAATATAAAAAATTCCAATTAATCAGGCCTGTTCTCAATTCCGAAAACGAGTCGATTTGCCACAAAACGAGTTGATTGCTGTTCCGAATTCCGCAAATCGACAATAATTGTCGTTTTCAAAACGTGTGCTTTAGAGTCACCGGTTTTAAATGTAAATGCCATTTAAAGCATTAAAATAAATACCTAAAATTTTAAACTGATAATTATAATAATGTTGAACATTTTTGGAAACATTTAACATTACTACTTTAACTTTAAATAGTTAAAGTGAATTTTAAAAGAATTTTTTTATAAGCATCTATAAAATATTGCATGAAAAACAAAACCGAGCATCAATGACTAAACCGAGCTGTTCTGAATTCCACTCTCGTTTTTGTTATCGATACCAACATCGCAATCGAAAGCTGCTAGAGTTGCTTCAATTGAATAACAAAATTGGACAACAAACTTTTAGTCTAATTTACCTTCTGTCTGCTATATTCAACCTGAAATATTTTTAATAAATTTTTAAAAAGAGTTTTAAATAAATCTAATTGCTTTTAAGATACAAATTGAAGTTTGAATGCTTTTATTTTTGAATTGACGACAGCTCTGGTTTTCCACAATTGGATCATCTGCTTCGTGCCAATATGAATAAGCACATTCACGGGTCAATCAGCTTGGCCTGCAAGCAACCAATATGCATAGCTAATGGCATTTTGAAAAATTAACTTAACTTGTTGTTATTTGAGCAATTTCTTCCCCTTCATGACAGCTGATACGGTCGATGACTTACTGCTATCGAAACGTTTTCGAAACCGAGTTCGAAAAGTAAAAACAAGTTAATTTCGTTCGGAGTTCAGAACAGCAAATAGTAAAACGTTCGTTTTCGTTTCGTTTTTACTTTTTGAAAACGTTCGGAATTCAGAACAGGCCTGAATGTTTTGGTATTATAAATATTCAGTAAAATTGAAATTTTTTTTATTAAAGTTGACAAGTTTGCCGTATTCCGAAAATGTTGATTTTGAAATTGTGTGGCCTTTTTTAGAATATGATAACGTATGTGGGGTCTGTACTCATTATAATCGTATTATTCGGAGCAACTATTTTATTTTAAGCTGAGGTCACAATGAACTGTCAATAAAGCTCAGCTTAAGAACTAATAAAAACAAAATAAAAATTTTTTTTTTGAAAATATAGAAAACAGAATTTCTGATTCAAATGAGAAACTAAGTAGATGAGTGATTTGTTTATTAATTGCTATGATCATGACAAGAATATCGCAGCCAGATATCGATTTGTCGGCTAGCTATCGGAATTTCGATACTTTTTTGAAATGAAATAGGAAATGAAAAACATGAAATATGAAATATACTTAAAAAGATTTTATACTTTTTAAGTTAATTTTAAATATTTCATGTTTTTCATTTCCTATTTCATTTCAAAAAGATTTTATACTTTTTAAGTATGTTTCATATTTTATGTTTTTCATTTCCTATTTCATTTCAAAAAAGTATCGAAATTCCGATATGCTTTTTTAATATTCATTATAAAAAGAAAAAAATTAAAAAATATTATATTTTTTAGCGTCGTTGATGGGCAGTGCCACTCCCATTTTTTTCTCAAAACTATTTCCAAATTCGATCTACAATGGTATCCAAAAAACTTTACACGGAAAACCTGATAAGTCTTCAAGTTATTGATTTATATCAGAAAAAGGGTCCATTTGACCCATAGTGCATTGGCAAACAGCAGCTTAAATTAGATAGTGTGTACATGTGTATGAATACTTACATTGAAACGTATTTAAGGCTATCACAGTGTATCTTATACTCCATTGCCGTTGTCGAAGGTATATTTAATATCCTGCGTAACGTATCACGGATACGTGTTGTACTGGTCATATCAGTGGCAGTTCTGTTCCATACTGATAAACTATCCTCCTGCGCCAACAAAAATAAAGCATAAATTATTACAAATTCAAAAATATATATATTGGATAAATCTCAAGTTCCTTTAGAGAGCATCTGAAAGCCATTAGCACACGCCTAAATTATTTGAGAGCATTAAAAGTTTGATTTTATTTTTTGTTTAATAATTTTTATTTCTTCAATCAATGTAAGTTAATCATTTTCATCAATGTCTGATCAATTGAAAATGTAATCATACAAATGAAAAAAAAAATTAAACTAAACAGCACAACAAAGGCGAAAAACAATTTCGTTACATCGTAAATATAAATGTTCGTTTTTTTTCTTTAATGGATTTATCGGTATCGGTATCGGGTCTATCGGTTATCGCACTTGAAATTTGTTGACTCGTTTTCGTTTCCGTTTATTTTTATTTATTTTTGTTTTCATTTTTTTTATAATAATTATAATTATAATTATGCATGTATATAAGACTAACACTTAATTGTAATGTTTAATTTCTGTTTTCATTTTGTTTTTTCTTCTTTTTTGTTTTTTTCATTTACTTTTCAATAATTAACTAAATTCTCTAAAGAAGGGAAAAATATATGTAGATGCAAGTATGTTTTTTTTTATGTTGTAATATAAACGTTTACACGGCTCTTTTCCGATTTTTGTTTAGATATATGTATATATTATTTTTTTAGCTTTTAAACATGTTTATTTTTTGTTTTAATTTTAATTTTAACTTTTATGAGTATTTGCTCAAAAACTTGACTTGAACCGTTTATAATTTTTGTTTTTGTTTTCTTGCTTGTTTATATATAATAATAATTTATAATAAATACAGTTTTAAGTTTCTTTTGAAGTTTTGATTTTTGTTTTTTAAATGTTGTAGGAGTATGTGTGTGTGTGTGGGTGTGTGTGTGTGCACGCAAACTAAATGATTTTCTCTCGCTTTTATTTTTGTTGTTTGTTATTGATTTATGTTGTATATTTATGTATATAATAATTGTTTGAATTTTATGTATGTTTTAAACGCTTTTCAATTGCACATTGATATTTCAATATTTTGTAAATATTAAATATATTTTACTCTTTGCAATTTTCTCCAGCTAATTCGATTTATTTGGACTAATTATTATATATTAGTATGTACATATGTATGTATATATGTAACTTTAATTAAAATATATGCTCAAGTTACTTTTTATTATTTTTACTGTTCCATTTTTGTTAAACATGTTTTCAGTATTATTATTGCTTTTTGAATATACATACATATATTTGTATGCGATTCCCACCATTCATTTTTTATTTATTTTTCTTTTATTTGCATGTGTGTTGGTGTGCGCTTGTGTCGGTGTGTGTATGTGTGTGTATTTTTTATTGCCGTCGTTTTTTTTGTTTTTTGTTTTATTTGTTGCCGTTTTGTTGATTGCTGTCTAAGTGTTTCAAATGCTTCGATATGCCTGAAATTATTGTTGGAGTAACTGTCCCCAAAATGCACTCTCGCATTACATTGGGCGAACACATCATCATTATCATTATCATCATCATCATCATCATTATTATCATCATTGTATTGCGTGCGCCTCAAAAGCTGGTTGCAAGCCAAGAATTCAAATCCAACTTGGAATCATCTTAACATGTAAGCAGTTTTTATTTGTTTAGTTAATTAATTTATTCATGTTTAACTATTGTTTAATTGTGGGCTAATTTTTTGTTGAATTTTATTCAATTTTAAAGTACACAATTTAATGAGTCTGAAACAAATTGCGGTGTTTTTTTTCTGAAACTCGCATTTTTATGCATTTCTTTTAAATACATAATAATATAATTGTAGTTTTCCTTTTCTTTTGTTTTAATTTATTTTTATGTATATAAATATTTATTTATATATTTATATTAAAATTCTAATTTTTATTAATTGAACTTCTGCGCTTAAATTGTTGTTTTTTTTTTGTTTGTGTGAAAAATTCTATGTTTAATAATAATATAATTTAGCAATTTGTACAATTTGTTGACAGATGAAAGAAAATAAAAACAACACAGAGAAATAATTGTACCAAAAATATATGTATATTATACTTATATATTTGAAGTTTGTTTATTGGGAAATTGAAACTTATGCTAAATAGCTACGATAACATTATTGATTATCGATTATAATATAAATAACAAAAACTAATCGAAACTAATAATTAATTATTAGGCGCGCCAAAAATGTTTGAGCGTGGCAGAATAAATAAATAAAAAAACACACAAATTAAAAATTTGTTAACAAATCGTTTTCGTTTTTTCTTCTCCTTTTTCAAGTTATCTTCGTTTTCTCCATTTGTTTTGTTTTGTGAAAGTGGAAGAAATGCGATTTAATTAAAATATTGAAAATAATTTGTATATATAAGCTGTTTACATTTAAACATTCCATATATATATTTTAAGTTTGTCATTGTTTTTTTTATTGTTTTTAATAGTTTTCGGTTCAGAAGAAATCGTCGAGTCGAGTGCATGAAGAATAAGAATAATCCTTATAAACGACACTGAATCGCGTTGTTTCTTATAGAGTATAGAAGTTAAATACACGCACATCTGTAATTAATGTAACTAAATTCAAAAACATTGCAAATTCATTAATCATTAATTATCAATTTCAATTCATGTCGTCGAGAACTAATTGATGTTTTTCTTGTTGTTGCTACACACATTTCATAAATTAATTCATATATATGTATATATATTTTCTCTGTTTATCTAAGTTTCTATATTTCGCACAACATTTACATGACATTTTGTTAATAGCAAGATAAATTTTGAAAAAATGTACAATTCTAGTTTCGGATTCGACAATTTCTTTCGGTGTAACTTTTTTTTTAGTATTAATTTCTGTTTATGTAGAAAAACGCATTTCAAGGATTTGTTTATATTGTTTTATATTTATATATGGTATATGTATATGTACGTAATATTAAATTTTAATTCAAAAATCTACTTAATAAAATTGTGTTTGTTTTTTATCATCTTTTTGTTGGTTAACATTTTGTTTTTGTTTTTTGTTTAGTTTTTAGCTATCTTTATATAATTTTGTATTTATTTTTACGTTTTTTTTCTTTTTGTTTTGCTTTTTGTTTATTATATATATATATATTATATGTATAACATCACATTATAATAATTACTAATTAATAGTTGTTATTTATTCATTTTTATTTAGATTTTATGCATTTCTCTGCTTCTTACAATTTCTGTTCTCAATTATAAATTTAGTTAATGCACAAATACTAAATGTCGTAATAAATACTCTGAATTTGTTTTTGTTTTTTTTGTTATTTAAGATTTGAAAAAACGTAGAATTTTGTTGCTAAGAATTGTTGTTGTAGATTTACAAGAGCTTTTTTAATAATTATAATGACTATTTACATGTTTAAACATAACAAAAAACAACAATAATACATTTAATAGCATATAAATTTAGTTGGAAATTGTGAAATGGAAATGGAGAATTGCAAAACACGTGCAACCGACAAAATGTGATGACAACAACAATATAGTTACAAAATTAAATTACTCTCGGGGCCTTCTTGTCTGCTTTATCTTTTAGCCATGGCCAAAACGGACTCTCTGTCTCCGTCTCTGTTTAACATTTTGTGTTCATTTGCAGCAAATAAACTTGACTCAATTTAATTTAGTCAGTTGCTGATTGCAGAGACATTCGTGTTGTTGTTGTTGTTGTTGTTGCTGGCTGCTTCGGTGTAGGCGGTGTGGGAGTGGAGTGGGCGTGGTTCGCTATTAATTTATTCGCCAGCTACGCGTTAATTAGTCCTGCTGCCAACTTCGGTTCCAGTTGCCACTTCTGCCGCTTCTGCCACCTGAAGCAGCTACGTGACCTTTCTTTCCACCAACTTCATCCTCCTCCTCCTCCTCTTCTTCTTCTGCTTCACTCCATTCTCTTTTGTTGCTGTTGCTTTTGTGCCTTTCCCTTCTTTTTTTGTGTTTAGCCAGTTTTTCATCTGCAAGCGAGAGATATGAATAAAATAAATGAATTTACTTCGTTTTACAAATTTTGTGTCCTCTTCATAAATGTGAATTATTTTTGTTATTTTTTTTTGTTGGCTGCACTTTTTGCACGTTTTCTCAAAATCATAGAGTTGGCCAAGAACAAAACTAACTGCAGGCCATAAAACAACGTACGTGTCTAACACGTATGTACGTAATAAGGGCAGGAGGGGGAATAGGTTTAAGGGGGAGAAGGCAAACAGGAGGCGACAAACGAGAACCGGAAACGGAATTATCAATGTGGCCAAGACTGTGACACTGTTTGTGTGTGTGTGTGTGAGAGAGAGTGTATCCAAATGGGTCAAGCAACAGGATATCGCACTCATGTTCTTGCCCTTTCCTCTCCTCCTCTTCTACTTTCTTCACACTCGCTCTCTCTCTTTCTTTGGCTTCCTTTTCTCTGTCTTTGATATGGCAATGCATGTGTGTGTGTGTGTGTGTGTGTGCAGTGACGGCAGCCGTGCACTATGGGTCGAAATCCGAAAATTCGAATAATTTCTCATTTTATCAAAGTCTTAATATTACTATATTCTTAAGAAAACTTTAAACTGTAAAGTTCAGTATCCAAAATGTTATATAACAGACCAATGTTAAACCTAACAGCTGTTAAAGCACGTGCGTTAACATTGCAATATTTTAACAGCCTATTTTCAAATTGGTATTTCTCAAAAACCAATCATTTTTTTTTATAAAATTTTAAATTGATACCAATTATACGGGTTTATACTACATGTTGATTGTACTAGTAATCTGTATTTGTGCGTGTTCCATTAATATTTTATAAAATTAGATAATGCTTTGAATGGAAAAAATAATTAAGGGTGCGGGTGGTGATATGCCCGCATTCAAAAATCTAGCTTAATTTTAAAAGTTATTAATAAATATTTGATTTTTCGGATTTCGCCCCATAGTGCCGTGGCATTGTCATATGCTGAAGGCCAGCCAGTGTCATTCTTAATAGCTATAGAGGTAGCATACCCTACATATTGAATACATTAGTAAATTATAATGGAAATGGAAATGGAAAACTATAAGTTAAAAAACTATAACTAATTTGGAATTTTTAGTTTCATAGCATTATTCATCGGCAGTTAGGAGACAAATTAGAAGAAGTTTTAGACAAACATATAAGACTTTTTTTTTTAAATGCAGATTCCAAGACTTTAAAAGCAGCTGATTAGATTTTCTAGTAAAGCCTTGTAAAAGCCTATCAGCGACATTACCAAAAGCCAAACTAACTAAATGTGAATGTAAATACAGGACGCTTCTCGGTCTATTTTTTTTTACTTCTAGGGTATGTCAAAGTCGACTATGCCACTCCACTGGTTGCTTGCAGTTTTTCTGTGCGTATTTCAAGTGGTGCTTGTGGCACACACACACACACACACCAACACCCTTATAGACATGGCGATACATATCAAAATGAACGCGTGTTAGAATTTTCATCAATGGCTTTAGCGAATTTTCCCATTTATTTAATTTGCTTTTGCCTTTGCCGTTGGCCAGGCCAGAAGGCATTGCATATACATCGACATCGACATCGACATTAAGGAGATGACATCAGCTGTTGCTATGCTCTGTATTTCTCAGTTCTCGGCTGCCTGTCGCACTTTGCGTCATCAGACGAGACGCCGACGACGATAATAACAATTTGGTATTTAGCTGGAATTCCGAGTTTAAGCGAAGCCCACGCACCACAGCCATAAGCCCACGCTAGTGACAACACGAGTGGGCTAAAAGTGGAACAACAATTGAGTGCATGCCAATGCATCCTTCATCCTGCACATGCCACAAATTGTAGCCCATTACGATTTACATAATGCGTGGGAGAAACTGAACTTTATGATGACACACAGACACACACACACACAAACACACTCACTTATATTTAATGGATATTATTACATCTTTATTTTATTTTGATAACATATTTTAAGAACCATAAGCAACTGTAATAAAATAAAAAAAAAAACACGAATAGAACTAAGTGCATTTTTGCTTTGACAATATAAAATATTTGCATTTTTACAGTACGTCCAAAAAAAGTGTTTTGACCGAGAAGGGAAATTTACATATTTTTTTTAAGCAACTATAATAAAATAACAAAAATAATATGAGATAAAAAAAATCATTTTTATTTTCTATAATAAAATAAATGCATTTTTCTTTTAGTCAAAATACTTAGTTGACATACTGTATGTACTCTTTCACTCACACACACACACATTAACATATGAGTTTCATGCATATGCAAAATATGACAATATTTAATTGAAACATGTAATAAATTTCTCAATTAGAAAGTGGATTTACCATAGTGGTAAAATGCATGATTGATTGTTCCCAGAACAATTGCAAGCAATTAAAAAATCGATTCAACTCTTTATTGTTTTCTGTTTTGGTTTTCATTAACTAATTTAAGAGTTAATTGCAATTGCAATAAATTAGGCCAATTGGTTGTGATTGTAATCAAATGACCAGAAATGTATGCTATGCTTTTATTGTGGCACAATTTGCTGCTAAATTGAAATGATAAACAATAAATAATGGACAACTTGATTATTATCAAACCAAAATTTTTGATCCTTCGAACTATGTTTAGCTCAGAGCTAAAATTAGTTGACAAACTGAAATTACCCAATTTAATAAATTTATATTTTTTCATTTGTCATCTGTCCTTTTCCTCCCGCGCATTAAACACAGATCCAGCTTCAATTGAAATGTTATCAGTTATGCGTTGGCTGATAAGAAGGCTGGCCAAAAGCCCCGGCCACAATCAGTTGTAAATGTCGAATGACAAAGATTGTTCGACATTTATTTCTGTCTAGATGACAAAATCGTGTTGTTGGTTACAAAAATAGCAAAGGAACCGCAGATTTAATTGAGCTGAAGCTAAATTAACTCAGGAGCGGAGTGCGGGCAAGAGAAAATAACGGCACAATTATGGAAATATAATTGGTAAAATTATTTTAAGAATCTATTTATATTTTAGGAAATATCGCTAATAGATTAATGTAAAAATTAATGAAATTCTACCTTCTATGTATACTTTTCTTAAGTTGAACATTTAATGTTCTAAAATAATAAAGTTGATTAAAGTAAATATAAAAACTGAGAAAAGCTTCATCAATCATCTAATAATTTAAATTGCTTGGATTTTGATTTAAATACAATTATTAAAGCAATATATTTCAGCTTTAAGTTATCTCATCAGACAATGAAGCAGATATGCAGAATTGCTGGAATCTTTAGTACATACATATTACACATGTGGGATTATAACAGACTTTTCTCAGAATCAATTTGACTGCAGCCAAGATTAAAGATGAGAACTTGAGCTTTTTGGTTTTCATTTTGTATTCAAGTGGAATTTATACAAGGCCTGAAGATTTTTCCCAGAAATCTCAAGCATGACCCATGAGCTCCCCCCCATAATTAAGCATTCCGGCCCTGCGGCAGTTCGTTCACTCGAAAACTGAAAACTTTTACTAACGAAGATGGACTTAAAGGGACTTTGCTCTCTCATTCTGTTTCTTTCTTTTACTATCTCTCACCCTCTGATTGTTTTTGCTACATTGTTGCCAGAATAAATTAATTCCCGTTAAATCTGGCGTTTTTATAAAGTCAAGTTGCGGTAAAAATCAAAAGCAGTGACATTTTTGATTACTTTTAATATTATCGTCGTAAAAATGTGATGCTGCTGATTTGTATGTATGTATTTGTATGATTAAAAAAACGGGTTAAAAACATGAAAAAAAATCAGCTATTTAACATTTTTTTTAAGAGTTGGCAACCCTGGTTCGGTATGCCATCAATGAGCGCATTGACGGACTGTGACTTTGACAGTTTAATTGAGGGGAAGAAGGAGTTTTCCCAGCGTCGTTTCGCCCTCAAATCAAAAAGGGCGGCAGGGAAATTCGCGCAGAATATGCAAATAAGTTAGCGAAGCCTGGCAACGACAGACGACAGAAAGGAGGAAGTGTAGAGAGGGGGAGGTGGGAAGAAGGACCTCCCTTTGGGCTCGCTGTTGACTAAATTTAAAATTTATGACTTTGGTTTGGTTTTCGTTGTTGGTCAAGCAGGAAGCGGGTCAAAAGGCTGTTGGCCACTTGTGACTAGGAGCTTAGAGCAGCTCGATTTGCTTTAATGGCTTAATTTGTTGTATGACTCGCAGTTGTCGTTGCGAACAACACTGAGTGCCAACTGTATACAGACACCACAAAAAGGATATACACAAGATTCATTCAGAACAATCGAAGGGCCGAAAAACAAAAGCCCTAACAATCAGGCAGACACATCTCGCTTGGCTTTCTAATTGGTCCCGTTCACAGGTGAGACAGAGAGCGAGAGAGAGAGAGAGAAAAAGAGAGATAGAGGGACTGCTTCTCTGTTACCTTCTCCAACTCCCTTATCAGTCATCCGCTCTTCAGCTCATGGCGCGTGCTGGGGATTTGCGGTTCAACTCGCCCGGAACTCGGACTACGTTTTGATCCTTTGTCTTCCGTTGCTACTGCCCCACATTTCTGTTTCTGCTTCTGTTTCTATGTTTATGCGACGCTTTTCATGAATTATTCAATTTGCCAAATCAAAATTATACCGATTTTAGGAGTTTAAAAAGTAGTCGAACTTAAAAAAATTAGTTCTAAACTATTTTATCAATATATGTATTATAAGTTAAAAGTAGTTTTAATTTCTCTGACTCCAGTTGAATTTTCTTTATTATTCTGACTTTGTAATTTTTGCTTTTTGGAATATTGATTTCTAAATTTGTTATTTAAGTTTCTTAATTTTATTTTTTGTGTGCCTTTTTGATATTTTTAACTTTTGTTTTTATTTTCTACTGTTTCTATTTTAGCCACAATTCTTCAAAACAGTCTTTTGAGTTAGAGAACTTTTCATGAAATGATTTTCGTAAAATGGACTTTGCATAAACCGAGTATGAAGGTGTAGGTGTGTGTATGTGTGTGTCTGGTTTGCATCTCAATTTATGCAGCCAAGGGGTGCCCTCAAAAGCTGCATCCGACAGTTGACAGTGAACAATGGTCAACTGCATTGACCAATGCAGCTTGTAACTCAATTACGGGTGTGTGTGGCCTGAAATGACAAAAACACCTAAACACACACACTCCCACACATAGATAACGATGCTAACTGGACAGAGATAAGTAGCACGTGTGGCAATCACAAGGACATTTACTGGTCGATTGCAAATTCTGGCAATTGCATACACACCCACCCACACACACCAACCCACACCCATTTACTGGCTTAAATATATGCAAATGAACAGCAGGTGCAAATCAGACACGCAATTTTGAATATTTGTCGATATTGCAACACATCAAATGTCATACACAACATCATAAGCCAAAAACAAACAAACAAACAACAACAGCAAATAGCGGGACATTCATCAATGTCTGTGTCAAACATTGCGCAATTAAAAACCCGATTTACATTGCGAGAACGACAGTTATGCAAATGAGGTCAAACAACCAAACAACACAAAAAAACAAAACAATAAAAATAAAATAAGAGAAATTCAAAGTCAATCGATATTTTGAATCAAAAAAGAAGCAGGAAGCCTTTTATCGAGCTTCCGACTAAAAAGATACCCGTTTGTAATTTAAAAATGTATGAAAAAAAGGTATTGCATACTATTATGCGCTTATATTGCTTTACAACTAAAATCAGCCATTATCACATTTCTATTTGTCCGATCTTGTGTTATTTTTGTAATATTACAGCTAATAATAATAGTAATTGTTAATTACCAAAAAAAAAAAATATTAATATATTAAAAACTGTGCGTTCAAGAATATAAATGCAACAAATACAATATACCCCTTTACTTATTTGGAAATCTATGAACTCACAATTTTTACAAACGATAGTTCTTTAAAATAAACTATTTTGGATACTTTTTTCAAACTACTCGTATAGTAAATTCTACTTTCTCGTTTAGCTCAAAAAGATTAATTTAAAATTCAAGCTCAGCAAGCTTTAACTTTCAATTTGGAGTTCAAATTTAGTTTTTACTAAAGACAACTTTTTAGTATGCAGTTAACGAATTCGAACTCACGTTGAAAATGTTGACAAAGGAAAAGTCCGAGCAGTCGAAAAAGGGCAAGAAGAAAATGGAAGAAAAAAAGATGCTAATCCTAGATAGTAGATGTGGAAACTAGTAAAGTGACAGCGTAACTAAAAAGCAACTGAGCAGACAAAAACAATAACAACAACAACGACACTAAGCACTAGAATGACAACAATAGTTACTGTTTGAGACAAACTCATCCTACAGTCGCACATACCCACTCTAAGGGAGAGAGAGGGAGAAAGAGTGGAAAAATTGTCTCTGCTCCCGGCAATTTTAGTTTCCCCAGCGTACACGTAAACCAATTTTAACGGTTTAACTTTTAGCTTGGGTTTTCATTCATCTTCTCCTTCTCTTTCTCTGCCCCTCTTCCATCCCTTCCCTTTTTCAACTTAATGCCACGCCCCGTTTACGCCCCTTTATGCTTGTATTAAGCACTGCCATGTTTGTTTACAATGCTTTTATGTTTGCACAAATGACGTCCGCTACTCGGACCATGTGCCGTACTTTCCTGCTTCCTTTCCCTACTCCCTTTCCACTCCACACTCCTCCCCCCCCCTTCCTTTCTCCCTAGTGACATATACGCACCCACACACATACGCACACACACATGTGCGTACCCACAAACACCCTTAAAGCTAACGACGACAACGGAACGTTGCTCATTGAAGCAATTTTGTTGTCTATGTTTAGCATACTCTGTAAACTAATTGTGAGTGGGGTATCTACTTTTAATAATTTACTAAATATTACTTTAATGATTATACAGTTCTTAGAAATATTCCCCATTATACAATTGATCTCTCATGTAAAACTACATCTTGTTCTACACTGTCAACTTAATATCAAAAAGAGAATATCTGTAAAATTAACTTTTAATTTCACTATTATCAATGTCATTATCATTATCATTATTATTAATTTCATTATCTGTTTATCTATTATTAGCAATATTTCTGTCATCAGAATCAGTATCCAAATTCATTATAAATAAAATCATTATTTGTATAATGAATGTAAATATATTATCATTATAATTTTCATTACATACATTATCATAATTTTAATTTTTTTAATAAGTATCTTGGGCATAAGCTTTATAATAATTATTAATTTCATTAGCATTATGGCTGCCATTATTATAATTTTCATATTCATTATTATTATCACTATCAATAAATTAGCATTATCTTTACTATTATTTTTGTGTTCATTGTATTGCTTTTTGTCGTTTTAATTATAATGCTTAGTTAGCATAATTATTTTTATTATCATTAGCAGTTTTCACAATAAAAGACTATGATGTGTACAAATACATATTAGTGTTCTACATCAAAAACATTTGAATTCAAAATTATAGAATTCATTAGCATTAATATTTATGTCGTTTGGTAAATATTTTAATCACATTACTGAGTATTTCATAATTCCATAATATGATGAGGGGGAAAACGAAGAGAAGTAGAGTTTTGTTGTTATGCTCAGTGTGTGTGTGTGTTCTAGTATGTGTGTGAGTTATTGTTATGATGCCACAGTGCGCAATTTATGGCTCGAGGTCGAGGCAATGGCTACAACAAGCCGAAACAAGCTCCAAACTCAGTGCTCGGCTCGCAGTTGGCCCTTAAAAATAGACCAACAGTCAAGTGCGTGGAAGATCTTTGTAAAAAGTAACACGATGCAGAAGCAGAAGCAAAAGCAGAAGAAGAAATAAGAAAGAAAAGAGAGAGAAATAAAAAGTTACAGGTCATTGTCTAAAACCTACGTCTGCCATAAATACATTGGGTCTTAGTCTCTGGAGCACTCTTCTACGCTATGGGATTAAACTGGCAGCATCTTAACTTGGCTCTAGTTAAGGATTTTGCATGTTTCAAGTGGGGTGAAATGAAGGGGAAATGATAAGGACGAAAGGCGTGAGAGTGTGCTCTTCCTCTTTTCATTAAAAAAGTTACCAACTTAAGCGATTTGCTTTAAGCTCCTGCTCGTCTCGTCTCTCGTCTCTTGTTCCACACTCTAATTTTAATATTAAATCAATTTCTAAAGCGTATTTTCATCTACGCTCTCTCTTAAATTGGCTTTCAAGTGTTTTGCTATGGCAACAAGGGCAACAGCGGGAGGCGTGGCAAGCAATGTTTATGCAAAAATGTTGCATAAATTTTCCCAAATATGCCTGGTCCCCAAAAAGTATGCAGCACTTAATTTGAATTGCCAGCGTGTGTGTGCGTGACGGGTGTGTGTGTGTGTGTGTGTGTCTACAGTCAAGTGCTTTTCAGCGGGTGACAAAATACAAATACCACAAGTAACAAGGCTACAGCGCAACTGCACGACCTTTGAAATGCCCAGTAATCGTGGATTCCAAAAACAGTCACAACTTACACAATTAATACCGGCTGAAGCAGTTACAAACCAGACAAATCTGACATCAGAAAGCATCGGCCAATCCAGATGCTTCGTGAGAGAATAAAAAGCCGAGCACACGCGTCATTCTATTTATAGAACACACTTATTCTCTCTCTCTCTCTCTCTGTACGTGTGTCGGCTGCGACGCAGGCAGAATTTTGAGAACTTTGTCACTTTGGACACCACTGTTTTAAATCCATAAAGAACTAATTCTATCCAACAAATATATTTTGTCACTTTGGACACCACTGTTTTAAATCCATAAAGAACTGATTCTATCCAACAAATACATTTTTGGTCGCAATTTGGCATTGTAAAATTGAAATGTTGCAATAAATGCAAACCCTTATTTTAAATAATAATGTCACAAACTCATAAGCTTGTGCAGCGCCTTTTGGCTACTGGGCCAACAAAGCTGTTAATTTATTGGCAACTGCTGTTGCTGTTGTCGCTGTTGCTGCTGCTTCTGACGTCACCTGCTGCCTGCTTTGTATTTTATTTTCTCGTTGTCTTCAGCCTCAAAAAATGTGCTACATTTTCTTAAATTTCATTTTCGAATATAGCACGTCTTCTCATTAACTCAGTCTCTCATTTTTTTTTTTTACCACACCCCACACTCTGAAACTGCCACGAGCGGCCAATTTTGTTGTAAAAAAAATAAAATAAAAGAAAGAAAGAAAAGAAAAGCTCACAACGTGTTTCATTTGGCGCGTTGTTGTCATGTGCGTGTTAAATGCAAGTTTCCGATAAAAAAGAATAAAACCAAAGGAAACACAACCAAAACCAAACCAAATGTAATGAAGCCCCTATCTCGCTTCTCTCTTTCTCTCTATCCTTCCATTCCCACCCCAATCCATGTGCCCCGGAAGCCAAGAGTTGAGAATTCGAGTTGCACAAGCCAAAGCAATCTTTAGGCTAATAGTCATAAAACAAGCATCAAAACCAACAACGAAGATCCCATTAAGACTCTGGGATTACGAAAATATGATATAGATATATAATACTTTTATATACAGACATATTTACATAAATAATGCCAATAAAACTGAAATGCTTGGGAAAACGTTGCTCTGCGAGATACGAGTTTATTATTTACACAAGTAAGTAAATACTTTTTAATCTGATTACACTTCCAGTTAATCGGAATATTGTATTTTGTAGTTTATATTTAATATAAATCCATTTGTAGATCTCTGCCAAAATTATAAATGAAAACTATCCCATTTAAAAAAAAAAGTTTACCATAAGAAAAATTGTCGAATTTTCCACTTCTGATTTCTAATGTGTATTCTCTTTCTCTCAGTAAAAGTTAAAGTATGGCCTATAATGAGAATATTATCACCACAGGCGGCAAAGTTTTTTCTTTTCTTTTCGTTTATGGTTTTGTTTTTGGCCAAGTCAAGTTCAAATAATACGCTAACGATAAGTAGATATTAATTTTCTCTTTTTTTTTTTTTTTGGCTCTTTTTCGGTTTTATGGCCAAGGCAAATGACGAAAGCAAAAGACAAAGAATCGGGAACGTGACGCCATCTGCAGCATTGGAATAATTTTGATCGTAAATCAGAAAAATTGAATGGAAAACGAAAAAAATAAAAGAAGGAAAAAAGAAATTTACCTACTTAAGGCATTAAGTATACGCAGCGTGTAGCAAGCGCTATTCACTGACAATTGCCAATTTACACAGACGACGGATACACAAATACTTGAACGGAAGGAAGAACAGGTGTAAAAATAAACGACGACGCGATTAAGTTTAATTAATCATGCAAGAGCAAAGTTATATACATATGTATATATATTCCATGTATCTTTTCACGTCACGGCAAGTTGAGTCTGTGAATAGCACATTGATAAGAGAGATTTAATCGTCTGTCGTTTATTTTGCATACTGTCAAAGTTGAAAGCATTTGTTGCAGATTGATGTGTGTGTGCGTGTGTGTGTGTGATCAATAGGATAAATATTCAGTTAACCCAAGCAAGCAAATTCAGTTGAATGATGTTGCATATCTAAACAGTTTGTGCATTGGATTGAGAGTCGCTTTAATTGCTTTTTGGTTGCTGCCACAATTGCGTATCGAATTAAGCTCTTTGTGCCACACACACAAATTGGCACAATTTCAGGCCTTAAGCTTTATGTAGCATTAATAGTCAATTCCTGGATTGGACAGTCAAATTCAACTGCAAGTGAGCAACAAGAACATCTACCATATCCGATATTTATGTTTTTATACCCATTACTTAAAAAATAAGTAAAAGGGGATATTGTATTCGTTGCAATGTATGTAACAGGAAGTAGGAAGCATTTCCGACCCTATAAAGCAGCGGTGGGCACGCAATGGCTCCGGGAGCCAGCGGCTGCTAACGAATTCAGATATCGTGCGCACCGCTGCTATAAAGTATATATATTCTTGATCAGCATCAACAGCCGATTCGAATAGACAGGTGGTAATGGCTGTTTTAAGTTTGAAGCCTAAGTGCCTAAAAGTACGTAATAAAAAATATTTTATGCAGTTTTATTTTTTGCTATTTTCATAACTTATAATTTTGTCAGCAAATTGAGCGACTAACTGGCTGGTGGTCTATTCAAAAACAAACTTGAAGAATTCGCAAGAATGTACATAAATTTATTATTTAAGTCTAAAAAAAGTTTACCAAAAATATATAATTGAAATACTAATTCCAGCTAGAACTGAAATCATGTTCAAAAACACACATTTTTCCAAGCAAGAACTGAAAAAGTCCAAGAACTTGAAAAACTCAATTAAATTTTTGCTTGCAACATTTTGCTCTGCATATTTTATATACACAATTTTCTGTTTGTAAGGAACAACTATTTAATTCTTAAGCATTCGCTTTTTGAGAATACGAAATCACGTTCTTTAGCCGAAATCCACTAGGAAAATTCATTCATTAAGCACAACACGAACTTTGGCCCAGTTTTTAATTCCTCACTGGCATGTTTCACTACACACACAGACAATGTATGTATGGAAGTATGTATTCATACTTGACTAAAAACTTTTTGTTGCCACTGTTGCTGCTGTTGCTTCCGCCTGCCTCTTGGCCAAGCTGTTGCTGTTTTGGCATGCAAACGTCGTCACGTAATGTTAACAACACTTATACAAACATGAAATATACATACATACAGACACACTCTTATGCATATTGTGTATACGCATAGTGAGCTCTAGTGGAAAGTTTTCAGCTTTAAGTTGATGAGTATTAAAAACCTATCATGATTCATCATTTTAATTATACAAAAAATAGATTGTAATTACATTAGAATCGGCTTAAACCTTTATCATAACCATAATTCTGTTTTAAGCGTTTGCCATGTGAGAAAATTTAATTAACAATGTAATTTTAGTGAATTTTTATTTTCAAGTGTTAATTATAATAATCTACAGTCCTTAGACATGAAATAAAGTTTAACAATTAACTTAACTAGTTCACCTAACAAAAACCAAGACTTCAACACAAATTTATCACATTTGGTGGGCGGAATTCTTCACATATTCGACAGATTTACTTACACTTTTCATTTTTGGTACAGAATGTTCCATCTATTTCAGACAGTCAACAAACAGCTGTCTGTTAACGTGGACAATAAATCTGAGCAACTAACTTTGCACAGTTCATCTATCTAGTTTAAGTCAACTGACGTCGATCGTTTCATTCAATCAAATGGGCGTGGTCAGCACGGAAAAACGTGCACGGAAAAACAAACACTGAAGGCAGAAAAAAAACCACAAATAGTACACAAAAATGGAAGCTGGAAGAAAAAAATAGTTCGAAATTGTTTGCAGTTTGCAGCAAATTGAAATGCAAGGAGAAAACGAGAGAGGAACAACAGGAGGGTAGCTTGAAAAAAAGTGTACACGCTTTTCACAACTAAGCACTGTTAGTTCAGGCGGAAAATGCGGAAATTGAGCATTGAAAATTGACAGTTATGAGCCAAATATGTGCAAAAATAATACACGAAATACGTGTTAAATCAATTGTCATCGTTTTAGTTTTCTGTGTGTAATTTAATTGAAAACGCGTTACGTATACGACGTGTGTAACAATCAAAAATAGTTCCAATGATGGCGACACATTCATTACAATCATTACACACAACACAACACAGCTGTTTGTTGTGTATCCCAGTTTCAAGCTCTGGTCAGCGTCGTCATTCAACTTGAGAGTATTAACAAGGTCGCAATCATCATCATTAGCATCTCATCATCATTATTATTGTTGTGAAGGCATGACACACACATTAAGCTGGCTCCCTGCACTCTACTTTCTATAAACAGCATTAATTTAACAGACTTTTGCTAAATATTTCATGAGTGACTTGATTTAAACGCGGAATTGCTCCTAGTTGACACTTGAGCCCAATTAATCAACTGAAATATTATAAATATTTGACAATGAACAAGAAATTAAAAGCGAGAATATTTATTTTGTATTAAAAACATATAATAAATGTTACTCGTAAGTCACTAAAGCAGTCAAGTTCAATCTCATGTAGATTTAAACAAATTTAATCAATATAAAATATTAAAATTCATAATTCATTATTATATTCTCAGCTCATATATACAAAAACATTTCTCTGCAATAAATTTAAATACTATTATTTTGATTTGTTTTTGTTGTAATTTATTCAAATCAAATTATCTAGAATTGTCGACACATCATTGCATGCTGAGAAATTTGTCGACTACAACAATGAGAAAAAAACCGCATAAAGTTTAAAAAAATTGCCCCAGTCAATTGGTGCGCTGTGAGTAATACAACAACAACAACAACAAACGGAAGGCGGCAATTAAAATTTCACAGGCGTGAATAATAAAATACTCAATACACATGCTTCTCTTGAAGCTATGTATAGATTTGAAATGTTTAACTTGAATGACTCGGATGAGTTGCGTTTTTAATAAACTGCATGAAAATGGCGAGAAAATGAACCAAACAAATCACAAGTGAATGCATAATTAAAAATGGGCCGTCGGCACAACAACAAACACTCAAACAAATCCCGCCCACAGCAGATGCACATAATCAATAAAGTTTGAGCACACTGCTCAACAAATTTTTGGGTTTTAATATTGAAAACTTTCGAGATTAAAATCTCTTACACATTATTTATGTTAATTAAATAAAAACGAGTAAAGAGCTTAATCACAATTAATTAAAATCTAATGAATATCGTTACTGGATATATGTATGTTTGTATTCTTTGCAAATAACAGTCTGTACGATTGATTAAATTAACAATATTAAACTGAAAAAAAAATTTAAAAAAAATCAATAAGAAGTTCTATTATCTGAACGTTGGTCAGCTCAATAAATATCTCTTTGAAATTTCTCAATTTTCCACAAAATCATTTCATTAGCTTAAATATCAAGCATGTAATTGCCATTGCTAAAAGTAAGATAAACTGTATCAATATACGATTACTGAGGGTGGGAAATCAAATAATTAACAATTGGCGCCCAACGTGTGTGTGAATTGCTTTAGCCCCGAAACGCTTAAACGATAATTAATGGATCATTTTTCACAGCAGTGTAAACGGATAGAGACACACACATGTGTAAGTGCATGTATATGTTTACATACACACAGACACATAATATAGAACAATGCAGTGTGTTTCAAATACTTTCATGGCTGAACATCCATGTGGTGTGGATGAAAATGATGGCATGAGAGTAGGAAGAGTCCTGCAACATTCATAAGGTCACGTATATGAAAGTCATGCACGTTTGTGTAAGTGTGTGTGTTTGTGTGTGTATGTATGTGTTTGTTTGGCAGAATGTGAAAATGTACATGTGTTTTGCATAAGTAATTCAGCAGTCACTGTTGCAGCTGCTGCTGCTGTTGCGTTTTCTCTATTATATATATTGATTAATTCAAGTCCTTAATGAATTATTATTGATTTCATCAAGCGTGAACAAAATTGATGGTATTATTTAAATAACTTGCAGTTGGATAAACTGAAGCTGTTGCCTTGACAAAATGCAGTCAAACTATGTCAAGTCCTTGACTCACGAAACGAAAAATAAAAATGAACATATGAAATGATTTGCAATTTCCTTTTCCTGTGCTTGCCTCACAGATTGCAGTCATGTTACAGACATTGATTGATGTAGGACACGAGTTACAAATAATACACATACCTACACTAAATATAAAACTGATATTGGTATTTAATAGGTATGCACAATGTATTTCAATTGTGATCCCAATGTCTCATTGGTTTCATTGAAATTGCAGCATTCGGACTAAGACAATAAGCTGTTGGGCTACAGTGAAGCTTCCCACATAAGCTGCCTGACTTCTTGGGGGCATTCCAAGTGCTTAAAACGAAAGCTCAGGACAATGCCAATCGATTCGTCAGTGTTGTGTCTACATACACACATACACAAATTGGGCAGATCCTGAAACGTTTCGAAATTTTCCGAGCAGTAAATTGCCATTTGCGTGAGTCGCATACATGTTACACACACACACACACACACACACACACACACACACACACAAGCACAGACTTTGAGAGAACGAGATAGACAACACACTCTTGTAGTAAAGGCAAAAATCAACAATATAAATGACATAAAAATCGCATTAACCCATATTTGCACTAGGCACGAAAGCAAATCAAATTACATGGGACCCCGGGTCTCTAAACTGAAACTGCCTCGACGCCACACAAGCACACAGTGGGTAAAAAGACTAGATTCAAATACATTAATTTAAATTTGTATATTTTTCAAATAAATTCTAATCGCTTTGATCATTTTTTTACAATATTAATATTGATATGTCGAAGATAACAATATTATTTAGTGTTAATTTTGAATGTTAACCGATAAGTATCAATAATAAAGACAATTACGTGACAGAGTTGCCTATATTAATACAGAGTTACTACTGACAGTAAGGTCTGAGGTAAGGATTGCCTCTGCCGAGCATGGCCCGAGAGTGTTGTTCAGTAAACAGTGTTGAAAGTGTACACTGACAGGTCAAAAGGATGGTGTCAAACATGAGATCCGAACTGACGTGTAAGATGAAAGATGAAAAGTCTCTCTCTTTCCGGTTGTGTTGTCGAGGTGTGCAGACGTGTTTCAAGACGGTCTATAATTGAATCCGAACATAAAATACTCCGGGACATGCTGTACTGCCAGAATATCGTTAAATAAAATGAATAATAACGTTTCTCCGACAGATATTTATTCAAATGTTGGCATGTTTTCAAGCATCGACCAATTCATGCGACCATTTAATGAGACAGATTATATTTTTTAAAATTAAACAATCATTTCAATTAAATTGGTTTTTCTTTAAGATTGGTTTTTTAGGTTAAAATAAATATAAATATTAAATTAATAACTATAAGTGAATCGTCTATTTTTGTTCCACTGTGCAGCACCTAGGAGTGCTCTACCCTCTGCTCCTCTGTGATATTCGAGGCTGACATCTTATCAGCAACACAAGTCGTGAGTTGAACGTAACGGAAACGGAAAGTAAATGGCAGCCATTTTGAGAGTAGCAACAAAAAAAAAAAAAGAAAGCAAAGAAAAAGTGCAAAAGCCAAATTCAAAACTGTCGCATACACAATAACATACATTGATAATGATGATGTTCTTGTTGCTAATGATGTTGTGCACACGGTCATGATAAATATACATGTTCTGATCATGACGATGTGTTGCCATTTTTGTTGCCTACTTATGAGAGTCAGCTGCCTCGTCTCAAAGGTTAATTTGCAGCCCAGACAGAATGTGCTTACAGCTATAAAAATAAATATGGCGTATGGCTTGACTATAAGTTACCCACTAAAAAAAGTAACAAGTCTTTGTAATATATAATTCTTCTATATTAATTAAATATACTGAGAAAAAAAAGTTTGGCGTTTGTTTGATTACAACATATCCTCTAAATATAGGAAATATTTAAACTTCATCAATTACAGGGTACTTAGCGGCATAATTGGCATACAAATCAAATAATTTTCAATTCACAATACGAAAGTGCCGCTTTCCTATATAAATTATATACCCTGCTCCAAATGTTGCTTACAGGGTATATAATTCATATAGGAAAGCGGTTGCTCAACATTTTTGGCGGAAATTTGCAACAGCTCATAAATACTTGGTAAATAATTATACAAATTAGTGTCGCAATTTATTAAATGAATTTCTACATAATTTAAGCGACGTTGTCTTGGCCTTGTTATTGAGACTGGGCTAAGAGCTGAGGTCTAAAGACTAACGAAGCCACTTGATGCTGTCTAAAAATAAGTATTAAGCATCTCATAATGTATGAAATGTCCTCGGAGGGGTGAACAAATTGAATGATAATAACTATATGCGAAATGTCACGACGATGCAGCGTTGACAGCTTGCAACTTGTGGCAAGGACAAGGACAAGGCGACAGCAACAACAACACTGACTGCATTGTCACTGCACTGCGGTGCGAATTTGGCAGGAAACAGGAAGAAAAAAAAAACAGCAACTCAACACACAAGGAGCAGGAGAATGTAGAGCAAATGAAATTGTAGACAACAAATGAGAATGCAGCTATCGATTTTGAGTGGGTGTATCCATGTTTTTTCTCTTTCTCTCTGGCTCTCTCTTTCACTCTTTTAGTCTGTGCTGTGGTTATGTATCGAAATGTATTAAGCTTACATTACATTTTGGCAGCTGCATCTGCTTTTATGGACATTGAACAAGTTGATTTCAAACAGGACGAAGGATAAAAACAATATAAATCGAAATGACTGCTTAAATGTCAGAATATATACACTTACGCATACACACAGACAGATACAATTTCCCCTTCTCTGATAAAATTGCTGTGGCAGATTGTATCACTTCTGGCAGACTGCATTTAATTATCCGAGTCTTGCTCAATTGATTCATTTGTTCTTTTCGTCTTTCTTTTCAATTTCGAAAATTCTCATGAAAGTTTAATAAACAATGTCCAACATGGCGTATGCGTATTCTTTAAACACAAAAAATTCAGGCAGGATATTACTATAAAAATTTAAAGAAAAGTAATTTTATTATAAAAATTAACATAAACATTATCACAACGTATTTTAAATATTTAATGCACTTTTTTAGTTAATTAAATTATTAAACAAATAGAAAAAAGTAATTAGTAAGATTTTTAAAACATGTTTCAAGAAATAAAGCTTAAAGATTATTTCATAATTTTTAAGTGCAATTAGAGCTATTTTTTTATTCAAGTCATCTAGTCTTCTTCATTTTCTATCACATTCCAAAATAAACATCACTCATTTAAAAAATTTTTAATATTTAATGCTGCCATTTAATAATATTTTTTCCCATTAACTATCATTACTACTAATTACTAAATTATATACTTTACTTAAGCATTCAATTTTTAAAGACCTTCAGATAGTCAGTCTTGTGCTCATTTTTTACACAAAAACGTGTAAAACGTTGTCATTATTGTGACAAAACCTTTTTTTTAATATATAAATTGCTACAACTGTTTGTCATTTATAATTAGTGCTTGTATACAGTTTTCCCCACGTTTTTCCTTTTTCCTAGCTGAAAACTAGGCCACACTTTACACTGAAATTTGAACAGGCGTGCGGAAGAGGAAATGAGTGGGCGAAAGGAAGCGAGGGGTGGGAACAAGGCGACAGAATGTCAGGATGTGTCCCAAGTCACAAGCACGCGCCAACATTTTTGTCACATGTTGCATGCAACAACAACAACCAAAAATCGACAGATTATTAATTGATTTTGAACGCAGTTTCTGAAAGTTTTCTCATGATACAAATTAATGAAGCAAATTCCTTTTATTCCCTCTTTTTTATTTTCTTCATTTGACAAGTGAAAATTAATTACTGGCAAATGGCCAAAAGGCGCCCAGTTGAATTGTTTTCAATTGGATGAAAATCGCGTGGAGAAAATCCATTTATTGGTCTGGAACATCTGCAACTGTTTCTGCAACTTATTTCAGCTGTTGTGAATGCCCACAGAAACCGCATTGCCAACTGTTTGCAGTGCGTTTTCCAGTTTAACAGTTCGTCATACCCTACAATTGAATACAAACAGGAGCTTGACAGACTATAACAAGTTTTGCAGTGATAGAAAACTTTTTTAATACATTTGCAGCATGCAATTTTTAGATCAAAACATGCCTTGGTCAACTGAGAAAAATATTTTTGGGGGATTTAGGCCAGGCCAGTAAGCATTAGGGCTTTTAGCTGTTTCTGTTTTTGTCGGATTTTGTGGTTGGCTGCCTGCTACTGAAACATTTATGCGTTGCACTCTATTTTGTGGTGGAAATGCCTCAAACATTGAAGGGGAGAAAACTGTGCCAAACAAATCCGCCCACAGGGCTAAAAGTTGGTTAAATAGTTAAATGGCCTGCAGGCAGATGATGCCCAATGTAAATCAGACTTTTGCGCCAAGTAAGTGATTATGATTACAGTGGGAGACGAATCTAAAATGAAATTGAAATAAAGCTCTCTGAGGTAATCAACTTACAATTTGGCAGGCATAAGATTAAAAGATTAAATTGTTCACATATTTAAGACGATACTCGATATTTGGTAAGGATTTTGACTTTTTTTTATGTAAGAAGGTCAGGCATAAATCAAAGTTGACTAAAAGTAAAAGAGCCAACTGCTGATATGACAAATTTGTAATATTGCAAAACAAAAAAAAAAAAAAAAAAAAAAAAAAAAAAGGAAATGGAGGAAGGAAATGTAAGAAGAAACACAAAGAACACAAAGTTTTCTGCGAGTTCATTGTAAAAGATGCAGGCGCATGACTTAAAGGCAAAGGTGTGGGCGGTGGGCGTGGTCCAAGTACACACATACACAATGATGATGACGATGATGATAAAACATATCTTTTTTTGATGATGCAGAGAAATTGCCAATAAATTGGCCCCACATTAAGCGAATGCGAGAAGCTTAACAAAGTGAACCCCCTAATAAAACTGGCGACAACGTTTCACGAAAATTGATGTCCATACATTAAGCAATTATGTTACTCAGAATGTGTTTGTGCAGAGAGAAAAGGAAAGGAGACGAGGCGGAAGAAATGAAAGTGAGCAAATTATGGAGACACAAAAAAAATAAAATAAAGTTGCCTGGTCAAACATTTTTCATAAAAGCGCCTTCCAAAAACACAGTTGGGGCGTAATTGCTCATTAGCTAACTATTTCAATGAGAGAAAGAGAAACTTGTGCTAACGTACTGGTAACAAGTGCCACAATTTATGTGGTTCTTTGGGTACTCATAATTGGAGAAATTTTCTCTCAATTTTAATTTTTATAAATTGTCTTGTTTTTAAATATTAATAATTACTGCAACTTTTTATTCGACTACTTTTGTAAGTCCACTACTAACTTGACACGGAATTTCAATGTTAAAAACTCGCTTTTTTCCCCATCCGACATTTTTCCTAATTTCATCAAATGGATAGTAAATGAGTTAATTTCTCATTGAATTTACTAGTCACCTGCCTATAAATCAAATTTAAAAGAAAGTGATTTAAATACGAAATGATTAATTTGAAATTATAGAAAAATAAGCACAAATTGCGTATGGGGATACGAGTTTATAAATCGCACAAGGACTCGATGTCGATGAGGGGTAGGTAGGCAGGTGGGTAGATAGGTACGATATGTGGGTCAAGGGGGACAGATGAGGACCTGCACAATGTCTGGTTTGGTTGGAGTCACCTTTTACTATCCGGCGCATCATTTGCATAAAGCTATATGTGTACGTAAGTGCATACGTTGATGGCAAAAATAATAGAAACCAAAATTTGTATACACTTTAAAAAAAAATATATATTATTTAAAACTATCATCCTACTTAATCGCAACAAGATCGGTCAAACAGAATGTTAGTAATGGCTAATTTAAGTTTCAAGCAATGTAAGTGCCTAAAAGTATGCAATGAAAAATATCTAATATTTATTTAAATTAGTAATGGGTATTCTATAGTCGGGAACACGAACATAACCTTTTCCGCTTGTTTTTTTTATAGATAATTTTAACTTTAGACATTTAGCAATGTTTCAAAATTTAACAAAATTAGGCGATTCTATATTTATGGGCAGATTATTTTCATATCAAAATGACTGTCGTTTCTATTATTATGTCCATCACTGTACGCATTCGCGTGATATCATTATTTTTCCGCCTGTCAGCTTTCCTTTGCCATGAATTTATGCGTGGCTTTTGTAATTGTTTTTGCATAAGTATTTTTGCGAGAAAGAGGCAGACAGAAAGAGAATGAGAAAGGCAGAGCGAATAGTGTTTAAAAAGGAACGAAGGTTAATAATACATTTTTTTTTGTTGCTGGGCATCGTTTACAACGCCGTCTGCATTTAATTCCGACAACTCGGCGAGTGAAATATGAAAAATGCTTTCGCACAAATCCCAAGAGAGAAATGAAAAACTCTGAACTGGATTATGTATGATAGTAGGTTCAACAACATCCTTGGTTCTTTCAACGAATACAAACTGTGCTTATACAGTATTTGCCCAACATACATTCTCATGTTATAAAATGTCAACCAATTGGTTTCGATTTGCAGTCATTTCAGTTAATCCGCCCAGCAATCAAATTTAAGCTCCAATAACGCATGATAAATATCAACATCAAAGAAAGAGAAAAATTAAACGCGTTTTATTTAATAAATAATATAAAACCGAAACGAATTTGACCTGTTGGTTAAATATTTATTAAATCCAAATTCATGGAAACATGCGTCGTATAAGTGACATAATATTGAAAACTGTAATTATTTTTATACGCGACTTATATGTTTTATACATGTATATTTATTATTCACGACAATTTGTATATTCCTATTTATAAAACCTGAAAAAAACTGTAATCTATCTATACCAAAAGTATACTTTATTTTTGACAAGTCAAAGTTATTTTTCTATCTTAATTTTTGTACCATTTTGTCAACAATGTCTGCAGGCAAAGTATTTCCAAGTTAAAAAACAAAAATTTTTTGATTAATTACATTTGTGTAATTAAAGCAAGGACAACAATAACAACGTTGCGTTTTGTAATTACAAGATACGTTTACAAGTAAATTCCTGGCTGCTACAGCGAGAGGAAGTTGAAGTTGAAGCTGAATCTGAAGCTGTCCTTTTGCCAGTTAATTTATGGGCAAAGTTACAAGTGCCTCGAGCCTACAACAGCAAGGCAGCCACGGTAACGAGCTCTTTTTACATACTAAACACACGCACACACAAACACCTACACAGACACACACATGCATGTAAGTGTAAACGAAAATAGCCAAGTTAAAGGTCAGGCAGCCGTTTTTAATAGACGCCCCTCGCACCCGAAAAAAAAAGAAAGAAGAAAACATGCCAACATTATTTTCTGCCCCTTTTCTGACCTCTTTTACCCCAATTGTGCGTCGAAGCGCAAACAGAAAGTCAGATGAAAAAAAAAAGAGAAGAGAGTATAAAAGAAAAGTAAAACAATAATACGTATACGCCGCGTGGATCACACGCTGTGAGATTTACGATGGGTCAATCAGCCATGGCGCATTTCGTGTTATTGTTTTTATTCCTTTTGCCACTTCAGCAAAACAAAACGCGAAGCAAGAGGGTCAAAAAGGGTTGGGGGACACAGATTGACAGCGTATTGAGAAATGACAGCAGCTAATCAAAAGTATGCTCCTCGATTGGGGCCATAAAATGGTAGCTGCATTTATAATAAAGTCGTTTGCTTCGACAACTAGTATTGATGGGGCTGAAATGTACAATATTAATTGATTAATTAAATTTAACTGGATTAGGAAATAACCCATGGAAAATAATACAAATTTCATTTTAAAAATATTATTAAATTGTTTGTTGACAGACTAGAAAAGTTGAAACTTTTAAAAATGGATAATATTTAGTTTCCAAAATAATATTAGTAAACAGATATTATCACATTATTTTTTACATTACAACAACCCGCATCATAAGTAATTACTTTAGCTGAAAATTAGCCAATTTGTATGGCACAAATAAGTATGCAATATCTTTCGATTATTGCTCCTTACTATACTCCTTTTCCCATTACATGTCTTGCCTTTCCATAACTCTAATATCTATTTGTTTACATAAAATATTATGACAAGAGTACGTCGTCGTAGCAAATATAATACAAATTGAGTTTTCCCTCCTTAAAGGCCAATACAATCCACATAAGTGTAGCAGAAGAGTCACAAGTCTTCTAAACGGGATCGCGCAATTTCATTTTGACTTTTTGTTGTTGTTGCTCTTGTTATTGTTGTTGCTGTTGTTGTAATTGTCGTGAGGGCCTCTCAAGGTCGTCGTCTATGGGGCGACAGGTTTTATGACTCGCACACGTTACGAACAGCGAAAACAGCAAAACGAACAAACAAAGTAAAAGGAGTTGAGTTGAGTTCTTGTGTCATCCTTTTGGAAGGAAAATGGAAAAAAGTTGTCCCCATAAGCAAAAGAGTCCTCCATTAGATTGTATTTATAGTATATAGCTACAGATGTGTCTCTTACTTTCTGTTGTAGAAACTTGGTAATCATGAAATCAGCTAACACATACATACAGTTATGGAAACTTAAGTTTTGAAACGATTCTTTACATTTTACACATACTATAATTTGTTATAGCGTATCTCAATTAAAATTTACTGAAAACAATTATGAGATAGTGTACATTTCTGAATATTATTATTATTGATGAGTTTGAGAAGTCTAATTAAAGACTATATTTTAAAGCAGCGGTGGGCACACATGGGCTCCGGGAGCTAGCGGCTGCTCTGAACTTTATATCTGCACATTCGGCGCCGTGAATTCGCACAAAAGACTTGCGAGCAAAGTAGGTAGATTCTAATAGGGTTGTTGTTGTTTTTTTTTTGTAGTGCTCCCGAATTCAGATTTCGTGCCCACCGCTGTTTTAAAGCTTACACTTTCAAATCTAAATAATTGTTATGGATTTTTGATTGCTAACGTGCTCTAAAGTTTTCAAATAAACAATTTTTGGTTTTCATTTCAGCGAAAAATAACTTAAGCATCTACTTCAGTTAGATAGATGGCAAATATACCAATGTGATAATTGTTAGGGTTTTCAGTGGTGTCTCTGTGGTGGTGTTAGTGCTTTGAGTGGTGCGTGTGTTTGCCATAACATAAAATGCCTTTGGGTCGAACAGCAGCTGGGCAAAAAATAACAAAACACACTTTTATTGCCCTCCATCCCAGCAATACAGAAAGTGGCGTTGTCAGCAGCAGAAAAAGCGACAGAAAGGGGAGTAGAATGCGGGTGCTCAGGACAGGAGCGCAGTAAACCACAGTCAGAAGCAGAAGCAGCACCAAAACGAGCACCAAAAAAAACGACAAATGGCCAAAAAGCAAATTACAAACGCCACGTACTTGAGGCTTGTCAGATTGTCGACTCGAGTTGCCGTAAGAAAGAGACCCCAAAAGCAAACAAGCCCGATAAGAGTTGCGGGTAAAAAGAGAGCGGGAAGGAACAGCCGCAGTTTCCCCAGGATTCTGGATTCTGGATTCAGAATTCCGAATTCAGATGCCTTTGATTAGCCCCTTTGGCACCGGCCAAGGTTTCGTGCAACGAATCCGAAACGTGTTTCATATTTTCGCTGCTTGTTTTTGTTTTCCTTTACTCTCTGGCTTAAATGAAAACAAATTGCCTTAAAGCGGCGGCCAAACTCACTGCAAAATGATGATAATGATCATAATAATGATGATGATTGACGGCTGTTGGCTGTAAGTGAGATTGTAGTGGGGGAATCTCTCTTTAAGTCCGACTTATAACAAATGCAAATGCAATAAAAACGTATCGCGTCGAGTGCTCACAATTTGTTTGCACTTCAATTTAATTTAATTTAATTTATTAAAATCTAAAAAAAAAAGCAAGTCTAAAAATAAACAATAAATTATGTGCCTCGCATTTCGTTGCATAATTAATTGGATTTGCTGTTTTCAGCACTCGGCGGCAGCTGTTTGAATACTTAATGCGTTTATCTCACAAAATCCGACAGCGATAAACTACAAAAGGACATCAAGATATCATATAAAAACCCTTCAGACTGTTACAAGCACACAAACACAATAAATAAAGCGAATTAAGCTACAGTAAAAACTGCCAAAAACTGACAAGTTGCAAAGTAAAACAAATGAGTATTTGAGAAAAAGCATGACAAAAATTGAGATGTGTTAATCAAAATGATTATTTGGGCAAAAAATAAAGGGATTTAGAGAGTTAAAGACTGTTTTTTCGTCACCAGCATATATGCTTGTAGGTCACTA
Organism: Drosophila quinaria; assembly: GCA_035047525.1. Lineage (NCBI taxonomy): Eukaryota > Metazoa > Arthropoda > Insecta > Diptera > Drosophilidae > Drosophila > Drosophila quinaria. Next base: position 6,475,300 of record JAWNPO010000470.1, on the reverse strand, counting down.
GCATATTTATAAGAAGTGCATAATTTATACAAATTTGAATAGTTGAAAGAAAAAGAAAAAGGTTCTTTTGCCACTAGCAGAATGCCAAAATGATTTTTATCACTAGCAAGGATGAACGAGGACTTTTAAAGAATGTCGGACTGCTTTTCCGTCACCATAAGAAATAAAGAATATAATTAATACAAGTTCAAATATTAAAATAAAAAGAGGTTCTTTTTTGTCACTAGCAAAGTGCATAAATGATTTTAATCACTAGCAAGGATATCACTAGCTTCTACTATCCTTTAAAATAAGATAAACAAGAAATACGAGTAAAAATCTCACATTCAAAATAAAAAGTCGAAAAATCTTACCGATTACAAATGTCATCAACTTAAAAGCATCAATTGCGGATTATATTTTCGACAAGTCGATTATAAAAAGAGGATATGTGTATTGTATAGTATGTACATTGGGCATATTCAATTGCAATCTTTACTGTGCTTGACTGTGACTGGCTTTGTTCTGTACCATTAAGTGCCAACAACAAGACACAAAGTCAGAGCCAGAAAATGTGCTTTTAATGATGACAGCGACGATGAAATGGGACCAAAGAGGAGGATAGAGGACAAAGGATGAAGGACACTACCACAATGTGTGTGGCGATTATTGTAAATGATGCACAAATGCGGCTTTAAGTAGTCATCATCATCCAGCATTATTCACGCCTTGGCCTAAATAACTCGAGGCTGTTGATAGGGAAACTAAATTTACTGCACGTTTCAAATTTGAAACGATTTCAATGCAAGTTAAAGTGAAATTATTAAATGAAATAAACACATACAATTCACAAAACACACAACAAAAAAATATGACGCTTGGGGAGGCGTTAACAAAGCGTGGAGTAATCTGGTTACTATCCCCAGTTGGGCTGACTAAATCTCTCTTGACAGCCAGAAAATAAACTTGACACCATAAACAGAAAAAAAACAGTATGAATATATGAAAGAAAGAATGGAAAAAACTCATTAGATGACAGTTAGAGGGATGTGAATTGAGATTGAATACATACATGTAAATAAACTGAATGATGCGTCATATATGAAGAAAACTTGGAAAATTAACAATTTTGACTGATGAAAGTCGAGTCTACAGCTGTCATAGCGCAAACAATAACAATCTGCAAGGTGACAAACAACAGTTGAGAACCAGAAAACAGAAAACAAAAGCTAAAAGCAAAAGACAACAACAACAACAAAAAGTCGTTAAACAATTTTGATACGAGCTGCCCTTGAATAAAAAACAAGAAATAAACAATAGTTAGATAAATGTGACTGCTAAATACGCTACTTAACAATAGTTTACTCATTTTAATAATAATAAAAAAATTTATGGTTATTTTGTTATTTAAAAATTTCTCATTTTATATTTTATTTATGATTTCCAACAAAAATTTAAATTATTATTTGCTATTTTTTTTATAATATTAAAGAAATTGATGTTAAAGTATTTCAAATGATGTTTAACTAAAAATATTGCTTAACACATTTAATTTTAATTCACTTACAAAAACATAGAAAAAAAAAAGCTATTTTCTTAGGATGTTCCATCAAAAATATGTGGTATTTTTTCAGATAATTTTAAACGGGATTCATATTTCCCAGTTATTGCAAACCGTTTAACACAATCAACATACCCTTTTTCAGTAAATTGTTAATCGTGCAACGAACTTGGGTTTTGTGAAGCGCAAACCGGGTCTAAAACATATGACGTGAGTTTTAAGTTAAGAACTTGAGCCAAATGCAAATTGGCAACAACAGCAGATAACGTTGACTGTAGCTACAGCTACAGTAAGCACTGACTATAGTAAACGCACAGTGGTGTCATCTACATTCTGTTTTGCAAGCCTTTGCATAAATATATATTAGCCATCGATCAATCTAGCAATCAATCAATCAATCGACCCTACCTTTTTGGGCTATTACAAGTTGCTCAAATGGCCGTATTTGAGTGGGCTCATTTCCTCCTGGGCGTGGCTGAGTCACCTCAAGTTAGTGTTGGTAATTGTTGTAGTTTATTTTTTTATTTTTTTTTTTGCGTGTGCCAACCATCGTGGCGTATGATTAATTTCACTTTTGCCAAGCGCATGCAATGTAATTTAGTGCCAAACTTAATTGCACCCCAAAGGACAACAACGACAACAATATACAGAACAACAACAAATAGTCAAGTCATGTGCACAGATAGCAAAGAAAAAATAAATAAAATGAAACGACAGAAAAATATGTTGGAAATTTTTCCTTGTCTCACTCTTCTCTCTCTCTCTCTCTCTGATTTTTTCTTGTAGTGGGAAAGTTTGTGCGCTTTTGTTAGTATTACGGCCTTTTGGGCAGCATCGGAAAAACTAATTAATAGCACATTTTATGTTTGCCAGCGGCCAGATTATTTCCTCTTCTCTTCGCTTTCCACCTCCTTTACCTTCTCTCTTTCGCACTCAGTCGGTGTGACAAATAATGTGGAAATTAAATGATATGCTAGGGGCGATAAGACCGTTTTTATTGTTGTTCTTGAAGCCGCATTAATGCAGCTAGCGGCAACAGACGAAGAAAACGAAGCAGAGTAAATTGTGACCACTGACACGCCTTCAAAACGCCCTACTATCATGGGGGACGATAGATAATGCGATTATTGCCGCAAGTGCAAAACGAATTTGGCTAAGAACATCTTCAGTTGTTGACCAGGTTGAAACTGATTAGTCACAAATGAGAACAAGTAATAGATGGGAAACTGGAAATCGAGAAATGATTTATTAGATTTTAATGGCAACTACTTCTGAAGTGTCAAAAAGTTTATTTTTCGGACACATTTTCGTAATCACATACATAAATCTACAGCCATAAATTTAAATTTTAATTTAATAAAAAAAATAAGAAAATGAATTTCTGTTTTTGAATTGTGTGAAAATTTATTAGAAGCCACAAAAATAGTCTGCCCTTGATTTATTTAGAGTTTTACAATAAATAAATTCATTAGGAATTCAATTTCAATTATATTCAATGAAATAAATTTAATTTTAAAAATGTCTCTCAAAAAAAAAACATTTAGAAATTTATAAGGAACACCAACAAAGGCTTTTGGTTTTTTTGTTGGGTTGTTAAGGATTATAAATAGCATTTTGTAGGATTTTGTGGTATTATTAAGGCTGTCTAAATTGCTGCTACAAAATTTCGTAGCCTACTTTTGAGCACAGCAATTAAACTCACACACACATGCACACAGTCATGCACGTACATATGCACATGCACGTGAAAAGAACAGCTAAAGCAGTAAAAATGGAAAAACAAAAGCATATGAACCGCATATTTGCAAGTGGGTGAATACATCTGCACACAAACACACACTCACATACTTGTATGTATTGAGTGGAAAACACAAAAACTGTAACCAAAATACAAACACACAGGCAAAAACTCGCACGCGACATGACAGGAAGTTAGCGGCAAAAGAACGCCACACAAAGCAAAGGAAGGAAGAGGAGCAAGCGAATGTGGAGCAAGCAAAGAGTGGGGTGGTGTGGAGGGAGGAAGCCGCCTTTGGACCTTTGAGAAGGAGAGAAGTTGTTTTTCTGTGGTGTGTGTGTGTGTGTTTCGTTTTTGTTGCTTTTGCTTTTTTGGCTGCTTATCTACATTTCAAGTGTGCGTGTCTGTGTGTGTGTCCCGTGTTATGTATACTGTGTGTGAAAATTAACACAGTGGCACAAAAAATATATATGTATGTATGTGTGCATACAAACACAAAACAACCTCAGGCACAATAATGTAAAACAGCTACAACAATAGCGGCACAGTGGTTACAATGTGCAAAAATTACTAATTTGAAAGCAAGCGCTATTTATATAATTATAACACTTGTATATATTTATAGTATATATACATTGCATGCCAATGACTGTTTCGCTAGTGCTCGTAGATAACAAATTTAATTTATATGCATAGGGCTTTCCGAAATAATGTTTTATCGCAGTTGTAAATTAATGAATCACGGTGCGCAGCAATGACAATTCAGAAACACAGCAATTGAGAGAGAGAGAGAGAGAAAGAGAGAGAGAGAGAGCGCGCGTTAGAGAGCAACGCGTCAGAGAGACAAAAGCTTACACATTGTGGGGTGCCATGCGCTCAGTGCGTTGAGTACTAAAATCTTTAGCCTCAAGTCAAAAGAGAGGCCTATGCGTGTAAATTTGCCTCTGTAAGTTTATATGTGTGTGTGCGTGCGTGTGTTCAGCTTTTGATTTGCTCTTGGTGTTATTGTTGTTGTTCTTGCGCATGTTAAAAATAGCAAGCAAAATGGATTAGTTGCTTGAGGGCGGGCAAAAGCGTGGGGCAGGCGCAAGTTCTTGCTTGATTCGCTGGATAGGCGCATGTCGACTCCATTTTGCTGCTATGTATGTGTGTGTGTGTGTGTTTAAATGTGGCTTGGTATGCGTGTTGTGCGGATTCAACCGTCCTTTTGTTGTGTTGCTCTGTGTACAGTGCCTATGTTTGACATTGTGACCGAGACGACAGCGCCCGCTGCTGCTTCTTCTCACACTCACACTCACACCTACACACACACACACACATATTCGCAGTCCTTTTCGCCGTTAGCTTGTGAATGAATTTTACAACAAAACTTTTATGTTCGCCCATTGATTTGGCAAATGTGGCCAAGTTGGCGAGTTGTAAGTGTTGAGCAACAATAAAATGAAATAAAATAAATATGATGTCAGCCACAGTGACGTTTCGTTCAATCAGCGACAGTTGGCGGTCCTTCACACACACACACACATACACGCAGGCATGCACACTAGGGCGGGTCAATTTTTTTTCGCGAAAATAGTCCACCAGAATTTGAATCTACAATGAATTCTAAGAAAATTTCACCAAGAAACTATGTGTCTAAAATCAATTCCTAGCCACCGCTGAGAAGCATGGAGATGTTAGGTTAAAGTATATGATATAAGTCTAGTAAAAACACTACTCTCAAAAAAAAAAAAAAAAAAAAAAAAAAACCCAAAGAGAAGGCGATTTATGATACATTTTGGTGAAAAAATGTTTGGGAGGTCTCTGTTAGTTTTTTTTAAATTTAATTTTGAAATTTTGAGATTATATTGAAAAAGGAACTTTTTTATAAATTTAAGAATTCAATTAAAAACAAACTAGCAGGGGCCCCCAAACATTTTTTCACCAAAATTCATCATAAATCTCCCTCTTTATGGTTTTTTTTTTTCTTTATGAGAGTACTGTACTTTACTAGACTAATACCATATACCTTAATCTAACATCTTCAGCTTCTCAGCGGAGGCTAGGAATTGATTTTAGACACATAGTTTCTTGATTTTTTCGACCCAAACAAATTGACCCGCCCTTATGCACACACACACACACATGTATACGCATATACATATATATATGTTATAAAAATTGTATTATTGTAGTCGCTGTTTAAGTTTTATTTACTGCATAAAAATGGCAGCCAGCAACCGGAACAACAAAGAGGAAGGAAGTCGACAGTCAGGCTGACTGGCATTTACCACGCCCATAAACGCCCTCAGGAAACGCAATGGACAAATTGGGACCCAACTGTGAAAGAAGACAACAGGCAACCCATGAACCAACAACAACAACAAGGACAACCACAAAATACAATTTTACAAAAATAAAATATAAAGTTTTGCATAAAAGCAGAATTATGAGTTTGTTGTAAATAAAAATTGTGCTGGGATTTTTATATTCTTCTTCTCCTTCTTCTTCATCATCTTATTGTCTGCTTTTAGTGTTGTTGCAAATTTAATGAGACCTTTGTGGGGTACGTCATGTAACATCAGATTATAAGGATAAAATAAATAAATTAAGGAATATGCACTAGTTGGCACAACAATGAAGAGGCTTAAAGATAATTGATAACTTTAAATAGCGCTGGGTATGATGAATGCCTATACTATTAAAAGCGACGCGACATTTCAAGGATTTCTTAATTAATCCGAGCGTTACAGTGTTGCAAAGATAGCGTCGCTGTTCAACACGGGTGTAAAGCGAATTAAAGTGAAATGTCATCCGGCGAGGTGAACAAAAGGGAAATGCGATAATAGCTGTTGAATTATTATTATATTATGCAATGCCAGTGAAATAACTGCAGAGTGAGCTTGCAAATACCCTGTAGGGTTGTAAGGATATAGTATTATCGATATTGTTTAAATTATTTAAGCAAGTTGATTTAAAATTGAATGCAAAATAAATTAAGAGTCCAAACCATGATCAAAATGATAATCCGCTTGAAAATTGGATCAGTTTTGACAAAGTTATGAAAGTTGTAAGTTTGATTTTTAGATTTCCATAGTTAACTCGACAGTATTCAAATATTCTCTGCATTTCATATGCATACAACCCGCCATCGTTATACAACACTAAAAAAACCACATTCCTTTCCCTCTCTCTCTCTTCAGTTGCACTTACACATTTTAATAAAATATCTAAAAATGAAATACACTTTTGGCAATTTCATTTCGCTTTGAGTAAAAAAAGTGCAACTGTCTCACGAAACAATAAAAGCCAAAGGAACAACAACAACTACAACTGACAACAAGCCAACAAACTAACAGTTTTGCCATGGCAACCGCAGCATCGCAAACAGACGAGTTACAGAGTGGAAGAAGAAACAGCAAAAAAGATAAAAACTATGCTCAACACGCTCCACAGACACTGAACATCTCAGTAAAGTGTAAAGAAGCGTGGGGAGAGCGAAGAGAGGCGTCGAACATGATGATGATGATGATGATGAAGAGCTAAGAGCATGAGCTGTAAAGTGATAGTGAGCTCTGAGCTGATTTTGCTTTGGCTCTCTTGCATTTCGATGTAATTAAATGACGCGATGCCAGGATAATGAATGTTTTTTAAAGAGCTTTACTAGTTGCTGCAAACTTCATTATGAAAAAAAACAGAGCATATTATTAACTCGACAATTGGACACACAAAAATGAGCTATGAATATTCATTACATTAAATTCAAAGTTGTTGGTAGAAACTTTACTTTAAATTCAAAAAACAACATGCATAAACATAGTAAATGTCATGATAATTTCTTAGTATTTTTGCATACACACTTTCTCTCTAAGCCAGTGAGAAATGAGATGTATTTATATATTTACATATGGTAAATGTGATTTATGCCTTTTGGGCAAAGGACTTGTCTCGTCCTTTTGCTGTTGCCTGTTGCCAGTTGCCAGTTAAAAGACAAAAGACTGTTGCTCTGGTCCAGTCGCCAAGGACTTCATACTTTAGTACTACTCGTACTTCACCTTCATCAAAAACAGCTTGCCACAATTTTTGGGTTAGGTCGTTTAGGTTTTCTTTTTTTGGGCCACAGCTGCTGTTGCTTTTCCCTTCCCTTTCCCTTTACCCACATCATCAACTGTAATTAGTCAGCGCTTTTTCGTTGATTGCGCTGTTGCTGCTGCTGCTAACTGTAATTGTGTGCTTGGCTCCCTGGATAAGGGCCAAGTTTACACAACGCCAACTGCGACTGCGAGATGCAAATGAGCTTGCAATTTGTGCAGCCTTTGGAAAGCTTTGCTCGCTTTAATTAAAGCGTCTAAAGCATTGCTGCAAAGATAAAACAACAAGAAATACAACACAAAGCTACTAATCGTATTTAAAGTTTTGTTTTATTGTTTGAGGACAATTGTCAAATTTAAATGTATTTAACTTTAAACCAGCCAAATTAGTTTTTAAAACTATTTCTAAGGAAAGATTTTTGTTCAAACATTTCAGCGTGTTTTTTAGCAGTTTTTGTCAGAGAGAGTATCACAGTTGGTTTTTAAAAACTTTTTCTAAACGATTGTCCTATAACCTTTAAAATATATATATTTATATTTGATAAGATAGATCGAAATAAATTGAAAAAGTTTTCTATACAAAAGTGTAATTATCAATATAGATTATCTGATGGTGAGTGCCAATGCTGTTACCAAAAATATGCATACGATTTCGACTAACAAAACCCGTTAAGGCTTCCAGATACTTAAAATCATCTTTGACATTATTTTTTTTTGGCTTGCCAAACCTAATCCAAAACGTTTGTAGTTGTGTGTTGGAAAAGCGCATGGAATTTAAATGTTAAAAATGTCGACTAAAAAATGGAAGAAAATTTTCGTTACTCGCTTCGGTGCGCCTCAACGAAATCAGTAGTGAAAAAAATAAACTCTAGCAGACCTTATAAAGCCCACATGGCACCTTGTTACCAACAAAAAAAAAAGTTAAATCATGTTAAAAAATTCACACAAACTTTGGGCCAAACTTTAAACGAATTCGTTGAAACTGCCTTCTCTGGGCCTCGTTGCTATTTTAAATGGGCTGCTCGTTAACAGTTCAGTTACGGTTTATATTATTATTATTTGTTGTTGTTGTTGTTGCACCAACATTAAATACACATACACATAGATTGTGCCAAGGGCCGCGCCCAGGTGGGAGGTCCTCTCAAGGTTCTTTTTTGGCCCCCAAGTCGAGTCGAGTCGGGCGAATGAACTGAGAACCGAGTTGACGACCAACAAAACGGGCCTACGAAATCAAATACATATAAAAAGGGTCAAGATGTGCTGGTATTATTCGCATGTTTGTGTATGTGTGTGTGTTAGCCACGTTATATTTTTGTTGAAAAGGAAAAGACCTTTTTCGTTAGTCAATTTCGAAAAAATTGGATCGTGAGTGTAGGAATTTTATTCATTTTAAATGAAAAGGCCAGAGGCTTTTCTACTTTCAATAAAATGTAATTATATCTAAACTTTATTTAGTAAATAGTTTTGATTTTATTAACTAGTTTTGTGTAATTTCTCGTCTAATAAACAACAGAAAATTTGACAGAACATATAATTTAAAGAATGACTAAATTAATTTTATAAAGTCCAATAATTTTTTTAGATTAGAAATAAAAATATTAATTTTCAAAATTATAATTCTGCATTTTAAAATTTTTTTATTCAATTTATTGATTTCAATTTGATCAATTCAATTTTTTAATTTATTTCGAGCAGCTTGATAACGCCCTGTTTGCACTCTCTAAGGCGCACAGGGTATACAAAAAAAGATTGCTCAACTAAAGCCTTGTTATTCTTGCCACATAGGCAATTAAATAGTTTTGCAAACTTTGCCATTTTTTTTAGGCACACAACGCACACACACTACACCCCCTCCCAGCCCCCTCTTTGCCGTTATATGTTTGTACATATGTAGAATGTTTGGTCACATCGATTGGCCCCATGGGTCGTGTACATTTCTCCACGTCCTCGAGCTCTCAAAATTTGTTTTCAATTAACAAAATTGTTTACTCGTAGGCTTCAAAACAAAAAGAAGATCGATATATGTACATATGTAGAAGAGAAGCAAAGGCCTAAATTAAGTTTCGGCCAGGCCAAAAATAAATATATACAGGAAATCTATACAAATTGATTAATTTTTCAGTTATGCCAATAAATAAAAATGATTTGCAATTCAAACAGAAACTTTTTCAACAATCCTATATATATGCAGATTATGAAAACATCAAAAATAAAATTGAGTTAAAAAACAGACGAGATATTCAATTGAAAGACGTTGCATGCAAAATTTGTTTTAGCCTGGTTCAGCGGCAAGTGAAAACTTTTCCAACAAGTTGTTAATTGACCGTAGAAAACTGACAAAAAAAGATTGCATCAAAAGTTGATTCAATTGAAATGAATGCAATCAATGACAGAGAGAAAGAGAGAAAAAAAACTCAAGCTAAATAGCCAAACAGCACTTCAAGTTAACAGAGTTCATGACTCATCAGCCAAGAGAAAAATAAAGAAAAAAATGTGTGGACAAGAAGTACAAATAGAAATGTTCAGGCAGACAGACAGACAGGCAAGGGAAGGCAAGGGTTAGAGAGAGAGAGAGAGAGAGAGAGCGAGAGGGGGCAACACACCTAGTGAAATGGCAACAAAAAAAGTGTTGCCCATGATGATGGTCTTGCTCTTGGCCAACAACAACCGGACAGCAATATAATAGAAAAGTGTATGTGTAAACATACAAAACAAAAGCTAAATACATACATAAATTGATTTCATGACGAGTTGGCTCAAATAGACACAGGTGAGGGGTGAGAGGAGGGGAGTGTCACAGACAAACGACCTGTGTGTGTTGCCCTGTGAACGTTGTTGTTGTTTTGTACTGCAGCAGTCATCAAACTCAAGTGAGTTGGCCAAAAACAACAACAAATCACTGCGGACGGCAGTCCGCGCTAGTGACGAAAGCAGCACAAAGGGTGCGAAGGCGACTAGCATATATACACAGGAAGAATGGAAAATTTGCTATGACTGTCCGATCGGGTCGAGTTATGTACCGATCGAAAGGTATCAATTTTACTTACAAATGTGCTTACTAAGACTTTTGGAAACTTACCTGGTTCGTGAGATAAACAGGTGTTAGTGGGAGGGGAAAATTTTAAATTATTGGAGCAAATGGGGTCGTTGGAGCCTTTTCGATTTTTATTTTAATTTTTTACTATTCTTATCAAAAATACGCGTCGAATGACACCTTGATCAACAAAATCCGATCACTGGTTCAGAAGATAATTAATTTTGAAATTTTTGGTGCCCTTCTCAAAACGAGATGAAAAGTCAGTCTGTTTGTTTGTTTGTTTGTTTGTTTGTTTGTTTGTTTGTTAGTATCAAAGCGTTGATTTAGCTTAAAAGTTTGAATGAGGACTTGTTCCCGATCAAAAATCTAGAAACGTTTGTTCTACGACTTTTTCGAAAAAAAGCTAGTTTAGCGGGAAATCGCTAAAAACCGCTAAAATTAAAACCCCTATAGCATCCAAACGATATGAGCTACAGACGTGATCTATATATCGTTGGAAAGGTATTTTGAAGGGCTTTTAGGCAGACCTTTAAACTTTTTTTCTAAAGTGCATAGGTAAAAAGCAACAGGTTAAATAAGATATTTTGTCCCACATTTTGGCGGTTTTTGAGAAAACGACGCTAACGATTTTTTTTAGCTTTCAATATGTTGTAGTGTATAAAATTTCGCGTTTTTTGATATATGATAGAAAAAATTTTACCGATGGGTTTGGAAGATATTACTTATTAACTGAATATACTTTTTACCTTTACACTACTGCATGTACTAGTACATATGCAGTATGTACATGTGCATGTAAATCGCCAAAAACCACAGCTTCCAAACAATAGAAGCTACAGATTTGATCTATATATCGTTAGAAAGGTATTTTGAAGGGCTTTAAGCCTAGTTGTAAACTTTTTTGCTTAAAAGCACAGGTAAAAAGCTTCAGGTGAAAGAAGGTTTTTTTCCCACATTTCGGCGATTTAAGAAAAATCTACGTTTCAAATGACTTTTAAATATGTTATTTGTTGTAGACAATTCAATTTCACGTTTTTGACATATAACACATAGCCGTCAAATTTCGTTTGGGCAAGATATTACCTGTTAACTGAATATACCTTTTACCTTTACACTTCTGCATGTACATATGCAGTAGCATGCATACAGCAGCAGCAAAGTGTCATAGCAGCCAGAGTTTGAGAGTGCTACTAGCTTTTGCGCTTGGCATGTGTGTTTGTAAAGGGAACCAGTGTTGCCAGACAGTTTGTTTCAGCTTGTACAAAAAATAAACAAAGTTGATAAAGATATACTGTCCAAAAAAAAAATTCAATTTCAAAATTTCTGATGTCTTATTCAAAAATTTCTGATATCTTATAAAAAAACCTCTTTACGAGGTAAAAGTCTAGTGACGAAAACAGTTATATGCCCCAAAATTTCTGATATCCAATTTTGTGACGAATAACATTAAGTTTGACATATAAATTATTTTAAAAAAAATTTTTGCATTCGGCACTGCGCAAAACATTGAGTTTTATTTGGTATGAAGAATTGAGACATTTTGGCGCAATGTGCCGAGTGCCAAAATTTTTTTTAAAATAATTTTTATGTCAAACTTAATGTTATTCGTCACAAAATTGGATATCAGAAATTTTGGGGCATATAACTGTTTTCGTCACTAGACTTTTACCTCGTAAAGAGGTTTTTTTATAAGATATTTATATACCCTAGACTAGGAAGACGACTAAATTGTATATATATATAAAGGTCTTTGTCCGGTCTGACAAATCAACGTGTAGGCCAAACGGTAAAAGCTAGAAAGCTGAAATTTACACATATATCTCAGCCAAACTCACAGATTGACTTAGTTCCTTTTAAGTTTATGTACTAATTACAAAGACTAAATTTCTTATGCTCGACTAGTTTACTAATTTATAATTTCTTAGATAAATTTACAGATGTATGTACTTTTTATTTATTGCTAAAAATAAAACAAAAAATAAATACAACTCTACTTATCGTTGAAATACAGGGTATATAAAAGCAAACAAACTGTTGGAGCATGAACAACAAAGCAGAACATCAAAAAGTTAGGTGAGAGCGAGCACATTGATAGATAGCAATAAAAAACAAAACCAAAAAGAGAGAGAGAGACTAAAGATAGGTGCAAAAATAAAAACTTCAACTATTTACTGCTGAACAACATAAAGCTAAAATGGAAGAGTAGAATCAACTAATCTCTATTGACACTCTCGCTCTCTCTCTCTGTCTCTTGGGTTTAATAATAAATAAAAGTCGCACTCTAAGTTGCTCTCTAAAAAATCTTATCAGCATTTTATTTTGTTGTTGTTTATCACATGATTCATACATTTTTTGATGCCAACAATAAGCTTTTAATTACAAATTAAGAATAGAATGTAAATAGTTTACTATCCATTTATCGCCAACAGTTTTTAAGGGGCAGTTTTCACTGTGAATTGATGACTCAACGCTGGAAATAATCGTGTTCTATGTTATATAGGGGAAAATGGGGGCGGTGCATGTTAAACTGACATTAGGGTCAGTTTATTTGAGCTTGAGCAGGAAGTTGAAACCAACTGATACATGAAATAAACTATGATATACATACTTATAAAGGGAACGATACTTGGATTAACATTCTCTCTCAAACTCCAACACGCAAGTAACAGCGTATTTGATGAATAGAAAATAATATTATTATTTACTCTGGTTATTTCAAAAGATGATGACTTCAACAACAAATGGTGAAAGATCCATAAATATCTAATGAACGTCAGCTGTTACTCAAACTCCAAAGATTCAACCGCAATGACTCGATAATATGAGATCATACCCCGAACGAAAGATAAATGTGAATAAAAAAGTGTAGTACATGATTTTTTGCGAGTGTGGGATGAATGAGAAACTTTGCTACATATATGATGACAGCTTAAATATACTGGTATATAACATACCCTACAGTTGTGATAAAGTTAGTCGAATCAGAAAATATTTCTCAATTTAGAAACCGTTTTATTTTTATCAGTGTTTGTTCGAATTTTTATTCACTCTCCACTCAGTAAACTAGTCTCTTAAATTTTCCTTTGTATTGAAATTTGTAGCTTAGATAAACAATCAAGTAAACTATTTAAATGCCATAGTTCAAGGCGGTAACTTTACAAATGAGCTTGTAAAGTGTTTTTATAGCATTTATATGGAAGAAAAAACGTAATTATTTGGTGAACAAAAAAAATAGAGAACTACAATTAATTAAAAATCACACCAATTAATGTGAAACTTAATGAAACTATTAATGCTTAGCAATCATACTAAGAAGCTCTCATATTCTACTTAACGACATTATTAATTTATTGTTTTCTCCCATTAACTTTCAATTGAATCACAGTCTCAATTAACTCATTCAATTGCATTTATAATAAAATTGACATACAATTTCCGAGACCCCAATGAATCTGTTGTTGATAATGCTTGAAATGCGCATTAGACGCAAGTCAAGGCGACAAAATTGCTAAATTAAGTAAAGCCCGGAAAACAAAGGGACGGCATTCATAAGATTCGAGATTTCTCGACTGGGTACGACAAAAATGTACAGCCAACAAATGGTGTGTGTGAATAATATGAATGGAATACAAATAATTAAAGAAAAATATAAACAATTAAAACATATAATTGTACTTAATATGACTTACCTTGAATGTGGCAATTAAGTTTAGCAGCTGCATCTGGAGTGGCGAAATTTTGGGCGATTTCGTAAGCTGGAATTTCCCGCATTTTTCACATTTTTAAATATGTAGCACGTATTTTTTGTTTCTCGCGTTGCTCTGGTTGTTGTTGTTGTTGTTGGCGTTATACTTGTTGTTGTTGTGGGCGTAGTGGGCGTGACTCAGAAAACACATTGAATGTGGTCAAAAAATTGACATAACGCAGTTTGATTGACTGCCATAATACGAAGTTTCGCTTACACAACACAGTTTGCAAATTTGTTTGTTTATTGTTGTTGTTGTTTTACTTGTTGTTGTTGTTGTTGTTGCAGTGTGTGTTGTGTATGTGCGAATTGCATGAGAGAAACGTGCACCAAAAGTTGCAGATTGCAGTTGAACTCGAGATTTATTTAAAATCTCGTACGCGTTGTTGTTTTTGTTGTAGTTATTGTTGTTTAAGTAGTTGTTGTTGCTGTTGTTCTAGTTGTTGTTGTTGCTATTGTTGTGCTTACAGGTGCAATTCCTACTCAAAAGCCAAAACATTTCTCGGACACAAAAGTGATTTTCATTTGAGTTAGTTTCAAATTACTAAACTATTTTGTTGTTGTTATTGTTGTTTGTTAGTTATGCATTTCATATGTTTATTAATTATGTAGTTTTTGTAGATTTTAAGTACGCATGCTAATTCTTGGTGGCTTTGATACTACAAATTATAATATTACAAAAATTCAACAAATCACAAAATATAAATTAAATGAATGCAAAAATGTCACAAATTGTTTGTTTTGGCATACGTTGGAAAATAATAATAAAAGGCAAATTAATCCAATTGTGGTTGTTGTTGTTGGCGTTGTTAGTCAGAGATGGATTTGAGATTGAAAGTGAAGAAAAAAAGAAGAAATAAAAATAAGTAAGTAGGTTAATAAAAGTGTTGTGTGTGAAAAAGTGTGTGTGTGTGAGTGTGCATTGTTAGTGTGTGTATGAGGTAACTACTTTTGCAATAAAAAAAGGTAAATAAACTAAACTTTTGTTGAATGGAAAAAACAAACTTGTTTCTCGCTTCGAGATTTATTTGCGCAACAAACTGAATAACAACTTTAAATTTACAAATTAATTTGAGACTCTATGCGTTGATTATTAATCATAGGTTTTTTTTTCAGTTTAAGTGCTTCCTCCTCAATTTGATATCTATGTTATAATGTGCATTCAATATAATATGATTCGTTTAAATCAGCGGTGGGCACGCATGAGCTCCGAGAGCTAGCGGCTGCACTCAACTTTATTTCTGCCTATTTAAACTTTAAATATATGGTAAATAGTCACTATAATTATTATTATTATATTGTTTAAGCTATATATCATATCATTTAATAATAATGTATATATATATATATATGTGTATATATTCAAGAAGTTAACTAGACTTTTATAAACATTCGCATTTTTGCTGAGAGATTTTTCTATCTGTGAGATTTTTTGTATTTTTTTTTTTTGTTTTCAATTTGTGTGAAGACTAATAATTATAAATATATTATATAGTATTAGGCATTGAGAATCTAAAATCAAAAACTAAAATTTAAATGCATAAACAAATTGAGAAAGAAAGAAAGTGGCAGACGAAGAAGAATGTAGAAGCAAAGCAAATCTACAAATTAACTTTTCTTTTTTTTGTGTGTGTTTGTTTTTCTCATTTCTTAATTTTTTGTTTTAATTCTTTTGTATTTGTTTTTTGTTTTTTATAAGTTTTGCTTCGCATTATAACAATAATCAATAAAGTTTCATGATGCTTTTGCAATTACTTTTTGTTTGTTGTTTTTGTTAAATTTATGTATTTAATTATATATCTAGCAATTGTTTTTTGATCATATATAGAAGACGATATAATTGCTTTACTTTGTTCTATTATTATTATTATGTTATTTGTGGCTGGCTAACTTTAAACAATTTTTAAATGTTTTTAAGCCTTGTAATTGTAATTGTCTGTCTGTGTGAGTGTGTGTGTGTGTGTGCTTGTTGAGCTTTAGGATAAGCATATCCTGCCCAGGATAATAACAACAAATATATGCCGCACTTTTTGCCGCTAGACTCTCAAGGTTTCTCTAAACTAATCTCATACAAATTAGCCATATAATGCATATACAGTTAATCCCGTAATTGTTTTGACAAAGAACAACAATTCACACAATTGTTTAGTTTAAAATTACGTTTTAAACCTTTTTTTAGCTTGCAAAGCAAGAAAAAATGAATTAAAAAATTTAAGGAAATTTTTGAGCAAAACAATTACTTGACTAACTGTATACGTATGTGTTTATACATACTATATATATTTATATACTTGTTAATTATAGAGCCTATATAATCAAGTGTGTGTGTGTGTGTGTGTGGATGTGTGTGTTCACTGGCAAGCAGCCTTGTTTTTATAGGGTATTACATATGTTTCTATCGCAAATATTTCTGGGTGGGTTGCACAACATCCTAAACAGACATCGAGTGTGTAAGTGTGTGTGTGTGTGTATGAGTGTTGTGTGTGTGTGTGTGTGTGAGTGTATTTAGTTTAAGTAATTGCATCCATTTACATGACAAAACTGCTAACATATGCAACTGCTATGATACCCAACACAGTCAAGCATATCAGTATCATGATCTTCTTTCGTCGCGCTTTGCTTTGATATTTGAGCGCCTTTTTGGTATCCTGAGTTGCTGTCTGCACATAATCCATAGCATGCTCCACATGATACTCAATGCGATCGATCATTTCACCCTGTGACTCCACCAGCATTGCCATATCCATAAACATATCGTGCAGCTCCTTGATCGATGTCTCCAATTTCATAATATCGGCATGTCGTGCCTCAATATCGGCCAACGTTTGTTTCGCCTGCTGCGTTTCCATAATGATGCCCTGTGTGAAGACAGCCGGATTTCCTTGCTCCAACATATCCTCCAATTCTTCGCTCGTTGTCGCCCGGCCCGTTATCTCCAGCTGACGCTGTATTCTTCCCTTGCAACGCTCTCGATAATCGGTTTGAGTGCGATTATATTCGGTCATCACCTCGACAAATTTACGCGACAATGTTGAATGCTGCGTTTTACGTATACGCAAATCGGCCGATGATTTATTTTGTTGCTCCTCCTGTTCGATATTTTGTTCGATACCCTTGAGTTTGCCACGCACACGATTCGCATTCTTCTTGATATCGGCCATTAGATCCTCCAGCTCTTGTTTGGTCTTCTCATCGGATTGTGGTGCCGATAATATGGCCGAATGCTTCTTTTTTACCTCCTCGACATTATCCTGGACCTTGTCAATCATGCCACGGATTTCTTCCACCTGGGCAAAGAAATCATCCATATACGAATCATGGCCATCAACATTGACGGCAACATCCTCCGACTCCTCATCGTCCGACTGGGCGGCATGCAATGCGGCTAATCTGTCTTTCGTCATTTTATCTTTATTCTTTTACACTGGCAAGCGATTTAAGCAGTAAGTTCGAAGAGAGCGCTAGTTTCACGCTCTATCTCGTTCTCGTTGATTTTTGAGTTAAAGTTGCAATTTACAGTTGCAGTTGCAGTTTAACGCGAGCTTTTGTTTTTACGTAAGCTTTTGTTATGGAGGTTTTTGTTGTTGGTAATTATTTGTTAGCAGTTAACTGTCAACTTTTGCAGCGTTCGTTGCTCAACTTGTTTGCACGATTTCCCGTCACTTTTTTTTTTTTTTTTGCTATTGCTGCTGGCTTACAAAGTGACTATTGATTTTTCCGTAGATTTGTGTGACCGCTAAATGGTTTTTCGCATGCAGCGTGGCCTAAATAAATACGTATCGCACTTGACTTCACTTTTGCCTTTTGTTGTTGTTGTTTACAAAATTCTCAATTCGCAGGTTCTTTTGTTGTTATGCTTGTTACACGCACGTCACTTTATTTATTTATTTTTTTTGCTTAATAATACATATACACGAACATACACATATAAATATATCTATATGTATATTTCTTTGGCAGTCGGTATTTTTTTTTTTTTTGCTTTTTTTTCGTTAACGGCAGCGCGTGTTTTGCGCTCAAGAGAGCCGCAAAGAGAGAGCGCACCAAAGACACCAACACTAAGACACACGCACACCAAGCACGAGCTCCTCAATGCCAGGCAGCAAGTCAAGTGCTGAGCAGCAGCAACAATGTTAAATAATGACTCACAAGCAACAAGATATATATTGTTTATATATTTTAGTTGCTGTTTATATTTTTTCTTTTTTTATATGTGTTAAACAATGCGTGGGATTTAATTATTTTTTTTTAGCACAGCGTTTTCACTCTTTGCTTTTATGATGTTTGTTATGCACTTGCTGATCTTTGCACACACTCACGCAAATTCGTATATATGTACACACTCAACGCGCGAGGAGTGGTTTTGGTTGTTGTTGTTGTTGATCAGCAGCCACTTTGTGCACTTATCGAAGCTTTTCACACGAATTAGCAAATGCAAGTGCAATGCGATTGGGTTACGGTTTCGTTTTCGATTTAATTATTATTGGTTTGCGTTTTGCATCTGCTTTAGTTGCTCTCATTTACCACATTTTGCACACTATGCGTGTGTGTGAGCTTAAAACGAATTTCGTACACGTACAATGGCCAAAAAACAAAAAATCGATTTCTGCGCAGGGCTCCAAACGGCGGCTCTCTTCTACTTCTTCTTCTTGTTCAACTACTACTACCAACAAACACGACCCGCTTCGGAAACTGTGACGTGATGGTTGCTTGTGGCAACAGTAACACGCGCGAGAGTGACAAGGAGAGGGGGACAACGACAACGGGCGGTGGGCGTTTTACTCTTTGCGTTTCGTTCCGTTTTGTTGTTTTATTTTCATTTGCTGTCTATGTTTCGTCTGCTTGTATATATATGCGTGTGTGTATATGTGTGTGAGTGAGTTAGTCGGCGGGCACTTCACACATTCGCTTTGTGGGTGGCAAATATCCATTCACTCACTCACTCTGGCTCTCTCACTCTCACTCACTCACTCTCTATCTGTCTTTCTTTCACTCTGCTGACGTTTTGATAACTTTTTTTTTTTTTGTATTTTATTCTTGTAGTTGTCGCCTATTGTTTTACGCGCACGTCGCTAAAAAGCACACTCGACGCGTTGCTGTCTCTCGTCAATCTGAAACACGCTTCGCCTTCCGGCGCAGACCAGACCGAATCTCTATTGTTTTGTATGTGGAATTTATTTGTGAGTGCGTTTGCGCTACAACAGCTCCCAACGCAATATTGGAGCATTCGCTGCTCAACTTTTTGCACTCTCTTTCTCTCGATCTCTCTCTTTGAGTTACAAATGCGTTTGCTTGTCATATATTTCGCATTTGTTGATAATTTCTCGCTCTCTTTCACAGACACTTACACACATGCAACACAGGGACGCATATGCGGCAATTTTGTTATTGCTACCATTTTCTGTTTAGCCAAGTTTATTTCTAAAAGCGTTCACTTTTTCTTTATAGTTTTTGTGTCAACCGTTTATTACACAATCATCAGACCGTTGCAAAATTTAATAATTTCGAGTTTTTTCAGCGTTTTCTTTTGTGACTGCTTTCTTGTTTTCACTTTTCGTGCGACTCGAGACGCCTTAAAAAAATACTAGTGACTGCTAAAATGTACCAAATAATACCATAAAGCATTTGCGTTACGTCAGCGCCCAAATGCCGCTACACAATACAACAACAACAACGAGCAGCAGCATTCGGTTTGTTTGTGGAACGTAAATTTCTACACGACGTGTCTCACACGCTCATTCGTATATGAACGGCGTGCGCAGTTGATTTTTATGAATGGATATACCGGCACTTGCAATTAATGCGACTAATAAACTGCAGCTGTTAAAGAATATTTCAGGATATGCAAAATTGAGGCGGCAAACAATAAAATGTCATTATAAATAAACAAATATTGGTATTAATATAAGAGTTGTGTCGTTTCGTTCTGAAAAAGTTCAAGTGAACGGGTCATTAAAATGAACGAGTGAACTTATTCAGAAATTGAACTAAAATGCCCAACTCTAATTAATATTAAAGGCAACACGAGTGCATATCGATATCATATCGATATGTTTCACATGACGTCGTTTTGCAGCACTGGCAAGGGCGCGCGTTTAAATCGTGTGGCGGCTCTGCGTCTTCTCAGATGTCTCTCGAGGAAAATGAAGGAATAAATGAAATTTCTTGCACTTACCGGATACTTTGTTTGCAGCACAATGCCGCAGATTTCATCGCCAACCAAAAATTGCTCACCCAACATGGCCATGCAAACGTTCTCCCAGGCGCGCTCAATTTTATTCTTACGCAAACGTATTAACCATTGTCCGCCTTTACTGTTGGCCGGATCCTCCCACATCGGCTTGATGCCCTGTTTAAAGAGACTCAGCTCGCGATAGGGCTTCAACGCCGTTGGCCTGATGAGATGCGAGTAGAGCGACCACCATTGCTGCACGCTGGCACACCGACCGACCACATGCAGCGATTTACTATAGTCGGTGGCAGCTCGCTGCGTTCCCTTCCTGGAGAACCATAAACAATATGTGTGCTGCAGGCGATTCTCGTTCGGACCCACCTCCAGAGGCGGCAATTTGTCAACATCTATTTCATTTTCCACTTCGCTGTCATCGCTGTCGACAATGTCTGGCCAGATTTTCCTGCAATACAACAACAAACCAAATACCACATTTTTAGAACTCTGATCGAAAACTCAAGACATTCGTCAAAAGTTATAGATTCCATTTTAAACTAAGAATATTGCATCGTTTTGTAAGAATCTCTTGATTTTTTTAATTAAATTTTCAAATTTTGCCCTCAGAATTTTTTTCGCAAAATATGAAATTTCATAATTTATATTTCTCAATACTTAGTTGTAGAATATTTAATATTTTTGTACGAGTTTCTTGTTTTTTTTTTAAGCTGATTCCTTTTTAAAAATTAACTTAATTTCAGTTTCAGAATCTTGAAGACTTTTATGAGAATTTCAAAACTATTGTTTAATTTCGTAAACAATTTTAAGCTATGAATATTGCATAATTTTGTTAAAATTTCTTTCTAATTTTTATTTCCTATTACTTATTCCTTTATTTTTTAATTTATTACTTTTATTTTTTAAAATTTACTAACTGTTAAAATTTTTGTCCTTACAATTCGTTTTTTTTTTAATAAAATATTTTATTGCCTATACCCAGATTAAGAATATTGAATATTCTTGCAGAATTTCTTTCTTTTTTTTCTAGATTCTCTAAATTTTGCTTTAAAAATTCTCTTTTTTTTAAATAGTTATAAATATTAACTACATGTTTTTAATTAATGAATATTGAATAATATTGTAGGATTTTCTTAATTTCATTTTTTAATACCCAGATTTAAAATATTGTATTTTTTTTTTGTTAGAATTTTTTGAATAATTTTGTAGAATTTTGTTGATTTTTTTCAGCTGCTTCCTTTTCTAAAAAATCACTTCATTTCATTATTTTGTCCTCACAATTTAACAATACTGAATAATTTGTTAGTAATGTCTTGTTTTTTTTTAGATGCTTCCTTTTTTAAAAATTTGTTTTTCAAAATAAAGTTTCCAAATTTTATCCAAACAAATACTTTTTTTAAATATAATATTTTAAATGTTTTATTGCCTAATACCCAGTTTCAGAAAATTTAATATTTTAGTACGAATATCTTTATTTTTTAAAAATAATTAAACTATAAATTCTTTTCTTTTTCAAAAATAATATTTCTAACTTTTCTAATTTTCATTTAAAGTTTTGTTTTCCTAAATTTCCCATCAATGTTAGTAGTTTGCTTAGAGTTATTTGTCAAAATTCTTCTAGAGGACAATCATTTGTATCATTTTTGTACAACTAAGCAGAGATCTCTCTCTGTAAATTTCCATCAAGAAAATCACACTGAATCACAATGAAGCTGTCGATACGCACATTGGATCAGAAGACAATCAGTCTGGAGCTGGACGAGAATGAGACGCAGAATGTGTTGCAACTGAAGCAGCGATTGGTGCAACTGCCCGAGATTTCGCAGTTGCCCGTGGAGAGTGTGCAACTGATTTATGCGGGACGCATAATGCAGGACGATCAGTTGCTGAGCAACTACAACATTGTGGAGAACAAGTTTATAGTGCTCATGAGCAAGAGACAGAAACAGGAGGAGCCCAAGGCCACAGAAACCGAGGAGCAGCCAAAGAAGGAAGTGAAGCAGCAGCAGCAGCAACAGCAGCAACAGTTGCTAACAACAGTAGCTGCACCATCAACAGCACCCGATGAGCAGCGTGTGCGGGATCTCATCAGCATGGGCTACGAGGAGCAGAATGTGCGTGCCGCGTTGCGGGCCAGCTTCAATCATCCCGAGCGTGCCATTGAGTACTTGATTACGGGCATTCCACCGGCAGCAGCAGCAGCAGCAGCTCCGACTGCAACTGCAACTCCGGCACCCGAAAATGCAGTCACTGAAACCGCCCAGAGGCTACAATATTTGGCCACAAATCCGCGATTTGCTCACGTCCGTGACATGATCAGACAAAATCCGGAGCTGCTCGAGTTGGTGCTGCAACATTTGAGCGAAACGGATCCGGGCACTTTTGAGGCCATACGCAGTCACCAGGAGGAGTTTATCAGCATGCTAAATGTGCCGCTCCAGCCGCTGGCAACGGGCACACTGAGCCACGAGGAGGAGGCGGCCGTGGAGCGTCTAATGTCGCTGGGATTCGATCGTGACATCGTCGTTCAAGTCTATCTGGCATGCGATCGGAACGAGGAGCTCGCTGCTCAGCTGCTCTTCAGCCAGAGCGACGACGAGGATCAGGATCAAGAGCAAGATCATGATGAAGCTGAATAACTGAATAATCAAGCTATATCATTATTAATATTCTATTTTTGTCACACTTTTGGTAACTATTAAATCAATGAAAATGTGGTCGGCAATTTTCAGAAGTTTTACATTTGTTGACTACTAGAGTGAGAGGGACACAAAACATACAGTACTGTATAAAAGTATTCTGCCGAAAAACAAGTACAGTTCATAGGATACCTCATAATAATAAACGTAAGCATTACAGCTAGTATAAATCATATAATTAAATACATACATACAATTTAATAAAAAAAATAGGAAAATTTATTTAGAAAAATATTCAGTATACAAAAATGAGAAAATTTAAATAAAAAGCAAAGTAAGTAAAAGACATTTGGTTCTCATTTTAAGAATACAATCGAACTTCCTAAAGTAAATGTTCGAGTTATGGAGATTTTCGACTTATAGTTTTTTTTTCTGAAGTTTATTAATTTTACTGACACTCATTTAGCTCAATTTGGAGAGAAATTCGAGTTATAGAAGTTCGAGTTATGAAAATTCAACTGTATTTTTGAAACTTAAGCAAAAAGTCAGAAAATGTATTTAGAAAAATATTGAGTGTAAAATATGAAAGACATTTCAAGTAAAAGTCATGTGATTAAAAAACCTGGTTAGCTATTTAAGAATATTTTTTAAACTGAAAACAAAATATTAAACAGTAGTAGAATTAAAGAAAGCGGAAACCAACAACAAAATTAATTGTATTAATAAATATTAATAATTAATTTTTTAAGAAGTATATTTTTTTAAATTTTGATTTTCAATTCTTTGAAAAACCAAAAATTTCACACATTTTGATTATTAATTTTCAAAAACATAATAATTAAAAGACAAACATAAAAACTATGATATTTTTTTGTAAAATAAAATCTGCGAGTTTTGCATGCCGTCAAAATAATAACTTGACTAACTGTATATAAGTTAGATCATCAAATTGCCTATACTTTTGCCACTGACTGTAGCCGGCAAATTTGGAGAGTTTTACAAGATTTGGGAGACATAAGAAATGCCATAGATGACTTTTCTGATCGACATAACCTAACAAACGTTATTGAACAGAGGTTGGCCCAGTTTTCAAAAAAAAAAAAAAAAAAAGAAATATTTATTTTAGAACTGTTGTTGTTTTTTCAGACTTACGATTCAAATTGTTTGCTTGCTACTTTTTCCATGCTCATACTGCGATCTGCCACCGTTTGCTGCACAATTGTTGTTATTGTTGTTATTATTGTTGCTTTTGTTGTTGTTGCGGCTTTTGTTGTTGCCGCTGCTGCTTTTGGCCTTTTAGCGTAGTTTGTAGAATTGTTGTTGTTTTTGTTATTGGCGTGCACGTTGCACACTTTTTTCATCTGCTGCTGCTGTCCAATGTGCTTGTTGTTGTTGTTGTAGTAGTTGTATAGTTGCCAAAACGTAATTTGTTGTTGCTGTTGTAGTTCTTTTTGAATTGAGCTCCTTGCGTGGTCGTTGTGTTTATTTGTGGGTGTGCGTGTGTGTGTGTGTTGCTCACTGTTTATATAGATGTGTGTGTGCGTGTGTGCTTTCCACACCACGATATTTGCCGCGTTTGGCTGAATTGGCCGCCGTTCGAGCGTCTGGATCGCGTTCTCAGTCGCGTTGCGTTTATTGTAATTGAATGCGTCCAGTTAGTAAACAGTTCGTAAAGATGTTTGGCCCTTTTTGATTTTTAATGGTTTTTATCGGCGTGCTACGTAAATAATTGAGTGCTGTAAAATGTGTCGTAAATATTAACGTTTTTCAGCACTATTAATTTCGGGGTGAATGGCATTCACTCACTACTGCTACTAAAGTGTTTAGCACGTGTAAATTGTGTGGAAGCACAACTTTGTTTACTTTTCAATTAACCAATTAATTTGCACTTTAATTAAAATTTTTTATTTCATTTCTTTCAATTTATCGAAATCTAATCAGCTGCTGGGACCAGCCAATATTTGATAATATCGTTGCTACTTATTTTATCGATAGCTTTCGAAGAGTGTGCCGCAATTAGTATTATCAGTGTTGGAAGGCAAAGTTAATTAAATGAAAGTGTTTTAATTTAATTAAATTCTAAAACAAACTTAACATTTTTTAACGAAAAAAAAAGATTAAAATTGTACCAAGGCTGCCACATTTCAAAATTATTGGAACAAAGTTGCTCATGTACATAGGTGAACTATTCGAAACAACTCTAATTTGGTATTTTTTTGACAGTTTCAGTATTTTGCTAGTGATGATTCTACTTTCGATAGTGATTCATGGTCCCATGTCATATCTCTAATAAAATTAATTATTTTCAAAAATCAATAAAAAAAATTTGAAAACAATTTAAGAAAAACAACGAAATCCAAAATTATGTAAAATAATTAAGTTCATTTTAAAATTGGTTTGGTACAATTTCCTTTTCGCGTGGCGAAGTTGAGTAAAAAATTCTGAAAAAATCTTAAAAATTCGAGAAAACTCCAACAAAAATTCTGGTAAAATTTTCAAAATTCTAGCTTCAAAATTAAGCAGGTTCCATTTTCAGATCTGCTGTCAAAGCGTCGTTGCTCATGAGTGCACGTGAGTGTATGTGTGTGTGTGTGTGTGTGTGTGTGTGCTGTTTGTTTTGTTTTGCATCAACTCAGGAAGAGAAAGAAACAAGAAGAAACGAACAGTAACAGTCTCCGCCTGCGTTTCGCACGCATTTGAACTTTTTCAGAACGAAACGACACACATTACTGAACAATCACAACAAATACATTCAGTATCCAATTGATGGTTGTTTCTCGCTCATCAACAGAACAGAATATTTAGCTAAAATGGGTAAAAGTGAGAAGAAATCGAAGAAGAAGCACAAGGACAAGCGCAAGGAGCACAAGGAGAAGCACAAGAAGTCAAAGAAGCACAGCAAAAACAAGCTGACCAAAGAGAAACCGCCAAAGATTGAGACGCCAAATGGTGGAGGAGCAGCGTCTGCTCCTCATGTTGACAGTGGAAGCGAGGAGGATTTTGCCATTCCAATAGGTCGGTAAGAATCAGTGTTGCCAGGACAGCTTTTTTTTTTTTTGGTCAAATCTAGCTTTGCATCAGTTTTTTTTTTTTGTTGGAAAATTTATAATTCAAGTTACTTTCCACTAAGAACCGCATTGCATTTGCATTTGAAATGTTGGCAGCACTGGTAAACTTAATCTCACGCCACTGCAGTACAAAAACTAAATATTTATTTATGTATATTTAAGCGTTGATGAACAGCAAATCGCATGCTCCCGAGACGCCAGAGGAATATCAGCGTCGTCAGAGTCAAATACGGCGCGAGGTTGACCCTGTGACCGGACGGACACGTCTGATCAAGGGAGACAGCGAAATATTGGAGGAAATTGTGAGTAAACAACAACATCGCAGCATCAACAAAATGGCGACGAGCGGCGATGGCGATTATTACGAATCGCAGTCGCAATCCTTGGCCAAGCGTCAGAAGCCAAATTAAAGAAAGACTTGTGCTCAAATTTAATAATATTATATAATAGGTACATATAATGAATAACTGTTAAATCTAAATAAACAAATTGTTGTTTCTTTTTTTTGGAAATGAATGCCAACTTAAGCTATTTACACATAGAATGAATATATGGATACAATAGTTAAGATCAGCTGTGGGCACGCATGTGCTCCGGGAGCTAGAGGCTGCTCCCAACTTTGTTGTAGCGCTGCCGCTGGTTAAGATAGATTGATAGTTAAGATAAAAAGGTGAAGCTAATAGAGCTGATGGAAAAATGTTGTGGTGCCATCCTGCCAGGCGGGATCATCGCTGACTTTGGCGCGGCACATGGGACACGTCTGCTCCCGCTTAAACCACGTCTGGACGCACTCATCACAGAATATATGACCGCACTCGAGTATTATCGGGGAACTGTACGAATCATGGCAAATGGGACAGACGGAGCCGGCTGCCTCCAGTTCCTCCTTCGTTGGCGGACGCTCCGAGTCCTGCAGGAAAATTGTTGAATTAGTTTAAGTAGTTAACATTTTTGTCTATAATTCTTACAATATTGCGTCGAAATGTGGTTATAGATTTCTTCAATGATTTGCCGCGCTCCAGCAGCTCAAAGATCTTGGCGCCCAGGTACATGCAGGAGAGCAGTCCACCGGAGATGACCTCCATGCCCGAATAGGATTCATAGAGAAAGTGAAACCACTGCGTGATGGGCGTAAGGGCGCGATAGAACTGAGAGATGTATTCCACCAGAACATAAAGTCGTGCCTGGAAAATAGATATTACACACAATGTTAGATTCAGGGATTAAAACCGTAACCGTAACTGTAACCCTTGATCGGTGTTAACCGATTGAAATTGGTTAATTTCGGTTCGTTTAATTATGTTGCTAACTTCATCATTATTTTTTAAACCAAATTTAATTTTTACTTCTGCCCTAATTCAATTTATAAATGGATCTCAACAAAAAATCTTAATTTTTGAATACTTGTCTTTAAATTTAAACTAATTTAGTTTCAAATTAAAATGGCAAAAAATGCAATTGTATTAAACAAATAATCAAATAATAATCGTAAATATTAAAAATAAAACTTCTAGGCCTTGCTTTTGTATTAATTAGAATTATATTCGGAATTGATTTATGAATTTACTCCAATTGTTTTTTCGATCTTAATTTTTAAGATTTTTGTACGTGCCTACGTTGAATTTTATAAATTTTTATCTAACTTTAAATTTGAAATAGTGTAACTTACTCGAACTTTCAGTCGTATCACATGCATGGGCAGCATCGTTATGCCGATCTTGACCAGGATCGTGAGCAGCTTCAGCAAGAGATCACTGACGGCCACATAGTACAAGAGCAAGCCCAGTGGAATGACTTTGGGCACGGGGGATTCAGCTGATTCCTTGAGTGTCTCCGTACTCGAATGGAACGTGGTGGGCACAACGATCTCGTCTAGTCCCGAGTGGATCACGGGCGACACATTAACCAATTTGTATTTATTGGGCGGTGGCACTAACAAGCCCAACGGATCGGGCGGAGCACTGGCCATGAACAGACGCAGCGAGACCACGATGAGCACCAGGCAGGCATCCCGCACCAGCACCGCATAGTTCTTCTGGGCCAGGCGGGCGACTTGGAAGCGCAGGGAACGATTCAAATTGTACATGATGGTCTGGAGCAGCAGCAGGTCGAGGATGCCCAGCAGATGATCGTGCACAAACTTGACGAGCAGTATGCAAATGATGGGCAAATAACGCACAAAATGACTCAAGATCTGGACAACCATGTCCGTGATAATATGATCATCATCGGCATTATTTGGATCATTTGCTGGATCATGGCCATTGACAGCGGCAGAGGGCGATGCATCCGGCGATGGGGCAGTGGAGGCGACATCCGCGGGTGGACTTGGATTTGCCGGCATGGACAGACCGAGCACACTGGCCGTGTGCCTGGTGTTAAGGCTGTGTCTGGGCGGCTGCTGCATCTCCCCCTCGCGCAACGAGATGCTTCTGCCCATGGAAATGGAGGCACTTGTGCTGGCTTCGTTATCGTTCAACGTGTTGTCAGCTGCCGCTGCTGCTGCTGTTCCCGATCCTGTGCCTGTTCCTGCACCCGTACCCGCTCCCTGATAACGAAAATTGGAATGTGCGATAAAGGAACGCAAAGCCTCTGTCGATGGCGCCGTCGAGAGTGTAAACATTTCGTTAAGATTCACACGCCAAAAGCCCAATTGACGCACTGCAGCGGGCATGGCAGCTGGTGCAGTCGCTGCTCCTCCTCCCATTGACGGTGGCTGCTCCTCCAAACTGTAGCTGCTGCTGGGCGCACCACTCACACTCCTCGATTGCTGCAGCCGGCGATTGATTTGTGCTGTGCTCCGGACAGGTGTGCTGCTCACCGGCGTAAAGGAGCGTTGTCTGGCCAGGAATGAGGCGAGTAAACTATTGCCGGGAGCACGAGAGCCATTGGCTGTTGTTGTAGTTGTTGTTGGTTGGAGGTGCTCCATGTTAATGCTGGTGCTGCCACTTGTGCCGCTTATCTGCTCTCGTTCTCGTTCCCTTTGTTGCTGCTGTTGTTGTTGTTGCTGTAGTGAGGTCAACGATGACAAGGGCAGCAGCGTCGTCGCTGCGGGCAACAACAAATCGTGCTCAGCTGTCGTTGACTCATTGTCGTCGCAGTCGCCATCGGCATCGGCATCGCTCTCAATGCTTATGGCTGTTGTACCTGGCATTGCAGCAGCATCATTTTGCCAGTTTTTCATTGCTTGACGTCGCCCGGTTTCTTATTTTTTTTTGTTTTTGGATCAACTTACTTTTCTAAATTCGTGGTGTTTTCGTTTTGTGCGTACGCGAGCGCTGAATGTTCTAGCCAGTCAGCTGTGAACGTTCACCATTTGGCAGTCACATGCTAACGTCGGCAAAGACAGGGCTGTTTTGGCACACAAAATAACCGTTACAATGTTGCGACGTTAAGTTCAAATAAATAGATGTTGCGTTAACTGAAATTAAAACATTTACACACAAAATAAAAATACTTACGCAAAATAAAAAATGCATCAAGTATATATTATTTTTGCTTATGATTTTTAGAACAAGTTATAGAAATAAATAAAATATATGTACATATCGCTCATTTACTAGAAGCGTGACAAAAGTCGAAAATCATGTTTTTTGAGTTAATGATGCAGAAATGTTCGCAATGTAACAATCTATGTTGTGTCCTACCTTCAATACCGATAGTGTGAGAAGAGTATATATTTTTCTTTCATTTTCAACGATTTTACTTTATTTACTCAAAAGAACGACATATCTCAGTTGCCCTGCAATCTTTGACTACAAAATATTCTTTGTGTTTCATAAAGCTCAGGTGTTTTTTCTCAAATTTTCAAGTTTAACCGCTATTCTGAAACACAGGCGACACTTGAAAACTTTAAATGCGTTTATCTCGAAATGGCATAATTTGAGACATGTCACTTTTCTAGTAAATGAGCGATATCTATTCATGTGTGCAAACTCTATTTGTCAAAGCTATTACTTGACTACCCAACAAACATTTAGGCGATTTTACAATTGCAATTACAATTGTCTTCTGTGAGTCGTGCAAGATGAATCTTCCAGGCGATTATTTATGCGACTGTCATTTGAAGGAATGAGTGAGAATAAAAGGAGAGCTCTTACAAAAACAAATTGGTCCCGTAGCTCAATAGTTAAAGTTGCCGACCAGTCATAATGCGTACTTTAAATTTTGGGATTCGAGATTCCCCTGTTGGGCTGAAACTGTAACATAATCAGCTTTGACGAATTCCTGGACCAACACAGAAAACTCTTTAGTTATTACAATAAATTAAACAAGAATAATATTCCAAGGGTCTCTCCACCTTTTTTTATTTTTATTTTGTTAGAAAGTGAGTCTTTTAGAAGACTCGCAGAACAGTCTCTCTGGCATTAGAAAATGTTTGCTGGGTAACTGTTTGTGCATGTGTTAGTGTGTGTGTACGTGTAACACCCCTGCCTTTTGTATGTATGTACATATGCACATGCATATATGCGAGGGTTAGTTAGTGTGATAAGGATAATGCAAATGACTCAGTTACCGCCTGCACTAACCGCAATTAAACTGACCTAAAGCCGTTTTGAGCGTTGCCCAGCAACGGGGCCATAAACATCAACGAAAACGAAACTGAAATGTGGCCGAAAAAAAAACAAAAAACAACCACCAGCAAGGACACAATGTTTTGGTCAGTTTTTTAGTGTGTTTTCATTTTCCAATTGATCCAAATATGTGCAGTGAATAAAATAATATTAATAATAGATCGAGTGCAATTATTAATAAAAATAAAATGGGTAATTTCAATTTGCATTTGAATTAATAAACTTTTTATTATGCAAAGTCAACAAACTGAGTTATTGTCCAATCGGATCAATGTTTACAGTATATAGTATAAATTGTATATATATGTATATATTTATAAATTATGTGCATTATGTTTATGTGCATACGCGTTGTAGCGTTGTCTAATCTTATTACTAAATAGATGTTGAACCCCATTTGATGTGTGTGTGTGTGTGTGCGCGCGCGATCTTCAAGTAAACAATATATGTATAAAATAATGTACAAGTGTGTACATAATATGTATGCAAGTACGAGTGTGTACATCTTATCTGTTATACCATGGTGCAATTAAAAAAGATGGTCACTCATCAGATTGACATCACTCGTTATTATAGGTCACGAAATAATTTTGGTACGTTTGAAAAACAAAAATGCATTGTTTAGCAATTAACAAGCGAAAACAAATTAAAATGAAAAACATATCAGAATAAGCTATTTTCGATTTGTAGTTTCCTTTGGCCACTGAGAATTGCACCTTAACTATTGCACCATGTGTGCTACGATTGGGTACATCTTGTATGTACTGTGGGTACGAGTGGGTACATCTTCTGTATGCCAATGCCTTGTACCGAGTGTGAGAAAATTCATGAGAAAACTCATGATTGCACCTTAACTATTGCTCCATGTGTGCTACGATTGGGTACATCTTGTATGTACTGTTGCTACGAGTGGGTACATCTTCTGTATGCCAATGCCTTGTACCGAGTGCGTACATCTAGCGTTCGTGTACCAAGTGTAAACATATTTGATGTCGTACGAGTGTGTACATCTTGTATGTATGTACCAATTATAATTGTTCAGTCTGTTTAATCTCTCTCTCTCTCTCGCTGTTGCTGTCGCTGTTGCCGTCGCTTGTTACCATGTGATCAACGGTACCAACGGTACCAATGGTACAATTTGCTGCAGTGCGTCGCCCGCGTCGTTCAATGAACCGGCGCCGCGATGCGCGTTGCCGTTGATAAACTTTTGGTCTCGCTGCGATTGCGTCGCTGCAAAAACAGCTTGACGGACTCCAGTGGCAGCTGAAAGTGATAGTAGGCGCAATAGGGCAACGGATCCCAATATGCGAATAGCGCCTCCCGTTTGTCCAGTGCCGCCGTCGTACCGTTCCGCTCCAGCGTCGACCAGCTCCAGCTCCACCTCCGTTCCTCCACCTCCACCGCCTCGGTGTCCCGGCGATGGATGCACATGCATTTGATGGCCCGGCACAAAACCTGGGCATGCGAACGATTGTGGCAGATGTAGGGCAGTGCCACGCCCAGTCGGACGCCCAGGGGCACAAATTGTCCGCCGTGCGACGGAGACTTGACCAGCCGGAAACTGATGTGGCCATTGATGCTGCGCTGGAAACGCACCTTGGCAAAGAAACTGCGCAGCCAGAGCTCGATCTGTGCCTCGTCATCCCGTCGCACGGGTATCAGATTCTTGGTATGATGCTCCACCCGGCAACTGACATTGGCCACCACCCGCGAATCCTTGACCGTCGTGCAGGTGACATAATGATGATAGCCCGGCTGATCCCGGACCACCAACCACGGCTGTCGTTCGCTAATCTCGTGCTGACCAAACTTGGGCAACTCGACCCGACGATGGGGCAGTATGTACTTGTGCCGCTCCATGACGCCCTGCATGCCGCACGCCATGAAGATATGCCGATAGCCACCGGCGAATCCCTGCTCGTACAGCTGCTGCAGTTGCTCCTGGGCGGTGATCACCGTGTGCGGCGGCAACGTAATCCGTTGTGCCTCACAGCGCTGGAACAGCTGCAGGCAATCGTCCAGCTGCTGTGTCTCCTGCACGCCGGGCACAAAACTGGCACAGCCCAGCAGCTCCAGATGCGGCTTGGCCAGCGCATCATAGTACGCCGGACTGGTGGCACACACCGGCACATAGACGGTGGGTCGCTCCTTGCGCACAATGTGACACAGGGCGGCAATATACTGCTCCGCATTGGCGCTGCTCGGCCGGGGCACCACATAGAACTTGTCCACGCTGCTGGAGAAGCGCGCCAGGCCAAACAGACCCTCGAACTCAAAGACCACAACACGGGCGCCGGAGCCATAAAAGTTGCGTGCCATGTGCAGCGTTTGCATTGTGCTGCCACCACTGAGGAGTACAGTGCGCTGTCGCTGCAGTGCACCCGGCTGCTGATCCTCATCCCCGCTGAGCAGCCACTTGACCAGGCCAATGGGCACACGCAGCAGCTTCCAAAAGATCCACAATAAGGCGGATAGCCAAAAACTGGGAGCCGCTATCGACAGCGGTATATAGAGTATGGAACGGATGAGCGTGAGGATCACACGCATCACAAGTTGCGGTCCAAAGAGCAGCAAATTTGTGCTGCTCGAGGATGATTTGTCCTGGGAGCGCAAGAGACGCCCATCTGCGGTGCGTTGGCGTCTCAGTTTAATGAAATGACGATGCGGCGACGTCTTATCCTCAGTCTCCGATTCATCCTGGCTGGGATGTTCCGGAATGCGATCCAGTGAATTGATGCGACGGAATTTGGGGCGAGTTGCCAGCCGGAGCTGGCGAGCGTGCTCCTGCCGCTGCAGCAGATCATCCAGAGTCTGCGACATCCTCGACAGCTCGACACAAACACTAAATTCGCGTTTCGTTTTTCGATTTTCGATTCTCGACGTTATCTCCGTTATCTCCGTGATTTGTCTCGTCGTCGTGCAATGCTGGCGAAATTCAAAATCTGACTAAAGCGACATTTAGTCAGAAGTTATACTTTAAACCTATGTAAAAAAATCCAATGCAATCGATAACGATAGCGACTCAGACATCATATAGTATATACAAACATTTCTACAGATACGGGCTGTACCTATGGAATACTATAATTAACGCATGCGGATTATGTCTCTCAGTCTGTCGGATTTTGTAATGTACGAGCAATTACACTTTAAGAAATAAGTATAAGTTAAAGTATAAGTTGTAAGTATAAGTATAAGTTGAAGTATAAGTTGTAAGTTATAAGTTATAAGCTATAAGTTATAAGTTGAAAGTTGAAAGTTAAAAGTTAAAAGCTAAAAGTTAAAAGTTTAAAAGTTAAAAGATAAAAGTTATGAGTTATAAGTTATGAGTTATAAGTTATAAGTTATAAGTTATAAGTTATGAGTTATAAGTTATAAGTTATAAGTTATAAGTTATAAGTTATAAGTTATAAGTTATAAGTTATAAGTTATAAGTTATAAGTTATAAGTTATAAGTTATAAGTTATAAGTTATAAGTTATAAGTTATAAGTTATAAGTTATAAGTTATAAGTTATAAGTTATAAGTTATAAGTTATAAGTTATAAGTTATAAGTTATAAGTTATAAGTTATAAGTTATAAGTTATAAGTTATAAGTTATAAGTTATAAGTTATAAGTTATAAGTTATAAGTTATAAGTTATAAGTTATAAGTTATAAGTTATAAGTTATAAGTTATAAGTTATAAGTTATAAGTTATAAGTTATAAGTTATAAGTTATAAGTTATAAGTTATAAGTTATAAGTTATAAGTTATAAGTTATAAGTTATAAGTTATAAGTTATTAGCAGGGATTTGAATAAAGGTTTCGTAGCTGTAAACCGGTTTTTGTATGTTTCGGTTTTGAAATACCGGTAAGGTTTCGGTTCACAAAACAAATTTTTTTTTTGCAAAAATATAATGATATTTATAATATAATAATAATAATTAAAAAGGCATTACTTTCTTCTGTTTCATTCACACATTTATTTCACATATTCTTCAGTTTGATGTAGTTTATTTACATTTTAACAACTTCAATATTTTATTTAAAAAATATTTTTTTATGTACGAAATACCAAAATTAACCCTTATAAATGAAACAGTTATTTCGGTTCACAAAGTTTTTTTTACCGGTTACGGTTTCGGTTACGGTTTTGAATATCAATCGATTTTTACCGGTTAAATTTTACGGTTTCGGTTAGGGTTTTAATCTCCGGTTATAAGTTGTTTATAAGTTATAAGTTAGTTATAAATTATAAGTTAGCTATAAGTTATAAGTATAAGGTCCCTACCATTTCTCTCAGTGTTGCTCTCTTTTCAAGGCTGGCCTCTGTTGCCAGCGGCGCTTTCTCCACGTCTTGCCAATCTTCAAGACGCTTGACAACCAAAATAAAGCCTAAGTCTAAACAATTGGTCCAGAGGTGTTAGTTGTTATTGTTTGTTATTGATTGATAGTGTCAAGTACCCGGTTAATAATAATATTATTACAGTACTTTGATTAATCTGCAGTCATGCAGTCTGTGTGTGTACTTTGACCCTGTCACTTTTAAAAAATGAAATGAATATTGAAATTGGTATTCAATCCATTTGCGGCTTTACAAATGTTTCCGACACTGCCACTCTGGCTGGAACTGATAAGAGACTGACTCTGTACCCAAGACACATTAAGCAAGTCACACACCAACAACAACAACAACAACAACAACAACAATAATAAGAACTTATGCTACAAATAATCACACACCTACACATAGTATACAGATATATGTGTATGTTTATATAGGAATAATTATACTTGATGAAAAACGGAAAGTGAAAAAACATACCTTAACCTTGCAAAAGCTCGGACTTTAAACGACAATACCCATTAATGTTATTACTATTGGGTTGTTTTTATTTATTGTACAAATAATATTAAATATTTGATTTTATAACAGTCTATTCTAAATATTTGCACCTTGATATCGGGGCAAGGTTCTCACAGGTTAAATTCAGGCACTTTTTTTTTGTATTATTAATTACCATCACAAATTGATAAGAAATATTTAAATACGAGAATAATTCGCGAAAAATTTGTCTCTATAAATATAATTTTTTTATTTATATTTGATAATATTAAATAGTGTGTTTGTTGTTTTTGGTTGTTGGTTGTTGGGCAGACAACACCGCACCCACCTTTAAGCGTGTGTTGTGTAACTGTTGTTTGCAAGTGTATGCAATATTGATAGAGCAGGAATCGAAGCCCACGTAGCATCACCTATGAGTCTACGATAACCTCCATAGCCCGTGCTGAGTGCTGCCATTGCAAAATCTACTTAGTCGCAATACTAATTCAAGCTTGTGTCAGGAAACATTTTGACATTTCGCCATTTGCCATTCATAAGTATTATTATGCCAAATATGCTGGTTCACATTTTAATATCTTTCGAATACTATCTATACAAATTTCGAATGCAACAACCGATTTTTAAGCGATTTGTCATTTTAACCGGTAAAAACCGATTCAAATTTAAAACCGTTACTGAAACCGTAATCGATAAAAAAATTATCATTTCACGGAAACCTTTGAAACTAAATTTTTTTTTTTAATTTTAATTTTTGATTTGAATTTTCTAATGCTTAATTTTGAATTTTTATTTGCGATGTTCAAGATCGATTTTTCATAGCACTGAATAAGCGCAAATAAAATAAATTTGATGAATTTAGTATTAAAATTGTTAAAATGTTTTTAAGCTACATCAAACTGAAGAATGTGTGAATGAAACATAAAGAAAGTAATGCCTTTTTAATTATTATTGTTATATTATTAATATAATTATATTTAAAAAAAAAAAAAATTTTTTTAACTGAAACCATACCGGTATTTTAAAACCGAAGCATACAAAAACCGGTTCACCGTTACGATACCTTTATTCAAAGATTTTGCTTAACCGATAACCGAAAACCTAAATGCGAACATAACCGAAACCGTAACTGAAACCGATATTCGTTTCTGTTTTAATTCCTGATTTTAACTATGCTTGAGTCTCTAAATTGATTGCATTTTAAAAAATATTCAGTAAGCAAAAACTGACATTATTTTTTTGGTAAATTTTGATTTTATTTGAAAAAATACTTGAATGAAAAAAAAATTAAATATTATAGGAAATTTTTGAAATTATCACTTAGATATAAAAAGTAGTAGACAGTTGCCTAAGCAGGAATAGGATAATTTAAATATATGTTATGTTAATGTATTCGAACTATCGCTTATCGCCTAGCTAGTCGACCCTTGAGTGATTTGCATAAGTGGTTAAATTGTTTGTAGAGGAAAATGAATAGAAAAGGGTTGGATCTCATTGACAGAGCTCAAGAATTTATTACTCCGTCTGTGACTTCGGTATTAAACGCAGTTCGGCATAAATACACTTATTGGAGACCAGGAAAAAATCGTGAGATGCTCCAGCCACAGAGAGGGATATTTTGTGAGGTGACTAGGATAGAGCCGAGTTGCGATTTGCATTTGTTGCTCGATGGCACGCCAAACATAATTCTGAGTTAGTTGTTATTTTTTATTTTTATTTTTTTCTTTTCCTTGTTATTTTTTTTGTGTCTTGGAACAGGTACGCCTTTCGATGAGTCGCAGTTGGAATCGCAATCAATTGCGGTTGCTAGGGGCAACGTGGAATTTGTTAATTCAATGTTTATTTTACCCTAACCCCGAAGGAGCCACAGCGCCAAACTTGCAGTCGGATCGGGTTGAATCGCTGTTCCTTAATGGCGGTGTTCCTCTATATTCCTTTTTATGTAAATGGCCTGGCACATCCAGTTTTGGAGCTCAGTCGTTTCTGTTCCACAGACACCGTCAGTTGGAGACGCAGCATTTAATTTAGCATTTATAAAATTGTGATTAAATATTCTCAAGCTCCGTAGTTCACGTGAGGAGCAATCGTTGCGTATTTCCGCATTCTTGCAAATTTGTGTCAATTGCCGACTCTCGAAGAGGAAGTGGAAGTGGGAGTGAGAGTGGAACTCCAACAAAACGGGCGTGGTTGTGTTACATTTTAACCCGTTATCGGTTAAACGTTACCGGTTCCCGGCCCCACCTCTGAGACACAGTGGTGTCTTCGACAGCCAACCACACGATAGCTTCATGAGTATTCAATTGAAGCTCAATCAGTTAACAACATTCCCAGTTTTGTGTTCCCCCCCAAAACGCATTTTGAGTGATCTGACAGTTTAGTGCTATCTGTTCTATTGGATATTTATCCAGAGATGTAAGTGTTTTGATTTATTCTAAATTATTTAAATGACCAATAAAAAAAATTCAATGTTTTTTAAATACCATAGTACAGAAATTACAATTCCGAGATCGATTCTATAAATTATTTGAATATTTTGATGGTTTGTAATAGGGAGAACAAACTGATTTTTCACAAGATTTTAAGATTTTTTTAAGTTTATTATTTTAATAAATTTATTTTAATTATTTTTCTTAAATTAAAATAAGATTATTAAGTTTGTGCGCTGCTTTAAAATTGAATTGAATTTAATAAAAATACATATAAATAAAACTAAGAAGTTAGAGTCCTTTTTAATTGCTTGTTTTTATTGCTTATTAAATTTAAAATCACAATAAATTTCCTATGATTTTAAACACAAGAAATTCGTTACATTTGCACGTAAATTTTCATGTTTAAACTGATACAGCTCGCGTTCAGATTGGTGAAGTTTAATGAAATTATCTGGAAAATGTATTTCACCGTTAAACCTATTTTAAGATAAAAGCCTTACTGTTTATGTGCATTTGCACATAAATTAGCGAATTTTGCATGATAAACTAAAAATATCCAAATACAAAAAATTAAGTGGAATATATGACCATATCAATTCAACATGAACAATAAAGATACGAAGTCTGCTTAAAATTTAAGATTTTTTGATAATTGCTAAAAATTACTATTTTAACCCATTTTTCCTCCTTTTCATACAAAAAGTAACTTAAGGAACAATTTTCAATAAAATATTAAAAATAACTAACGAAAAGAATTTTGAAAAAAAAATTTCCAGTTACTATTAGAATTGTTTGAAGAATTGAAAATTATATAATTACAAAAACTCAAAATTTTCAATGGTTACTTAGTAGATTAAGGAAAGGGGTGTATCATTCAAACGTTTTCTAGGCCTCGTACGTTTTTCCTATGGTCGAGTAAATAAACACTTTAAAAAACTTCAAAAACCGCTCTTTTATTAAAAAATATGTAGTTTTTTGACAATTTTAAATTTTGGCCCTTGGTTTAAAAATTTTCGGAATAGCCAATATATAAATTCTATATTGAGAGCCAGATTAATATACTAACTATAAGCCTCAAGATTTTTAGCTTTTGTTGTACCCCTGGATATTTTATGATTATGTCTTTATGTCGACCCCAATCGGAGGCAGTTGAATCTGTAGTTGAAGTTTTAGCTATTAAATGGGGTGTACTAAAACAGAAACCAGTCTGAAATCACAGAGATTGCATGCTTAAGGATATTCGAGATATTGTTTGAGTTATTGGTCTTCCGTCATGGAAAACTAATAATATTTGTGTTGTTGTCTCTATACAAAGTTGACGAAATTAGATGGCGACCCAAAGAACACGACAAAATCTCATTCGTGTCGAAAGAAGTTTCAACAACAACAATAACAAGAACAAGTAGCATATTTCTGTTTATTAATATAAATAGGAAACGACAAGGAAATCATTATGCTTGTTGTTGGCAAAAGGGGAAAAGAGGGGGGAAGGAGTCGCTGTCCTAATGACAAACGGTGTCAGCCCAAAAAAAAAACTCAACATGCTTTTTTGTCGTCAAGTGGAGCAATGATTTCGCATAGGAAATATATGCATATATATAATTTTGAGTAGATGATAAACTACTAAGGGGAGTCTTGTTGTTTATTTATGAGGGCTAAGCATAAAAATTGATATATACAACATTTCGCCCGCTGCAGCTGTCATGGCAATAGTTGTCTCCTCCCCCTCCCCCTCCTCCTCCTCCCCTATACCCTTCCTTCCTTACTATCCCCCCTCAATTCCCATAATTGCCTCTTGCCCCCGTCGCCGTCATGTTGGAGTTAATAAATCAATTTGGTAAAAGTTATCGAGCATTTTAAGCGTAGGCGGCAAAGTTTTTGCAAAAGTTTTTCTTACACGCAAACCGCAAGCAATTTCATGAACATCCCTCGCTTTTTACCACTATTTTCAGCCTTTGAGAAGCTAAGAAATGAATTGTTTAGTGGACAAAAAAGCAAAAAAAAAAAAGCTAAAAGTTCTAAGAAAAAATTTGATTTTGCAAATGTTTCTTTTTAATTTTTTTTACATTTTTATAATTTGGCAATATTATCCTATATCATCTGAATGTTCTTCTGATAGTTGTGGAGCCACAACAGTTTTTATGATGTCCAATATATCCAAATGATGAGCATAAATAAATTAATATTTAACCTGAAAATATACTTTTGTTAGGGAAGAGGTAGAAACATATTCAAAGAAATTTTGAAATATGGTTGTTTTCGAATTTTTTCATTCTTTTTGAATTTATGTAGTATTTTAACGTAATCATGATCATTAATATTCAGTTTTCACGAAAATTTATTGTACCAGTTACTTAAAAAATAAATAAAAGAGGATATTGTATTCGTTGAAATGTGTGTAACAGGAAGAAGGAAGTATTTCAGACCCTATAAAGTATATATATTCTTGATCAGCATCAACAGTCGAGTTGATATAGCTACATCCGTTTGTCTGTCCGTTCGTCTGTCTGTCCGCCTAGATCTCAGAGACTATAAGAGGTAGAGAAACCAAATTTGGCGCACAGACTTCTATAAACCCCAGGCAGATGAAGTTTGTTTCAAAAAATAAAATTACTTATTAATTTTACTAATTAACGTTAACTACTATTATTACCTATCATCCCACTAAATCGTAACAAGATCGGACAAATAGAAAGGTGGTAATGGCTGATTAAAGTTTTTAGGCAATGTAAGTGCCTAAAAGCATGCAATAAAAAATAATTAAAATTTTTTCAATAAGTAATAAGTAATTCAATAAGTCGGAAGCTCGACTATAGCCTTTCCCACATGTTTTTATATAAAGGTTTTAAAAAAACCCCAGATTTGACAATAAACTAGCTGCTATTGCCAGCACTGCTTTCAATCTATCCCTCTCTCATTACGGTCCCTTTCTCCGTCTTCCGCTTTAGATGCAAGCGTATCGCGATAACTTTAAGCAAACGCCTTGCCCATCGGCCGTCGACCTTCCTGGCCCGCCAACTGGAGGAGTAGGAGGTGGAGGAGGAGGCGGCACAACATCCCAGCAGCGTTTGCCCTTCTCGCGCAATCGCGGTGGGCGTGCCGAGCCGTGCAATAACGCCATCAACGGATCTGGAGGCGGCGCCATCACGCCCAGAATGATGAGTCCCGCTCCGACTCCGGCTCCGGCTCCCGTACCGCCAACCGGTTCCGATTGCTCCACGAATGCGCTGCTGCGCCAGAATCAGGAGCTGCGTCAGCGTCTCGCCGACGAATCCCATAGCTATCGACGACGCCTCGATACCTACAAGCAGGCCCAGCATAACCAGGCGAATCTCGTCAGTCGCCTTCAGTCAAAGATCCAACAGTATCGACAGCGTTGCAGCGATCTCGAGGATCGCATGCATGAAACCATCAAGCCAACAACAACGACATCG
This sequence comes from Drosophila quinaria, assembly GCA_035047525.1. Classification (NCBI taxonomy): domain Eukaryota; kingdom Metazoa; phylum Arthropoda; class Insecta; order Diptera; family Drosophilidae; genus Drosophila; species Drosophila quinaria. The sequence continues at coordinate 6,434,016 of JAWNPO010000470.1, read as the reverse complement.
ACAACATCGATGCCATGTGCTCCGAAACTGACAACGGGTCCAACAGCTAGCCAGGTGTTGGTGAGTATACCCAACACTCTTTACGCCCTTACAGGGTACACTTTATGATCTATTTGTCGATTTGAGCATATTCCTCATATGTCCTATCAAAAAACTTCGTTTTTTCCCAACACTGCCCACTTTTTCTATACTAAATACTTTTTCGAAATATTCAAAAAATTAACCGATTTTCTGGTGGAACGTCATTTATATTACTTTTTTCACTCTAATTTGATTCAGCATCAATATATGGTTTGTCTAAAATATTTTATTTTTTTTCAAAATTGCAACCTTTTACCCTCTTTTTCTTGTCTCTTTTTCAAAATCTTCAAACTGTCGCAATTTTTTCAAAACTTCACCGATTTCCTAGAGGAATGTCAACTTTACTATTTTTTTCCCCTCTTATCTGACTCTGCATCAACATTTTATTTATTTGCAAAAAAAATTTTTTTTTGGAAATTGTCCACTTTTTTATACTTATCCATTGACACTTTTTCACAATCTTCAAACTTTCAAACCTTTGTCAAACCTTGTTGTAACCGATTTCCGGAATGCCAATTTTATCATTTTTTGATTTTTGTGTTTACTTTGAGGTTATAAAATTTAAGAAGATATTGGAAAAGCTTGATTATTTGCCGATTAATCGACCCAGCCATTTTCCATTTTGCGATTTTGAGTTCGATGCACAGTTTGGTTTTAATTTTACTACTATCAAATTAAAAACTCTTTAATATAAATAATAAGACACTATTACAAGTACAGTTGGTTTTAATTTTACTACTATTAACGGCCTATCAATTTAAAAAATCGATAATAGAAATAATAAGATTTGTTGGTGATGATCGATAACATCGATAGTTTTCGTAAATTGTTTTGCAACACTATTAAAGGTACAATTTGGTTTTAATTTGACTACTTTTAATGATCTGTCAATTTAAAAAATCGATAATAGAAATAATAAGATTTGTTGGTGATAATCGATAACATCGATAGTTTTCGTAAATTGTTTTGCAGTACTATTAGAAGTACAGTTTGGTTTAAATTTTACTACTATTAACGGTATATCGATTTAAAAACTCGATAATAGAAATAATAAGAGTTGCTAGTGATTATCGATAGCATCGACCGTTTTCATAAATTGCTTTGCAACACTATTAGAAGAACAGTTGGTTTTAATTGGACTACTATTAACGGTCTATCAATTTTAAAACTTGATAATAGAAATACTAAGAGTTGCTAGTGGTGATCGATAACATCGCTAGTTTTCGTAAATTGTTTTGCAACACTATTAGAAGTACAGTCTCGTTGCCCCTTTGCAGTGCTCCACCTCGCTGACCCTGGGCCAGAGCAGTCTGCCGTGCAGTTCATCGCTGGACTCGCCACCGCCGAGCTGCAGTCGGGATTATCTGCTGGACGACGGAGGCAACGCAATGGAGCTGTGCCGCAAGCTGGAGGAGGAGCGTCAGCGTTGCGAGCAGATTGTGGCCCAGAACAATGCGTTGCGGCAGCAGCTGGAGGAATCGAATCGGACCAACGAGGCGTTGACCAATGACTTGCAAAAGTTGACCAACGATTGGGCGAGCATGCGGGACGAGCTGCTGATCAAGGAGGACGAGTTCAAGGAGGAGGAGCAGGCCTTCAAGGATTACTACAACAGCGAGCACAATCGCCTGCTGAAGATGTGGCGCGAGGTGGTGGCGGTGAAGCGTGCCTTCAAGGACATGCAGAGCGCCATGAAATCGGAGGTGGCCAAAATGGGACAGGAGATCAATGGCGTGAGCAAGGACATCAATTGCAGCAACTCCACGGTGGCATTTAACCTGCAGCAGGCGAAAAGAGCCGCCGACGAGGAGTTGAAGCAATCGCGACGTTTAATTGACGAACTCCAAGCCCAATTGGCCACTCTGAAGGTACAGAATGAGAGCGCCAGGCACGAGATTATGGAACGTGATCAGCGACTGCTGGAGCTGATGAATCAATTGAAAAAGCTGGAGGATCGTTGTGGCCAAGCGGAATCGCAGGCGGCATTAGCCAATCGCTATAATGACGAAATCGAGCGACTCAACAATTCCATGCGAGAGATTGCCCAGGCGGTCGTGCAAGATGCCGAGATCGCTGATCGCGAGGCCGACGCCGAGGTCAATCCGGCCATGCAGCACATGCATTTGTCGCGTGATCCAACAGCCGGTGGAGCAGGAGGATCGGGAGGAGGTGCAGCCAGTTCGGGTGGAAAATCGCCAAGACGCAATTCGACACGCGCCTCGCAAGCATTTGCCGAGGGCACCATTTCCGCCGTGCAGGCGGCACTCCACAAATATCAATTGGCCCTGCACGACATGCAGGTCAAGTTCCAGCATAGCAGCGAATCCTTGCGCAGCACAAGGACTCAACTGGACACCAGCGAGGGCACCAAACAGCTTTTAACCCAGAAAATGCAACAGTTGACGGAGAAACTCGATGCCAGCAATTCAAAGCTATCCGAGCTGCTCCAGGAGCGAGAGAGTCTGCAGAAGACGCTCGACGATGTCCGGCTACAGAAACAACAGTCGGAAATGGGGCGTGCCGATCTCAACAATGCGGTGAGTGGGCGTCTGACACAGACAGACAGACAGACTGACAGACACACAGCTGATAACAGAGGTGATCGAGTGTCTCAACCAATAACTACAAAAAAAAAAAAGAAAAAACAATCTTCGGCTAGACGGTCTATAAAAATGTTTATAGATCTCTCTATAGATTATAATTGACATCTTTTTTTTTCAATTGTGTAGGAAATTTAATTACAACTGAACTCTAGACTATTCCCTGCTTAAAAATACTTGGACACGCTATACTTTTTAGAAATCTTGGATTTGAAAATATTTCGAATTTTTTAATTTTAAGAAAAGAAAGCTAAATTATGCGAACAAAAGCTAAATTTGGGGAAAATGTCAAAATTAAGCAAGAAGAGTCAATCTATGAGTTTGGTTAGGATATCTCATACAACAACAGAGTTTTTGGTTCTAAGAAATAATTTACTTCTGATTGTTCCTATGGCAGCTATATGATATAGTAATCAGACTTTGACCAAATTTGGTCAAAATGTAAGACACAGTACCAAACACATAATCTGCGAGTTTCGTTGAGATATCTTAAGAAACAAAAGAGTTTTTCGTACTAAGCATTTCCGTGACCTTTGACCCCGATTTTGACACACTTACAGGTCGAATTTCTTAATGCACGATGAAATTATCTCATCTATGTTGTGTGCAAATTTTAGCTTTCTATCTCTTACCGTCATTCAATACCCATAAATTAGTCTTTTAGATTTCATATTTATATTTTAATTAAATAAGACTTTTAAAGCTATTTACAAGCCAAATCCCTGTTTACAAAACTTACAAACGATATATTTTTTAAATTTAAAGAAATGAAACCCATAATTTAAAGAATATGGAATTTTCTTAGTCTTTAGTACAAAATGTACAATATTTATAATTTATATGCATTGTTCTCTGAAATTTTAAGAAATGAAATGCATAATTTAAAGGATATAGAATTTTCTTGGTCTTTAGTACAAGATTTACAATATTTATAGTTTATATACATAGTATAGATTAAAATTGATGTGTTTTTATAGGACATTTCATTGCACATCTATTAACAATTGAACTCTAGACTATACCCTGCTTAAGCAAATAAAAACGCTATACTTTTTGAAAAGATTTTGGAATTTTAGTCCGCATATAAATAGATGTAGTGTTTAGTAGTGATTGACAGTTATTAAATAGTTATAATTTATGGTTATATAGTTATAGTTATCAAATGAAAAGTCTCTCTATTAGTTCATGATCATATTTTTTTCAGAAATAATTTCCAATATAACCCTATAAAAAGTAATGATGGTTAGGCATTTAATAAAAACATTCTATCCGCATTCGAATGAGTTCAATTTATACTACGACTTGAATTAAAAATTCAGCAGAATAAAATTTAAAAAATTTACAAAGTTATTGGAAGTACGTAATCACATGACACTGAACTGAATCGAAATAAAATAAAAATTTAGAAAATAGCTAATAATCCGTAGTTTGTAAATTTGAAAATAGGTGTGATACAATAATTTGCAAGTAAATATTAAAATTGATTAAAATTCATTATATCATATACAAATTTGCATGAAATGTATATATATTTCAGTTTGAAAACCTTAGCGGTGATTTTGAGAAGCTTCAATTGAATTATGGCAAATTGCAAAAGCGCATCGATTCCATGGAGGAGGATAAAAAGGCCGTGGAGCTAGAGATACAACGCATACTCAAGGACAAGAACATAACCGAGTTGAATTTGAGGTGAGTCCCAATAAATTAAAATCTCCACTCAGATACATTTTAAATTTTCTAAAAAAGTTTCGTCTAAAAAAGTTTGTTAAGAAACAAAAATTCGTAGAATACGATATGATGGTAAAATTGTATCTTTGATATTATTTTTAAAAATTTGTTATTCCAAAAAAAAAAAACAATAATTTTAAGAGATGCATTTTAAATTTTCTAAAAAAGTTTCTCTAAAAATGTTTGTTAAGAAACAAAAATTCTTAGAATACGATATGATGGTAAAATTGTATCTTTGATATTATTTTTTTTTTCAAGATTGGTTATTCCAAAAAAAATTAAAAATAATTTTAAGAGCACTATTTATGATTTCAGAAACCAGTATAAATTTTGTGAAATTTTTTACAGATCGGAGGAAGATCGCAGCAGTCGGTTGAGGGAGGAGACGATATCGCTGCGCGAGGAACTGAATCGTGTGAGTCTCAATCGAGATTTGCTGGAGCAGCAGCGCATCGAGTCCGACAATTTGATAAGTTTGCTGGAGAAGCAAAAGTCCGATCTGGAATACGATCTGGATAAGATACTGCTGGAGAAGTGCGATTTGCAGGAGAAACACGAGAAGCTATCGAATAACAACTGCTCCACCAGCGATGAGTTAAAATCGGTGCAGAATTGTCTGATGGATGCGCAGGAGGAGCGCAAAAAGTTGCGACTTCAGGCCACGGATCAGGCCAATGAAATTGGTGAATTGAAGAAGGAATTGGCCGTGCTGGACAAGGCACGACTCGAGCTGGAGACGGATAATCTCTCGTACAGCGAAAAGTTAAAGTGTCTGCAGCTGGAGAAGGAGAAGATACTGCAGGATTTGGCCTGTATGACGCGGGAAAAGTGCGATATACATAATCAATTGACCTCGACGTGCCGCAAGAAGGAGGCAATCAATGAGGAACTGATGCGCACCCGACAGCGATTGGAGCAGACGACGGAGACGAACAGTCGCCTCAATCGCAACATCGAGGATATGGTCAAGGATGTGGAGGAGAAGCAGGTGGTCATTGATCTGCATGAGAAGGACACACATCGATTAAATGAACTGCTGGCCGCGTTGCGCTCCGAGAAGGAATCCCTGGAGACGGTGCTCTTCGATACCAATACCACCCTGGAGACGGTCGAGGAGAAGCGCAGCCAGTTGGAACGTGACCTCCAGGAGGCATTGGTGCGCGAGGAATCCTTAAAGAATCATGTGGCACGCTTGCAAAAGGATCTGGAGATTTGTCAACGCAAGGCGCAGGAAACCAAGACGCAGTTGCTCAATGCGGCCCGTGCCGCCGAGAGTGAGTTTAACCAGAAGCTGGCCAATCTCCAGGCCGCTGCCGAGGATGCAGCCAAGCGACATGGCGACGAGGTGCTCCAGCTGCGCAATGCACTGGAGAAACGCATGCAACAGGCGCTGCAGGCCCTGCAAACCGCCAAGGATGACGAGATCGAGAAGCTGCAGGAGCATCTGGCCACGCTGCAGGCGCACAGCGAAAGCCTCGTGCAGCAGCACGAGGAGAACCTCATCCGTGCCGAGAACGAGAAGCAGCAGGCTCTGCTGATGGCCCATCGCGATAAGCAGGCGGTTGCCGAGCGCCTCGAGGCCGTTTCGCGGGATCTGAAGACCGAACAGGAGTCGCTGGATCGCAGCAAGCGGGAGGCGAATTCTCGGGACGAGAAACAACGCTCGTCGATTGCCCAGCTCAAGGATGAGATTGTGCTCATGCGCACCAAGGAGGAGGAGCACAAGTAAGTCCAAAAATATTCTAATAAATTCAAATAAATTGCATTAGAAAACATTTTAAATAGTATTCTTAACTTTTTTAGTGTTTGCAAAATGAGTTTAAAACTTATTCTACCCAAATTAATTGGATTTTTGCATAGATCTCTGAAAACAAGTTGAATTTTTAGTTTAATTTCTATCTCAATTCGAGAATTGATCTGTAAATTTTAATATTTAAAGTTTCATACTAAAAGTTAACTTGCATCCGATTGTTCCCAGTCCCAAATAAACAATCTATGAGTTTGTTTGAAATGTCTTAAAAAACAAAAAAGGTTTTCACACTAAGTAATTAAATGAACTTTGACTCAGTTACAGATAGAATTTCGAAAAACGTCGATTTTCTCAGCTATGTTGTGTGAAAATTTCAGCTTTCTAGCTTTAACCGTTTGACCCACACGTTGATTCTCACTCCCACTGAACACAAAAGCTAGAAAAACAAAAGTTGACTACCTCTAATGTTAAACTTCAAATTAAGTATGAGAGTAATCGAAAAAGTTTAACCTATATAGCTAAGACACATGTCATTCTTCGACCTGAACCTAAAGATTTGCTTTAAATATAAAATGCACATCTATGTAAATGCTATATAGACACATTATGATATTATTCAGGCATTATTTGACCCAGAAATTGTCTTTTTCCAAAACAAAAATGCATTAATTTGTTTTTTTTTTTGTTTGACAGGATCAAACTGGAGGAGTGCATCAGGAAGCAGGAGCTGCAGCTGAACGGCCTGCGGGAGGAACGCGACACACTCTGCCGGCTGAGCGAGGAGTTCAAGATGGAAATCCGCCTCAAGGAGGACAAAATGGAGGGCACCAACAATGAGCTGCAGGATGCGCTGCGCAAGACCAAAGAAGGTGAGCTAGACTACGAGAGGATAGACTAATATCGAGACAAAAGAAAATCAAGAATAACATTTTGAACTTGATTTCATACAAAGATTAAATTTAGAAAAGTCGAGTGATTGCGGTCTTATATTAAGTAAGATTTTTAAAGTTAGAAATTTAAGTTGTTTGATTCTTTTCAAGCTTAAAATGTTTTTAATATAAGTTAATCTTTCTTGATTCAAGTACAATTCAAAAATGACCATGTTTATTATACTAATATCTTAATTTTCACGAAATGTTCAAGATTTAAAGACTTGATTTTGAATTTTTACGAAGTCAGGAATTTGTTAATTTTAAGTAAGAATCGTTACTACTTATTTATATATTTTTAATCCCACTCATTTCTAGTAATTTTGAAGATTTGTACTTTTTTAAGGAGTTATAATGCAAAAGTTTTGTAATTTTTAGAGTTTTAAAACCTCGTACTTACTTATAGTGCGAAGCTGAATTTTCGTACCTCTTGCTAGTAAATTTGGCGCCCGCTAGCTCCCGGAGCCCATTAGTGCCCACCTCTGATATATACATAAAAAATAAATATAACTATTTTAATTAAGTAAGACTTTTTGGTCTCTGTGTATAACTGTTGGATGATGAATCTCTTCCAGGTGAGGGATACATCGAGAGTCTGCGCAAGGAGCTGACGGACAGTCGCCGTCAGCTGGCGGACAGCAACATTGAGCGCGATAAGTATTCGACCAGCAACAAGGAGCTGCGCGATCATGTGAAGCGCGTGGAGAGCGCGAAGCGGGAACAGGCCAGAGCCATTGAGGAGGCGCTGCAGAAGATTAGCAATCTGGAGGAGACCAGGAATACGCTGGAGAACGAGCGGACGCGTCTCAGCACCATCTGCAAGGAGACGGAGAATAACCTGACCAAGACGACGCAGGAACTTAACGCGACCAAGTCCACGTTGCACAAGACCCAAATGGAGTTCGCCCAAAAGGACGAGGGCGGCAAGGAGCTGCAGAACAAGCTGTCGGCGGAAACGGAGCTCAAGGAGCGGGCCCAGCAGGAGCTGTGCCAGATCAAGAAGCAGCTGTCGGACCTGGAGGCGAATCTGTGCGCGACACGCCAGGAACTGGCCAGAGCCAGGTGTCACAACAACCAGGAGGAGCATCGGTTCCATGCCCGCGAACAGGAGCTGGCCACACGCATGGAGGAGGCGCGGGGACGCGAGAAGCGACTCGAGGATCAAAAGCATAATCTGGAGGTGTGTCTGGCGGATGCCACGCAGCAGATCCAGGAGCTCAAGGCGCGTCTCGGCGGCGCAGAGGGACGCATCCGGGCGCTGGACGAGCAGCTGGCCTGTGTGGAGCTCCACAAGCGGGATGTGGAGCACAAGCTGAGCTCCGTGGTGCACACACTGCGTCGCATAGCGGGCATCCAAGTGGACGGCAGTGTCAATCTCTCCCATCGCCTGCTCTCGCCGTCCCGGCGATTCAGTCCCTCGCGCAGCGTTGGGGATTATGATACCCGGAGCACATCCCAGTGCCCGGATGCACCGATCGATGTCGATCCGGATCTGGTGAGGAAGGGCGTGCGCAATCTGATGCATCAGGTGGCCCAATTGGAGCGCGAAAAGGACGATTACAAGTCGCAACTGGGTGCGGCCAAGAAACAGCTGCAAGATGCCGCCGAGCAGCAGCTGCGCTGCGACGCCAAGTTGTCCAAGCTGCAGGCCATGCTCCGTAATCTGCAGGAGGAGAAGAGCAATCTGGAGACCGATCGCAAGATGAAACTAAGCGCTTTAAATGCGCTGGAGGAGAAGCTCAAGCAGCGCACGGATGAGACGCAAATGTTGAGGGAACGTTTGGCCCAAACCGAGATGCAATTGGCCGCCACCTCCGAGGAGAATGGCCAGAACGAGGAGCGGCTGGAGAAGAGTCGTCAGCAGTGCGCTAAATTGGACCAGGAGAAGCGCCAGCTGCAGGAGGAACTGGCCAAGGTGGAGGGCAGGGCCAGCAAACTGGATCTCCAGCGGGTGGCCATGGAGGGCGACTTGACCCGCCTCCAAATGGCGCTGCAGGAGAAGGACTGCAACATCAGGCAAGTGTCGGAGCGTCTCGATAATCAGAATCGCGCCATGGCCCAGCTGGAGGATCGCTGCACCTCGCTCAAGTCCACCGTCGATCAGCTGAAGGAGCGTCTCCAGAAATCCGCGGTCACTGAGACCCAATTGCGTGGCGACGTTAAGACCCTGCAGAAGGAGCTCTCCGAGCAGGGACACTGCTCCCAGGCCAACGAGGACAAGCTGAAGCTGCTCCAGAAGACCCTCCAGACGGCGGAGAATGAGAAGCGCATCCTGACCGAGCGCCTGGACAGCGCCCAAACGAATCTCAATGAGCTGCGACGCAGTCAGCAGGCCCAACTCGATGGGAATCAGCGACTGCAGGAGCAGGTGACGGATCTCGAGGTGCAGCGATCGGCGCTGGAGTCTCAGCTGAGAATCGTCAAGTGGAATCAGGAGAATGGCGACAGCAAGGCGATGACCAATGGCAATGCTCCGCGGGAGGAGGAGGAGCTCAGTCGCCAGCTCAAGTCGTCGCAGCGCGAGAAATCCGAACTGCGCAGCAAACTCCAGACGCTCCAGGACAAGGTGAAGCAGCTGGAAAGCGATCGCAAGAGCAAATTCGCTGGTGGCAGTGCCTACGATCGCGCCGAGAAATCCAGCTCCTCCTACTATAATGGAGGAGCAGGAGGAGTGGGCGGAGCAGGAGCAACTGCAGGCGATCATATTCTCGATTCCAATCGGTATGATATCGGTGGCAATGGCGGCGCCTACAGCTGCGGCCTGGATCACAGCACCATTGAGCAGGAGACACGAGATCTACGCTTGAAGGTGAGCTATGACACTGGGCACACTTTCCACCAAAAATAATTGTTGATTATTCGATGGATGATTTTTAAAATCTCATAAAAAAACCTTTTTACAAAGTAAAAGGCTAGTGACGAAAACATTTTCATGCCCCAAAATTATTCGAATAATATTAATCGTCACAAAATTGGATACCAGAAATTTTGGGGCGTAAAAATGTTTTCTTCACCAGACTTTTATTTCTTAAAGAGGTTGTTCTTATATGATTTTAAAAATAGATAAATCGAATAATGGACAACTCTATCATTTTTAACTCGATAATTTATTTTACCTACCAATCGAATTAAATCGCTTTTATTATAGTTTGTTATCGGTGCAGGGCAATAATATTAAAGTGAACAATACTTTAGGTCATTGATTTTATTTGATTTTGATAGATTCTTGAAAATAATTAAAAAAAAAACGATAACTCGATTTTTGCATAAGCGATTTTCGAGTACTTTAACTCGATAATTATGTGCACTATTAATCGAGTTTTATTGATTTTAATAATGATATAAAAATACATCCTAAAATTGGAAACTCGATTTTCAAAAAAGTGATTTTAAAATTCTTTAACTCGATTATTTTTTGTGACGATCAATCGCGTTAATTAATTTTAATAATAAATTTGATCACTATCAAACGAGTTTTGTTGATTTTAATATTGAGGCAAAAATACAACGTAAAATTTAAAACTCGATTTTCACAAAAGCTATTTTCAAAAACCTTAACTCGATTATTTTTTTGTGTACAATCAATCGTGATTGATTTCGTTTTCAATACTTGTACCATATAATAATTCTATGTAATGGTACTTACCCGATATTTTCCCGATACTCCTTCAAAAGGTGCGACGCCTGGAGACGTTGCTGGCGGAGAAGGAATCGGAGCTGGCGCGGTGCAAGGCGCGCATGCATGACAGCTCCAAGTGCAACGATGGCATGGATGCCGATCGATATCGCAGTGCCCAGATGCATGCCGAGAAACTGCTGGATGCCCGGGAGCAATCCCACAAGCAGCAGGTGTTGCGCCTGGAGAATCAGGTGGGTTCCTATACTCAGTAAATCAAAAATAAATAGTAGAGTAATTTTTAATTGAAATTCGCAGATCTCTATGCTGAGGGAGCAGCTCGCCCAGGAGGCCAAGAGACGCCAGCAATATGTGTTGCGCAGCTCCAAGGCAAACCGGGAGATGCAGCATCTTCGGAGCACATTGGGGGATTCCCTGCGCAATGTGTCCCAGCATCCGGTGGATGCACATTTGCTGGAAAGCGAAAGCAGGCGGTGAGTAAGGAATTAAATAGAACTATATTTCAGGGACCGAAACTGTTATAAGTAATATGCATAAATAAAAATTACTTTAAATAATTACTTAGACTGTTACCTTATAAATCATACAAAGTAATTATTTTTGATTAAAAAAGTGCAAATTACAAATAATCATTAAAATCGATTTTTATTATATCCGTCAAAAATAGTAATTAAATTTTATTTTTTATTAAACATGTCTTTAAAAATAATTAATACTGATTTCTATATTTTAAGTTATTCAAAAGTATTTTTAATTAAAATTTTTAAAGACTTTTAGTTTTGATTGAAAAAAAGTCGAAAGACTTTTATTTGTGAGAAAAAAAAAATAAAAGCCTCAAATAACTATTATTTTTGAATTGAAAACATAGACTTTTATAATTATTTTTGATGGATGTAATAAAAATCAATATTAATAATTATATGTAATTTTTATTTCTTAAAGTCTTAAGCATAACAGTTATTTTAAGTCCCTGTTATATTTTAATAACCTGAACTTATGACCATTTTATTTCATCCATATTCCAGCTTGGACTCTGCGGTGTCCATGAGTTTGCCGCCGTCAACGTGTCGGGATTACGATCGTGATTAGAGAATGGAAGAGAGCAATTAAGTTGTCATCTGGTTACTTGATCCCGCCAAGACATAAACTTTAAACTGCCAGCGTAGAAACACAAACCAAGTGCATTTATTTTGAGGCAATTTTAGATCCATTACAATATTATTAATTAAATATACATATTTAATCAGCTGTTCATTGTCTGCCTGGTTAGACAATTGAATATAGTGATCTCCCCATGATCTCGCATATCTATTAGTTGTACTCCATTGGACATCTTCATTCTTCTCAACACACATTAAATTACAAAAAAAAAGAAAATCAACTACAAACAAGGCTGCAAATTTTAAGCAAACTAAAAACTTTAGTTCTCTCTAAAATTTAAACGAATTTGCAGCCTTTTTATGTTTACATTAAAGGGTCACAAGTTCCGCTTCTCCTTGAGAATCAGGAGAGCACAGAACTACATAAATAAATACTTAAACAATTATCATATGTATGAACTATATAAAGCATAATTCACATGATTTATAAAACACTCAGACACATAAAAGGCACCACAACACATTTAACACATTTAACAATTGAAAACAAATAAATACATTCGAAAATTTGTGTTCATTTATAAACAACATACAAGAAGAGAATAAAAAACACTACTTAATAACACCTGAAATGCGGCATTTTCTATTTTCTATTTATTTCTTGAGCAGCTTTTCCAGACAATCAACGACAGTTTTCATATTGGCCTTTTGGCTCGACAACTTGGCCACTTCACCGACAATGGCAAAAAGCGCCTTGGTCTTGCCCTTCTGATATTGCTGAACCGCTTTGGGCTGATTTTTAATTGCCTGCTGGCAATATTCCTCAATAATCGCCAGATCGGAGATCTGTTGCAGATTGTTCTGCAACACAAGCTGTTCAAAAATGTTTTTTCGTTAATTAAGATAAAGATTTAAAGTTTATTTGATTACACTTACGTGATCAACATCTTGAGTGGGATTATTGTGTAAAAGTTGTATAAGTTGTCGTGCCGCCTGCAAATTGATGTGCTCCGCATGCAGAGACTGTAGAACATCCTTTAAAGCATTGGCGCTTATAGCACTAGAATTATAATAAGAATATATTGTCAACTTGGACTTGTACACCTTGCTTGGCCTACCAATTTTCGACATCCAGATTATGCTTATTGCAGTAAGTCAACAAGTCGTTGATTAGAAAATTGCTTATCACTTTGGTTGACACGCCAGCTAAGCTCTTGGTAATATTCACAAAATGATCCAGCAGTACAGGTTCGTTCTATAAACAAGATAATAGAATTTAAAGCATATTCAATCTGGTACCTCATAAGAATTCCGAAAAGATGAAAAAAAAACCAAGAATAAAATTTTAGGAATCCAAAATTGGGAAGAAAAAATTAGGAATCAAATATTAGAAATTTAAACTAAGAGAAATATTCAGACTACAAAAATTAGGAAACAAAAAAATTGGGGAAAAAATGGCAAAAGGGTTTTCCTGTTATTGGCTAAATTCTTTCGAATAGTTATGTACATTATTAATTATTCAAATAGTTCTGGGCCCAAACTGTGGTGGTTATTGTTAAAAAAGAAATATGAAAAAGTACATAAGATTGAAGGCTGGCACAAAAAAATTAATTCGATCGCAGGCTACAATCATTCAGTAGTATAAAAATTTGTAAAATACCTAATGAAAGAGCAAGATGGACAAGACATTAAAATTATTCAAATTAACGCTGGAGATGGGCCCGAAAATAAACAATCAAACAACCCAATGTATTTCTTGTAAATTTTTGCTTTCCCAATTTTTGTCTTCCTTATTTTGGATTTCTAATAACTGTATTCCCAATTTGAATTTCTAATTATTCGATTCCTAGTTTTGGATACCTAATGTTTTTTTCCGAACTTTCGTATTCTAAGTAATATCTTTCGACATTCGTATATAGAATCATTTAATCTAGCTACTTAAATTGCTAATTTACCACTAAAATAATTGCCGTCTCTGCATTGAGTTTGTAATGTTCCATGAGACGTTGTCGCGTATGCTCGGGCAGTTCGGGAATTTCCTCACTTAAGGCAGCTACCGATATTAAATCTTTGGTGGAACGTGAGCCAGGTTTAAGATTTAAGTGTAGTGGCGGTAAATTGGGCTCTGGCATAAAGCGATAATCTTGGAGTACTTCCTTGTCACGCATTGCCACAGTGCGTCTGTTTTCCGCATCCCAATTGCGTGTCTCATTTGTAACCACGCCGCCATCGGCAACGAGCTCCAACTGCCGATTGACTTCATATGTGATGGCCTGGGAGATGCTACGCACGGAGCCAATGTTCTTCACCTCGGTGCGCACACCTAAGGGATCGCCTTCCCGGTTTATGGATATGTTGGCATCCACACGGAGCGCGCCCTCTGTCAATAAATGGAAATAGTTGGAGTACAAATATATTCAAATAAGCTTAATTTGTTAATTACCAGGGATTAAAACCTAAATTAATATCGGTTTCAGTTACGGTTTCGATTACAGTCGCATTTAGGTTTTCGGTTATCGGTTTCGAAATTCTTTGAATAAAGGTTTCGTAACGGTGAACCGGTTTTTGTATGTTTCGGTTTTGAAATACAGGTATGTTTTCAGTTCACAAAAAAAATTTTTTTTTTGCAAAATATAATTATATTAATATAATAATAATAATTAAAATGGCATTACTTTCTTAATGTTTCATTCACACATCAATTTCACATATTCTTCAGTTTGACGTAGTTTAATTACATTTTAACAATTTTAATATTTCATTTTACAAATTTATTTTATATGCGCTTATTTAATGCTTTGAAAATTCGATCATGAATATCACAAATAAAAATTCAAAATTAAACATAAGAAAATTAAAAATAAAAATCAAAATTAAAAATTAAAAATAACTTTTTGTTGTGATGTATGAAAAACCGAAATTAATTCTTAGAAATGAAACGGTTATTTCGGTTTACAGAGTTTCGGTTTCAAAGTGTCGGTCAAATGAAAGTTCTTTTTTTTTTTGGTTACGGTTTCAGTTACGCTTACGGTTTCGGTTAGGGTTTTAATCGCTGTTAATTACCTTCCATTTTACAGCTGCAGGTGTGCAGTCGCCTTAGTATGAGCATCAGTTCCTTAACCAATGAGGCAGCCTCTTCGCCAGTTTCCAAATCTGGCGCAAAGACCAGCTCCATTAAAGGCAATCCGGCTCGATTTAGATCGACTAAACTTCTTTTCAGCTGCTCATCGTGCAGCGACTTGCCACTGTCCTGCTCCAACTGCAATTGCAGTAGATTAACCGACTTGTAGTAAACCTTTTTGCCTGGTGTTATGACTGGAAAAGTCATTAGACCATTGTTGGCCAAGGCCGCGCGCTGTTGTGTAATCTGATAACCATTCTACAATAAATTAAAAATTAGAATTTTGATTGCAATTCAAGTTACAGGCTGACTCACTGGCAAATCAGCATAGAAGTAATGCTTGCGATCAAACATGGACACCTCGTTCACTCGGCAACCAAGCGCCAGGGCTGTCTTAATGCCGGACTCCACGCATTTCCGATTGAGAACCTTTTGGAAAAGAGCAGACATTTAAGTAATTGTCTTCCTGAATGTAGAGTACTCAGAGTACTCACTGGCAGCGTGCCTGGTATCGAAGCATCGAAGTAGGCCACTCCTGTGTTTAGGGGTGCTCCAAATGCTGTGCCGCTGCCAGAAAACAGTTTGGAGGCGCTTGATATTTGTGCATGCACCTCCAGGCCAACGACGCTTCTCCATTTCCTGCACAGATCAGCATACAGATAAACACACGCAATATTTAAAACAGAATACTTTCATACCGCTTGGGAGCATTGGCCAATTTGGGCTGCGTTGCCAATCGACGCACAGTTAAATAATTTCGCATTTCAAGCAAATTTTTTTACCGGCTGCGATTAAGCGCATCAGCTGATTGCATTTTTATCGACTTCGATCAGCTGTGTCTGTGCACAATTTGAACAAAATTCGATAACACATAGAAACTGACTTAGTCTGATATTGTTCTTATCGATAAAAAAAACAACTTATTTAATTTATCGATAGGTCGCTGTAAAATTTATATTTAGTATTTTTCATAATTATCTTGGACTAATTTGAGCTCACCGTGAACGGTCTCATTGTTGTCTATTGCTAAAATTTCAGCGGGAAACGAAAAAATATTAATTCCAATTGGAATGTTTTTAGTTTTTTTTTTTTTTTTATTTATGTCGAGCTACCGTATAATGTAAAATTACAAGCTAGCTTAGAGTTACAGAGCAATGGCGGCTAAGGCCTTCAGCTCTGGGTTGTGTATTTACATGAGTGAATTTATTGAATTGAATCATCAGTTACCACGTTTTTAAGGCTGCCACAATTGGCGTTTTTGTATTATTTTTAGTCAATTTGGCTCATTTATTGTTTATTTTTGGCTCTACCGGACAGAAACATTTTAAAGAAAAATCAGTCATAATTTTAAAATGACCAGCCGCAAAAATAAATCAAGCACTTCCTAGCTTTCCGGAATCCCATTATTGTCAAATATGCCACCATTGCCAAGATTGCCACCTTTGTTTTTGCCAATGCAATCAGCTGATTAATGCTTTTATTTATTAGAGATGTGTGTTGCCTCCGATGCTTCGATGCTTTTAAATCTGTAAATCTCATCTGTAAAAGGGATTGTGTTGAACATATTTCTCATAATATTTTGAAATTCTTTCGCTTCAATTTTTTTAGAGGTCCGTAATTATCAAGATGATTTATTTTTGTTGTATATATGTATATATAAACATTCGATAGTGTCCTACCAAACACCGATGGTTCCGATGTTTTGCAAGCATCGACGACATCGATGTTTCACTCGATGTTTCTCCAGCTCTTTTTTTCTTAAATTTTTGCTTAAATATTAAGAAAACATGTGAAAAAGATGAAACTAGCAGAGGTAAATATAAATAAACGCATTGCAAAACAATTGGGTAATGGCAAATAAGAAATATGATGCAAATTCTTGTGGTCTAAATCAGTTGACAACAGCGACAACGACGAAGCAGCGAGCAAAAAGAAGCACAGCAAACACAAGGAAAAAAAACACACATACGACCAAGAAGAGAGACCACGACAACTTGGACGACAAAACTAATTGGTTTGGTGTGGAGAGGGGCGGAGAGGGGAGAGGAGTCAGCAAGGAGCAAGCGAGTAAAAGCCCAGGGCTGAAAAATCAATCGAAACAATAAAAAAAACAAACCACATGCTATCCTCCAATTAAATTAAAAACAAAAAAACAAAAAACAAAAACAAAAACAATATGGACATTGATAAGATCTTTAATGATTTGGAATCGAATCAGACGCAGGAGAACGAGGAGGCAAAAAAGAAACTTGTTGAGCTGTTTTCGCAGAGTAAGTCGATAAATATGGAAATGGAAATGGATTTCCAATATTGGAATTGAGTTATCTTTATGTGTTTTTGTAGCTAAGGAACAATGGCCGGTGCGCTATATGCTGGATTACTATATAAAGACGGGCTCGTTGCGGATACTGGAGGTGCTGGTCAAGGCGCAATCGCCGCACGATGGTTACATCTTTGATCGCCTGGACGATTGGCTGAAGCAGCAACAGTATCGCGTCCAGGCATTGAACGTCTTCTGTTTCATTGTGCGACGTCATCCCACCTGGTTGCACAAAATCGAGAAGCATCGTCTGATCAAGAATGTTTTCAAGCTGCTAACGGTGATTTGATCCTGGCCAGCAATTCATGAATTCTATGACTTATAAAATGTCTCTCTGTTTTTAATTTGCAGCATGAAAAGGACATTGTGCCGTTGATGTGTGCGCTGTTGTGCATCATTACCCTGCTGCCCATCATACCCAACTCGGTGCCGAACTTTTTGCATGATCTGTTCGAGGTCTTTGGCCATTTGGCCTCTTGGAAGCTGCAGAATCCGCATTTGCCGGATGAGAAACTGGTGCATTTGCAGTTGGGCTTGCAAATGCTCTTTCATCGTTTGTACGGCATGTATCCTTGCAATTTCTTGGGCTATCTGTCGGATTTCATCAAGAAGGACAAGGGTGGCGGCGGCATCTTTCAACATACGATTAAGCCGTTGTTGGACACGGTCCGGGTGCATCCCATGCTGCTGACCGCCACCATGGAGACGGAGGTGAGCAATGCGCGCTGGAAGGAAATGGAGCCACATGATGTGGTCATGGAGTGTGCCCATCTATCGCTGCCCGTGCTGCATCCCGATGCGAGCAACGAGGACATTAGCTCGACTTATCCGGGTGGCACTCCCAGCTACAGTCGCATGACATCGACCACATCCGACTATAATAATGGTAGCTACCCGTGGACAACGACGACGAGGCCACAAGCCCGACACTTTGAGTCGATCAGCAATACACCGATCTGGAGTCCACACAATGAGATCACAACGACGAGCAGCAGCTCGGCAATTCCCCTGACGCCAACGGGACCATTCATATTGCCATCCTCGAGCAATGCGCAGCTGTTGGGTGTCACCGGTTCGTCGCCGCCCGAAGCAGCTGTGGAGGCCACGCCAGAGACGACGCCTCTCAAGGATTTGCGAGAGTTTAAGCAGCAGCAACAACAGCAGCAGCTGCAGCAGCAGCCACCCAATTCACATGCCGTGCGTGCCATCTTTGCCAGCAGCCAGCCGTCGTCGCCCATGCGCAAGGATCAGCAGAGTCAATTCCATTTCCCGGACATGAGTGGACAACCGGAGGATCAACGTATACCCAATCAGCTAACCAACTACGAGCGTCGCGTCCAGCAAATGATGCAGGATCGAACGCAGGCGGAGCTGCCCGAACTGCATCCGGAAACGTTGCTCACGGCCACGTTGTGCACGACAGGCACAACGCTGCTCACGCTGGAGACGAAGGAGCCGCTGAGGAATGCCGCCGTGTGCGGCGAATGCAATGAAACGGACCGAAGTCTGTGCAGTGTGGGTGGATTGCATATGCCCACCAGTCGATCCATGCAGAAGCTGGCCAAGGGACTCAAGCGTAGGAATCGCATGGCCAGCTATTGCTGCAATGAGACGGCAAGTGGCAGCGGCAGCTCCTCCAGCTCGGCGGCCAAGAAGATAACACTGCAGCGGGATAACCAAATGCGACGCACCAAATCCTGTTCAGCTTTAACGGGTTTGGGAGTGGGTTTGGAATTGGGACAGCAAGCTGAAGAGGATGACGAAACCGATTGTCCAAGTCTATCGCAAGAGAATGGCAATGGTAATGGAAATGGTGTGGCTGTGGCTGTGGGAGTGGGAAACCAAAAGACTGTGCTGGCGGGCAGAGGATTGCAGCGTAGTGGACGCGTACTGACCATGGCGGCACCCAAAGCATCCTCGAGCGCCAATGCGGGCACACAGACGCTGCAGGTGCTGCCGCCACACTACGAGGATTCGCTCTTTGAGCTGCTGTTCGAGTGCAAGGAGCAGCGTAATCAATATGAACGCAGTCAATCGTATCCACAGGATATACTCGATCAGTACATAATGCGTTCCATACACGCCAAGGATTCGCTTGATCTCCCACCCGTATCCGCGCTGCAGGAGCAGTGCCAACTCATGTGCCTGCAGCTTCAATACGAAAGCTATCGACGTGGCATCCATGCCGAACGCAATCGTCGCCTCATGGGACGCAGTCGGGATAAGCGGAGCCTGGAAATGGAGCGCGATCGTTTGCGGGAACAGCTCAAGAATTTCGATGCCAAGAATCGGGATCTCGCCCAGCGTATGGACACGGCCATCCGGCTGTCCAATGAACGTCAGCATAGCTACAACGAGGAGTTGTCCGACCTGAGATCCAAATATCAACACGAGCTCGAGCAGAACAAGTGTCTGAAGCAGGCGAACGATGATCTCCAGACGCGTCTCACCGCCGAGCTGTTGCAGCGCAAGGAAATCAACTATGAGCGCGAATCGCTGCGTGGCCAACTGTTCGCCATGTCCACCGAACTGATGCGTTGCCAACAGGAGGCCGAACTCGGGCTGCAGTGCAAACAGGAGCTGGCCCGGCTCGAGGCCGACTATATCATCATGGGCGAGGTGCAAGTGCGTTGTCGCGATCGTCTCGCCGAGATTGACAACTATCGCGCACGCGACGAGGAGCTCCAAATGCTCCAAGAGAGCTACAATGTCGAGCTGAAAGGTGAGCTCATCTTTATATATATATTTAAAACTCTTTGTCCTGACTGACTGACTGAGAATCAACGTGTAGCCCAAACAGTAAAAGCTAGAAAGCTGAAATTTTCACACAACATAGACGAGATAATTTCATTGTGCAGGAAATTGCTTAGTATGAAAAACTTGTTTGTTTCTTAGAATATTTTAACAAAACTCACAGATAAAGTGTTTGGGACTCTCTCTTACATCCTGACCAAATTTGGTTAAAATCGGATTACTATATCATATAGCTGCCATAGGAACAATCGGATGCAAATTAACCTTTCGAATAAAAAATTCTGTTGTTGTATGAGATATCATAACAAAACTCACAGATTACCTCTTGCTCAAATTTGACTATATAGCCAAATTAGAATTTTTCCGGCCAAACCACTAAAACTGACTTTTAGCCCAAGTTCAATTTCAAGAACGAAACATTAAAACCGAGGACAGCGGAAGTTAAATATTTCCGTTTTTATATAAATTTGTTAAAGACCTTTTTGTTATTTATGTATTAATTGAATAAATACAAATGTCTATATTTTAATTAATTTGTTTATAGAGCTTAAGCACAGTCTGGATGAGAAGACATCACTGCTGGAGAGCACCAGGCACAAGATCAGTGAGCAGCAGGCTCAATTGGTCAACAGCGAGAAGGCAATTGCCGAGCAGAAGCGTCTGCTGCGCACCGTCAAAGATGAATACGAGGAAATGTTTAAGGTAAACACTCGACTTAATGCAGCATTCCTTAGAGAATATATATCTTCTTAATCGCCATAATTTTACGTGTTCATATTGGACCTCTAATATATGTATATCGTCTTAATCTCTGTAATTTTATGTGTTCATATCAATTGTTCTTGCAGTCGGTAAACAAAAAGTACGACACTCAGAAGAAGATCCTGCTGCAAATGGAGGAGAAGCTGATGATGTCGTTGCAGCAGCCACAAGGCGCCATGGGGCATACCACCTGCTCGCCGGATACGGATCGCACAGGTGAGTGATCCATTAATGATATGTGCAGATGAAAACCAAACCATTTCCACAGACATCGCCTCATCGATGGAACGCAACTCGCCGCTTTCGACGTCGTTGGCATCGAGTGAAAGTTTGTCGGCCAGTCTGCGCTCCACAGAGCTGAAGAATCTGCAGCAGCTGTTGGAGACGCCCCCAATGCCGGATGTGATGAGCGGAATGGCAACTGGAGCTGGAGCTGGAAATTTGCCGGCTATTGACTTGGCCTCATCGGCAGGCACAGCAAGCGCCATAAACATAATGCAGACGACAACGACAGAGGAATTGGATATGCCTACAACATCTAATCATGCACACACCCACACCCACCCACATTTACATTTACAACAACAACAGCAGGAGCAACAACAATTACAACAGAGTCAACAACAAGAACAGCCGCAAAATATGCGTTTGTAATCGAAAAGAATCGAAAAAAAGATAAGAAAAGAAATTTATAAAAGAGGGCTGTCAATTATAGAATGGAGGGCAGAAAGGTATCAACAAAACAAACTGATTAACTGATTAAAAATTGTATCAACCAAAATAGCTGCAATTAATTCTACTTTTTATTCTTTCAAGCTATATTTTCTTTTTGCTCTGTCTACACAACCAAACCAAAAAAAATTAATGTCGATTTTTGAAACAAATTGTTCAGGGTTTATGCATTCAGTTGAAAACTGTCACTTAAGAAAAGTTTAATAATCACAATAACAAGAAAAGTAAAGCAGACTACACGCAATAATTATACATAATAATGATTATAAACGTTTGAAATTTTAACTTGTTGGCACATTGCAATGTGTTTGTCGTATAAAATTGTACAAAAAAAAACTAAAACTAAAAGAAAAGAATAAAGCGAACATAGGTTTTGATATGATAAAACATAATGATTTTATAATAAACAAAGTTGTAACTTCAAAATTTAGTCACATTAAATAAATGCAAAGTGTACGCAACGGCGGCAGTTCAAATAGCGCGCCACAGTTGCGCAGCATTGCCAACATAAGCAACTGAATGTAGTGATGGCGCCACTTTCAAGCAGCTGTAGGTAGAGGTGGAGAACTATCGATGGTTAAGCACTATCGAGCCGCCCCTCGATAGCAGACGTGCACTATCGATAGTGGTCGATAGTTTTTTATGACGCTCAACTCGTCACAGAAAGGCTCGCATTTGGCATCTGCATTAAGATTTTTGATTAATAAATATATAATTGTATGACATGGCTAAGAAGAACGTAACGGAATTAAACCTAATACATATTTTCATGTTTTAATATTTATCGATAGATCTCCACCTCTAACAGTTGCAGCACTGTTATAAGTCGAGTTGGCAGCCCGGTCACCAGCTGATTAGGAAGAAGAAGAGCAGCGACACAAAATTGCAGAAAACGCCTATAAAAAATAAATAAATAAATAAAATGATGTCCCAATACATGGAGGAGTTTGAGCAGGTAAAACTTGAATTAGATGACATAAGCTGCGATTTAATATGTTTGGTCAACAATTAGGAGCCCTTTGAAGTGGGGGAGTTCATAGAACGCCTCACCTGGCGCACGAATAATGAGCTGCAAAATAGCGAAGATTTCAATCCGGTCGCACTGCACGACACCTTCATCCAGACGATCAAGGATCTCAAGATACTGCAGGAGAAGCAGCAGAGCAAGTGCGAGCGTCTGGAGGAGTCGCTGCGACAGGAGCAGGATTCGCATGCCAAGAAAATCGCCAAGTTGCAGGAACGTCACCAGACGGCCATCGATTGGTTTGGCCAGCTGGACGAGAAGATCAACTCGGTGGCGGGCAAAATCATGCATCTGGGCGAGCAACTGGAAAATGTGAATACGCCACGCAGTCGCTCCGTGGAGGCACAAAAACTGCTTAGCTATATGGCCGAATTCCTGATGGCCGGACCCGTTATAGTCAATGATATATTCAGTGATCCTCAGCGTTTGAATGAGGCGGCGGATGTGATACAAAAGTTGTATGCCATTTCGCAGGATCTACCGCCGGGTAAATTTGCCGAGTCCAAGCGCAAAATCGAAAAGAAATATGATGAAGTGGAACGGCGTCTTATCGAGGAATTTGCCACCGCCCAGAAGAGCGAAGATATTGAACGGATGAAGGCCTTGGCTCAGATCCTCTCACAGTTCAAGGGCTACGCACAGTGTGTGGATGCGTACATCGAACAGAGCCAAATGCAGCCGTACAGCGGCAAGGATATCTTCATTGGCATCGTGCCCATGTGCAAGCATCACTACGAGATCATCAAGAAGGTGTTTGCCCATCCCCAGCAGGTCATGTCCAAGTTCATACTGAACATCTATCAGCTGAAACTGCATCAGTATGCCATGACCAAGCTGGACGACAAAAAGGATGAGGAGAAATATCTGCGCACACTCTACGAACTGTATTCACGGTCAGTTTACAATTACAAAAATCAAAACAAAACTTCTGGGATGGCACATTGCGTAGGTTGTAGGTATAGATCGTATAAAAAACCTCTTTACGAGGTAAAACTCTAGTGACGACAACATTTTCATGCCCCAAAATTTGAAGATTCACATATAAATTATTTTTAAAAAAATGTTTAACCCTCGGCACATTGCGCTAAATTCTTTATACCTCATAAATATTACTTTTTGCTTTTGTCATATATCAAAAAACGCAATATTTTACAAACTGCAACATATGGGAAATGAAAAGAAATCGTTTTGCGGCGTTTTCTCAAAAACCGCCAAAATATGGCGACAAATATCTTATTTCACCTGAAGCTGTTTACCTATTTACTTAAAAAAACTTTGAAGGTATGCCTAAGAGCACTTCAAAATACCTTTTCAACGATATATAGATCATATCTGTAGCTTCTATCGTTTGGATACTGTGAGGGTTTAAATTTTAGCGGGTTTTAGCGATTTTATGCTAAACTAGCCATTTTTTAAAGAGTCGTAGAAAAAAAATATCGTTTTTTTCGTACAAGCACTTCCTAGTGCCCATAGCTACGTCAAATATTCATTGATTTTAATTACCTAAACCAATTTTTTTTGTTTGTTTTTTTTTACATGTTTTGACGTTGATGATGTTTTTGAACTCTATTTTATTAGAAACCCCATAGACTTGTAAAAATCCCTATATTTTTACATATAGTTCCCTCAATATATATTCGAGATTGCAGGGTAATACACTGTTAAAAAGGTGTTACTTTTCACTTTCCAACGAAGTATTTTTTAACTCGATCAACCTTGAAAAAACGGTTCCAGAAGATTTTTGATAGTGTTATCAATTGAATCAGAATTGAATACAACAATTAATGCGAATTCCCTTGCAGCACCTTGAAGCTATCCAGCGATCTGCAAGTCTACATGTCCACCATCGATGATGACTTGCTGCATAAGCTGACGCAGCAGATCTTTATGAAAAACCTGGCTGGTTATGCTGAGATTGAGATGAGATGCCTGACGGCCAAGTGCTCGTCGGAGTTGGAGAAGTTTTATGCCAGCAAAAAGCATCAGAAGACACAGACCACAAAAGGATTTCGACGGAACATGGAAGTGTTGATTGCCACAAGGGCCAACATCAACATTGCAGCCATCGAGGATTATGGCGGGGAGACCTTTCTCTCCGAGGAACTCGCCATCAATATGCTGCAGGAGGCCAAGGCGTGTCTCAAGCGTTGCCGGCTACTCTCGAGTGAAACGGAGCTGCCCGGCAATGCCATCAAGTTGAATGACATTCTGTTGCGCTTCCTGATGCATGAGCATGTGGACTATGCCTTGGAGCTGGGACTGCAGGCAGTGCCATTGGCTGAGGGCAAAGTATTTCCGCAATTGTATTTCTTTGATGTGGTGCAAAAGACAAATATCATTGTGCATCTGCTGGACAAGTTGTGCCACACGTCGGTCATACCCTGTGTGAGCAACACTCCCAAATACTCGGACTATGTGTTCAAGAAGCGCATCCTGATGGAACAAATCGAAACGAAGCTGGATCAGGGACTGGATCGTTCGATTAGCGCCGTCATTGGCTGGGTTAAGGTCTATCTGCAGTACGAACAAAAAAAAACCGACTACAAACCGGAAACTGATGTGGATACCATTTCCTCAGCTGTTAGTTATTTAATATTCTGCCATTTATATTTGATTTTAATTTGTATTCTTTATGTTCAGGCGTGTCTACAAGTGGTGCAGAATCTACAGCCGGTTATTGTGCAGATAAAGAAATGCGTCGATGGCGAAAATCTGCAAAATGTGTTGACAGAATTCGGAACACGATTCCATCGCATTATCTACGATCATTTGCAGACGATGCAATTTAATACAGCGGGCGCCATGTGTGCGATTTGTGATGTGAACGAGTATCGCAAGTGTATTCGGGAATTGGAGAGCCCGCTGGTGACTCAGCTCTTTGATATACTCCATGCACTGTGCAATTTATTGCTGGTCAAGCCACAAAACCTTCAAGAGGTCTGCACGGGAGATACTCTGGTGAGATACTCTATCTTTCTATCTGTATTTATCTAACGCTTGAATTCCTTGTTTTTTTTTTATTTGATTGTGACAGAATTATCTGGACAAATCGGTGGTGCGTCAATTTATACAACTGCGCACCGATTTTCGCATCATCAAGAACACCAACTATCTGAAGGGAATCATCGAGTAGAAGATTACAACTACTGCCAGACTTCTGAGTCACATTCCCATTCCCATTCAATCCAATTTAGTTTCGGTGTACTAATAACATATATATTTTGATAATAATTAGTTTGTGTTTGAGCTTTCAATTAAAGTCAAGTGCTTGAGGTATGTTTTTATCTATCGTTCCAATTATTTATAGCTATCTTCTATTGGTATTACCAGTTGACTTCGCATTCGTCGACTTCAATCAGTTTGGCTCCTGGCAATAAATCAAAATTTATTGTTTAAGTGTACACAAATTATTTTTCTGTGACTTTTTTTTTTGTATTTTGATGAAACAATTGCAGATAGGCTACCAACTGGCAATTGGTTTTGTTTGGTCTTAGCCTCAATATCAGTCAATTGGCAGACGTGGAACCAAGCGTACAAACGTATTCCCATTACCAACATTATCGTTCTTCTTGGCTATTGTTATTGGTTTTTAATAGCACCCCCCAAATTGGTCTTAAATATTCTAATCGTTTAATCAACAATTCGATTGAGCCATGCGCGGCTATTTTGTTTACTACCTGAAAATACTTTGGGCCATTTCTTTAATTGCCCAATTGACCACAAGCGCCATTAAATTCAGCCGGGAGGATGCATACAAGAAGCTGTTGTCGTTGCGTTCTCTGCCCTTCGAGGACTGTGGTGAGTACGTAGTTTTCATCTTATCTATTCGAGTATTCTTTATTTTGGGGATTTCCGAAACTGAAGAAATCAATCTTACATATAGGGGAATTCCACTTGGTCATTAACATTTCGAGTGGCAGTGATAATTTTTTATTAAATGTACATAATAATAATTTTTTGAATTATATTAGACAATGCTTATTTCTGTATTAATCTGATTAATTGTAAACAGTTTAAGGAGCATTTAAGCCTAATATCATCTTGGAGACGCTAGAACCAGTTGAGAATTCTAAGTTGCAAAAGTGACAAAACAGCTGTAAAGCTGATCTAGCCCTGATCTGTTGTTGTTTAAAGGGTATAAAAAACTGATGAAATTCTTTAAAATAAAAAGCAACACTTAAAATGCTGTTTTACGAAAAGAACAAAACTATTACTAATTGTTTAATCTCTAAGTTAGACGGTACTTTACAATTGATAAAAGTCAATATTATGGATCTCTAATGCCGCTAAAAATGATGACATTAATCAATGTCCAAATTTTTTGTGTTCAGAAAGTCAGCGGAATCATAGTTGAAGCAATACACAAGTGAAACGGGTTTTTCTTGGTTGATAATAATTAACTGCATACTAAATCAATCAATTTGGCATGCTTGGACTAACTTGAAAGCTTATACTCATATCAGTTGCACTAAATGACGGTATCGTCATTATTTTAAATTTTTTCGTTATATTGTTATTGATGATGACGTTCATAATACATGCGTGGAAATTAAATATATAATAATTTATATTTGGTCGTTTTTTTTATGGCTTTGTTGGTAGCGAAATAATTGTAGTATTTAGAAGTCAACTCATTGCTTTTTTAAGGCTTAGTTGATATCGGAATAACATTAGCTCCAATATAGGGTATTAATATATATAAGTAATGGGTTTTAATAGATATAGGGGATATTATAATAGTGACACATGAAGAGAAACAGGTGTTACTTTTTTAGCAAAGAAGTTACATGAGACTCTCAGTCAAATTTAAGAACTTATCGTCATATTGTTAAAAATCTTATAGATCACTATCGTATTAGAACCTTTAAATACTTTTTTTGCCAAAAGTTTTCAACAATTTCACTGAATACAGAAGTATTTCTTATAATATTTTCTCTGTGTGTGCTTTGCAAGGGCATTAAATCTTCGGCGTTGGGAAGATTATCTTTTTCTTCAATTGAATAACAGTATTCTAACAATATGGCGTCTCTTAATAATCGATCCCTATGATGTTTTTGCCCTTAAATTTCGTGTGTTGGCGATGAAGCGTCAAATATGCACAAAATGCACGTACGCAACGTGTAAACAACTTTTGAAATGATTTCAAAAATCGCAATTAATAAAATAATATGCATAGTATATATTAATATGGACATACATTAATTATTAGGAATGCATTTGTTTTTAAGTATGTTTAATCTTTGGTGATATGGTTGATTTTCTTATGCTGTTTTTGGTTTTGATTTTTTGCAGGTTCCGCGTATAGAGTGAATTACCTGAACATCGACAGCTGTACGAAGGTTCCCTGTTCCATGGCCCGCGATTCGATTGTTAAGGTTACGGTGCTCTTCGATGATAACGGTAAATATATACTATATATGTACATATAGAGATATTTGAAAAACTGATAACAAAGCGTTCCGTTCAAGTATTTAAATTCTTTGGCTAAAGTCTCCGACTAAGACTCATATATAAATTCGTAGTACTCGGAAACAGAAATAACTCGAAGATAGGGCGAAGAGAGGGGAAGTAGTACTTACAAGCGGGAAGTGAGGAAAAGGGGGGTGGTAAGGGGGGGAAGACATCGTGTGAACCGAAGTCGACAGCGATAATTTGTGTCATAAATATAAAATTATTATTGATGAAAGAGTCGTGTAAATCAAAATAATGCTAGGCAATATCACATTATACGACTTCATTTATGACAAATACGTAGTACTGCATACCTATATACAACTGGGAAAATATAAGTACTTCGTTATCTCTGTATGTATTCAAATGCAGACTACTGCAATTATCTGAATTATCAGATTGGGTGGTTAGGGCTATCGATTTGACATCTATATATAGACCAATTTACGTTAACTCTGTTTTGATTATACAGCAATTATTTGCGCCAATTCTTCTTGGGGGAATGTACTGAGAACTGAACTTGAATCTGATTAACATTGAATACTATGTATGCACATATATATTGCGATCAATGATTTCAAATCTTAAGCACCAATTAATCAAATTTAGATTGAACTTAGCATTGGAAACTAGAAGTACAGAAAGACTGTTTATATAGAACGGGGGTATAGAATTTAATATAATTCAAATTGATACTATCAAGATATTTCCAAGTGCTTAAAATTTATACTATTAAGGTATTTCAAGTGTTTCAATATGACTTATGATCAAAAAGTACGAAATTTGAAAACTCCCATAACTTTGTAGAAATTTAACGAATTTATATGCTGAATGTCTTTTGATCATAATTTGGCCTTAATATGAATAAATTGACTCAACAATATTAGTTTCGAAAAAAAATATTTTTGAGAAAAGTTGACCGCACCCCATGAATAGGGGTTTATGAATACATATGTTCAAATTTGGCCTCAATATGAATAAATTGACTCAACAATATAAGTTTTGCAAAAAGAGAATTTTTTTTTTTAAAATTTTGACTTATTATCAAATATTACGAAATTTGAAAACTTCCATAACTTTGCAGAAACTCAACCGAAAATTTTGAAAATTGGTGAAAATTTCTAAAGATTAGAATTAATATAAATTACAATTTTTTATAAGTGAGATTACCAGAAAATATAAATTTAATGAAATCAATATTTTTTTTCTTCTAATTCTTAAAAATCAGGCAGTGGAGTTACGTTTCTGAAACACTGGGTTCGCTGGGTGTTCACCTTCGTTAAAAAGGATGCGTCTATAACTCCCGATCCCTGTGATAATGATCATGGCTGCATAATGAATGTAAACGATGGCAAAAGTTACTGGGCCTACATCTATGTGAATCAGTCATTGCCTGTGGTAAGTACAACAAATCAATATTATTCAGAACTAATAGATAAACTAATGCTGAGATATTTCATTTGTTTATGTTTGTATGTTTGTAGATGGGTGGCAAGATGCTTTGGGAGGCAAAGAATGAGGCAGAGGAGAATCTCATCTGCTTTGAGGTGCCCGTTGTAATCACAACATAAATACACACACACACATATGCGTGTGGGCACATTTGTAAGCACACACATGTGCATATTAATGATACTTATGTAAAAATAAATTAATTGGTGCATGCAAAAGCAATAACAAGTGTTTGTGTAGTAGGCCAACACACACATATAGATTCTGTGGGTGTGTGTGCGTCCTTAAATGAAACTCTGAATGAATGAAAAGACAGAGACGTCACGACGAAGGAGTACAGCATAACATTTATACATAAATAATGTGATCTTTTGTTGTTTTTGGGCCGAAGCGACACAATTGGAGCACAAACTTCGTGAGCGCCAAGAGAGCTAAAAACGAAACCGAAACGAAGCCGAAGCGAACTGAATGCTCGTTCGGCTGTGCGTGAGCGAACGTTCGGCTTCTTTTCAGCATCCCAGATGCAATGCAATTGGCTGCTGCTGGTTCAGTGTGTCAGTCAGTCTTTGTGGGTGCAACGGGACGGTCGGTCGCGAGAGCTACCACAAATTATTATTCGCCGCTCACACGCAAATCGCGAACTAAATTAAATAATTCGCGATCAACGATCGATTTCAGAGTCAAGGGCCACTCCGGGTAGGCAAAGTTAGGTGTCTGTTTTTTTTTTGGGTGGCACCTCTTGCTGGTGTTGGCATTCTCGGTCTTTTTGCATCAAGTGTAAGTAAAAAAAAAAAGCAAATATAAAAAAACAAAGAATACGAAGAAAATGTTTTGCTCGGTTCGTTTGCTTGCCATTTGCGCAATTTGGTCGGCGTAAAATGAGATTGCCTTCGTGCTAATTGCGGCAATCGGTGGGGGTAGGTATGTGGTGGGGGGCGGGGCAAGGCGTTGTCTGAGGATGGGGATGCGGATGGTGACATGCAACGCCGCATTGCCTACACTTAGTTGCCCCGGGCAGAGTCGTCATTGTCATACCCTGCACTGCATCGGAAGTAACGTGGCACCCAAAAGTCGAGGCGGATCGTATCCCCATACTCATACTCATACTCATACCCTGAACCTTGAAACACTCTTCAAATTTAATACTAGAATTTGAAACCACTTCGAGTCATTCGCTTGTTCTTTCGAGCTTTTGTACTCCATAAATGGGCCGTTGTATTAGCTTTCAGTACGTTTCCAATAGCACAATGTGAGACAATATGAGAAGAGGCGATAATTTTCAGTATTGTAATGAACAAATATGTGGAAATTACTAAGACAATTAAGTTAAATGAACAAATAAGTGAAAACGAGATTTAATTTAATAATCTTTTTTTTTTCTGATAAAAAGATATTCATAATTCGTAGAATCATCACATATTTAATGAATTCTTAATTTAAGATAATTCTTAAACCTTTTTTAAAACTGACGAATTTTAAAGAACATTTAGTTAATTTATTTCATTAATTTTAGAAAGAATTTAAATTAATTATGATGTTTGCTCAAGTTTATCCTTCCAGAAAAAAAAAACAAACATTTTTAAAAGATTGAAGAATTTATGACAATCCAAGCATCTGTCTTAAATAAGTCTAGAATCTAGATGATTAAAAGATGATTAAAATTAAATATGATGTTGCTTTGATTTATACAAGTTTATTCTTCAATAAATTAAAAACAAAAAATTTCCAAATTGTAGAAATAAGTAAAGTTGAATTAATTTTAAATTGCATAATTTACACAACTTTTTCTTCCAAATGCTTAAGAACAATGTTGTAAGTATTTGGATATGCAAATTTGCAGAGCATTTGTCATTCGTATCAGCTGAAATTTGGAATGCTTACCTCCCCCTTTTGGTAGTTTACTTTGCTCTTCTTTGGGTTTACTTAAACGTAAACACTTTTTTATGTGCGAGACTGCCACTGCACTTGAGGAGAAGCAGCAGCAACAACAATGCGTTGAGGATGACGACGAAGCTAACTTTGTTGTTGTTGTCGCAGCAACTCGGCTTCGTTGTTGTTGTTGGTCAAAGTGTTAAACGATTTGCATCATATTACACACTGTTGTTGATGCTTCGCTGGTTTGACCATTGTCGCTGTTGCCAGCGCAGTAACAGTTGCGGTCACAATCGACGTCGCAGTTGCTAACTCCGCCTGCGGCTGTTGAGCTCAGCTACAAAGGAGGCGAGAGGGTGACAAAAGCTACCACCAACGATTTATCATAGCAGCCAGTGTTGCCAGGTGTTGAGCACCCGCTTAAGCTAGATTCTGAGTAAAAATAAGCTAAATTAAGCTAAAAGTAAACAAAAATTTGCTGAAAAATTAATGGAAACATACAAAATTATGAGCTTCTTATTTAAATTAAATTTGTTAACAAATCATCATTTTTTTTTCAATAAGACTAACACATTTTTGTGGCACAATCCATACCTTTGACATTAAATTAAAAATGTTCATAAGAAAAATAATACAGTTGAACTTCCCTAACTCGAACTTCTCTAACTCGAATTTCTCTGTAACTCGAACTAAATGAGTGGCAGTAAAATTTATAATCTTAGGAAAAAGAACTCTATAACTCGAATATCTCCCTAACTCGAACCTTTTCTTTGAACAATGGTGATTCGAGTTAGGGAAGTTCGACTGTAATTATTAAAAAAAACAAACAAAACTTATGCTGAATATTGTATAGACAGTGTTTAAGTGCATTTTGTTGCGTAATTTTGTTTTTACAATATTCATTTGTCTGAAAACGTGTTCCACTTTCGCATTTGGCCACGACTTTAAAATATGCTAGATTTATGGCTATAAGCTATTTGCCAATTTTGTAAGCTTAGCCTTAAATAAGCTAATCTGGCAACACTGATAGCAGCAGTCGCAGCAGCGACGGCGACGTCAACGTCAACGAAATCGATCCGGATCTGTTAGCTGCTCCCCACTCCCCAAACCACTGCTGCTGCTCTCTTGTGAGCGCGAGCTCTTGCGCTCTTTTCGTCTCACGTGTGCATGTGTGTGTGTGTGTGCAGCATAAAAAGTAATTTTGAATTTTTGAATCGTTAAAAGCAATTAATTGCCACTACGCAGCGACAGCGACAGCGAAGCAGGCAGACAGCGAGACGACAAGCAAAGCAGACAGCAAGCAAGCAAGCAAGAGAGAGACAGACGACGCGTCGATCAGCCAGTCCTGGCTGCGCTGCCTGCTCGTCTCATTCCATTCCATTTCATTCCATCGCTTTTGACAGGCTTTACTGCCCAATTTTGTTGCAAATTTTTGCTTTCCGCGAAACTTGCTGCATTTCATCTTGTTGTCATCGGCAGTGGCAGCAGCAGCAGTGTTGTTGCTGTTGTTGTTGTCGCACATTCATTTGTCGCTTAATGTCCCTCAGTTGGAACTCAGTCCTCTTACTAAAGAGATCGTTCAGTTGCTGTCGTTGACTGTCCGTCTGTCTGTCTATCCGTCTGTCTGTCTGTTCTCTGTATCTGTATCTGTATCGTCTTGTGGCATGTGCGGCATCTGCTGCCTGGGCTTCTGTGATCTGAGATCTCCTCTGCTCCTCTGACTGCGCCGCCTGTGAATCTGGTGACATCCACTTGCATGCGCACATTCATCGTCATCGTCATCGTTGCAGTTTTCTTTTTGCTGCGCATTCACACGCAACAACAACAACAACAAGAACAACATCAACACATATACTCACTCACACACACACACACTTGCACACGCATCAGGCTAACCATAAAACATTAGTTTCCCATTTGCGTGCTAAATACCCTATGTATGGCTCGCATAAGCTGCATGCCAATTTCAATAAAAGGTTTGGCCAAACTGCCAATCTTGACTCTGTGGAATGCGTTTAAGTCCACAGTTACGAGTGCAGATCTTCTGCATCTGGAATCAACTGCATTCCCAATGCGCAGATATCAGCATAATTCTAAATGCAATAGGATTTAAATTCCCTTGAAGCAGATGCCCGAGAAGGCAAAGGTTTTACCTTAGTTTATGGATTGCCAGCGAATCTAAGAGGGAGAAATATAAAGATTATTAAGAGATAATACCACATCAAGTGAACTTGGAGGACACACATACATACATTCGATAAGATTTGCAACTAAAAGGAGTTATTTTACATAAAAAACACATTAAGTTGAAAAGCTTAAGCATTTTTAAAATGTTTGAAAACAGTCACTTTTTTTATTAATATTAATATTAATTGGAACTTTTAATGAATCAAATCAAATAAATATAATGAAAATCAAATCTTGATAAACTTATCGTTACGAATTCGTGAAAAATAGCACAAGGTAATGCCAGTTTTAAGATATTGGGAATTATTAGTAAGGGTTTTTGTTCACTTAGTGATGATCTTATACAAAAAAAAACCTCAGAACAAAATTTAAAATGTTGTATACTATCAATGACACTAGAATATTTTACTTTTAAATTTTTGAACAATTTTGCGGACATTCCCTTTTTTTTACAAAATTAAGAACATTTTAAAGTAAAATGAATTTAAAGTCAAAACCATGATTGTTTCAAAAAAAAATTAAAGAAATTGATTAAAAAGTTTAAGATTCGATTATAAAATAATAGTTAGAGCGTATTCTATAAAACAAATGAGTTTTGCATTAAATTATGCTAGAAATTTTTCATTATTGAATAGCTATAATGCTGAAATACACAATTTTAAGATCTATTTCCCAAAAGGTACACTCAATCAATCAATATGATGGTATCAATTCACACTCATATTTTTCAGATAAGAATATTTCTTTAAAACGAAATACTCTATGAAATGGAAGAGCAACTCCAATAATTGTCCGTTTAGGTAGGGTATCATTGGGGTTGGTATTTTGTAAAATGCGTAAATGGGTTCGCAGTTAGTCTATGTGTCCATTGGTCCGTCAATCCGTCTGTCCATCTGGCGGTTGCGTTCATGGCACGCACCGTGATGCGCGCTTTGAAGTCCTGTCAAGCACTTGAGATACATTTATGTATTTTTGCATTTTCATTGCTTGCACTCGATGAGGCGGCGGAGAGAGGGAGAAGAAGGAGGGTCACAAAATGCAAAGAATGATTAGTTAGTTGGTCAGGCAAAACGACAGAGAGGCAGGGAGAAATGGAAATGGAATAAACCGGTTAGATCGGCGATCAGTCGATCCTTCAGCATAATCAACATACATGCTGTTAATTATGAATGCACGGGGAATGTGATGAGAGAAAGAGACAAAGCCAAAGGAGAAGACTGAGCGAGAAAGAGAGATGATCATCAAATATTATTTCAGATTGCAGATCAAAAGATCAAGTGGTCGAAACCAGGGACTGAAAATAACAATTATGATTAACAAATTTCAACCAAATTCATCAATGTGAAGGAAGAAACAACATCAAAAATAGATTTAATATTTTGACCCTCAATTAAAAATTTAAACATGATAATGATAATTACATTTTCATTTAAAAGTCATCAAATAATGTTTTCTTTTAATTTCATCATAACAGATGTAAATAAAAGTTTTTCAGAAACTTTCTAAGAATCCAAAATTGAATATCTTTATGAATACAGTAATAATGAATTAGAACTATATTAAATTAATATATTAATAATTATATATATATTATTAATATTATTAATAATATATTCAAAAACCAAAAATATAAAATTTTTTAAACAAAACAGGGTTTAATAAAATAAAACTTAAAACCTAAATATGTTGCTTAGAATATAGTACATATTTTAAAAATAATTACAAAAAAATAAATAACTAATTATTTAAGAAATTCGCAATAAGTATATCTTGATTTTCATTTATTTATAAACCACATTTGAAAAATGAAAACAGTTGGGATCCCTGGTAAAAAGATGCTGATCATGCTGGCGCTGGCGCTGGCCCTGCTCTCCAGCCATGTGGCCATGATGGAGACTCTCCTGATGCATCGCGACAGCACGGACATCAAGGACAAGATCATTGAGCTGCAGTGTCTGGCCCGCTGTGAGAATAGCACTCAATCCCAGCGTTGTCTCGATAGCTGCAAGCTGGAATTGTTGCGTGCTCCGCGAGCTGGCAGTTGTCCCAGCAGCACGCTCCTCGCGAGACAGGCACGTCTATCGTGTCTGGACAATTGTGGCCATGATCATGACTGCATCGAGGTGCACAAATGTTGTGCCTCCACTTGTGGTCCCATCTGCGTGGAGGCTCTGGGAGTTCGCAACTCCACCCAGTTGCCGCCCATTCCGCAGATCTTGCGCTATAAACTTCCGCGCAGCCACAAAGTGGAGTTGACCATTAAGTCATCTTTGCTGCCGTACTATTTCCATGTCGAGGTGCGTTCCCACATCGGACGCCTCTTTGCGCCACGCAAACTGGGCGCCTGGCAGTCGCAGCCGGTCGAGAAGATACTGGAAACCATCGATGGACACAGCAAATTGTAGGTACTCTAATCCTGGCAGGGGTCGCAAACACACAGAGGTCGTAACACATTTAAAACTAGTGAACGGTGCTACAGTCAAGCATGCTCGATTGTCGGAGACCCCCTACTTACTATATAAAAGCAAGCACTGCTTAAAATAAAATTATATAAATCGGTATTCGTTGAGATATCTTAAACCACAAAAAAGTTGTTCATACTAAGACTTGATGTTCGACTGATCGTTCCTATGGCAGCTATATGATATAATGGTCCAATCCGAAATCTAAGACAAACTCTATCTGCGTACAATATAGACGAACCTACATACCAAGTTTGGAGTCTCTAGCTCTTATAGTCTCTGAGATATAGGCGCTATTACAAACGGACAGGCAGATCAAGAATATATATACTCTATGGGGTCTTTATATACTCTATGCCTCCTTCTGCCTGTTACGCACATTTTTTTTTTTGCGACAAAGTCAATAGACTCCTGTACTTCTTTTTAAATACGGGGTCTACAAATATTTAGGTTTGATCAGTGTCTGTTTTTTGCGACCTCTGCTTCCTTCATAATAAAGGCACGTCTAGCAATATCTTTTCTCTCTACAGCATGGATATCTTCTTTAATATACGTCCAGGTCGTTGGTATCAGGTGAGAGTGGCGGCTGTCAATGCCCATGGATTCCGTGGCTATTCGCAGCCCTCGCATGCCTTCACCTTGGCCAGCAGTGAGTTCACATCAAACAATAGTGGATGTAATCCCTTTCAAGTTCGTCAATTTTACAGATCCCAAGCCGCCCAAGGCACCCAGTGATTTGAAGATCATTTCCAAACAATACGATGGACGACATTTCGTCAGTGTCAAGCTCATCTGGTGTCCATCCAAGTCGAATCTGCCAGTGGAAAAGTATAAAATCTTCTGGTCGCTCTACGTGAAGAGCGATGAGGGATCTCTCATACGATTCGAAGCCTACGTCAAAGATGTAAGTTTTGATGAGCTACAACAGATCCTACAATACGTAATTTATTACTTTGTTTTATTTTTTTTAAATAACAAAGAGTGTATTTAATTTGTAGAAAGGTTTAATGTGCCTTAACATCAAAATTTATTAAATATATTGATCAGTTTCAATTTACGATCAATTCTCAAATGGTTATTAAAAAAATAACATAACATTTATGTTTTTTGAAATTAAACATTTTTCTTTACCAAAAAGGAAAGGTTTAGCTTTTAATATATCTTTGAAATTCCATCACATTAATACCTAAAATTATTCTTATTCTACTAGGAAAACTTCTCGCAGATTCGTTTGACTTGTTAAAAAATGTGGAAATTTTTTAAATATGTTATTAAACATTTTCTTAAATTAGTTTAGAATGTATAAAAATTTATTTAATACATCCGAATCATTACAAATGAAGAACTGAGCCCATTAAAATATGTTATCGAAGGCTCGATCAGTTGTATTTAGTCACTTTTGCGACTTAGAATTCTCAACTGGTTCTAGCGTCTCAAAGATGACCATTTATAATGGTATTTTGTTATTTTATTTTGAATATTCTTCTGATTAAGTATTATTTACTCCCCATAGACGCATCAATTTGAGATCAAGAAACTGTTGCCCAACTCCTCGTATTACATCCAAGTGCAGGCCATGTCCATCAGTGGCTCCAGACGATTAAAATCGGACAAGAAGGCGTTGCTGTACAATACCACTCTTCAGGCACCCGTGGATTCATTGGGAGCATTGGATTGCAGCACACCCAACAGCATCCGACATAGAAATCATCACAGTTTCACCGAGATCAGTTCCACGCCGACGATACTCAGCACTACAACGTCCGCTGCACTGGAATTGAATAGTGCGTCCTATGAAGTACGTTTCCGGTTGAACCGGAAATTTGGCATGATTGTGCAGATTTTGGGATTTCAGCCACACAAGGAGAAGTGAGTGCTCCCCTGCCTTTGGCCCTGCCCTTTTACACATGTTATTCATGTTGTTTCGATTGTTGTTTGTAAACAATATTTGTGTTCAATTTTCGTTTCATTTGTTTCATGCAGAGTCTACGAATTGTGCCCCCAAGAAACGAATTGCGAGCAGCGCGAGTTCAGCGCCATTCGCGTCAAAGTAAGTACAAAAAAGCAATCTCAATCTCAAGTTCATGCCACGAGCTTGCTGCGTGCCACCCGCGGATTCATTGGCCATACCATCTACATATTTCCTTGTGGTGTCGGTTTCAATTGTTGTTTTATTTTGTTTGACACGTGAAACACGTTTTAGGACAGGCGCCAAGTTCGTGGTTGTATGAGGTTTAATTGCATATTAGGAATACATCATATGCATTAGAGT
Source organism: Drosophila quinaria (assembly GCA_035047525.1). Lineage (NCBI taxonomy): Eukaryota > Metazoa > Arthropoda > Insecta > Diptera > Drosophilidae > Drosophila > Drosophila quinaria. The sequence continues at coordinate 6,395,782 of JAWNPO010000470.1, read as the reverse complement.
GCAGGGTATATTATCAGCTATTTTAAATTCCAAAGTTAAAGATCAAGAGTAAAGTTCAAGGAAAATTTAAAGACCAACTTGTCTATAAAGACCAACCCGTCTAATGACGAAAGCATCACGAAGGGTGCGAAAGGCGGCTATACAGGAAGAATGGAAAATTTGGTATGACTGTCCGATCAGGTCGAGTTAAGTACAGATCGAAAGGTACTTTTGACTTTTGAAAACAAGTGTAAGTGGAGGTGGAAAAATTTAAACGATTGATGAGGCCATTGGAGCCTTTTGGTATAATTTTTAAATTTTTTACTATTCTTATTAAAAATAAGCGTCGAATGACACCTCGATCATCAATCCGACCACTGGCTCAAGAGATAATAATTTTTGAAATTTGTAGTTGAAAAGTCAGTCTGTCTGTTTGTCTGTATCAAAGAGTTGATATAGCTTAAAAGTTTCAATGAGGACTTGTTCCCGATTAAAAATCTAGAAACTTTTGTTCTGCGACTGTTTCGAAAAATCGCTAGTTTAGAGAGAAACCGCTACAAACCGCTAAAACTGACTCCCACGCACATATAAATTATTAAAAAAAAATGTTGCACTCGGTATACAATAGAGAATTTAGCGCAACCTGCCGCGTGTCAAAAAATTGGTTTTTAAAAAAAATTTATTTTTAAAACTTAATATTGTTAGTCAAAAAATTGGATTTCCGAAATTTTGGGGCATGAGAATGTTTTCGTCACTAGACTTTTAGCTTGTGAAGAGGTTTTTTTTATAAGATTGTACTATACAGAAATAATCTTTTAATTTCTGTTGAGCGGAAAAGTTGCGTATTTTAGTTACTGACAGAATTAGTAATTTGAAATGCTAAAAACAATTTGGTTTTGTTACCAATTTAACTGAAGAACGTCAAGAAGAAATAAATAATAATGTAGAAAACAGATAAAAACCAGTCCAATTTAAATCAAATAAACTTAACGCTTTTTATCAATTTCAAATTACAGAAAGATTCGCTGGAGTTTAGCAAATTGAAGTATAACACAACTTACGTGCTGAAAGCATTACGGCCGAATCCCAATTCCGTATTGGATGACACCCGGAATGCGTTCACATTCACAACGCCTAAGTGCGAGAATTTCCGCAAGCGTTTTCCCAAAATGCAAATCCGATGCAGCAGCGATTAATCCTAGTCGATAATGATGACAATGATGGTGGTACTTGGATGCCTTAAACTAGACCATGAGATTAAACTAGCTTGTAAATAATTGTAACTACCTTACTTAACTCATTTACTTATTTTGTAAATTTAAGATAACAACAACAATTAAATGTTTCGCAAGGAACTGTATTTATTTCAATAGATCTTTGAATTCTTGTAAATCCTTTTGCTGCTGTGTCAATTGTTGAGCGCTTGATTTGCCCAAAAGTTGACAGTTTTCCAGATCGACTCCCAGTTCGATGAGTGCAGCAATTAGTCTTGTGGTATATAAAACAGGTCCGCCAACCAGATGAAGGAAATCATAATGTTTCTCCCGTCGGGCACTGAACAGAATTCGCTTGGAGACAAAGTTGCCATAGTTGCTGATGCGTCCAACGGGCACATATCGCTTTAGAGATGGAGCATACACCTCAATGCTGGCGCGTAGCGTCTCTGAGGGCGTCAGTCTATTCGCCGGGGAGTACGTCACCTGGAAGGGCACATCCAATGCCTTGTAGAAATCAGTGGCCAGATTAAGCGTATGATCCAATTGTGTGTCGGCCTCTTCAGCTGTTAAAGTGGCCACAAAACTCTGCACGGCGTTTGTCTGTGTGGCCGTATAGAGACTGCCAGCAGAGGAGTCGCCATACGGTTTGCCCTCCTCGCGGTTGTAGCTGCGTCCACATGCAACATAGCGCAGTGGCAGCACCGAGGGATAAACACAGAGTTTCGTCATGGCCCCCAGGAAACTCTCAAAGGCACCGCCTCCAGTCAAATAGGCCACATTTAGTTTATTCTGCAGATGCTCCTCCTTAACCAGATGATAGTCCGCCAGGGGCGTGGCATTTGCCTCCAGGAGCACACAACGCACAAAATCCGGATTGGATGTTTGTATGAAATCCCCGTGGGTGACAAAATAACGTGCCAAGGCTTGCATGGAGTTCACATCGAAATGTGCCGCCTGCTCCAGCAGATAGTAACGATTGTTGTCCACATAATGCACCAGATCCGTTCGCTCCAAGTGCGAAATGTTGTGTGTCTTTTTGTTTGGCGGCAATGCATGTCTATAGATGAGTTTCTCCTGATCCCCGGCCGGACACTGGGCGTGCAAGCCATTGGGCAGCTGCAGAAAGTCATGGATGAAATCGTCCTCAATGGGATAGAGTTGTTGCTTCAAGGTCTTGACATCGTTGCGCAACGCTTTGCCACGTGCCCGCAGTGTCTCCAGTTCCTCGGCTGCAGCGCGCGATTTCGTCAGCGACTTTAGTTGCTTTGATATGGCATCACGCTCCTTGTCCAGCCGTTGCAGCTGTTCATGGTGTGTCTGATATTTGTGGTACTTGCCGAGCACCGTCTCCAGCTGAATATCCAGGCCACGGCTGGCAATGCTCTGCTCCAACACCGCACGGTCCCGGAATGTGCCGGCAAAGTCCAAATAGGGCTGCAGGGTCACATAGTTCTCGTTTGCCTTGTCGCCGGTTATGTAAAGGGCGGAAATGTGTCGTTTACTATTGAATAAACATGTTCTTGTTAAACTACGCACGCATAACATTGATCGCATTTTAAATAACTAAATTCAAATTTAATCTATTTCTGCACTGTATCCGCAATCAGCTGTTTTCCTCTCTCGCTAATCAGCTGTTTTCTGCGCGCACTTTTAGCTCTGTTAGCGATGGGTGCTCATTAGTGGTGCCAAATTTACTTTTCTCCCGCCTAATCTGGCTTTTTCAAAAGCCATTTGCTAGAAAAATTAGCAAACAGCGGGTAGCGGGAATTCTGACTTTTTTGCTGAAATGATTTTTTTTCAGATTTTTTTGTAAATGCCCAAATATAGGGAAAATTAAAAACCAATATAAAAAATTCAAAATCCGTGAAATGACAATTTAAGCAGCACTACTAAATTTTGGATTGAAGTCAATTCCTATAAGGATTCTGGTGCCAACAATACTTTTGCAGGTTTCCATTGATTCTTAACAGTGTACTTTATATAAATTGTCGATGCCGTATAAACACACCAAATTTTAAAGCGCTGGTGAAAAACCGACGCTCACCAATGGAACAGAACGTGTTGCGTCGGTGAAACCGTGTTAATAACATCAATACGTGAACATCGCACTTTTTTGGTATTTTTTTTTTGTACTTTTCTACAAATAAAAAAGTGTGCGCGAACTAAAATTGTGTTGAATGTGACCAGCTTCCGTGAAAAACAAAAACCGATGGGATTTTGGTGTGAACACCGATGCTAATTGTGTGAATTCACCGTCGTTGAAAAACTGTTGGTGAAAAACGGCTCGTGGGAACGCCACTTTAAAATTGGTGTAAAAACTCTCATGCTTTGAAAGACAAACTGTAAAAAGATCAGCAGAAATTTAATTAAATAAACCAAATTAAATTAATTAAAAAATCAAACTTTATAAGCAATGATCAAACAAGAACAATAAACATACATATAAAACAAAACACAAAAACATGTTACATTTAAAGTAAAAAACATGAAAAAGACTTAATGGTAATTATTTTGAGCAAATTCACTTGTTTTTTTTTTAAAAGACCGGTTTGTGGCTAATACATGGCAGTCATTTATTTGCTGACCAGCTATCACTTGATGCTTTGAAGTACTTCGGCAAAGGACGGAGGTGGCTTAAAGTTGATGACTTCCTTATAGACGAACTCCTTCCACTTTTCCACCGAGACATTCATTTCCTCGAAACTTTGATCATAATGGGGCGAAATGCGTTCGTCACTCGGATCGGCGTATTTCTGCAAATACGGATGAGCAAGTGCCCCCTCGGCCGTTATGCGCTTGTCGGCGTCCAGCTCGAGCATCTTCTCCAGGAGATCAACGGCCAGAGGATTGGCATTTTTAAAGATCTCATTAAAGTTTTTACGTTTCATGGGAGGCAGGGATTGAATATAATTGCGAGCGTTCTCCGACGATATCTTCTGCATGAAATCATCTGGCGGCGTGCCGAGCATTTCCATAATCAGATTCAGCTGATGGATGTGATCGGTGCCGGGAAATAGAGTACGCCGTGTAATCAGCTCGGCCATAATGCAACCCACCGACCAAATATCGACAGTCTGACTATAGTGCATCCAGTTCAGCATGATTTCGGGAGCACGATACCATCTGGTGGCCACATAGCCCGTCATCTCGTTCTCCGTTGGTCGCGCCAGCCCAAAGTCCAGAATGCGCAGTTCACAATCCTCATTTACGGCAATATTCGAAGGCTTTAGATCGCGATGTATAATGCCTGCACTATGAATATACTTGAGACCTCGGAGTATTTGATAGACCAAGAACTGTACATGATCATCGGATAGATTTTGCATCTTGATAATATTGTTGAGATCCGCATCCATCAGATGCGTCACCAGATACACATGCTGAAAGTCCGCCAGGGTCGAGTCCGGCGGATGCGGATGAAATATATCCAGCAGTCCAATGACATTCTCATGATCCATATGCTTGAGCAGCATCAGCTCGCGATACGTTCGCTTCGCGTGCACCGTCGACTGAAAGGGACGGGAGAGCTTCTTAATGGCCACATGCATGTTCGTCCCTCGCACCGTCGCCTTGCACACCTGTCCGTAGGCGCCCGATCCCACGGGCTGCAGCTGCTGGTACATTTCCGGTACTTCCCATTCCGTACGATTAATATCCAATTTGTAAAACTTTTGCATTTTAGTTAGCTAAAACTGAAGATATAGTTGATGTATTTTGAAGAACGCAATACGAATCCAAAAATAGCTGATTACGGTTATCTTGATCGTGTTTCCTGTCAGCACTATCAAATAACAGAGTATTAAATGCTTCTTCTTTCTGATGGGCGGTATACAATCTACAGACCTGTGAGTGTGTATATGTATGTGTGTGTGTGTTGTGATTGCTTTTAACACCACGGCGAATTGACGATCCACTACAAGTGCCGTTAAGTTATTAACTGATCCTTTTGGAATGTTCCCAGTTGATTAAACGCTTATGCTGTCTGGCATCGTCTTCTTTCAGCTTTTTACTTGTAATTTAGTTAAAATGACACAAAAAATTAACTGCAATTGTTAAAAGCAGCGACCAATTAATGCGTCATGACTGCTTATTAAAAACAAAAAAAAAATAAAAACAAGATAATTAACATAATCTTGAAATGTTATTAACAGCGCGCACTTATGTTTGGAGTTGTTTTGTCAAAGTAGCTTTTTTCCCGCCTAATGTAGCTTTATTTCAACTGAAATTGCTTATATCGAATAGTGTCATAAATTGGTCTGCAAATTAATTTTTGAAACTAAAATATGTATATTTAAAATTAACTGCAGCTGACTGTTTTCAAAACACTGTAAACCATAACAGAGCCATTTGAGCAGTGTTTGTTTTTAACGGAAACTGTTAAATCTATGATGTTATTAATTTCTTATCGTCATTTTTGGGTCTGATATGCCACATTATCAATCCCCATAAAAAATAAACGACAGTAAAGTTACGTGATTGAAAAAGGAAATTGATTGAATTGACCTTTAGCTCACAGCTTATATTTTGCTGATAAACAAAAATAAAAATAATATTAATTATAAATCTATCGATAATTGAATTCGATTAAATAGGGCTGGCGAAGCGAATTCAATCAGCTGTTAACAATATAAACATGAAATAACATGTTACAACAGGGAACGCTCTCTCTCTCTCGCTCTCAATTACAATATTTGCAAAGTAGGCTGGTCCATAGTGCACACAGAGTATGTGTGTTTAACTACTTTTAAGTATTAAAGTTTCCTAAAGCGCCTGCGCAATGTACACTAAGCTTATCTGTTTAATCGAATCGTGCCATTAATATTGAAGCTTTGGATCCGTGCACACTGTGCGGTCAAAAACAGTTGGTCGTCGAAGCCGCAAACAAACGGGAGTGTGTCCAATTCGCTCTCACTCTCTCTTCCCAACCCCATTCTCTCTGGCAGTTGTAACCTATAAAATTACGTTGAGTGAGTAAGATAAAATGAAATAAAGTTTAATGCATGCTAAATGCAATTTAAAGATAAGCACTTGACAATTGAGACAACAACATTGAGATGTCCCCCACAATTGGTATAGACAAACCTGACTGACCTTTGGAACGGCCCTCAAATCGAAAATATGCATACTTACCTATTTTTTATAGATAGCGGTTTCTTATTGAGATTACCTTAAACCACACGGAGAGAGAGTATCTCAGTGTTCGATAAGATTAGGGTCCAAGGCGGTTCAAAGGGTATTCCAAAAACTAAAATCATACAGTTGCTCCAGTAATTTTCTTGCCAAAATTAATTGTTCATACGGTGTGAAACTAAAGTCATCATACATTATAACTTTGTAAAATTGGCCTATAATAAAAAAGTTTTCATGCACGTTTCATATATTAATATTTAATGCATTCAAATTCCGTTCTAATATTACAAAAATTTGTTTAGCCCATTTTCAAAAAATCATAAAAAAAATACTAGCAAAGAGGTTTTTGAAAATTTTGAAGAAATTTTTTGTATTATTAAAACGGAATTAAAATAAATAAAAGATTAATATAAGAAATCTGGATGAAAACTTTTTTATTATACGCAAATTTGACAAAGTTATGGTGTCTGAAGACATTATTGGTTCACTATATATATTTTTTTGTTTAAAAACATATAAATTTTTATATGCATATGTTTATTATTATTTTATTTATAAAAAAACGTACAAACTGTATCAAAAAATATAATTTTGTATATTTTTATTTTGTTTATTTTGTTATAGTTAATCATGCTTACTAACTTTTAATTATAGCCAACTATGTCTCAAAGATACAAAAATTAATACAGAAAAAGTGAGAAATATTTTTTGGTTAAAATAATAAGTAGACTAACTGTATGCATATAAGGGGTAGCTTTCCATATAAAGAAAAAACCACCCTATAAACTGAAATTTGTCACTTGCACTTTCAGCTCATCATGACTTCGCAGTTGTTGCCCGGTAATATAGTATTCGGAGGCCCCATTCCCAGCCAGGTGGCACAGAACTATCGCTCCCTGGGTCAATATGTGTTGGATCAGTACAAGAGCTTCGGTGACCAGACGGTGATGATTGATGCGGTCTCTGGCACGGAATACAGTGCAAAGTTCATGCACGATTCGATTGTGAGATTGGCACAAATCCTCCAGAAATTGGGTGTCAAGAACAACGATGTCGTGGGACTGTCCAGTGAGAATAGCGTTGGTTTTGCCATTGCCATGTTTGCGGGATTCGCTGTGGGCGCCACTGTGGCTCCCTTGAATGTCACCTATTCGGATCGTGAGGTGGATCATGCCATTAATCTGTCGAAACCGAAGGTTATATTCGCCTCGAAAATCACCGTGGATCGCGTTGCCAAGGTGGCCAAAACAAATAAGTTTGTCAAGGCCATCATTGCACTCAGCGGCACCTCGACAAATCATCCCAATGTGCATTCCTTCACGGATCTCATGAACAATGACAAGTTCAAGACGACTCCCGATTTTTTAACGCCCATAGCCAACAAAGCTGAGGATGTGGCGTTAATCGTCTGCTCCTCGGGCACCACGGGACTGCCCAAAGGTGTCCAGCTGACACAGTCCAATCTCCTGGCCACGCTCGACTCCCAAATGTAAGTCTAATATCAACCAGGGACTGCAAATAATAGTGAAATATGCTATAGTAAAATGGTATATACCTACCAAAATTCCTATTTCATACGGAACTATCAAAATCAGCCAAAAACATCTACACTAGACGGCATATTTATTTTGACAACATTTAAAGTTAAATCTCATAATTTGAATCTATTTCATGTACATTTTGGCGTCAATGGAAAGGTCATTTCAATTCCGTTTGAATGATACAAAACTTTCCTTAACTCTTTGAAAATTTTGAATTCTTGTAAAGGTCTATTTTAAAACTTTTTTCCGCGATTTTCAAAAAAAATTGGTTTAACTGCAAAAATTTTTTTTCAAATATCTCTTCGCTAGTATTTTTTATTTTTTTTTTTTTTTTCATTTTCATGCCTTGTTGCACTTTTCAAAAAATTATAAAAAATAATAGCGAAGAGATGTTTGAAAAATTTTAAGTCACTATTAGAATTGTTTAAAGAAAAAAAAATTCGGAAATTTCAATGGTTGAAGAAAGTTTTATATCATTCAAAAAGAAATCATGTTAAATAAATAATAAAAATAATTGTTATTTCGTAACTTTAAAACAAAAATTTGAAAATAATTGTTAGTTTGCAATTTTAATTTTTAAAAACTTATAAGAGTTACGGTCCCTGATATCAACGACTATAGGTTTAATTTTAAATTTGGAAACATTTGTATCTAATAGGCAGCCCACCATGGTTCCGCTCAACGAGATAACCCTGCTGACAGTGATTCCATGGTTCCATGCATTCGGTTGTCTCACGCTCATCACAACAGCCACGATGGGAACACGTCTGGTCTATTTGCCCAAATTCGAGGAGAATCTCTTCCTCGGCGCCATTGAGGTAACTATTTATAAACGAATTGAAATGAAAATTAGAATTAATTCAAATGAATTGTAGAAATACCGAGTGATGATGGCATTCATGGTGCCACCATTGATGGTCTTCCTGGCCAAGCATCCCATTGTGGACAAGTACGATCTGTCCTCGCTGATGGTTCTGCTCTGCGGTGCTGCGCCGCTCAGTCGTGAGACAGAGGATCAGATTAAGGAACGCATTGGCGTGCCATTCATACGTCAAGGATACGGATTGAGCGAGTCCACGCTGAGTGTGCTGGTGCAGAACGATGACTTCTGCAAGCCGGGCAGCGTTGGCGTCCTCAAGGTTGGCATCTATGCCAAGGTTATTGATCCCGACACGGGCAAACTTCTGGGTGCCAATGAACGTGGCGAGCTTTGCTTCAAGGGAGATGGTATCATGAAGGGCTACATTGGCGATGTCAAGGCCACACAGACAGCCATTAAGGATGGCTGGCTGCACACTGGTGATATTGGCTATTATGATGATGAATTCGAGTTCTTTATTGTGGATCGCATCAAGGAGCTGATCAAATACAAGGGCTTCCAGGTGCCACCAGCTGAAATCGAATCATTGCTGCTGACCAACGATAAGATTAAAGATGCTGCCGTCATTGGCAAACCCGACGAAGAGGCTGGTGAACTGCCCATGGCATTTGTCGTCAAGCAGACCAATGCCCAGCTCACCGAGGCTGATGTCATTCAATTTGTGCACGAGCGTGCATCGCCAGCGAAGCGTCTACGTGGTGGCGTCATTTTCATCGACGAGATACCCAAAAATCCCAGTGGCAAAATATTGCGACGTGTGCTGCGCGATATGTTGAAGAAGCCAAAGTCCAAGTTGTAAACTATTTAAGCGTAACGAATTATTGTTTCATTTTTTTTGTATAAATCCTATAATATTTCCATTACACTTTACGCTTTATTATTATATATTAATTACTAAACTAAACTTTGTTCTTATGGTTTTCAATGTGTTTTATAAACTACCAACTGGTTGGATTGTGTTTAAACTTTAAATATAGATTTATACTTGTCTTGTATTTGGCTTTTTAAAATCTAAAATAAAAACTATTTGCATAGATAGTCGCATACACAATACATATGTATATGTATTATATATATCTACATTACCATGTATATGTCTATATATTTGAATTGAGACACGTTTAGTTACATTTGTTGTTGTTGTTGTTTATATGTCTGAGCTAACAATAACAAGTTACATGTACATATTTAAACAACTACATAAATACATGCATATAATATAACTGCATTTGTATACGCAACTGTATCTGTATCTGTAAGTACGATCAACAAACAATCCATTCATATATATATCTTTCTGCTGTATTTTGTTCTCATATTGTTATCGTTTCACATTTCGTAACTGTATATATATATATATATATTTTTATTATGTTTTATGCATGTATATATAGATATATATTTTAAATATTTAACTACATTGTTCTGGCTTTGTAAATAGTTGCTTAATTAACATTTTTGGGGAAGAGTTTCACACTAGTTATTACTTTTATTTTTATTATGTTTTGTATTGTATTCTCTCTCTTACGGGATATTGTATATTGTTTTTTGTCTAGCATTAGTTCACTAATTATTGTGTATGAAACCTTAAATTTAAGAGAAATGCCTTGGTTTCTTCTATTAACGGAAATTACCATCGTAAGTAAATTGTTTTTTTTTTCTTTTTTTTTTTTGTATTTATGTAAAATATCTAGTGTAGTTGTTTGTTTTATATATTTTCTTGTTTGTTTTGCAATGCTAATCGACTTTTGGTGCTTGACTTACAATTAAAACTAGTGTCGACAAATTAATTAAATAAATTCAGTTGTTCATTTCGTTTCGTTTAGTTACTTTTACTTAATTTAATTACAATTTAACATTACATATATTTTGAATGCGAATGAAATTTTTGCAGTTTTCCATAAATGTTTTTGTTTTTTTTGGCACAATTTTGACAACAAAATTTTTTAAGACTGATTGTCAGTTGTGAGCATATTAATTAATGTTTTCCTCTCTGTTTTTAAAAATGGCTAAAATCGAGTTTTTTGGTCCCGGGGACCTAGTCAAAGAGACTTTAAAAAAAGAATTAAAAAAAATAACAGTGCAGACGGTAAACAATAGAATAGATTTTTAAAATGTTGAGTTTGTTTCCCTCAGCTGGACCCAGATTCTGATTCCGATTCTGTTCCTGATCCCTGGTCATGGCAATGATCAATGATCATACAATAATCTCCATACGATTCGCCTTGCGCGTGACCTTTGGCGGCCCTTGTGCCAAATCCGACATGCCGCCGTATTTAAATGAGAAGATGACCGTCTGTTGACCAAAATTCGCCTCGAACCTGAAAAAAGCAAGTGAGAAAAAATCTAAATTTAGCGAAAGAGTCCAGATTTAAACAGAAGAGTCAGTCAAACAGTCCCAAACATACAATATGTGAGTTTAGTTGAGATATCTCATGAAACACAAAAGCTTTTCATACTAAGCAATTTCCTGACCATGGATCGCCAATTTGACCCACTTACAGATCGAATCGCAAAACGTCTTCTTGTTGCACGATGAAATTATCTCATCCACGTTATGTGAAAATTTCATCTTTCTATGCTTAACCGTTTGGCCTACATGTTGATTCTCAGTCAGTCAGTCAGGACAAAGAGTTTTATATATATTAAAATGATAATGCGCGATAACATTTAAAAATTTAAATCAGTTCTCAAGGTTTTCAGAAAATTTGAATTAAAAAATTACACATATATTTATTATTCACTTACTCTGTGCTTATGTGTATCTCTGGCGGTTTTCCTATGGCATTTTGAATGACCAGAAACATTTTGGTGACAATTTCAATGACATGCCCTGTTTGGAATACAAAGTCGCCCTTTTTGCGACCAAATTCCGACTGCAAACAAAGTGAGAAAATTCATTACATTACATTTTTTACATTTCATTTAAATATACTTACCGCCTTGACGTGAAACACGGCAATGTCATCTAGATAAGGGCTCAGAGACATGCGATAAATCTCCGAGGCAGGCACTCGATACTTGATTTGCAGCGTGCGTTGATCCAACAACAGCAACGACGATGTGGACAACACCAACAAAATGGGCACAAACTGTGGATGTGAGTGTGGATACAGAAATACATATGATTAAATGTTTGTGTTTGGTAAGAGGAGTATTTATAATCCTACCTTGCCACTGGAGCGTGCTATTTTGTTGATAATATCCGCAAAAACCACATATTGATCGTTGGTCTCGGCACAAATCTTCTTCCACTGCTGATTGTGACGCAATCTCACATAGTCGCCCACAAAAGGATGCGCCACGCTGCAAAATCGAGAACCATTTAGTAAAGCTCTTTCTTTAATTTACAATAAAATGAATATATCTTGAATTCTTTATCTTTATCAATAAATTGTACCTGCGCGCATAGGAAGCCTTGCGATCCTTGAATATAATGCTGGCCGTTACCTTTTCTCGCATGCGATTGCGCGCCGTCTGATCAAAGGAATTGCGATATATATAGCACTTCCAGCGATGATAGATGGCGCGCAGGAGACGCGAGGCATCCAGCAGAAAGGTCGGTGCCGCTGGCCACTCGGAGGACAGCGGACTCAACGTGTTTGGCGGCAGACGCAACGGAATTGTGAGCAAATATTGCCGTATCTTCCACTGATGATAATAACGAGCAATCACATCGACGGCCCATTTAACCTGTCGCTTGTATTTCAATGTACGATACTCCTCACGTGCCTGGGAATGGAGAGAATATTAAATTGGAATATGCATATAAATGACTAAGCTCGATTACAGGGTATTACAACACTAATTTTCAATTTATTTTTATATACAAATTGAAAGTTTTATCTGGAATTTTGGACAAATAAAAAAAATAAATAAATAAATTATTTTACAACTTAGTTGCACTTTATTTTTGAACTAAAATTAATTTTTATAAATTTAGTTTGAAGAATAACTGTTATTTTACATTTTTCAAAAAAAGGTTGAAATTAAGAGTTATTGCAATAAGTTTGAATTGTTTTTTTCCAGGATCGAAAACGCGACATTCGTACGTCTTTAAATGAAAAACAAATTTCAAAAATGTACATTTTGAAAATTGTTTTTGTACATGTTTTTGTTATAAAAGACAAGCTTTAAGGACTTGTAGTTTTTGAATTTCTTTATGCATCGCGAATGCGACAAAAAATTGGAAATGGTTTTTTAACTTCATCTTGAAAAATACGAAACTCTGTAAAAAGTGGCGAGTAATTTGGAAGAAAATATGAATAACTTGAATACATTTTGGGAAGAAAGTTTCACAAGATGTGAGCTTTTGATTTTTACGTTTATGGGGAAGTAAACATTTTTCTGGAAATGCCAATATACATCTTGGAAAGAAACCTTCACTCAAAATTTCATGTAAATGATTTTGTATATGATTTATAAATTTAATTTGAATTATATTATACTTTTTTTATCATATAATAATAAATTTGTACAGGTAATGCCAAATTAAAGCAGTCAACAAAAATAGTTATAAAATTAAATTTGTTATGAAATAAAGCTTTATAAAAATAAGTGTAAGGATAGGACAGAAAGAAGGACATGCAATGCTTACAACACGATATAAACTCCACAAGTGCCTACGGCCCGTGAAGGGAATGCCGAAGCGGCACTCCTAGATGATGCAAAAACAAATAGATAAATAAATAGAATAGTAAATAAATAAATAAGCATGCATAGATTGGATGCAGTGCATCACATTCCATTCCATTCCATTACACTTGACACTTACACGCCACGTGCGCCACGCACTCGAGATGACCATTTGGCTGTGACGCATGCGTCGATAGCGTTTCCTCGCATGATACATGCGAAACATCTTCTGGATGAGCATGGCCAGCTCCGAGATGCGCAGCCGGCGAAACTGTTCCAGCTCGTAAACAGTGCGCGGACTGCGCACGAACACATTTTTGGTGCCGAGCGTAAACTCGGCCGAGGGCAGCGGCAGATTGCGTATGATTAATGCAATGCCCTCCACTTGACTGCCGCCATGGAAATGCGGCCAGGTGAGACTATTGAGCAGCTTGTAGCGATGAAAGAACTTCGAGTGCGGCAGGTGATAGCAGTGCCCGGTGCGACAGAGATGAACCAGCGGCATCAGCGACATGTATCGCACCTGATGCTGAACCAACGCCATGTCAAACTGATGCGACTGCTTGCACTCATTGGGCTTAATGCAGAACACATAATGGGCACGACGATGCTTCACAATGGCCAGCAACGTTTGCAGCTGTGTCCGGATATTCGAGCTGAGTGTTGTCGGCTTTTTGCTCGCCTGTCGTCGGGGATTCCCCTCCGGAAAGAGACTCTGCACCAGCGACAGTTTGCTCTGATAAAATCCGGCGCTTATATACTTGGGCAACATGTCCGAATTCTTCTCCAAAAACCGATGTATTGAGTAGTTAACAACGTTTGCATAGTGTCGAATTCTGTCAATTAATAAAAATTATTATTAAATAATCGGGTTTCTAGTGGGTATCGGACTCACTGAAAGCACATGGAATTGCTGCCGCTGGTCATGAAATTGGGATGACCTGCACAGCACTGTTGGACGCGCAGCAGAAGCGCCTCATTGCTGCTTAAATGAGGCTCATTGATCAGACTCAGGATGCCATAGCTGGGCTTATCAATCAGCTCACAAATGGACTCGTTATCAAAGTAATCAATGCGCGACCATTCCAATCCTTCGCGCAAATACAACTCCTGCTCCGAACGCAAAACATTAAACACAAAGTTCTGTAAGTAAATACACAATTTGTAATTACTCATAAATAGAAGAAAAGGTACCTCATATGAATTCCGAATTTTTTTTAACGATTTTAAAAAAAGAAGAAAAAAACCAAGAATTTAATTTTAGGAATCTAAAATTGGGAAGAAAATTTTGAATTTCAACTAAGAAAAATATTCAGAGTACAAAAAATAGAAAAAAAATTGGGATAAGTATTCTTGGTTTTTCTGTCATTGGTTAAATTCTTTGGAATAGTTATTCATTATTCAAATAGCTCTGTGCCAGAATGGTCGATTGCAAAATTATTGAATTTCGATATAAGGTAGCACTCAACATATACATATAGACTCTATTGGTTTTTAAATAAATGGATCACGCCCCTGACCGAATAAATATCACATGAGCTGGAAATCGAAGACCTGATTTCGAAATAAATGGCTCGTCATATGTTGTCTTTTTAAAAATAGGGAAAATCGCGCGATTTTTAATAAATTATTTTTGATTACGGCTTTTCCTAATTTTTGTTATCCCAATTTTTGTCTTCCAAATTTTTGTTTTCCCAATTTTTGTCTTCCTAATTTTGAATTCTGAATAACTTTATTCCTAATTTCGGATTCGTAATTTTGGATTCCTAATTTTTCGATACATAATTTTTATCCGAATTTACGTACTCTGGGTAATATTTTTCGACATTCGTATATAGAATCGAAGGAAATACATACTACAGACACTCACCTGATGTGTTTTCTCTGCGCTGTAGTTGATGGCAAACTGTTCAAACGAATTATGCTCGAGCACCTCAAAGCCATAAAAGTCGAGCAGAGCCAGATTCTTTTCGCGTTGCGTTGACTTGAGTGTCTCATTGATCTTGTTGACCAGCCAGGTGAACAGACGACTGTACAGTGTACGGCAGAGTGTGTTCCGATAGCTGGCTGCCTGTCGGGCATCCATTTCACAGCCCACATCCTCCTGTGTGCTGCTCGTGCTGTTCGCTCTCGTCAGGCAATTGATTAAAATTTGAGCTTCCAAATTGAGCAGCTGCGACGTCTCTTGCACCTCTGTAAGTTGGTTAAACATTTCTAAATGGAATTTCACATTCATAATCAGACTCACCATAGACGTTAGAGATCTGACAGCCTTCGGTGCCATCGATATTCGTTACGGGCACAAAAATAAAGTTTCCCAGCTTCAACACGACGGCAATGACACGAAAAATCGAGTTGATTTCATCACAGCTCAGACCGAGCACATCCAAAGAGCGCTAAATAAAATATATATTTATTTTATTAATTTATAATTTCTATATATTTATTTTTGTATTACCTTTGTGTAATGAAAATTGGTACGATCCTCTTCAATGGCAGTTGTATTGCGAAGCAGTTCATACTTCTCCACATTGCGAAAGAGTTTCAATGATTCTTTAACAGAATGAAATAATTATTGAAATACTCGTATAACATTCATTTATCTATCAGTTGGAAACTCACTTAATAGCTGCAGATCCGCGCCCAACAGCAGCTGATAAAATATATGAAAATTGCGCTCTCCAATCACGGTATCCGTAATGCGAGTCTGTAAATAAGGAATTGAATAAATATTGAATAAAACATAATTATATTATGGTTAATATGTCGCAGTAAATCAAACCTTTTCCAGCATATCTTAAGATTGATTGAGAGACAGACATGGAAACAACAATTAAACATGTTTATCATTAATGATAATAATAATACTTTTAAGTCAAGTGAAGTTAAGTTAGAAATAAAAAACTTTTTTTTTTAAGTATTATTTTCAATTATTCTTATTAAAAATAGTTGCATTTAATTGTAGTTTAATAAAAATCAATAAACTAATAATTTAAATCAGAGTATCAAACGGTTTTACTTATGTTCGCAATTATGTTTTGGGTTATTTTATATATCGGTTAAGTAACGGTTACCGGTTATGATTTCAGTTTACAAAAGAAATTAAAAAATTTTAGAATTATGTACATTTGAAAGCCAATAATAACAAATTTCAAAAATTAACATATTTTTATGAAGATGAATATATAAATTAAATTGGGGCAGAAGCAAAAATTAAATTTAGTTTTAAAAAATTATGATTACACCTGAACAACATAATTATATTTAAAGATTGACCGAACCGAAAGTAACCGTTAGGCATGCATCGGTTTTTTGACGGTTATTTCGGCTGGAATAATTTGGGTTTTTGGGTTTGGGTATAATAAAAAAGTTTGGTTTCGGTTACGGTTTCAGTTACGGTTACCGATTTCAATCGGTTAATACCGGTTATGATTACGGATTTAATCCCTGATTAAAATTAAAATAAGACTTTAAATTAAGATTAAAAAACACAAAAATAATGATATTCAGTAGGTTTTATAATAAAAATACGAAATTTTAAAAAAAGACAACTTTATAGCTTTGTCTGGAATTTTTTATGTTCAACATATTTTTTTTCCAGACTTAATCCTTCAGAGGAAGTTAAAAGTTACTCACAGTGTGTTATGTGTACGCCCATGGGATCCCCCTTGAAGTCAATTTCAATGTCAAAGAGTTTGCCCTGCAAGCAAGATTAGAGACATGAGCTAAAGTTGATACAGTGGTAAACAGAAGTATCTTTACATATCTGCTGGAATTGTTGTTCTTCAAGGTGCAGGCATTGCCCATGGCCTCGAGGAAGACATCGGCGCAGGTGACGCATTCCCTTAGACGCTGACTGGGCGACTTGTGGCGTCGATGCAGCGAGGAGCTGGCCGAGGGCGTGGGCGAGATGGAGCTGCTGCCCAGAACTTTGCTCAGCTTGTGGGCATCGTAGAGCGAGATGCGTTGCGTGGATCCCATGGAGCTGTGTGGTTGTCCCTCCGGTTGACTCTCCGTTGAATGTTGTCGCACCAGATTCAGATTGGAGCAACTGCCGCGCTGGAGTTGCAGCTGCGATTGAGATGAGGCAGTGGCCATGACGGATGAGAGGCGATTGTTGCTGCCGCGTAGCATTTGCAATGCGGCATCACGTTCCTCCTTCTCCAAGCTCTGGGCGCGTGTGCATTTGCTGTGTCCACACTGGCGACAGCCGCCGGCGTGTGGCAAGTGCTTGGATGTGGATGTCGTCAACCTGGCGACGTTGGCAGTGCAGTTCGTGTTTACTTGTGTCTGTTGATGTCTAAAGCAGGATTTCGTTGGATGCAAATGACCAGGCGTTGCCATGGGCGTCGGAGTGGGCGTGGTCGTAGTCATGGTCGTGGCTGTTGTTGATTCCAACAGTGTGCTTATGTTGTCGGTGCTCTTGTGATGCGAGAAATCAAAGTCAACATATTTCTCACGCAGATTCCGTCTCGCCTGCCGCTCAATGCTCTCCGTGTGCGATCGGGAACGCTGCGTGGCTGGACATGGCCCCGGACCAGGTGAAGGCGACTGGCGACGTGTACTCGTCCCCTGGCTGGACGCATTATTCTTGCAAATGATAAAGTTGGCATTGCCGGAGCAACTGCTCGATGCCCGTCGATGTGATGGCAAAACAATTCCACCTGCCGAACTGCTCGACGATTGTTTGCGCAAGGGATGCGCCTGGGATTTGTCCTGGATGTGTGTTAGGAAATTGACAATCATTTTGAAGGTCTCCGTTTTGCCAGCGCCACTTTCGCCCGTGAGCAGCACGCACTGATCCTCGCTCTGATCCTTGAGCGACTGATAGGCCAAGTTGGTAAGCCCATAGCTGAAAGGAGCAGCAGCAGGAGCAGGATTAATGACTGTGACTGTCTGACGAGAACTTCACTTCACTTACATGTGTGGTGGCAGCTGAAAGATGCCTTTATTGCCATAGTCGCGTATATTCTCCAACGAATGCTCCGATATGTGATGATATGGATTCAAAGCCACAACAGAAGTGCCAATATAGGTCTAAAATGGGATCAATTAATGCGATTTATTAGATTTATCAGTTCGATGCATTCATAATTGATATACAGTCAGTCAAGTATTTCTTTTATCAAGCTTAAAATATTTAAAAAAATTATTTTTCTTTACTTACTAATATTAAATAAAAGCAAAATTTAAATAAAAACACTTGGTTATTTATGTTTATAAATGATTTTTTTCGAAAGATAAATCAAATATATAGTGAATCAATAATATCTGTATACATCACAACTTTGTCAAATATGCGTACATATAATAAAAAGTTTTGATGCAGATTTCTTATATGAATCATCTATTCATTTAAATTCCGTTCGAATGATACAAAAATTTCTTTAATCCTTTGAAAATTGAAAATTTTGAATGTTTGTAAAGGTATATTTTGAAACATTGTTCCTCGATTTTTTAAAACATATTTTGATGCAAAAAATCTTCAAACAATTCTAATAGTGACTGCAAAATAAACAAGTTCAAAAATCTCTTCGCTAGTACTTTTTATGATTTTTTGAAAAATGATAAAAATGACTTTTTTGTATGATATTGAAGAAAAATGGATTAAAAAAGATTTTGTTTTTTTTTCAATGGGTTAAGAAAAGTTTTGTATCATTCAAACGGAATTTAAATGAACTTTCTATTGATGCCAAAATGTAAATGAAGTAGGTGCGTAGATTTAACTTTAAATGTTGTCAAAATAAATATGCCGACCAGTGTATGTACGATATTTTTGAATCTGTCCAATAACATACTTGACCAACTGTTTGTGCACTTACGTATATATGATCGCGTTTGTAGCGCTGATGTATGTTGTTTATGAAGCTATCCTCGGAGAGGTTTTCCAACAGCACCGAGTCCCAGGTGCCAATCTCCTGTTCCATTTTCCCAAGCGTGTACAACAACAGCAACAACAACAAC
Organism: Drosophila quinaria; assembly: GCA_035047525.1. NCBI lineage: Eukaryota > Metazoa > Arthropoda > Insecta > Diptera > Drosophilidae > Drosophila > Drosophila quinaria. The sequence continues at coordinate 6,376,436 of JAWNPO010000470.1, read as the reverse complement.
AACCACAAATACAAATGTCAAGCATAAACATTTGAATTTATCAACTGTAACTGTAACTGCAAAATCACACAAAAAATATATATAAATAGAAAAATAGAAACTTGGTCAATGCACAATTGGCACAATTGCATAATTTATCATTCAGCCTCAAATTCGTGTTTTGATTTTCTGATTCAATTATTGATTTTAATTTTCTCTCTTTCTGTCTTCATTTCCCAACAGCAACAGTGTGCAAAATTCTGCATGCAATCGACGTGCCTTTGATTTCAATAAATCCATGTGTTTTAACTCAATTTTTTCATTGCATTTATGTTCTCACATTCATCACATATTTGTTTATGTTTTCGTATTGTTCAGCTATCATTTAAACTAGCTTTGTTTACCTTTTCCGACAATATTTGGGCATTTTGTAGAGAAATGCAAAAGCACTATGACACTTACGTACCTACGTAATGGCTAAATCGGCAACGTAACGTAGAGCTGGAAAACTATCGACGATACTATCGATAGTCGATCTGTTTTCCCCCACTATCGATATATCAATGGCAAAAACTTCCACTATCGATAGTAATTCAAAAGAATTTTTTTCACTTGCACATTTTTGGTAAGGGGCTGCGCTAACATTCATTCATAAATTTTCACGTTATTGTTTCAATAAATTAATTTCAAAATAATAAATATTTGCTTTATATAAAAAATTTCCTTATGTATGAAAAAATTTGGATTTGGATACATAAAACGATACGGTCGATACTTCGATGGTAACCCCTCAAAATATCGAATATCGCCAATATCGATAGTTTGCCAGCTCTAACGTAACGCATACCATGTAAAGTTGAAAGCTGTCCAATGGACAGGGTCCATGTCGTTAACGCAATTTTGAGCAGCTTAACAGCTGATGTTAAAGCAATTTGCTGCAAGACTATCGGTCGACCGCTACAATCTTAATTTTGATTTTATATCAGTTAATTTAGCTTTTAATTAAAATTGATTGAAGCCAAATAGATAAATTAAATAAATGTATAAAATAGAGGGTAGCATTTTTATAAAAATACAGTTACAGGCTGAGCAGTATCAAAACTACGTTACGACTAGAATTCTTCAACACTTTCTGAATGGAGCAGCTGTGAACAGCTGATCGCGAGCTAAATCACATCTAAATAGTTTTTAGGAATACCATTATTATTTTTCCCTGCTAAATCTTATTGTATTATTTTTTAGAAAAATCTTTAACTTGCATTCGTTTTCAATGACTTTTTAATTCAACTCCAACGATTGTTTCGATTAAGAACATTTTCAATAATATGTGAGTGTGTGGCGAAAGCAGTTCCGCTTTTAATGGTGTCCTTGCTTCTCAGCCTCGATCTGCTCCTTGGACTTGTAGCCGACCTGCTCCTCGGGCGTATGGGGCCAGAAAGTGGGCTTGTTGATGGGATCCAAAGCGGCTTCTGGGAATGCATCGCGATAATCCTCCATGGTCATTTGCTCGTATGGCAGCAATGATTGCAGATGGCCAATTTCCTTCTGATAGTTCTTGATGCGCTCCTCCGATGCCTTCTTGTACGAGGAAATTTCGCTCTTGGACTGTTCAATCTCAGTGTCAACCTGGGACGAGAAATTGTCCTTGGGATAGGGCACAGACAGGGCTTCGTATTGCTTCTGGAAGCTGTCGACCAGACCAGCAACGGGCACCAAGTTCTTGTAGTGCGCCCAATCGATCTTTGGCGGATTCTCTGGATTGGCCATCACGGCGCGCACGTAAATGTCCGCCTTGGTCTTGAAGGCGCCGAAGCTGCTCTTCTGATTGGCTGGCACACGTTCTGCCAGGGCAGACCAGTTAATTGAAGATTGCGCGATGCGGCGGGCGGCCATTTTACTAAAACCAACAACAACAAAGCGAATTAGTTAGCAAGTCGACTTGCTGGAAATTCAATATCAATCGTTATCTATCGATTATTTAATTTTGTTCACTTTTTGCAACTTTTTTCCTCAGACTGCCAAAAAATTATGTAATTTTTGCCGCAGCAGAAAACGCACTGCAAAACTTTTGCTACAGTAAATCAGATTTGTCAAGCTGAGTATATTACTGTGTTGGGCTTCTGTTTTTTGAGAACTATTTTGTATATTTCGGCTTGTATTTTCTATAGTTTTATAATTTATTTTTACATACGTTTTTTCACACACTTACTTGAACAATGTAGTTATTATCGAATCAGCGTGTAAGACCAATCGAATACTTATAGTCGATATGCGTTTGGTATTTCATTTCTGTTGTCTGCATACGGTCACACCGTCGGCACATCTGTGCGTTTGTTTTTTTTTCTGCTTCACAAAATCTTGCAATTTATCAATTAAGTGGTATTTTTAAATTAAAATGCTTAAGGTGATAACTTTTGGACTGCAACAGGTGCGCGCCCTGTCGTCGGCAACAGCGTCCGTGACGCGCTTACATCGATCCGTGTATTGCCGCAAATATCCGACTGTTGTTGTCCATCCCGATGGATCCACGACCACTATTCGTTATCATGAACCACGTAAAATAATCAAGGTAATTATATAAGCGAAATATTCCTTCTAAATAATCAATTTACACTTTTCATTAAGCTTCCTCTGGATTTGACCAGATTGTCCGATGTGGAACGCAAGGCGCGCTTGGAGGCCAGAAAACCACGCAAGAAGGTCAAGATTATGGAGGAAGTGGAGGATAACTTTAATGCCAAAAAGTACATGAAGTATATTAAAAGAAAATAGATAGTCATTGTTTAATTGTAATAAATAAAAGAAAAACATTGTAAATTTGTTATACAATCCCCTTGGTGTGCGTATTTATTTCAATTAATCCCACATCCCAAAAGATACTAAATATTCTGGCGCAAGTATTTGGTATTTGTCTTGTGGCTTATTTACACAACTGTTGACAGCTACACTGGCAAAATAATTGTAAAAGTTATCGATAATTTTCTCGAGACAGAAACGAATGGCATCCACATAATGTTAAATTTAACATTTCAGTATTAAGTTAACATTTCAGTACTAAGTTAACATTTCAGTATTAAATTTTTTTGAGCGCGCAAATTGAAATGAAAAAACGTAAAATTTTCCAAAAATTTATTAAAAAATTGAGAACAATTTTGAAAAAAAAAAAAACGAAATGCGAAATTAGGTAAATTAATTAACTTAATTTAAAAATTAGTTTGGTGTCAAAGTTGAAAAAAAAAACCAAAAAACATTGAGAAATAAAAAACATTAAAAATTCGAGAAAAATTCAACAAAATTTCTGATATTTTTTTCAAATTTCTAGCTCGAAAAACGAAAAAGTTGACTTTATCGGCCGAAAAAATTTTTGTCCAAAAATTTGAGAAAAATTTGGTCCGTTTTTGCAGCTGATCGATCAGCTGATCAGAAATCGATTAGCGTTAAGCGGGAGCGAGATAGCGCGCTTTACAGCACACTGGAGTAAGTGGTGCGACTAGCTTTTGGTGTTTAATGATGGCCGCCGGAGTGGAGAGGAGAGACCATGGTTCAAGTGAACCAGTGGCTCACTTCAGGGAGCAACTCTTTTTTGTTCACTCACTGCAAGCCAACTTGAAACGAAGGAACGACGTGGATGCGCGTCGCAATTATTTTGCAAACGATTTTACGCGAGTGCAAACATAAATATAACAAATGCTCGTTTACTGCAAAATTTGACTTTTTCCTTAAATCAAGAAAAGTTGTAAAATTGCCGGTGCATTAACTAAAGCCAAGTCGACCAGCTTCATTTGTCGCTCAAAAGAAAAACCCACAATCAAATTTTGAATGGGCAGTGTAGCGTCTAATAAAACGCATATACATACATACATATGTGTGCATGTGCGTGTGATTGTATACAGCATGCAGTAAACAAGACAGCATAATAAATATATAGTGAAATTTTGTTTCCAAATAAAAATAGTTGTATTTATGTACATATTTTCGTTGGACAAAATTAATGAGGCTTTGAGCCTGAGTTTTGTGTTTTAAAATTAATACAACTGCAGCAGACACAAAAAAAAACGCATACACTTATTGGATTAAAACAACAACTACAATTGGTAAATAATGTTTTTTCTTATAAAGCTTGTATATTTTGCCAATAAGAAATGAACAAATTGTAAATTTAGTCCACGACGCTTTCTTAATTTTCTTTTAATGAGATTTCTGCTGTACAACAATATCATATACATATATATGTATCTATGCCTGCGTTTTGCTATGTTCGTGTAGGCGTGTGCATACCGTTGTCTGTGAGCAGTGTATGCGCCTGTGTGTGTGTGTGTGTGTGCATGTTTCGTTCTCTTTTCTGCTGCATTTTCGTCGGAACTGCCATAGATGTGACCTTTGCCTGCGAGAGGAGAGCAGAGTACACAAATAATAATAATAATAATAATACGTATTGTGAAACACAATATCTGTGCTGGCATATAATTTGAAATCGAAATTAGACACATTTTATGCCATTACACATAATAACATTTCCAAATGCATGCCTATATTAACAGACATGCATACATAAAGTCTGCTCTGCTCTGCTTCTTCTCTGTAACGACGCGCCTCTCTATGTGTACGTGTGTGTGTGTGCGCTTGGAATGCTGTTTAATACGCGCGCCGACATCCATCCATACATACATATATATGCATGTAAATATTTTTGTAAGCAGCGGAAATGTAAAAATAACACAAACACATTTGCAACACAGACTAAAAAGCCGTGAAGGCAGATGATGATGAAGAAGCTCGAGACGTTTTTCCAATTCCATCCGATTTTTTCTTTCTTTCTTCTTTCACTTGAGTTGAAGAGAGTGGTGGAAAGCGACTTTTCAACGGAAAATGCTAATGCTGCGACAGATGTTTCGCTTCTAGTTTTGTGAATATGTGAATCCATTCATATATTCAGACAACTATTTACCACCAAAATTAAGTGAATGATTCAGCTGCTGCTTATTGGATTTGTGGCATGTGGCATGTGGCATGCACCACCACGATGCCAAGTGCATTTTGTGGTGTTTAGGGAATTCGTAAACAGTTCGCCCTTCTTTTTTTTGTTGTTTCTTCTATTTGTTTCTGGCAGTTTTTTTTGAAACAGCAGCAACAACAACAAGAAGCGCCAAATGCGCCATTTGTTTCCGTTTTGCACCTTTTTTCGCTTTGGCGCTTTGGCAGATGCACTTATGTATGTGTGTGTGTGCAAGTCTGTGAATGCTTGCTTGTATGTAGGTGATTACTATGCGCTATCGTTTGTTTTCTTCTTCGTTCTTCGTCGCTTCTAGTTTAGTTTCTCGCCAATTTCTTATGTTACTTGCACTTGAAGTCGAAAATAAAACAATTTCTTTTTCTTTTTTTTTTGTTTTGTCTTTTATTATTTAAAGTTAATTTGCTTTGCTTTTTGGGGCGACGTTTCATTGTGCACAAGCCCCTTCAATTCTCACTCTTTCACTCTCTCCGCTCTCGCTCGTGATGTTTGTTCACGTGATTTAGTTCAAAGTTTGCAGTTACTAGAAAGTGAATACTTGCCAATAGTCCAATTAGAACACAACATTGAGACCAAGCCTTTTGCTCCACATATACAAACATACAATCGATGTATGTGTGTGCAAGCGTATGTGTGATGTAAACAATAGTTTTTTTTTTTTTTGTGAATTGATCTTTTCTTTGGCAACTGTAGAATATGTATCGAGTATTTATTATTTAGATCAGCCTTATTTTGAATTTCTTTTTGCCTAAGGAGTAGTCGATGCTTAAATACCCTAGCCGATTCATTAGTTTTTCAAATATTAAATTAATATTAATATGATTTTAATCACTAGAAAGTGTTGTTAAATACCAACATTTTTAAAGATGTTGTAACTATTAAACAATTAAATAGGAAGAAGAAAGTTTAATAGATTTGCTTCATATATTTTTAATTATAAACTAATAAATTTAAGTTTATTAAATATTTTAATATTGTATATTTGTTATATCTTTAGATTTTCATAGAAAGGAATCTACCCTTTATATTAATCATTTACAAGGACAGGCTATAAATTTTATCTTTATGGGGTCAATTGCACTTTTATTTTAAATGACAAAATAATAATACCCTCGACAAAGGGCATTCAGAAATAAGCGTAAAAGAAAATGAGTAGCAAAACTTCATCAACATAACTTTTAAATTGACTTAGGGCAACTTTCACTAGACAATATTCTGTTTAGATCTCAAAGTTATAAACTGTCCGATAATTTGACAAAAAATCTCGATGAAATTTCTTTTGTAAATATGGTTAACTGTCGCTCAGCGTAAGCGTTAAAGAAAATGGCCCTAAAACGTTTCTATGTATACTTGGCCAATTTAATAATGTTTATGGATTGCTTGGTGTCATGAACTAAATAAGTTGGTAATTTACAGTCTGACGACTTTATCTGTGTGTGTGAGTGAATGTATCTGTCTGCCTCTGTGTGTGTGTGCATATCTTTAAGATACTAAACAGCGACGACGCATTAGAATTGATGAAGCGCGACGACGACGACGACAACGACGGCGACAACATCAATTTCATTCCATGTATCTCATCTGTGTTTCCATTGTATCTTGTTCATTGTTTTTATTTGCTCTTGTTGTTCATTATTAGTTTGACTCGCTGTTTGATCATAAGATTTTATATGCATCCATTAAATTGCATTTCCTTTGCTTAATAATCCTTTTATTTGTCTCATTTTTTAAACAGAATGTTTATTTTAATATTGCGTGCTTTTGTTCACAGTTTCTTTTTGATTTGGGAATTTTACTTAAATTTTTCCTTCATGAAATCCTTAAATCAAGTTAGTATAGATAATTTAACTTAAAAAAAATGTACTCCCATTTCCCACAAGTAGTAATACATTTTCTAAATTAAATTTTTAAAAAAATATTGTTTACTTTTTATTTAGTTTTCCTTATTTTATTTCATTTTTAAGTTGATTAAAAATAGTATATAGGATAGCTTTACAGTCATTTCAAATTTCTACTCTCATTAACTCACTGCGATCCACCTGTAAATAACTCAAGAGGAAAACACTCTTAAATGAGATAAAGGAGCTAAGGGATTTAGCAAATATTTGCGAATACCTTAAATAAAGCTGTTAAAGCTGTTAAATGATAACATGTATGATGGCCTGATTAATATTCTCATTCGCAAGTAAAGACAACATTTGCATTTCTAGCTTTGTTTATGTTTTGTGTCCAAGGGAGAGGAAAGGAGACAAAGACGGACAGAGGGACAGACAGGTGAAGAGGTGCTGCTCAGGTGTGTTTAACACTGTTTGTCATGGAGCCTAATGAAGTGTAGCAGGTTTCAGGTTAACTCTTGCCATAGTTAATGTTGTTGCTATACATAGTTGTTGTCGATGTCGTTGTTGTTGTTGTCTCGTTGTTTTGTCAATTGGCGGCGTCACTTACTTGCCGCAATTGACCCTAATTATGGGCTGCCTTTTTTTCTCTTCTCTTTTTTTTTTTTTGCTGGTAACGTTTTGTTGTATTTTAAAGAAATCTTGAGACGGTTGAGCAAAAAAAACCAAAAAATTTGCTTAGTAATTGAAGCCAGAGAGTTTTTGGGGGAATTTAAAATTCAAGCATTAATATACGAAGACTATTTCATACTCAAGTTAAACAAAGCATATATAAAAAATATATGTATTTGTCTATTTATTAAGCACTATTATTATTTCGACATTTTAGGCAACACTATGACATTATTAGTAAATTGTTTACAACAACAAACTAACAATTTTTGTTGATAATTTTTTATATTTCATAAATTATAGTCGTTTACGGTTCCTGGCTTATAATATATAATTTTTGGGCACCTGTTTTTTGTTTTGTCTATCTGGCAAATTTCGTAGATTTGCTGAGCTATTTTTTGTGCTTATTATCTTATCGCAATGTCCCTGATAACAAGGTGCAAAATCAAATTGCCAGCACTTGTTGTTGTTGCTGTTGTTCTTTCTGATTAGAGCACACACCAAATAAAAAGGGAAAAATAATTTGTTATGTCATCATTTATCAGCTCTCAGTTCTCAGCTGCTCGGCAGTTTCAACTGTGGACAATTCGAGGACTGTGTTCGCCAATCGTAAACAACAACAATAACAACCGCTTTTTTTGTACTTGAGCGGCATTTAATTGTTAGTTGTTGTTCCTGTTATAAGTGTAAGTACACTACACAAAAGTAGTGTAATCACAAATGTACAGTGTACACAGTTCAATTCAACTGGAAATTGGTCTTATCTGAATATTTAGATTTCAAGGTGTGGGTTGCCATTATTTTTATCGCCCTCCAAAAGCAATTGAAGGTTGTTATCAAGCAAAAACCCTGAATAGAACTCACGCTAGTGACAAAACAAGTGCACCAAATTAAAGAACAAGTTTTGCAGGTGTCTTTCTAAATATAAATTGTTGCAATTATAATTAAAATATATATTTAAAACTGTTATCAGCTGACATGACAACAAATTCGTGGAGCAGAAATGACTGAGGAAATCAAATCGGAAACTCGAGATATCTATTTCTTTTTGGAGCTAATCATGACCATTATTATTGATAAGGCAAATTTAATATTTGGTTGACGCACTTGGGATGAGTTTTAATAAATGTATTATATATTTAAAAATATTGTGTAACAAAAAAATAAAATATATATGTACGGTTAGTTTGCTCGAGGTTTAATAAATGTCGATTTGACACTATATCAACATACAACAACACAAAACACTTGCAGAATGCAAGTAGTAAGGCAGTCATCTTTGATACACCAGAACCAGTTGAGAATTCTAAGTCGCAAAAGTGACAAAATAGCTGTAAAGCTGTTATAAACTCATCTATAAACGAACAAAAAGATTGTTTGTTATTTTAATTTGTAAAAAAAAAGTTATTAATAACTTTTAAAATTTTACCTTTCTTATTCGTGCAAATTTATTGAAAATTTAGCTTGTTAATATACTAAGAATAAATACCTGCTGGTATATGTATTTTTTTGACTGATGTAAAAGTAAATAAATTAATATTTTTCTTTAATATTTTCCTTTTCTTCCACAGACTTCCGTTTCTACAGCGCTTCCCCCGCAAATCTTCCCTCAAATAGTGCCAAAATCAAGTGCTAATGACGTCACAGCAACTGAAGTTTTCCTCTCAACTGAAAATTGTGTGATTAATTATTTTCGATATTTGCGAAACTTGTCAATTTAGTTTGCCAAATAGATGAAGTTAATGTGTTTACGTTTTGTACTACGACGTGCCTGAAAAAATAAAGCTATATAAATGTTAAATTTGCTCGGGCAACGTTAAAAGGCATTTCTCCTGTTTGTCTTTCGTGTTAATTTTTTGTGTGTTATTTCGTCCCGTTTCCGTTTTCGCCCACGGTCAATGTGCTTAGAATAAACGGAGGCCCAGGCCTACTTTCTCAATCGAGATTCTTGCCACACGCACCTACAAAAAAATACAAATACCAAGAACAACAACAGCAACAAAACCAACATACGACGTAGCTGATTAACATGAGTTTAAACCAACATAGTGGACCTGGTCCGCCAGAAGGCCAGAAACTACTGACCAATCTGGCAATCCAAAAGTCGTGCGATCAAGTTGACTCGGCGCCATTCCTTTGGCAGGACATCAGCACATCAGGCATGTGCAGCTCCTCCTCCACCTCCACCTCCACGTCCACGTCCATCTCCTCCTCCTCATACCGAGGCCAAGCCTCTTCCGGCCTGGCCAAAATGGCCAATGGCGATGTGCCAACAACGGAGTTCTCAACGCACGCGGACAATGCCAAAACCAATGCCACCAATGGAACTGGAACTGGAATTGGAACTGGCAGTGTGAATGGAAATGTGAATGGCACTGCTCCACCTCCAGTGACTCGCACCATTTCATCGGATCGTCTGGTCACTGGCTCCTCCTGTCTCGCCCTGCGCACTGCGGTCTCAGCATTATATTCTGTGGACGACTTTGTCAAGGAGAAAATCGGTTCTGGCTTCTTTTCCGAGGTTTACAGGGTAAGTGTTGAAAATGTTCACTTGATTTTAAGTCAATTTACTTTAGTAAAAATTGCAATACATATGAAAAAATTGATATTTTTTTAAATTTTCTATTAATCTCAAGTTCACGTATGGAAAAGATAGTATGTTATTTGTAGAAGCAGCTTACGACTTCTGCGGAATCTTTTGCACTTTAATAAGTACTATATATAAGATACTCGACTTGAGTATCTGTATTCACTTGAATAGAAGGGCTTTTTTCCTGGGGAACTTCATGTCAGTAAAATGTTGATTTTTAAAAACTTTAAACTTAAATTTTAATTGATCCGATAATTTTTAAAATAATCTTTTAAAAAATAGTACAACAATTTTATAAAATAAAATTTTATACTTTCACTCATGAACAGTAATATAGTTGTGAAACTTAAAAATAAATATTTTTACTGAGAAGAAAAAAAAAACAGATTAAACTTATCAAATTAAAAAATAGGTATATAACTTAAAAATTTGTGAAAAAACATGCGATTAGATTGCAACAATTTGCTGAATGTGAGTGACACGAGTGTGTTGTCATCGAAATCGAGATCGAAATCTACACATATTTGATTGACCACGAGTGTAGATGCCATATCTCAATTGAGAGCTGGCTCTTTTTGAATTATATTTTGAATGTATCTATGTATGGTTGACGTACATCGTGACATTGTAGTTCAATGAAATCGCAGTTATTGGTAATAACCTTCGCAACGCTTTGCCTATAATAACTTTCTCGGTTAACATATTTCAAAGAAAATTTTCGGTTGTGTTTGAAAAACTTTCATTTTCGTTTTTCTATTTTTTTTTTTTTTGTTTTGTGTTTGCTGATTTTTTATTTATAAATTTTTCTTTGTGTTTTACGAGCATTTGTAGTTAAATTTGTAACTATTTTCTTTGGCTTTCTCATGGCATGTGTGTAAACAATGATAGAAATTGTTGCAAAACTTTATTTTGTTGAATGAAAGTACTATATATATATACATACATACATTCATTCAGTAAGGGCTCAGGGTATTATGCATTATATTTAATGGTTGTTTATTGGCGCAAATTATTAAGTTGCAATTATAATTTATGTACTTTCTATTGGCGTGAATTGCGTGCGAATTTTTGCGAGAGTATCTGGCAGATAAGCGCGGTGAACGATCGAACGTATCTCACAGATACGCTTTAACTAATAAACATCAGCCTCTGTTTTATGCTTTTTTTATTATTGTTTTTGTTTTTTGCGTTTTTCTCTTTTGCGTGTGAAGTGCGTTCATTTGTCCGTTATTCCGTTTGTTTCGTTTACATTTCCGCATTGCAATGTTGGATTGAGGCAATTAATGTTTCTGCTGTTGCCACGAGTATGAGTGCTTCCCCTATTGGTTGCAGTGTAATTGCCGTTAAAAGAACGTGCACTACTGAAGCTAATTGAATAGTCATCAATTTGATATCTATATCAATTCAATAATCTTCAATCGAATGCAGTCAAAGTTAATTCAAATTGATAATAGCCCATCAATTTGAATTGAATTGAATTATTTTGGAGCGTAAGGTCTATTATCATATCAATAATAAAATTATATAAATACACACTGACAAAAAGACAGCGTTTTTAAAACAGAAATATTTGTATTAATTTTTTTTTTTATATTTATGTCAACTTTATGAGTAGAGTATGTATTAAATTTTAAGATTTTTGTTGTTTTAAACTAGGTATTTAAAAAAAAACCCTCGAATTTTTTTCGCAGTGTATTAAAGATTCTGAATAGATATCGAAGCATGATTGCTTTTCTTTTCTTTTTTAATTTTGTTAATTGCGGCGCGATCACGTGAAATTGATTGCGATAATAAGTATACGCCCAGTTGCATTCTTAGTTTATGAAGCACAACTGGAAGTCTTGAGTGGGCGGTTTACTTATGGCTCTTATAGCTGAATTTTGCTTATTTCAATTTACAAACTGTAATTGCCAATAAGTCTATTTTTCTCCCTTTGTATAGATTAATTAAATTAAATAATTAAAATGCCTACTCAACTTGATTAAACTAATTGAAAGAAAAAAAAATACGTTTACATAACGAAAAACTAAAATAACAAAAATATTAACTTTGCGTTTGCCTTTGGCGAAAACTCAAAAAGCTTAACGCACTAATCGGTTGAGGCAAAAAACTAAAAAAAAAAAAAAAACATTCAATAACAAAAGCTTAAACGCTGAATGGGAAATCCAAAACTGAAAGTCTTTAGGAACTTATATAATGCCTCGTTGTCGAGACATTTCATTCAAAACATTTACCGTAATCATTTGGTATGCCTTATAACGATTATACTCCGATAGTGTAACCGCAGATAGTATTGTATATTTATTTTGTATTTACCACTGTTAAAGTTCATCTGCGAAATTTGCTAAAGACTTTTGTCAACAAATGGTTGTAATTTATTTTTAGCTTTGGTTATTTATTGCTATTTTGTTGAGACATTTATTAATAAATTCGAGTTGGGTATAACAGTTTACTGTTAACATTAATAATAACATAAATGTTATGACAGATAAATGTTAGCACTCTATTAACTTAACAGCCTTACAAATTGTATAACTTTTACATTTTCGTTAAAGCAATTTAAAAAAAAGATTAAACATAGAGAATAAAGTGAAATTAAAAATTTAAATAAAATAGTTTTAGTTTACTAAGTAAAGTTAATTAAAAACTACAGTCTGTTAACAGTTATCTATAACGATTTACAGTCTGTTAATGAAATGTTAACATGAAGTAAATGCTGTAAATGCAAAATACAAAAAACAACAACATTTAACTTGTATGTATAATATGTCATTATTTACTTAGCAGAGTCAAAAAGTAATCGTTTTCTCAAGGCGACACAGAAGAATCTGTTGATGTTCTGTTGTCAAAACTGAGACAGTTCTCGAATGTGATGCGCTCATATAAATATTTGTATAGGTATTAAATACTATAATGTATATATATAGAGTGCAAATATATGTAGATATATCATATGAGACAATTATAGATTCGTTGTTGCAGTTGAGTGGCAACAGATGCATCACAAGCGTCAACGGCGCCAATCAACAAGTCAAAATGCGAATAGAATGCATCTTTCTTCTCTCTTCTCACGTCTCACTTCTCTCTTCCTTCTCTGCGGCCAATATGATAAGCCAAAGATGTATGGCCAACACGATGCGTCGACTGGTTGCACATGCAGCTGGCAGTTGGGGCATGTGGCATGCGGCTTGTGGCATGAGGCATAAGGCAGCCAGCCTCCGCTGGAGCAACAAGCAATTACGTGTGCAACTAGCGTGGAGACATATTTTCAGATTCATTCACCTCTCGAGAGTGAGTGTGAGTCTGAGTGTGAGTGTGAGTGTGAGTAACATGGAATTGGCCAAAGTACAACTTGTCCCTTCACAACCACATCCAACATCCATTATTATGTTCTATGGGATTTGCGAAACATTCACTAAATCTTATGCTTTGTCGTCTGTTAAGCTGTCTTTATATGCAGTTACACACACAGACACACACACACCCACTTTTCGTATTTGTTAGCCCAGTATGCAGAGATTTCAAGGGATTATGATTTTGTGAGCATGTCTGATTGTAGCGAATTTTATTTTATTTTTAATTTGTTAGAATCATAAAAAAAAACAGAAAAATTTGCTATTAATGAAGATTGTCTACTGTTTTCTTTGCTTGTATTAAAATATTGAAAAGCTTAAAGAAAAAAACAAATACGAAATTTCTAAAATATTTTTTGAAGTCTCAGATTATTAATTTTATTAGATTTTTGATTTCTTCTTATATTTAATTAAAATTGTTGTTTTAATTTCCGTATAATTTATAATATAACTTCTGCCAAGATGCGAGTACTGGGCATCTGACAGTCGAGCACCTCACCTTGACTGTATAATTCTTACTTGTTTTTGTTTGTTGCTATTTCTATTTCCACCACGCGCCCCCACGTCGCATGCCACAACAACAACAACAGCAACAACAACAAATGCCACGCCCGCCTCGTTCTGCCCACAAATTTGTACGATTTGTGACACTGTATTCAGTATTCAGTGTTTGAGTGCTTGGGTGTTGAGTGTGTGCCAAATATTTAACGCTTTGAGAGTATGATTCAAAAATTGAATTATTATATTTGTGACACATTTTTATACGTGTTTTTGAGTATGTGGTAATATTTAAGTATTCATATGAGTAATATATTATATGTATATAGAGGGGGTTCCCCTTTGTGCAATTTTTATATCATTTATAGTGGACACACTGAGAACAGACACATATAGCTCAAGAAAATATAATTTTATATACTAAAATTGAGTTTCCTATAGTAAGAATTAATTTTGTTGGATAAATAATTTTTTTTTTAATATTATTAAAATTTGAGCTAATAGTATTTTAAATTTCATTCATAAAATGATTCCGTTTGGTATTTGATCAGGTTAGTCACACTTAATGTGATCATATTTTACCTTGGGAAGTTCCTCTATTTGCATTGGGTATGTACATATGTAGAACGGTCACACTTGACAGTGTTACCGCAGCTTAGTGTGGCAACATATGAAATTATGACTGTTTTCAAAATTCATTCATGAAAATGTTTACGTTTCTTGCTCTCCTTAAGCCACCGTGTGACGATGTTTATGTACACATACCATATATAAGAAAATAAATATATTCAAGCATTCAAATGTATTTTTGTGGTCTGCATCCGTCGCGTCGTTGCCAAACCATTTGCCCCGCCCCTTGCCCCTGCCACCTCGCCCATTGTTTCTCAAAAAGTTTTCAAAATCAACATTTTTGGCGTCTTTTCTATTTTTCATCATTTTACGCTGCTTTGGACCGCCTTAATTTTTGTATACACCTCGTTTGTTAGCCGCCGTTATAAGAAATTTCCTATTTTGCAAGACTTTTCAATTTTCAACATGATTCACGCAATGTCGTTGGGTTTGGTCTTTATTTGTAGTTATTCTAAGCATTTCCTTAGCTCTTTAATGTACAAGCATATTTTCTGCTTTGAATATTTTGATATATAGTTGGCCAACTCGCAAATATTCGATATTTACCAATAGCGTGGGATGAGATGCCTTGTAAGAAGAAATATAGGCTTTATGTGAAATTTAAAATAACCTTTCATTGCTATATACATAAAGTTTCAAAATACTTAAGTTATTCAAGAATCAAGAAACTCAATTAAACTTATTATCCATTAATTTCACACCTCGAATTTATATCGGGGAAATGTTTATACACAATTCCATAGAGTATTCACCTAGATATTCTCTATTTATATAGTTGAACAATGGAATTTATATGCTCTTTGTATAGTATACGTACGTAATATTATGATAATGTTGATGTTGACTCATCCACAAGGGTACGAGAGTCTATAATGGAATGTAATGGGAATCAACAGAGAGAGCTCCATTAAATATTCTATATACTCTTGATTAACAAACACTTAGACGATGACTAATCACACATCATCATGTCACAATAATGCACAGTGGGTCAAGGTCATTAGCAAGCACATACAGTCGACGCTAACTATAACAAATGTCTCTATTAAAAATGGAATAAATTTGATTTTTTAAATGAATTGTTTTCATTTCTCTGCTGGGTTTGTTAAATCGAAACAACACTGTAGTTGCATTTATGCGGAAATTCATCACTGACATTATACACAATGAATAAACAATGTATAAAGGATAAAGAACATTTATATATGTCAGCACAGATCGGTCCACAAAGACTTCTCCCCCCAATTGTTATAGGCGACATTATGGTTGGGACCTTGGGAAATGTTATTAACCCCTGTTTTATAATGCCTGTAATAAATGATTGCAAATTGAAGAGGCTTATCCGATAAATAAAGAAAAATATGTACTCAATTGTTAAAATTATTAGATGATGCGGAATTTGTTTAAAGTTTAAAGACAAAAGCTAGATTGATAATCGATGTATATATTTTGTGCGAGGTTATGACTGACATAAAACTGAAGACAGATAAGATTTATCGCCGCTTCGAATTGGGCATAAGAGAGCGGAAATTGTAGCACAACAAATGTCGTTCGCATTTCGACTCCGATGATAAACAATGGCAAGTTGTGAACTCGTTGTGTTCTCCTTTTTTATGTTATTTTTTAATGTTTCTTCATTCAAAAGTTGACAGATTGGTGTTTTTCGAATTGCGATTTGCTGACGAAATGAGACCAACAACAAATAAAAACAGGCAGGAGACAACTGCACTACTTTGGAGGTCTACTTTGTATTGCCACAAAAAAAGTAACGTATTACAGCCACGTTGGACAGTTGGACTGGGAAAGGTGGCTACGGGTTAAGCTTAATAACTGGAACTACAGTTTTGGCCGGTCCGAAACTTTCCAGTTAGATTTTGTTTCGGGCAGACATGAAATTGAAACTGTTTTATCATATCAAATTACATATAGCTAAACATTAAGTGTAAGAATCTAATTTTAGCAGTTTTATAAACAAATTTTTGTGACCGCGAATTTGGCTAAGGAATGTGGTCATTTGATTTTGTTGCGCTGATAGCTTATCTCGACTATTTTGTATATATCTTTTATGGTTGTTTTGCTGGTTATCTGAAATTGAACAATAAAACATTATGTGATACCATACAATTGGCATAACAATGCACAGAGGGTATCAAGCGGGTATATACACGATTTCTCTCACGACTTTTGTGTGACAGTGGGAAGAAATAATTGTGGGAAGTTTGTGTGATATGTTTAATAAGCAAGGATGACTTTTTATTAAATATGAAAATGAATTTGAAAAATATATTTTTTTTTGTAATATTTGCTCGCTGCATGTGATATTAAATTAAAACAACAACAGCAGAAAAGAAAAGAAAACAAACGCAATTAATGCACACTTTCCATTTCAACTGAACACGCGACAAATTGTGGGTGCTCAGAGGGGGGAAGAGGGGCAAGTTGAAGGGTATGACAGGTACTATAGCTTTTTGTGGTGGGTGCGTGAAGTGTACGGATAATATATTGCCCGTGGGGTTTACGAACTACAATAAAAAAACTGGGCAACAACAAAAGCAACGGCAACAGCAACTTGAACAGTTTTCAAGTGGAAACATAATTTTTCTCACATTTGAAATAGATGAAATGGAGTTAGCTGAAGCGCGGCTTAGTTGCCAGTTTGCCAGTTGCCAGTTGGCAGTTGGCGTGCCTTTGGCCATGGCCAATGCTTTAATTGTTCAGCCAACTGAACCGATCTTTAAAGAAGGCCCAAAAACAAAAACAACAATTATTTACGAGCACACTTTTAACAGCATTTCACTTTTCTACTTTGTTTGAAGCTCTGCAAATATTTTGTATACATTTTTTTATATATACATATACTTGTAATCTCTTCTCTCACTTGTATTGCTTATCTAGATAACTGCAAATACTTTGTCTTTTTTTTATTTTGTTATAGCTGTAATTATTAATTGGTTAAGTTCATTGCCGCTAACAAAAGATACGTATGTATTTATTTCACCCTACTCTCTATCATTGTGTATCTCATTAATAAATGATTTTCTAAAGTTTGTTTTTCTCTTATCTTATTATCTGCTTTTATAACAATTTGTGGAATTCTTGTGACGTCAAAGTACCCGCGGATTGATGAACTTCAACTTGAAAGTCGCAACCAGTTCAACTGGTTTTGCCCCACTAACTAATTAGATTCAATTAAACAGCACGCAAAGCTTTAGTTGGTCCATTAAAAACAGTCAACAGTCAACTGTTGACACATCTCAGTACTGTGTAAGGAATTTTTCTAATATTACCAGACTTTTAGCTGGTCGTGACATTTTAACTAGGCGATACCCTGTATTAAGTTAAATTTGCCAATTTCTTAGTCTTTAAAATTGTTTAGAAGTGTGTGTATTTGTTAATCTAATACCCTGTACTCAAGTCCAAAGTATTATCCATGCAATTTCTTTGAAATGACTATAATAAAATTTGTTTAAACTTGAAAATACTCATTTACATCTCATTTTTATTACTCTTGAATATTTTATACTTGATAATAGCTCAAAGTGTCTCTAAGATTGTAACAGCATGTGCGCAATTTATTGAGTCATATTGTGTGTTTTTTAAAGGGTATAAAAAAAAGAAACACAGCAAATGAAAGGTTGTCCTTGAGTTAAAAAAAAAAGTCCATTGATTTTTAGATTGAAAAGTGGATTGCATGGAACAGTTGTTTCCGTATGTGGGTGTGTCAGCTAAATTATTGATTTTCACTTCAAATTAAATGAAAAGATTCCACAAATTGAAGAAAATTTAGTGAAGCAATTAACAAACAATTAAACTGATTAATAAAATGAACATGTGTTCACTTTACGCTCTCTTTTTTAATCACTGCTAACAACCGAGAAGTTCTTCAAGTTAAGAAAAACTTATCTAACCAAGTGACTAACTAGTATACTTACTTTAAGTACAAAATGGCACTCTAAAGTCGAAGCTTTTGGGTCTAACCCTTGACGTTGAACTTGACCGTCAATTTGTGAGCACGGGGTTAATGGCAATCTCATGTTTTCGGGTTTATATAATCAGTATGCTGCGTGTGATAAGATCTAAAGAAGTCGCGACACGACTCAACGATGTCATAAAAAGGAAGTGTGGTTGTCACACCTTAACAGAGTCTAATGAATTCGTCATGATTTTGGTAACATTTCTGTTTCCGGTTAGTGTTTGGTGAGTTAAACATTTAATTATTCTATAAGCAGGCTTACAATTGAATTGGGTAGGGTATTAAGGTTTCGGATGTACACTCGACAACAATAAAAGTTGAATTTCAGAAACACTTCTCGGCTTAACAACAACGACAACTCGTGATTGTTGCGATAGGTGTGTTTGCCAGTTGAATCTCATTAAATTTTTACAATATCATCAGAGTTATTTGAAGGAATGAGTGTGTGGTAACGTTTAAGGTTGGATGATGAGTCCATTCAAATTGCATTACTCATTCAATGCACGAAGTTAATTCTAAATGGTATTTGGGCGCCAATAATGTCTGTGTCTATGTCTGTGATTTGCTTAAAATAACAATGAATCCATTTTAACTACTACCCTATGTATCTATCAATGCAATTATTAAGATTTATATAGTACTCTGCTAACAGTTAAATATATATTCCAGTTGGCGTTATCTTTTTATTGCAAGTCACATGTTAAAGTGTCATACGACGACATTCGATTTTCAGTCTGTGAATATCCAATTAGCGAATCAAAAGAGGAATTTACTTTTGTTGTTATTTAGCACACACATCGAGCTGTCTTCGGTTCTCCTCAATGTTCTGTTTTCAGCACACTTACGTAAAGGCTGGCAAAATCTAATTGATTTTTGCGGCGTCATAGCGACGTTACCTATTTAATAGAGAGAAAGAAAAGTAAAGTGAAAGAAATTAAATGTGGAACACACTCACGGGTTATAGCTTGAGTTTTATACCGTTCTTACTACATACATGCTTGCTTATGCCATGTCCGTTTATTTTATTGTCTGTTTTCAATGGGTATCCACTAATTGAGCATTTTTAGCTAGCGATGTGTGTTAAATTATGCAATATTTTCTATGAATGCGGTTGATGAAATTTGTTACAATAATAATAATAAGATCATCCATATTATTGTCTTTTTTATAGGTATGTATTAGTCGAGCACCCTTCATTTACAATTATAATAATATTTTAATGTCATGTTATGCAGTCGTTGGGCGCCAATATTTTTTTTTTATTACAATGTTTTTTAAATATAGAATGTACATGTAATGGGTGACTACCAGTCCATCACTTACAGTTAGGGTTGTCGAAACTCATTATAACAAATATATATCAATATAATATCAAATCAATTGAATTTGATACTCACGTTGGGCGCCAAAAGTTATTTAGTACTGCGTTCTTAGTGGGTATCTGCTAGTCGAGCATTCTACTGTTACATATAAACAAATTTGTATGTGCTACGCTTTCTATGCTAACTATGCTGATGCATTTGTGCAACAAAAAAACACACACACATGTTGAATAACATGTTTCTTGTTAAAATTGTTTTGCTTAACTCGAAATAACAAATTGGTTAAACATTTGCAGAAACGAAAGGCAAAGCAAAAGAGGAGGCAACAAAAGCATTTGCATAACTGCAGACTTTCCGTTAACAATTAAAAGCACATAAAATGCATTGGGCCTTTGAAACGAAATGAAATTGTTGAAAACAATCGGTCAGTAGACGTAACGGGATCAATCAAATATTGTGTAAAATCTTGCTTAACTTAATATATCTGTAAAACTAACGCCCAGCTTTAAGAATTAATGGATTATTGATATATGATGCCTAAAACTAATGATACTCGCTTTAATTATGAATTACAAGATTACGTTGTTTTTGTCTGTTTTCGGTTTCTGAAATTTTGTTGGCTCGTGTTGTGGGGTGGTCTTTAGATTAGATTGGATTCGCACTTGGCCATTTCACTGCTTTATGGCTAATAAGTAGTTTCGTGTAGAAATGTAAGCGTTGTCGTCTTCCAGTTTATAACTGATGATTATGGGAATGAAGGCCACTTAGTGTTGGCTTTGACGTTGAAGAGTTGCACAACGGAGCAGAAGCATGTCCAAAAACAACGGAAAGCAAGTTAAGACGAGACAAGACAGACGATACGATACACGAGACTCTAGGCAGGCGTGAAAGAAAGCAAACTGGGTCAGATTCCATTCAAGCCGGTCGACTAACTGGCTAACAGTTTTGTTTTGCTAATGGCAACGACCTCAATTCAAGAACTCCACAACTTGTACTTCTACAGCTAGAACGACACCTTTTTGACTAAAAATTGGTCTTATTAAAGATGCTTATTTATGATGGACTTTGAAGGGTATTCAAAGCAGGCTCGCGCACTCTATCATTGCAGGGTATTTAAGTAGTGCCTAGTTAATGTTATTTCTCTGGGGCAGAACACGTTTCTTTCTCTCTGTGTGCGACATTGTACCGCAACAAGTTGAAATTGTTGAAAGATGATTGAAACTCGTTGTTGATAAGTGAAAAATGCAATGCAACCTTTAAGTCGTATTAAATATTTGTTAACAGTCAAAAAAAAAAAAAAAAAAACTGCGTGAGGAAATAGTTGAAATAATTTCAATGATGCAGGTGCAGTGCCATAATAATAATAATAATAGCAATAATAATAATTGATAATCGATGTCACACGTGGTCAATGCCGTTGCAGCAAACGTGTTTCGTCTCCATCTGGAAATATCCCCCAAAAGAGCGGTAAACCTGCAGCTGAATTGACCATGTAACAAACAACACCAGTCGAGTTTTTTTTTAGTATTTGGTTTTTGTATTTATTTTCTTTTTTTTTTTAAATTTGTTTTTGCATTTTCGTGTTACTCGCTGTCAACTTTGCTTCAAACGGACGTTGCAGGCGTTCGACTGGTTTTCTGAGGAGAAATACAGCTCCATCTTGTTGCAGTTTTTGGTGGAAAAAGGATGTTTTCTTTTTTTTTTATTTTAATTTTTGTTGGTGGCGTTTGTCGCTTTCGTTGTTGTTTTATTTCCGCAATGGCCATTATTTTGCTGCCTGGTTGAAAGTGAAAATACCACTAAAAAATGCAACAAACGCAAACGAAATGTTGACATAACAAAAGTTGCCTGAACACTTGGCAGATGCATAAAATGTGTAAATTATGATCATGAATCTCTTAAAGCATGTGATTAAAAACAGTTGCGGGAGTTTTAAACTAAGCTGCAATTATTAATTTTTTTTTGCTGAGCATTGTTTTGATTAGCATTTATATTTATTACATTTTTTCAAATATTTATTTTCAATAACTTGTTGGGAAAATATTTGTATTACTTTTTATATTAGTCAACAAACAAGTATTCTATAAAATGCTTTGAAATCACCTCGAATTTTGTCCATTTATGTTGCATTTCAGGTTTAATTCTATGCGCTTTTAGAGCACAGCTCTATATAATTAATTATTAAATTTATTAAATGTTTTCTCTTTTTTTATTTCTAGGTCACACATCGTACAACGGGACAGGTGATGGTGCTGAAAATGAATCAACTGCGCGCCAATCGACCCAATATGCTGCGGGAAGTTCAGTTGCTTAATAAATTATCTCATCCCAATATATTGAGGTGAGTTGAAAATAAATGGTTACAAATTATAAAATTCAAAAATAGTTTAGTATAAAAAAATTAGGACTTTTTTGTTTTGATAGTTAAAAATAAAGCCACTCTTTCAGAAAATAACTTTAAAAGCTAAATTAATTATTAAGTTAATTTATAAAACATTTTAGTAATAAGCTGAAAGAAGTAAGAAAACCCGAATAAAAAACAACGATATATTTGTTTAGTATTATTTTATTTTTATGATCATAGGAATTTTTTCCAATAGTTAAACTTTTATCGGCTTGTCTTGATTCCTTATGACGATTAAAAGAAATTTTGTTTATATTTTCTTGTTATATTAAATGCAAAATAATTTGGTATAAAAAATATATTGCTTTTTGTTATGAAAGCTAAAAATAAAGGAACCTTTTCAGACATTAATTGAAAATTATTTAGTAATCAACAGAAAGAAGTTAAAAGAATAACTTAATAGAAAATAGAAACTGAAAAATCATTTGAAGATATTTGAATATATGACTTTGTGCAATATATTTTTTAATTTTCTTTTTATAACCTTTATGAAATGCAATTTTTTGAAAGGCAGAACTTTAGTTAACATTTTCTGTAGTTACACAGTCTGTGCCAAATGACATGTACCCTGTGTTAAAGCATAAATGTGAGTAGCATAGACAATCTCTCGTCGTGTCGTGTGCGATGTGAGATGTGAGCTGGCATTGTGCGAGGCTGTGCTAAGTTCAAGTTCAGATAAAGTAGTTAGTCATATGAACTCCTCTCGGCAGTTTAAGCGTTTTTCTCATTCTGTTTGTTATTTATTTACTGCTTGTTTTTGTTTTTGTTTTTGTCGCAACGCCAATTGTTTTTTAGGCCCTGTGACTTGACATTTCCCATTTGCAATGCGAGTGGCACGAGTTTTAAAATTAAGATTCAATATACTAGCTAGCTGCAAGTCAGTCTGGTCTGTTCGTCAACTGAGTCATTCAGGCGTTCAGAAAAACTGTAGCTAATCACAAAATCAAAATAGCGTAACAGGCAATAAATATTTAAATACAAACTGAACTTGACTTTAATATATAAACGTGTGCTGTATACTAAATATAAACACTTCCTGTTATTTTGATCAAACTTTCTTAAGTGCAACTGCAACTGGTTCTCGTTTAGAGTTAGATCAGAATTCCAATCCAATCTTAACTTGTATTGATTGATTTATAATAATACTACTCAATAATAATAATAATCGAATGGTGTTGCATTTTGCAAGCAAACATTCACTTTCAATTCATTTGTTTGTTGTCTCTTGTGTTGACAAACAATTATGTCATAAACTTTCAATCAATTTCAATAGACATACTTCAATCAACTTTGCACAACAAATGCACCATTAACTTAACTATTCAAATTTATGCAATAACTTCGGCTATCTTTTGAGAGACGTATTTACTGCTTTTGTTTTGACCATCTAACTGTAGAGGAAGAGAGGCAAATAATTGACAGTCTGTGTTTTTAATATAAAAAGATTTTGGCTTATGTTGACGATTGAAAACATAACGAAGGAAAGTCATTTTAAAACATAAAACTGACAGGTGTTAAGTGTATAATATAGGTTTCTTCCACAATTTTTCGTTTTTTTTATTTAAAGAGTTCAATTTAATTCAAAGTTCAATTACACGTTTTTCTTTTGTAGTCTGTAAATTTTTGTTGTCATGATGATTAGATTATACAGGGTATAATAGCCGATATACGCGAGCATGACTTGAGGTACCCTAGAATTCTTATCTTGGACTGGTAAGCAATAAAAACTTCTAAGGTTAAAATTATTATACGAACATGTGCACAATGATAAGAGACTTTTGACTGATTGGAGAGAACAAGAAATCATAAATTGTGTTCACAAAAGAAATAAAATATTAATTAAACAACAAGTAAAGTGCATTTGCTAATAAAACAAATTAAAGAAACAAACATGAGAGTGGGCTCATAATTGAGGCAATTTGTAATTTTCCACTCATTAATACGTAAAAATTTGATTTCAAGGCGAATATTCTTAGTTTTAAGAAAACAATTTTGAATTTTAAGACCTTACTAAATTACTTCGAAAAACAAAATTGTGAAAGTTGTCTTATTAGTAAAACAAGGATATAAAAAACCCGTTTTTTTAGTATTATCATTGAATCAGTAATTTTATAATTTGAGTTAGTAATATTTATTTTTTGTTTGCTTGCAGTTTTATGGGAGTCTGCGTGCAAGAAGGCCAACTGCATGCACTGACCGAGTACATTAACGGTGGCTCCCTGGAGCAGCTCTTGGCCAACAAAGAGGTGGTGCTCTGCGCCGCCCAGAAAATAAGACTGGCGCTGGGTATAGCGCGCGGAATGACATATGTTCACGACGCCGGCATCTTCCACAGGGATTTGACAAGCAAGGTGAGTCTATCTTCAATTTAAAGTTGAAAAAAAAAGAAACCAAATGAAGCTAACAAGTTGAAATCCATTAAAAACAGAATGTACTTATTCGTCAACTCGCAAATGGACAATACGAAGCTGTCGTCGGTGACTTTGGATTGGCTGCTAAAATACCAGAGAAAAAGTAAGTTAGTTCTGTATGTAAATATACCCTGTATTCTGATTAAAGCAAAATGTATATATAAAACTCTATATGGTGGCTTGCAGCTTATTTCAACCAGCTCATCAACTCATAATTTGAGAACATAGAAAATTACTGAAAATTTTTCAAGTTTTTGCTAAAAATCAACATTTTTAACTTTTATCCACGAAAAAAAAAATTATTTGATCCAAAAAAATATTAAAATAATTCTAGTATTGACTGCAAAAATTTTTTTTCAAAAATCTCTGCTAGTATTTTTTATGATTTTTTGTATGGGATAATCTCAGAAAAGTTTTCTATGAAAAGGAGGAAAAGGTGGCTAAAATAGTTATATTTTTTTTTTTTTAGCAATTTTCAAAAAATAAAAAATACTAGTGAAGAGATTTTTGAAAATTTGTTTGCAGTCACTCCTATAAGTTTTTGAAGAATTTTTTTTTAAAAAATCGAGAATAAAAGTTGAAATATTAATTTTTACAAAAACTCAAATATTTTCCAGAAATTTTCAATATTTTCAAATTATGAGTTGATATAACTTAAGTTTTCTGTAAAGTCTTTTGATTTGGTTTGCATTTTAGTTAGTTGTATTTGAAATTTTTTAGTAAAGTTGCTTTTCGTGCTGGTTGAAATTAACTGTGAGCCACTGTATATGAACAACAAACTCCACTGAGTTGTCGATATTTCACGAAAATCGATTTATAGTACTTGAAAGTCACTTTCCCAATAAACGACAAGTCAATTTTATAACTGTTTGTACTATATAATTTCTTGGATTTTGTCATTTTAGCGGGAGATCACGATTGGATACTGTTGGGTCGCCCTATTGGGTCAGCCCGGAGTGTCTGAAGGGTCAATGGTACGATCAGACGAGCGATGTTTTCTCCTTTGGCATCATACAGTGCGAGATAATTGCCAGGATCGAGGCAGATCCCGATCTGATGCCGCGAACAGCGTCATTTGGATTGGATTACTTGGCGTTTGTGGAGCTCTGTCCAATGGATACGCCACCAGTGTTTCTCCGACTGGCCTTCTACTGTTGTCTGGTAAGTGAGCAGAAAAACAGAGAGAAAGAGAGAATAAAGAGTGTAATTAAGAGACATTGCTTACAGTACGATCCAAAGAGTCGACCAACATTTGCGGATGCAATCAAAAAGTTGACGCTGATGTTGGAGAAATACTCGGAGGAATCCTCGACAGGTGCGAGTCCAATGAGTTCCCTGGAATTGATTAACTGCTCGCCAATTGGCAGCGATTCGGACACCACAGTGGCGGCCATAAGTTCAGCACCAGTTGAAGGGGATGAAACACCGTCACGACAACACCAACATCATCCTCGCGATCGTCGTGTGGATGTGGACGAGGATGGTTTTCGGTTTCCCAGCACCGGCAAAGTCAGCTGCAAATCCGCGTCCGCTGCTCTGCCCTGCACACCAAACTGGAGCGACTACGATGAGCTGCATCTGCTGAAGTCGCGGGTGCGTCGCGTCACCCAGAAACTGGAGGCGGAGATCCTACTGCATCGTCGCTCGCTGAGCGAGAATATCATCCACTTTCCAATGCACACGTCGCCGAGTGACAAGGCGCGTTGTCACCAGATGCAGCGCCAGAGATCCTCGACACACTCCCCGACACCGCCCAGACAATTGCCGGGGGGATCCCAGACCGCCGTGGTGCTTCTGCCCGTTGTCAATGTGGTGCCGGAGCCGCCGCCGTTGCCGCCACCGGTGTCGGCGGTGCTGACACTACGCAAAGTGGGCGAGACCATGTGCTTGAAGGATCCACAGTATAAGCCCTCGACCACCAAGGATCACAATGGTGTCAAACCGAATCCCTTCACGGCGCTGGCGCAGCTGCGAGGGGTCAAAAAGATACTGGGTGCCAATCCCAAGACCTATGCAGCCGGAGTGGGAGATTTGTTCAGTTCGTGCTTTGAGATGTCGGCGCCGTTCTTCAAGGAGCTGGTCAAGTCCATGGCCACGGATGCGAGCGATGAGCCAAAGAGTTTGCCCGTCTCCCCGCAGTTGACCCGGAAGTACAGCGCCATTGAGTTGAAGTTGCCACAGAGATCGGCGCCAGCTGCCGCAGCTGCGACAGCAGAAATCGATGACTGTGACGAGTCCGAGGGCGAGGATCTGGACGGAGGCGGCAATTGTGCCGATGCCGAGTCGAGCAGCGATGACAGCGCCGTAAGACCAGCGACGATGCCCACAGCTCGCAAATATCGCGCCAACTCTCTGTATACGCATCCCTTATTCCGTGGCAGCAGCGGCAGCATTTTAAAGTACAGCAACAGTGAGATGGAGCTCAAGGGCAGCACCTCGACGAGCACACTGACTGCTCCGGATCTGAGTTGTGTCACAGATGAGGAAAAGTCCAAGGAACTGGACTGCAACACACCCACAACAACGACAACTGCAACAACAGCAGCAGCAGCAACAACAGCAGCAACAACAGCAGCAGCGACAACATCAGCCACATCTGGTGTCCAGTCCAAAGAGGAAACATCCTTATCCTTATCCACTTCCGACTTGAATTTGGAATTGAATTTAAATGAGTTTAAGAATTCCTGCGAGTTGTTGCCCCTCAAACGGAATGTAACGCGACGCGATTCCATCGAGAGTGGCTTCTACTCCTGCTTCAACGAGGAATCGGATGCGGCCATCACCAACACGAGCTACAATCGACAGCTGTGCGGCATCGGCCTAAGTGTCGTCGGTGGCAGCAACAGCAGCTGTTGCTACGAGCAGCTCAAGTCCCAATTCCTGCTCGAGACGGGAGCGAGTAATAAAATCAAGTAAGCGGCATCAGCGCATAAATCCAATTCCTTTGTAATATATACTTGTTTTTCATTTTATTTATGCTGCTCAGACAGTAATAATTAACAGATTTTATTTAAAAAATTGCAAAATAAATTTTTCATCATAAAAATAAATATATTTTATATCGCAACTTTAATTTTGTTAGTCAAAAAATGTGTAAAGTGCATTTTTAATTATTTTTTTTTTCTAAACTTTTGCCCAATTATTTTCATTTAAAAAAGTAAATATAATAAAGTTTTCGAAAAAAAATAATTAAACATTAGTGATATTTTGTAACTTTTAAAAAAAAAAATAAATAAATTTTATATCACAACTTTAATTTAGTAAGTAAAACATAACAGTTAATTTTTAAAGTAAATTTTAATATTTATTTTTTTATTATTTTGCAAATTTTTGATCCATTATTTTGAGTTTTCAATTTAAATATGTAAATATAATAATTAAGTTTTATGAAAAAGAAAATTATCAATGATAAATTAAAGTGATATTTTTAATTTTGATTATAAAAGCAGATTAATAACATATAACTGCTTTAATTTTGTAAATCAAAAATAAAAGTAAATTTTTCAATTTTAAAAATATTTGTTTTACAGAAAATTGTATTTAAAAATTGCAATATTATAATTAAACTTTCAAGTTTATCAAACAAAATAAACTCTTAAATAATTTTTAGTATACAAATTACAAAAAAGAATAGTTGTAAATTTTATTGTCATAAATAAAAATGTTAGGTTTTTAAATAAATTGCTTTTTATTTACTTAATGTCTTGTTTTATTGTTTTGCAGTGATAAACTGGCGAGTTTGTGTCGTTGTTGTTACTATGCCACGCCCTCGTCGACAGCTGCAATTGTTGCTGCAGCTGCAGCGACACAACAACAACATCAGCAACAGCAGCAGCAACAGGCAAATGATTCTCCCTCAACGTCCTCGTCTGTGTTGCTGGTTGACAACGATATTGGCGCCGTTGCGGGTGGCAATACATCCTCCTCGACAGCGTTGGATTCGATGGACGAACTGGATGCGGAAATCATGGCACCGCGGACATCCCATCAGCGTCGCTACACGTGTCATCATGCGTTTGTCGGCGGCAACGTGAGCGACACTCAGATGTCGGCCACGGCGGGGATCATCAATCGCCTGAATTTGGACTCGGATATACAATCGTTGCTGCAGCGGAGTCCATTTGCCACCAATCAATTGCTGTACTGCAAGAATCGCACATCATCCATTTACACGGACAGTTCGGATGACATTAGTTCGGATTCTTTGCTTTGGGATGATCGCTCCTTCACAGCACTGCCCAGCACACGATCCGCTCAGATAGCCAAGATTGTTGAGTACTTTGAGCGAAAGCGACAGGATTTATCGCCACCGTCGATCCATCATCATCATCGGAGTGGCAATGGATCCGTTGCCGCTGCTGTGGCTGCCTCGGCATTGGGCTCCAGTTATCTATCCTATGATTCGCATCGTTATTCCGACTTTAAGCGGCATTTGAATACCGATTCTCTGTGCTTTGATCTGGACAAGAAGCCGGCACAGCAACGCATGATGGTCTGTGAAGGAGCTGTCAAGTCCAAATTGTCCATATTCGACAAGAAGAAGCAGCAACAACAGCAACAACTACAACAACAACAACAACAACAAGCCATGGGCAGCGGACACGGGAGTCAATTTTAAGTTGATTTACGATTCTTGATTTTCGTTCCTTTTTGGCTATTTTAGTTCCCTCTGAATGCCAACTGAATCCTTAAGCTTCAAACCAATTTAAAAACACAACACTTTCAATAATTTTCTTACAACAATGTAAAAATCTAAATCAATCCGAGTTAAATTTATTGAAATCGATATGTTTTTAGTAAGCATAGAAACAACCAAAATTTAATGTGTGTGTACTTCGGAACATCTTTTCTAAATATTTTATACTGGTTCCTAGTCCTTTTTATATTTATAAAAAAAAAAAATTAATATTATGTAAAGCAAACACTAGTAAATGTTATCAATGTAATCAAGCAAAGTATTTATTATATCATTATCATTTAGTTCGATAACTGTTAGATTTAAGCGAATGAAAACGGCATAGCTGTAATAATTATACGGTATATCAGCATATTTCTATATACAACATATTTTCTTGGATACCCTGCATCTATTCTTATGGTTAAAGAGGGTTTAATAAAGCCTAAAAAATATATATATTTCGGATGGTTAAGACGAGTTTGTCTGTTTAATGTTTAGTGATGATTCATATGAGATTGATGCATGTAAATATATATATTTGTAAATTTTGATATATTTTATTGTAATTTCCGATTTCCATAATTTGGTTCTAGTTACAGGGTATCGGCGAGTCGAGCACTCTCGATTCGATAATTCTTGAATGTTTTTGTTTCGAAAAATTGAATAAAACATTAAGTTTAAACAAATGTATACATATATACATGATAAGAAGAAACTATGACGGCAAATTGCAATAAATACTTACATATTAACTAAATATAACTGTAATTTTTTAGTATAAGCTACAAATTAATAAACACAACAATATCAACGTAGACTTTTTCAACACGAGCTTGTAAGACATGAAAATCCCATTAAAAACAAAAACCATCAACAATTAAACGATTTATTTTTTGAAAGAAAAATACAACATCTTAAAAATAGAATAGAATTATTAATTAAATAAAAATGTGGAAATTGCATTTTTAGTATATTATTTAAACACATGGTTTTTTTTATTTCATTAATTTTTCTTAGTGTCAATTCGACTGCAATTGGTCTAGAATTTAGCGAATTGAAAAGCATGGCAAAGACTGAGTCTAAATTTGAGGATTGATTGTAGTTTTCCTTACAAACAAATAGTTGACAAACATCTGAATCGATTAATTCAGTTAATTAATCATATATATATATATATATATATGTATTAGGAGTCGATTTGAGGGCTTCTACTTACTCTAAGAGTAAACAATATATATATATTCATAACATGCTATCTAACTATCATATATATGTAGTCTATTTAAGTTGTATATATGTAAAATGAATTAACATTAACATTACAATTCAAAAATCGTCCAAGTGAACATTGAAGCACGTCAACCTCCATTGCACATTGTTAAATTTATTCAATTTCAATTTGTTTGTGTCAATCTAGCGACCTGCACAGTGTACACTGTACGCAGGGCTAACACTCAAGTATTATAATACAATTTATTTTAAAAATTATGCAAAAAACTCATTAAAATTCAGGCAGAATTGCTGAACATTTAAAAACAATAGAAATATGCATATGGAACATTTATCTGTCAATGGGAACGTTCCGCAAGTACTTGTATATCATTAAAAAAATTAAACCGATTGCAATTGAAGACATCGATCATCGAGTTTTATAATAAAAAAAATATGTATGTCTTTTTATCCAACGATTTTGCATTTGGAAGCTGACTGGGAGAAAAGAAAACTACAGGGAGTACAGTATTGTATTACGCTAAGCTTATTTTAAATTAAAATTTTAGATAATTAGATCGATTGGTGCAAACTGCCTTTTAAAGCCCAACACTAATTTCAAATTGAACGTCCGTTAAATTATTTACTTACGCGCCACTGTGGATACTAATTGCCGCTCTCTCACTCGCTCTCTCCATATTATTCAGCAGACAGCATCCACTAAGCTGTGGACTCTAACCGCTTCGCGAAGCGGGCTCTCTCGCTTCGAACACTGCTCTCAATTACTCGCTCAAATGTTGGCTGTCAATTCTGTTCGCCTGGTATCGATTGACAAATGGCTCAGCAGACTTGATCGATTTTCTGCAATCTGATGTCAAAACAACAAATCGGAAGTTAATGCAATGTCATGTAATTAAACAGCATGTTCAAAATAACATAAGTGGTTTCTGTTTGCCTGTTTGCAACTAACAGAAGCCTACGAAACAAAAACAACAATAACAAATCAAACATTAACAGAGTGCGGTAATGTAGTTAACAGCATGCAGAAACTAACAGAAGCGAGTGTGCACAGTGCCATTATTTGACAACAGTGGCGTCAAAAAAAAAGTGTATGTTGTAACAGAAGATCGACGGGCAAGCGTCACATACAGTGGCTTCCCAATTTTTGACCACCTGCATGTTTTATTTATTTCCTACATAAATTAAAAAATATGAAATGCATTTTTATTCAATATTAAATTGTATATACTTTTACCAATTAAATGGTTACTTTTATTTAATTATTCGTCTATTGTAAGTGTTTGTATCATAAATAAATAAATAAATATTAATATTAAATGTGGTCATAAATATTTAAGAGGTTTGTACGTAGATCTCTGAATACATTCGGCGACGATTCGGGAGTCCAATAAGAAATGTGCTTGTATTTCAAATTGGACTCGCAAAAGTCGTTATACATATTATGAATACATACTCGTATATTATGTATGTATGATTTGTTGTTAAGTCCATTGTTAATGAGCTTACGACTCAAAGCTCATTTTGAAAGCTCTTTAAAAGTTGACAACACTTAAGTACAAAACTAAAATTGAACTACGATTATAGTGCAGTTAATTGTGTGCTTAGCTGCGTAGACTACGTGGTCCCATTCTGGCCACATTTCTTGGCCCAGACGGTGTTTTAACCGTTACCGTTACCGATTCGGTTGGGGTTTTGGATGGTGTTTGGGTTTGGGTATCGGATTTGCGTGCTTCATTCTCGAGTTCATCGTCTTCGCCGAAAAGCAAAGCGGCCAGACTTGTTTCAAAGCTGGATTTCTTGGGCGGATTTGTGGCTGTGACTGGAGGAGTTTTTGTTGTGGTCGTTGTTGTTGTTGTAGCGGGTGATGTAGTTGTTGTTGTTGAGGCAGTTGTCTGTTTTAAATTGGAGCTGGAACTGGAGCTGGAGCTAATTACACCCGTGCTCAGAATCTGAGCGCCTGTTAAGGCCAAAGCCACTGGCTTCTTTTCCTGCTTCACACTCTCTTCCGCCTCCGCCTCTGCCTCATCCCTGCCCTCCACTTGCCTATAGTTGGGCGGATAAATGGGCTTAAAGCCGCCCTGCAACTGCGGCTGAAAACTGTCCAATTCAAAGCTCTTTTCGGTCGTCATCTGTGTGGCCACCAAAGTTTTCTTCTGCTCCTCCTGCTCCGCGTCCTCCTCCTCCTCCGGGGCAGATGCTGCCACATCGGCGCGATTAATGCTGTTCTTCTCGTATAGAGATGCAACTGGCGCAGCGGACACAATCTTCCAGTTGGTGGGCGTGGCAGTGCCCAAACTGGGCGCAGCTCCCAAACTGGCGCTGGGATAAAACGGAGCCATGAAATCCTTCTCATAGTTGTGACCACGCAGATCGAAATCATTGTTGTTGAGCACTTGCTCCGTCTGCGAATGCTGGGGCGGATTGGGTTCCGTGGGCGTATAGGCGATGGCAATGGGCGTCTCTGTGCCACTGCTAAACGCGCTGTTTATGATGCGGGGGGCAATGAGCACGCCGGGAACAGTTGCCTGGTTCAGTTCCCCATACGATGGATCGGGCTTCTCGATGGCATATGGAAACTTTGGCTTGGGCAGCTGTCCAGGTTGTCCTCCCTTGTACTGCGTGGATTGTTGTTGCTGCAGGGATTGGGGCTTCTTGTTCTTGAGTATTGGTTCCTGCGGCTGATCCCTGATGGTCACCGAGAACGGTGTATTCTGATACTCGGTGGTGTCTCGAATCTCACTGGGATTGGCCTCCAGATAGATCTCCTCCTGGGCATCATTGTCAGCAGTCACCTGAATCTCGCCAGCTCCCGTGTCCGGGTCCCCATTGATGGGCTTCTTCTGGGACTGCAGCATTTGGAGCGTGACGACGGCTTCCAGCTTGGATTCACTGGGTGTCTGGCGTTCCTTGTTTGGTGCCTGCGGTGGATCGCTAATCACCAGATCCTCCTCCTCCAAATCATCGAGATCATTGGGATTCATCTTGTAGGCCTCGGCAATGGGAGCATGACGCTCCGCGGGATAACCATCGACAGCACGGGGCGGAGCGGGATTGGAGAGATTGGGAAGATTAGGCAGACTGGGCAGACTGGGACGTCGAGCATACAGATGATCCCGCAATTGAGGCGCCATGCGCTGAACTCCACCTGGCGGATGGGGACGATAGATGCGTCTGTTCACATCCAAAGCCGGATTCGTGGGCCCGTATTCCGAGATGCGATTCATGGGATAACGATGCTGCATCTGGATCTGTTGCTGCTGATGGATCTGTCGACGATGTGCAAACTGTGGAGCAGCTGACGGATTGTAGGGCGTCTTGTGGCCACCCGGATGATGTTGCTGTTGGGGCAATCGGATCGTTCCCGGCTCCGGCTTCACGTGCGGATTGTGGCCATTGGATATCTTGGCATTGGGACGAAACTGTGGCAATATATTGGGCAGATTAAGATTGGGATTGGGACGCGGTCCAGACTGCGACTGGGACTGCGACTGGGACTGGGACTGTGCTGACTGCGACTTGCGATCGAATTCCTTGTAGAACTGTGGACGCTTGCCGGGATTTGCCTGGAATTGTTGTTGATGTTGTTGTTGTTGTTGATGTTGTGGTAAATGTTGCTGTGGTTGTTGTTGCTGTGGTTGTTGATGTTGTTGTGGTTGTTGTGGCTGTGGTGCATAGCGTGGAGGTGGTTGCATCTCCTGCGAGGGTCCCGCCTGCTCCTGGTTGCCCTGAGGTTGCGTCTGGGCGGGGAACGTCTGAAAATAAAAAGCCAATTAGACGTCAGAAAATATATTGTTTTTAAACATTTTAAGAAATTGCCATAAGATTTCAATTGCATTAAGTTGAGAAATCGTTTTTTTTTTAAAACATTTTTAAAAAATATATTTTTAAATAAAAATACAAAACAAAATCATGGTTTGTATTTTTTTCAATCTTTTCGAATATCTATTTTAAATATATTTAAAAATATATTTTTTAAAAGATATACAAAAAAAAGGTTTTTTTTTAAAAGATATTTTGATATATATTTAAAATAGATATTCGAAAAAATATTAAAAAAAAATACAAACCACGATTTTGTTTTGTATTTTTATTTAAATATATATTTTTTAAAAAAGTTTTTTAAAAAAAAACGATTTCTTTTAAAAAATATATTTTTAAATATATTTATATTTTACATTTTTCAATAAAAAATATATCTTTAAATATATTTAAAAATATATTTTAAAAAATATTTTTATTTATAAAATATTTTATATTTAAAAAATATATTTTATATACAGCTTGTTTTGTGCAATGAGGCAAATCAAAGTTATTATTTCTATGCGACCGACCCTGAGGAAAATTGCAAATAAATGAAAAAACGCAGTCATTTGACAGTTAAAATTACAAATTATTCGATTGAATTCGGCCATTTCAAATTCAATAGCTCATTCCAATTTCGCATAGCTCATTCCTTCATTCGCATTCATTTCGAACATAAGGAACTGTTATTTTAGAACTCAATGTCACTCACACTCGAACGAATTCAATTCAAAGTGTGCCTCGCACTCACTCAATTCGACATCATTCGAATTGATTCATTTGAACTCAAATTTCGGGTGAATTCAAACAGACCTCCAATAAATGAATTTGAGGAGTGTTGCTTACCAATTGCTGCTGGTTGATGTTGAGCACCTCGTGCTGTTGGATTTGCACGTTGTTGGACTCCGCGTCACTCAACTTGGGAAAGACGACGGGATTGGCGTGTTGAATCTGCTGCAGACTCAGGGGCTGGGCATGTCCGTTGATGTGGGGACCCGAGGGTGGACCAGCCGGAGGACCAGGCAGTACACCAGGTGAGGATTGCTCAAGGGACTCCTCATCGTTGGCGGGGAAGCGAATGTTGGTGGAGACCAAGAGTTCCTTGGTGTCCTGGGCCTGATTCAATGTCGAGCCCGCAACAGAGGCGGATGAAGCGGTGTCCACAACTTTGGTTGGCTGCTTCTTCTGGGTGGGCCGCAAATTGGAGCCAATTAAGGGCAGTTGCTGGTAGGGAGTGGGCGCCTCTGGCGGTGGCTCCGGGTAGGAAGCTCCTCCATCTGGCTGGAATTTGCTGTTGAGCTGCTGTTGTGGCGTTGGCTGTGGACGCTTGATGCTTCCGATATCCTCGTTGATCACCTGACCGTACTGCACCTGTCCACCAGTTGACTCCTTGCTGGGCGGGAACAGCGGCTTCTTCTCCTTGTTGTTGTTGTTGCTGGAGGAGTGACCCACCTGCTGTTGACTGCCCAGGACAAAGGAGG
Source organism: Drosophila quinaria (assembly GCA_035047525.1). Classification (NCBI taxonomy): domain Eukaryota; kingdom Metazoa; phylum Arthropoda; class Insecta; order Diptera; family Drosophilidae; genus Drosophila; species Drosophila quinaria. Next base: position 6,340,568 of record JAWNPO010000470.1, on the reverse strand, counting down.
CCGACTGCTGACCAGGTGAGATGACCACATTGTTGATCTGTCCCGGCATCGGGCGATACTGCATCATGTTGGGCTGCTGCACCTGGTAGGAGACATACTCATTGCCATAGCTCTCCACACTGGCATCCCGATGGATCTGATGCGGATTCTGGCCGGGATTGGGTCGCTGTGGATACTGTGGCTGCATTGCAAACGGCGATGGTTGCGATGGTGCAATGGGCTCGATGAGATTGCCCTGGGCATCGAAGCCTTGGTTGGTGGCCACGCCCAGTTGCTCCTCCTCCTCCGCCAGGCTGTTGAAGATGTCGCTCAGTGTCATCGTTGGCTTTGGCCTTGTGAGTTGTGGCTGCACCACTTGCTGCTCCTGCTGCTGCTCCTGCTGCTGCTTCTTCTGCTCCAGCGTGTGATAGACATCGGCGGGATCCAATTGCGGCAACTTGGTGCCATCCACAGTGGGTGTCATCGTCGTCGTCCGGGTCGTAAATACAATGGGCTGGCTTGTGCTCGATGTGTACATTTTGGTGGTCGTCGCTGGATCCGTGGGGAAGATGGCAGCTGGCGGCGTGGGATGGTGTGTGGTGAACTTCGACTCGTGGCTACTCAATGTGGGTCTCGTTACGGCTGGAACACTCGTTGTTGTTGTTGTTGTTGTTGTGGTTGTTGATGTTGCTGTTGATGTTGTTGTGGGATTCGATGTGGTTTTCTTCAGCGGCACAAACTTCTTGCGTGTGGTGATCAAACGTGGCGGTGCCACTGTGGACACTGCAGGGCGACGCACAGTGGGCAATTCAGTCGAACTGGCAAAAAAAAATTAGAATTTTATTATTTATCTTATTTGAATTAAATATTTCGAAGGAGAAAATGGGACCTCAATTTAAATTTCTAAATTCTTTGAAAACAGTTTCTAAATTTCAGCTCAAGGATTAGGAAATATCGTCTTAAATTTAAGAAAAAACAAGCGGGAAAGGCTATAGTCGAGCTCCCGACTTTAGGATACCCGTTACTTGTTTAAATAAATTGAAAATATTTTTTATGGCATGCTTTTAGGCACTTACATACCTTGAAACTTAAATTGCTTGAAACTTAATTTTTTTAAGTAACGGGTATAAAAAGTTAAAATTATTACAAATAATTTTCTCGAAATTGAATTTATATTAAACTCTTTTCTTCATATAATTAATAACAGTTTACAATTAATGGATTAAGTTCGAATTTTGGTTTTCGGTTATAGGTTTCGTAACGGTTACCGGTTATTTGTTTGTTTCGCTTTCGAAATATCGCTATGATTTCGGTTAACAAAATAAATGAAATTTGTCATTTTCACAAAAATATGTTAATATATAAACGAAACTAACTATGAATCGGTTACTAAACGGTTAATTCGATATTTATTTAGGAATAATAAAAAGTTTAAGTTACTGTTAAGTTACGGTTTTAATCCACTATTATTATTTGTTTAATCCACAAAAATTGTCATCTAAAAAAACATGATTAATACCAAAGTGTTTAAATTGCTTACACAAAATCAGTGAATGCGCCCACTGTGCGACGCGTTGTCGTCGTGTATCGCACAGTGGTGCTGCTGGGCGTTGTCCTAGTCGTTGTCCTGGTGGTGGGACTCGGAGTGGAAGCCCTCGTCGAGCTGGAAGTGGAGGTCGAAGTGGAGGTGGAGGTGGTGGAGGGGGTGAAATAACCCGGTTCGGTGGGCGTCACCGCCGTCAGTTTGGTGGTGGTCACCGGGAAATAGTTCTCGCTGTGACTGTACCGAGGTGGCATCACCGTGACGGGCGCCACCACCGAGGTGGGCTTCTTGTTCGTCACGTAGTTCTTGTTGCTGCCCTGGTACTTGAGATTGGCATAGGAGCTGGAGACCAGCGGATAAACGAACTTGGATGACGAGTACTTCACGGGCAGATTGAGAAAGTCGTGGATGTTCGGACTGGAGCCGCCATTCAGCACAATCTTCTCCTTGGAGTTGAGCACCTCGTTCGCTTCCGGCTCAATGCCAGCCGGCTTCTTGGCCGAAAAGTCCAGTTGGCCCGAAACGGGATCCTGTCTGGCATAATAGGGTTTGCCATCATTGAAGATCTGATTGGGCAGCACATAGCTGTTGGAGGTGACATCGTCCTCCCCAGAAATATCCACATTGCCTCCACGTGCCTCCAGGGGCAACAATGCCGACGCTGTCTCATCTGTTGACTCTCCGAGGATCACACGTGATCCACACAACAGCATGAGCAGCCCAAAGAAAGGGTATCTGGCTCTCATAGTGCTACGAGCTGGTTTTCTGGCTGGTAACTGCAAAAGAAATTGGGATAAGACTTTAATGAGATTTTTATTTTTAAATTACTGTGGATTTCTTATATATATGAAGAGCATTGCAAGATAATCTATTTAAAATGCTCAAATATTTTGTAATAAAAAAAGTCAAATTTTTTTATTATTCCGCAAATAATGATTATTGAAAATTTTTACATCAAAATTACTCATTGAAGAAAATCTTTAAAAATCTTTAAATAATCATTACTATGTAATTTCTATAATATAACTCATAATGAAATCCTTCATAACTCATAATGAAATCATAATCATAATCATAATCCCTGAAATTTATAGTTGTATAAACAATATTAAATTGTTATTAATTATCATTCCTAAAATATTACAAATAGTTATCTATAAAATTATTGACAAATTGTTAAAGCTTGTATTTTTCGATCTCTTTATTTTATTTTATTTTTTTGAGGAAATCTCTTGGTTTTAAATTCTTGAGAAAGCCTTTCATGAAGATTTGTTTTAAGACCGAGTCCGGTGACAAAATTAAATTTAATAATTTAAATTAATTTAAAAGATTAAGTTTGCACTTTAGCACATTGCGGTCTTAATAAACTACGTAAAAGTGCTAATATTTAAATTCGAAAATATCTCATATACATTTTGTGCTTTTATTTTTATAAAATGTATTTATTAGTTCTTTCACATATTTTAAAATATGGTAAGTTTATATGTAAACATTGGTATCTTAACTTATGTGATACACTGTCTACAGTAAACTCTCGCTAAAGTGTTTCTATTTTCGTTGTGCGTTGATATTTTTATACCCGTTACTTATAAAAATAAGTAAAATGGGATATTGTATTCGTTGCAATGTATGTAACAGGGAGAAGGAAGCATCTCCGACCTTATAAAGTATATATATTCTTGATCAGTATCAACAGCCGAGTCAATATAGCCATGCGGGCCTAGATCTCAGAGACTATAGGAGCTAGAGCAACCAAATTTGGCACACAGAATTTTATAAACCCAACGCAGTTCAAGTTCGTTTCAAATTTTTGCCAAGCCCCTTTCCGCCTCCGTAAATCGCACAAAAACCACCACACGTACAGTTTTCAAGCTATAAACAATTTTTTACTAATTATCGTTAACTACTATTATTAACTATCACTCTACTAAATCGTAACAAGAGCGGACAAATAGAAAGGTGGTAATGGCTAATTAAAGTTTTTAAAGAATAGAAAAGCCTAACAGCATGCAGAAAAAAATACTTCAAAATTGATTAAAATAAGTAACGGGTATCCTATAGTCGGGAGCTCGACTATAGCCTTTCCCACTTGTTATTTTTATTTTTGTTGACGCCTCTTTTTGTTGTGATTACAACTTGGCATTGACTTTGTTGTGTTGACTGTTAAGTGCAGCTTCAACTTCAACTTCAAATGCAACTTCAACTTCAAATGCAACTCCAACTAGATCTCGCCAGATTTGGTGCTGGCACTTACGCAGGCTGCTTGGCCATTGCCGATTGCCGATTGCCGATTGGCATGCTTTGCTTTTCATATCAAGCTAAAGAAAAACAAACCAAACAGCAAACAAACAGCAAATAAAAGGAAAAGTGAAAATTTTTGCAAATGCACAGCAGTTGATGCTTGGAACTTAGCTAGCTATTACCCTGTAACGAAGCATAATCATTTGATCATATGGATAAATTTTAAACTAAATATTATAACAAGTTTATCTTAATTTTTTCGTTAAAAAACACTTTCCTAGGCTAAATCGAATATGGGGTTAAAATTTAAATTAAAAATCACATTTTTTAAAACTTCAATATTTTTTTTTATAAAATTAAATTTAAATTAAATTATTTTTTTTTAAATGTGGGATGACTAGAGTGAATATTTTTTGCATTTTTTAATACTCTTCATTTTCCATTTGGAATTGAATAAATTGGTTTACTTAAATTTTTGCGAAATTTGGCAGAAAGAGGGCTAAGTTTAATTTGAATTTTTTTTAAATTCAAATAAATTGTTTTTTTGACTGCGAGTTTAAATAAGTAACAGTCTAGCTTTTTTTAGATTATTTTTTAAACTGTATAAATATTGTTTATATTATTCTTAGGTCTGAGTAAAGTCTTATCATTTATTAGTTAAGCTAGTATCTTCAATTGTGCTTGCAATTAAACGAGATTAATCTTAAACGCTAATCTGAAAAAATAAAAACAATTGTGCAAATGCCACAATGACTCTGCATGGCCATTAAACGGCGACAAGTTTTACTCAACGAATGATATTGACTGTCTGTCTGTCTGTCTGTTTTGTCCGAGTTGAATTGTATTTTGCTTTCAAGTGGTTTTCAAGTGAGTGCAAGTGCACGAGACTTGGATGCCTGATACTTGATGGAGGTACCAATCAACTTTCATTTAAATTGTCAAACGAATTATCAATTATTCTTAAAGACCGTGTCTCGCTCTTGCTACGAGACTCTGCTCGTAATTGCGGTTTCTTTTCTTTTTTTAGTAGCTTTTCTCATTTCCTTTTCTTTTCTTTTCCTTTGCTTTTGTTTCTTAATCGAAATCAGAAACAACTTGATAACAAACAGCTATTTGCATTGCGAATAACTCAAAAAAGAAAAATGTCAGATGACAACAACATCGACAGCAGCATCAACAACAGCAACAACTACACTGCTTAACTGGGTAAATGGGTCATAAATTAGGAAACTTGTTTACTTTGTAACTATGCTCGATGCGCACATCAAGTAGCAATCGATGCTGTCGACGACAACGAACAACGACAACGTCAACGTGTTGACTTTGCCTTATTTTTTATCAGCATGCTAACTAAAGATCATTATAGTTGCGAGTATACGACTAGTAGATACCACGCACCCAAATAGAGCATTTAAAGTGGCAAATTATTTGCCAACTTTGTTAATTCCACGAAAATGTAAATACTTATCATAATTATAACAGGGAATATACGACTAATAGATTCCCTGTAGACCTAAGTACAGAGTCACGCAAGAAAAAAGGCTTGCTCCTAATAATTAATAAAAGAAACTTTTGCAGAGCACACAAAACTGAAATATACCCTGTAATTATTTTCAAAGTATCTGAGGGTAGCATGATCTACTTATCAGAATACAAATAACAAGATTATTAATTGTCATCATAAAATGTACATGTACATGTGTACGTGTATACCCCATACTCGATTTACACAGTATTGAAAGAACATCAAATAATGCCAATGTGTCCTTATTTTTATGCTATAAACACGAAAAACCTGTCAATAGCACACGACAAATTGAACGAGAGTAAATTTTGTACATTTTCACAGCTGTAGGGAACAAACGAAAGACTTAAGGCACAAACTTGTCTCCAATTTGCAGCACTGCACATTCCTTATAAATTCAATACCGTTGATATGTATTTTTATAGCGTTTTACTCCCACAACAGCCAAGTGAATTTTTCTAGTTGTTGCTAAGAAACGAAAGACTTAAGACACAAACTTGTTACACTCATGTACGTATGTCACAGACATTCCATATCAAGCTGACATTGTACTTGTATATATACGATTATTTATGTATGTTTACAATCTATTTAATATATACACACAAATTTCATCTGTTTTACAGTTGTCAAACGAAAGACTTAAGGCACAAACTTGAGTGCGATTTTGATATGCCTTGCACGTTCTTTTAAAATATCTAAGTAAAGAGCACAACTCTCTTAGTCTCTAAACGAAAGACTTAAGGCACAAACTGAGATTTTTTGTTATAACATATTAAATGGAAATACTGAATTAAACTCAGAGTTATGATTTAATAAACCATATAAGCATATAAGTTTAATTTAAGTTGTAAATAATAACAGAATAATTAAATAAACAAAAAGAAATTTTAGGAAAAAAAACAAATTGTTGGCTATATGTTATTTTAAATATATGCTAATATAAAAATATTAATATGATTACCATAAGGAAGTAACCTTTTCAAACGAGAAAGTTGCAAACGATAGACTTAAGACACAAACTGACATTCTTTACAATATTTAAAGCTAAGTAAAATTATATTGGCATTGAATTAAAATATATTTAAGTTGTTGCCTGAATGAATTTGTCTTAGCATAAGCATTTGGGTCACTGTGCTAATTGCTTGAAATTATTATTCAATATGAAACGCAGCAGCGACAAATCAATATCGTCCGTCCGTCCGTGCCACGTCCGTTGTAGAGGCAAAGAAACGTGTAGAAAGTGCTAATTTAATTAAAATTTAAATATTTTCAGAGAGTTATGGCTAGCTCGTCGGTTGGCTCGGTACGTTGAGTTTAACGAACTGTGCTAAGCACTGACCCACTTCTAGGCGAAAATTTAATCAAACTACGACTAACTAAATTAAATTAAGAAATAAGCTGATGCTTCAATTTCACATTACATAATACGGGACAGCAATTAAAACTTTCCTTTTGGGCGCCCTGCATTACATGGGAACCCAATTAAAAGAATATCAAAATACAAAATAAAAAAAACAATGATAATAATAATAATGCGGTGCAATTAACATGACTTGGCACATTATATTATTAACTATAAGTCTACGAAACTTGAAGCCCAAACGTAATAACGAAAAATTTGTTAGCTTTTTGTTGTTAATAATTGTTGAGTCAGTTTTGAAATCTGAAAAGTAGCCAATATGTAGGAGTGAGGGGCAAGAGGCGCCGGTTCCCAGTCTGAGTCTCAGTCTCCATCTCCGACTCAATTTCAACTTTAAACTGTCGCCAGTAAGCTGATTCATCAGGCGGGGCAAAACAACAGCAGCAGCTACCACTTTTCTACATTTCTTTCAACGGCATTGGCTGCAGCTGCAACTTTCACTTTTGACAGCCAAAAATTTCTCAACTCGCTCAACTTCTGAGCAGGCAGTTCAAAGAGAGAAATATTTATGGTTTAACGACTTTATGCTCAACTTTAACCACAAACAAACAGACAACAGAGTGGCCAAAACCAAAGTGGCGAAACCAGAATGGTAAGCAAGAAAAAGAGGAATTAACAAGTAATGGAAAAAAAAATCAGTGAAATTAGTTTTGTTCTCCATATGCCACATACCACAAGCATGCAGTGTAAACAGCTGAAAATGTACAGCTGATTTTTTTTTTTTGGTCTTTCATCTAATCTTATTTTATTTAGATTTAACACGTGCAGGTCAAAGCCCAAGACAGAACTCTAAAACAATTAAAAAGTTGACCTCGTTAAGCAACAAGTACTGTACTCAATGGACAGCCACAGCCTTGCCACAGATACTCAGATACTTTTCATCGGCTTCTTGAATGGAATGTGGACAGTGAACAGCTGGCGTTAGAGTAGAGTCTCTATTTGTTCGACAAACATAAACATTAACGTTCATATTGCCAAAGCATTTCTCTAACATTTTGTCAATAACATTTGCTGTTAATACATTTATGTTACCTTAGATTTTCGTTTTTATTTAGAATTTGGAAGAAGATTTGCTAAGTCTTGCTGAAAATTGCTCTTGCTAAAGATTTCCATTGTATTTTAAAGTAAAAATAATTAATTATTCTTTTAATTTCAATTTATTCATAAATTTACTCCAAATGTATTTTTTCTACTCATTGAATTAAATATAATAAAATAGACATTTTATTGAAGCTCTTAAAAATATTTAAGAGTATTTACTCAAATTGTATTAAATGTAAAAAAATTTTAAGTTGAAATTCGAGACAAATTTATTTTTTAGCGAAATGCTTTATAATATATAATTCTTTCTTTGGCAAATTATATATATTTCTTCTTTGCATTAGTTAACGAATTTGCATTTATTATTGAAAAAGAAAAAGATCAAATCTTATAAGAAGAAAGCCAAATCAAATCAAAAACAATGGCAAAAATTTCACTTTTTAAGGTGCGTAATCGGCCGGGGCCATTCAAATTTACATAAAGACAGTCAGACAAATAAATATATGTACATGCGTATGTCTGTATGGTTGAATGTATGTTATGTACATACATGGATGATCTTTATGGCTGGCTTGTTGTTGTTGTCGTTTTAGCTGTTGTTGTTGTGGTTGTTGTTCAAAAGCAAGTTTCAGTTTCGCGGTTTAAGTTTTGCAAGTTTGGCTTTGGAAAGCACTGTGAATCACACTTTTTGAGGTATTATGACCTATCGCCTGTAATTTTTATAAATATATATAGCATATGAAAATCAGTTGGGCTTTAACCTAGACCAATTTCACTGGAAAGAAAGTAACGGTCAATGCCAGTTCCGATTCCGATTCCAATTCCAATTCCACTTCCAATTTCAAATCAAAATTCATTTACATTCAGTAATGCATAACCCCATTAACTAAATCCGGCAAACTTAGAGTGCGTGCTTCAAATTTTTAGTTTAATTTCGTACCAAAAAAACAAAAAAAGAAATGGTGAAATTGTTGATGTTACTGTTGTTGTTGCTGAAAAGTCTGAAAAGTTCATGCCGCTGCTCATAATTAGTTGGCGAAACAGAAATTGTAGAGTACTTGGTATAATGATGGTCAGTCGCAGTTCCCTCTCAACAAAACGAAACGAAATAAAAGTCTTTAAGTTAAAAATAAAAAAGACGCCACTCGACAAATGCCTAATGACAATTTGCTGTTCAGAGTTTGTTGTAAACAAAATTACACAAACAGCACGCGCATCATGGCAAATAAAAAATGAAAGTGCTGTGCGTCTGTGTGTGGCGGTACACACTGTACAGTGTACACTCTGGCACTGAGGTGTCACTCACAGGTGGCCAGGATATAATACAGTTCAGCTCACCGCAAATTAAAGTGAATGAAGTCAATTATTTATGTAGTGCAATTTCACTGAAGAATGTGGCTTTTAGGTTGCCTCTCAACATGTGACTTTTATTTTTTTTGTCAAATTTAAAGCAAATGAATTCAACTATTTTAATTCATTTATATTTTTATAAATTGTAGTCCAATTTCAATTGCATGTTTTTATATTAATTTTAATAAATCATTAAATAAAATAGTGCTCAAATTTTATTTATTTTTTGTCAAATTTAATGCTAATGAGTTGAATAACTATTTTAATTCATTTATATTTTTATATACTTCAGTGCAATTTCAATTGAATGATTTTTTTTAATTTTAATAAAATGAGTAAATGAAAAAACTTCCATTACTTGTGGAAAATTTTTAAATTTAAATTTTTTTTGGCAAGGCTGATAAGGAAGATAAAGTGAGATGACTTAATATACATATATATTTTTTTTGTAACAACTGAAACATATATATATAAAAAAAAATCCTATCAACTGCTGTAAAATTTTCATGACATCGGGAAAATTTGTAAAAGCTTGAAACATATCTTTTTAATTTTTTTATTTATTTATTTATCTGATCTGATAAGGAAGGAAAAGTGAGATGAATTATTCAGCTTTTGCTAAGAATCTACTTGAAGTGCTTTCAAAAATTTGGCCAACTAGTCAAGTAGTTGGCAACAAGCTTAAGCTTATGCTTGCCGCGTGCCACAATTTGCGGCAAGTTGCCGCTTGCAACATATCTTGTTTATGGTCACTTGACTTTTTGGCGCATACGCAGAAGCAGAAGCAACTTGGCGTCTGTTTCTGGTGTGTGTGTTTTCAATAGAATTGCAATTGATTTGAGTGCGTTCGTGCGTGGCATAAAAATAAATGGGTCGCCTTACAGTTTTGTTTTATTTAAATTGCCCTCGATTGGGCTGCATTCGACCTGAATTTAATTTAAAAAAAAAAAGAGTTACTTCATTTGGTTGCTGATCAATTAAACGAGCGTAATATGCAACAACTTAGTTGCATGTATTAAATAATTAAAAATAAACGAATAAACACGCAAACAGCGGCTCCAGTGAAGATGAAATTAAGTTGAGATACAATATCTTTTTTTCTCTTTTTACCAATAGATACATTAAGTTCACAATTATGTGCAACTGGAGCACAAGTTTGTGGGTCAAACGAATAAAACTGAACAAAAAGCCAACTAATGTGAAAAGGTAAAATAAAAACTCTACAATCAACTCACATCTAGATACAAAAAAGTTCTTGACCAGGTTATTCAAATATGTCAACAAATGCAAATATGGACAAAAAGGTTGCAATCGATGTAAAGTAATCAACAACAAAAAGAGGCAAAAGCTTGACAAATAAAATAGTTTACTTTGATTGCTTCGATTACTCGCATATCGACTAGTAGATACCCTTTGATATCCAACAACCAACAACTCAAGATATGTATGATTACATTAGTTTCCATTCGATTTTACTAACTTGATAAATAATCAACAAATATGAGAATTTTATTATTTCATAGTATTTCAGTAGATTTCATTTGGCGGAGGGAATTCTCCTTAATACCTTTTTAATTGATTAGATAGATTTGTTCTTAAAACAAAACATGGTCACATTGAGTGTAAGCTGAACAATTCTTATTGAAATATCAAACAGCTCTAACGGTAAATGTCACCTCCAACAGTGTTGCCAGAAGTCCTTTAAAAAAAGGATGGACTTGAATAGAAAAATTTTCAAGTAAAAATTAAAAAAAAATTTGGCTAGTGTTTTTTGGAAAAAAAAGGTAGAAATAAAATAACAGAATGCTATAAAACCCAAACAAATTTTTATTTTATCTCATTAAAATTTGTTTATTTAAATCTGTCTTTTTTTAACGGTCAGAGTTGTCAACAGTGCTTCCAGGCAAAAACGAAACATTGCCAATTCTATAAATAAGTTGTTAGTTTAACCAATTGTTACAAAACCCTTTTTTATAAATTGTTTTGTCTTCCTTTTGCACTTTTACATTTGTCGTTTTTCTGCGAGCGATCCGCCGATCAGTAGTTAATTGATATCAAGCAAATTATTTGGCGCACAATGCGTGCGAGCGAGAGGGCACAATTACCGTTGGTTTTTGCGATTTCCGATGGCGACGGCGTACAAAATCAAATTTATTTTCCTTCCACGTCTCTTTCGTACGTCGGCTAACGCCAGGCACTTTTCTTTTTCTATTTTATTTCTTTTGTTTTTTGTTGTTTTTTTTTAGTTGAGTTGAACTCGACACACACACTTATACAGTTAACAATAAATTTCAATATTGTATTCCTATTGATTTAACGTTTTACATTTCTCTTGCACGTCGTCGTTTCTGCTTCTTCACACACACTCTTTCTCGGTCTGCTTTAGCGACGCGTCTGTTACTGTTAACGGTCTCGCACTGAATGAAGAATGAAGCGTCGATGCGTCTGAAGAAATTTTATTAAAAAGAAAGCACAGCCAAAATGAACGGCTGGCTGGATGAGTTCGGCGGGCAGCTGCTGAGCTGTTACTTCCCAGTGGCACTTTTTGTATGGAAAAGTACACAGATTTCCAGCTGAACTTTCAGCCAGTATGTACAGCCACTTTATGCAAAGTTCTAATTCGCTTTTACATTAGCGTAAGCGGAGTAATTAGCGGAACTTCAGGGGTGAGAAGTTTTTGCCCTGAATTGCCCTGGCTGTAGACCACTGCAAAACTGTGCGGAATTGGAGGCACAAAATTATGCACACAAAATATTTGTTTATATCTTTTGTATTTTAAAGCAATTTTTATTTAACCTAATACGAAACTTCACTTGTACGAAAACTTAAAAATAGTTTTAAATATTATTATATTCCTCCTGGCCACAGAATTCGCTTAAAGGGGTCAATCTGAAATGTAGAATCAATTAATTGTTTATTGGAAAAGCCATAGAAAGATTTATTCTTTCGCAATTGTTGCGCGATTAGCCAATTTTAAGTTATATTTTGCACAGCTTCCTACTTACAAGTTGGTTCTAATACAATATTTAAAACCAATTTGTCGTTTCAGGGGCCTCGCCCTGAAGACGTAGCGGAAACTGGCATGCAGCTTTACCCCTGAATTTTTCCGGCTGAGACTGTGTGTAATTTGTTCATCACATGCCATCAGGTTCTATTGGGTGTTACTGCTAAGACGCTCTGTTAACGCTATGTGAGAGTGTGGAACTTAAGTGCTCTGCTGCCAGACATGTGGAACGGAAGCAACTGTTATCAATTTGAAATTTATTTTAACTGTCGAATTTATAGTTAAATGAAATCGTTAAATTTAATGTGTTTTTTTCTATACATTTGACTGAATAATTTAAATGAATATAAACTAAATAAATAATTTATAAAATGTGTTTTATATAAACTTAACTAAACTTAGTTTAAATTATGTTAAATAGTTAAAAGTGATTAATTTATTTTTGACTTAAATACCTTATATTAAGAAAAATTTTAAAATTAAAGTATTTTATTTAAAGTAAAATTAAATATTTTAAGTGCTATTTTTTTTTTAATAAATTCAAGAGCAATAGTACCATAGTTGAGCAATATTTTATAGAGATATTCTTACCTGTTTTTCTTCAAGTTTTGCAATACTTTTGTTCAGAAAGCTTAAGCAGTGAAAGCGGAAGCACCTATTATTTTCCATTTCGCGCAATCTCCAAGAGAAATACATTTTAACGAGCGCAATAAAAATAAACACAATCGCAATCACATTTGCTTCAAAGCCCCCACGCAAACGCAATGCAACCGGAACTAGATCAGGTCAAAAAAAATAAATAAATAAATTGAGCAGACAACTTATTGGCTGTTTCATTTTGGAAAGAAAACAGTCGACAATTGTGCACTCAGATGTGATCATATACCATTAAGGAGTTTCAGTTTGGCAGCTTTCGTTTGCGATCATTGCATAACCATTATTTGGTAAATTGGCAATAAATGGCACGTAAGCTTTTAAGCCAACATTTGATACATACCAAACAAGGTTCACTTCATGCATTAACAATAATAGCGTATACAATTTTGTAGCATGTCTTGGTGTATAATAAATAAAATAAGCAAATTTCATTTTGCATTCTTAAATCAAATTCTATTCGTAATGTAAATTATATTGTTTACTGCTCCATCTTTTTTTTTGGGGGTTCCCACTGCTAGGCAATTGAACTTTCCATAAATTTACCAGATATATGCCGCAATTCATGACTGGTTCATAATGCGCTGATTAAAGGGATTATCTGGTGATTTGTTAAACTCCTTCATTAGTATTTGCTTCCACTGGGACAGGCGCAAGGATGGATTCTCAGCTTTAACCCGTGGCAGATTGTGGGTTTCGTAATTTTTGTAAGCAGCTCGCATGCGTTTCTCTGGGTGTATATCGTCCTCTTTGTCATTGACACTATGAAAATAAAATTTAATTATAATTAATAAGCAAGATTGTTTGCACTGTGCACTGTGTCACAGACTGTCACAATGTTACAGTGGCAGGACCAGTGTTGCCAATTTAGCTATTTCCCAGCTAGATCTAGTAAAATATCGGCGATGCTTTTGCAAATATTGCTAGTCTAGCCTTAAGCAGGGTATCCAGTTGTTGAAAATTCAGTTTGAAAGGTGTCAACTCCATATAAAAAAAAGGGTTGCAAACTGGCTCGAAATTATTTTGTAAGGCTATTTCTAAACCCCTGTATCCAGTACCTAAATTTGGGCAGCTCAGAAAATTTTTGGGTGTTTTACAACACTCTTTCATGACAGCTGGCAGCTTTTTTTTTATACCTTTCAAAACATCGATTCGTTCAGTGTTTTGAAGGGTCTAAATCATTTTGAGCAGCAATGGAGCCAAATAAGCAACGTAAGAGCCGCATTGAGCTCTTTGACAATGAAGAACAAATTAAATTAATAGAAGAGGTGCAACACAGACCGATCCTGTGGGATCTTACAGATCTTTTATAACAACATAAGAGGTCAATAATCCCATAATTAGGGTATTAGTTGCTACTAATTGTCCTATGACCGTTTTGTCCATTTTCGTTCTCAATTAAATGCAATTCAAATTAAATGATTTATTTTGTTGTTTACTGTTTTTATTTGCACAGTTGACGCAACAGTGTGACCACAGCAGCATATGACCAACAATCTCTCAACTTTTTAGTGATTTTTGGTATTTTGCTGTCACACTGAATTCTGTAAGGTCCGACATCAAAACATCGAACATTTTGAGCTCCCAAAATATTTTCAACAACTGGATACCCTGCTTTAATGCAAAACTTTCAAATTGCCTTGCGTTTGACAAACTTGAGAAGTTTTCAAAAATACTGGATTAAATCAATACAAATGTCGTTTCACTACTCTAGCGTTTTTTTTTTTAGCTACCAACAATATTTTCTGTCTATTTCTAGCTTTTTTCAAAGGCACGTTTAGCTTTTATATGAACCGAAGAGTTGGCAACACTGGTCAGGACCTCAGAGTCCGTAACATTCTAATAAATCTTGTGACAATGACCCATTACTGGACAAAGGGGCACAACGAATGCTCACCTTAGCACGGCCAGAGCCTCATCCACGTTCGTGGCGACGTTGGAATCGGCCAGAGATCGATTGAGATTCTCCTCGATGTCTTCCTGCTGCACAACAACACGGGTGGGCGGGGGTTTCTTTGCTTCATTGATGGCCTCCACAACGCGTTGTTTCTTCTCCATCTCACTGAGAATCTGCTGTCGATTGATTTTCGCCAATGGCTGCTTGCGTTGGGTAATAATCGAGCTGGTTTCCTCATCCAAAAGCGCTTTCGCTTCCGCCTTGCGACGCGCTGCCTCAGCCTTTTTGCGCTCTTCCTCTTCTCGCCGCTGTTGCTTTTTTGCCAAAGTCTTGTCATCGTCGTGCCACAAACGTTCTTCCGCCTCCTTTGCAATGCGCTCTTGAGTTGCCTTTTTGGTAGCATCCTTGCGGTCTCGCGCCTCCGCTGCTTTCGAGTTTATTCCCATTTTCTTTGGCATTTCGAAATCGTCACTGGAATCGCAGAAACTTGCGCTTTTTTCCAAAAAGAATGTCTTTTCTGTACGATGTCTGAATTTTGATAACATATGTTATCCAGGGCTGACGAGTTGCATTGAATCGTTCAGAACAAGTTCTATTGAACTAATCGCCAACGAGCTACGCTTCTAATATAGTTTAAATTATTTCGCGTCAGCCTCTAGGACTGCCCATCTCAATATATTTAAGAAAATAATCTACGTTATTTTATATAATTAGCAATTTGAATGACATAATTGATAATAATCATATCAAAAATGTGATGATCAATGAAATTAGTTTGAATTTTGGGCCAAGACCATTTTTAGCTCGATAGTCTTGGCTGACAGCCCTGAACGCTATCGCACCAGTGCTGCCAACTTTTTAACAAAAAAAAAAGCTGTTTTTGACTGGAGAGAAGGAAAAAAAAAGCTGAAAATATTCTGAAAAAAGCGCAAAATAAAGCGCATTGTTATTGACTTAATTTATGTGTTTTATTTATAAGGTTTTCAGCAGGTCGTCAAATTCTTGGCGATTTGTTTTATTTTATTGTTGGAATTGGTTGCATGAGCACGCAAATCGCTTAGCTTTGCAGTAAATGTAGTCTTGCCGTAGACCCTTTTCTCGTCCGTGTCATCCCTGCGAAGCCATGTCTTCAATTTTTCGCTCTTTAGACAAGCATCACGGCACTTTTGTTTATACTCTTTTGGCATAGCGAAAATACGTTTTACGCGCACTTTTTGTTTAGTTGTGGTATATTTCTACCAAAACTTAGCGTGTCAGTAAACATTTTTTTCGCAGATCTATCAAAAATAGTATATTTTTGGTACAACATTTTTGTTTCTTGCAAGTAGCAACCGGATTGCTACATATTTTCATGAAATTGGTGGCATTAAAAAAAAGCGGAAAAAAGCCAAATGCATTTCTATAAAAGCCAGAATTCCCGCTTCCCGCAATTCACAAAATTTTCCCGCAATTGGTCTGCAAAAACAGCCAGATTTGACGGGAAAAAAGCTAAGTTGGCAGCACTGTATCGCACAGAAGTTGACTTTATCGATATCGTTAGTGTAACATCCCTAATTTTCCACATTACTCTGTTGTTTTCGTTTTGTTTACAAAGTAAAAAACTGAATTGACATTAATAAATAACTCGAAATGGATATATTAAAAGCTGAAATTGCGCGCAAACGCAAGTTACTCGAGCAGAAGCAGCTGGTGGACGACAAAAAGAAATATTTTCGCCGTGGTGAACTCAATGCCAAGGACACAGAGGAAGTGCTGCAAAAAGTGGGATACAAAAAACAGGAATCCGTCGAGGCGCCTCGGACTGAAGGCGCCTACAGTTTTGTGGCCGATGGACAGAATATATTACCACGTGCGGAGGTAATACGCAGATTACGTGAGCGAGGTGAACCCGTTTTACTATTTGGCGAAACGGAGCCAGAAGCATTTGACAGACTGCGAATATGCGAGATTTCGCAACCGGAGGCGAATCGTGGCTTCCGCAACGATTTCCAAGAGGCAATGGAGCAGGTGGATGCAGCATACTTGCAGGAAATGTTCGCCAACACTCCCACAACGAAAGAAGATAAGAAATCCGACTTTGCCGAGCTGGACGAGACCATTTCCTGGGAAAGCATACAGACAATGGCCCAGAAGATGGGCCGCAACAAGGACTACGACATGGATGTGATCATTACACTGCTGACCTTTCTCCTCAAGCTCTGGAACGATCAGATTGCCACCTACACGAAGCACGAGAAAATGTCGACCAAAGTGAAAATGACGCGTGTTATTTACACGCAGACCAAGGAATATGTGAAGCCATTATTCCGCAAGCTGAAGCATCACACGCTGCCCGAGGACATCCTCGACAGCTTGCGGGACATCTGCAAGCATCTGCTGAATCGCAATTACATTTCTGCTAGTGATGCCTACCTGGAGATGGCCATTGGCAATGCACCGTGGCCCATTGGTGTCACCATGGTGGGAATTCACGCCAGAACCGGGCGAGAAAAGATTTTCTCCAAGAACGTTGCCCACGTTATGAACGACGAAACACAGCGCAAATATATTCAGGGCCTCAAACGTTTGATGACCAAGTGCCAGGAATATTTCCCCACCGATCCTTCTAAATGTGTCGAGTATGTCAGCAAAAAGGATCGTGAATAAAAATAAAAAAAAAAGAATTTACATTTCTGTTTATTTATTGTCAAATTAATTTATAGAAAGACTATAAACAGCTATTATAAACAAAGAATATCATACCTGTTAAATTTCGATTGGAATTACTAATGGATTAAATTATTTTTGGAAAAAAAAAAATAATCTAAAATTCTTAAAATTATTCAAAAATAATCAGAGATAATCATAAATATCCTATTTTTAGTAGTCAGATTATTTCAGATTATTTTTTGATGAATTCTGGTTATTTTATTTTTTTTTTTTAGATTATTTTCGACTATGTAGTAAAAATCAAATTATTTTTAACAAAAAAGTTTATTTATTTATTTTTTAACTATACATAAGTTTCTTATACATATTTGAAAACTATTTTTTGAATTTGCTTTCATTAAAACAAATTTTTTAAACTAAAAGTCCGACAATAATTGCCGTCTTCATAATTCCATGAAATCTTTTGAATTTTTATTAAAGAAAGAAGAGACATTTTTGTAAAAAACTGCTTTTTTCAAAATAATTTGTTTTTCACTAAAGGCAAAACTTATCTAAAATAAAGTAAAATAATCAAAAATAATCCGACAACTTAAAAAGATTATCTTGATTTTTGAATTATAATAATTTTAGATTATTTCTGATTTGTTGTAATCGTAATCATTAAATAATTGGGCAAAACGAAAATAATCGTAATTTAATCATTATGATTAATATGATTAATAATCCTTACTTGACAGGTATGGAAGGAATTACTTTGCTAACCGCAGATTTTTACAAGTTATTTTTTTTAAGGGAACAAATATAAATACATTCATGTTAAACAGAAATTAACAATAAAATGCGTTTTTTATTTCTTAGTCAAAACAATTACTTGACTAACTGTATATTTAGTAAATACATAATAATTATTAATGCAACATGTTTACATGTACATACATATATTCATCAGATGAATTGTATAATATTTAGCAATGCAACACAATTAAATGGAACTGCTTGTAGTATTTATAGAGAGCATAGAGTGTTTATTCCTTTTTAGGGATTACCTTATTTCTTGCCCAGCTCAGCTGATCGTTGTGACGACTTTTCCA
Organism: Drosophila quinaria; assembly: GCA_035047525.1. Lineage (NCBI taxonomy): Eukaryota > Metazoa > Arthropoda > Insecta > Diptera > Drosophilidae > Drosophila > Drosophila quinaria. Next base: position 6,322,171 of record JAWNPO010000470.1, on the reverse strand, counting down.
CAGCGTTGATGAGTGTAGCTCTAAAAACAGAACAGTGCTAAAATAAAGCTGCTAATTACATCTGTTAATTAACACCCACCTGAGATTTCCCTTCTCGAGCTCGTGTACGCCGACGATGGTGGCGCCACCTGGCGAGCACACCTCATCTCGCAGCACTGCCGGATGTTTGCCCGTGAGCAGCACCGTCTTGGCAGCGCCCAACAGTGTCTGGGCCGCAAACTGTATGGCCATCTGACGCGGCACTCCCTGCTTCACCCCTCCGTCCGCGAGAGCCTCTATAATGGTGTAGACAAATGCCGGTCCACAGCCCGCGATTCCAGTGCAAGCATCGATCATGGATTCGGGCACCTGGTGTGCCAATCCCAGGGAATTCAGCATGAGATGCACCTTCTCCAAATCCTGATGCAGGACACGAGAATTGCCCGTGTACACAGTGCATCCCTCTCCCACCTGCATCGATGTATTGGGCATGGTTCGAATGATTTTCAGACCCGAACTTTCGATAAATGCAAATCTCTGCTCCAGAGTCTCCAGAGTTGTGCCAGCCAGCACCGAGACAAACAACTTGCTGGCATCCTTGGCCGACGGCACATGCTTCTCCTTGAGCTGCGCGGCACAAGGTCCCAGAATATGTGGCTTGACACAGATGAAAACGATGTCTGTGTGCTCGAGAACTTCGCAGTTATCGTCGGTTGTGGTTGCTCCCAGTTCACGCCAGCGCGAGAGGTTCTCAATGTGTGGGCCGGAGACCATCACCTGGCTGGGCTTCACAATGCCGCCACGGATGAGGCCAGAGCCAATGGAGAAGGCCATGTTTCCGCCTCCAATAAAGCCAATTCGCTCATCCAATTTCGCCATGTCGCCGGTTTACATCAATTGCAAAAAAACCGATAATCGATTACAAACCATTAAAAAGTGTGACCAGACAGTGGCAGTGAATAAATCCATAGAAATAAATTGTGAAGCGAAAGTCGTTACTTTTTTAAAAATTACGATTTTTTAGAAAATACTTATGTAGAATTGATAACAATAAATTTCGACAATTTAAATTATTTAAATTAACAGTTGAGAGCCTGATGAAAAGCTTAGAAATATATATTACTAATGAAAATAAGTGAATGATTTTAAATTTGTTCAAATTGCAAATAAATAGAAAAATGCATATGAAAGAAAATAAATAAAGGGCATAATTTGTTTAAATAAATGTAGCTGCAAGAAAGAGTAAGAAAAATATATGTACAAATAATTAAAAAAAAATTAAAACAAGAAATAAATAAATTTGAATGCATATCAATACCAGACCAATCAATTGATGAGTACTATATATTGAAATTCGATGAAATTTGATCAAGGTTTGTATATGCTTATATGTACATTTATCTGTTTATCTTAAAAAGTCAAGCCATGATAGAAAAACTTATGCTTAAAGAACTTACCTTAAAAACTTAAAAATAAAAAAAAACTTATTTTTGTTTTCGGGTACATAATATAATTTTGATAAGTTCAGTTAGCATAGGTATATACAAAAAATTTATTTCGGTTTATCAGATATATACACTAATAATTTATGGCTGATCCAAAGAACATTACTTTATTTCTTTATATTTTAGTTTTTTTTTTGTTTGTATAAATAAAATATATATAGCTTGTACCCTTACTTAAAGAAATCTAATGACTGCAGTTGCTTGATGCTTATGTACAAAAGAAATAATTAAATCTTATCAGTTTTTTTTTTGTTGTATTTATACATTATTATATTTACAGATTTTCATTCTCATTTATAATGGCAACTGCTAACTAAGTTAAATTAACTATTAAAAAACTTTCTCAAAATTGGCAACTAAATTTCTTAGTCTTTCATTAATAAATACATTAAATTGTTTACTAAGTACTTCGAATTGCAGTTCATTGAGCCATTAAAGTTCCGTTGTGGTCTCCACTTCGGATCTATCCAAATCATTCAGATACGAGAAACTCATCTGTCCGTAATCTCGCTTGCCAAAAACCACATTCTCGTTGGTGTGACTCATGTGACTGTGGCTCAAGTCCCCATTGGATCTGAAAGGTGCATAAGGAATCGATAGGTATAATTATATAAATTCCTATAAATTATATATAGTGTGCCACTAAAGTCTTCATACACCATAACTTTGACAAACTTGCGTATAATAAAACAGTTTTGATTCAGGTTTCTTATATTAATCTTTTATTCATTTAAATTCCGTTCGAATGATAAAAAAATTTCTTTAACCTATTAAGTACCCTTGAAAAATTTTGAATTTTTGTAAAAGTCTATTTTTCAACATTTTTTGATTTTCAGAAAATTGTTTAAAAACCACTTTTTGTATGTAAATGATAAAAGAGAGGTTAAATAGTAATTTTTAACAATTTTCAAAAAATCATAAAAAATACTAGGGAAGAAATTTTTGAACATTTTTTTTCAGTCTCTCCTAGAATTGTTTAAAGATCTTTTTTGCATCAAAATATTTTTTGTTTGAGGCCGAGGAAAAGAGTTAAAAAATAGACATTAACAAAAATTCAAAACTTAATGGGTTAAAGAAATTTTTGTATCATTTGAACGGAATTTAAATTTGACAAAGTTATGGTGTGTGAAGACATTAGTAGACCACTGTATATATTATGTTAAGAAATCGAGAACTCACCTTTGGAACAGAGGATTGGCAATGGGCAGCTCTCCCGCATATAGGCGATTATTCTGCTGGTTGTTCCGGCCCAGAGTGTTGGTCATCAGCTCGTTGCCATTTAGGGTTGCCATGCCACCGAAAGTGTTGCCCCTTCGGCCCATCGTGCTGTAGCCGTTGTTCTGAACGTTGGCCAAGTTGTTGCGACTGGATGCGTCTATCTTATAGCCCCCATTCTGATAGTGATTGCTATTGTGGTGCTTAATCCTGCCCAGGGTGAGTGTGCCTGGCGTACTGTGCCCAGGAATGGCCAAGGGATTCGCATTATTGCGGGCATTCATCTCCAGAGTGCGATTAAATGTATTCTGACGATTGTTCATCGTCAAATTGTTATTGTTGTTAATATTGTTGGCCAGATTGTTGAGATTGTTGCGTCGCAGCGTGGAAATTGTTGCGGTTGTGGCATCCGAATGCGAAGGACTCGATTGCCCTTCTCCTCCCCCTCCGCCACCATTCTGTTTGTGCGTTATGTAACTGACATTGTCCAAGGAGAAGGCGTGATTCTTGGCACTGAAATCCAACTGCAGATCCTCATCCCCATCCGGAGGCACCGCCATGGCCAGCATTTGTGTCTCGTACTCCTTCATATTGGCCACCGACTCCCCAGAGTTGCCCGCCTGCGAATTTACGATCACGGGATCATATCTCGTTGGAGTGGGCGCCGAATATTGTCGCATTCTCTGCTTGAAGTTCTTGTATCTACAAAAAGAAAGTTACTTATTAAGTGTTTGCATTTTGAAAAGATTTTTTCACTTACTTGGACCAAGAAACGCATATGTAGATGATGCCAATCGTGCCCAGAATGAGGATAATAATGGATATGGCTATCAAGGTGAAGGAGAAGACTTCATCATCCAAGGACGCCATGGTGGCCTTGATCTACAATTAAATAATATATTGAGAAAAAAAATGCATTAATATTTAAAACATTTATCATTACTTAATCGTAAAATAAAGTGAGAATATTTTTCATTAAGTGACTAAAATGGATTACACATTAATTAACACTAAATTTGGAGTGTTAAAATCAACAAAAAAGAATCTAGTTGTCGATTAATTGGAAAATATTACCGATCTATCGAGTTTTTCGAAAATTTTTGAGGGAAACGAAACCATCCCTATCCACTGGCGTTCGATGTTATGAGAATAATGTCACATTTTATAATGTCACAATTAGAGTTGTCGAGTAATTTTTACTGTTGCCAGTAAGCTTTAAATTTTTTTAAACCATTAAATATCAACTTTTTTATAAATAAATTAAATTAAATTAAAAAAGAAAATAAAAGTCTATTATTCTGCAATGATCAACTTAAAAAAGTTGCTAAACAAACCCTTAAGAAATTTAATCTGAGAAGGTGCCAACCCTAGCAGCCAAGTTCAAAAAGGTTGGTGAACATGCTAAAAATAAATCACTCAAAGTTCTGTGGCACTGAGAAATCTTTCGAGTGTAATTGCTTTGCGCTGAACTCGCTTTCACTTGTGATTTCTGTAGCACACGGGATAAATTCAATTTCTTGAAGATCTCGTACCTTGTGAACCTGCTCCTTCAGCTGAATGGGCGCATAGATGCCCTCGGCTGTGGCTCGCACCAGATTCGAGGCCGCCAGGTTGAGATCCATGCTGGCAGCTGCACCAAAGAGCGACTCCTGAACCAGGCTGTCATTGCGGGCCAACAGTTTCTCCGACTTGGGATCGATGAGATAGAACCACACGTCCGTTGCCTCGGGATTCTCCGAGACTGTGCCGTTCTCAGTCAAATACTTGCGATTGCTGGAACGCTCAATGCCTGAGATTAGACCATTGGTCTTCTCCTCGAGCAGCTCTTCCAGGGCTGCATAATGATTGCGTATCTTGTTGGGAGTCGCATTCGAAAATGTCAAGGCCATGCGATGGGCATCTGTCAACTTGTTGACCACAATACGTGCTCTAGTATTGTGTGATCCCTGTTCCAAGGCATCGTTATCACTTGCCTCCACGCTGAGGATCAGCGGGTAGCTTGTGGCTTCATTAAATGGTTTCGCCGTGCGCAGAATTCCGGAGTCTTCGGTAATTGTAAAATAACTGGAAGGTCGATCCTCCTTGGATAGAGAATTCTCCTCCTCATCGTAAAGTTTATAGCTCAAAATGCCGAATTTGCCCGAGTCGCGATCAGTGGCGCGAACTTGTAGAATGGTGGTATCAATGTCCATTTCCGGAGTGATCACTGCGTAATAAGTATCATTCTGACCGTGGAAACGATTGAAGACAAACTCGGGCGGATTGTCGTTCTCATCCTGCACAATGATCTTGATCGTGGCCCGATCCTTGCGCGGACTCACAAAGTATCTGTGGGAAACGAGACGTATTTCCAAATTATATGACGTTTTGGTCTCATAGTCCAAGGGCTTGACCAGGACGAGCACACAGCCGTAATCCTCGAGCAACAGCTCAAAGATGCCCAGTTCATTGCCCTGGGAGAATTCGCATTTGTAGTTGGGAGTCTCCCGCGCGGGTTTCTTCGAGTTGATGATCTGTATGAGTTTCAGGGACGAATTGACGGCGGTCGATTCCGGCACGCTGATGATGTAATTATCGTCACTGAAGGCGAGTCCAATTGTGTCGGAGTTCATGTGGAGTCCTCCGTTTTCGCCATTCTCCGACTTACGTTCCATCTGATCCTCAGCGGGATCGAGCAGCAGATGGCGCACAAACACGGGCAACATGGCCACCGAACTGAGTTGAGGTTCTCCCATATCGTAGGCTCTGATGTCCACCTGGTACTCGGTGTCCTGATCCTTGCGCAGCTCATCGCGTATACGCACCGCACCCGTGTCGGGATCAACCTGGAAGTACTTCAAGGCCTTGCCCCGCCCCACCAGCTCGTAGCGCACCACGTTGCCGGGTGAGGTGCCATCGGCATCTATGGCCGGCATTGTGGCGATGATCGAGCCAATGGGTTGATCGTCATTCACGGTCACGGGTCCGGGTACGGTGATGAAGACCGGACGCACATCGTTGCGATCCTCCACATCGACGATCAGTCGGACTGTGTCGCCCTGTCCCTCTCCATCATTCTCTATGGTTCCAATGATCAGCTCGTGTTGTCGCTGCTTCTCATAGTCCAGGCCCCGTGTGGTGGTGCGTATTTCACCCGAGATCGGATCGATCTTGAAGAGATCGGCGTCGCCCTTGCGCAGCACATAGGTGATCTCTGGCATGGAGTCGGGATCATAGGCCTGCACAGTGGCTACCAGATAGTCTGCTTCATTCTCGGCTACCCTCACACTGATCTTGGCGTCATTGAACTTGGGCACCTCATCCGGCAGATCGTTGACCTGGACGGTGACACTTGCCGTGCCCAGACGAGCGTCGGGTGCTCCATCCTTGGCCGTCACCACAAATCTGTACTCGCTGAGGCGCTCGAAGTCGAGCTGCGAGGCAGTGCGCAACTCCCCGGACTTGGCGTTGATGTTAAAGGGTATATCCGTGGGTATGGAATAGGTGATCTCCGCATTGATGCCCTCATCGGCGTCCGTGGCGTGCACGATGCCCACAAAGGCGTTCGCCTTGCCCTCATCCACGTGGAATACATAGGGTAAACTGTCCTCGTCGAATTCCGGATTCTTGTCATTGATGTCCGTGACCTTGATGTTAACCGTGGCACTGCTGGAGAGTCCTCCGTTATCCTCCGCCTTCACGATCAGTTGATAGCGCGTTAAGCTCTCCCGATCCAGTTTCCGGATCACCATGATGACACCGCTCTGCTGACCCACCGCAAACTGACGCAGATCATTGCCGGACATGATCGAGTAGACGACGGGATCGTTTTCCGGATCATCGGCGTGGATGACAGTGACCGTCGAGTTGATTTCGGCACCTTCGCTAACTTGCACCTCGTACACGGCATTGCCGAATCGCGGTGGCTTCGTATTGGGTCCGGGCGTGATTGTCACCTCCACAATCGCCTGCGAGGAGAGTCCTCCAATGTCGCTGGCCTGGACTGTGATGCTGTACTGCTCCCCAGCCAATAGTCTGCCACGGGTTTCGATCTCACCCGTTTTCTCATCGATGTGGAACTTTTGCAATCCGTTGTTGGACACGTGGTAAATGGAGTAGGTGACCACCGCATTGGGTCCCTCATCGATGTCCGTTGCCATCATTTTGGCCACCAGTCGCTGCTCATGCTGATCTCCGGCTGCGATTGAAATTGGCGCCACCATCGCCAATTTGGGCGCATTGTCGTTGACATCCCGCAGGATGACGGTGAGGCTCAGTGGAGCACTTGCCGCATTCGTTTTGGGCTCGCGGGCAACCACCTGGAACTTGTAGCGACCCGGTGCGGGCGGATCGCGATCCAGTCCCTCCTCGTTGACCACCAAAATGCCGTCGTGGGTCACATTAAAGGACGGCGTCGTCAGCTCGTAAATGTAATCGGGCTTCGGATCATCTTCGCCCAAGTCTTCATCGGTTGTGCGGAAAGTTATTGGCTTGCCACTCGCATCCAAAACTCTAGTGCCGATTGCCGAATTCTCATCCACATATCCCTCGATGTCGGAGGAGGAAATAACCGGCGGATTCGCATCCACGGGCTTCACGGCAATCGTCAGCTTGGCCGTCGTAAAGCGTCGTGGAGGTGCCGAAATCTCCTCGGCTCTCACAATGATGTCATATCTCTTGGCTGTCGATGTGTCCACCGCTTTTATCTGCTTCAGCACTCCCGTCTCCGCATCAATCTCAAAGTAATCCGCATAGTTGCCCGGCATTCCACTGGCAAAACTATAGCTTATGGGCGAGCTGATCGTGTCCAGATCCACAGCCTGAATCCGTTCGGGCAGCACATTGAGCACGCCCTGCACCGATCCTGCTGGCACTGAGGCCGTGTACTCTGGGTTGATGCAGGCGCCGTCCAACAGGACGCATCCCCTATAGATGAACGAGGGATCCATGTCATCCGAGTCGGCGATGTTCACGGTCAGAGTTGTGGTCGACGAAAGACGCTCGGCCACATTTCGCGCACGATCCTGAAAAATTATAAAAGAAATAGTTAGGACTTTTTTGACAATTTCTACAATCATTCGAATTTTCTAATTTGTTATAGCTTTCAATGAACTTTAACTTAAGCTTTCAACGTGCTTAAAGCTTTCTACTGTCCTATATGAATATGAAAACAATGGGTTAGCCTCGTCCATTGCCTTGTCAACGGGTTGGTGAGCGCGATATGCCAAACGCCAGGTAATTTGATGCCCCACCGGTCCAAGGAGCAGCCAGGTAAATAAACTAAGCAGATACCTCGTACTTGTCCCAGACACTGGACAAAGCCGGACCAAATTGACAGCAGTCTTGGGGAAGGCGCGCATATGTAAATGTCAAATAAATTCTTTTGAAATGTCATAAACCGGCGATACTCCATTGTTGTCGTTCGTTTGCCAGTTGTTTTCTTGCCAGTTATTTTTTTTTGACTACAAATAGTTTGGCCATGGTTGATATGCCATAAACTTCCAACTAACTTTAAAATAGTAGCAAAATCGCGTTTATATACTTATATACGTAATCTCTTTAAGTTATCATAAAGAATATTTTAATGGAAAAATGTTACTAAAACGAAATTGTTATAGGTTTAATTTTATAACCTTAAGCCAATAATTGTGAAATTTATGTTTTTTATCTTATGTACTTACGGATGCCACAATTGTTAAAAAATAGCGTTGAATCTTCTCGTAATCCAATGTCTTAGCTACTGTTACCTGTAAATATGAAAGGAATACCAAATATGTTTATAGTTGGGTCAGTAAACATTTTTAAAAAGCTTTATCAAATCTCGCTTTTACCTGTCCTTGATGTGGAAATGATATTGCAAAAGTGCCATAGCCATCGGCGCTAGTTAGCTTCTCATCCTCGGTCCTGTTGGTATCTCCCTGGACTATGAAATACTCGACTAATCCATTTACCCCAGCATCCTTGTCGAGCGCCTGAATGTTACGATAAATTGTCGATCCTAAAGGTGTGCTCTGTAAAGAAAAACGTACATGTTTCCAAAATATTGATATCTTTTTTAATTGAATAAAAAGGCATATGGGTTAAAGTGCATCGATTTTTTTCACAACAAAACGGTAACCCATTTTCGTAATCTATGGTGAATTCTAAGATGTTTTCACCAAGAAATCATAGTTCTAAAATTAATTCCTGGTCCGCGTTTTTTGCGTTGAAAAATGTATTTCTTTTTGAAAATTTATGTCTTGATGTAGAAACAGTGAACCACTTTTTGTACGAAAAATATGGAAAAGGGGTTAAATAAGTAATTTTTAGGATTTTCAAAAAATTTAATAAGTAGACTTTTGCAAAAATTCGAATTTTTCAATAGGTACTTAATGGGTAAAGGAAATTTTTGCATCGTTCGAACGGAATTTGAACGACCTTTCCAAATATACAATATACATAATAAGCTATTATTTTCTTATTTAAAGTCAAAATATTAAATTTTTTAGGGTGTGTAAAGTGTTTCTTGACAAACTGTATATACAATTGTACATATATAATGCATTTGGGCGTCCTTAGATCTGGCCGCATACTAAAGATAATTGTGAACTTCTAGATGAACAAAACAATAAAAGTAACGATAATGATTGTTACCGTTTTTCAAACCGTGCAAAAATGCTAAATACGTTTTTTTTCTGAGGCAGCAACCAAAAAAGGCATGTTCATGAAAATTAGGTAGCAACTGCAATGCTATTGTTGTTGTTGTTATTATTGTTGTTGTTGTTGCTGCGGTTGCTGATGTTCTTGTAGTTGTTGTTCTTGTAGTTGTGTGACTGTTGAAGCAGCACCAGCAAAAGTAACAACAACAACAGCAACAGCAATAGGAGAAACAAGCTGGGCGACAAAACGTGCACAACAACAACAGCAACAGCAACAACACAAAGATGCACCAAAAGTGCAGTTATGTAACGGAGCAGCCTTTTACATTCAACTATCAGTTATGTGTGTGTATGTGTGAGTATTTTTGCCTCTTTCCTCGAGGTTAAGCACAGCAGGTACTAACTAAGTAAGTAAGTATGTTTATATACCAAATGCGCCTTATACTTTGCGCCTTTGGCAAAAACGAGCTGAACTTTTGATTTCGGTATTTTTTAGCGCTTTATGTTAAATGGCAAGTGGATTCGAGTAGAGAGGCGCAGCTATTGTTGTTGTTGTTATTGTTATTGTTGGTATTTACTGAGTAATTTGATGCTCATTATTATGTAATATTTATTAAGCGGCAAAAAACGCATCTTCCCATGAAGCAGCCACGAAAAACTCTATTACGAACTTTTTGACTTAAGCTCAAAGGAGCAACTTGTACAGTTAGTGAAGCAATTGTTTTGACAATGAAATATTTGCACATATTGGTTTTTTACTTTTACAAATTGCTATATCCAATGGATTTCATGTAGGAAAACAAATACAATCGAGCTTCCCTAACCCGAATCATCATTATCCAAGAATAAAGTTCGAGTTATGGAATTCTTTTTTTAAGTTTACATAACGGGCCTAAAAATCTGATATTAAAAACTTAAACAAAGCGGTAACCGTTAACAGATATTTACCGATTGAAATTAGTAACCGTAGCAGAACCTAGTTTGTTTTTCTTTAAGCCTAAACAGAAAACTCAAAATTATCAAACCGAAATATCGGTAAATTTATTAATTTTATATTTAATTTTCGGTTAATTTTCATTTCGGTTTGATAATCTGGTTTTGATAATGAATGATAAGTACAAAAAAGAAATGTTGTGGCACTCAAGGACTTTGTCGAAAATCGACATATTCCTGAGTTTTTCGGATCCGAAAAATAAAATTTCTCAGTATTCTGTAGTATTGAATTTTTGAACGTGTGTTTTACCAAAAAAAATCAGCCTAAACGATACTAGAGTTTGTTGTGTCAACTCCAAACAAGTGAAATTTTGTTTCGTTGTCAATAGCATTATTTGACATACTGTATGTATTCCATTGTTGCTTGATGGTGGCCCCAAACTGTGCGGTACATGTAAGTTAAAGTGAGATAAACATTTGCCTGTTGGGACGCGCCGCATCGTGCATCAGGTTGAACACCGCCACCGCCACCGTCACCGCCGAACAACCACCGCATTCCACCGAACACCACCGAAATGCACCGAAATGTGCTTCGTTTGAGTATGCGAGCGGAACGTGATATACGAGTAGTTGGACTCAGTGTTGAATAAATATTTGCGCTGCATCTGGCAATTGCCTGAAAATTGTTGATTTTCCTTGTATTTACACACGTATACACATGTACACACATTGTATTATGTACATCTATATATATACATGCACATACATATACATATATATGCATCTTTGTGTAGGTGGAGGGGCATAAAAGATTTGTATCGCCTGCACGAAATTATTTGTTAAGCGTGCCCGTATACAATAAAAGCAGCATGGCGACTTGTAAGTATATCTGTCCACCCGATATTGCTGTACCTGCATACCCTGTAACCATAAATGGCATACGAATGGATATGATGCGGCTTTGCTGCAACTGACAAAGAGAGCGACGAATCGGAGATTATAAGAGCTAGAGCTACCAAATTGGCTATTGCCTAAAATTATCTACTCCTCGCGTCTGAGCACGAATCGGAATCATTTTTCTAAAGTTTTGAAACTTTTTAAAAAATACTAACTATTGAAATATCAAATTTGTTTGTATTTTACTACTTATAATTGTAGTTTACCTACATTCATGATCTTTAGTGAATTTTCTTTAAAGTTTGAAAATTACAAAATTAAGGGAAAACAGGAATAGAATTGAGAAATGATTTTGTTTTTGTATATGCTCTAACTGTTATTTTCTTCATGATTTGGAACATTTAAATAAACAAATTTCAATACTCCGGTTTTACAATACAAAACATTTTACCAAAGACTTCAAATAATGATTATTGGTTTTTTTTTTAATAAAAAAATCAGACACTTAAAAAAGACCTAGAAAATAATGGTTTTCACCAAAAATACAAATGTAATTTACGGCTTCTGTGTTAAGATTTTTACCAATATTATCTTATGTTATTATAAAGGGACACCATAGCTACCTTCCATCATAATTTTTATCAAGTTAATAATTAAATGAATAATAAAATCTAAGACTAAAACCGAAAATAAAAAATAAATATGCTGGAAGGTAGCTATGGTGCCGCTTTATAACGATTGGTAAAAATCTTAACACAGAAGACTTAAATTACATATCAATTTATTTTAATCAAAAAAAAAATAAAACTCATTCATAAGCATTATTTTTGAGTTTTATTTTTTTTTTTATTAAAAATACTGAATACGGTGTAAGTTTTATAAGATTACTTAAAAATTATGATTATCATTGAGTAAAAAGTAAAAAATTAAAATATAATCATTTAAATTTAATTTTTATATTATATCTTGATGACGGTCCCTGAACTTTACTTATCAACAGCAACATTGATACTAGATCATGTTTATTTAAAACTGCAGATTTCCGTTTTATTGCGTTTCTTGGGAGAATGCTGCCTTATCGGGTGTAATTGCTTGTTTAATGAGCTTCATCAATGCCAATCTCAGGGGATACTATTAGTTGAGCAACTCTGGAACTGAGCAACTGAGAGAACTGTTGTTTCGCATTTATAAATTAAAATGCAACACAAAGGCTGATGGCTTTTTACGGTTTGTTAGCTGATTGCCAGACCAATTGCAATTGCATTCAGACCAATAATGAGTTTAGCCTCAGACATTGCCAACGCCATCATCATCGTCATTATCATTATCATTATCATCAACGGTGGAGAGTTCTGCAAACCAATAAAAATCATTCGCAATTTCCACCGTTTCGACTCATTTCGAATGGATCGCTGCATATTCATCTGTTTTTTTTTTCAAAATCAATTCCCACTGTGTGAGTCTGGCATTTGTCACAATTAATTATTAGACTGCGGCACCCGCTACTAAATTTATGTGCATACATCTATCCAGACTATCCAGAGAGAAGACTACAGACTCGAAGACTCGACCATATTCTCCTTACGAAGATCCCGTTCCCGTTCCTGGCACGACCTGAAAACCCTGGCACAGCTGCAACAGACAAAGGACAACTAGTTCAGCACGCAGCTTATGATTATAAAGTCAGTTCCAAGCCCAAAAACTAGTTGAAAACGTTTCATAGAATTCTGTACAGAGAGATACCCTGGAGTCGAAAAATTATAGGCCATACATTTCTTAAGTTTATTTAAAATTCAGATGCAATTGTCATTCTTGAAATCTTCCCTGTTTGTTTTCCTTTCTAGAAATCCCTGACCTAACTAATTCTAATACTTGTTTTATCACTAATTATTACTACTAATATTTTTTAATCTGATTGGGGTTTTCCGAATCCATGCAACAAATGTTGGAACATTTAATTATTAATTGTTTTATATCCCCAGATTCATTATTTTAATTCTTAAGATCTGTAAAACTCCTTTTAATACATTAGTATTGTATTACAAAATTTAATTTTAATTTTTATGAAATTAAATAAATAATTAAATAAATAGACAAATTAATATAAGAAATTTCTTTAAATCCTAATACTTATTTATTTATCTGACTCACGAGTAATAAACGGTAATATTTTTTTTTTAAATTAATATTTTCGTCATTTAAATTGTTCAGAGTAGATAATAAAGTTTTTCTTAAATAAATAAGCTGTCATCTGCGTAGGCTTCTATGCTGGCTTTCCAAGAACCTGGTTCTTAATCAAATAAACTTTCATTTGCCCAAGGAACAGCCAACTCCTCAGCTTATCATCATCAGCCTCAGCTACTCGCTCATCTGCTTTGTGAATCACCTTTAGCGGCTGTTCTTTTGATTGTCTTTTCGCATGCTGCATTATGAATAATTTATGAATAAAATCGTTTTGCAAAGGGGGAACAACGATGAACGCTGAACGCAGAACGTTGCCGTCCAGATGGCTAGTTTGACATATTCAAATTGATTATATGTGTCGCGAAGGTGCGGCCTGAAGCCTCTAGCTTGGATAGGTGCTGTCGGAATGGTTAACTTGATGTTAGCTGGTAAGTTTTAGTGGCCAATTCATCCACAAGGCAGACGTTTGACATCAGGCACAATTACACTTATTGACATGGCGTTGCCACACTTGTGTACAACAAAAATACTCACTACGTTAACTTGAAAATTAATAAAAATGTATTGGGATAAGGAAACATTTTTAAAAAATGTGCTTACGCGGGGGGAGTTGAGCCCTCGATTTCTGAAAGTTTGGCAACGTCGGGAACTTAGCGCCTTAGAACACAGGAGTACTTGGGGGATAAAAAAGTTGGAATATAATTTGACTTGCTCAATAACAATTTAACAACTATGTATAATACCTAATTTCATACTACAGTTCAACTTCCGTAACTCGAATCACCATTATCCAAAGAAAAGGTTCGAGTTATGGAGATATTCGACCTATAGAGTTCTATTTCTATTTCGAGATATAGAAAGTTCAACTGTATTTATATTTTTAGATTTTAGATAAAATAATTGATATTTGATGAATCTACTGAAATCATAAGAATTTCCAGTTTTTTAAGCACTTGGTGTTGCCATACTTTTTTTTTTAATTTTTTCAAAGCAAGAAGATCGTTTCGAGCTAAGAAATTATGGGATATTTCTCTACTTTCTTTACTGTAATTGAATTATCTTCCAGCAGTATTAAAATATGGCGTTGCCACTCTTGTGAACTTTTTATTTGCCCATTTTGTTGATGAGAAAAGAATTCGAATTAAAAAGAATGGTATGTGATGGGACTTGCTCTTTTTAAATCTATATTCTATGTGTGTTTGGAATATAGCATTTCTACGCTTGTAAAAAATGTCAATATTTCAAGCCATGATTATTTTGAGGTAAAAAACAATAACAATTGAAGGGGACACACTTGACTCTAATCGAATTATCTTTTAGCAATTTTGGAGTAAGGGACTTACCTCTGGGACAGTGATCTCGTAGGGTGTGTTCATGAATCGGGGCGCATTGTCATTGACATCGGACACGCGCACAATAAGCGGAATGTTGCGCTTCTTATTTGACTCGCGAATGGTGCAGGAGACCTAAAAAAACCAAAACAGAGAATAGGAAAATGGCAAGAACAAAAAAGAGAAGAGAAGAAAAGAAAAGAAGCATGGTGAATTCAGTTGATTCTGTAGATTGTGTAGATTAAATGTGGCATGTCGCATTCATTAGATGACTGTCTGAGTTGCAACTGATTTATCATAGAGAGAGATAGCGACAGAGAGAGATGGCGAGAGAGAAAAGAGAGGCAGCTGGAAGAGCAGGAAGTTGGAAGCTGAGCTCACCTGAAACACAATGTGACTGAGATTCTCCTCATCGCGATCGAGGGGCTGAAGCAGCTTCAGTTTTTTGCCATCCAACAGGAATGTCGGTTGTCCCTTCGGGAAGACTAGATCCAAAGCAATTTCCGTGTTAGGATCACCATAAATTGGTAGTTCGGCCGGCGTGGTGGGTTGTCCAATAACTTTAGATGAAATGATATATATACAAGAAAAAAAAAGATGTTAATAATTTGAATAGGCCTTTCTCAACTGAAAGATTTACAAAAGAGAGAGAGAGAGAAGAATACCGCTATGGAAGCCTTTCACTTTGTTTTTCTTCTTTTTTTTTCTTAAAAATATATGTCTAAACCATGTGTATAAGTCGAGAGTAGAGTCTAGAAAGTCAGCATTGCAATTATTGCAGTGTGTGTGTGTGTGTGTGTGGAAGGAAACCAAATCAATGCTCCGATTTCTATTTTCCGGTTTTTCAGAGCCACAACTTGCCACAAGTTGCAACAAGTCAATGGCTATCCATTTAAGTTGGGTGGAACAACAGCAGCATGTGAGTACGCTTCTACACTTGAAAAAAATTAACCTTACTTTGCCTGAATATCAGAAAAGCGTCTTTATATTGCAGTCAAGGCTATTCTTAGGAATAAGACTTTTTCATCTAAATAAAAATCTTCGGACCCATAAAAATCTTAAAGAATTTTCTAAGAGCCAGAATTTTTAAAGTTTCATGTGCAAATAATAATTTTTTAAAAATGTTTTTCTTTTAAGAAATATTTCAGAAAGCTAAATCAATCCAATTTAAAGGAGAGAAAGCGTTTTATACATATTGTTGAAATTTTATTTCTTATAATTAGCTCAATAACAAATTTTTATTTTTGAAATTTTACCAACCACATAGTTGCATGGTTTTTTTTTCGAGTGTACTTCTGAGCATCTATGTATCTGAGACCCTATCGGACTAAGACCATTTCTTTTATAATTCTTAGCTTGTTGTTGTTTCCTTTTCGCAGTGCTTGGCTTGAATTCCTTTGCCAATTCTTGTCTCTTCTCACGTACCTTAATTAAGGCCTGGCTATTTGCCAGTTACCACATGCCAGTTGCCAGTTGCCAGTTCGAAGTTGTTTGCCGCTTTCTCATAATTTATTTGCTGTTATATTACATTTAATTTAATTGCATTTTCCTGCACTTGAAGAGTTGTCTTCTCGCCCATTATAATTTAACTATATAAGCTTATTATTAAATTTAATCTTTGTACCCTTTGTTGTATGAAATGTTGATCCTGTTGATAAGTCTCAAATATATTGAGTGTTCGACGTGCCCCTCGGCTGTCAATTCGACTTCGACTTCGAGTTGGAGTTGGAGTCTTTGGTATGTGCCTGGCTGAAACCCTATACTATCAGTTAATAACGAGTACGAGCCTGGTTTGAAAAAAAAAACCTGATGTTGGCCAAGACTAAAAAAGTGTACGAGAAGTCGTAGCGTGTTAAGCGCTGCATTCTTATGTAAGTACTTTAATGCGATTTGCATCAAAGTCGAATTCCCTCTCACTCTCTTTTTCCTTCCCTCTCTATCGTGTCGGTCTGCTTGTCTGTCTGTCTGTCTGTCTGTCGTTGGGCGTATGAAACAATTTTATTATAATAAGAGCTTGACTTGAAGCCGAGGCTACTGAAATGTGTCTAACAGATTGTGAATTATTGTGGAGCACAAGGGGAAGAGTTGGTAACAAAATAAGCCTGAAAGGCGCATAAAACGACGATAAATTGTTGCCAAGATGCACAGAAACAACGTCGTAAGCCTCCATCAATGTCCAAGTTGTTGAAGGCTCTCGGGCCTAATGAAGTCAACAGACTGAAAGTGTTCCACAGCCAAAGATTTTGTCGAGCTTAACTGCTTATAATTACACATAAGCACGACTTTCGAGTTTCAGCATGTTCAAATATACGATTAAATATGTTCTCAAAAATACTTACAATCCCCCCGACTCTCCTCTATATCCAGTATTATATTTGTCTGGCCCGTTTCCACCTCGCACATCTGAGATTTGCCCAGAACACCGACCGTGTGGCGGCAACTGCCGATTAAGAGTAAAAGTCCCAGAAATCCCGATCCCAAACCCGTCAACGCGCTGTGTGAAGTCATCATAGCTGTAAATATAAAAAAAAATTGTGAAGGGTTGTTAAACAAAATCAAGTATTTAAATTATTTTCTTACAATTACAATAATGCAAATGAAAAATTAAAAAAAATATCCCTTAAGATTATTATTTATAATTATTTAATAGAGAACTATATTTACTTAATTCTTAAAAATGCGCTAAACATTAAGATGAGGTAGGCAGAATTTTGGTATCTCACAAAATTTAATTGTAGATAGTGTAATTAGCTTTTACGGGGTAATTGGCAGTCTTATGTTTCACAGAGAGTTTAGTATATTTTCAGAATATAAATCAAATAAATATAAACGTAACTATTTGATTAGAATTATAAATATAAAATTGGTAAACCTTTCAAGCTGGCACTTTGAGAAAGGCTTCAAATGCTGCCACTGTTTGCAGGATATGGTCGGAAAAGCCGTCTTCCTCAAACTGAAACTCAAACCCAAACTCATACTCATACTCGGACTCTTCCACGTACTACTTGTAAGTTCATATACAAAGGCGGCAGAGAGCAGAGCCTTAAATGGCCCGACATCAATATGCAATAAATATTTAACTTAACCATCTTGGCGCTGTCTACGCGTTTTTCTTGTTGCCCACTTTAGAATTGACCATATATAGGCCTATGGAAATCTATGATCAGATTTGTTTTCTTTTCTTTTTGGCCCGTTGGCTGGATCGTAAACGGTGCCCAGCACAAACGGGCCAGAACTTACCACAAACAGTAAAAGGAAAAAAATAAATTCGAGGCAGAAACCAAAACTATTTTTATGGTTAACTTCACACTTTGCCTGTAGTTTGCCATAATAGATTCCTCCTCTTAGCTTGTTTTTTATTTTTATACTGCAACTGATTGATCTGCCATATATACACATGTTATTCCCTCTTCCAATTCTGATTAATCTGTTGTTCTCATCTTTTTTTTTTTTGGATTTCCCGAAGATGTTTTAAGTAATTACATTGCAGAAATTTGGCTAATACATTTGGGAATTTGTTCACTGAAAAAAAAGACCACTTTCTAAAATCAAGAACATTCATCTTAAATATTTTGTTCTTGAAATAAGAATATTTTAAGACCAAATTACTAAAACAAAGAATATTAATCTTAAAAATCGTAAGTTCTTAATATAAGAATAAAATTCTCAAATTTAAATATTTTGTTCTTAATATAAGAGCATTATAAGACCAAAATACTAAAACGAAGAATATTATTCTAAAAAATCTTAAAATCTTAATATAAGAATAAAAATCTTAGATCTTAAATCTTTTTCTCTTAAAATAAGAACAAAAATCTTAAAATTTTGCCATTTTTTGAGACCTAAAATTCACAACTGGTTCTGGCGTCTCAAAGATGACATTAGTCTTGGATCGCTGGTCTAGTCAGCACAACGGTACTGATGATAGAAATTGGCATCTCTTGAAACATCTGAATACCGAGCTATGCTCCTTGCGTTCTGCAAGTGTTTTTGTATTGTTGTTTGTTGTTTAGTGTCATATTGACATTACTAGACCTCAAGCTAACTAAAATTACTTCATTCCTCTTATTCAAAACTTTTTGGTCTATAAATAAGAACGTATAATCTTAAAAAAATAATAAGTTTTATTTTTATACTAAGATTTGTGGTCTTGAAAATATAAGAATTTATTATCTTAAAAATAAGAACATGGTCTTAATTGAAATGTTCTTAGAATCAAGATGTGTTTTCTTAATTCAAGATTTTCATGTTCTCGACGCATTTTTTAGACCAAAGTTCTTAGTTCTGAGACCAAAATCTTGATTTTAGATCCTTTTTTTTATCAGTGTTTAAATGAACGTTTTATATTATTTTACTTTTCTTAGGATTTACTGATTTTATTAAATACCTTTCAAATTCTTTCTGTACAATTTTTTTTATATTATTTTTCTTATCTTCAGTCACATTCTTTATTAAAAACCTTTATAACTTTCCTAATAAGACTCTTTACTCTAACAGCAAAGTATTTACTTATTTCATAAAACTGCTTTCATTGGGAGTTTAAAGACTTCCTGTCTTAGAGAGTTAAAGTGTAGACTTTAGAGTCTTCTACACATCAACATTTAAGACGTCAAGTTATGTTTACATTCACTTATATTAAAATCCTTTATGCTAATCATTATAAGACTCTTCATACTAAAATATTGGTACTTATTTCTTCTAATTGCTTTTGTACGGTTGTTTTTGCAGTTTTTATTATTCTGTGCAATTACGTAAATGTTGAAATTTTTCCAAACATATTTCTCATTATACTTCTTCCTCTTGCTGGCCATCATCATTTGCCTTAAAAGATACATAAAAGTAAAGTAAAGTTTTACTGAAAGTCTCTCGCTGCTTCAGCTCCACTTGGTTGGTCTCTTGGACTTCTTGTCGTCTTGTCGCTTCTTTGTTTGCCTCTCAATTAACGTAATTTGTGAGGTGAAAGCAAAAAGACGTTAGCACTAATAAATTGTTGGCAAGATACAGATACATATACATCCACACATCTACTAATAGTTTCTGCCGGATGGTCAAACGTTGCTCGGAAGACTAATGAGGTTAGAATTTACTTACAGCTAATAGGAGCCTAAGTTAATTCGAGTGCTTTTATACCCTGTAATAACTAACTTTTTACGAATAAAGACTGATGGATGGAATAAACAACTGTCGCTATTTCAGAAACCAATTTTAGTTTCTGTGAAATATCCAAGTATTTACTCAGAAATGTGATGATTTTTCAAATTTATTAAAAAATATATCTGAACAATTAAATCTACGACATTTTAACACGTTTCTTTCATAAGTATTTCTAGAAATTTGTAAAATTCACCTAATAAAAAAAAATATATAAATTATTTCAAACTAAAACGTCTTAAAAGTTTATAAATAAATAAATAATTTGGGTATAAAAACTTGATATATTTACTGAATATTTTAAAAGCATATAATCAAATAACAATTACAAAAGCAATTGAGGGAATTGCAGAGAGAAGAAAGTGCTAAAGACATCAAATATCCAGCCTATAGTTGCTTACAGAGTATCTTCTAGTCTCTCACTCTCATTTGCAGCAATTTCCCTTGTATTCTTGCTGTTTTACTGTGTCTCGGGCTAATTTACATCTACCACGCAGTTATTATTTTAATAAAAATTGGATGCAAGGGAACCATTACGCCCATATTAGCCAAAGTGTTGTTTGCGGTTTTGTATTTTTATTTTGTGAGATTCATTTTTGCCCCTTTGAAAAGTGAGTGAAAAAGTTGGGTTGACCTGTGCGGAGCGTGTGAAAGATTTTGATACTGAGCCGAGTTATATAAATTGAGCATATTTTCATTATTATTATGTTTTACAACCTTTCGTAGCATCAGTCGTTAGTTGCGATAAGTCAAAGACTAAACCTCTTTTCTTTTCTTTTCTTCTTTTCTTTCAATTCAATTCTTTCACAACTTTTATACTATAGGATGTTGCCAATCTTTGCTTCTGTGTTTCCATTTGGCAATCAAAAGCGATGACAAGTTATTATTCAGCTTTACTGTTGTTTTTCGATAAGTTAAACCTTTGTCTCTACCGATTTTTTACATTGTGTATAATCATTTTGTCACGAAAGATACATTTCCGAATCGCATAAAATAAATATACTTAAGATACATATGTATACTTGTAAATACATGTGCATATGTGTGTTCTTGATTATGACCATGTCTGTCTTTCTGTGGGTTTCTTCGCAAAACTAGTCTCGGTTGTTTTTTCTACAAATATCTTAAGCATGCGAACGTGTTTTAGTCGCTTTTATGTAATTTTCATTTAAGCAATTTAGATTGAAATCGGATTACGAGTATACCATAAAAGTGCCATTGGAATGATGTGCCGAAAATTGAGTTATATGCATATAGATTATAGAATTGTCGTAACCTCCATCTGCTATTTTGTGTCTACAGGGTATATGAAGTGAGATAATTGTTAATCGGTCCACTGATGATTAATTACATTTGCTTAAACTGTTAAAACGATCTCTAAACTCTTACTCATTTTTATAAAATCATTATAGTCTTTATTTATTGATTGATCATTGTGAAGTCCAAACGGTAAGAGCTAGAAGGCTAACATTTTTACACATCATGGGATCGTTGTGAAAATGTATTTTAATTCTATACTAATTTGCTTAAAAATGTCCTTAAATTTCATTAGTATAGTAATATAATTTATTTTTTGACTGGAATATACAGGGTATTTACTATTGCAGTGTGTTGCCAAAGACCTCATCTACGGTTTCCGTTTGCTGGTGTCATTTTTCTTCAACTTCAACATAAAATTTGCTGAATTGTCGATGTCAGCATTAAAAGACAAAAGTCAAAAT
The DNA here is from genome assembly GCA_035047525.1 of Drosophila quinaria. Classification (NCBI taxonomy): domain Eukaryota; kingdom Metazoa; phylum Arthropoda; class Insecta; order Diptera; family Drosophilidae; genus Drosophila; species Drosophila quinaria. Next base: position 6,300,638 of record JAWNPO010000470.1, on the reverse strand, counting down.
GCAGACATAAGAAATTTAAAAATTTGGATACGTGCATATGGACTTATAAGTACATATTAATATACGGATACGTGAGCATAATTATATACTTAGATACTCTACATAGCGAAAGTGCTGAGTCAATAAAATTTCGCAAGAGTTTCCCTACTTAAATATTATATGTTTTTGCAATTGAAGCTTATAAATTTGTGAGAAAAGTTTCACAATATTGAAAAAGATATATGCATTATCAGCGGACAAGACTTGAAATTATTTATAACTGATTATATCATATTACTACTGTTCTATCTTATGATATCATTATAAATCTAACTGGCGTTCTAAAGAATGTGAATGTTAACTAATAATAAAGCTAGGAAATAAATTATTACTTACCGTATTTAACAATAAATCCAATTTGTAAGCACCTAAAATAATGTTTATGGAGTTGAGAAAAACAAATGCATTTACAAACAATTAAGATTTAAGAATGGTCTCGAGTGCTCGACTAATATCAAGGCTATTCTAATTGAGAATTGTGATTGTAACTCGGTCTCGACCTCAGAAAAAGAGGGAGACAAAAGTTGGAATGTAGTTTTCTCATAAGCATAAATCAATTTTTCAATTTGGTTAATTTTGAATCGAGCACTATTAACTCACAAATTCTAGATACGTACGAGTTTTGTTAAAGATATTAAAGATTCCTTTTTCTTTATAGCGAGAGAGCACTACATTTTCGAGGCATTGGCAACTGATTAAACTGGTTCAGTTAACGGCTTGACACCTCGGCTTAATCACTTGGCTTTTAATTGAGCACTTGACCCGAAGCACCTGTAAGCAGTAGACAAATGACATAATTAAGTCAATAATGTCAATTAATTAACGGAAATTAATTGAGCAAACGGAGACTATATTTTATATGATTTCGAATTTCAACAAATTATACTAAGAATATGGAAATTTAAAAACAAACTAAAAAAAAGAAAAGAAAACTTGAAATCGGCTAATTTGATTATGTATTAAAATTTTAATAAGAACTTGATCCCAATTTTTATTCTCTAAATGTTATTTTTTTTTTTTAAGTTGATTTTCTTAATATATGTTTCACTTGATGTTGAATTTTTGAAAATTATTGATGTTTTTGTAATTCGCAAAATATTTTGAATTCTTAAGAGCTAACAGTTTATATATATTCATATACCGGTAGCTGATTTCTAAGCAATTTGCGGTGAGAGAAAAGAGATTTAAGTTTCACTTTTGCCAACATGGCGCTGGCCAAAACACACAGCAACAACAACAGCAACAACGGCACCCACACGTTGTTGGCCAAAAAGCATTTAAACCTGCTCAAAAATCTATAAAAATCCAACAACATAGCCGACGGGCTTTTTGGCTTCAACTGAGACGGAGACTGAGACGGAGACAGAGACTCCAACTGAGGCTGCTGCGTGCAGTAAAAGTAGTGTGGCAAGTTGATGTTGCTGATCGTTGATCGTTTGTTGATCGTCGTCGTCGTAGTCGTCGTCTGGCGACTCTCCATGTTTACCATTTGACTGTTTGCTGTTGTTGCCACAACTTGCCACAAGTATTTTGCAAACACTCCGCACACGTGACCTCATTTGGCCACCCCCCACCCACCTCTCCCCCTCTACATACCCCTTGCTGCACTCAAACCCTATTGGCCAAAGCAATTGCTATTGCTTTTCCTAAGCAAACAGCCTCGTCCACACAATTGGGGTCAGCTACGTCGCGCAGCGCACGACAAACGTCCTGCAATTATAATGGACTTGCAGCAGGGGCCTCCACCAGCTGCACAGTAACTTAAATAAGTCTTTGGACAAAGCAAAACCGAAGACAAAAATTATAAGACAAAACCAAATAATTTTATTGATTAAAATAAAAAAAAATCACATATTTAATTCCACTCTTTTTTGGTTTGCCATTTCTTTTTGGTCAAAACAATTATTTGCCATACTGTGGACATTTCCGTTACAATTCATTGATATTTGCATAGCGGGTCTTCAAATTATGCCCAACAGTGTAAAAATTTCACTTTTTTGATTCATTTCTTTTTTGTTTTTCTTACAAGAATAGATCTTTTATTTTTCTTATGTGCTCCATTTACTTGTATTTATTTTCTTTGAATTTACCTTAACGATTTCACAACAACAATATCATTTCAGATCTTTAAACGCAACTTGAATTTTTGGTGGCTTAGAATTTAATTGGTCAGCTCAATATATTCCTTAGAGCTTAGCGCTTATTATTTATATATTATTATTGGCTTTAAATTTAATTTGATTTTCTTCACTTGATAATTCTCTTTGTGAGCACACAGAGACACACACACACAAGCACGCACACACGCACACACAACTAGGGTGAGGATTTTGTGGCTATCGGGAAACCGGTAGTTCGTAAGTGTAAATAAAAAATGTGCTTTGAGCCAAGCGCGCACGACGATTATAACACCTGAAATCACAGGTAGCTGGCTCGGAACTGACTTTGGCGACCATGGCAGCATAGTCAGGGCAACAAGTGGGCGCTCTATACTCTCAACACAATAGTACGAATACGAAACGCGCTCCAAGCGAAACGGTTAAGAAATCTCGTTTGTGGTCGCTCTGTGGTAAAACCAGTTTTTGTTACTCGTTTAGAGCTGGAGAAACAAGTAAAAGGATTACATACAAACATACACGCTGGCACATGCACAGACGGACATAAAGTTTAAAAAATAGACATGACTATTGCATAGAATGAGACACATGAATAGGGCAGAAGATTAAATACGCGAGCTGCATAAATTAATATTAATTTTGCTGTTAACATTTAGTATTAAGTTAACTATGTTAGCGCTAATTGGGTTTTTTTCTTTGCGTATATTCTCAGATAGACTAACTATCGATAATGTCGATCGATATAGTTTACATTGAACTGTTAACAGTATTCCGTATGTTACATTAAATTGTAGTTTGAGTATATAATCTCATTAATCACTATTATATATTACTAATTGTTTTTATTATTTATTAAATATTATTTATTATTACATCATTCAAGTTTCTTAAATATTAAGCGTTCTTTTATTTTTAGTCATCACATCAAATGACATCATTGCACCTATGCAACTGGCCTGCACTGTTGACATGCTTGTATTTATTTTATGGCAATCTGCAGGTGCAGCATATGGCAAATGTTAACGTTAAACGGTTAACAGAGCACTGTTAAACTTGTTTCGGTTTTTACATTGTGTGCAGAGAACCAGTTTGTAGTTCTTCTTCTTTCTTGTGGTTTTTACAGCTTCTCAATTGTTTTATTGCTTTTGTTTTTCTCTCTCGCTCGCGCTCTTGCTTTATCACTCTGTTTCTCTGTATTTTTTTTTGTTTATATTGTTTCCCTCTTGTGTCGACTAAAATTTCCTTCTATTAGCTGCATTAAATGAATGAAGTTTCAGCCAGGCAGGTTACATTTATGCGTTGGCTGCCAACATTCGAACATTCAAAGTTACAGAAGTGAGAGAGGCAGAGACAGGGACAGAGACAGCGACTCGATCTCAGTCTTTGCATGTTGCAAGTGGCAAGTGGCATGCCACATTTTCCTACCACCACCAAACTGCCGTTATGCTGGCTTACGCTGCACCATTTGCATAAATCACAGCGACATTTTTGTCATTAAACACCTGTTTATTTGTTTGTTTGTTTGTTTGTATCCCGAACTGTGCCAAATATTTGCACCTTAACTGACGCCTGACACCAACTTCGATTTCGAATTCGAATTCGCATTCGCATTCGACTTGAACTCTAACGTATCAAATTCAAATATGCACATATATGGTAATACGAGTATGTAATAAATTGTTAGCTGTTCTTTTTTTTCATTGCTTAACAATTGTTGAAATCAATCATGGAACATATAGTTTTTTTTTTATTACAAAACATTTACTGTACCTACTGTTAAAAATAATTGTTTTATAAAAATGAACTTTAACTTAGTATTTTATTAAAAGAAGCAATGTATATAATAATTATTATTAATAACATTTATTTAAGCATTAATTCTACGTAACTTTTACCATTTTCAGCCATGTCAAAACTGGTTAAGTTTGTTATTTAAATTTGTTAAACTTATTCAATGGCTGGTGCAGTAATAAAGTGATTATATTATACGGCTTCTTATGAAACTTGGCCAATATCAACACACAGATTGGCTCACACGCATTGGTTCTCTTTTGGATTACGTTATGATACGATATGATATGTGGTTGACCTGCTTAGCGGGTTGTCTAACTGAAATAGATTAATTATAAGATTGTTTGGAATACTTTGGGTGGTCAACATTTCAATAAAAAATGATTAATAGCAATAATTATAATTATATTTAATTATTAAATATTTGTATTTTCAAGTAATTTCAATTTAGAGTTTAATAAATATTAAATAAATAAATAAAGATTAATAAATAATATCTAAAAATCAAAATAAAACAGAATTAATTAATATATATTTATTACAGATCCTATTCATATAGGGCATCTTCGAGTCATGCATTCTTTTTGAATTTATTACTTATGTTGAAGCGTTGAATTTGAATGAAAAGCAAGACAGGAGACCTAACAAATGTAAGAGAGGCCCAACAAGTAATTGACGTGAGAACTCTTATGAAATTACTGCTCACACGAGATACACACACACACACACACACACACATACACACACAAATGTGGACTGTGTTAAACACATTCAACTTTTAAAAAATGCAGTCGGTGCATCTGCTTTTGAGAAAACGCCATTAAATAGGTTAAAGGTAAGTTTATACAGGTGCACATTAAGATGTAATGGCAGTTGATTGAGCATGTAAATAGGTCTCCTCTTTAAATAGTATACAACATTATGTACCTCTTTGCACATATGTGCATACATTTAAGTAAACTTATTGTTATGTTTATTGTATGATTTAAGTCTATATTTTAATTTAAAGACACGCAAAATATAATCTATCCTTTTATAACCATTCAGGGTATTATATTTTTGTCACAAAGACTACGAAAAGGTAACCTTTAACGGTTACATGTATAACGGTTATTTTCGGTTCGAACAAGAATGCAAATTAATTATGTTGTTTAAAACAAAATTTAATTTTAAATTCACACTTGCATATCAATATCAATAAAAAAATCATAATATTTGAAATCTTTAAATATTGGTTTTCTCATTTTCGCATTTTGGCATTTTCACATTTGACATTATTTTTCATAGCGGTATTTCGAAGCCGAAACATACAAATTACCGGTACACGTTACGTAACCGATATACAACAATTTTTCGAAACCGATAACCGAAAACCTAAAGCCGAACATAACCCAAACCGTAACTTAAGGTAAAGAATTTCGATTTCGTTTTAGTTCGAAATCCTGCTTTTAACATAAGCATAATAAATAATAAACAATTTATAAGTAATTTATATAATTTTATTTTAATTTATATTATTGTGCTTTTTAACTTTTTAGTTTACTACTGTTTTTTTTATGCTTTTTTAAAATTTCATATTCCCAACATTTTCATAACCCAATTAATTTGATTTTTATTCTAATATATATTGTTTATTTTTTTTATTCGTTTCAAAAATCTTTTTTCGCTATTTTTATTTTTTTTTATGTCCAACCAATTAAGTTGTAGCTGCAACAAAATAACGCGCGTCAAGTCCTTTTATGGCAGGTTAGCTTAAGCCAAAGCCAAAGCTGAAATAAAAGCCTTGATTATTCTTATGTGGCCAATGGAGTTGGGCCAAAAACCGGCTGGGCACACTGGTTAGCCAGGTTAACAGGAGAGCAGTAGAACAGGAAAGTTGTAAGGTAATCGAGCAAACGGGCAAACGGGCAAACAGGTGTCGATGTTAATTGTCGGAAATGGCTGTTATGAATTCGCTTGGCAATTTGCATAAAGTGTGCAATTTATAAGAGCGAAGAACAGCACAGAATTTAGACATTTGTTCACTTGATGGAATCAAGAAATATATGTATATTCATGATCTTGATAATAATTGCGTGTAAAACATTGAAAATGCAATGCATATTTTATGGCATTCATTAAAATTGTTTGTTGTCATTTAGGGGAAACACAATTGAATGGAGCCGAGCAGATAGAAGTCACAAATATCCTCGACTTGTATTTAATTTACAATCGGACTCGAAGTTGGCCAGGCCACATAATAATGGGCAAAGCCATGAAGAACACGGCTAAACCAGCTAACCAGCTAATCAGCAGGCCAAGATCAATTACATACAATGGCCAACAGAACAGTTTGTTGACGGTGACGTATGTTGCGCAAAGGCCATTAACTTTGCTTAATTGAATTTGATTTCGTGTATGGATAATGAACGGCACCCCATTCTAGACTATTTACTCTGCTCCATTCCTCTCCACTCCTCTCCCCTCCTCTCCACTCGTCTCCAATCCATTCCAACTTCATCTATACTTTCATCCTTCCATCCTCCGAACTTAAATTATTATTTAGTCCATGAGGATATCGTTACTCGCAATACTTCAAATGCTTATGTTGATACCCTGCAAACTCTGTCCGTGTTAAAGTTAAGAATATTTTTTGTTAATAATATCATCTATATATACTGATAGTTTCGGTACATAATATTAATAATTTAACAAATTATTTTACAGTAAGTTAAAGTTATTCTAAAATATATTCAGCTCTTTAATCGCATTACACACAGATAAAATTGTTTGGATTCTTGACGCATATATTTTTGAAAAATACTTCTAAGTTTTAAAACACCATTTCTGAGTTTTAAGAATGTGTTGCATTTCAATTTTTTTTATTTATTCAGGTAAAAAAATAAATATGTTTTTTGTATATTTTAAATATATTTTTAGAAGCAAGTAGGAATAAAATTATATTATAGACTTCAATATAGACTTATAGGGTATCTAATTGGCGTGTCGTCGTCGCCTACAACAACAATTCTTACTTGTTAACTTGGCTACTTTCGAGCTGTTACCAACGAATTGTAGAAGTTTGCATGTTATAAAACAATTTTAATTGGCTTTGCGTGTTTCGTGATGTTTGGATACGTTTGCTTATATTATGCGTATTTAGAACATTGAATAGTTGCCTGGATCCGGAACCCGAGAACTTCACGTACTGCATTCGATTGTCTCTCTTAAACGCTTTTAATTGCTACCCAATTATTAATATAGCTCACATCATTAGCTAAATAGTATCTCTCAAGACATTCATTAAGTTTTTAATATAGTTTAAAAAGATCACAGATATTAGGAGATTTGTTAAGGAACATTATTAAAGTCTTTAAAATAATTATTTAATCGTTTTAATTTTTAAAATATTTTCTTCACATTTGTATGTTATCCAAATTCCAGAAATCCAAATGTTTTGTTAAATTCCCACTCAAAGTTTGAATTAAATTTTTGCTTGCTTTTTTCATACTTAAGAACTGATGGAAAAGATTGAGATTAACATTGAAATGTTTTAAGCTTGAATTCAGATTGAAATTCAATCCATTTATTGTAAATAATCTGCTTTGTTGTCGATTTTACGATTGCGGTTAGCCTCAATAGGTCAGGTTTATATGGGTTATGGCAATATTTTGCAATAACTATGGAAGGGTGTAATTTAAAATAGTGAAAAACATGAGAACCGGAAGTCGGGTCACTATTCGACTTATAGAGTGCTTTTTCTAAGGTTTATTAAAGTTACTGCCACTCATTTAGTTCGAGTCAGAGAGAAGTTCGAGTTATAGAAGTTCGAGTTATGGAAGTTCAACTGTAGTTTAATTAAAAAATACTTATCACTACTCCTTTAAAAATTAAACATACCGTCAATTAATTAAGTTGCGCAATTCATGTTTTCTATTGTCAGAATTTCTCATTTATTTTATGGCAATCTGCAGGTGCAGCCACGGTTGCCACAATTGGCGTTTTTGCGCCAAAACTGGCTCTTTTTTTCCCTGTTGGCGCAATGGCACTTATTTTTTCGAATTGGCTCATTTTTATTAGTTCAGAATTAGCTATTTTGCCTTATCTGTTATTTGAAGTTTAATTTTACATAGAACTTAATTATTTTACAAAATTTTGGTTCTTGCTTTTTTTTTAATTGCTTTTATTTAATTTGTAATTGATTTTTGAAAATATCAAATTTTTCATTTGAAATTTGAGCGCAAAACGTTACGTCACGAACGTTACGTTGACATGAGCCGCCGTTAAGTCACATACGTTTGCGGTATATTTTGTCGATAACCGATTTCCCAAACTATTGACCGACCTCCACATAAAAAAACAGCTGTTCGGCAAAGTAGCGTAAAGCATTTATCGTCAGACCACAACAAATTCTTGGAACAAGAAAACAAAAAACTGTGTAAAGAAGCGGATTTGATATAATTACAACAATAACTGGTGATTTAGTAGGTTGCCATAGCCAACATAAATATGCCGGCATTAAGTTTGTGACGACAAGACGACAACAACAAGGTGCATCATAGTAAAAATACTAAGGCGCATCTCGGGATTCAGATTTGGCCACTGCAAAGATGTCCACGGAGGAGTGTGTGTGGCGGGAACATGTTGTCCGCAGGTTGCGTGAACGCGACCGCAAGGAGTGTGAGAACTTTAAGGAGATAATTGTACAGAGTGAGTAACGCACACACATACATTTGTATGCACATGTATATATGTATGTACAATATATGCACACAAATGTACAGTGGGCGTATTTGTCCGATTTATGTATATAACATATTAACTTTTTGCGTTTTCCCCATTATTATCAACGACGACATAGACAACCGCCTCATAGATCACGTTGCACAACTGAAATCCGACAATCTAAAGCTGTCTGTGGAGAACGAGCAGCTGCGCAATGCTGTCTCAACAGGTGGCAGCGGCTCGAATGTGGCCATAACAACGCTGGAGAAGAAGCTGCTGGCCCAGCAGGAGGAGCTCACGGATCTGCACAAGCGCAAGGGCGAAAACTCGCAGATGATTGTCGATCTCAATCTCAAAGTGGAGCAGCAAAAGAAGCTCATTGCCGAAAAGGAGCACAGGTGAAGGAGTAAATCAAAAAAGAACGTGACTTGTAAAGTTATAGAACTCCAACTAAACAACAACAATCTGATATGGTGAACCGATTTAAATCGAATTCAGTCAGAATGTTTAAGACTAGATAACTTGCACTAATTATTTCAAATCATTTTAAAAAATCTGTATTTAAAAACATTAGTCCATTTGGCCGATTTTTATGTTTTTTGCTTACATATTTAATTATACAAGTCACATATTATTTACAAAATATGGTCAAACTTAATTACTACTGAGATACCAAAGCAACATTTTCTTATTTTGAAATTTGCATGTCGAATGACTTTATGGAATCTCTTTTAATGACCCAATTATTTTGCTCTCTGCAAGTGTTTAAAAAAGAGCTAATTTCACGTTGTCAAAACTTTAATTTACTTTGTATTACTTCAAATACTTTGCAGTCTTTACGAGCAACAAACTGTCAACAATCGTTTGCGAGCTGAGGTGCAACTATTGCACTCCAGTTTGGATGAGCTGAAAAAGCTAAACACAACGCTGCTGGACGAGCACACGGCATTGCAGTTGGCGTTCAGTTCTCTTGAGGATAAAATGCGAAGTGTGCAGGTGAGAACTCTTGTTCTTAAATAAGTACACAACCAAAACTAAAATCGTTGTAGCCTTGCTTTATCATTTCTCATTCATTACACATATCTTTAACAAACTTTCAATTGATTCGTTAATTCAAATTGCAAGTTTTCTAGTTGCTGTTTGCTTAACAAAATTATTTAATTCATAGTATAAGAATGTGTAAATATTATCGACTAAATTGTTATTGAAGAGTCACGGTGAGTTAGAAAACTTGTACAATTTGTGCAGTTAGTCCAGTAAAATGTTTTGGCTAAAACTTGTTGAAATGAGCTACAAATCAAAAGAATTAACGATTAAAAAACCATGTAAAAAAAAATTTAAAGCTTAAATATGGAACAACAAAATCTTAAATATTTTAAAACATCCTAGATCTAGCCTTAAATAAGCTAAACTGGCAACACTGCGTGGAGAAATGTTTTATATTGATTAGACAGATACTTTTTCAGGCTGATCCCGTGTTGTGCATATCTAATCTAATCTTACTAATATTTATATATTTATTAATTATATTTTTATCAACATTTTCCCTTAGATATTTATCATTTCAACTGTGCAAACATTGTCTACCCACTGCTGATAAACAACAGTTTAGCTTCTCTATTACTCCGCTGACTAGCAAATATTTTTGTTGTTAGTGAAAGTTTTCTTTTTGTTTTAGTTAAGCGAACCAAGTGATCTTAGAATTTATATAATAATCAGAAATAAACTAGTTTGTTGACCCTTTGTGTTAATGGTATATCTATTTTAAAATTGTATAACGTTTTAATATGCCTGAACTTTATGATTTGATAATTAGATTTATTCTTTATGGACCACAAAATTATCATAAGATACTTGTTTTCTAGTGCTCGTGCCAAAACTAGTCAGACAGACAGTCTGTTTGCCATTTCAAGATTAATCGTGCTAGATTTATATGTTTTCTTGTGCCAAATGACGCTTTTAGATATTTTCCATTTCCCATATTTTATTCTATTAAATGTATTCGAGTCTGATAGACTTGACAGTTTACTTGATAAACATGTGTCCTTGGTATATAGGGTATCTTCTAGTCGAGCACTTACCCTCAAGTGCGCTCTTACTTTTTATTATGCATTTTTATGGCTACAAATCGCCTAAATAAACCGTAAATTGAATAGTACACAGTACATTATATACGGAATTAATATATTCTTTTAATATCACACATCTGCTCATGTATATTCATTCAAAGATATTAAAGCTTCCCCATTTGCTCGTGTTCATTCGCTTTTCTTCAGTACATTCTAATTTCCAGTTCATCTATGCACGGTTCGGTTCTAGTCTTAAAATCATATTAAATGGTTAATTATATATTACTTTTTTAGTTATTAAAAATATTCATTTAATCGGTGCTTGAATCACAATCAATCTCTGTTTATTTATAGGATGAAAATCGTTGTTTGTTGGAACGTTTAATGCGTTATAAGTCAAAAGATGCTGACAAGTTGAACGAGGAAAACGAAAGTATAATAAGGTAATCAAATAAATGTGTTTCTACTACAAGTGCATCTTATACACATTGCCCTGATAACTGATAATCCCTTCATATATACTAACTATCTCTCAATATGCATATGTTCTTATGTCTGGTAATGATCAAGTGTAATTTTTTGCTTATTTTTTTTATTGGTTTCATTTATGTTTCTACTTATAAACACTTGCATCTTCAAATAGTATTTTAATTTTTTCCTATCTCACGGATTCTTTTGATGTTAATTCTTTTCTGTTTTTGTATCTGAGATTTGTAGTAGTGTGATTTGTTATTATTTGGGTATACAATGTTCTATTCTGTTCTTTCTATTTTCTGCCGTACTCTAGCGTATTTGAAGCAGGATTGGTTAAAAAAATGGGATCGTTGAATTTGCCAAAGTTTTGATTACTTATAATTTTTTTTTTATATAATAAAATACATACATAATAACATTAATATCTTACCATTGGACACGCCTAAAGCTTCTATATTTCAGCCGCACTTAAACGTACTAAATCCATCTACAAATATACATTGTGTATTTTGGCACATTTTGGAATTGTCATTCATTATTTGTTTAATTCTTTATTTGTTGCCTGTACCCATAAAGTATGATTAATATATAGCAGCAGATTTATTGAATACGTATTTGTCTGATTGAACTTTTGATTGAATGGTAAATTGTAGATAAAGAACTGCGTTGTCAAAGTAAATGACTGATTAGTAAAATTAGTAGTAGAAATGAGAGTAAGTTCAATAATTTTACTTAAAGTAAGAGTTTTCATTTAAGGAGTAGTTGTATTTTTAGTAATAATCGTTAAAGCTTCAAACAGTAGAAGGAGTATACATACGTACATAGTAATTGTAATAAAAATAAAATTGCTAATTAAAAATGTGGCATTACAATTTTTAGTATTTATTGTGTAGTATACGTTGTAGTGTTATTAATTTAAATAGTATTAGATTGAATAAAATATGTAATGTAAATATAATTAAAAGTAGTAATAACATTTGTAGTAGTATTAATGTTAGTAGTAGTAACAATCAAAATTGTATCATTGTGTAAATTTGTGTCAAATTGACCGACTTATCTTCGTTGCTTGGGTACAGGATAGTAAATAGTCGAGCATACTCGATTTAGTATTTTGTATTTGTATTTGTTTTCTCTTGTTTTGCTTTTCTCTTGTCCAACATAAGATGTGTAACCGTTTTCAAAAATATCTAGAAAAAGACTGCCGTCAATTTTCAGAAAACGCTCGGCAAAACTGAAACGCGACCTCGAGGACGCCGTGCGTGAACCGAATTCACCGATCAGTCAGACAGTTCCTTCCATTCCCCACAACAACAGTGCAGCGCAATTTGTGGGCGGGAATCCTGTGAGCGACGACGAGTTCGATGAGGCGTCCATAAACGGCGCCATGGAAGCCGTTGGACTCGACGACGAGGAATACATAAATGCTAGATTTTCAGCTGGCGAAGTCACCCAAGAAGGTATGCGGAATTCGGCACTGGCCATGGATACACTCAAGGCAGCTGGATACCTCGGACAACCCAATCCCACAAAGATATTGATGAAGTTCGAGGCGCACGAGAACGAATCGCATGCTGTGCGTTGGAGTCCCGTGGAACGCTTGGTGGCAACTGGCGGAGCCGACAGAAAAGTCAAACTCTGGGATATTGGCAGAGGTAACTTTTACTACTACTACTCTTTTTGCTACTAATCTTGAACTACTACTACTTGTACTATTCTTATAACTGTTACCATTGCTTTAACAACTGCTGTTATCTTATCTTACAATTACTTTTACTACTACTACTACTACAATTTTTACCACTATTTCTACTACTACTAATTCTACTACTACTATTTCTACTACTACTAAAATATTACTACTATTTCTACTACTACTACAATTTAACTATTATTTCTTGTACTACTACTACTATAATTTAATTACTATTTCTACTGCTACTACAATTTACCTATTTCTGCTACTACTACTACTACAATTTTTACTGCTACTACAATTTAAGTACTACTTCTAGTACTTCTACAATTTAACCACTATCTCTACTACTACTCCATTTTTGATTACTATTTCAACTGTTTAAAATTTAACTACTACTAAAATGTTTACTATTTGCTATTGCTATTGCTATTTCTACTACTACTAAAATGTTTACTGCTATTTCTACTTATAAATTTTGTAATACTATTTCTATTACTACATTAATGTTTGCTGACTATACTACTAATTTAATTGTTTTTCGCCTTTAGGTAGCTCTGAGCCTCGTGCTGTGCTGAGTGGCAGCAGCGCCGGCATTAACTCGGTCGATTTTGATTCAACCGGAGCTTATATTTTGGGCACATCCAACGATTATGGCGCTCGAGTTTGGACCGTAATGGATAGTCGATTAAGAGTGAGTAACTACCATTTTGAATACCAATTTTTAAACAAATCGAAGTCTTAACTTTCACAAATAGATCTTTTCAGATCTATACAAATATCTTAAGATCTGTGACTCGTTAATTGAATTCTGTATTTGTTTTATTACAAATATCCTTTCACTTTACTGTAATTGTTGAATTCTTGTTTTTTAAATATTTCTCACATTTGCATTTGATCCAAGATTAAATAATTTGCCCCAATCTCCCTTTTTCTCATTTAAATAAAACTCGCAATTTAAGAGTAATGTCTATATTAGTTTAATAAATTTGCTTCAATTCTTTTTTGGAATTTGTTTAAAATATAAATTTTCTTGTTATTTAAAATATACCCCGTTTATTAAAATAATTCACAAATAACATAAATTACCGCAATAAGAATCAGAAAAGAGGACAAGTGTTTAAATAAAGAGAAACCAGTCGTCCTGTTTTCCAAATTGTTATTATAAATAGATTTTTCAATTGAAAATAATTAATTTTCCCAATTGAATGATGCTTTTCCTTGCGCTATTAAAAAAATGGCTTGGCGGTAAAAATGGAAATCCTTTGAGTTGGTTTTATATGATCAATCTGATCTGATGAAGGGATCTTATATTACTAAAACTGGCTGCCATGATGATCGCTGTTCCCATAGAGTTTGCAAAGGGGATCCACCTGGGCATTTGGCATGTTGTTAACCATTGTGGAGTTGTTGCCACTGTTGTTGTGGTTGCTGTTGTTGTTGCAACCTGCATTTCGACCATACTTGGTTGTGGCACTCAGAAAGTGATTAATATAGGGCTGATGCTTCTGTTGACGTCGGTATAAAAATGACCAAATGGCAATAACTGTCGACTGGGCCAATAAAAACACTCCGACAGCGACAATAAAACCTGCAAATGAATCTTGATTAGACTCTACCACAATCCCTTTTATTTGACTCAGAGATTCCCCTTTTGATCTATGCCTACCAATGCCATTAACACAGAGTCCAGGTACTCCGCCCTCGTTGACCACAAACACTTTCTCATAGTCTTCAGCGGAGCTCTTAGCTTGGCTCTTAACTTGGCTCGTCTCCTGCTGCAGTTGCTCCTTCTTGACGAATCCAAATTTGTCGGTTATTTGAATTGATTGCACCAATAGCATGTCCTCCTGACTAGGTTGGTTTCTTGTCTCGCGAATTGTGCGCTGACCCAAGACAGTGGCTATAAAAAAGAACAGAGAAATTTACTTAAGTTTGTTCGCAAATGTGATTTATGAGTTTAAAATCATAAAACATAATTAGTTGAATGGAAACTTTTCAGATATATTCGTACTATCTTTGGGTAGCATAAATTAAAATAAAATATATAATAAATAAAGTAATTTTAACTCTTATTTTTGTTTTACGTCAGTTAAAAAAATATTTAAAATAATAATTAAATTCAAATTTTTATTTAAAAATCATAGTAGAACTATTTTTAGTTGCAAATTATATTAAAGAAAGTGTAATTTAAAGAAAGTGTAATTAATATTTTTTAGAATCTTTCGTATGTTAATATTTATTTTTTGATAAAATGTTAGGATATACCTAAGTTATACTATCAGGCCTATTTCGGTTTTCACTTTTTACTTTTTAGCATTTAGTGATATGCACTTATTCACTTTGAATTTAGACTAAAACTCATCAACTCAAAGTGATATCAATCCGCTGAATTGCCAAATTGGTATTAAAGAAGGTTAAGGAAATTCAATTCCGAAAAAACTTATCGAAAGTGAAATACGAACTGAAACTAAATTAAATTTCCTAATTCTTTTTCAATTCTATGATAATTATGTAAGTCGAAATAATGTTGTTATAGTTTAAATCAGAGGTGGGCACGCATGGGCTCCGGGAGCTAGCGACTGCTCCCAACTTTTTTCTGCTTATTCGAGGCATTTTTGACTCTGGGGTAATCGACAAAGTAGGTAGGCTCTAATAGGGTCGTTGTTGTTAATGTTTTTGAAGTTATTGTTGTAGTGCTCCCGAATTCCGATTTCGTGCCCACCGCTGGTTTAAATATTAAATTTGTTCAACCTACTTGTAAGTTCGCGTCTACGGCGGCGTCCATAGGAGAGCAGCGATTTGTAGTCGCCGCTGAGTTGGTCCTCTTGGCAGTGGACGGGCTCGCAGCTGGGCATGCACGGTGTGACCAAGGCCCGGAACTGGACGACCTCGCTGGAGGGGAACTTGAAGGCATCGAAGTGGGCAAAGAGTATTTTGCCGGACAATGAGCTCTTGTGGATGGCGCCCATGATGAAGTGATCTGTGGGACAGCCCTGGGAGTCGATCAGCGTGATCTCGGCATTGTCCGCACCATCCATGGCGACCAGTTCCCTCACAAATATCTCGTAGGGACTCTGCTGATCCAATATCTCGAAACTGAGAGCCAGAGGATCGCCCACCTCGGCTGAACGCATCATATCGGAGCCATCTCTGGAGGTGATCTTCATCAAGACATTGGGTGAATCCACTATAACCTCCTCAGACAATGCCGGCTCCACATCCCCCATGACACCCAGGTCCACATCATTAGTCACCGTCTTGTTGGTCAGATCGTACTGACAGGTCACCGCCAGACCCAAGTCCGAGGATGTCACGATCGTGTCGTGATGCTGGATGACAACATCGTTCATATAGCGACCCGATCCACTTTGTCGCACATTGCACTCGAGATTCTGGTATCCCATGCGCAGCTCAAAGTCCAACGCACTGTTCACATCCACGGCACAGGACTTGGGTGCTCCCTTGGCATAGACCTTGCCATCGAACAGCTTCGAGGTGCGTATCCGAGCAACCATGTCCCCGGCTCCACACTCGATGGTCACGTTGTAGCAGGAGGAGAGTTCGTAGGTTGCCGCCTCGGGCACTTCCAAGTAGGGATCCTGCACATCCGAGAGTGTGGCCCGACTGTGATGCGAGAGTCGACAAACCATGTCTCCAGTGTCCCCATAATCATAGGAATGACATCTTATACAGAAGAAAAAGACAGTAAATTAATATTCCGACATTTACTGATATTCACTTATTCACTTTAAATTTAAACTGTGTTTGAAAATTACCGTTTTTCGCTTTATCGGACTTAAACTCATCAAATTGAAGTGATATCAATCAATGGTATTAAAACAGGTTAAAGACATTCAATTCCGACAAATCTTTTATTTCTAAAATATTTGCAGAATTAAAATATAGAATTTTTATAATGAAAATTTAAAATAAGAATTAACTTTAGATTTCTAAGTAAAAGTTAAAATTTATTTAAATCATTTTTTTTGGTTTTGCCTTATAAAATGACTTATTTATAAAGTTATTTAATCAAAATCAACACAAAAATAATGTTTACATTTTGCATTTACCTGTAAGGAGAGTTGAGACACAAATCGCGACACTCGTCAATGCTGCCGATGTCCTGGTAGACCGAGTCTACAGTTTTTAGAATTCTTCCCGACAAACGCTTAAATTCGCACAGTTTATTTGGTTCCTCGGCACAATTGTTTTCCAGATAATCGGCGCCTTCGTGTGCCTGGAAAGAGTTCGAGCCCGCCAATGTAAAACGATCCATCTCGGCCAGTTCACACGTATTTGTAGCACGATAATAGTTGGCAGATCTGTAAGAAATTTACGCAAATTTTGGCAAAAGACAAGACCAATATCGGTTGAGTTTTTACAAAGTTGTGACAGCTTAAATTTTTGGAAAACAAAAACATTTACAACTTATTGTGTTAAATTGCTAAATATTCGACATATTTTGTAAAATTGTTAATTAAAATATTAAACCAGGTTTACAGATTCAAAGCCATTAACACAAATTTATGATGATTAAAAACTCTTTTAAAGATAATGAGAAAAATATATTTATAAAATGGC
The DNA here is from genome assembly GCA_035047525.1 of Drosophila quinaria. Lineage (NCBI taxonomy): Eukaryota > Metazoa > Arthropoda > Insecta > Diptera > Drosophilidae > Drosophila > Drosophila quinaria. The sequence goes on along the minus strand of JAWNPO010000470.1, from coordinate 6,283,167 downwards.
TTATGAACGATTTTGACGCTTGAATGGAACCTAAATATTTACAATCGAGTCAATTTATTTGTTCTAAATACTACAAATATTTATTCTCTTTTTGAAAGAGGTTTAGAGAGTTTAAAGCTTGCCATATTTTTACCAGTCATAGAATAAGTTGCTTTTTTTGTGGACTCACCTGCATGTGAATTCAGTTTCTCCCAGGCACAATTCGAGGCAATCTCGTCGAGTACTCACTGAGTGCACTCGCTTCGCATGTCCCTCCAGTTTATAGTTCTGCACGCGATCGATGCACCAAGCTCGGGCGCAAGGACGAACACCTAAACAGGACTTTTGGGCATAAATTGTAAACACGGGAAATTGAGACTTGGTCAGGGCCCCTAAAAAAATATTTTTGTAATAAAAATAAAATGATAGAGGGAAACAACTTTAAACGTAATTCTACCTTAGGTTTATTTAGGTTTATTAATCATTTGACTTACCAGGCAAAATGTCAGCATTTGATGAAAAGAGGACGCATAAACCCGTTTCGTAATTAACAGACTGGCATGTTTCATTATTCTGACAAGACTCCAAGCAATCCGTGAGCATTAAGGTGCCGGGCAAGGAATCCAGAAGTCTTCCCGGTGCTGAGAACACATAACTGCAAATGAAAGCATTTATTTATAATTAACGCTCACTGTTGAATCTTTGGCTCTCAACGTGAATTCCATTTGTATACTCGTAGTACACTCTTCAATTAACCTTTAACCAAAATTTAATATCCAATAATCAGTGGTAAAAGTTTAACTAAAGTGCGAACTAAAAAGTCACGCACCAATGTCAAAAGCAAATGTAAACCTGTTCTAGTAAATCGTTGTGCATTTGAATAATTATGGCTAATAAAATTTGGGGCAATCAGAAATTTACCCAGTGATAATTTCGAATCCCAATAAATCTGGGTCACACTCTTCGATCGTATTTTGCTGATGTGGATGATGTTGATGATGGTGGTGTTGTTGCTGTTGTTGCTGTTGATTATTCAAGGTTGCAGGCGAAATGCGATCAAAGTCCAGACCCAGACCAAGATCTAGACCCAGACCCAGACCGATTGCCTCGCCGGGCAGCGGGGGCTGTTGCTCTTTTTGCTCCTTCTTTAATTGCGGAGCGACGCCTGAATGTTGTTTGTTGTTGTTGTTGTTGTTGCTGTTGTTGTTGTTGTTGGCATCTGTCAGGGAGAGAAATAACAAAGTTGTCGTTAGTCGTTTTAGACGTGGGTTTAATCGTCGCGTCGGTTAAGACGTCGCCACGTTACACTCAGCAAAAAAATATTTGCACTTTATTATTATTTAAATAAGTAGACTTATGTTTACATAATTTAATTTAACTTAATGACAAAGGGGGCTTTTTTTTTTGTTTTAATATATATACATATGTACAAGCTTATATGTAGGATTGAGTATTCGTATTATATTTGATATTTAAAAATTATAGAATAGATTTAAGTGTTTAAGGAAGTTGGCAATATATTTAATGTTGATTTGCACTTTAATTAAACTATATTGTCCTATGATTTATCCTTAAATCATGAATTTGTCAATGCAAATTAAATGCAAAATTCCAAAATATTTACATTAAATAACTAGTATCCAAATATATTGAACTTGTATATATTTTTTTTCAAATATGTATTACAAAAAATCATATACAAGATTTGATTTTGGAAAATAACACAAATTAAAGAAAACTTATTAAGTTTTAGTGCAATATAATTATCTGATGCGTTTTTTTAAAGCTTAACTTTAAATTAATATATATATTATCGCTGCGGTCGGCAGTCCGCGCTAGTGACGAAAGCATTCAAATTAACTTTAACATTTAAGCATGACTCTGAGTTGCGTATAATTTAAAATTAACATAAATGTATAAAGTGCTAATTAAAAAATTTCTCAAATATTTTTGAAACTAAAAAAATATTTAAAATAATCCTTTTGCTTTTATTTTGAAAGTGTTGTTAAATTTTGAACTTTTGTGCTTTAAAAAAATGTTGAATCATTTTAAATTTTAATACGTTATCCATTATATAATATTTTATGTTACTTATAATATTTTAACATGTAATATATATTTTTTGCTATGCATTATTTCGCTGAGTGTAGCTGTGCTACGTGTACTGTTTAGTTTCTTCTCTCTCACTCGCTTCGTATTTACCGTCAACCAATTTGGACTTTGTTGCACCAACGGCAGCAGCATGGGCATTGGTATTGCCATTGGTATTCGCATTGCCATTGGTATTAGCCAGAGTCAGATACAATGATTGATCATTCTTATGGCTCGGATCAGTGGCCTTGTGGCTGTGGCTGTGGCTGAGACTGAGACTTTGGCTGTGGCTCAGACTGTGGCTGAGATTGCTGTGACTGTTGTCGGTGCTCTTTGTTTCGTCACTTGCCACCGTTGGTTGCATGTTGCCGCTGCCGCTGCCGTTGCCGCCTGCTTGCAACACAGCCAAATTGTCACTTGCAACAGCTTCCAGTGTTGCCGAGGCTGCTGCTGTTGCATGTGGTGGCATGTTGCCCAGGCAAAAGAGCAGCAGCAACAGTTGCAGTTGCATTGCCGCATGCCACATGCTGCGTAATGATTTTATGCTGTTTTTCATTGGAATTGAGATTTGCACTATCCCTTCCCCTCCGTCTTTCCGTCTCTCCTCTTCCACTTCCACTTCCTCTCCTCTCCTTTTTTGAGTCCAACTGCGTACGTTGTCTATTTATGAACTGCTGCCTGAAAAGGAATATAACGTAAGAGACCAGATGAGAAAAAAGTGATGGAAAAATAATGGCAAAGGTATTAATTTAATTAGCTTTTCGTGCCATGGCTCGAGGTGTCACTCGGCTCGGCTCAATTCAATTGCCAATTGCCAATTGCTTTGGCGCCCCTTATACTCTATACACTTTATACCATAACACTCTATACCCTATAATTGTAGCTGTTGCCTAATTGGCGCATTATGCTCCCGATTACCTTGTAATTTAGGGATCCCATCGGATCTCTCAGCTTAGGCACAATAAATCCACATTAAAATCCATTTTGTCATATTAAATCAGTTTGCCATCATCAACTGTGGTGTGGCCAAAAGGCATGGCCAACTAACTGGCTATTATCTATCTTCTTTTGTGCTGCTCTTCTTTTCACTCTCTCTCCATCTCTTTTTTGCCCCCATCCCAGAGAATTCTCATGTAGGCGTTGAGTTCTTAACCCAGTCCTAGAACTCGTGGCCTCAAATTTGTTTCGTTTGCTTTCGTTTAGTTATGGTTATTACTATTTATGTGTCTTAACTTTATTAAAAAATTAACATGCTTTGCCACACCCAAGTTTATCCTAGAATACAAGTTGAACTACAGTAAATCCTCGCTTATTGAGTTAACGATCAGCAGAATAAGCATCTTAACATATAGATTAATAAGCCAATGATATTTCTAATACATTTTTTGCAGATTTTTTTTTTAGAGAAAAATTATAATATGTATGCAGTAGTTGATGGGAAAATATTACACTTTAAATTATCTTGTAAATTATATTACAATATAATATATTATGTATTGTGCTCGGGAAATTCAAAATTCCATTTAATCAATTTTCAAAGTATTTTTTCATATTAAATTTAATTCAAAATATTAGAACTTTGTTTTCTAGAATTTTTTTGGAAATTGCCCATATAAAATGTTTTCTTTTTTAATATTAAAATTATATTCGATTTCGATTTTAATTTTATAATTTGTATTATTTTTATTTCTAATATACGAATATTTACTGTACTCAAAATGCAACAAAATATGATTTGAAATAATATTCCTGTTTCGCATAGAAGACAAGATGATTTGCAAATAAAGTCTTGTTATTCTTTTGATTTACTTTTACTCGAACTTGAGCACAATTCAAATATCTGTTGGATCTACAATATTTGAATTAGTAGCATTACATGGTCAATAGCTAATTCGTATTATGATGAGTTGGCTCGTTGAGCCGCCTCTCAGAGAGTAGATTGTTGATCGACAATAGATACGACGGGATAAGTGACCAATGAAGAAACAATGTTTTTCCCCCCAATAAACGCTATTGTTATTGTTATAAGCATTGTTCGATGGCCAACCATTGTTAGCCTGTTTCCCCTACTAAGTTCTTTCCTGCTCTTGGCCTGCAACAAGAGGCAAAACAATTGGGATGGAGACGTGTATGATTACGCAATCAGGCGCTGTCAAGTTTGATAACTGCAGCAAGTGATTATGTACAGCCACACAGGGTCAGCAAAGGTTAGGCCTGGTCGTTTGCTTCTTGCACAGACTGTGGCTACCTTTTAACCCTCAGCTAGTTGGCCAGATAATTTACGTACTTGCCTCCTGCCTCAACGGGTTTTCGAACCAGCTACTTACTAGGCGGGCTTTGTATAAATACCTAAATTCTATATCGATATTGTTTTAGGCTATAAATTAAAATGTTTGTTGTCTATTGGCGGGCAATTTGCCTCACTGCAACATTCGGGCCACGCCCCTTTTACAGATGCCTAGGCTATAAAGAGACCAGCTTAATTTTCTTATAAAAACAATCCGTGCCAGTTCACTCCTCTCATATCAAGGTCTATTGTATAAGCATCGAATGCATTGTTTAGTTATAGATTTACTTTAGTAAAATAATTATTTCTTTGCTTAAACTTGCTGAATACTAAATATAGTTTACTATCTAGTTTACAAAGTGACTAATGAGTCTATTAACTAAAATAAATAAAGTATTTTTGTTTACACTTAGTGCATACTAAATTTGGTAGCTCTAGCTCCTAAAGTCTCTGAGTTCACATAGTTAAGCAACTCAATGGAGTGTCGGAGAAATTATTAATCAAAGACTTTCGTATTTAAAAGGTTTTGATTGCTAAAAAACATTTTTTTTTTAATTTAGTGTATAGTAAGCTTAGTAGCTATAGCTCTTGCAATTCGTCACAATGGCTGAAAGATTATTAATTTAAAATATAAATTAAATAAATTTTTTAAGATATTTGCCAAGATTATAATGTAAAAATAATAAACGTTACTTTAAAGTCAATGAAAATAAACTGTAAGTAATGTTTTACCCTAGTTTGCCAATTTCAAAAAATGCTTTCATTCATTTCAATAATAACTTGACTCAGTAATAAAATAGTTATACACTCAATGCGCTCAATAATAAAATAGTTGGAAACATTCCTGATTCGCCTTACCGGTCGGGTTAATTAATAAAGTGCAAATCGAGTAGGAAATTGAGGGAAATATGATTAATAATCTGTCTTGTAGGTAAATCTCTTCCGTTCTGCAGTTTTATTGTTGCGTGTTGCGTGATGGCAACGAACTGGTTATTGTTCTATGTTGAATGTTGTATGTTGTATGTTGAATGTTGCTGCCCAATCATTAACATCAGCTGATACCTAAACTTTTTTTCATTATTGTTTTCTTTTCATTTTTCTTAGTTTTCCCAAGCGTATAGTGCTGCACTTGGTTCAGTGATGTGTAAATTTGTTTGCATCGGAAGTTTGAGTACATTGAACCTTCCTATGCTAAATGAATTGATCTACAGTTAAAACGGGTTACTCTTGGTGGGTGTGCGAGTTCTGAAGATATAATACAATACAAGACATGGATCGATTCTAATAAGATTCCGATTTGAGACAACTCTCGTTATGCACTCTAATTTTATTTGTCTTTCTGTTCATTTTGGTCTAAGACCTGAAGATTCTTTACACAAGAGCAAGTCAAGCGTGGGATTTGGTATTATCGTATGAATACAAAAAAAAAAAAAAAAAAGGCAACTCAAGTGCGGCTCCTCAAGTGTGGTTCTTCAACTGAAACTACATTTGTACACACGTCTTCACATCTCTCGAGTTCTCTCCACTCAGTCAACATAGAAGCTGAGCTATCTAATCAGTTTATTTAAACAACTTTCAGCATTACACTTTTTTAAATAACATATTTCTTGCTAAGGCTTAGCTTGTGCCTTATTTTGGAGAATTGCACTTAAGATGCGCTTATTTGGGTTCTTCAAAAACTATTTCATTGTAAAGAGCCAGTTGTAGTGGAATTTTCATTGTCATTATCATTATCACTTTGTGCTTTGTGGCTATAAAATGTGTAAAAGTGAATGAATGAAACTCGGAAAATCTATAAGACACCTGAAGCTGAAAGACAGGAAGTTTTATTGCCAAGAGAAGTTTGCTTTTATGATAGGAAATGGAGAAGGAAGTCTAACTTTAAGACATATTTTAATAAGTATTGCACTATGCTTTCATTTAAATTGAAAGATTGACAGTTCTATGTAGATAGATAGATAGTTGGATAGAAGGAAGTCTTTCATATTGATTTGAATACCGTTCATTGTTCACTTTTAAGCCAATAGCAAACCAAACTGAAGTAACTGCAACTAACGAAGCTATTGAACTCTGTCTGTCTGACTGTCTGTCCGTCTGTGGCATCTATGGAATGACACGGAACATCTTAAATGCAACATTGACGAGTGACATCTGCTGATTGACAGTTTTCGACGTGGCCCAACTTGAGAATTAACCGATCTCTGCAGGGTTTATTAAATGACATTGTGACAAAGCATAAAATGTTGAAAATCAACTGGGATTCATTTAATTACAGGGTATTTCACAGTTGAGAATGGTTAAAAGTTAAAGATATTTCAGTTTTTTCCATTTGATAGAATGCAGGGTATTATATAGTTATGCATGCCCTAAAATAATTGGATGCTTTACATTTGCTGTGAATATATTTCATAAGATATATAATTATTTATTATGTAATTACAGGGTTTATTTTTTAGTTGAGCTTACCCCAAACTAACACTTTTAGTGTAATAAAAATGGGAATTCATTCAGCTCTTGTTGGTATTTGATACATTAAGTTATATATTTTCAGGGTATTTTTGAGTTGAGCATACCCCATAAAAAAGAAGAAGTATAAGTTAAGATTGCATTCCAAATTTGCAGTCTCTAGTTCTATTTAGGCAAATATATTAAATGTTACGGAATGAATTATTATTTTCGTATTGCCAATCTTCTTCTGCTCGGGAACTACGTTCTACATATATCTAAAACTATATTACCTGCATTCCGATTTACATAATGCTCGAAGACATTTATGTTAATATTCAGAGATAACTGAATGCGTTTCTACTCGTTGCTTATCCGAGTAAAAGCACAAACAACAACAATAACAACAACAAAAAACAACAACTGCAGCATTGACAGCAGGCAAAATTGTTTACACTTGGACAATACGAGTACTGTGAGTACTGAGTGAGTGTATTCATGAGTATTCATGCCAGCAGGAAAGAGGAAATTATATATTTAGATAGATAGATGTATGCACATACACATAAGTATTTTATCTCTCTCGCAAGTAACAGCAAAAGTGCTGACTTTGGAGTTTTGGATACGACTCATCGACTGTCTGTCCGTCTGTCTGACTGTCTGACTGTCTGACCCTCTTCATGGATGAATCTGAAACTGACAACAGCATTGACCATGGCGCAGTGTCCCTGATGTCTTGGCCCAGTCCGTCAGTCAGTCAGTCAGTACGCGGCTGTTGATTGGCTTTATTTGGTCAGTCTCCCTGCACTTACAAATGGCCTCCACTGTCTGCGTTTTAATGCTTAAAGCCAACTCTCAGCTAAACTGGCTAAAAGGAAGCTTAACATTTTTGACTGTCACTTGATTGACTAACCGTTGTTGCGATTCGCCGATTTAAATGCCTTTCGACTTGTCAATCTTCTTTTCTTACTTTTATTAGCCATTAACATTTGTATTAAAAGCAACATTAACTGTTTGGGTCTTAATATTGGCAATAACTTTTTTTATGTTAGTAATTTATTAATATCGGTATTAAAAAGCCAATAACTGCTATTTATCAGACTTATTTCGACAAGTATTACAATTATTTCCATTTCCTAATCAATTTATTTAGCATTAACCTTATTATGAAAATTATGAACATAAGCATTAATATTATCTTTATATTCAGTAAATTTAACGTAGTTATTACAATTTAAATTTAAAACATTATTAAGATTCATTATAATTTTATATTTAAATCACCAAGAACATAAATAATTTTTTACCATTAACAATACAATTCAAATTAATCTTAATTTATAAATATTTTTAATATCATTCCATTTCAAACTAATTAATAGCATTATCATTCGCATACATAAAAAGCTATCAGATTTTTAAGATAACGAATTCTGAGATTTCAAAATAAACACCTCTCCCAGACCCATTTTCTATTTGTGCTGTTTAAAAAGTTCTAATGGGAAAAGATTAAGATCTGGCGCAAAAATAATAATAATACAATATTTTTCTTCCGACACACATAGAAGAGTCTTAGTTTCATTTAATGCAAATGCTAATGTGCTCAATTCTTTTCATTAAAAGCTAACTAACTAACTAACTAACTAGTTGCATACATATATTAACGCAGGCTTTGTATTAGCATTTGCAATTTCAATTGGATGCCCTGAACACGAAGAAGCAGCTCACAATAACAATAACAATAATAATAATAACGAGATATGAAAGCAGACTATGTTAATAGGATGCTTTGAGTTTTCTTTTGCTTCTGCTTCTTCTTCTTCTGTCAGCCTGCTTTTGAATGTATCTGTATCTTCTCGTGGGAGAGATTAGCATTTTGATTTTTATTTACCTTGCAACACATGACCCTATGTAAATTAGTTGCAGATTGCACAGGAAGCTAGCACACGTTTTACATTATAACCCACTTTCTGACAACAGAAAGAGATAGAAAGAGAGAGAAGGAGAGAGCAGATGAATGCTAGAAACCGCAAAAGTATCTCAAACATAAGCAAGCTGTTTAAACTTGACTAAAATAATTATTGGCATTATTTCAAAAATAATAGAAATATTCTTTTCACAATATTAGCAACTAAAATTTATATGGCCAAATTTTAAACTATGTAAACATTTTTGTTGTTGTCAAAATTACTTGACCAACTGTATATTGAAAACTCAATTTGCAATTCAAGTGCAAAGTTGAAAAATGTAAAATACGAGCTTAAAATTTAAGCTATAATTATTCCAGCTGACCTTTAGGGAAGATAAAAAAAGTATGCAAATTTTGTGTAGTTTAGGAAAGTCCACAAACTTTTCACTTTCTCTAGAGAATCGCCAATTGCTGTTGTTGTTGTTGTTGTTGTGGCACCTTGTTGTCCATTCAATTAAATCCAAGCTTACCTTCAGTCTGAGTCTCAGTCTGAGTCTCAGTGTCAGCCTCTGGTTTTTCACTTCCGAAAAGTTTTCTTTCTTTTGAAATCTAACAAGATTATAGTGTAATCCTGTCGCAACTTTCAAAATGCAAGTGGCATGAAGGCACGACTTTTGCATCGCGCTCCAAAGAATGTTGAAGCATCACGTGCAGTTTGCATTTGGTCATGGGAAACTTTCAGACATGTTTAGCCAAAACAAAAACCAAAAAAACCAAAAAAAAAAAATGTTTAGACCAGGCTAACGAAGTTGTGGCCAATGCTGTATGGTTATTGGTAGCAAGAGAATCATTTTGCATTTGCATAAATCCTGATGCTGAATGAAATCAGAAGACTGAAGGCGTGAACTGAACGCATAGATTAAGATAACAAAAGGCAGGCTGCTTTTGTATCTGGCAGATACAAAAAAGTAACTTAAGCAAAAAACAGTAACTGTAGCTGTAACTTGCAGTTATGCCTAAACTATAAGTTTAGATACATAATTTATATGCTGGAATTGAATGAATGTGGGAAATCAGAAGAAGTATGAAAATTGCCAGATATGACAAGAAAAAGAGACTCGAGGATCGAGAGAGAAAGAGAGAGAGACAGAGAGAGAGAGAGCCCGCATTGAGTTGGCCTAAATAGCAATAAATGCATCTTTGGCTTGGCTAACACCGAACAGACAAAACAGCATCTTTGGCTTCTACTGATGCTGGTGCTACACATTGTGAACATGCGACTAAACATATAAGTACAATTTCTTCCTACTTCTATCTATAGTTTTTATGTGTGAGTGTGTGTGTGATAGTGTGTGTGTGTGTATCTGCTGCACCGCCTTTTCTAACTGGTATTTCTGGATTGACATTTAAACGGTTCTTTTTGCGCACTTCTTGAGACGCGGCCATTGAAATGAGCACATTGACTTGCCACTGTCGTCTTACCACATCTTACCAATATCCCCCCCCCCCACCACCTCTGCCACTGACAACAACTTGCAGTTGATTGCAGCTCGTTCTTGAGTTATTACTATTATTGCATTCATTTATTTGTTGCTCAAACGCTCAACGCATCTTTCGTTGCTGGCCAAAATGCTTTTGATAATGGCCCAAATCAAAGTCTTGGCCCCCTGATTGATTTCCTGCCACTACACAAGCGACCCATTTCCGATCCAATCTGTTTGGCTAATCAAATGGGGTTTTCGTGACAACATTATCCTAGATTTCTAGAAACCGAAATACCTGTATCCGTTTTAAGCCACGCTTTAATCCGCTCGAGGATATGCGGTTTAACTCGAAATTGATTCGATCTGGTCTAGATCAACCCAACAACCAACAACCAAGAACAGGAACAAGTTGCAATTCAAAGCTAAAACTTTAAATATGCATTTGCAAATGCAATATCAAGATGCACTTTGGCAACTTTCTTCGTTAAGCGATTGTACAGATGGTATGGTATGATAATATTTTTACAACTCAACTTCATTTGCATAAAAACGGCATACCAAATTTAATATCTTCAGTGGAGTTTATATAAATCATACATATAAACATTGCTGATTAGATAACTTTAACTCTTAAAAGCATACACAGTTAGTCATGTAATTCTTTTGACATAAAAAAGTCATATTTTAATTGGAAAAAAAACTTTTTCTTTTATTTATCATTTTATTGTTTTATTTGTATTTATTTCATATTTTTACTTTAATTTAATGTTGACTAAAAGCAGTCAAATCAATCTATTTAAATTCTTTAAATTCATACTTTTCTTTAATTTTTAATTTTATTATTTTTTTTTTTTTATAACATATTCTTAATTCAATTTAATGTTGACTAAAAGCAGTCAAATAAAATTATTTAAATTCTTATAGAGTTAAAACGGAATTTGCACACCACAAAGTTGATAAATTTTTAATAAAATAAAAAATTGGATTATTTTAAATATTTTTTATAACATTAAGTGCAGTAGACTAAAAGTTATTTCCAATTTAAAACAAAATTAAATAATAAAATATATTTTTATGTAAATTTCAGATTTTAAAATCATTTAAAATCATAATATCTTAAATTAAATACTGAGTTTTAATAAAATATTTGAACTATTAATTTTGTCAAAACAATTACTGGTCTAACTGTATGTATTTACTATCCAAGCAGCGAACAAACAAATGTATTTGATATGTTTTTTGTCTCGTTCAAGTCACGTTTGCACGTACAACAATATAAAAATGCAAATTACAAGCACAATTTTTATTAAGTACAAATTAAATTCAAATGAGTTCATTAACTACGTACCAATTATAGCGAGTATAATTCACAAATTTGCGTACTTTCTTCTTCGCTGAATTGATTCAAATTTTTTTAAAAACTCGCTAACATTTTGTGGGGCACAACACATTAATGCTTTTCAAATGTAATTTTATTTTTTTTAAAAGACCCGAAAACACAACACTTTTTGCATAGAAATTAATGCATATTTTTCGACAGTTTTGAGCTTTGATTAGTTTGATTAGTTGTGGCTTAAGTCGCCAATTTTGGTTTGAGGCAGAAGGTGTAAAAGAAAACGTACTTGATTACTGTGAGGTTGGCGCAGAACTAAAGCCATTTGATCAACAAGTATGTTCTTATATTCATAAGAAGAAGTTAAGAAGTCTTTCATCACAGCGACAGTTGCACGCGACTTGCACACACACACACACGTACGCACACACACACACACACACACATACACATTGCACTTGGAGATTCACTTGGACTCGGACTCGGACTTGGTCTTAAGCCTATGCGTAAGAGAGTCATGCTAAAAGTCTGGCAATACGTCAACTCTGAGGAAAGTGCCATGCTTCTAAGCGAAAGCGTCGAGAGAATGATACAGAGAGAGAGAGAGAGAGAGAGCGAGTCTCCACTTTGAGAGAGTCTCTCTCTCTCGAGACTTAAACCTGTCGACTTCTTGTTCTTAACTTCCACACTCAACTTCATGCTCCAACTCTACAGAGCGTCCATTGACCGTTCAGCTTCAGTTGCCGGGTTGATAAAAATCATTTCCCCCACATTTCTTGCTCTTCAGAATTTACTCAACTTAAGAGCAGCAAATATATTTGGCAGCATAAAAAAAAACTTGGTCAGGGACACAGGAACAGGCTCTTCTGGTTACAAATGATGACCACTTCAAATCTTACATTCCTCATTCATTTTTATGTATTTCGATATTCGTTATTCGTTATTAAGCATGCCAGCTGCACTTTTTCATGTTTTCTTTTTGTATCGAATCAAACAGATTATAATTTGAATAACTGCAGGAAACATAAAGAACATGGTTTGGTTGTTAGCAATGAAATGTGAACATGGTAAATGTCGCCAATCTAAGCATCTAGCAGATGGCATAATAAATATTCCTGCAGTTCGATAAGAGATCTAAAAGACAATTTAAAAGGTGTAAAAAATTTTAATTTGTATGTAATTTATTTTTAAAGATGCTTCATAAGATACTTTAAAAAAAAGATACAAAGTATTTTTAGGTTATTAACATTATCTATTATCATTAGATATAATCCCATTTAATCGCAACAAGATCAGCCAAACAGGAAGACAGTAATGGCTGATTTAAGTTTCAACCAATAAATGTGCCTAAAAGTATGCAATAAAAATATTTAATGCATATTTAAATATGTAACGTGTATCCTATAGTTAAGAACACGACTTTAGCCTTTCTCGCTTGTGTTTTCCTTCTTTTAAGTGTAGAAGCAGCAGATAGTACAGGGTATCTGCTAGTCGTGCAGTGTTGCAGTCAAATGTGGCCCCCAGTCATAACCCTATGGCATAATAAACCATTATAAATACTCGCACTTCTGTTGACAATGAAGTATGACAATCGTAACCACATGACATTTGAATGTCAATGACTGGATCCTAACTGTAAGTTGTTCCTGCTAACAACAGGCCATAAACTGTTTTTGTTACCTTTTAACCCTTGTCGTCGTTATGTATGTAAATGTATTTTAAGTGTAATGCGCTTCTAAAGCTGAAAACAGAACCTAAGTCAATAAGTTTTGACGCTTGGCAGTTGTAATGTGTCGTAATTAAATGTGTTTAATTGCACCTTGTTCTGGCTAAAAACCTGTATCAAAAGCTGAGTAATTAGTCTACAGACGGAAGGGTAACACGTCTAACTGTTGTGATAGGCCAAGTTAAGAGCACAGCAGCCCGAATTTATTGTCAACCTTCTCTCGTAACTGTTACGCTCATCTCAAGTTCTAACGGAGTCTCTGTTTTTATTATTTATTATTTGCAGCACACACTGACGGGTCACAGTGGCAAGGTGATGGCGGCCAAATACGTCCAAGAGCCCATTAAAGTGGTAACCGGAAGTCATGACCGGACACTGAAGATCTGGGACTTGCGCAGCATCGCCTGCATCGAGACCAAGTTCGCCGGCTCGAGTTGCAACGATCTTTGCACCACGGACAGCCTCGGCTCGACGATCATCAGTGGACACTACGACAAGAAGATTCGATTCTGGGATATTCGAACTGAGAAACAAGCCGACGATGTTCTCATGCCTGCCAAGATCACCTCGCTGGATCTATCGAAGGGTAAGTAAATTACTATAACCTTATTTATTTTTTAAATAACAATTAACATTTAATATAATATATCGCGTACATATATTTTAAAAATTTTAAAGTAAATAAATATTTAAAAAATCGTTTGCTCACCTCAAAAGCAGAAAATATTTGATTTGAATCGGTTTTCACCCTTTTATAACACTTTTCATCGGTGCATTTCTTCATATCTGTCTGAGCAGTAACAAAAAAACCAGGGACTGTAATCATTATAAGTGATATTAAAAAAAATTTTGAAATAACAATTATATTCAAGTTTTATAGATTTGTACACAAAATAATGATTACTTTTACGTTATACTTTATTTCTCAACTAATATTCATTATTTTTGAGCAAAAAAATAAAATTATGGAATAATTATTATTTCATGAGTTTAATATTTTGCTCTAAATAAAACTCAAGTTGGAGTTTCTATTTTTTCTTAGGGAATAAAGGCAAGAATGATACATATTTCTAGTCAATAATTCAAGACAAACCATTATAATAATCCATTGAAAAATACAATTTCTTGTGTTGAGCATCAAATTAGGCCTTGTAAAAATTACAATAATGATTATATCATAAGTTTTATTTTTTTGTTCAAAAATAATGATTATTTGTTGAGAAATAAAGTGTAGTATAACTTAAAGTTAATCATTATTTTGTGAACAAATCTATAAAACTTGAAAATTTTTTAATAGTGGTGGAAATGGATAAATGAGCCATTGAGAAGAATATTGGTATTTTTCTCGGTGTCTTAAAGTTATTATAAGTAAATGATTTTTTGATTTCAAAAAAAAAAAAAAATAATCATTATTTGCAGTCCATGAAAAAAACACTTTTGTAGAAGCTCCCAAAATAAAAAGTGCTTTTGAGAACAAAACAAAATAAGTTAATTTTTCGTGCAATTGCTCATAAAAAGAAATGTTAGTAAAAAAAACAAAATTGTGTCTTGCTTAAGCAATAACAGCAGAAAATATAACACAGAATTAAATTGTCATTTCATTTTATCTTAAGTGTCTGATAAAAATGTTTTTTGGCAGACAATTTGTTTGAGAAATAAATTGAATAAGAATTAAAAATATGAACTTCTTCAACAGATTGCAATTACCTGATATGTTCCGTACGAGATGATACAATAAAACTATTAGACTTACGAAAGAACCAAGTTATATCCACCTTTGCGTAAGTCATACTAAATGCAGGATTATTTTCTATTTTTAATACTTAATCTTAACTTAATTGCCTCGACAGCAATGAACACTTCAAGGTCAGTTGCGACTTTGCTCGTGCATCCTTCAATTCTGGAGCTACAAAAATCGCATGTGGTTCCGCGGACGGTGCAATATATATATGGAATGTGAATGGTTTTCTAGAGACGACGCTCAAAGGCCATAGGTGTGTATATGTAGTTTATATATTTAATTATTATTAATATATTGCAATTAGGCAATAAATATGAATTTAAGTAAGTTGGCTAAGCAGTTATTTTTGATTGTTTTGAAAATTAGAAAAAACCTAACTCTTATTTGTTTGTCTTATTCATATCTTTATTTTAATAAATAGTTGTGGTTCCGGTTTCTTTTGCAGCACGGCCGTAAATGCAGTCAGCTGGAGTCCAAATAGTAATTCCCTGGCCTCAGTTGGTAAAAGTAAAAGATGCATCATCTATTCCGACTCGTAGCCCACTGATGAAGGATGAAAGACCCTCCAACTATTTGTTATAACTTATAAGTGTGCAATCAACTCCAGCATGCATTCAACTATATATATATATTGTATATATAGTTACTATATGGGGACTACAGCGAATTGTTGTAGTCCATGTTGTTCCGTCATCGGTTTATACTTTTGATGTTATATAATTACTTGTTTCTTGCACCAGTTCATCGACGAATTAAACATTTTCTATGTGACATAATAATTTTTTAAAAAACTTTTTTTATACTTATTTTATATGAAAAAAAAAAAAAAATACATGTAGATAGTTTTCTTATACTATATTGTATTTACAGTGACACACAACAGTATTGGCACAGCAAGAATTTTGACATTTAAGACCTATTTATGGAAAGGTCATTTAAATTCGGTTTGAATGATAAAAAACTTTTCTTAACCTATTAAGTACCCATTGAAAATATCGAATTTTATTTAAACGGAATTTAAATGACCTTTCCATTGATGCCAATATGTTAAATGTCAAAATTCTTGCTGTGACAATACTTTTGTGTGCCACTGTTTATTGAAAGTTTCATTAGGCTTCAACGAATTTTTAGCAATTACTATTTAATTTTTCAACAAATCAATGTTTATTTGATAAGAGCATCACATTTATTGTCAGTCAAAATACAACAAATTATTATTTTTATCCCTTTGTAAATACAATAAAATTTAAACATTTACTAAAATTTTAATAAATTGAGTTTTTTAAGCAGTATCTTATAGTCAGCATTGTTGGATTTCTATTATTGTTATGCTTATTTTATTCTCTCGTATCGTCTTTCTTAAATTTACAATCAGATTCATTACATTCAACTAAGGAGAACCAATTTAATGAGAGCTTAAGACCATTTACTCGAAATTCATGTTCTTGGCTTGTAGACACTTGGCTTTGAGCATTTAAGTTTTGGCCCTAAAATGTGCTGAGTCAAACCAACTGTCAATGAGTTTGCAAAATAATGTTCATGCTGGCAAATTAATTTTGCTTTCATCATTAAATATTTTTGGTTCGTTGTAGATTTAGTTTATTTTCCATGCTTTATATGTCAATTAATTAACTAGCTTTGTCTCTTGAACTCTCAGGAATTGTAATACATAAACCTGAAAGTAAAGGATTATATAAAAAATGGTTATAAAACCTTGTCTAGTTTTAATACACAAAAAATATATTTCGTTGACTTTTATATAAATAAAATGATATCTATAATTTGAAATTAAATTGAAAAGCTTATTTTAATTTGAGTATAGGTAAAATTTCATTTTTAAAAAATTAGTTTAAGCCAATTTAACGATTATTATATATTGAAAATTATATTTAAATTTCAAAATAAAAAAGGAGTATAAATATTTTGTAGTATTTTTGTGACCTATTCCTTTTTAATGAAATTGAAATTATACTTGACAATGATTTTAAATTAAACTATTTAGAAAATAAAAATCACAAAAATAAAAATACAAAAGCAGAATTTATGGAAAATATTTCTTATCTGGCGCCAACCGCAATGTTAAACTATAATTAGAAATAGTTACATAATTGGCTGAGACTTTAGAGAATATGTAGAGAATAGCCGAGTCCATCGACCTGGGCAGACTGTTTGCTATGTTGTTCTGTCTTATCACCGCTATGGTCATTATAGATTATCTAGTAGAGCTATTCAAAACTGTGTTCACCTGGTACGTATGTATGTATGAATGTGTATTAAGCAAGTACTAAGTGAAGAACGTTTACCATTGTATATGAAAGGTAATTTTTTAATAGCAGCACACGCTTTTCGTGTGGATAATGAGCCGCAGAAAATCTAATTGCACTTCTCGCAGAGCAGAGCCGAGAAGAGCCAAGAGCCGAGAGCCTAGAGTCTTGGCCAAGACAGAGAAGATCTCTGTTTTGTGTGTGTGTGTGTGGAGACACATTCGTGCTAGGAAACCCTTTTATTGAAAAAAAATGTCTACAAGCTGAAAAAAGTGGCACGACAACTGAACTGAACTGAACAGAGCTGAGCTGCCATTTGCGATGCTCAATCTCAATCTCATGAGATCATTCGAGAGTCCGTGCTTGTTGCACTAATTATAGACGGTTCCATATTTAATTAGAATAGTGCATACTATGTCTACACACAACTCTATTGCATAATTCCACAAAAATTGTCCAATTAGGCGCAATATAGTATGATGCTTATAAAAGATA
This sequence comes from Drosophila quinaria, assembly GCA_035047525.1. Lineage (NCBI taxonomy): Eukaryota > Metazoa > Arthropoda > Insecta > Diptera > Drosophilidae > Drosophila > Drosophila quinaria. Next base: position 6,265,413 of record JAWNPO010000470.1, on the reverse strand, counting down.
ATATTAGCATTTCTTTAATTATAACTTCCCGATGCCGATGATTTAAAGTTTACCGTTGTCCGCTCACAGCTGACAGCTGACAGCTGCTTGAACTGTCATAAAAAGATACATTTACTTGGCCTAAATGGGAAATCAGAACAACGACACTTGCAGATACATTTATAGATACTGTGTATCTGTTTGTTAAGCAAAAGTGAAACTGCTTTAGATAAGATATGGGATATTTAGCTTAATAGCCCATTTAGGCCAAGTGCAAAAGGAATCCTGGCCCAGAACCTGTTTGAACCTTGTTAAATCGTTATCATTTCAATATGGTTAAACTACTTTTATTCCCAACGAACAGAAGCATGTGCAGATACAGTATCTGTAGCTTAACGATTCACAACAAAACGTCCTTAAATAATATATAAGGTTTTAAATATTATCTTTGAGTATGGAAAATATAACTATTATGCTATTTTATTTTTTACAATAAATTGTTTTATTTTAAATTAATTTTAAGTCAGTGAAAAAATATAAAGCTAATTTTGTTGGTTTTAATAAGTAATATTAGAAAAATAAAACGTGCCGAAATTTTACAAAAATATTGAAAGTTTGCAGACCTGATTTGAGCCAAGTTTGATCAATCCAGCTGAATTCTTGTTAACATGGAATACTTTTAATATGATCGTCAGACAGACTTTTCATTTAATTGTTGGCGACTTGAATGGGGAGTTAAATGTCGTCAGGTTGCCAAGGGGTTCATTAAGTTAAATGCAGCTGAGATAAAGAGTGTGTGTGTGTGTGTGTGTGGAGTGTGAGCCAAGAGTAGGGAGAGATAACTCTGGTCATATTACGAGTACTCGTACTCGTACTCGTTGCAGTAATTGCATGGCATCCAAGAATTCGGTGTAATTTGAGTTGTACTCTTAGTCGTAGTCAAAGTCAAAGTCAAAGTCGTAATCGTATTTACATTTGTTTAAAAAATAAAGGAGAAAAATAACGAAGTACGAAGTGCGAACTGTAAATGGAAATTGAAGAGCTTCCTGGAACGCAAACTTCGCCCACTTAAGTTAGCCGAAAAATACTTTTGCAGCCAGTGTCTGGCGAGTGGAGCATCATTATTGGTGACACTGTACGATTTACTCTCTCTCTCTCTCTCCCTCTGTCTAACTCTCTGAGGATGCAACTTGGATGTGGATGTGGATGTGGGTAGGCTGCAGTTTGTTGGATTGCGACGCTTCTTGCTATTATCCAGCGCACCTGCTTGAGGCATGAACAGCTACGTAAGTGGCAGCAGCAGCATCAGCACACACTCTTATTCGTATTCGTATTCGTATTCCTATTCGTATTCGTATTCGTATTCGTATAGTGTGCATCATGCAAATAAATGCACCCTCAGTGCAACAGGAAACAGGCTTCGTGCAGATTTGTATCTTTATCAGAACGAACGAGCGAGCGAACGTACGAACAAACACATTAAAGAAACTAACTGCCTGCCTCATCGCCTATCGCCTGCCACCTTGCCACATGTTGCTGCCTCTGATGCTGGTCGTTGGCCACCCGTCCGCTCCCTCACACACACACACACACACAGTTAAGTGCATTCATCTCAATTAATTTACTTGCACAGCAAACTAAAACCAAAGCAACAACACCTGCAACAACAGGCAAGAATGCTGGACTCTAAGCCAGCTGCTCGACTGTTAGATGTCCAAATAATATACAAATTTCAATGGAAAATCTAAAACTAAAATAATTTAAAAACAAGTGGGAAATCTATAGTCGAGTTCCGGTCAATGGATACCCGTTACTTATTTTAATAAATTTTGAAATATTTTTATTGCATGCTTTTATATTCTTTAAAAAATTTAATTAGCCATTCCCACCTTTCTATTTTTCCGCTCTTTTTACAATATAGTAGGATGATAGTTAATGATAGTAGTTAACGATAACTTGACCTGCGTGTGGTTTATAGAAGTCTGTGTGCCAAATTTGGTTCCTCTAGCTGATCAAAAATATATATACTTTGTTGGGTCGGAGATGCTTGCTTCTCCCTGTTACATACATTGCAACGAATGCAATATTCCCTTTTACTTATTTTTTAAAAGTAACGGGTATAATAAAAAAAAAAAAACATTTTTTTATTTAACGCTTTGGTTAAAGCAAAAAAATATATATATGATATTTATTTATATTTAAATAAAATATAAACATATTTGAATTCTTTTCTCCCTACTCTTAAAATGCATTTTTGATCGAAGTTTGAAAATATTGTGTTTGTTAACGTCTCTAAAATCGAGACAGACATTGTCAGAAACCCATAATCCCTTGCACCTTTTAGTTACTAGGCTACGAACATCACATGCGACAAAAATACACACAGTTTTTGAACGGCACAAGAATTCCGCATGGACTTGAAGCACTTTGATGCAATTAATGATGAAACGTCGTCATCGTCATCGTTATAGCCATCACTATACCCATCATTATCATCGGAATCATCATCATCGGCATCATCATCATTGCTTTGGCTTTTGTCTACCACTTTTGCCATTTAAGCCAAGTTAGAAAATTAGAAAAGTCTTAATTAAATGCAACATGCAAAGCGATAAAACCAAATTTACGTTCGATTTTTATTTTCACCTCTGCAATTTGGCCAGTAATTGCCTCTTGGCTCGAATAACAGCAACAGTTTATGGGACACGCGCTGGCTAATTAAAATTGCACCTAATTATAATGAAAACGTGAAATCAATTATGTTAAACAGTTAACAGAGAAAACGTTTTTTATTAAAAATATAAATTGTTTTTTTTTCATCTTTAGTTTCCTCTAATCTAATCCCATTTCAATTTTGGACAGCATTTCAATTGGATTTCCTTAGTTGTAAACCTGTTCGTGACAATGACCCAATTCAGCCGGTTTATTTGCTTTGAAATCGAAACAGGATTCAAAAAAGCTGCCAAACTGAGACACAAGTTTGAGAGATACATAAAAAAATGGCCAAAATGTTCTATTAGCGAACAACCCCTGAAAAACTTTTCCTAACTCGAGTAAATTTTGAGGAATTTAATTAAATTTTGAATAAAATCAACATAAAGAGCTGTTAAGGAGGATTGATTTGTAAGATAAGGATTCTACGAAACATGGAAATTAGCATCAAATAAATTTTAAGTAAGAGTTTATAAAAAAACTGTAAATTAGCATAGACTTTAAAAAACTATATATGTATATAAAAGGAGCTACAATTTTGATATGAAATGGATTTTTCATTAGAAATGGAGAACATTTTTTAAACTACCAGGCGAACAGATCAAAAATATTTAGAGCTTTTGATCTAAAACTTTACTTAAATGAAATAATTATTTATGTTCGCCTGGTATTTTGGGATGCTTTTCAGTTGAAGCGAGATGATATGTTATATACATCTGTACATATGTACATACATACAAACATACACACATTTATAAATACAAATGTACATACATACATACAAACATACGTAAATAGCCAATTTATAATACGAAAGAGAGCCGAAATACTAGATGATATACCAGGCGAACAGAAACGAGCAGAAAGCAACCAAATATTTTATTTTTTTAAATAAGTTCTTAGCTTTCTTTTTCTCTCTCTCAAATGAAATATTCACTTTCTGCTCATTTCTGTTCGCCTGGTATTTTTGCATGCTTTTCGTTGCAGTTATACCCACATAAATACATATAAAGTCCAAATACCAGCAGAAATATCAGGCGAACAGAAATGAGCAGAAAGCAACCAAATCCAACATTTTTTAAATTATGACCTTGACATTTATTCTCTCTCTTAAATAAAATATTAACTTGCTGCTAATTTCTGTTCGCCTGGTATTTTTGCAGTGCTTTCTGTAGAAAGGAGCTGTTGCAAGCTCACACACATATGTACATGCATACACACATACATAGAGCGCAAAGAGTCATAAAAGGCAGGTTACCAGGGAAACAGCAGCAAGTAACTGAGAGGAATTTTATACATCTGACTTGGTTGAGCGGGAGTAAAATAGTGTGCATATTTTTGTTTATCTTATTCGCCTTTTTCTACAGTCCCTCCTTCTAAAATAACAGGCGAACAGAATCAGCAGCAAGTTTGTTTTTAGAGTGTTGCTAGCAAATACATGAGCATGACCTTTCAGGGGGAAACCCTGAATGATTGAAAATCATTTATTTTCCTTCCAACCTTTTCCCGAGAAATACAGCCATTTAATTTCGTTTTCAATTATTTTTTATTCAAATAAATTAAATAGGTATACGTAAATGTATAATAGATCAGAAAGTAAGCTTAATATAATGTCATATGATGCCTTAACTTAATGAATAATGTTATAATTCATCTAAGCTAAACGCTAAGTGAAGTTAGTAAATTAAGTAATTTATTAAATTATAATTTACAATTGTCCATTTCCGAAGTCACAAAGGCAGTTCAAGGATCAAGGGTCGAACTGCCTTTACAAGTGTGGAAAATAATATTAAGATAATAATATTTGAATATAAATCGAGACTGAATCTTAAATGGTTCAATTGTTAAATTGAAATACATATATCTGTATAGTTTTAAGTGTGTAAGTGTAAGTGTATATATCAATTAACCAACAAACAAACTGCGCCATTTCTATTTATCCTTTTCTCTGGAATCGAGCACTGACTAGACGAAGACAAATAGCGACAAAAAGCGAAGGCAGCCAAGCTGCTTCTTCTTCTACTTCTTCGTTGTTTGCACCTGGTTAACATTGCCATTCTTCCCGTTCTCGTTTCCGTTTCCGTTCCCGATCTCGTTTCCCATTCCATGACTTAACTGGTCCTAGTACGAATGCTGATAAGCCTGCAGCTTCTGACGCCGCTGATAACAGAACGTCCAAATGCCAATGATGGCCAATTGTGTTAACAGGAATATTGTGGCTGCTGTGATGAGGCCTGAAAGCGAAAGAAGAGACAAAAAGCAGAGAAAAGCATTAGTAACATTAAAAAAAAATATAAAATATCTTTAAAAATTAGTTTTTATTTGGTCTACAGCTCTTTAACTATATTCTTCTTCTATAGTTTTACTCTAAAACAGATCTTTTCCGGCAAATTAAAAAAAAAAATAACTTAGATATGCTGGTCGACTTTCCATAAATAGGCCCTGCAAGGTATGCAATTTTTATAATAAAGGAGACTTAAATAGCATCAGCTATGTTATGCAGCTTTCGAGCTTTAACCGTTTGGCCTACACGTTGATTCTCTGTCAGTCAGGACGAAGAGTTTGACATATGTATATGGTTTATAGTAAATTTGTACTTACCGATGGCATTCACACAAAAGCCGTGTCCCGTCTCGTTGGCCGTGAACGTCGTCTCATTGCCCTCGTAGTTCTCTCCGTTGCTGGACTTGCGACTCTGTTGCTGCTCGAATCCGAACTTGTCGGTTATTTGAATGGATTGCACGAGGAGCATCTCCTCGGGATTTGACTTTGCTGAAGATTCGATCTCACGCTTTTCACGCTTATCGAAAGTAGCTGAAATAAAATAAAATAAATATATAATCATAAAATTATTATTTATTTGAAAACAGAGTGTTAATGTTATAATGAATTTTAAAAGATCTTTAAACTTTCTTAGATTGTTTACTAATAATTGTTGTTTAAATAAATAAATCCATAAGAAATCCTTACCTGTTGCATTCAAGGAACGACGCTTGCGGCCATAGGAGAGCAGAGATCTGTACTCTCCACTGGTGTCCTCCTGGTCGCACTGGACAGGCTCGCAACTGGGCATGCAGGGCGTGACGAGGGCGCGGAACTGGACGACTTCGCTGGAGGGGAACTTGAAGGCATCGAAGTTGGACAGGAGGATCTTGCCGGACAAGGAGCTTTTGTAGATCGGACCCATGATGAAGTGATCTGTGGGACAGCCATTGGAATCGATCAGGGTGATCTCCGAGTTGTCAACGCCGTCCAAGGCAACCAATTCGCGCACAAAGATCTCGTAGGGACTCTGCTCATCCATGATCTGGAACTTCAAGGCCAGGGGATCTCCGACCTCGGCCGATCGCATCATATCGGATCCATCGCGCGAAGTAATGCGCATAATCACATTGGGCGAGTCCACAATGACCTCCTCGGACAGAGCAGGCGTCAGATCGCCACGGACATCCAAGTTGACTCCGTTCGTCACCGACTTGTTGCTCAGATCGTACTGGCAGGCGAGGGCCAAGCCCAGATCGGAGGAGGTCACGATCATGTCGTGATGCTGAATGATTATATCGTTGACATAGCGACCCGCCTGACTCTGACGCACATTGCACTCCAGATCGTGGTAGTTCATGCGCAGCTCGAAGTCCAGAGCGCTGCGCACATCCACGGCACAGGACTTGGGTGCTCCCTTGGCGTAGACCTTGCCACTGAACAGCTTCGAGGTGCGGATCCTGGCCAGCATGTCGCCGCCTCCGCACTCGATGGTCACGTTGTAGCAGGAAGCCAGCTCGTACGTCGAGGCCTCGGGCACCTCCAAGTAGGGATCCTGGACGTCGGAGAGTGTGGCCCGACTGTGGTGGGACAGGCGACAGACCATGTCGCCAGTGTCGTTGTAGTCATAGGAGTGGCATCTGTTCCGAAACGATTGCAAATTTTTTTTTATTTCAATGTTACAACACAAATTAAAAATATAATAAAAACCAAAGAAAACCATTTTATAATTGAAAATAAGATTTGTTCAATGACTTTTAAATAATGAGATAAATTGCATTATCATACGTATATAATAAATGTTTTTAAATTGTGATCGATATAATTTTCTCTGATAAAAGTTGATTTCAAGTTGAAAGTTGATATTCAAAAATAGTGTATCTAAAATGAGCTCACCTGTAGGGAGAGTTGAGGCACAGTTCGCGGCATTCATCGACGCTGCTCACTTCCTGGTAGACCGAGTCGACCGTCTTCAGGATGCGTCCGGGCAGACGCTTGAACTCACACAACTTGTTGGGCTCATCGATGCAATGATTCTCCAGATAGTCCGTGCCCGACTTGGGCTGGAAGGCATTGGTTCCCGCCAACGTGGAGCGATCCATTTCACTGAGCTCGCAAACACCTGTATCTCTTCTATAGTTCGCTGATCTGTGGAATACAAGATTTTTAGGAACCAACCAAAATAATTAATATAAGAAATAATTAGTATAATCAAAGATATTAAATATGTGTACAAAAATTAGTTGTTGTTTAAGTTATATGAACCAAACTGACAAATTATGCATATGGGATGGTTCCACTAATCCTGCTCAAATTTGGTTGATATCGGACCACTATATCTTAGAGCTGCCATAGGAACGATTGATCGAAAATATAGATTTAGTATGCAGTTTTTTTAAGTATCTCAACCGAACTCATTTATTGGGAATATTCTAAGTCTTTTACATTTTGATCGAATTTGGTTTTAATCGGCACACTCGACTATAGCCGACTGGTTAAGTTCAAAACTATATTAATATTTGTTGCGATTTATAATATTTTATTTTAAGCAGTGTTTGTTTTTCCATAGTAAGTACGGGGTCTCGAACAGTCGAGTATGCTCGACTGTAGCACCGTCTAGTGGTTTTCACCTAAATTTATATTTCAAATTAAATTGCTCCTAACTTTAGTTGTTTAACTTGAATTTTCTAATTATATTTTCCTCAATTTACTTCTTCATTCTAGTATTTTTGTAGACAATATTCTGTAGAGGATAAGTCAAGGTAAGCACTAATTATTTACCTGCAGGTGAAATCATTTTCGCTGAGACAAAGCTCAAAGCACTCGCGACGTGAGGCGACGGATTCGCTGCGTTTCACTTCCGACTTGAGTCTGTAATTCTGCACGCGATCGACGTACCAGGCACGTCCACAGGGCTTCACCGAGAGACAAGACTTCTGGGCATAGATGGTGAACACTGGGAACTGCGACTTGGTTAAGGCACCTGCAAAATAATAATAAATAATCAAGAAGATGCTGCTGTTAGATAATTTCGAACATAAGTAAGAATCTTCTACTCGAAAATTTGGGGAATATTACAACACTTTTAATTGAGTTCCCTTCTTATTTATGTATACTTGTTTTTATTCGTATTTAATAAATTGGTGTATTTATAAATATTCTAATTCATTGTTTTAAATGGAACCTTACCTGGCAGTTGATCGGCATGAGCTGAGAAGAGCACACAGAGACCCGTCTCGTAGTTAATCGATTGGCAACTCTTGTTCTTGAGACAAGTATTCAGACAGTCAGTCAACATCAGAGTTCCAGGCTGAGAGTCCATGAGTTTGCCAGGCGCCGAGAAGACATAGCTGCGAGAAGAAAGAAAGAAAAAAGATGGCAGAGAAAATAGTTAAAGATAGTTAAGATCATATAAGGAAGTTTAAATGAACTATCGATCGATCGATCGATCGATAAGTAATCGATCGCTGCACTTACCCCGTAACAATCTCGAAGCCCACAAGATCAGGATCACAGCGGAAATTCTTCTGGCGAGCCTCGCTCTCATCTGCCTCCTTGGACCCCGAATCCGAGTCCGAGTCCGCCGAGAGATCAAATGCCGAGTTGCGATTCTCAGTGGCGATAGCGGGAACTATGTCAACTGCGGCTGGCATCTCAGTTGTTGTCTCTGCCTCTGGGTCTGGCTCTGTTATCGCTGGAATGCCAGCCGGGGTTGTCTCCTCGATCATATCGCTGCTGGTGGTGGCGGCCTCTGTCTTTGCCTCATCCTCCAAGCTGGAGGTACGTGGAATTTCTTGGCCCTGAACCATAGACAGCAATAGAAATCCTATTGCCACTTGCTGGAATAACCGACGTCTCTGAGATCCCCCAGCCATGGTGAGAATTTAACTGGAAAGGATGGCCAATTAAAATTCAAAGATAACTCTAATAAACAAATAAAAATAAAATAAATAATCTAAAATCAACCATATAAATATAAAATATGCATCCGAGTTTAATTTGAGATTAAGGGAAATACAATAAATATAAAATGAGAGAACAAAAGATTAAGATAGTTAATTGGAACAATTTCCCGATCAACTCTATTTGCAAAAGGGCGGAGCATCTCAGAATCAGAGTCTGTAAGACTTGAGTAAGCATACTGTGAGCATATTTCATAACAGCACCGCACGTCGATGACCTTATGCACTATTGAGCACTCTTTCTGGCCAAGTCAATTACCTCTTCAATGGGTGAAGGGGGGAGTAGGGTGACGGGGTCTGGATTTGGGCCTGGCTTTGGGTTCTGGTTGGCTGAGTTCAATTCTGGAGCGGAGGGAGTTAATGGCCGACATTTATGTTAGATAGTTGCGATGTAAAGATAATAAAAAGGTCGTGAACTTTCCATGTCTCTACACATTTAATATCAGTATGAAATGAACTTGGCATAAACAATCTCTTTCTGCGCTTTGCTACTTTAATTTACAAAAAATAAAAGAAAAACCCAAAAAAAGTTAAATGAACTTGTTATATATAATTTTTAATAAGCTCACATTTGAATAGATTGTAAGATATGAGCTGTGTTTCCTAGAATTATGACTGTTAAAATAAGTTAAAAAAAATGTTAAGATAAATATAAAAAAAAAGTGGAAATAAAAAAATTTTAACCTTGAAATAAAAAAAAAAAGTTTTGATTAAATGCAATCAATCATATGGTAGTTGTTAAGTTAAACAATATAACAAAAACAACAACAAAAGCACACAAAGGGCTAGATCAGCTTTACAGCTATTTTGTCACATTTGCGACTTAGAATTCTCAACTGGTTCTAGCGTTTCGAAGGTGACATTATGCTTTTATAGCTAGGATCAGCTAAACTGAAGCCCTGTTAAATATTAAATATGTGTGTTGCAAGTCCTTGTGTGTGTGTGTGTGGCAAGATCTGTGTGTAAGATGCTTAGAAAGTGGCAAGAAGTGTGGCATCTTGTCTAACGAATTTCACTTTCTCAAAAGGCGCTTAAACACGCTTCAAAATTCGAAGCCGATTTGTCGCTTTTGATATGATATGACAGGTGTTCAAAGCCTCGATCGATACGAATCTGGAGTACAGACGCTCTCCCATCAACTTGGCTAATAAATGTATCTGTTACTTTGTATCTGTATCTTTCTGTCTGTCAGTCAGTCTGGTGTTTGTAGTCTGTATATTATACATACATATGCATTCAGTGGATTTTCTTTTGGCCCGTCTCACATCCAATTAGCCGAGTACACGAAGCGCGACGACTGGTCACTGCCTAACTGACTTTACTTTACCGGACCGGCTAACTAACAAACTAACATCTAGCAGCAATTTTTTCCTTAAAAACCATCGGGCTAAGACTAAGACTATTCACAATTCACTAAAAATAGAACTCACAGGTCGAGAAACTTGTTATTCTAACAGTGAATTTTCACTGACTCCCATATGCGTATCAATGTGTGTGTATGTGTGTGTGTGTGTGTGTGTGCGTCTAAGTTATGCTTATGTATGTGTAGCGCCTACTTTGTGCTGCCAACAAACATGAAAATTGCATGCTGCATGCTGCAAGTGGCATGAGCAACGAGATGGGATGAGGCATGAGGCAGAGCTGCTGACTGGCCAGAAAGCCATGCACCCTAATCTTCATTGGCAACAATGCCGACGCAGCTTAAAGCAACGGTATTTGATACACACACCGACTCACCAACTCCTCCCCCTCTCCCTGGCCACATCTCTACTCCCATCTCCAAATCCAGCTCCAACTTCAACTCCAACTACAACTCAAACGATGCGATGCACACCTTCCGCCATAACATTTTCTCCAAAATAAAAGAATTCTTAAACCGGCTGCTGCTTATGCACAGCATCCATAGATATTATAATTATACCCTGTACGCATTAGAAATTTTTAGAATTGAGTATCTTGGCTGTGCGGTAATCTTCTATATCAGCGGTGGGCACGAAATCTGAATTTGTTAACAGCCGCTGGCTCCCGGAGCCATTGCGTGCCCACCGCTGTTCTATATATTTAAAACTAACTATCTCATTTCGTAGGAAAAACTTTTTAGTTTTGGTAGAAACAAGCGTTACATATTTAAATAAATTTCAAAATATTTATAATAAATAATATAATTCATAATAAATATACAGTTGAACTTCCATAACTCGAACTTCTATAACTCGAAATTCTCTCTAACTCGAACTAAATGAGTGGCAGCAAAATTAATAACGTTAGGAAAAAGAACTCTTTAAGTCGAACATCTCCATAACTCGACTTTTTTCCTTGGATAATGGTGATTCGAGTTAGGGAAGTTCGACTGTAATTCATAATAACTATAATTCATTAATATATGAAGCCATTACTACCGTTTTGATTGGCCGATCTTGTTGCGATTAAGTAGCATAATAGTTTATAACAATTAATTAGCAAAAAGTATGTAATATTCCAAGAGCTGTGCGTGATAATAACAATTGTCAATATTCCCATACACAGTTTGCAGATGGAGATGGATAAAAATTGTAAAAGAAACTTTAAAAATTATTTGAGAAATTATTTTATGTGGAGTAATGAACTTTTTTGAGCACATTCGCACATCAACTTATTTAACAATCCTGGAAACTGCTTTACGATTGCATTTTAAGCAGACAAGTTATTAAAAATGCTATTGTGTATAGAGTAGAGAATGGAAAGCCTGGAAATGGAATGGAAACATTTCCGTCACAGTGTCAAAAGAACATTAAATTTTGCTCTTTTTTTAATAAAAACAACAAACGTATGTTAACAATCTATTCAACTTCAAAATTTCATTACGAACGCATAATAAACATAGAAGTGATAAATCAGGGAAAGCAGGCTATAATTATTTTTGTGAGCACCCCAAACTGGGCTAGAAATAAAATACGCTTATTTCAACAATTATTTTAACTGCTTTAACTACTGAAAACTTAATTACAATCTCACAGTAAATGGATAAGTTATTTGAGAAACTATGGAGCAGGTGAAAGCAACTTGTTATATTTTATGAATATTATTTATTATACTCGTATATAACCGTGTAAGTTTGATTCGGTTATTTTCGAGTTTATTATAGGGTAAGTGGCAGTCGTGTATTTAATATGTGCAGTATTCTTTCTCTTCACACAAATGCCATAGAATCGAATGGGAAACCTCTATGCAAATTTCTGGCCATTATAATTGGCCCTCTTGAAGATCATTCACAGATCATTGGTATGCAGAAAAGATTCACTTGTTCGGCACTTGCGTGGTTAGCAACTTGCTTAGAAAGCGGGCGACTCTTTTTCGACTCTCTGGCGAGCCGAAAACGAGGTCAATGATTACAGAAGCAGTCGGAGAAGTGGAGAAGTGAAAAGAGGAGTTGAAAGCGAAGGAGGAGGAGGAGGATCGACCCACTCAATATACTATGTGGTATATGTTGGCAATTGCATAAAATGCCAATGGGAGGCCAACAACAGATCGACAACAGGGCCAAGACGGAGACGGAGATGGAGACGAAGTTTGTGGCAAGAGGGCATGACACGGCTTTAAGTATGCCAACCAAAGATTGAATCTCAATTGATTCTTGCCCCCACATGTGGCAAGGTGTCGTCGATAGATAGCGTATAGAAGAATTTTCGTATGATTTTTACTTTGACAATAGTCATTTTACCGACAATTGTCGAAACTATTTATACACTCACAACAAAAAGGGAAAAGTTCCAAAAATAAGTAATCCTAAAAAATAAATAATATATAGTGACTAGTGCCTTAAATATAAATAAATAAATATAAATAAAGAAATTAAATTAAAAAAAAAAATTAGTTAGAAATTAACTTTTTATTTCATTAATATTTATCTCAAGAAACGTTAGAATATTAAGAAAGCTTGACGCATTTGTACATATACATATATTAATATATTAAAATACTTTCTTATCTGCGTATCAAATATCAAAACAAAAACAAGAAAAATAAAAAGAAAATATAGAGAAACGCGATTTTACAATTAAGATTTTTTCTGATTTTCTTTACGAGTTTAAATTTCGAATATTCAGATTGCTTATGCAATTAATCATACTTATATTAAGTTATTTCCATCAGTGTAAGAAATAACAAATTTTATTAAACATCAGCGAGTCATATTTCTTTTTATAGTTAAAAAGAATATTATTTAGTGGAATTTATAGTGGAGTTTAATGCGTGATGTCATTGTTAGATTTCAGCCAAAAACAGAAATCAATAAAAAAGGCAAACAAATGAAAGACAAACAGACAAACGGACGGACAAAAGAACTTTCTCCATTCTGCAAGCTGCGAAGACAGATATACAGATACAGATACAGATACAGATACAGATATATATATATGTATATATGTGTTTCTTTCGGGCCAAAAGGCGATTACTCGCAGCGTATTTGTGTCGTAGTTTGAATTTTCAATGGGCGTTTATCATATCACAAACATCACATCGCACAGAAATGAGAATGAGAATAGAAAATCAACAGATCAACAGTTAAGTACACTCGGCGAATGCGTATTCAAATATCGCTAAGCTTGAAATTGTTGGCAATTTGCCGTTAAGCAAACTTGGCCAAAACAAATCGATGAATCTCTCGCTCTCTCGCTCGCTCAAGATTCGAGTATGACACATTTATCTAAATTTCTTTATATTATTTAGTTGCTGCGTTGCCTTTGGTGTTAGCGGTTAATTATACAGCTAATTTATTGTCGGAATCGGAGAAAGAAAATGCGTAACCCAGCCCACATTTACCAGCTGCCAGTTACCAAAACCCGTCGGTGTTGACCCACTTAGACATTCATAGATTAACTTTTAGTTAATATTAGTGATTAATTACCATAGCCATTTGAATAGTGTTTTTATAAGTATTTCTGCTATTTCCTATTTCCCATTATGAGGTGTGAGAAAGTTCTGAACATTTTACCAATCTAGTGAAAGATAAGGTTGGTATGACTTGGGAACAATCGATCGATTTACTTATGCTCCAAATTATAATCTAGATTTTAAAAACTTTTTGAAAATGACACTGAAGACGATGGTTTGGAATGAGTTACAAAAAAGTTATACGTATAAGGAATATAGCATTTTTAAGAAAAAATATTCTATTTTAAGAAATTATCCGTTTGGGTCTAAAAATAATTTACAATAAAAGAAATGGAATGAATTTTTATTTTAATTTTTTGAAGAGAAAATATTCTGTTTCAAGAAATTATCCGTTTGTGAGTAATTTACAATAAAAGAAATGGAATTAATTCTTATTTTAATTATTTGATTTATTGATTCAGAACTTCTCTGCTACGAATTTAAAAGCTTTTCGAATTTCTATGATCTTAAATTATATGCCACTGTTAACAAATAAATTGAACAATTTATAGCAACTATTAACCCTGTAATAGTCATTTTTATGGTGGTCGTAAATAATTTTGATTTTGGATCTATAAAAATGGTCAATTAACCAGAAGAAAAGTGGATGAAACTAAAGATTTGTGATGCTTAAATTCAAATGCGACTCGTTTAATCCAATTTATGATTATGTGCATTTTGTCTGATTTGAATCTGATTTAGATTTTTAGCTTGCAATTTAAGTGCGATTCTCGGGAGTCCGTTAAGTATTTAAAGACGGAAGTGCTTGACTATTATTTAAAAATCAAAGCGTTTGGTATTTGTTTTATGTCTCCATTTCCATCTCCGTCTCTGTCTTCTCAGTTCTCAGCTCTCAATTTTCCCACTACAGTGAAGCGTCTGTCTGCAGAACAGTCTGTGTAGTCTTACAGTTTGGTTTCTTACAGAATCTTTCTTTTTGCCACATTTATGTGCTACCAATAGCAGTCCCCCTCCTCCTTCCTCCTTCCTCATCACTCCTCCCTCCCCACTCCTCCCTCACGCCTAGACCCTCGCTTATTGTCCGTTGTCGGACGTCGCCGTTCGAACAAACCGGTTAACATTTTTTTGTGATTATTTTTCTTAGTCATTCTTCAGTTAGTGTAATGGTTTTTCTTTCTTTTTGTTGTTGTTGTAGTCAGTGTTTGCGGTCCATATACTTGTAACAAAAAACAAACACACACACACACACTCGCATACATATTCCCATAGGCATAAGAAATTAAAATGTAAACAGTTTTTAGTTTTCAGTTAACATTGTTTCAACAGTTTGGTACATACCTTAGGTTCCTTTTTAAATATACTATGTATGTATGCACACAAAGTTTCGTTTAGTTTGATTAATGTCTGTCAGCTTTTAATCACAATCACAACAACAAGAACAACAATCACAGCGACGAGCGACGGACAAGTGCTCACATCTGCATAACACACACACAACAATCCAATCCACAAACTCCAGCAGAAGAAAGCCGAACTTAACCACTCGAAGGCTGACGCAGAACTAAAGTCATTTCTATGGCCAAGCTGCTTGTTATAAAAGTTAGATAAAGAAGTTTCTGCAGACGC